>CM038044.1:81328941-82667941 GCA_021397845.1 Areca catechu | reverse complement strand
TCCGTGGACCGCTGTCATGGCTACAGGTGGTCCGTTCATCGTGCAGTGGACCATTTAGCCGGTCCATGGTGGACCGGCTAAATGATTTTAAGTGCTGCTCCAAAAAATCATGTTGCTTTAAAAACCATGCTAAAATCTTCTAAAATTGATTTCAGGCTCATATGAACTTCGATTCGGATCCGGTTTGAGCCATTGGATTCCATAATTCAAGCTCTACACAATGATGAAGTCAAATTTGGTAAAATACCGAACAAAACTATTAATTTCAACCAAATAAAGTTGGGTTAATTATCATCTTTTTAATAATTATCAGCCCTCCCCTACCAGAACTAGATTCCAAGCACCTGGGCCCTTACATGCCTCCAAGCCCACAAGAGAGAGCTCCAATCCAAGACAAGGCCCACTATTGACAAGGTCAACCAGGGTTTCTTGGATCACAAGTCAGGATTTCTTAGCCCTCAAGTCATGTACCCTGGGGTGAATCTATAAATACCCCACCCCCTCTTGTATTTTTTTATGCCATGGATGAATAAAATAATATTGAGTTCTCTTTGATGTGTGCGAGCTATGTGCATGCTGTGTGCGAGCTATGTGCGTGCTGTGTGCCTAGGGTATCTGTGTGATCCCTATTGTTCTTAAGGATATCTGTGTGATCCCTTACCCCTCATTTCAGGATATCTGTGTGATCCCTAGGGCATCTGTGTGAGTCCTTTGTTATGTGCTTGTCCTCCTCGGGGAATTTGTGTGAACCCCTGCAAACCCTAATCCCTGGTGACTTCTACGCTCGCCAGCGATCCATCCCCATGCATCTGTCCCACATCAACTTTGTATCAGAGCACGGAGGATTAGGGTATGCTTCATCCTCATGCCAGACCAGTTCATCCAAAGCTTCCGCAGCCTCCCTGTTCATCCAAAGCTTCCACAGTCTCCATGACAAATCCTGCCCCCACCAAGCGAGATCCACCACCGTTGCCTACACCACCGATCAGAGCACCCACCCAGACCCAGCCCACCCCGACAGAGCCATCTCCTTCACTCCCATAGATGCTAGTCCGGACTATCCAAGCTGCGACCGGAGTTCCCGCCCCATCCTCCAATCGATGCTGCAACCCAACCGATCTCTCCATTCAATGCCTCACCGTCACCCGTCTGACTCCCTGCATCATGATGCCCGACGCCACCGGATCGGAGCCCATGCTGCCCGTGTCGCCTTGCTCCACTGCCCTGCCGAATGCAGAGGCCCAGCCATCGAAGAACCGCCACCCTGCGAATGAGAACATCCACGAGGAGGTGGCCCATCGCGAGCTAGCCACCTCTGCCTATGGCTTATTTGCCTGGTACATCCCTTTCGATGCACCCGTCGATGATGGCCCTCCTCCGTGCGGTGGCGCTCCTAGCCTCCTTTCGACCGTTGATGGTGGAGGTCCTGGTGACAGAAGTCTGATCCCACGGGCGGACGATCATTCCGTTCATTGAGTTTGGCTTCTCTCGCTACCGCGATGATGGATCCTCCTCACCCAGATCCATCGACATCTCCACTAGATCGCCTCCCCTCCACTGTCGACCGCTGCTCCAAGTCTTGCCAGCATCTCCCCGTCCACACTGGCCATCGTCTCTCCATTCGCCATCACTAATGCACCGCCCGAACCTGAGCGCACCACCTCCCCGGCTCCACCTCCTTCCACCCATCCGAACCCCCGTGCCACCATCTTCCTTCCCTCACCATCATCGGTGAAGGTGTGCTAGATTTCCCTGCCGGAGGACCTCCCCTGTTCCAGCCTTTGGTCCATGGAGAAGAAGGAAGTCCAGCGCACGAACGTGAATGCAATCTCCCACCCTGCTGCTGACTTCAGCCTGCATAATTTATGGAGCTGCACAATCCTTAGAGCTGTGGGAATTTTAGAGCTGCATGGATTTCTAAGTCACATGAATCTCAGAGTTGCATAGCTCTCATAGCAGAGCTGATAAAAAAATAAAATAAAATAAAATAAAAAGGTGAGTCTAGCCTCTTTTGATTTGATTAGTTTTGGTTCCATCAAACACCCACTGAGCCTGACTCGATGGAGTCGAGTTCTCCCTACCACAGGAGAATGATGGGGATCGAGAGTCTATTTTATTTTATTGTATTTGAGTCCATTAGTCCTGAGTCACTTGTACTAAAGTGAGTCAATTGAGTCATGTAATAAAGTGAGACAACTAAGTCCAGTTGAGTCCACTTAGTCAGGTCCAGTCTTTTAGTCCAGTCAAGTCCAATCGAGTCAATGTAATTTTTATTCAAGTCATGTTCAAGAAGAGAGTCAACAGACTAGGAGTTCACCAGGCCCTCCCCAACCAGAACTGGATTCCAAGCACCTGGGCCCTTATATGCCTCCAAGCTCACAAGAGAGAGCTCCAATCTAAGACAAGGCCCACTATTGACCAGGTCCACCAGGATTTCTTGGCCCACAAGTCAGGGTTTCTTAGCCCTCAAGTCATGTACCCTGGGGTGAATCTATAAATACCCCATCCCCTCTTATATTTTTTTATGCCATGGATGAATAAAATAATATTGAGTTCTCTTTGCTGTGTGCGAGCTATGTGCATGCTGTGTGCCTAGGATATCTGTGTGATCCCTATTGTTCCTAAGGGTATCTATGTGATCCATTCCCCCTCTTTTCAGGGCATCTATATGATCCCTAGGGCATCTATGTGAGTCCTTTGTTATGTGCTTGTCCTCCTAGGAGAATCTGTGTGAACCCTTGCAAACCCTAATTCCTGGTGACTTCTACGCTTGCCAACGATCCATCCCTGTGCATCTGTCCCATATCACCCTGCAATGGCTTACAGATATGAGACCCATATGCAGTATCCAATACCCATGTATCAGAAGCTGAAGAACTTAATGATAAGTTTGTTTGTATCATGTACAAACTTTTCGATGCATCACTAGCATCCTGTTTCTGACTTGTAAGATATAACTTACAATTCTTCTTCCAATGCCATTGCTTTCCATAGTGACAGCAGGTTCCACCAACAGAGGGCTTCCTTGCCTTTTTCTTTTTCTGGAAGCTACTCTTAGGGTTCCTTTTTTTTTTGAACCCTTCTTAGTAGCATCCTCTCCTACCAGATCTAGGTCAGGAGTATCAAGGATATAAACAATTTTCTCCTAAGCTAATACAATTCTCAGGTTCTTCAACCAATCCATATAATTTGGATCAGTCAACTTATTGACATCCAAGATGCCCTGTAGTGAAAAAGTAGAAGCCATAATGTAACAATCTACAGTAAGTAAAGAACAACTATAAGCAGACCACTTATGATGATATTCATAACTAGATAAGGACTTTTGCATATAACTGTGTCTCCCACTATTTTCTATCGAATACCATAACCCTCAACTATGGTAAGCGATAAACCCTCACAGGGCTTCCTTAGTGGGGTTGAGATCCCAATTCTTTATAAATGCCTTGTGTGTACATAACAAACACTTATAAGTTCAAGGGTAGGAAATCACTCTTTCCAATTGCTTCCCTTGCAATTCTCAACATAACTTTTGCCTCTAAGACACTTATAGCCTTGTGTGTGCATGACAAACCATAATATCTTAGTTTAGTCGAACCCTTCATTTCTATATAGCCATGATTGAATAATGTTGCCCTTGTGTGTATACAACAAAGCAACATTATCAGTCATGCTATAAAGTACTAGGTGCACCAAGACAAATTTTATACCAAATGCTAGAGCAGGCCTTGTGTGTATACAACAAACCTACTATAGTGTTGACATAAATTTGGCTTAGCATGAAGGCAATTTGTAGTGTGCTTAATCAATTAGCATTTCCAATTTAAGGTTTAGATGTGACCAAATTAGCTAGGTAAGTGGAAGAGATGAGGGAGTCTCCCAGTTGCTTTCCTTAGACACCAATTAAATTGGCCAGCTAAGTCAACGGAACCAATTAAAAACCTCATTCCCTTTACCTTTCCAGAACCACTTGCCTAGACACCAATTGGCTTATCATACCCCAATCGAATTTGCATCATGATTAACTTACACTATGACTAAATATGATTTTTATGAGGTCTTTGATTGGTGCGAACACCAGGGCCAGAAGAAATGATAGGTCGAACCCACATCCCTGTGGATCACCTATGAATGAAGCCCTAAGCCCAAATCCCAGATCACTTGTAAATAGTTATCTTCAATTCTGTTATTTTAGCTTAGTTGGGTTTAGCCCTAAATCCTAAAATTAAGTCATCTGTAAAAAACCCCTGGATCCAAAATTGAGTCTGTAAAAAAATTTCAATTTCATTTGGATCATAAATTCTATTATAATGGTCCAATGTTATTTAGTCCTTTTTACCAACTTTAATTAGAGTTTTTGCAAGCCTAATTAAGTATGGTATGGTTTAATCATGAGTCAGTATGCCTTTTTATCAAATTGGGTTCTAATTGATCAAGTTGGACTTTAATTAATTAGTTGGTTGAGTCTTGTAATTGTTAGTTGAGTCCTGTAATGCAAGAGGGGACCCAAGTCAAGACCCATGTGACTCAATGTGCTAGCTCAAGTCAAGCCATGTGACTATATGTGCTAGCTCAAGTCAAGCCATGTGCTAACTAACTCTGGGTACCCCACCTTCACATGTGCCACTTCATCTTGGACACCCAAGTCACTTGCCACATGTCATCTTACTGCCATGTCATGCCATATCATCAGCCTATATCACATGCCACATGCATTAAGTATGGACATATCACATGCATCAAGTTTGGATATCACTTGCCACATCATCCTGGACAACAACACATGCCATGTCACTTGTGTTGGTCGGCCACATGAGAAAGAAGTTGACGCCACTTTAAGAGAAGTAAAGCAGGAGTCCAAGCCAAGTTAGCGCCCATTCTTCCTTATGCTCTCACCAAATCCAAGAGGGATGATGCCACTTAGCTTCTCATTGCCCATCTCAATGCAATTCTAGGGGATGCCTATCTAGAAGAGGACCAAGAAAATTTCTTGCTTCAAGAGTTCCAATCTAAGAGGTTCCATTTCAAATTCAAATGGGAGTTATCTTCATCTACAAAAGGGACTCACGTCAAAGAGGAGTTGACACCATCTTATTTTGTCACCCCATCCATTCAAGAAATCACTAAAATTAAGAGGAGTAAAAGAGAAGGGGACTTCATCTCATCTTGTCACCCATTATGAAGTATTATTTTTGTCGCACATTTAAGTAAGGTGCCACATCTCTTTCTCATCACCCACTTGGATAAAGCCTACCAGTACATGCTACCCAAGCTTGGATGAAGTCTAAGGAAGGGTCAAAACCAAGTGTCATGACACCAGAAGCAAGGATTCAAGGAGTTGTTGCCCAAGAAAAATCAATGCAAGACATTATAACCCATACAACTCATGTTGGTGGTCTATAAATACCACCATTAGTTCCTTATGTAAATTCAATTTTTATTGATCAAATAAAGAAGAGATTCTGCCATTCCTTTGTTATGTCAAGCGTCATGGGGTGTGAGGCCATATTCCTTTGTTCTTCAGAGTATCGCGGGGTGTGAGGCCCTAGTTATCCTATTTCTATCCCACCATCAAAAATCCTAGCCGCCTTCAAGCTTCTTCCTCTCCTTTCCTTCTTTTCATTGAAATTCCTTATTCCTTCCATGTTTACTTTTGAGTGTTTGACTGATTATAGGTGATCGAGATCAAAGTGACGGTTATCTTTTCCTCGGAACCAGTCGAGTTGAATATCGAAGCCCGAGGATCGACAATCTTGAAGTGCTACTGCAAGATCCTAGAGAGTCCCATCATATCTACATCAAGAGGGTTATCATCTTCATTGGTAAAGTATTAACCATCTCTATCTCTTAATTTCTAATCCTTTGATAAGTAGAACCCTAGTTTAAGGTAATTTCTTAATCACTAGATCCTTCTTTCTTAACTAGTTTTGTTAGTTTGATATTGTGGACAAAAACTAGCTAGCTAGTCTTGTTTATTTAATTGCTTTGAGTCTTTAAACTAAAAAAAAATTAGAAAAATCAATCTCTGATCAATCACTGAAATTAAATTTAAAATCAGTAATTTAATTTTGCATTTTGTCCCGCATCATTGATGGTCTCTAACATATCCTAATATAAACTTAATCATGTCAACCTAACATTCATGACATCATAAAACCTAACATTCATAACATCATAATGTATTCATAACCATACACACATGACATGATATTCATTTCCACAATTGAGCATATTAACCCTAATATGCATAACATAAGCATGATTATAATGTCAATCCATTCACCTCACTTGTTCATAGGATATGGCCATAATGGCACCCCTAAATGCTATAGGAGATCCCATTGAATAGGAAAAGAGGGTCATGAAATCTTAAGTAACTCCTATGACCAGATGGCCATGGTGACTAACCCAATCCGAAGCAGTTACTAGGATATAACATATTATAAATATGTATTTGAACTAATCATGCATGGAATCATATAATTATTCAATAGCATGCACCATACTAGATAATATGCAATATCATATAATCTTTCAATAGTATGCATCATACTATGATTTATATATATGATCATATTATCATTCAATATATAATTGAACCCTAATTAGTAGTATGCATCAGAATATGATTACCATAGATGATCATATTCACTATCATATAAGCATATTCAATTGATCATTAATTGAATGAAATAAGAGGGCTCTGATACCATTGATGGGCTTCGGTGATGCAGCAGAAGAATGGATTTCAAAATTTTCATTTTGAAACTCCAAACAAGTTGAACTCTAAGCCCAAGATCCCTTATTCATTACAATTAACAAGTCATTCAAATAGGGTTTGGAAAAATACCTGGAATGCTAATTCCTTCTTCTTTCCACTAGGCACACAAGTGCATGCCCTCCCGAGGTGATCTACATAGGAATTGAACCTAGGAAGCAATCCTTAGTAGGTTGCTTAAACCACTGGGACTCTTCTAATGGCCTTTCTTCCTTTGGCAGCCTCTCATTTCTTGCTCACACCCTTGCCCTCCAGTAAACACTCTGAGCCCTCTCCAAAACCTCACTTCATTCTCTTTATCACTTCCTAATCCTCTTTCTAAATCCTTGTCTTAAAATGGGAAGCTTGTCTTAAGACAAGGCTTATCCACTAACAAGGGAAGGAAGAGAGTGGGAGGATAGAGTGACAATGTAAGAGTGTAAGAAAGAATAAAAATCTAATTACCTTCGGCCTAAACACCAAAGGCTATTTATAATAGATGGGGAGGCACCATATATGGCTCTTCATCAGCCCTTGATCTGTTAATCAACAGATCATATAAGACCCTTCATTAAGAAGGAGTCTTATCTTAAACAATCATGACTCTTTCTGCACCAAAGACCATGACCTTTCCTGCATCGAAAGACTTATCCGACTTCTCTGAATGATTTGGCATTTTATCTTAATGCCATGTGGCATGTAACCGGCTAATAGGGGCCTTAAGATGGCATGGAAGCAATGTGACTTATCCAAGAGTCAAGTTCCTTCATTAGGAAAGACTCTTGGAATTTAAATGTTGCAGTTATCATGAAGGGACGTAACCTTTCATGTGCGTGCCATCTTTCTTCACCGCCCATTCTCATTTCCACCGGTAACATGCCATAGAATTTGGACATCGGATAAGGCTAGGGATGTCTTGTCTCATCTGGAAACAATTCCCCAAAGTAGAAGGACTCTAGTCCATCTATGTGCCAATTAGTGAAGAGTCGCGACTCTTCACTTGTGCACTACCTTTCTCCATGCCAAATCCCATCTTTGACCAGTCAAAGTCCATGCAATATGGGTATCTTATGAAAGGAGATAAAATATAGTTTATCACCTCATAGGTGATTAACAAGCAAAAGGACTCTTGGTCCTTCTGCGCCCCTTTGATTGCTGAACACTTCTTTCAGCGCCAAGAGTCCCATGCCCTTGGGACTCTTGGTATTTGGCGCATAAAAGGCATGATAATTATCAGATAAGTTCTAATAAAATCACCCCACTTAGCTCAACCCAATCTAGGTTTCTCTCAAATTGGTTAGCCAATTAAGCAACCTTATAGACCCAATTCAATTGGATTAGGAGTTAGGTTAGCCTACACATGCTAGTGTGTAATCTAGCTAACCAATTAAGATCCCATGACTCTAATAAAATGCCAATTGACTTCTTAGGCCCATTTCCTAATATGTGTGACCCTTTGGGTTCCACATCTAGCCAACAGTAGGTCTAGGTCCGAGCTAATTCAATCCAATCGAATCCAATTTGACCTAATTAGGTCAAATTGAGCTGACCTAAGTTGCCAATTAGAACTAGCTTTCAAATTGACTCATGAATTCAATCGAATTGATTCATAAAATTCTATAAGACATGATTGATATCTAGCAACCTATCATGCCTACCCAGAAGATGTAGAATTTGGTGGAAAGTATCAAAATACCCTTCAGTGAAAAGTAACCATGCAATTCAATCCTTCGATCTTCCTATATCCTGATTAAGTGATGGGCATGGATAAATGACAAACCCTAGCACTTAATTTTTTTGAATCTCAATTTCGATAATGAAGACTCAACCAATGAATGATTAGAAACCCAATCTAATCCCATCATGCTTTGATCAAAGACTTCCTAAGTCATCATTCGAAGAGATCACATGGGATAACTTCTCTTACTAGGAGTGATCGATTCCTTATTGACCTACTCATTACCTTCATACATAATCCACCATATCCAGAAACACCCAGTACATGACTTAATTGCCATGAGTGAGTATGCACCAAAATATGGGTTTTTGTGCACAAGATAATATGGTAGTCTCAGGTCTAAGGATCACATGCACAACTCCCACTAGGAGAACATTCTTTTGACAAGTAAGTAAGACTTCCATTTGATATTCTCTTGTCGGATCAGTTTAGTGGACCCATAACCTAATGAGCACCCACATCCTTTGTTGACCCCATAAGTGATTTTGATGATAACCAAACATTGGAGCATGTATATTTATTTCTAACAACTCTTCAAGTGTTTTACAACTTTTTGTAGGATGGGTTAATTGTTCAAACTTCAACTCCTACACATTGGCAAAAGGCATAGTAATGTTTATTTGATAGATTTAGATAATCTATCTTTGCCTAATGGAGAATGCCTTGTTGCAATGAATTCTACTAAAGATGAGACTAGTTGGCTTTGGCATAGAAGATTAGGGCATGCTAATATGTATCCACTTTCAAAACTTTGCAAAAAGAATTTAGTTAGAGATTTACCTGAACTTTATTTTGAAAAAGTTAGAGTTTGCCAAGCATGTCAATTCGAAAAACAAGTTAAAACCTCTTTCAAATCTAAAGGTTTTGTAACTACTAGTAGGCCACTAGAACTACTTCAAATGGATCTCTTTGGACCATCTAGAACATCAAGTATAGCAGGCAAGAGATATGAATTAGTCATAGTTGGTGATTTTTCGAGATTTACATAGGTTTTCTTTCTAGCACATAAAGATGAATCATTTTCTGTATTTATAAAATTTTATTGAAAAGTTTTAAATGAAAAAGGTGTTTCAATTGTATGCATTCGTAATGATCATGGAACTGAATTTGAAAATCAGAATTTCAAAAGCTTTTGTAATGAAAAAGGTATTGAACACAACTTTTCTGCACCTAGGACACCTAAGCAGAATGGGATAGTTGAAAGAAAAAATCGTACTTTAGAAGAAATGGCACACACTATGCTTTGTGAAAATGATTTACCAAGATATTTTTGGGCTGAAGCTATTTATACTACATGTTATATTTTGAATCGAGTTTTAATCCACCCTATTTCGAAGAAAACTACTTACAAACTTTGGAATCAAAGAAAACCAACTTTAAAGTATTTTCGAGTTTTTGGTTGCAAATATTTTATCTTAAATAATGACAAAGATAATCTTGGAAAATTTGATGCCAAGTCTAATGAAGGTATCTTTTTAGGATACTACACATCAAGCAGAGCATACAGAGTTTTCAACAAAAGAACCTTGATTGTAGAGGACTCTGTATATATTATTTTTGAAGAATCTACTAATAAATTCTCTAGAAAAGAGGATACTTCTGATGAGTGCGCAGGTACTGATAAGCTTCAAAAGTTGACACTGAATGATCAACCACCCCAGCCAAATGAAGAAGATCAAGACAAAAGTGAGAAAGGTGAAGACACTCCAAAGCACCAAGATCTACCTAAGGAGTGGAGGTATGCTCATGGACATCCTAAGGAATTAATCCTAGGTAATCCATCTAAAGGGATAAGAACTCGAGCCTCAATTAGAAATGAATGTGACTATATAGCTTTTGTTTCTCAAGTTGAGCCTAAATATTTTGAAGCTGAAAAAGACCCTAACTAGATTAATGCCATACAAGATGAACTAATTCAGTTTGATAGAAATGATGTTTGGACATTAATAGAAAGACCATCTAATATTTCTATTATTGGTACTAAATAGATATTTATGAATAAATTAGATGAAAATGAAATTATTGTTAGAAATAAATCTAGGCTAGTAGCTAAAGGCTATAATCTGGAAGAATGAATTGATTTTGATGAAACTTTTGCTCCTATTGCTAGACTAGAAGTAATTAGACTACTATTAGCATTTGCTTATTTTATGAATTTCAAACTATTTCAAATAAAAGTTAAGAGTGCTTTTCTAAATGGTTCTATAGTAGAAAAAGTTTTTGTTGAACAACCACCTAGATTTGAAAATCATGCACATCCTAATCATGTTTTTAAATTGCATAAAGCACTTTATGGATTAAAGCAAGCACCTCAAGCCTAGTATGAAATACTCAGCAAATTTTTGATTGAAAATGAATTTTCTAGAGGCCATGTTGATAAAACCTTATTTTTGAAGAAGAAAGATAATGAATTATTAGTAGTACAAATATATGTTGATGGTATCATTTTCGGTGCTACTAATAAAATTCTTTGTCAAGAGTTTGCTAAGCTAATGTAGGGTGAGTTCGAGATGAGCATGATGGGAGAACTCAATTTCTTTCTCGGACTCCAAATCAAGCAAACTAAAGATGGAATATTCATCAACCAAGCTAAGTATACAAGAGAGATTATAAAGAAGTTTGGAATGGAGACAACTAAATCAATAGGTACACCGATGAGCCCCTTTTGTAGACTTGATAAAGATGAGCATGGTAAATCAGTAGATCAAAAGTTATACAGAGATATGATTGGCTCTTTACTGTACTTAACTGTTAGTAGACTAGATATAATGTTTAGTGTATGCATGTATGCTAGATATCAGTCTGAACCTAAGGAATCACATCTATTGGCTATTAAGCACATTATTAGATATCTATCTGGTACAATTGATATTGGTTTATGGTGTTCTAGAGATTCATCTGCTGAATTAATTGGATATTCTGATGCTGATTTTGCTGGTTGTAATTTGATAGAAAGAGTACTAATGGTAATTACCAATTTCTTGGAGTTAACTTAATCTCCTGGTTTAGCAAGAAACAAACTTCAGTTGCACTGTCTATGGCTGAGGCTGAGTATATTGCAGTAGGAAGTTGTTGTGCTCATATCTTGTGGATTAAGCAATCACTTGAAGATTTTGGAATCAAGTTGACTAGTACACCTATAAAATATGATAATACCAGTACTATTTGTTTAACAAAAATCTTGTTCAACATTCTAGGAGTAAGCATATTGAAATTATACATCATTTTATTAGAGATCATGATGAAAATAATGAGTTATGCTTGAATTTATTAGTACTGAATTTCAATTAGCTGACATTCTAACTAAGCCTCGTCTGGAAGATCGATTTTGTATGATTAAAAGAGAGCTCGGGATCATTAATCTTTTTGATTAAAATTTTCCTATCTTTGACTCAAAGCTATCATATTTGACATCAATCATATTCAGTCATTGTTATTTTCATTGAATTTAATTGAATTTCCAGTATATTCGATCAGACCTTCAGTCTCTTAACTTTCAATTTTTAAGTCGATGTGTCGATACATTAATGTGTCGACACCTAAATGTGTCGACACATTCATGAGTCGACACATGAACGGCAGCAGACCGAGGATAAGGGCTTTCTAAAGTTTTTTTTTTCCTTATTTCTTCTCCCCACTCGAGCCGACACATACCCTAAGGTACTCCACACTTTTCCTTCCCTCCATTTCATGCTCAAAACCCTTTAATTCTGTTGCCCAGGTGGCTGCCCAAGAGGGGCTAAATTGGGATTAAAAACTTTTCACAATTATGTGCACTTTGAAATTCTTTTAGTGTTGTGGTGCAATATGCAATGCGAAAGTAATTAAGTAAAAGCAATAATCTAAAGTAAGCACAAACACAAGAAGATTTAGAGTGGTTCGGAGCAACCGGCTCCTATGTCCACTACCCAAGCACCACTTTGGATTTCCACTATATTCCCTAATCGGAATAAAGTCGGATTGTTGTACCAGGCTCACAATCCAAACCTACACACTTTGGTTTTACCGGGATTACCAAAGAAACCCAAACTCCCTTTGGTTTTGAACGGGATCACCAAAGAAATCCTAATACTTGGTTTTATACCAGGATCACCAAGAACTCAACTTAGGTTTTCACAAGGCTCACCTAAACATCTTCAATCCTCTCTTAAGACACAGCCCCTTGCTGTTCTTAGAGAGAAAACAAAGCTAGAGAGAAATAAACAAGCAACTACAACAAACCGAGTTTATTTAAGTGTTATCGATGTAGATCAAGATGAAGCCTAGTTTTGAATGTTCTTTAATTGCTCTTCAAGTTGATTCTTTGCTTCTTCAATTAGTGGATTCAATGATGAAGTGGAGTTGGTGAAGCTTTGAATCCTATCTTGAAAGCCCTTGAAGTAGGTTGGTGAAAGACTTGAAGGCTCTTTAATTTCTCAAGATAAATCAACAATAATGCTCTAATAATTGTTTAATCCCTCAAAAGCAATCCCTTTTATAGTTTTCCATGAGATATGGCCATTGTAGGGCCTAGGGATTCATGAAAGAACTGTTGGAGATGAAATAGAATTCAAAAATCACTTTCAGCAACTAGCTGTTATATTGCAGAAAATGGCTACTTGAGTCAGCTCAAGACCATGAGTTGTCTTGAAGTCTTAGACAGCCCAAAATAAATTTCTATAAGAGTCGACTCTTTAGGATAGAGTTGGCTCGAAGTCTCAGTTCACCAAAAATCATAACTCTGGACGAATCGGCTCTTGAAGCTCGAGTCGGCTTAAGATCACAAACTTCAGGAATATGTATTCTTCCATGAATCGGCTCTTGGGATAGGAGTCAGCTCTTGATACTGAAACTCTGAAATTTCTTCGTGCCGTGCCACAAGGAGTCGACTCTTGATCCATGAGTCAGCTCTTGCCAAAATTTTAATTGGTGCTTCAAACTTCTCCAAAACTCTTCAACACTTGAATCAAATAAGAGCTAATCTATATACTCTCAATTTTACAATTTTTAGCCCATTTTACAAGATTACAAGATTGGCAAAAATTAGGGCCTTTCTAAGTTAAAGTTCATAAAAGTCCATACATAATTGAATTTCCTCTCAATCAATTTGAAAACCAATTTAAACTAAAGGTAACCAATTTTCTGCAAAAATTTCTTAAGTAATTGAAAGAATTAGTAACAAGTACATGCTCCAATGTTTTGTGATCATCAAAATCATTCCAAGGATCAATAATCTCTCCCTTTATGATGATGACAAAACATTAGGCATGAGCAAAATTTAAAAACACTTTGCAATTACTGTGTATCATATTCACAATTCAAATGATATTAGACATAGTATGTATCAAACAGATTGAGTATCAAGGTATCAATACAATGTATCAAAATGTATCATACATATAATGAAACTGAAAACCATCAATACAATGTATCATATGTATTGATACAATGTATCAAGAATATCATATGTGCATCAAGCATTGAAGACATAATGCATCATTACATAATGTATCAAGGGTATCATCTATACATTGCATATCGAAACTTACAAAATTAACTAGTATTTGAAGTAAATTTCATAAAAATTTAACAAAAACTTGACACAAGCTCCCCCTTACTAATGTAATAACATTTCTTCATATTTTTTTCAAATTTTCATACATGTTCATGTTTTTATAAACATTTATAAACATTCATACACATTTTCATAAATTAACATTTATATCTTCACATTTTCATGCACATTCTCCCTTCACCCCCTTTTTGTCATCAACAAAAGGTATATAGAATATAAGAACATACATTTACAGAAAATCATTCATAATGTGTATCATAAAGAGACATGTTTCATAAAAGATCATATGTATATATATATATATATATATATGAAAAGTTAGTACATAAGTGATACAATACAAATGTGCCTCGGCATAATAAAATAGTATCACAACAACAAAACATAACTAGCATAAAGTCCTAAAAAACATCAAGATGAAAGACTAAAACATCAAAAGGATGGACTAGGATCATCACCACTAAGGTCTTCCTCACTAGAGGAGGAACCGATCCTTAAGATGCCTGGCGCAGGCCTAAACTTAGGGAACCTAGGCCTAAGGTCCCTGAGTCTAGTCCTAACATGTGTGGTAGTCCTAGAAGCTTTGGTTTTGGCCTTAGCTTTCACTTTAGACTCTAAAGAAATGATAATAGGAGTGGGTCAGGCAGTGGGAGGATCAAAGACAAGGCCAAAGTGCGGTGGTAGACAATATCTATGTAGCTGGAGTCTCTCCAACATCAGATCCTGGAATCTCGATACCAGCCTCAACCTCAGCAGGAGTGGCCTCTGAAGGAATGTCACTGAAATGTACTACCTGTCCTTGCTCGCAATCAGTACCAGTGTCAGGTGCTGGAGTGGAAGTAGTCGGTACAGACTGACTGGCTGTAGTAAGCTATCGAAGAATAGTCAAGATATCCTGGAATCACTGGTGCATCTCAGACTAAAGAGCAGAAATCCTGGCATCAGTCTCAACTCTCCCTTTGTGAAGACTCGAGATCTTGTCCAGTACACGCTACAATCGATCATCAGCATCAGGTCCAATAGCTGTAGATCCTCTGACAGGTGAACGAGGAGTGGTAGAAGCTGGCTCTGAGGGTCCAGCCTCATCAGTATGTGCCTCTACCTCTGCACCATGTCCTTCAGCTACCTAAATGTCCTCATCTGAGTCATCCTCTGAGTGAGCCACTAGAATACCTAAGATCTTCCTAATCCAGTGACCCTCTACTTTACTAAATCCCATCTAAGTCAGAGATTTCAAGTTGTATCTGTCTGTGTGTAAGAGTGGCCGGCTGTCCTCACTAGATAAGTCAATTAAGGCATCCTAAAACAGAAATATGAAAACCATACCATATGGTAGACATATCCATGCCCTACGAGCAGCCTCTCTCATCTATGATAGCATAATAAATGGTAGATTGAGGGCCTCCCCCTCAATCAGGCATCTCATAAAGACCTGGTTGTGCTCACTAACCCAATCAAACCTCCCTGTCCGGGGCAAGAAGATACGACTAATGATGTTGTGCAATAATCTCATTTCCAATGATAATTGGTTTGCACTAACATGAATAACACCTTTTACATTTGTCCTCTCAAGCACTAATCTCAAGGTCTTCTGCTTCTCCTTCAAAACTAGGTAACTTTCACCCTCTTTTGGAATGTGAAGAATGCTTGACAATTTTTGTTCACTAATTTCAATATGTTTTCCCTTCAATATGGAATGCACCTAAGGACATACTTTCAAAAAATTGCCTAACTAGGTTGGGATAAGTGAGAAGATTTAGCATACAAAAGTTCATCCAACCCTGTTTAGTCAACCAATCCCTAATGTGAAAATGCTCTTGTTCTAGGAAATTGAAATCAATACATCTACCCGGTGTAACTTGTCTATTTCCCATTAAAATAACTTGCCTTGGTGTATCTTGCTCTTCCTTATGCTTTATTTGCTGTTCTTCTTCTGGATTCAAGGTATCCAAATGCTACTTTGTCCTCCTTTCCTCCGCAACCGTCCGAACCAACCTCCTAGGTTTCTTGGCTATGGCCTTATGAGGAGCCATCTAGCTTAGATTAGGAGTTTGGAGGGTTTAGGAAGAGTTCTAGGAGCTTTTCCTAGGTTAAGGTTAGGAGTTGGCTAAGAGAAAGTGAAAAATAAGGAATGAAATAGTGAATGAAATCCTATGGAGCCCTATTTAAAAAACCTTCGGCCCGACTCTCGAGTCAGCTCGCCGAACCGCTTGATGACTCGAGTCGGCTCGAGCTAAAATTCAGCCTAAAACTCGAAAAAGGTTAAAATCAATTTCTATGGGTTTCCAGTCACTAAAATAGGTTGTCATAAGCTTTAGAAGGAAAATTAAAATGTCTAGATAGTTTTTCCTTATTTTTCAAAAATTAGGTCAAAATGTTCAGAATGGGTCACACAGGCCTAATTCGCTGCTAATCTTCTCAAATCTATCTTGACTAAGAGGTTTTGTAAAAATGTCAGCAAGTTGATCTTCAATAGGTACAAATTCTAGATCAATAACATTATTTAAAATATGATCACGAATAAAATGATGTATGATTTCTATGTGCTTAGTTCGTGAATGCTGAATTGGATTTTTGGATAAGTTAATAGCACTAGTGTTATCACATTTAATAGAAATTTTAGATTGGACAACACCATAATCTTCTAGTTGTTGCTTGATCCATAACACTTGAGCACAACAGCTCCCAGCATCCACATATTCTGCCTCAGCAATAGACAGTGCTATAGAGTTCTGCTTGCGAAAGTGCCATGAAATCAAGTTAACACCTAGAAATTGACAGGTGCCACTTGTACTTTTTCTATCAATTTTACAGCCTCCATAATCAGCATCAAAATAACTAATTAATTTCAAAGATGTATGCTTAGAGTACCATACACCTAGATTGCATGTGCCTTTAAGATACTTAATGATTTTTTTAACAGCTATGATGTGTGACTCTTTTGGATTAGATTGAAATCGTGCATGCATACAAATACTAAATAAAATATCAGGTCTACTAGCTGTCAAATAAAGTAATGAACCGATCATACCTCGATACAGCTTTTGATCAACATTTGTATCATTCTCATCTTTATCAAGTCTACATGCAGAACTCATGGGTGTTCCAATTTCTTTGCATGATTCCATGCCAAACTTCTTGATAATCTCCTTGATATATTTGGCCTGGTTGATCAGGATACCTTCTTTAGTTTATTTGATCTGAAGTCTGAGAAAGTAACTCAACTCACCCATCAAGCTCATTTTGAATTCTCCCTACATTAGCTTAGCAAAATCTTGACATAAAGATTCATCAGTAGATCCAAAAATAATATCATCAACATAGATTTGAACAACTAAAATGTCATTATTTTTTCTTTAAATAAACAGTGTAGTGTCAACACTACCTCTTACAAAATCATTTGAGGTTAAAAACTTAGTCTGTCATACCAGGCTCTAGGTTCCTGTTGCAGACCATACAAAGCTTTATTTAATTTGAAAACATGATTTTGAAATGAGTGATCAATAAAGCCCGGTGGTTGTTCGACAAAAACTTCTTCGGATAAAAAACCATTCAAAAATGCACTCTTTATGTCCATTTGAAATAATTTAAAATTCATAAAGCATGCATAAGCTAATAGTAATCTAATGGCTTCTAATCTAGCTACTGGTACATAAGTTTCATCAAAATATATTTCCTCTTCTTGATTATATCCTTGTGCTTCCAGTCTAACCTTATTTCTAATTATATTTCCTTCTTCATCTAATTTATTTCTATAAACCCACCTAGTACCTATAACAGGATAGTCATTAGATCTTTCTACTAGGGTCCAGACATTATTTCTCCTAAATTGGTTTAATTCATCATGTATGGCTAACATCCAATTAGGATCAGTTTCAGCTTCTTCTATAGTGTGTGGTTCTACATGAGAAACAAAAGCAATTAAGTCATATGTATCTCTATGTGCAGCTCTAGTTCAAAACCTTGAGATGGGTCTCCTATAATTAATTATTTTGGATATGACTGTATATACCTCCATTCCTTGGGTATATCATCATGATTTTTGCTTACCTCTTCTTCATGTGGTTCACTTGATTGTTTGTCTTTGAGAGTCAAATCCTTCAGTCCATGTTCTAGTGTACCTGCATCATCATCAGCAAGATCTTCTCTTCTAAAAGATGTAATGTCAGATTCATTGAAAATAACATATATTGATTCTTCTACAATCAAAGTTCTTTTATTGAAAACTTGATAGGCTTTACTATTTAAAGAATATCCAAGAAAAATAGCCTCATCAGATTTTGCATCAAATTTACCAAGATTATCTTTTCCATTATTAAGAGTAAAACATTTATAACCGAAAACATGAAAATTTTTGATATTAGGCTTTCTATTGTTCCATAGTTCATAGGGAGTTTTTCTAATGATAGGTCTAATCAAAACTCTATTCAAAATATAATATGCAGTATTTACAGCTTCCGTCCAAAAGTATTTTGGAAGATTTCCTTCACAAAGCCTTGTTTTGGATATCTCTTTCAAAGTATGATTCTTTTTTTCTACAACACCATTTTGTTATGGTGTTCTAGGAGCTGAGAAGTTATGGTCAATACCGTGCTTTATGCAAAAGTGATCAAAATATTGATTTTCAAACTCAGTGCCATGATCACTATGAATTGAAATAACAAATAAATTTTTCAAATTTGTAACTCTTTTATAAAATTTTTTGAATACTTTGAAAGTTTCATCTTTATGTGCAATAAACAAAACCCATGTGTATCTTAAAAAATCATCTACAATCACAAGGCCATATTTCATACCACCTAGGCTTGTAGTCCTAGTAGGTCCAAATAAGTCCATGTGAAGTAGCTCTAAGGGTCTAGTAGTAGAAACAATGTTTTTAGATTTAAAACTCTCCCTCACTTGTTTTCCTAATTGACAAGCATCGCAAATATAATCAAAATTAACTTTAAATTTTAGCAAACCTTTGACTAAATCCTTTGAAATTAGTTTTGCTATAAGATCTATACTAGCATGTCCAAGTCGCCTATTTCATAGTAAACTTGATTCCTTACTCTTGTCATTCATTGCTATAAGACTTGTATTGCTTGACATAGCCAGATTATTAAAATCTACTACATAAATGTTACCAAGTCTATGTCCAATGAATTTAGTACTAGAGTCAAGTGGATCAACTACTATATATATTGATGACTTGAAGAAAACATTGAAACCAATGTCACACAGCTGACTAATACTCAAAAGATTATGTTTTAACTTTTCTACCAGTAACACATTTTAAATAAATGTAGGAGTAATTTTGATTTTACCGATATCGATTATCCTTCCTTTTCGATTATCACCAAATGTTACTATTCCACCATCTTTTTGTTCTAGGATGAAAAATTGATCAACATCACCCGTCATGTGTCTTGAACAGCCGCTATCCAGATACCATCTTTTCTTTATATTTGTAGCTGTAAGACATCCCTCGTCCTCTAAACCCATAAGAAGATTTGTGCAGCCTTTGTTGTCTCTTCATCCTCTTCAGTGGATGTAGATTCATCGCTGTCACTCCATGCTACAAGCATTGCCTTCTTCTTCTTTCTGGAGATCATCTTTTTCTTTGCTTCAAGATAGTCAAGACGAATATGTCCCGGCTTCTTGCATCCATAGCATATTGGTACTTGATCCTTATCTTCATCCTTCTCCTTTTCTTTGTCTTTTTCTCTCTCTCCTAAAATCTCCTTTTCTAAATTGCTTCCTCCATCTAATTGTTTTTCTTCTACCCATAAACCTTTTAAATCTTCTCATTACAAGGGCTATCTCATCATTTTCTAAATCATTATCATCTGATGAGTCGAGTCTTCATTCTTGTCCTCTTCTATAGCTTTAAATGCTATAGCTTTCTTTTTCTTGGAGTCTTCATCAGTCCTTTGTTGCATGGCTAATTCATGTGTAATTAGTGAACCAAGCAACTCATTCAATGGTAGAGTGTTCATGTCCTTTACTTCTTGAATAGCTATCACCTTAGCTTCCCATTTATCTCGCAAGGATCTCAAAACCTTTTGGACAAGATCAGCATTAGTATAAGTTCTACCAAGACTTTTGAAACCATTTATAATATCAGTAAAGCAAGTATATATAGCAGATATAGTCTCACTAGGATCCATCTTAAATAACTCATAGTTATGCACAAGAAGATTGATTTTTGATGTTTTGACTTGTGATGTGCCTTCATGTATAATTTCTTGCTTGTCCCAAATTTCTTTAGCAGAATTACAAGTTGAAATTCTGTTAAACTCGCTTGGATCCAAAGCACAATACAACAGATTCATAGCTTTGGCATTCAATTCAGCTAGTTTCATATCATTTTCATTCCAATCCTCTTCTAGTTTGAGAACCTCTATATCATTAACTTTAACAGTGAGTGTGTGAGGTCCTTTCAAGATAATTTTCCATAAATGAAAATCAATGGCTTGAATGTATATTTTCATTCTTGCCTTCCAATATGTATAATTGGTTTCAGTGAAAAGTAGAGGTCGATTTGTGGATTGACCTTCGGTCAATGAAGTGCTCATGGGATGTGCCATCTATCTTTACTCTAAGTAAATTTTGGAGACTTTGCTCTGATACCACTTGTTGTCCAGGTGGCTTCCTAAGAGGGGGGTGAATTAGGATTAAGAACTTTTCACAATTATGTGCACTTTGAAATTCTTTTAGTATTGTGGTGCAATATGCAATGCGGAAGTAATTAAGTAAAAGCAATAATCTAAAGTAAGCACAAACACAAACACAAGAAGATTTAGAGTGGTTCAGAGCAACCGGCTCCTACGTCCACTATCCAAGCACCACTTGGGATTTCCACTATATCCCCCAACCGGAATATAGTTGGATTGTTTTACCAGGCTCATAATCCAAACCTACAAACTTTGGTTTTACCGGGATTATCAAAGAAATCCAAACTCCCTTTGGTTTTGAACGGGATCACCAAATAAACCCTAACACTTGGTTTTATACCGGGATCACCAAGAACCCAACTTAGGTTTTCATAAGGCTCACCTAAAAACTTTCAACCCTCTCTTAAGATACTGTCCCTTGCTGTTCTTAGAGAGAAAACAAAGATAGAGAGAAATAAACAAGCAACTACAACAAACCGAGTTTGTTTAAGTGTTGCCGAAGTAGATCAAGATGAAGCCTAGCTTTGAATGCTCTTTAATTGCTCTTCAAGCTGATTCTTTGCTTCTTCAATGAGTGGATTCAATGATGAAGTGGAGTTGGTGAAGCTTTGAATCATATCTTGAAAGCTCTTGAAGTAGGTTCGTGAAAGACTTGAAGGCTCTTCAATTTCTCAAGATAAATTAATAATAATGCTCTAATAATTGTTTAATCCCTCAAAAGTAATCCCTTTTATAGTTTTCCATGAGATATGGCTGTTGTAGGGTCTAGGGATTCGTGAAAGAGCTGTTGGAGATGAAATAGAATTCAAAAATCACTTTCAGCAACTAGTCGTTAGAGTGCAAAAAATGGCTACTTGAGTCGGCTCGAGGTCCACGAGTCGGCTCAAAATCTCAGACAGCCCAAAATAAATTTTTGTAAGAGTTAGATCTTCAAGCTGGAGTCAGCTCTTGCCTTCAATCACTTCAAATCAACAAATTGCTCGAGTCAGCTCTTCAGGGCAGAGTCAGCTCGAAGTCTTAGTTCACCAAAAATTATAACTCTGGACGAGTCGACTCTTGGAGCTTGAGTTGGTGTGAGATCTCAGACTTTAGGAATATGTATTCTTCCATGAGTCGACTCTTGGGATAGGAGTCGGCTCTTAATACTGAAACTCTGAAATTTCTCCGTGCCTTGCCACAAGGAGTCGGCTCTTGATCCATGAATCAGCTCTTGCCAAAACTTCAATTGATGCTTCAAACTTCTCCAAAACTCTTCAACACTTGAATCAAACAAGCGCTAATCTACATACTCTCAATTTTATAATTTTCAGCCCATTTCACAAGATTACAAGATCGGCAAAAATTAGAGTCTTTACAATTTAAAGTTCATAAAAGTCCATACATAATTGAATTACCTCTCAATCAATTTGAAAACCAATTTAAACTAAAGGTAACCAATTTCTTACAAAAACTTCTTAAGTAATTGAAAGAATTAGTAACAAGTACTTGCTCCAATGTTTTGTGATCATCAAAATCATTCCCGGGGTCAATAGATTCCTTGTTTGGGATGCTTTCTAGTTTGGATTTAGCGACATTCCGCCTTCCATTTCTAATTTGAACCCTAGAAACCCTAGGTTTCCCCTCCAAAGTTGTTCAAATCCTTATTCTTTGCAATGGGACCCCGAAAACAAGTAGTCCGTCACCCTCGGTAGTCCAATCAGGAGGAAGAACAAAGAACCAAGGCTAGACAGGAAGCTAGAGCTCCAGATTCGCCTGCTCGACCTCTTTTCGCAGCTTCTAGCCGGATGAGTTCGAAGACTGTCGGAGGAGGACGCCGTGTAGACTTCAGTATTGTCGACCAACAGCACTTCAGGATCGGACATTGGATTTGAGATGCTGGTTTGACATCCTTCTGTTCTCTGAGCGAGAGATTTTACCCAGGGTTTATTCGGGAGTTTTATGGATCACTAGCCCGTGGGACTAATGGTTGGCTGGCTTAAGTGAGAGGCAGGGATATCCCAGTTACCTCAAAGACATTGAACAGAATATGGGACATTCCTATGACTGGGTCAATTGTGGACAGCCTGATTGATAGAGTGAGTGGTCTCTAGTGTATATTCAAGTCAAACAATTTGCCTGAGAGAGCCATCGTTCCTGCATCCCGATTATCTGCAGAGATGAGATTATTGTACCACATTTTGCCTAGATCCTTCTGCCAAAGACTGGATATTTCGATTACATCATTGAGTGGGAGTTGCTCATGATGGTTTCATTGGTATAGCGCACACCCGTCTACCTTCCTGTGCTCATGGTTCATCAGATGATGGAGGCTTCAATGAGTCAGCGACTCTGCCTACCCTTTGGGATGGGGTTGACTTTATTGTTCAGGTAGTATGGCATCAGTTTTGAGGACGAGCCCTTCAGCATGCTACTTCATACTGATGTTTATGACATCAGGTCATTATACAGGATGGGTTATCATCTGTTCTAAGGCCAGTGAAGATGCAAAGTATCTGGTCAGGCCAATGATAGAGTTGATGATGATGATGCTGTAGAGGAGAAGCGCATCCTTTTCGAAGAGGCAGGACCTACAGAGAGTCAACCTGAGATAACAGCACAGGCAGAGACTGCATCTCAGTCTGAGCCTTTAGCACAGCCTCAGCCAGTTCAGTCTGATACTTCAGTAGTTTCAGAGAGTTTATTGGACAGAGTCAGGCGCATTGAGATAGATGTTTTGATCATTAGACAGCATCTTGACTGCTTCATTGCTGAGACCAGAGAAAGCCACAGTGGACTGAGAGATGGCATCTCAACTATTCTGACCGCATTTGTCCAGACCTATAGGGAGTACTCCAGTTTCTAATATAGCTTTGCCTGCTCCAGCACCAGTTGTTGGTGATTGCAGTAATGATGATGGTGATGATGAGGAGACTGACTTTGATGGATTTGACTTTCCAAATCTGATTTCAGAGCCAGTGGCAGAGGTGACGGCAGACTTGCCTAGGAGTCCCAGTTGTGACCCTTCCAATTCACCTACTCATACTCCAATCCTATCTTCTCCTCCATCCAGATCAGATGATCATGTTCCAATTCCTATTCTTTCACCTATTATTGATTCACTTATCATCAATACACCCATTATTGACAGTCCTATTATTGATTCATCGATTGCAGATTCACCCATTCATTCTTCAACTGATAAACCTACCGTTAATACACCTATCTTATCATCAACTGATATGCCTATTTTTGATACACCCTCTGTTGATACACCTACCATCCATATATCCTCTCTTATCTGAGTGCTAGGTTTTTACACACTTGGCTTTCGGTATCTTGATTCTGGTCCATCCTTTGATCGTACACCACTTTTGACAGTTACAGAGATTGTCGACCCGATCTACTTAGTTCCTACTGAGGACATAGCTTCCACCTCTTCTGCTCTAGCTTGAGGTCAGACGTATGCTCGATGCAGAGGATGTGGTCGTCGTACTCCTCCACGACCAACCAGGACACACCCCCAAGATCTGAGATCGATGTGGCCTCGAGCTCGCTCTTTTACTGATACTGGACCGATTGAGATCAGATCTTCTGATGATGACGAGGATGAGGATTAGGATATCTTTGTATCTTTATATAGTTTACTTTTATGCATATTTTGTATATTTTACAAATTCTAACTTTAAATGAAATATTATGTTGTACTGCATGTTTATAACTTCAAATGAATGAAATGCCTTAAATTTCCTTAGTACTTCATTATCTTCATTTACGAGTGAATGAATGAATGAGTTTTATTGTACTTCAATGCTATATCTTGAATGTATTGACTATTTGTCTTCCTACCTCTTTAATGATAACAAAACGAGGAAGTGATAAGATTAAAGCATAAATATGATGTGCAAGGGGTAATAAGAGTAACAATGCTTGAAAATTTGTGTAAATTTAAAATTTTTTGAAAATTATTTTGAAAACTTATTTGATCTTGAATTGAAAATTGTTTACAAATTTTCTAAGTAAGGGAGAGCAATACTTTGTTTATATTGAAAATCATTTTTGAATTGAGTTTCATTTTAAATCTCTTCTTTAAATGTTTGAAAAGATTTTCACAAACCCTTTTATGGATCATCAATTCAGGGGGAGCCTTGTTTATTGCTAAATTTTTGCCTCTCCTAAACATGTTTTCTTGTAGAGTACCACGATACATGTGTTTATGTCTTATATATATCCTAAAGCTCTGATACTCTAAATCATTATAACAAGCTCTGATACTCTTAATCATTATATCACACCTGCTCTGATACATCATGTCAATATTGCAAATTACTTTGATACACCTATTGCATTTAGCTCATGTACCTTGATGAATTCTTTTAAAAGCGTTTTATACAAATTATACTTAAAGGTTTTATCATCATCAAAAAGGAGGAGATTGTTGACTCCATTATTGATTTTGACGATAAGCAAAATGGTTAAGTATAAGTTGAGTACTAATGATTTCTTTGAAGTATGTTTTTATAGAAAAATGTACTCACAAATTTGAAAAATGATTGTTTGATTGAAGAAGCCAAGTTTAGATGAAATATCTGCTCAAAGAGGACTTGGATAGTTAAAGTTTGCTTGAATGGATATTTGAGTGAAGTATAAATTTGATTCAGCACAAGTTCAGGCATTTTTGTGAAGATTTCAATGAGGTGTCGACTCAAAGTATCGACACATGACACCAAGTGTCGACACATAGAAGTGATGTGTCAACTCAAGCCAGTACGCAAAGAATATTTCAGATGGCATGGCTGAAGTGTCAACACATAGACTTGAAGTGTCGACTCAAAATGTCGACACATGAATCAGCTCATCGCCTAAAATTTTCAAGTCACTGAACTTGCTGAAGATGAAGAATTGTAGAAGTATTGACACATGGATATGAAGTATCGACTCAAAGTGTCGACTCACCTGAGGAAGTGTTGAGACATATGAGATTTCTAGAAAACCATATTGAAGATATTTAAACTGGGTGTTGACTTAAGAAGTTCAAGTGTCGACCTAAAGTGTTGACTCACAGCCTGAAGTGTCGACACATAGAAAACTAGGAACGGTAATGGCTAGTTTTTCAAATGCAGATTTCGACCCTCTTACCTTCCTACGGCTATATTTTTTAGTCTAACGGCTAGAAACTGGATTTGAGGCCTTGGAAAGGTATTTATATGCTCCAAATCAAATCAAAAGATATATTATTGATGGAAATGAAATAAAAATATCTAAGAGAGAAGAAAAGAGAGCAATCACTCATATTCATTAAAGTTCAACCACTCTCAAGCAAAGCAAGCCTCCAAGCATTCAACAGCCTTCAAGTGCATTAAAGATCATCCATTCTTGAGCATTCAAGAGGCTTCATCAAGTTCAAAAGCATCATAACATCGAGCTTCAAAGAGATACCCACTTTTTATTTGAAAGCTTTTATTCTCTTTACTTGAAACCATTATTTGTTGTAAGGGTTCTTGGTTAGCCTATTGGAAAATCAAGGAAGGTTATTGGTGAGCCTTTGAAAACCAAATAGGTTCTTGGTTAGCCCGGAAAACCAAGGGAGGTTGGTGGTGAGCCTTAAAACCATTTAGGTTCTTGGTTAGCCCATAAAACCAAGTGAGATTTTGACTTGTGAGCCTTGTGAAAACAAGTTGGATTTTTGATTAGTGAGCCTGGAAAACTAATCAACTGTAATCGATTGAGATTATAGTGAATTTCCAAGAAAATCTTGGAAAGTGGATGTAGGTGCATTGAATAGTACCGAACCACTATACATCTTTGTCTTCGTGGTTGCTTATCTTCTCTACTTACTTTTTCATTTATTGCTCTTTATTTCTGCTGCACTTTTACTTAAGAGCATTACATTTAAATTCATAGTACTTTGATTAATTGTTGGATTGGATTACATACTATTCAATTGCATAAAGTAATTATTTTTAGAGACCCAATTCACCCCACTTTTGGGTTGCCTATTAGGCAACAAGAGGTATCATAGCCCTATTCTCAGTGGACAGGCTTTGCCACCTTAAGTAAAGATTTATGGCAGCCCCTATTGGTACTATTGTAGTTGAGGGTCAAGCCTCAAATAGACTTCCATTTTTTAATGGATCAAATTATACATATTGGAAAACTAGGATGAGAATTTATATGCATTCTATTGATTATAACTTATGGAGAGTGGTGGGGACACCAGGATCAGACACAGATTCTTGGATCCCATATGGTTTAATTAGTCATGTGTCAAAGTTTTGAATGTTTTGTAATCAATTAAGATTGAGTCCTGTAACAAGTTGAGGTTAGTTGATTTGTCTCAACCCTCAAACTTAGTCAGTATTTTGAGTCCTGTACATCAATTATGAGTCCAGTATGAGCCCGATTTTATACAAGAGAGGAGGTCACCCTATTTTGGAGTTCCACCAGGCCATATCCAGGAGTCAGAGGCTACTACATCAGCCCATTGGATTTTGTGTGATAACCTAGGATCCAAGATGCTTCCAGAAATCCTGATTCCTCCCAAATGCCCTCCAAATGCCCAGATTCCCTTCCAAATGTCAGAGCATATTCCTAAACCAAAACATCCATGATTTCAGAGATCCACCTGCATCCTAGCCCAAAGAAATCAAGCCTAGGTGCCAAGCCCGAGCCCTTAAGAAGCAAGATTTCAGGGAATATTCCTGCTACCAGGCTACCAGGCCACCCCAGCTTCCAAAGGCCCAAACCCATGCACCCAAGCCCCTTTGGGCCAGCCCCTTACTGCTCCTAAAGGCCCAACACACCCCCTAGGCATCCTTGAAGTGTTGACCATGTCCAATGAGGTTTGACCAAGTCCAAGTTGAAGAGAAGAAGGAGAAGACCAAGTTTATTCCTAACCTAGTTGGGATTTCTAATCCTTTGAAACTTTGTGATGTGGCAAGCATATGATTAATGTTTTGAATATGGTTTGTAGAGCAATGAAATCTAATTACACTAGCATTGTACTCATCATAATAAGACTTAAGGATTATAAGAAATGGGATTTTTACTTGATTAGACACAATCCTAAACTAAGAAGGAAGAAGATCTAGACAATAGGGGCTAATGATTGTGGACTTATCTTGATGAGCTTTCCAACCTTCTTTTGATTCATACCTTGAAACTACCAACACTCAGAACTGAAGAACCTGGATGACAGAGATCAGAACCCTGGACTTGGGGCTTCAGCTTGTTGGTTCTTTGTCAAGGTGAACCTGGTTCACAACTCAAAGACTTCGAAGGACCCTACAATGAAGATCAAAGTTAAGGAAGAAGGATAAGAACATATAGAAGGGATGGAAGAATTTATGAACTAAGAACAGAAATTTGAGAAGATCTGGCTGACTCCAATGCCTTCACATGAGCTTGGAAGATGCTTTGCTAGGGAAAAAGAATGGCTTTCTCATGGAGGAAGAGGATGGGAAACTTTCACATAAGGAAAAAAACACAAGACAACTTCTACTTCCAAAATTCAACTTCAATTTTCATTCATTCCCAAAATCAATCCCCTTTACAATGGGCGTCCAAGGCCTTTAATAGCCTCACAAAGCTAGCTTTTGAAATTTAAAAACTCCTCAAATTGAGGAGGATTACAAGGGGGTTGGAGGATTTGGTGGAGAGTTTGGAGGGATGGGGGGGGTTGGAGGATTTGGTGGAGGACTTGGAGGGGTGTGGCCAACCTCCTTGAATTTGAATCTTCCTTGTTGGCGCCAAAGAGTGATGAGGTGGCTAGTGAGGTGGCACCTGATGACGTGGCATGATGAGATGGTCTTCTACTTGGATAAGGAATGACATGTGGCGCCAAGTGGTCCTAGTTGATAGTCCTTTTCTCTTGCTTGGTTGATGTGTCTTCTCTTCTTCATGTGGTCAAATTCTGGGGTCCAGAATTTGAGTCTTGTTGCTGGCTTTCATTGCTTTAAGACTTGATTAACTTGAAATAGACTTAACTCAACTGAACTGACTTGACTGACCTAAACTTTAAAACTTGAAACGGACTTACAGGAAATAAATTTTTTTTTAAAAGTAATTACAGGACTCAATAAACACTCTTGATCATTTACAGGACTCTTGAAAAGGAAATGGCTCTTGAAAATAAAATATTTTTGAACTAAAGAATACAAGGTAACCTAATTATCTTCGATCCAAATTGGGATAAGGCTAACCTTGTATGAGTGAAGTTTCTTTCGGTTTCTGGTGTCCACACCAATTCTCCTAGGGTGGGCAGAACTCGACCCAGTCGAGTATGGTTCAGTTTGCCCTGGTAATGCTCGAACAAGTCTGGGTTAAGTCTTTACAGGTCCTCTCGAGTAATCCAAGAGTTGTTGGACTCATGTCGACCTTGCCATTGAATTAGGTATCGCTGATACTCCTTATTCCTGGTAGTAATGGTCTTGTCATCCAGGATTCTCTCAATCCTCTCTCTCCGCTCAAGTAGGGTTGTTGGTGGACACTCGGAAATATGTTCACTCTCAATGAAAGTTTCTGGCCCAAAAGGCTCATTAGGTATTAGTACTGGTTCTTTGTATTCTATTAGGTCTGAAATATTAAAGGTTGAACTGATACCCATATCAGGTGGAAGTTCCAAAACATATGCATTAGGCCCTATTTTCTTTAAGATCTTGAAAGGTCCCGCTCCGTGGGCATGCAGCTTCTTTATGGTTCTAGAGGAGAACCGTTCAGGGTTGAGCCTAATCATCGCATAATCCCCTTCACAAAATTCTTTAGCCCTCTTATGTGAGTCAGCTAAGTGTTTATAAGTTTCATTGCTCAGGTTGATCTTATTACTGATTTCTTTATGCAGATTTGTGACATGCTGTGCAAAAGACTCAGCAGACTTAGAAACTTACACAAGCACTTACGAAATATAGACTGAACTAGGAATCCTTATTGAGAGGAATTTTATTGGACTCTCTAGGGCCTAAACCTAATAGATTAAAGACTCTCTAGGTTTGACCCTGGTCTGGCATGCACATGAGAATTTACCAAGGGTTCCTAGCAAATGCCATAAGGTTTTCCAAAAGTAGGTAGCAAAAGGAATAGGCCTTAAAAGCTCATGCATCCTAATAATCTCATCAAAATGAAACTTAATGGTTCTAAAATTATGATAGGAATCCGAGACTTGGGATAATTTAGGAGAATCTTGAAACAGACCTTGGTTACTCATGATGACCTTAAGATTAGAATTTTGATCTACAGGCGGGATGCATCTATGTAGTTGAAGGTCATCAGGAAAGTCTTCTAAAATAATGATTGGGTTCTTCTCAGGTACCTGAAGGAGTTCTTGTGTCGAAGCTAAAGTATTGGGTTCTTCCTGAGGGCATTGTCTTACGGGAACCAAGTCCTCACTAAATTTTGGTTGTTCTGATGTTTCAGGTCTAGGCTCAATAATCTTTTCTTTACCAAAGGTTTCCTCAGGTAAGGTACTAAAGTTGTTCTCTTCATAGTCTTCCCCTTCATATTCATCTATTAAACTTATGTTAGTCTCATACACATATTTACTAGGTTCATATTTGCCTTCTTCCTTCCCTAGCCCTTCAGTTTGAGGATACCCTAAGTCTTGGGTATTAATGAACTCAACTTGTACTTCAGGGTTCTTACTCCTACCATTCATATGAGGTAATGGGATAGTAGGAGTTGGTTGGTCTAAGGGAAATTGTTTAGCCAGAATTTGGTTCAATTGGGCCATTAGATCATTTAGGCCTTTCAGCATGGTTTCAAAATTCGGGTCCATGGCTACACTGGACTGGGTCTGGACTGGTGAATATGAGGCCCCTGATCTAGTTTTCATGCATGCAAGTAGACTCAAGCTCGAGCTAAGGTTTCCTAGACCTAGAGCATAAATTAGAGATCTAATTAAGTGAACCAACTAGCTAGTAGTACTTATGGGACTTAGCCAGGTAGGTGGAGGGGAGTGAAGGTCCCTGATTGCCAAACCTTAGACACCAATCTGAGATTGGCCAGGTAGGCAGACCAAATCACAAGCCCTGATGCACCAATCCTAGACACCAAGCCAGTAAGCACACACCAATTAGCTGACACAGTTAACTTGACCCTAACCTGATCCCAACTTGTTGGTGTCCCTAACCCACTAGGGCAATTAACGTTCTACTCAATTTTAATTAACGGGCTGGGATCGATATGCTGGGTGGTGATTTTTGGGCTAGGGACAGGTGATGAAACCCTGACCCTATGTCAAATTGATGTCCTTAATTTGATTTCTCATGAGATGAATGAAATGCAAAGGTGCTGCAGAAGTGTGTTGCAATTTGAAAGTGGTGTGGAAAACGTGATGAAAAAAATGTCCAGAAATTCTGAAAACTTCACAGAGGATTCCTAACTTATATGTTTCAATGCAAATGAAAGGAATTTTAAAAATAAAATCTATACTACTCTAAGAAGATCCTATAAATGAAGATAAATAAAAAGGACAGAACAGAACCCTAATGACAGTGTCGAACTGCAAAAATTGATGATGAAATTTAATATGATGATAACTGACTTAAAAAGGAATGTGACTTGCCTTTGGATCTGCAGATGGATTACAGTAAATAGATGCAAATTTTCAGAAAACAGAACCTAATCAAACAAGTGCAAGAGCTTACCGAAACTTCAATCTAAAAAATTCACGTCCGGCCAGGGGCTCATTATTCCCATGGGTCGTGACAGTGTACTGGAGTACACCTGCTCATGAGGCGTGAATTTTAGATCTTGCTTGGATTTAAAGAGAACTATTCTACCCTAATGCAACCATGCTCTGATACCAATTTGATACGGCAAGCATATGATTAATGTTTTGAATATGGTTTGTAGAGCAATGAAACCTAATTACACTAGCATTGTACTCATCATAATAAGACTTAAGGATTATAAGAAATGGGATTTTTACTTGATTAGACACAATCCTAAACTAAGAAGGAAGAAGATCTAGACAATAGGGGCTAATGATTGTGGACTTACCTTGATGAGCTTTCCAACCTTCTTTTGATTAATACCTTGAAACTACCAACACTCAGAATTGAAGAACCTGGATGACAGAGATCAGAACCCTGGACTTGGGGCTTCAGCTTGTTGGTTCTTTGTCAAGGTGAACCCGGTTCACAACTCAAAGACTTCGAAGGACCCTGCAATGAAGATCAAAGTTAAGGAAGAAGGATAAGAACATATAGAAGGGATGGGAGAATTTATGAACTAAGAACAGAAATTTGAGAAGATCTGGCTGACTCCAATGCCTTCACATGAGCTTGGAAGATGCTTTTCTAGGGGAAAAGAATGGCTTTGGCGTGGAGGAAGAGGATGGGAAACTTTCACATAAGGAAAAAAAACACAAGACAACTTCTACTTCCAAAATTCAACTTCAATTTTCATTCATTCCCAAAATCAATCCCCTTTACAATGGGCGTCCAAGGCCTTTAATAGCCTCACAAAGCTAGCTTTTGAAATTTAAAAACTCCCCAAATTGAGGAGGATTACAAGGGGGGTTGGAGGATTTGGTGGAGAGTTTGGAGGGATGGGGGGGTTGGAGGATTTGGTGGAGGACTTAGAGGGGTGTGGCCAACCTCCTTGAATTTGAATCTTCCTTGTTGGCACCAAAGAGTGATGAGGTGGCTAGTGAGGTGGCGCCTGATGACGTGGCATGATGAGATGGTCTTCTACTTGGATAAGGAATGACATGTGGCGCCAAGTGGTCCTAGTTGATAGTCCTTTTCTCTTGCTTGGTTGATGTGTCTTCTCTTCTTCATGTGGTCAAATTCTGGGGTCCATAATTTGAGTCTTGTTGCTGGCTTTCATTGCTTTAAGACTTGATTAACTTGAAATAGACTTAACTCAACTGAACTGACTTGACTGACCTAAACTTTAAAACTTGAAACGGACTTACAGGAAATGAATTTTTTTTTAAAAGTAATTACAGGACTCAATAAACACTCTTGATCATTTACAGGACTCTTAAAAAGGAAATGGCTCTTGAAAATAAAATATTTTTGAACTAAAGAATACAAGGTAACCTAATTATCTTCGATCCAAATTGGGATAAGGCTAACCTTGTATGAGTGAAGTTTCTTTCGGTTTCTGGTGTCCACACCACTTTATAATTCTAACCTAGCTTGGAAAGGACTTGTATTCCAATTTGGAAGAGGATTTGTAACCCAAGTGTAATCATGGTTAGTAAGGGCATGGAAACTCTATAAATACCCCACCCCTCCCCCTCTTGTAAGCATCTTTCTCTTATGAATAAACCTTGCTGAAATTTTGAGTTGTTACCTTGTGTTTGTGTTTTGTTTGGGTTCTTTGGCTGGTGTTTTTGTGCTTAGATGAATTCCTTGCTGCCCTAGCATCCTTCCATGCCCTAACTCACTACCATCCAAGCCTTCACACATCTAAGAAAGAGTGCCTTAGGCCGCCAAGCAAGGAGATCTTCAACAAGCTTCAAACAGCCCAGCTTCTAATCCCTAACCTGATTCCTTATAAACTTAGTTTCCTTTCCTTTTCTTACTTGCTGTTTTGATTGACCCTTGACATTTTACAGGATCTCTGAGGTGTTTCACCTTCCTAGAGGAGGCTTTCCTTGCATCCGAAACCATCCAAATCAGCCATCTAATCAAGGGAACCGAACTTCATCATCCATACACCAATCAAAGTGCTATGTGATCTCTTCATCAAAAGTTCTTCAAATCACTGATTGGTAACATCCTTCCAGTCTTTAAATTTTTGATTTGATGAAGATTAGCTATCCTAATCTGAGAGTTTCTCAATTCTTGGATCCTGGAACTTAATATTTTGCATGAGTTTGCCTGCGATATGATGATTCTATGAATTACTATTATTTTTGCTAGTTCTTACTTTCATTTAGAAATTTAGCCTATAAATCTAAATTATAAAAATCACAAAAATTTATTTTACTATTTTTCCTACATGATTAGCAATCTTAGAGCCATCTCGCATCAGTTTGGTATCAAAGCAGGTTTAGGATAGTTTTTATCTGCACTGCATTCACAAACCCTAATTTCAGCATTTTGTCTATTGCATTAGGTACTTGTTTTGAATCTGATTTCGACCATCTAAACATTTTATTTTTCTATGAAATTTGCATTCCATGTCCTCTATTCTGTCCTAATAATTATCATAATTTTAAATTAATTTTACCAAAACCCTAATTCTCTAAAATTTGGCATATTAGGAACCCTAACTAAAAGTCTAATAATTCTATAACAGTCCAAAAACCCTATGATTTGCATTATCATTTGATTTTTTTTTACATGAAATTTGGTAGGTATCATCATCACCATCCATCCTCTGTTCTAGAATTTTTTTTTATTTCTTTATGTATCGAGATCTATGCCAAATTCTGCATCATCTGAAATCCTAATTTTTTTATTTCTGCTAATTCTGCATACTTAAATCAACCTAGCCTAATCAACTTCCACACACCCCCCATCCCAAGACAAACTTTGTTTGATAACCCCAGTTAACCTAAATCTAACTTGGCATCTCATAAACTAAGTAAAAATTATTTCATTTTATAATTGTTTTAGATTGTATCAGGACCATTGAATGTTCATCATCTTTTAATCTAATCTTAAGGGCAATCAATATAACATCAAGGCAGGAGGTCATAACCTGTCTTGGGCCCAAAACAACCACCCAGCATTTTCACCCAAGCCTAATTAAAATCAATTAGACTTAAATTGCCCTAGAGAGCTAGGTGACATAAACAGGTCGTGTCGGAGCTGTGTGGGCCAACTAGTGCATTTAATCCTGTGGCTATTACTAAAATCTGGTGTCTAAGGCTGAGGGTCCAGAGTCAAATGACATAAGTGGTGTTGTGGTTTTTAATTGGGTCCTTGTGAAAGCAGGGGGGCCTCCCACACTCTCACCCTCTACCTGGCCAGAGGAAGGATTAGCTACTAGGTTAAGTGTAAGTTGAGCTGACCCACCCAGTTTTGGCTCTAGGTCTAGGAAACCCTAGATTAAGCTAACCTATTTTGCATGCTTGGCTGCACCATTCCATTCTAATTGCTTGATTGAGTGTATGACCACTAGATTAGGAACCCAACACTATAAGACTAAACCTCAAACCAACTCAGCCATGGATCCCAATTTTGAAGCAATCATGAACCAGCTTGCCCAGTTAACTACCCAAATGATCCAAGCCAACATCCAATCTCAAAACCAGTTTACCCAACTAAACCAATCCAATACCCAAATTAATACTAAGCTTGACCAAACCAATGACCAGATAATCCAAATAAACTATATGTTTAACCAAGTAGACCAACAATTTAACCAGGCAACCACTAGGATCGACCAATTAACCACTAGACTAAACCAAGTAGAGAATCGATTAGGTACTATAGAGAAAACCCAAGACTCTAATGCTGAACCTAATCCTAATCCATCCTATTCTATCTCTCAAGACCCTAGTAGAACCCAGACTTAGGAACCCTTTGTAGAGCCTAACCATCAGGAACCATACCAAGAACCTAACCATAGGAGAGTCTCGAACCTTGAACCTATCCAAGAACCCATCCGTAGAAGGCCCCAACGTGAAGTTCATGATCAAGATGAAAGGTGTTGACCCCTAAAGTGATTTTGATGATAACAAAACATTAGAGCATACATTTGGTTATCTAACAACTCTTCAATTGATTGACAAGTTTTTGTAGGACAACTACATTGACACATTTTTCAATTCCTACAATCTTTAATGTTTTGTGTTGATTTGTAAAATACTTAGATTCTTGTAAAGAAGAACCCTACAAAAAGTTTCCTGTTAAAATCAGTTAAAGAGTTACTTCTACTAGTCCTTCTTGCTTCAAGTTTTCTTGAATATTGTAAGTAGTGCTTGAAGAAGATTGTTAAAGCTTGGGACAAGTGTTCTAGAAGTTTGAAGCTGATCTAGCTGAAGAACCACCTTCGAGCCGACTGGATGAACAACCTAACCACAGCCGACTGGATGAACAACCCAACCACTCTGGCACTAGCACTGAAGACAAGTTCTCTGGCACACAGATCCAGCCGACTAGCACCAAGGTCTAGCTGACTCGTCCAGAATAAGGTTGAGAACATTCTGAGATTCTCAAGAATCCAGCCGACTGGATTTAGATCCAGCCGACTCATCCAGAACTCAGTTGAAAATGGTTTGAGAAGCCTCTGAGATTCCAGTCGACTAGAATTCAGCCCAGCTGACTCGTCCAGAGTGAGGTATTTTTTCAACTGTGGAAGCTAGCCGACTGGCACTCAGCCCAGTCGACTCGAACTTCATCCGAGCCGACTCGAAGTTTGTTCGAGCCGACTGGAATGATGGGGTCACCTCCAATGACTAGTTCCAGTTCTCAGTTTTTGAATTCCAAAAATGCTCCAACGATAACCTGTCACCTTCCAATGGTCTACAACGTTCAAAATCATGGGAAGGCAGTTGAAGTCTCTATAAATAAGGTATGAGAACATCCTTGAAGAGGCTAATGATTTATTGAGCATTTATTGAACACTTATTGAAGTGAAGTGAGAGAGCACTAGAGCTTTAAAGATTACCTTCAAGCCTGCAACAACTCTTACCAGAAGCTTGAAGCACCTTTTGAGGAAAAGCAAGGAAGCCATTGAAGTGCATTGAAGAGCATTCAGTGGATCTTCACTCGAGCTGCATTGGCAACCACCCAGACAACAGAGTTTGTCTTTATTGTTGCTTTTCTTATTCTATCTTTTAGAATATCTGGGTTATTGGTGAGCCCTGTTGTAAAAACCAAATAGGTTACTTTGGTGAGCCTTTAAAACCAAAGTGTAGAGGTTTCTTTGGTGAGCCTAGCTAAAAACCAAAGTGTAGAGGTTTTAGGTGAACCTGTAAAAACCTAGCTTGGGTTTCTTTGGTGAGCCCGGTTTCAAAAACCAAAGTATAGAGGTTTGGATTGTGAGCCTGCAAAATAATCTGACTGTATTCCGGTTTGGGGGATATAGTGAAAATCCTGAGTGGTGAACTTGAGTAGTGGATGTAGGAGTTGGGTTGCTCCGAACCACTATAAATCTACTTTGTTTGTGTTGTGTTTGCTTTATCTTTTAGCTTCTGCTTTCTTTCTCTGATTAACACAGCACCTAATCACTAATTAGAATTAATTGTGCACATACTTGCAAAAATTTTATAATTCCCAATTCACCCCCCCTCTTGGGACTAAGCCACCTGGGCAATAAAAGGGCCATGAGTAATATTAGGATAGAAGCACCCACCTTTGATGGAAGTCTTGAACCAAAGGTCTATGTTGATTGGGTAGGTGATTTGGATTATTATTTTGAATGGTATGAAATAAGTGAAGGGATGAAATATAAATTTGCCAAGATGAGGTTGACTCATCAAGCTAGATTACATTGGGCTAATCTTGATCAAACTAGGAGACAACTAGATCTTCCACCCATAGCTACTTGGCAAGAGATGAAATTACAACTCAAGGAGAAATACCTACCAGTATCCTATGATCAACAACTCTTAGACCAATGGAACAAAATTCATCAAGGTAATAGATCAGTGTCAGAGTATATTGATGAATTTGATGAGTTTGCTGTTAGGTGCAATATATCCGAGTCTAAAGACCAAACCCTGTCCAGGTTTAGAATTGGATTAAGAGAAGATATCCACAGAGAACTATACATGAGAGTGGCCCAAGATTTGGAACATGCCTATCAAATAGCTAGATATTATGAACAATTCCACCCAGGACCTATCTATCAGAAATTTGAACCTGTTAGGAACAATACCTCATTTCCAAAGTCAAATCCAAACCAGGTATACCAGGATAGATCAAATCCCAACCCCAACCCAGGTCGATTTAACTCCAACCCAGTTAGGCCAAATCCTAACCCAGTCCGACCCAACCCTAATCCAATCCGATTCAATTCCAACCCAAATCGACCCAATCCTAACCCATCTGGACCTAACTCGAGTCCGAGTCCATCTAGTTCTAGTAATTATGCACCTGCTAGAATCGATAAGGGTAAGGTGCCCATGTTTTAGAAAGCCCCAAGCCCCAACCCCAATACTTGTTTTAGGTGTAATAAGATAGGTCACTATGCTAGCCAGTGTCCCACCAAGTCATTACACATAGGGGAGCTAAAGGAACAAGAGCCTAAACCCAATAATAAGGATGTAGAAGAAGAAGTTTATGAGGCTGAACCAGACTTGATAGAGGAATATGAAGGAGATAAGGAAGAATTTGATCAAGTAGAGGTGGTTAGATGTATTTTAACCCAAACACAACCTGAGGAAGATTGGCGTAGGACTAGCATCCTAAAGACTTTTGTTAAGTATGGGAATAAAGTATGTAAGATTATAATTGATAGTGGTAGTTGTGTCAATGCCATTGCTACTGAGACAGCTAAATCTTTAGGCTTGACCCTAGTTCCACATCCTGACCCCTATAAAGTATCATGGGTAGATTCTACCTCTATGCCAATCAAGTCTAGGTGCCAAATCTTAATTAAATTGCAATCATATGAAGAAGAGATTTGGTGTGATGTCCTTCCCATGAAGGTTAGTAGTGTCATTCTAGGTTGACCATGGCTATATGATCATGAAGCTGCCCTATCTGGTCGAACCAATACCTGTATTTATCACCATGGAAAAAGATTTGTGATTTACCCCACTCAGCCTAGGAGTTCAAGAAGTTCTAGTATCCTTAGAGCAAAACAAGAAGTTAATCTGATTAAGGCTAAAGAATTAGAAATATACCCTTCTGAACCCACTAAGAAATTCATGAGAATTGATCCTGAACCCACTTTAATAATTGAAGAAGTAATTAAGCTAGGATCAAACTTTATGGGTGAAACTAATAATTTACAAGAGTTGTTCATAGAGGAAGCCCAGGATCAAATCCCTAAAGAACAACCAAAAGAAATAGGTGTATGTAATGAAACAACATCTGAATGTGAGTCCATAGACTCAATCTATATGCCTACACCTACACTAGCCTTTACACAGCATATGCATCATGAAATTAGTTAAGAGCTGAACATAATTAATGAACTAAATAATAACTTGGTTAATTCCCAAAAGAAAGATAAAGATTTTTATGCAGAGGAATATGTGACTATCAAAGAATTCTCTGCTCGCGAAGCTGGCCCATCCAAAATAATGAATAGTAGTGGACCCAATTTCTATATGCCTGAGATATCACCTGATTTAGGTATTAGCTCCATTTTCATCAACTCAGACTTTATAAAGTCTAGGGAGCTAGCAGTGATACCCAGCGAGCCCCTTGAGCCACTCCCGTTCTTTGAGAGAGAACCAACACCAGAGCGACCACATATAATTTGGTATGGTGAGGAAACGATTAAGAGAGCTCTGGATGATCAAGCTATTGGTATCCAAGATAAAGACTGTCAGTGATATTTGGTCCGGTGGCAAGGTCAGCCAGAATCTGAGGAACTGTGGAACGCTGGTGCGGATCTATAGTGCCTCAACCCAGACCCTCCTTGAGCCAAATTGACCTATACTCGATGGGGTCGAGTTCCTCCCGCCCTGGGAGAATTGATGGGGACACCAAGATCAAACACATCCCTGGATCCCATTTGGTTTAATTAGTCATGTGTCAAAGTTTTGAAAGTTTTATAATCAATTAAGATTGAGTCCTGTAATAAGTTGAGGTTAGTTGATTTGTCTCAACCCTCAACCTAGTCAGTATTTTGAGTCCTGTACATCAATTATGAGTCCAGTATGAGCCCGATTTTATACAAAAGAGGAGGTCACCCTATTTTGGAGTTCCACCGGGCCATATCCAGGAGTCAGAGGCCACTATATCAGCCCATTAGATTTTGTGTGACAACTCAGGATCCAAGAAGCTTCCAAAAATCTTGATTCCTTCCAGATGCCCTCCAGATGCCCATATTCCCTTCCAGATGTCAGAGCATAATCCTAAACCAAGGCATCCATGATTCCAGAGGTCCACTTGCATCCCAGTCCAAAGAAATCAAGTCCAGGTGCCAAGACCAAGCCCTTAAGAAGCAAGATTTCAAAAAATATTCCTGCTACCAAGCTACCAGGCCACCCCAGCTTCCAGAGGCCCAAACCCATGCACCCAAGCCCCTCTGGGCCGGCCCCTTGCTGCTCCTAAAGGTCCAACACACCCCCCTAGGAATCCTTGAAGTGTTGACCAAGTCCAAAGAGGTTTGACCAAGTCCAAGTTGAAGAGAAGAAGGAGAAGACCAAGTTTATTCCTAACCTAGTTGGGATTTCTAATACTTTTAAACTTTGTAATTCTAACCTAGTTAGGAAAAGACTTGTATTCTAATTTGGAAGAGGACTTGTAACCCAAGTGTAATCATGGTTAGTGAGGGCATGGGAACTCTATAAATACCCCACCCCTCCCCCTCTTGTAAGAATCTTTCTTTTATGAATAAACCTTGCTAAAATTTTGAGTTATTGCCTTGTGTTGGTATTTTGTTTAGGTTATTTGGTTGGTGTTTTGTGTGCTTGGACAAATTTCTTGTTGCCCTAGCATCCTTCCACACCCTAACTCACAGCCATCCAAGCCTTCACACGTCCAAGAAAGAGTATCCTAGGCCGCCAAGCAAGGAGATCTTCAACAAGATTCAAACAACCCAGCTTCTAATCCCTAACCTGATTCCTTCTAAACATAGTATATTTTCCTTTTCTTACTTACTGTTTTGATTGACCCTTGATGTTTTGCAGGATCCCTGAGGTGTTTCACCTCCCCAGAGGAGGCTTTCCTTGCATCCGAAACCATTCAAATCAGTCATCTAATCAAGGGAACCAAACTTCATCATCCATACTCCAATCAGAGTGCTATGTGATCTCTTCATCGAAAGTTCTTCAAATCACTGATTGGTAACATCCTTCCCGTCTTTAAATTTCTGATTTGATGAAGATTAGCTATCCTAATCTGAGAGTTTCTCAATTCTCAGATCCTGGAACTTAATATTTTGCATGAGTTTGCCTGCGATATGATGATTCTATGCATTACTATTATTTTTGCTAGTTCTTACTTTCATTTAGAAATTTAGCCTATAAATCTAAATTATAAAAATCACAAAAAATTAGTTTACTATTTTTCCTACATGATTAGCAATCTTAGAGTCATCCCACATCAGAGAGTAGTTGATAAAGGTCCTCATTTCCTTCGGTTGTGATTAATGGTGTTTCCATCCTAAAGCTTGAAGAGGATTGGGATGAAATGACATCGAGCAATCCGAGATCAATGCTAAGGCAATGAATCTTCTTTATTTTGTATTAGATCCTAGTGAATTCTATAGGATATCTATTTGCACTTCAGCCAAAGAAATATGGGATACACTTGAAGTTACCCATGAGGGTACCGATCAAGTGAAAAATACTAAGATGAACATATTAGTGCATACTTATGAAATGTTCCGAATGGAACCGAATGAGTCAATCACTAACATGTACACTAGATTTATAAATATTGTAAATGGAATGAGAAGTTTAGGAAAAGTAATGTCTAACGCTGATCTTGTGAATAAAATTCTCAGGTCACTTCCAATATCATGGGATCTGAAGGTGACCGCAATCTAAGAAGCAAAGGACGTTGACAAGCTACCATTAGAGTAGCTGGTTGGATCGCTCATGACTTATGAGCTAAATTTGAAGCAAAAGTCAATGGACATGGATAAAAAGAAAAAGGGGATTGCATTCAAATCAAACAGACAAGAAGAATCCTCAATCGATGAGTCCGAAGAAGAAGATGATGATGAAGGTGAAGAAGCTCTCCTTGCTAGAAAATTTAGAAGATTCATGAAGAGGAGGAAGTTTTCTTACAAGAAATTTCAATCAAATAAAGAAAAGGAAAAAAAGAAAGAGAAAGAAAAGAAAAAAGAAAAGGAGAAGGAAATACCTACATGCTTTAAGTGTAAGAAGCCAGGTCACTACAAATTCGACTGCCCTCTCCTAAAGAAGTCAAGGAAGAAGTTAAGAAAGAAAGCAATGATGGCCACCTGGAGTGATAGTGAGGACTCCAGTTCTAAAGAAGTGATGGGGGACCCGAAACCCATCCGGGTTTTCTTTTTCTTTTTTTAGATTTTTTTATTTTTTAGTTTAAAAATACTTATCCCAACTATTCCTCTTATCCCCATTATTCTTAACTTATCCCGATGTTATTCCCAACTTATTCTAGATCTATTCCTATCTTCTTCAACCTCCAGGAAATCACAAAGAGTTCATCTTTTCGATTTTTTTTGCCCCACCGGTCCCCGATCCATTGTGCCCGACCCCCGGCAACCCCGCCGGACCGCCGCCGATGCTCGCTAGCCCCTGCCCTCGCCGGAGAAGTCGCCACCGCCGCCCATGCCCGTGGGAAGACGAACGGACGTGGGAGGCATCCGTCCGCCCACCTGCGGTCGTGCCGCCCTGCACCGTCGCTGGCCTATTGTCCGCCGCCGTTCCCGCCGCCCGACCGCCGGTGGGGTCCGCCACCACCCACGCCCGTGGGAAGATGAACGGACACAGGAGTCGTCCGTCCGTCCCGTGCGTCCGTGTGACGCCGCCGCCATGCTGCCCCGCCGCCGCCCACTGGGCCGACCGCCGGAGATCCCCCCTGTGGCTCGGCCGAGAGAAGCTTTGGCATGCTTCTCAAAGCACCCCAAGGAAAGGTTGTTCTGCACGATTTTTGGAGCTGCATAATTTTCAGAGTAGCACGATCTTCAGGGTCGCACGATTTCCAGAGCAGAGAGAGATTTCAAAATTCAAATAACAGGAATTTATTTGGTATTTTTTTATGATTGTAATGTGGGTTTAAAATGAAAATTTGATATTTGGGTTTTGAATTTGAATTCAAATCTAGGGTGGATTTCAGGGGATTTTATTTTTGAATTTCAAAAGAGATATGGGCATCTATAAGTACCCATACTCCTCCTGTAATAAACTAGTTGATGAAAATAAATTTTTGAGAGTGTTTTTCTACTTGTGTGTGGTTATGGGCTGAGGCCCGTTTGCCTTCATCCCTCGGGACGTCGAGGGGTGTGAGGCCCCAACTTGCCTTCATCCTTCGGGACGTCAAGGGGTGTGAGGCCCCAGGTATCCCCATTCTTTTCTCCCATCTTCATGTCTCTCCCTGTTTCCTCTCGTGACCTTGAGATTCATCCTAGCGCCTCCAAGTATCGAGGAGGGCGTAATGCCTTAGAGGTGAGAGGTCTCTTCCTTAGGATGAGTCCCAAGGTCCATGAGTTCCAGTCCCCTGTCTCCCATTCCCGTCCTCCCTTCGCCACCTCTGCCAAGAAAACTGAAAATCAAAAGAGTCTGGCTATTTTAGGACTTTCGAGGTCATCCTATCCTAGTCCCGGGAGCCTTCTTAACCCTCCCACGATCCTTGGTTTGCTTTAGGTTTTTTTTCCCATTTCCGAATAACCCCAGGTTTCTTCATGTCTGCCATCACCACCTCAAATTAGTATCAGAGCCAGCAGCAAACTAGGATTTGCTTCGTCCTCAAACTCATCGAAGTCGAGTTCTTCATGCTGCAGGAGAATGATGGGGGACCCGAAACCAATACGGGTTTTCTTTTTCTTTTTTTAGATTTTTTTATTTTTTAGTTTAAAAATACTTATCCCAACTATTCCTCTTATCCCCATTATCCTTACCTTATCCCGATGTTATTCCCAACTTATTCCAGATCTATTCCTTTCTTCTTCAACCTCCAAGAAATCACAGAGAGTTCATTTTTCTGATTTTTTTTTTGCCCCACCAGTCCCCGAACCGCCAAGCCCGTCCCCTAGCCACCCCCGCCAGACCATCGCCAACGCTTGCTGGCCCCCGCCCTCACCAGAGAAGCTGCCACCGCCGCCCACGCCCGTGGGAAGATGAACGGATCCAGGAGGTGTCCGTCCACCCACCTGTGACCGTGCCGCCCTGCACTGCCACCGGCCACCTGCCCACCACCGTTCCCGCCAGCCCCCGCCCGGCTGCCGGTGAGGTCCGCCGCCACCCACGCCCGTGGGAAGACGAACGGATGCGGGAGGCGTTCGTCCGCCCCGTGCGTCCGTGTGACGCCGCTGCCGTGCCGCCTCGCCACCGCCGGCCGTCCGCTTGCGCGCCGTCGTACCGCCCCACTGCCACCTGTTGGGCCGGCCGCCGGAGATCCTCCCTGTGGCTCGGCCGAGAGAAGCTTTGGCACGCTTCTCAAATCACCCCAAGGAAAGGATGTTCTACACGATTTTTGGAGCTGCACGATTTTCAGAGTAACACGATCTTCAGGATCGCACGATTTCCAGAGCAGAGGGAGATTTCAAAATTCAAATAACAGGAATTTATTTGGTATTTTTTCATGATTGTAATGTGGGTTTAAAATGAAAATTTGGGATTTGGGTTTTGAATTTGGATTCAAATCATTTTGAATTTGGATTCAAATCATTTTGAATTTGGATTCAAATCATTTTGAATTTGGATTCAAATCATTTTGAATTTGAATTCAAATCAAGGAAGGATTTCAGGAAATTTTATTTTTGAATTTCAAAAGAGATATGGGCATTTATAAATATCCATACTCCTCTTGTAATAAACTAGTTGATGAAAATGAATTTTTGAGTGTTTTTCCAATTGTGTGTGGTTATGGGCTGAGGCCCGTTTGCCTTCATCTTTCGGGACGTCGAGGGGTGTGAGGCCCCAACTTGCCTTCATCCTTCGGGACATCAAGGGGTGTGAGGCCCCAGGTATCCCCATTCTTTTTCCCATCTTCATGTCTCTCCCTGTTTTCCCTCGTGAACTTGAGATTCATCCTAGCGCCTCCAAGTATCGAGGAGGGCATAGTGCCTTAGAGGTGAGAGGTCTCTTCGTTAGGATGAGTTCCAAGGTCCATGAGTTCCAGTCCCCTGTCTCCCATCCCCATCCTTCCTTTGCCACCTCCACCAAGAAAACTAAAAATCAAAAGAGTCTGGCTGTTTTAGGACTTTCGGGGTCGTCCTATCCTAGTCCCGGGAGGCTTCTTAGCCTTCCCACGATCCTTGGTTTGCTTTAGGTTTTTTTTCCCATTTCCGAATAACCCCAGGTTTCTTCATGTCTGCCATCACCACATCAAGAAGAGTAGACAGAAGTTGCAAATCTCTGTCTTATGGCACATCAAGAGCAAGATGAGGTAATATCTGATACCAAAATAGATTTTACTTTTGATGAGCTAAGAAATGCATTAGATGAACTTATGCATGATTATAAATTGATTTTATCTAAAAATAAAAAGTTGAAAAAGCATGCAAACAATTTTTCTCATGAAAATAATTCCTTGTTAAATGAAGTTCGTGATTTGAAAACTAAATTAGATGTTTTAGAAAAGAAAAACAATGCTTTGATAATGAAAAATGAAGTTTTAAAAAGATCCAAAACTATTATTTCTAATGGTGATCTTTTAAACAAAAATAAAGATTTAGAATTAGAAAATGTAAAGTACAAAAATGAACTTAATAAAATGAAGCCATTTATTGAAAAACGTACCTATAGTTCAGAAAGACTAAACCTACTTTTAAATAGCAAAAGAGTGGTTTTCAATAAAGCAGGATTAGGCTATAAACCACAAAAACAACAAAAGTACTTTAAAAACTTTTTTTTTCTTGCATCTTTTAGCATAACATGTTTTTCATGTAAAAAGCAAGGTCATAAATCTTTTCAATATGATTTGAGAAAAATTAATTCTTTTGAAAAAGTTTGGGTTCCAAAGGGAACCATTTTAAGTGCTAACCCTAAAGGACCCAAGTTGGCTTGTGTACCTAAAAACAAAGCTTGATTTTTATTGCAGGTGTGTCTTGCAACCAAGGAGAACAAAAGACTTTGGTATCTTGATAGTGGTTGCTCAAGGCACAAGACAGGAGATATGAAGCAATTCACTTCTCTTGAAGTAATGAATGGAGGGAGTGTGACCTTCGAGGATAATGGTAAAGGAAAAATTATTGATATTGGTAAGGTTCACATTACTCCTTCTAGTTGTATTAGTAATGTACTTTTAGTTGAAGGTTTAAAGCACAATCTTTTAAGTATTAGTCAATTTTGTGATAAAGGTTTTCAAGTTGATTTTAAATCGTCTTATTGCAAAGAATTCTACTAAAGATGAGACTAGTTGGCTTTGGCATAGAAGATTAGGGCATGCTAGTATGTATCTACTTTTAAAACTTTGCAAAAAGAATTTAGTTAGAGATTTACCTGAACTTTGTTTTGAAAAGATAGAGTTTGCCAAGCATGTCAATTTGGAAACAAGTTAAAACCTCTTTCAAACCTAAAGATTTTGTAACTACTAGTAGGCCACTAGAACTATTTCATATGGACCAACTAGAACATCAAGTCTAGGAGGCAAAAGATATGGATTAGTCATAGTCGATGAGTTTTTGAGATTTTCATGGGTTGTCTTTCTAGCAAATAAAGATGAATCATTTTCTGCATTTATAAAATTTTATCAAAAAGTTTCAAATGAAAAAGGTATTTCAGTTGTATGCATTCATAGTGATCATGGAACTGAATTTGAAAATTAGGATTTTGAAAGCTTTTGTAATAAAAAAGGTATTGAACACAACTTTTCTGTACCTATGACACCTTAACAGAATGGGGTAGTAGAAAGAAAAAATTATACTTTAGAAGAAATAACATGTACTATGCTTTGTGAAAATGATTTACCATGATATTTTTGGGTTGAAGATATTAATACTACATGTTATATTTTGAATCGAGTTTTAATCTGCCCTATTTTGAAGAAAATTCCTTACGAACTTTGGAATCAAAGAAAACCAACTTTAAAGTATTTTCGAGTTTTTTGTTGTAAATGTTTTATCTTAAATAATGGCAAAGATAATCTTGGAAAATTTGATGCCAAGTCTAATGAAGGTATCTTATTAGGATACTCCACATCTAGCAGGGCATACAGAGTTTTCAACAAAAGAACCTTGGTTGTAAAGGAGTCTGTACATGTTGTTTTTAAAGAATCTACTAACAAATCCTCCAGAAAAGAGGATACTTCTGATGAGTGTGAAACTCCTGATAAGCTTTAAAAGTTGATACTGAATGATCAACCCCCCAGCCAAATGAAGAAGATCAAGACAAAAGTGAGAAAAGTGAAGACACTCCAAAGTACCACGATCTATCTAAGGAGTGGAGGTATGCTCATGGACATCCTAAGGAATTAATCCTAGGTGATCCATCCAAAGGGGTAAGAACTCGAGCCTTAATTAGAAATGAATGGGACTATATAGCTTTTGTTTCTCAAGTTGAGCCTAAATGTTTGGAAGAAGCTGAAAAAGATCATAAATGGAATAATGTCATGCAAGATGAACTAATTCAGTTTGATAGAAATGATGTTTGGACATTAATAGAAAGACCATCTAATGTTTTTATTATTGGCACTAAATGGATATTTAGGAATACATTAGATGAAAATGGAATTGTTGTTAGAAATAAAGTTAGGCTAGTGGCTAAAGGCTATAATCAGGAAGAAGGAATTGATTTTGATGAAACTTTTGCTCCTGTTGCTAGACTAGAAGCAATTAGACTACTATTAGCATTTGCTTGTTTTATGAATTTCAAACTGTTTCAAATGGATGTTAAGAGTGCTTTTCTAAATGGTTTTATAATAGAAAAAGTTTTTGTTGAACAACCACCTGGATTTGAAAATCACGCACATCCTAATCATGTTTTTAAATTGTATAAAGTACTTTATGGATTAAAGCAAGAACCTCGAGCCAGGTATGAAAGACTCTGTAAATTTTTGATTGAAAATAAATTTTCTAGAGGCCATGTTGATAAAACCTTGTTTTGAAGAAGAAAGTTAATGATTTATTAGTAGTACAAATATATGTTGATTGTTAGCGCAGAGTCCCTTTTCCGACCGGGCAGAGCTACTAGATCGCAGGCCCGCTTCCTGGTTCACCTACAAAACAAATTCCTGACCGGAATTACTTTGATGGAGGACACTCTGATGCCTATATCAAAGATGGGCTCCAGCCACATAATGGGGAAGATTCTGAGGAGGATTAGATGGAGAAGGGAAAGACTCAAATTTTTAAGAGTATCCTGTGCCTTACCTTGAGCATTCCCTCTTACCGTTATTTATAAGGAGTTGTCCAGCCTACGGTTCCGTTCTTCCTCCAGTGGTTACGATGGGAGAGTTAATTTCTTTCCCATAATTTGGAATTGTGGATAGTTATTAAATGATTCCGATGGCCAGACCGGAGGCGTTGCCACTGGAGTTACGCGCCATGATTGTGTTCCGAAGATAGTTGATGATAACCATTGCTTATCATGTCTGTATAGACTTGAGATAGATCGAGGGTCCGTCTTCAGACTTCCCTTTTTGGGAGATTTCTGTAATTGAATTAAGGAATGTCTTCGTCCTCGGGACCTTTTGAGATAGATCGAAGATCATGTCTTCGGCATAGATCGAGGACTTGATCTTTGACATAGGACGAAGACCATGTCTTCGACATAAACCGAAGACCGTATCTTCAGGAGTTAGTGAAGGCCACTCCTCGATCCAGGATGAGGGCCTTGTCTTCAAGGGTCGTAGGCCCGTTAAGAGTTTTGGCTTGCCCATTGGTTGCCTGGTTTTTTTCGAATACCTTGGTCTGAGGTTTACGGTTTCGAAGAAAAGTCTCCAGCCAGTTGAATCGGTGGCTGGCTCGTACTTGAACTGACATATCCCAACAGTTGCCCCCCTACTCTCAATTTTCGAAGTGAAGTTTTTCCTCGAAGAGTGAGAGTATTACTGGTTTGTCATTTTTCTCCTGGGGGATGGCATAGTGGATGATTACGAAATCTCTGATTAGACCGTCTACCATAATTACCGGCTGATTCGGGAATCAAGCGATGGACAGCTATCATTCCCTGATTGAGGGGTGAAAAAGGAGTGGGCAAACCAGGGATTGTCTCTCCTTTTTCATGGCATGACAGTTCAACCAACCTTTTGGTTAGGATTTGAGCGACGGTTATGGTCCCTCCCCGCCCCTTGGATGATGAGTGCGCTCCATCTTAGCCATTGATTTATACGCTTAGGACTGTTTTGGGGTTGCGCGGCTATCTCGAGCATCCGTGGCGGGTTTATGAAGGTGGTTCCATTTATCAAGATGTTGCCTTGGGACTTTTTCGTCTCTTTTTGAGAAGGAGAAAGGGTTCGGCTAAGGAAGCTTCTTCAACCTCACACTTTCAATTTTGGCCTAGATTTTCCTGTTTTTGACATTGCGAAAGAAGAAGAGGAGGAAGCCGAGGCTGTAGAGGAAATCGGAGGGATGTCAAGTCCAAGGGAGGAGGTCCCAATCGTGGTCGAGGATCCCAGCATACATTCAGCCCAGGTCGAAGAAGTTGAAGAGGTGCCAAACTTGGGGGAAGAAGCTCCTGTCGCAACCGAAGACTTGAATGTAATTCCGATCCTGGCCCAAGAGGGAGTCCAAGCTGAGGAGGGGGTCCAAGTTGAAGACTCCCTAGACCCAACCCAAGTCGAGGAAATTTTCTCTGTGCAAATTGACAGAATGATCCAATCTTGTGATGCTGGGTCTCTTCCAGTTGATGCCTAAGGATTTGTGTAGCTTTAGGCATTATATCTTTTCCTTACTTTCCTCTGAAGTGTAATTGACGAACTCTTCTGAATTTTCGAGTGGCTTTCTCCTTTTTGTACATGTTATGTCATGTTTTTTAATATGGTTTAAATAAGGTTGTTGGCTTTGGTGATGACTTGAGTTACATTGCTCTTTCTCCTTTTTGGTCGAGGGGCCGAAGCCGAAGATTGTTTGGTTCATGGCTGGCATCGAAGACAAGTTCTAAAGTAGAATTGGAATGCCGTTGTCGATGACTGACCACGACCAAGCCAGGCTGATGTCAGTCTTCCTTCATAATTAATCCATCTATCTAGGAATGGACATGACGGACAGGTGTCATTTTCTTGTTGACCAATGATTAAGGAACATGGATTATGGTTCTTGTTACCCATGTTGAGTGTGTCGATATTCGAACGGTCGCATCCCCGTGTGCCTAGAGTGCCATCATATCCTCCCTTTCTGAAAGGGAGCTATTAATGCCATCACCGTACGATGAAGATTATTCTTGATTTGAAGTGCTGGCCGTTGCCATCCCCAAGAGCAGTTATTGGCGATCATACCACTCTCGAGCGGTCACCTGGAGTTTCGAGCCATCACTTCAACACGTGGCATCCTTTGGTGTGTCTGGGAAATGGTATGGAGCACGTTTCCCTATGGCCATTCATGGGTGTAATGTCCTTATAAATAGGGCCTTGTCTCCCCCTATCAAAGGCCATCGCAATTTTAGACTCCCATTTTGGAAGTTTCCCTTCTTTCTCCAGCGTCCCAGCAGAATGAAGTTCAACATTTCCGAACTTAAGAAGGCGACAATGAAGAGGGCCTCCGAGGCCCTATATGAGGGGGAGCCCAGCTCTAAGGCTCCTCGGAGAGGCGATAACGATGACCCGTAGGGGGTCATTGCTCGCCTGGAGAGGAAAATCCGGATCTTGGAGGCCCACTTGGTGGAGGCCAAGGCACGGGTTGAGGTCGCCGTTGCAGAGGCGGAGGAGTCTAGAAAGAGGTTGGCGGAGGCCATCTCGAACTTCATGACTTCTTCCACCTACAAGGATGAAGTTCCAGAGGCGGTCCTGGATTTGTACCACTGAGGGTTTCGAGAGCATAAGGACAAGGCTTTCAAGTTCTTCCATTTAAAGGGCTTGCAAAACATTAGGCCTTCCGTCCCGTTCCCTAGTCACGAGTTCGATTCCTACCTCGAAGAGGAGTCAGAGTCAGACTTCGAAGAGGAGTCAGAGTCAGACTCCGAAGGAAACACTGGAGCCTCTCCATCCTCCTTCCAGGGCTTTGATGCCTCCCGCTGGCACGGGAAAGGGCCAGCTGGTGGTCACTGAATCTATCTTTCCCCTTATCTACAATGCTCCTTGTCTTTTTTTTCTTTTTCTTTTTTTTGTAAAAATTCTAAAATGAAATGAAGTTTTCAACTTCTTCCACACCTCCTCTATGAATTGTCGTATCATGATATGTTGAAGGTGTAAATTTTCCAAAACATTTGGGATCTGCAAAGAGATATGAGATCGGCTGGGCCATCCCATCAAGTATTTACTATTGACAGGATTAGTGATATAGGTTCACTCTAGCACGTTTTTGGATTTACCATAGGGTAAGGCATCTAAGCCATCCCTGTGCATTCCTGTCATGATCAAGGTAAGCTGTTTAGGCCCACCCCGGTGCATCATCGGACATACCGTAGGGTAGGCTATAGAAACCATCCCTGCGCCTTCTTTGGTGTAAGGTAGGTTGATTAGGCCCGCCCCAGCATGTCTTCGAGTTTTCCATAGGGTAGGTTACGTGAACTATCCCTGTGCCTTTGATCATTTTGACAGCTTGATTGGGCTGTCCATTGTGCTTATCGGGCATATCGATAAGGTTAGCGGATCAGACTCTCCTTTACACCGTTGGCCGATTCCTTCAATCATGCCATTCAAGCCATTGTCGTTTAGTTGATGCAATGGGCCGTTCAGAGCTGGACAAATTTCTACGAAAGATTTAGGGACCTGTTCATTGATAGTATTTGTGAAGGTTTTGTACATTCCACGACCAGGACAGAATTTTACCATCCAGGATCCTAAGTCGATATGTTCTGGAAGTATGACTTCTTCAACTTGGTATGGACCTTCCCAGTTAGGGGAAAGCTTACCCTATTATATTGGCCTGGACACTTCTGCCCTTCTCAGCACCATGTCCCCTATGCGGAAAATTTGCTCCTTTACTCTGGAATTGTAATACTTGGTGACCTTTTGTTGGTATGTTGCCATTTTTATTTGGGCCTGAAGCCTGGTGCTTGGCAACAGATCCAGGTCAACTCTTCTATAATAGGAGTTTTTAGGCTCTTCGTATTTATTGATTCTTAGAGATTGGAGGGAGACTTCGATAGGAAGAACGGCTTCGGTACCGTATGCCAGGTTGAACGGAGACTCACCGGTGGCCATTCTCGGGATAGTTCTGTATGCCTAGAGGATGAAGGTCAGCTCTTCTGCCCAAAGTCCTTTGGCAGCGTTCAACCTTGTCTTCAGACCATGGAGAATGGTCCTATTAGTTACTTCGGCTTCTCCATTGGACTGCGGGTGGGCAACGGAAGTCAGCCTATGTTGCACATGGTACCGAGCGCAGAAGTCTTTAAACTTCGGATTATCGAACTGCCTTCCATTGTCAGTGATTATTATATATGGAATCCCGAACCGAAATATGATAGAGTTTTAGACAAAATTCTCAACCTTGCTATCCGTGATTTGGGCCAGCGGTTCGACTTCAACCCACTTTGTGAAGTAGTCAATTTCCACAAGGAGAATTTTATTCTATCCAGATGCGGGCGGATATGAGCCAAGAATATCCATCCCCCACTGAGCAAAAGGCCAGGGGGCTATCAGCTGGGTCAAGTGACTTGCTGGTTGTCTCTGAATGTTGGCATATCTCTAGCATCGATTACATCTTTGCACGAAGTCGGCCGAGTCCTTTTGGATGGAGGGCCAATAGTATCCTTGGCATATAATTTTATATGCTAAGGACCTGCCCCCCAAGTGATCACCACATATCCCCTCGTGGACCTCTCTCAAGGCATAGTCAGCATCTGACGGTCCCAAGCATTCCAGCAGAGGCTGAGAGAATGATCTTTTGTAGAAAGCTCCAACTAAGATGACATATTAAGATGCCATCCAGCGGATCTTTTTGGTCTCTGCCTTGTCTTCCGGCAGCATACCCTCGTTTAAGAACTGGATGATGGGATCCATCCAGCTTGGCTCGGTCTCAATTTGGTGCACCTCCATAGTGATGCGGGATGAACTTGATGTACCATGGATTATTTAGAAAAGGAAAACACCTAAACAAACTAAGACCGTGGGAGGACTAAGAAGCCTCCCAGGACTAGGGTGAAGCTGAAACTAAAATCCTAAAATTGCTGAACTCTTTTGTTTTCAATTTTCTTGGTGGAGGAACAATGGGATGGAGGGTAGGAAAAATGGACACTCTAGGACTGGGGACTCACCTTCACAAAGAGACATCGCACCTCTAGGGCATCTAACCCACCCCACTACATGCAGTCTAGGGTGTCCCACCCATCTCACTACATGCGAAGCCTAGGGCATCCCATCCAAATTGCTACCTGGGGCCGTAAAAGAAAATCCCTAAGACCTAGAGGGGGACTGACGGGAAAGGGGATGACTAGGGCCTCGCGCCCCTCGACGCTCGCATGGAGCAAAGGAAGTGGGGTCTCACACCCCTCGATGCCCAAAGGCGAAGGAAAGACGGGCCTCAGCCCAGAACCAGGACCAGTGGCTAAACCAAAAATTCTTATCAATCAATTATTATAGGGGGAGGGGGCCTTTTTATAAGCAAACATAACCCCTCAATTACTTAGCATACCAGCAAACCAAAAATGGAAAATAAATTATATCAAAATCCATGCTACATCAAAATGGGTGCTGATCTATTCTGAGAAGTGTGTTGGCTTGATGAAGTGCTCTAAAAAGTGTGCTGCTCTGAAAATTGGACTGCTCCAAAATCCATGCAGAACTCATCTCATGCTGTGCACAGTAGGGAGGAATGAACTCTACCGAGCACCGGCAGACGGCCGGTGGCCGGGAAGGAGGCGGCGAACGGGGCCGGCAGACGACGAGCGGCGGACGGCGAGCGGCGGGCTGCAGGTGAGGTGGCGGCACAGGGTGGGCACGCATGCCCTATGCATGCCGTTTGGCCTTCCCACGAGCGTGGGACCCCTGGGCATCGGCGAGGGCCTCCAGCGGTCGAGCTTTGGCCAGCAGACGGCAGGACGGCGGGATGGTGGACGGCGGTGGTGGTTGCAGTCGTGGCGACGACAAGCGATGGCATAGCATGCATGGGCATGTCGTTTTGCCTTCCCACGGTCATGGGACCCATGGGCACCGACGAGGGCCTCTGGTGGCCAAGCTTTGGCCGGCGGATGGCGAGACGGCGGGATGGCGATCGGCGGTGGATGGCGGCGGTGGCTGCAGTGGGCGGCGGCAAGCTGTGGCACGGCACACACGGGCATGCTGTTTCATCTTTTCACGGGTGTGGGGCCCCGGGCACCGGCGAGGACCTTCGGTAGTCGACGAACATTGGCGGGTGGTGGCAGTCGGCGACAGGTGGGCAGCGGGCAGGCGACGGAGCGGCGGCATGCCCAGGGCAGACCGTTCATCTTCCCACGGGCATGGGCGGCAGACAGTTGATTTTCCAGCTAGAGTGGGGTAGGCGAGCACCGACGACGGCCGGCGGGGGTGGCCATGGGTCGGGCAGCCCGGATCTGGGGGCGACAGGGCGGTGGGCTAGGGTTTGGGAATTTTACAAAATCATGGGAGAAAGATGGAGGAAGATGGAATAAGGTAGGGATAAAGTGGGGATAAGTATGGATAAAGTTGGAATAGTGGGGATAGGTAGAATAGTGGGAATAAGAAAATTAAAAAATGCGAGAAAAATAAGAATAAATGGAAAAAATATCTGGACCTGCCATGGATCCCCATCATTCTCCTCGACCATGAAGAACTCGACTCCGTCGAGTTCGAAAATGGAGCACACCCTAATCCACAACTTGCTCTGATATCAAACTAATGCAGGACGAACTCAATGTACCCTGGATTATTTGGAAAAGGGGAACACCTAAACAAAGTAGGACCATGGAAGGGCTAAGAAGCCTCCCGGGACTAGGAGGAAGCTAAAACTAAAATCCTAAAATAGCTGAACTCTTTTGTTTTCAATTTTCTTGGTGGAGGAACAATGGGATGGAGGGTAAGAAAAATGGACACTCTAGGACTGGGGACTCACCTTCACGGAGAGACGTCGCACCTCTAGGGCATCTCACCCACCCCACTACATGCAGTCTAGGGCGTCCCACCCATCTCACTATATGCGAAGCCTAGGGTATCCCACCCAAATCGCTATCTGGGGTCGTAAAGAAAAATTCCTAAGACCTAGAGGGGGACTTGACGGGAAAGGGGATAACTAGGGCCTCGCTCCCCTCGACGCTCGCATGAAGTGAATGAAGTGGGGTCTCACACCCCTCGATGCCCGAAGGCGAAGGAAAGATGGGCCTCAGCCTAGAACTAGGACCAGTGGCTAAACTAAAAATTCTTATCAATCAATTATTACAGGGGGGAGGGGGCCTTTTTATAGGCAAACAAAACCCCACAATTACTTAGCCCACAAGCAAACCAAAAATGAAAAATAAATCACATCAAAATTTGTGCTGCATCAAAATGGGTGCTGATCTACTCCGAGAAGCATGTTGGCTTGATGAAGTGCTCTGAAAAGTGTGCTGCTCTGAAAACTGGACTGCTCCAAAATCTATTCAGAAATCATCTAATGCCATGCACAGTAGGGAGGAACGAACTCCGTCGAGCACCGACGGACGGCCGACGACCGGGAAGCGGGCGGCGGACGGGGGGCCAGTGGACGGCGAGTGGTGGATGGCGGGCGGCGGGCTGCAGGTGGGGTGGCGGCACAGGGTGGGCACGGCATGCCCTGTGCATGTTGTTTGGCCTTCCCACGGGCATTGGACCCCTAGGCACCGGCAAGGGCCTCCGGTGGCCGAGCTTTGGTCAACGGACGGCGAGACGGCGAGACAGTGAGACGACGAGACGGCAAGACGGCGAGACAGCGAGATGGCGAGACGGTGGGATGGCGGCCGGCAGTGAATGACGGCAGTGGCTGCAAGCGGGGCAGTGGCAAGCAATGACATGGCATGCACGAGCATGCCGTTTGGCCTTCCCACGGCCGTGGAGCCCATGGGCACCAGCGAGGGCCTTCGGCAACCGAGCTTTGGCCTATGGACGATGGGATGGTGGCCGGCGGCGGATGGCGGTGGCAAGCAGCGGCACGGCATGCACGGGTGTGTCGTTTCATCTTCCCACGGGCATGGGGCCCCGGTCACCGGCAAGGACCTCCGATGGTCGGCGAGCATCGACGGGCGGCGGGATGGTGGCAGGCGGGCGACGAGCAGGCGGTGGAGCGGGGGCATGCCCAGGGCGGACCGTTCGTCTTCCCACGGGCATGGGTGGCGGACGATCGATTTTCCGGTGAGAGCAGGGCCGGCGAGCACCGGCGACAGGCCGGCGGGGGTTGCCGGGGGTCGGACAGCCCGGATCTGGGGGGCGGGGCGGTGGGCTAGGGTTTGTGAATTTTACAAAATCATGGGAGAAAGATGGAGGAAGATAGAATAAGGCAGGGATAAAGAGGGGATAAGTTGGGGATAAAGTTGGAATAGTGGGGATAGGTAGAATAGCGGGAATAGGAAAATAAAAAATGTGAGAAAAATAAGAAAAAATGGAAAAAATATCCTAACCTGCCCTAGATCTTCATCACATAGCTTCTTCAACTATACTTGGTTCTTCAAGGTGTTCAATAAAGGTGCGACCGAGGGATTCCGGGGTTGTAGTGGCAAGTCGAAACAACGCATCTGCCCGAGAGTTCTCCGATCGAGGAACATGAATGATTTCAAAGTATTTCAGTTGAGAAGATAAGATTTGTACTTTTTCTAGGTACTGCACCATGGTGGGGTCTCTGGCTTCATATTCTCCTTTAACTTGATTTACCACCAACTGGGAGTTCGAAAAAGTTTGGAGTCTTTGAACTCCTAAACTCTTGGCGATCCGAAGTCCTGCAAGCAAGGTTTCATATTTGGCCTGATTATTTGAAGCATGAATGGAGAACCGAAGTGCATACTCCACCGTGTGGTGGTCGGGTTCAGCCAGTATAAGGCCGGCTCCACATCCAGCAGAATTGGAAGCTCCGTCCATATGGAGCACATAAATGGACTCCGTATTCTTCGAATTTCCTTCTTCTGTTGGAGGCGCTTCGTCTTCAGACTTCCAGGTGCACTCAGCCAGGAAATCTGAAAGCACCTGGGCCATCATAGCCGATCGGGGCTAGAAACTAATGTCGAACTTGCTTAGTTTCACAGCTCACTTGGCTATCCTTCCTAAGGTATCAGGGCATCGGAGAACAGTCTTGAGGGGGTGATCGGTCAGCACCATGATAGCATGGGCATGAAAGTAAGGCCATAGTCACTTTGCCGCAGGTATCAGGAAGTAGATCAGCTTCTGTATTTTTGAATATCTTGTTTTAGCATCATGCAGAACTTTGCTGATGTAGTAGATCGCTTGTGAGAGCCGTCTTCTTCTCTTTGGACAAGGACTGAACTGACTGCTTCGTTCGAGACGGAAAGATATAAGTAGAGAACCTCCCTCTCTTGAGGTTTGGAAAGTAAAGGCAGGGTCTCTAAGTACTTCTTTAACTCTTCAAAGGCAGTACAGCAGTCTTCGATCCATTCGAAGCCCCGAGACTGTCGAAGTACCTTGAAAAATGGGAGACATTTCTTGGCTGAATGAGAGATAAACCTGCTTAAGGAGGCGATCCTTTCTATTAACTGTTGGACTTCCTTCTTGCAGGATGGATGCCTCATGTCTTTGAGGGCCTAAATTCTCTTAGGATTTGCTTCAATCCCTTGCTTGGTAACGAGGAAACCCAGAAACTTGCCCAAAGTAACCCCAGAGGTGCACTTCGTCGGGTTTAGCTTCATTCGATGATGTCGCAGGGCGCTGAATGATCCCTCAGGTCCTAGATGTGATCTCTTTTAAGGAGGCTTTTGACGATCATGTCGTCGACATAGGCCTCCAGGTTTCTCTCTAACTACTCTTTGAACACCTTGTTGATCAATCTCTTAAATGCCACTCCAACATTCTTGAGCCCAAATGGCATCATCTTGTAGCAATATAGACCTTTGTCGATGACGAAGGCCATTTTCTCCTCATCCCAGGGATCCATTTGGATCTGATTGTAGCCAGAGAAAGCATCCATGAAACTTAGCAGTTGGTGGTTGGCAGTGGCATCGACCAGTTGTCAGTCTTTGGGAGAGGAAAGCTGTCCTTCGGGCAAGCTTTATTGAGGTCTGTGTAGTCGATACATATCCTCTACTTGCCATTAACTTTCTTTACCATTACTATATTGGCCAACCACTCGGGGTAGTGGGCTTCCCAGATGAACCCTGCCTGAGGAGCTTGCTCACCTTTTCATCTATTGCTTTTTGTCTTTCGGGGGAAAAGCTTCTCTTCTTTTGTCAGACTGGCTTATACCCAGGAGCAACTTCCAATCGATGAGTGATCACTTCGGCAGGAATCCCTGGCATGTCTGAAGTCGACCAGGCAAAGACATCAGCATTATCACTAAGAAAGCATATCAGCTCCATTCTGGTTTTTTCATCAAGCATACTTCCAATCTATATGACATTGGTGGGGTCCTCTTTAATTTAGGGTACCGAGATAGTTCTCTCCATAGGTTCACCATAATTTATAGTCAAGTCCCTTGGATCTAGCTGATCCCAGTTGTCGGATCATTAGAGTGCTTGTCCTGGATCATCTGGCATTACCGCACCATTCTTTGGTCTCCTCTTACTTCTCCGACACCATTTATAGTGGGAAAGCGAACCAGGAGGTAGTAGGATGACACTACGGTCCGGGATTTATTCAAGGCAAGCCATCCTAGAATAATGTTGTAGGCCGAAGGGATTCGAACTACCGTGAAATTGATCGATAGTGTCTTTTGTCAAGATTCGGTACCGAGGGTTACAGGCAGTACTATTTCTCTCTCAACATCATCCTGATTACCTTCGAAGCTGGTAAGTGGTATAGGGGGCCTTTGTAGTTTGTTTTTAGGCAAACACAACCAAGAGAATGCATCGTAGATCAAGACATCGGTCAAACTTCCATTGTCAAATAAGATTCATTATACATCATAATTGGCCACAACGGTCGAGATTATAATAGGGTCGTCATGCAGGAGCTGAACTCCCGCAAGGTCGTCATCGAAAAAGAGAATAGTATTGTTGTCTTTGAGTCACTTCGGGACATCATCTTCGTCTCTTCTCCAGTCGACAGGTCGATGTATCATCCCCACGCCTCCATTGGTGGGCCTTTGATTTGGCAGTTCAGCCTCTTCAGGAGCCTATTGGGGGATAGTAGCTTCTGGCTGAGGTCCTTGGCAACCAATGTACCACCCTAAATACCCTCTCTTGATGAGATCCTCTATTGCATCTCTTAGTTGGATATATTTTTTGGTATTATGGCCATGGTCCCGGTGGAATCGGCAGTACTTATTACTGTTCCTTGCGGAAGAGGATGCCTTCATGGAATGCGGCCGCTAGAGATAGTTTTCTTTTTCTATCTCCAAGAGAATCTTTTCACGAGGGAGGTTGCGGGGGGTATAGGAGTCAAATCTCCCGCCCGATGTCTGGGCCTGGGAGGACTCCTTCGGCGGTCAGCATACTTGTTGTTGTTAGAAATAGGGGGGCCTTGTCCCCTATTATTTTTCTTCTTCGAAGGGGGCTTCCCTTCGATCAGTTGTCGATTCGCCATCTGCTCTTTGGCATCGACAAATTTCTGAGCTCTCGACAGGAGCTCAGCGTAGCTTTTGGAAAACTTCTTATTCAGGAAAAAGGTAAGCCTGGATGTACGAAGTCCCTTCTTCAATGTAGACATGGCTACATGCTCGTTGAGATCGGGAATCTCGAGTGTGGCCACATTAAATCTGGAGATGTAATCTCGCAAACTTTCTCCTTCATTCTGGTGAAGGAGGAACAGTGTATCCGTATTCCGGGGGGTCTTGCGATAAGTCCTGAAATGCAGGACAAATAATTTTTCTAACTTGGAGAAGGAATCGATGGTACTTGGGAGTATGCTCGAGTACCACATCCGAGTAGCTTTCTTTAAGGTGGCCGGCAAGGCAAGGTAGTACATCACATTCGAAGCTTCTTGGATCATCATATGGACCTTAAAATTATCCAGATGGTCAAAAGGATCGGAGATGTCGTCGTAGGGTTCCATATGGGGAACCCTGAAGTGTCGAGGGATGACTTCGGCAATGACACGGTCGGTGTAGGGCGGGCACAGATCACACATCGCCAAATCATTGTGATCTCTCTGCTCCCGCATTCTCGCCATCTCCGATTCGATGGCCTTGAATTTCCCATTGTAATCAGGGAGAACCTGTTTTGGCCCTTTCTCTACGGGAGTAGAGTTTTCAGAAGAGGGTGAGGAAGTTTGCTTAGATATTTTCCCTCTCTACGGAAAATCGGTGGGCCTAGGCATTCTTGAACTTCGGCCTTCAGGAGAGGGCCGAGGATGGGGGGAGAGATGTGTGGACCCCTCTCGAGAGGCTCTCTTCCTCCGGGATCGAGAGCTATGTCTGGAGGTGGCCGGTGGATGCCCCACCTGGAAAGCTTTATTTTGGAAGTCCTGAACCATAGTCGTGAGGTTAATGACCTGGTTCAGGAGGGCTTCGAACTACTGCTATCCCATGACAATTATAGGAGGTGGAATGTCGTTCTCTACCAGGGGTGCACCCCCTAGGATGGAGCATGACTTTGACTCGTTGAGGCACCCTGAGTTTTCCCTCTTACCATCGAGAATTTCTTACTTCCCCTTTATCAAGGAGGGAAGCTTAACAATGCGAATTCCCTCTACTTGGCATGCCAATTTGTGGGTGCAGAGTCCCTTTTCCGACCGGATGGAGCTACTGGATCGCAGGCCCGCTCCCTGGTTCACCTGCAAAACAAATTCCTAGCCAGAATTGTTCCGGTAGGGGACACTCCGATGCCTAAGTCAGAGATGAGCTCCAGCCACTGAATGGAGAAGATTCTGAGGAGGATCAGATGGAGAAGGGAAGGACTCAGATTTTCAGGAGTATCCTGTGGTTTACCTCGAGCATTCCCTCTTACCGTTATTTATAAGGAGTTGTCTAGCTTGCGGTTCCGTTCTTCCTCTAGCGGTTATGATGGGAGAGTAAATTTCTTTCCCATAATTTGGAATCATGTGCAGTTATTAAATGGTTCTGGCGGCCAGACCGGAAGTGTTGCCGCTGGAGTTATGCACCATGATTGTGTTCCAAAGATAGTCGATGATAACCGTTGCGTGTCATGTCTGTATAGACTTGAGACAGATCGAGGGTTCATTTTCAGACTTCCATTTTAGAGAGATTTTCATAATTGAATCAGGAAATGTCTTCATCCTCGGACCCTTTCGAGACAGATCGGAGATCATGTCTTCGGCATAGATCGAGGACTTGATCTTTGATGTAGGCAGAAGACCATGTCTTCAACATAGACTGAAGACTGTGTCTTCGAGAGTCAGTGAAGGCCACTCCTCAGTCCAGGCTGAAGGCCTTGTCTTCATGGGCCGTAGGCCCGTTAAGAGTTTTGGCTTGCCCGTCGGTTGCCTGGTTTTTTCCGAATACCTTGGTCTGAGATTTATGGTTCGGAAGAAAAGTTTCTGGCCGATTGAATCGGTGGCTGGCTCGTACTTGGACTGACATATCCCAACATTGATGATATCATTTTTGGTGCTACTAATGAAATTCTTTGTCAAGAGTCTGCTAAGCTAATGCAGGGTGAGTTCGAGATGAGCATGATGGGAGAACTCAATTTCCTTCTCGGACTCTAGATCAAGCAAACTAAATATGAAATCTTTAACAACCAAGCTAAGTATACAAGAGAGATTATAAAGAAGTTTGGAATGGAGACTACTAAATCAATAGGTATACCTATGAGCCCCTCTTGTAGACTTGATAAAAATGAGCATGGTAAATCAATAGATCAAAAGTTATACAGAGGTATGATTGGCACTTTACTGTACTTAACTGCTAGTAGACCAGATATAATGTTCAATGTATGCATTTGTGCTAGATATCAGTCTGAACCTAAGGAATCATATCTATTGGCTGTTAAGCATATTATTAGATATCTATCTGGTACAATTGATATTGATTTATGATATTCTAGAGATTCATCTACTGAATTAATTGGATATTTTGATACTGATTTTACTGATTATAAATTGGATAAAAATAGTACTAGTGGCACTTGCCAATTTCTTGGAGTTAACTTAATCTCCTGGTTTAGCAAGAAACAAACTTCAGTTGCACTGTCCACAGCTGAGGCTGGGTATATTGTAGCAAGAAGTTGTTGTACTCAAATCTTGTGGATTAAGCAATAACTTGAAGATTTTGGAATCAAGTTGACTAGTATATCTATAAAATATGATAATACCAGTGCTATTTGCTTGACAAAAAATCCTGTTCAACATTCTAGGAGTAAACATATTGAAATTAGATATCATTTTATTAGAGATCATGTTGAAAATAATGATTTTATGGTTGAATTTATTAGTACTGAATTTCAATTAGCTAACATTCTGACTAAGCCTCTTCTAGAAGATCGGTTTTGTATGATTAGAAGAGAGCTCGGGATCATTAATCCTTTTGATTAAAACTTTCCTATCTTTGACTCAAAGCAATCATATTTGACATCAATCATATTCAATCATTGTTATTTTCATTGAATTTAATTGAATTTCCAGTATATTTGATCAGACGTTCAATCTCTTAATTTTTGATTTTTAAGTCGATGTGTCGACACATGAACGGCAGCAGACTGAGGATAAGGGCTTTCTAAAGTTTTTTTTCCTTATTTCTTCTCCCCACTCAAGCCGACACATACCCTAAGGTACTCCACACTTCTCCTTCCCTCCATTTCATGCTCAAAACCCTTTGATTATTTGTTTGGGATGCTTTTTAGTTTGGATTTAGTGACATTCTGCCTTCCATTTCCAATTTGAACTTTAGAAACCTAGGTTTCCCCTCCAAAGTTGTTCAAATCCTTATTTATTGCAATAGGACCCCAGAAACAAGTAGTCCATCACCCTCGGTAGTCCAATCAGGAGAAAGAACAGAGAACCAAGGCCAGCCACGAAGCTAGAGCTCCAGATATGCCTACTCGACCTCTTTTTGCAGTTTCTAGGCGGATGAGTTCGAAGACCGTCGTCAGAGGATGCCGTGTAGACTTTAGTTTCGTCGACCAGCAGTACTTCAGAATCGGACAGTGGATTCGAGATGCTGGTTTGACATCCTTCTGTTCTTTGAGCGAGTGATTTTACCTAGGGCTTATTTGGGAGTTTTATGGATCACTAGCCCATGGGACTGATGGTTGGCTAGCTCAGGTGAGAGGCAGGGATATCCCAGTTACCTCAGAGATATTGAGCTGAGTATGGGACATTCCTATGACTGAGTCAGTTGTGAATAGCCTGATTGATAGAGTGAGTGGTCTTCAATGTATATTCGAGTCAGACATTTTGCCTGAGGGAGCCACCGTACCTACATCCCGATTATCTGTGGAGATGAGATTATTGCACCATATTATCATCCAGATCCTTCTGCCGAAGACCGAACATTTAGATTACATCACTGAGCGGTAGTTGCTCATGATGGTCTCATTAGTACAGCGCACACCCGTCTACCTTCCGGTGCTTATGGTTCATCAGATGATGGACGCTTCGACAAGTCAGCGACTTTACCTACCCTACAGGATGGGGTTGACTTTATTGTTCAGGGAGTATGGCATCAGTTTTGAGGACGAGCCCTTTCACATGCTACTTCATACTGATGTTTATGATATCAGGTCATTACATAAGATGGGTTATCATCTGTTCTGAGGCCAGTGGAGATGCAGAGTATCTGGTCAGGCTGATGACAGAGTTGATGATGATGATGCTGCAGACGAGGAGCGCATCCTTTTCGGCGAGGTAGGACCTATAGAGAGTCAACCTGAGATAGCAGCACAGCCAGAGACTGCATCTTAGTCTGAGCCTTCAGCACAGCCTCAGACAGTTCAGTCGGATACTCCAACAGTTTCAGAGAGTTTATTGGATAGAGTCAGGCACATTGAGATAGATGTTTTGATCATTAGACAGCATCTTGACTGCTTCATTACTGAGACCAAAGAGAGCCACAGTGGACTGACTGATGGCATCTCAACTATTCCGACTGCATTGTCTAGACCTACAGGGAGTACTCTAGTTTCTGATACAGCTATGCCTGCTCCAGCACCAGTTGTTGATGATAGCAGTGATGATGATGGTGATGATGAGGAGACTGACTCTGATGGATTCGACTTCCCAGATCTGATTTCAGAGCTAGAGACAGAGGTGATGGCAGACTTGGCTAGGAGTCCCACTTGTGACCCTTCCGATTCACCTACTCAAACCCCAATCCTATCTTTTCCTCCATCCAAATCAGATGATCATGTTCTAATTCCTTTTCTTTCACCTATTATTGATTCACCCATTATCGATACATCCATTATTGACAGTCCTATCATTGATTCACCAATTACAGATTCACCCATTCATTCTGCAGCTGATACACCTACCGTTGATACACTTATCTTATCATCAGCTGATACGCCTATTTTTGATACACCCTCTATTGATACACCTACCATCCATACATCCTCTCTTATCCAAAAGCTAGGTTTTTACACACTTGGCTTTCAGTATCTTGATTATGGTCCATCCTTTGATCGTACACCACTTCCAATAGTCAAAGAGACTGTCAACCCAATCTGCTCTATTCCTACTAAGGATATAGCTTCCACCTCTTCTGCTCCAGCTAGAGGTCGGACATATGCTCGATGCAGAGGACGTGGTCATCGTACTCCTCCACGACCGACCAGGACCCGCCTTTGAGATCTTAGATCGATGTGGCCTCGAGCTCACTCTTTTACTGATACTGGACCGATTGAGATCGGATCTTCTAATGATGATGAGGATGAGGATTAGGATATCTTTGTATCTTTAGATAGTTTACTTTTATGCATCTTTTGTATGTTTTACAAATTTTGACTTTAAATGAAATACTATGTTGTACTTCATGTTTATGACTTCAAATGAATGAAATTACTTAAATTTTCTTAGTTCTTCTTTGTCTTCATTTACGAGTGAATGAATGAATGAGTTTTATTGTACTTCAATGCTATATCTTGAATGTATTGACTATTTGTCTACCTGCCTCTTTAATGATAACAAAAAGGGGGAGTAATAAGATTAAAGTATAAATATGATGTGCAAGGGGTAATAAGAGTAACAGTGCTTGAAAATTTTTGAAAATTATTTTGAAAACTTATTTGAACTTGAATTGAAAATTGTTTACAAATTTCCTAAGTAAGAGCGAGCAATACTTTATTTACATTGAAAATCATTTCTGAATTAAGTTTCATCTTAAATCCCTTTTTTAAATGTTTGAAAAGATATTCATAAACTCTTTTATGGATCATCAATTCATGGGGAATCTTGTTTATTGCTGAATTTTTGCCTCTTCTAAACATGTTTTCTTGTAAAGTATCACAATACATGTGTTTATATCTTATATATATCCCAAAGCTCTGATACTCTAAATCATTATAACAAGCTCTGACACTCTTAATCATTATATCATACTTGCTCTGATACATCATGTCAATATTGCAAATTACTTTGATACACCTATTGCATTTAGCTCTATACACCTTGATGAATTATTTTAAAAGCTTTTTATGCAATTTATACTTAAAGATTTTGTCATCGTCTAAAAGGAGGAGATTGTTGACTCCGTTATTGATTTTGATGAGAAGCAAAATGGTTAAGTATATGTTGAGTACTGATGATTTCTTTGAAGTGTATTTTTATAGAAAAAGGTGTTCACAAATTTGAAAAATGATTGTTTGATTGAAGAAGCCAAGTTTAGATGAAAGATCCGCTCAAAGAGGACTTGGATAGTTAAAGTTTGCTTGAATGGATATTTGAGTGAAGTATAAATTTGATTCAGTACAAGTTCAGGCATTTTTGTGAAGATTTCAGTGAGGTGTTGACTCAAAGTGTCGACACATGACACCAAGTGTCGACACATGGAAGTGATGTGTCGACTCAAGCCGGTACGCAAAGAATGTTTCAGATGGCATGGCTGAAGTGTCAACACATGGACTGGAAGTGTCGACTCAAAGTGTAGACACATAGATTAGCTCATCGCCTAAGATTTTCAAGTCACAGAACTTACAGAAGATGAAGAACTGCAGAAGTGTCGACACATGGATATGAAGTGTCGACTCACCTGAGGAAGTGTCGACACATCTATGATTTTCAGAGAATCGGTTTGAAGATATTTGAACTAGGTGTCGACTCAAAAAGTTCAAGTGTCAACCTAAAGTATCGACTCACAACCAAAAGTGTCGACACATGGAGTTCTGGGAATAGTAACGGCTAGTTTTTTAAACACAGAACTCGACCCTTTTACCCCCCAATGACTATATTTTCGAGTCTAATGGCTAGAAACTGTATTTGAGGCCTTGGAAAGATATTTATATGCTCCAAATCAAATCAAAAGATATATTATTGATGAAAATAAAATAAAAATATCCAAGAGAAAAGAAAAGAGAGCATTCACTCCTATTCATTGAAGTTCAACCACTCTCAAGCAAAGCAAGCCTCCAAGCATGCAAGAGCCTTCAAGAGCATAAAGATCATCCATTCTTGAGCATTCAAGAGGCTTCATCAAGTTCAAAAGCACCACAACATCGATCTTCAAAGAGATACCCGCTTTTTATTTGAAAGCTTTTATTCTCTTTACTTCAAACCATTATTTGTTGTAAGGGTTCTTGGTTAGCCTATTGGAAAACCAAGGGAGGTTATTGGTGAGCTTTTAAAAACTAAATAGGTTCTTGGTTAGCCTGGAAAACTAAGGGAGGTTGGTGATGAGCCTTAAAACCATCTAGGTTATTGGTTAGCCCGTAAAACCAAGTGAGGTTTTGACTTGTGAGCCTTGTGAAAACAAGTTGGGTTTTTGATTAGTGAGCCCGGAAAACTAATCAACTGTAATCGATTGAGATTATAGTAAATTTTCAAGAGGATCTTGGGAAGTGGATGTAGGTGCATTGAATAGCACCGAACCACTATACATCTTTGTCTTTGCGGTTGCTTATCTTCTATACTTGCCCTTTCATTTATTGCTCTTTATTTTCGCTGCACTTTTACTTAAGAGCATTACATTTGAATTCATAGTACCTTGATTAATTGTTGGATTGGATTACATACTATTGCATTGCATCAAGTAATTATTTTTAGAGACCTAATTCACCCCCTCTCTTGGGTTGCTTATTGGGCAACACTTCGCTTTCGAGCATCAAGGGGAGTGAGGCCCTAGCTATCCCCTTCCCCGTTTAGTCCCCTCTATGGTCTTAGGGATTTTCTTTTACGGCCCCAGGTAGCAATTTGGATGGGATGGCCCAGGCTCCGCATGTAGTGAGATGGGTGGGATGCCCTAGGCTACATGTAGTGGGGTGGGTGAGATGTCCTAAAGGTGAGATGTCTCTCCATGAATGTAAGTCCCAAGTCCTAAAGTATCCAATTTTCCTACCCTCCATCTCTATTTTTTCTTCGCCACCACCATAGAAAAAATAATAATAAAAAATAGGATACCTTAATCATCGATGACTTCTCAGCTTGCCGACGATCCTACCCTGATCTCGTCCCGCATCACTCAAAGCAACTACAGTGACTCCCTCAGGAAGATCGTCCATCTCAAAAATATATCGGAGTCCACTGATCCTGTCCACTAGAGCATCCATAATAGATCCTCTCATAGGAATGTCCCATACTCAGCTCAGAATCTCTGTAGATTTGGGGACATCTCTACTACAGACCTGTGCTATCCAGCTATCACTACCTCGGACAAGTGATCCGTAGAACTCTCTAATCAATTCCGGGTAGAATCTCTCTGATAATAAATAGAAAGATGCTAAACCCACATCCCTCGGCCACTGGCCAATCTGAAAGTGCTGCTAGTCTAGGAAATCGAAGTCCACTCGATGACCACCAATGATGGTCTTCGATCCCATCCTATTTGCTATAGAAATAAGGGGTTTGGCAGGAACATCAGGCTCATCTGCTGCTCTATCCTCATGCCTGGCCTTTATTCTTCTCTCTTCCCTTGAATGGAAGGTCTAGGATGCCGGACAACTTGTTTTCTAGGTCCCATCTCAAGGAAACAAGCATATAAGGTAAGGAAGGGGAGAAAACTAGGGTTTCTACGATGAAAAACTAGGAAACGGGATGAAGAACAGTAGAAAACTAACATGTACTTGTCCCAAACAAAGAATCAAGCAATTGAACTGAAATTTGGAGGGAAGGAGATGATGGAGCACTGTTTGTGGATGAGTCAGCTCGAATTGGAATGAAAAAATCGAAGAAAATACTTCACTTTCCCTATTTTAACTTGATCTATCATCGTTCAAGTGTCGACTCATGACACAGGATCAAGTGTCGACACTTCCAAGTGTTGACACATTGACTCAAAATCGAGAAAAAATGGAAAAATGACCATTGATCAAAATAGAACATGATTTCAATGAATTTGGAGATATTAAACATGATTTATAAGCAATTTTGATCAATCAACAGTTAAAGATTGTGAAAAGATGAAAATTTCAATCAAGAGGGTTAATGACCCCTAACTCTTTTTTAATCATATAGAACTGATTCTCTTGGAGAGGATTAGTCTATATGTCAACTAGTTGCATTTCAGAACAAACAAATTCAAGCATAATATCATTATTTTTAACATGATTTCTAATAAAATGATGTCTAATTTCAACATGTTTACTTCTAGAGTGCTGAACAGGATTTTTAGTTGAATTTATAGAACTAGTGTGATCATATTTTATGGGTGTCTTAGTTAATTTAATTCCAAAATCTTCAAATTATTGCTTAATCCACAAGATTTGAGCATAACAACTTCCTGCTATAATATACTCAGCCTCAACTATAGATAGTGCAACTGAAGTTTGTTTCTTGCTAAACCAAGAGAGAAGTTAACTCCAAGAAATTAGCAAGTTCCAGTTGTGCTTTTTCTATCTAATTTATACCAAGCAAAATTAGCATCTGAATAACCAATTAAATCAATAGATGAATCTCTAGAATACCATAAACCAATATCAATTATACCAGATAGATATCTAAGTATGCGCTTAATAGCCAATAAATGAGATTCTTTAGGATCAGACTGATATCTAGCACACATACAAATACTAAACATGATATCTAGCCTACTAGTAATCAAATATAATAAAGAACCAATCATTTTTTTATATAAGTTTTGATCAATAGATTTACCATGCTCATCTTTATCAAGTTTATAAGAGGGGCTCATAGGTGTACCTATTATCTTAGTAGTCTCTATCCCAATCTTCTTTAAGATTTGTTTTGTATACTTAGCTTGGTTGATGAAGATCCTATCTTTGGTTTGCTTGATTTAGAGTCCGAGAAAGAAATTAAGCTCTCCCATCATGCTCATCTCGAACTTACCCTGCATAAGCTTGGCAAACTCTTGACAAAAAATTTTATTAGTAGCACTGAATATAATGTCATCAACATAAATTTGTACTACTAATAGATCATCATTTTTTTCTTTTCAGAAATAATATGGTATCAATATGGCCTCTAGAGAAATCATTTTCAATTAAAAATTTACTTAGCCTTTCATACCATGCTCGGGGTGCTTGCTTTAAACTATAGAGTGCCTTGTGTAGTTTGAAAACATGATCAGGATGTGCATAATTTTTAAAACCAGGTGGTTGTTTAACAAACACTTCTTCTTCAATAAAATCATTTAGAAAAGTACTTTTGATATCCATTTGAAATAATTTGATGTTCATAAAACATGCAAATGCTAATAATAGTCTAATTGTCTCAAGTCTAGCAACTGGAGCAAAGGTTTCATCAAAATCAATCCCTTTCTCCTGATTATAGCCTTTGGGAACTAGCCTAGCTTTATTTCTAGTAACAATATCATTTTCATCAAGTTTGTTTCTATATACCCATTTTGTGCCAATAATTAAAACATTAGATGGTCTTTCTATTAGTGTCCAAACTTTGTTTCTTTCAAACTGATTCAATACTTCTTGCATTGCATTAATTCAATTAGGATCTTTTTTAGCTTCTTCAATATATTTTGGTTCAATTTGAGAAACAAAAGTAATATAGTCATATTCATTTTTAATTGAAGATCTTGTTATTACCCCTTTTGATAGATCACCTAGGATTAACTCCTTAGGATGTCCATGGGCATACCTCCACTCTTTGGATAGATCCGGATGCTTTGGTGTGGGTTGTATGACTTCTTCTTATTCATTCTTGTCTTGATTTTCTTCATTCTCTTGAGAGGGTTGATTATCCAAAGTAAGCTTCTTTAATTCTTCAGCACCTACACATGCATCAGAAATATCCTCTTTTCTGGAGGATTTATTAGCAGATTCTTCAAATACTACATGTATAGATTTCTTTACTACTAAAGTTCTCTTATTAAAGACTCTGTATGCCTTGCTTGATATAGAGTATCCTAAGAAGATATCTTTATCAAACTTGGCATCAAGTTTTTCTAAATTATCTTTACATTATTCATAATAAAGTATTGACAACCGAAAACTCTAAAATATTTCAAAGTAGGTTTTCTTTGTTTCCAAAGCTCATATGGAGTTTTCTTTAAAATCAGTCGAATTAAAATATGGTTTAAAATATAGCATGTGGTATTTACTGCTTCGGTCCAAAAATATCTTGGCAAATCATTTTTACAAAGCATTGTGCATGCCATTTCTTCTAAAGTATGATTTTTCCTTTCTACTATCTCATTCTGTTGAGGTGTCCTAGATACAGAAAAATTATGTTCTATTCCTTTTTCATTACAAAAATTTTCAAAATCTTAATTTTCAAATTCAGAACCATGGTCACTAAGAATATTAATAACTGAAGTACCTTTTTTATTAAAAACTTTTCAATAAAACTTTATAAAAGCTAAAAATGATTCATCTTTGTGAGCTAAAAATAGAATCCATATAAATAAAAAGAAGTCATCCACTATAACTAATCCATATCTCTTGCCTCCTAGGCTAGATGTCCTAGTTGGTCCAAAGAGATCCATATGGAGTAGTTCTGATGGCCTAGAAGTTGAAACAAAATCTTAAGGTTTGAAAGATGTTTTTACTTATTTTCCAAATTGATATGCTTCACAAATTTTATCTTTCTCAAAACTAAGTTTTGGTAAATCTCTTACTAAATCCTTTTTGCATAATTTTGATAATAAATACATGCTTGCATGACCTAATCTACGATGCCACAGCTAACTAGTCTCATTAATAGTAGAATTCATTACAACAGGCATTCACCATTAGGCAAAGATAGATTATCCAAATCAACTAGATAGATATTATCATGCCTTTTTCTAATGAAGTTCACTCTGATATTATCGGGACAAGCAATTATGCAAAGAGATGATTCAAAAATAACTTGAAAACCGTTATCATAAAATTGGCTAATACTAAGTAGGTTATGTCTCAAACTTTCAACTAAAAGAATATTATCAATCCAAATAGAAGGGGAGATGTAAACCTTACCGATAGCAATAATCTTTCCTTCCATTATCATCAAAGGTTACACTCCCTCCATTTAATACCTTAATAGAGGTAAATTGCTTCACATCTCCTATCATGTGTCTTGAGCAACTACTATTGAGATACCACAATCTTTTCTTTTCTTTGGTTTCAAGATACACCTGCAAAACAAATTAAGTTTTGATTTTAGGTACCCAAGCCAACTTGAGTCCTTTAGGGTTAGTACTAAAAGTGATTCTTTTTGGAATCCAAATCATTCTAGAACTGTTAATTTTTCTCAAATCACAATGGAATACTTTATGACCTATCTTTTTGCAAGAAAAACATGTGATGCTTGATGATACATGAATAAAGAAATTTTTGAAAAATTTTTGCTATTTTTGGGGTTTAAAACCTAATCCAGCATTGTTAAAAATAGCTCTTTAATTGTTCAAAAGAAGATTTAACTTTTTAGAACTATAGGTAAATTTTTCAACAAAGGGTTTTATCTTATCAAGCTCATCTTTATATTTCTTGTTTTCTACTTCAAAATCTTTGCATTTCATCAAAAGCTCATTGTTTGAAATATTTACTTTAGATCTTTTCAAAACTTCATTTTTCATTGGTAAAGCTTTGTTTTGTTTTTCTAAAACATCAATTTTATTTTTCAAATCATTAACTTCATCCAAAAGATAATTGTTTTCATGTGAGAAAGAGTTTGCATGCTTTTTCAATTTTCTATTTTCAGATATTATCAACTTATAATCATGCATTAACTCATCAAATACAGTTCTTAATTCATCAAAAGTATAGTCAACTTCAAGATCAGAATTTACCTCTTCTTAATGTTGTGCTATGAAGCAAAGATATGCGACTTCAATTTGTTCTTCATCGGAGCTGGAGTCCTCACTATCACTCCAAGTCGCCATCATTGCTTTCTTTCTAAGCTTTTTTCTTGATTTCTTTAGGAGAGGGCAGTCATACTTGTAATGTCCAGGCTTCTTGCATTCGAAGCATATTGGTACCTCCTTCTCCTTGTCCTTTTCTTTCTCCTTTTCTTTTTCCTTTTCCTTGGTTGAAACTTTTTCTTGTAAGAGAATTTCTTTCTTCTCATGAATTTTCTAAATTTTCTTGCTAATAGTGCTTCATCACCCTCATTTTCTTCTTCTTCTTTTGATTCTTCATTTGAAGACTCTTTTTGTGTTATGGACTTGAAAGCTATAGTCTTCTTTTTCGTGTCCATATCCATTGCTTTTTGCTTCAAGTTCAACTCATAAGTCATGAGTGAACCTACTAATTGCTCCAATGAAAGTTTCTCAACATCTTTGGCTTCTTGTATAGTGGTCACTTTTGGATCACAAGATGTTGGTAGAGATCTGAGAATTTTGTTAACAAGATCGGTATTAGACAATTTTACCTAGGCATCTCATGCCATTCACAATATTAGTGAACCTAGTGTACATATCAGTAATTGATTCATTATGTTCCATGCGAAACATCTCACAAGTGTGCACAAGCATGTTAACCTTAGTATTTTTCACTTGATCGATACCCTTATGAGTAACCTCAAGTGTGTCTCATATTTTTTTAGCTAAGGTGCATGTGAAAATCCTATTAAACTCACTAGGATCCAATGCACAGTAAAGGAGATCGTAGCTTTTGCATTGATCTCAGATTGTTTAATGTCATTTTCATCATAATCCTCTTCAAGCTTTGGGATGGAAATACCATTAACCACAACCGAAGGAATATGAGGACCTTTATCTATTACTTTTTATAAATTATAATCTATATAATGCATGTAAATTCTTATTCTTGTCATCCAATATGTGTAGTTAGTGCCATTAAAATAAGGTTGTCCATTTGAGGCTTGTCCCTCAACTACACTAGTACCATGGGGGGCTATCATAGATCTTTACTCAAGATGGTTAGACCTATATACTGAGAACGTGGCTCTGATACCACTTGTTACCCATTAAGCAACCCAAGAGGGGGGTGAATTGGGTTTCTAAAAACTATTTGCAAGTATGTGTGCCAATTCAATAATCAATACAAATGCTAGTGAGATGCAAGTGTTGTGTGCTCTTAAAGAGTATGCAGTGAAAACTTAAATTGCAATGAAAGCAAGAGCAAATAGAAAGAAATAATCAATCACAAACACAAAGCAAGTATAGTGGTTCGGTGCTCCCAAATGCACCTATGTCCACTTCCTAAGATCCACTCGGGAATTCACTATAATCACTCATGATTACAGTCGATTAGTTTTCCAGGCTCACTAATCAAAACCCCTTTTGGTTTTCACAAGGCTCACCAAAAGAAACTTCTTGGTTTTCAAAGACTAAACAAAAATCTCCTTGGTTTTAACTAGGCTAACCAAAAATCTCCTTGGTTTTCTACTAGGCTAACCAAAAATCTTCTTGGTTTTGTTCTTAGACTCACCAAAAACCATGATACAACAAAGTATGAAATGAAGTAAAGAATACAAGAAAAGCTTTCTAATAAAAAGCTGTTATCTCTTTGAAGCATGATGAAGATGCTTGTCTTCAATTCGATAAAACCTCAATCAATGCTCAAAAGGTTAGACTTGAATGCTCTTGATTGCTTTGAATGCTTGAAGGCTTCTTTAGCTTGGAAGTAGTTGCTCTCAATGAATGTGCGAGTGAATGAGCTTTCTTTTCTTTCTTTTTTACTTCTCTCTTCTTTCTTATTATTTCTTGTTATTTTCTTGTGTTCCATTTGAATTTAATCTACTTAAATACCCTTCCAAGGCCTAAATGATGGTTTATGACCGTTAGATATGAAAAACTAGCCATTAAGGGTGAAAGCGATGAGTTCTGTGTTTAAAAAAACTAGCCATTATTATTCCCAGAACTCCAAGTGTCGACACTTCACTCCTGTGATTCGATACTTAGGGTCGATACTTAAGTTCTATGAGTCGATACTTAGTTCAAAATTTAACTTTGAGGCTCTCTGAAAATCTCAAGTGAGTCGGCACTTCATCTGGTGAGTCGACACTTGAGGTGAGTCTTGAATTTCAGCATGTTCTGTAAAAAATTTGTCTTAGACTTTGAGTCGATTCTTGAGTTGACACCTTGAGTCGATACTCAAAGGCATGAGTTGACACTTCAAGTATGCCATTTAAAATTTCTTTCTGCGTGCTGGCTTGAGTCGACACTTGAACTGTCATGAGTCGACACTTGAACTGTGAGTCGATACTTGCTGAAACTTCTTCAAAAATGACTGAAACTCTGCTGAATCCTTTTTTAACTTGATTCTTTAATTCCTTTCAAGCAAATCTTAGATACTTAAGTCCATTAAACATTGATGTTTCATCCATAGAAAGGGCTTCTTCAATTATTTGACAAGCAATTCAATTTGACTAAATTGATGAGTACCTTTTTCTTAATAAAAATACACTTTAGCAAACTGTTAGTACTCAATTATACATAAGTATTTTGTTAATCATCAAAATTAATAACAGAGTCAACAATATGGATGCAAGTTGTGCAAGTGATCTTGATACAAGAAGGTCTACTACAGGTTATATCTTCTGCATGCATGGTAGATTGATTTCTTGGAGATCTACCCTTCAACCTATCACTGCTCTATCTATAATAGAAGCTGAGTATATAGGTATTACAGAGGCTATAAAGGAAGCACTGTAGCTTAGAAGGCTAGTTGCTGAAATGGGGGTGAAACAGCGTATGGTGTCCTGTACAATGATAGCCAGAGTGCCATACATTTGACTCAGAACCCAGTCTATCATGCATGCACAAAGCATATAGATGTGAGGTACCACAGGATTAGAGAGCTGATGGAGGAAGGAGAAGTGGCACTGGTGAAGGTCCATACAAAGGAGAACTAGGATGATGCACTTATAAAGGCTCTACCAAGAGAAAGCTTTCGCTCATGTATGTGGTTGATGGGTCTGAGGAATCTGGTGTAGTTGATTGAAGCCTTGGAGCACCAAAGTGGAGATTGTTAAGTCTCAGGTTGTAAATCCAAGGTTTAGGTCTTGGTCTAGTTAGTCATGGTCACATATGATGTATCTAAGGCTAGGAATGAATCCAGAACAAGTCCTAGGTGATAGGCTGAGTTATTGTCAATATGAACATTAAAGCCAACTCATTGTCTGAGAGTCGACGTGTTGGTTGGCACAGCATGGAATAACTGTGAAGTGTTTCTATAAGAGATAGCTCACTCAGGGTGGAGTTGGCTCGTGTGTGCAGATAGAAACATAATGTTCTAGACAAGCCGACTCATAGTCTGAGAGTTGACTCATCCAGTGGACTATTTCTAGCTACGAGTCAACTCACAGGAGGCAAGCCGACTCAGATGTCAAGATTTTAGAATCTCACAGTGCCAGCCTAGGAAGTTTTTTTGGGGGATTAGGTCTTATGTGACCTAGGTATATATATGTATGTTTTGTATGGTAATAGTGTGGAAGAAGAGGCGGCTGAATACAATATATTGGAATCCCTTTTCTCCCAAAGTCTTCTTCTTCTTCCTCTCTCTTTTTTATCAATCCAAAGAATCCATTGACCTTCGTAAGACCTGTATCCTACCGCATCCATCTTGGATCACTGGCAGAGGGTTGTCCACGCACCTAGATCACTTCCGCTGCATTGCTCATTCCATCCCCAACTCTTCATGAAGTGCTAAAAACTCATTATATACGAGCATACCCGGTCCAGGTACGTCATAATCATGGGATCCCAGGCTTCGTACTTACCAAAGACTTGGCCCATCATGAGCTATGAATCTGTAAAGACCTTCAAGCTTGTAATGTCCAGCTTATGGGACACCTTCAGTTCCATGAGAAGTACTTCATATCTAGTCTGGTTGTTTGTTGCTTTGAAGAGGAAACACAGTGCACACTCAAAGACCACCCCATTAGAGTTGGCAAGGATGAGTCTGGCTCCACTTCCTCCAGAGTTGGATGTGCCATCGATGTGGAGGATCCATGTCATCTCTTCTACTGCTTGGGCTCTACGAGAGCCTCCTCCGGATCCTCGTCCATCCAGGTGCATTCCACCAGGAAACCAACCAAGACCTGGGCTTTTTAGGATGGCCTCGAGTGGTAAGAGATGTCAAACTTACTGAGTTTCATCGCCCACTTGGCTAGGCATCCCGAGGTGTCTGGGCAACTCAGGATGGTCCTTAAGGGTTGGTCAATGAGGGCCATAATTGGATGAGCTTGGAAGTAGGGCCTAAGATGCTGAGCAGACAACAAATATAAAAATAATCTTTTCAAATTAAGTGTACCTAGTTTCTACATCACGAAGAAGTTTGTTAATGTAGTAAACCAGTCTCTGAAGGCCATCCCTGTCAGTGCAGACCAGCATCAAGCTGACTGCTCCTAGGAAGACCACCAGGTATAGGAGGAGCTCCTCTCTGGCCTCCAGCCTAAATAGCAATAGGGGGAGGCGAGGAGCTTCTTTAGCCCTTCGAATGCCTCCCGGCATTTCTCCATCCAGGTGAAATCATGCATTTTGTGTAGGGCCTTAAAAATTGGCTTGTAGTGCTTAGTGAAGTATGAGATGAACTGATTGAGGGTGGTGACATGATCAATCAGGCATTAGACCTCCTTGGATGTGGGATGCCTTATGTCCATGATTGCTTGGATCTTCTCCAGATTGGCCTCGATCCCTCACTAGGTGACCCTGAAGTCCAGGAACTTCCCTGCCACGATGCCGAACATGCATTTCACTGGGTTCAACTTCATTCGATGGAGATAGAGATTGTTGAAGACTTCCATTAGGTCAGCGAGGTGGTCCGACTCCCGATCGCTCATAATGAGTATGTCGTCCACATAGACCTACATATTGCAGCCTATCTGGTCCTTGAAGACCTTGTTGACCAGGTGTTGTACATCGCCCTAGCATTTTTAAGGCCGAATGGTATCACCTTGTAGCAAAACATTCTGCTATTGATCATGAATGTCATATGCTCTTCATCCTTCAAGTTCATGTGGATCAGATTATACCCGAAGAACATATCCATGAAGCTAAGCAGCCTATTTCCTGAAGTAGCATCCACAAGCTTGTCGATCTTGGGTAGTGGAAAGCTATCCTTTGGGCATGCCCAGTTGAGGTTGGAGTAGTCCACTCAGATCCTCCACTTCCTAATAGCCTTCTCGACTATGACAACATTTGCTAGCCAGCTAAGGTACTGCACCTCTTGGATGAAGCTTGCAGCAAGGAGCTTTCTGACTGCCTCGTCCATCAACCTTTGCCTCTCCGAGGTGAAGCTTTTCTTCTTTTACCAGACTAGATGGTAATTGGGGTCGATGTTTAGCTTGTGGGTGATCACCTCGGAAGGGATTTCGGGCATGTCTACTATAGCCCAGGCAAAGATGTCAGCGTTCACTTGCAAGAAGCTCAACGGGCGAGCCCTCTCTTCTTCAGCTAGGAAAGCTCCTACTTGTACCATCTTCAGGGGATCTTCATCGAGGGGGAGCGATAGTAGGCGCTCCACTGGCCCTCCCTTTGGCTCTAGCTCCCTTTGGCCCAACTCATCGACTACGGGGCCCTTCTCGATCCCTCGAGCTCCAGGGATAGTTTGCATACAGTGCAGGACCGACTGTTGATAGCCTCTCATCTCCCCAATCCCATACAGAGTTAGGAACTGGATGAGGAACCACTTGGTCAATATGGTTACATCCAGCAAGTTGAGCCAGGATGTCCCAGAATCATATTATAGACCGAGGGCAGCCTTACGATGATGAAGGTTGCCATTATGGTGCTTTATTGGAGCGACATCCTGGCAATGACCATGAAAGAAAAGTACCCTAAAAGCTAATCTTTGTGAAGACATTTTCATAATCTTCCAACTCTTGTATGACATTATTGTTTTAATGAAAGGCATTTTTTGTTTCATCATACTACTATGTCTTATTTAAAGATTATGATGAACCCCGTAGATTAGGGCAAAGGAATTAGGGTTATGATAAAAATCATAATGGTGAGACCTAAGTTCCTATAAATCCTAATATAAAATGTTCATAGTCATTGGATCATCGATTCGACTTTCGGAAAAACTAGCTTATCTTATATATGCTCGATAAAGAGGGTGGTTAGTCTCACAGCCACTTGTGTAGAGACACTAATACAAGGATAAGGGTTCTCATTAGGATATGAGTTCATTGAACTGATTCACACTGAGAATATCTTATGGAAGTCTTACTACTTGTCAATAGATAGTTCTCATAGTGGGAGTTATGCAAGGATCTTTAGACCTGAGGATACCATGGTTCCTTATGCACACTAATTTATGTTTTGGTTCATACTCATTCATAACATTGAGTAATGTACAGGGTATTCTCGAATATGGTGGAAGGTGTATAAAGGATGTGAGTGGACCAACAAGGAATCGATCATTCCTAGTAAGAGGAAGTGTTATCCCAAGTAATCTCTTCGATTAATGACTCAGGGAGTCTTTGATCAAAACAGGATGAGAATAGAAGTGTTTTCTAATCAATCATTAGTAGAGTCTTCATTATCGAATAGAGATTCCAAATGACTAAGTACTAGGGTTTGACAATTATCCATACCCATCATTTATTCGGGATAAAGGAAGATCGAAAGATTGAATTGCATGGTAACTTTCCACTAAAGGGTATTTTGATACTTTTTACCAAATTCCTCATCTTTCGGGTAGGCATGACATGTTGCTAGATGTCAATCATGTCTTGTAGGTTTTCAGGAATCAATTCAACTGGATTCATGAGTCAATTCGAAAGCTAGTTCGAATTAGCAACTTAGGTCAGCTCAATTTGACCAAATTAGGTCAATCAAGTTTGATTAGATCGAATTGGCTTAGACCTAGATCTACTGCTGGCTAGATGTGGAATCCACAGGATCACACACATTAGGGAATTGATCTAGAAAGTCAATTTGAATTTTATTAGGGTCATGGGATCCTAATTGGTTAGCGAGATTATACATTAGCATGTGTAGGCTAACCTAACTCCTAACCCAATTGAATTGGGTCTATAAGGTTGCTTAATAGGCTAACCAATTTGAGAGAATCCTAAATTGAGTTGAGTCCAAGGTGGGAAAGCAATTATCTAGTTTTATCTAGATTTAATCAGCCTTTATCTAATTATTTGAAAAGTCCTAAAGAGAAGGGACTCTTGGTGCCAATTTGGTTTGTGCGCAATGATTGAATGTGCACAAGAAAGGACCAAGAGTCCTTTTGCCTATCAATTACCGAAGTTAGATAAATTCCAAGGGACTTTATTCTCATATCCATGCCATTTTGAAATGGATTTTGATCGGTCAATGAAGAAGAAATGCGGTGGAGGGAAGTTGGCACAAATGAAGAGTTGCATCTCTTCATTTGGTGCAAAATAAAAGCAGAGTTCTTCTACTTTAAGTTTCTCAAACTCTTCGATGCTACTCAATTAAATGTCATGCCTCTTGGCCTTCCTACAACCAGAAATTGCCATGTGGCAAGTGGAGAATTTGGCTGGTAATTTGAAGAAGACCTTTGGCGCAAGAAGGTTCATGTTTTTTCAAGATAAGACTCTTTAATAAAAAGTCTTATATGATCTGTTAATTGATAGATCAAAGGCTGTCGAAGAGCCACTTTTGGCACCTCCCTATCTTTTATAAATAGCCTTTAGTGTTTAGGCCGAAGGCAATCATATTTCCTTCTTTCTTACATTCTTACATTCTCTCACTCTATCCACCTTGTCTCTTCCTTCCCTTATTTGGACATAGGTCTTGCCTTAAGACAAGTCCACCATTTTAAGACAAGGGTTTAGGAAGATAATTAAGAAGTGACAAAGAGAGTGAAGAAAGGTTTTGGAGAGGGCTCAGAATGCTCTACTGGAGGGCAAGGGTCTGAGCAAGGAAGGAGAGGCTGCCAAAAGAAGAAAGGCCAAAGTAAAGAGTCCTAGTGGTTTAAGCAACCTACTAAGGAGTGCTTCCTAGGTTCAATTCCCATGTGGATCACCTCTGGAGGGCATGCACATATGTGCCTAGTGGAAAGAAGAAGGAATTAGCATTCCAGGTATTTTTCCAAACCTTATTTGAGTGACTTGTTAATTATAATGAATAAGGGATCTTGGGCTTAGGGTATCTAGTTGTTTGGAGTTTCAAAAATGAAAATTTTAAAATCCATTCTTTTGCTATGCCACCAAAACCCAACAGTAGTATTAGAGCCACCCTTATTTCATTCAATTAATGGTCTATGCAATTAGTAATGATTGCTTACTATGACATGTAGCAATGCATGATTGTTTAAAGTACGTTTAAAGTACATTATGATATATTATATCATAGTAACTGCTTCGGATTGGTGTCACCATTGCCGCCCGGTCATAGGAGTTATTTAGGGTTTCATGGCCCTCTCAACCCATTCAATGGAGTCTCCTATGGCGTATTGGGGTGCCGCTATGGCCATGTCCCATGAACAAGTGAGGTGAATGGATTGATATTACAATTATGCTTATGGTATACATATTAGGATTAATATGCTTGATTATTGGAATGAATATCATGTCATATGATATGTTATATCATAGTAACTGCTTCGGATTAGGTTAGTCACCATAGCCGTCTGGTCATAGGAGCCAAGTAGGGTTTAAAGGCCCTTTCTTCCCATTCAATGGAGTCTCCTATGGCGTGTTGGGGTATTGCTGTGGCCATATCCCATTAACAAGTGAGGTGAATAGTCATAATCATGCTATGTTATGTATATTAGAATTTATATGCTTCTATGATGTCATGAATATCATGTTTACTTAGGATGTGTTTGAGACCACTAAAAGCCCTCATAATTAAAATATTTAGTCATAGTGTAAGTTAGTCAAGAGATAAATTCATTTAGAGTTATATGATTAGCCAATTGGTGTCTAGGCAAGTGGTTCTGGGAAGGTAAAAGGCATGAGGTTTATAATTGGTTCCGTTATTTGACCTGCCCAATTAATTTGGTATCTAAGGAAAGCAACGGGGGGGATCTTCTCATCTCTTCTACTTACCTGGCCAATTTGGCTATATCTATACCTTAAATTGAAAATGCCAATTGAATTAATACATTATAGTTTGCCTTCCTTCATGCTAGGTATAGTTCATATTAACAACTATAGTAGGTTTGTTGTGTAACACAAGGCCTACCCTAGTGTTAAATATGAATTATCTTAGTGCAACTTTTGCTTTATAGCATATTTGGTAGTATTGCTTTGTTGTGTAACACAAGGGCAATATTATTCGAATATGTCTATATAGAAATGAAGGGTCTAACAAAACTAAGACATTATAGTTTTTTGTGTAATACAAGACTATAAGTATCTTAGAGACAGTTCATTTGTTGAGAATTGCATGGGTTGCAATTGGAAAGGAATTCCTACCTTTGAACTCATGAGTGTTTATTGTGTAACACAAGGCACTCATGAGGAATTGGGATCTCAATCCCACTAAAGAAAGTTGGTAAGGTTTCTCGCTTACCATAGGTAAGGGTTATGGTATTCAAATTAAATAATGGAAGACATAATTAGATATAAAGTCCTTATCTAGTTATGAATGTCATCTTAAGTAGTCTGCTTATACTGTTCTTTGTTAAACATAGGTTTTTATTATGGCTTCAAGTTTATCACTGTGGGGCATCTTAGATGCCAATAAGTTGACCGGTCTTAATATATGGACTGGTTAAGGAACCTGAGGATAGTATTAACTCAGGAGAAGTTTTCTTATATTCTTGATTCTTCAAATCCAGAGTCGATTGGAGAGGATGCTTCCGAGGAGGAAAAAGCCATATATAAAATGTGGCTAAATGACAGCATGACTATTAGGTGCATCATATTGGCCTCAATAAGCAATGAGCTTCAGAGGCAACATGAAGAGATGGAACCTCAGTCCGTATTGCTCAATCTAAAGGAGCTTTATGGAGAGCAAAGAAGGGCTGCTCGGTACAAGATATCAAAGCAATTGTTCCATGCATGCATGAGTGAGGGTTCATCAGTTCAAACCCATGTTTTGAAAATGATTAACTTAATCACTCGATTACATAAATTAGGGTTTGTAATGGATTACAAACTCAACTAGGACTTGATCGTGCAATCACTCCCGGATTCTTTCTCTCAGTTTGTTCTAAATTATCATATAAAAAAACTACATATTTTTTTGCTTAAGTTGCTTAACATGCTTAAGACAGTATAAAGCCATTCTAAGGGAGATAAGGCTCATCTTCTTCTTGTTGATGGGAAGAAGAAATAGGCAACAAAGAAGGGTTTGAAAAGGAAATTCAACCCTAAAAGGAGCATCCAGAAGAAGAAAAAAGCAAAAAAGGCTGTTAATGATGGAGCATGTTTCCATTGCGGCAAGCAAAGGCATTGGAAGAAAAATTGCAAGATATATCTTGCAAGTTGGAAGCAAGATGCTAGAGGAGAATCTAAAGGTTTGTACATGATACAAACAAATTTATCATTGAGTACTTCTATTTCTAATTCATGGGTATTGGATACCGTATGTAGGTCTCATATCTGTAAGTCATTACAGGGACTCCACAAAATTTGAAACATGAAGAAAGATGACTTCGAGCTATATGGCGCAAGTGGTGAAGCCATATATGCTGAAGCTGTGGGCACCTATCTACTATTATTACTTTCGGATAATCTACTAAAGTTAGAAGATTGTTACTATGTCCCAAATGTTGTAAGAAATATTATTTTGATACCCTTGTTATTACAATAAGGATTTGAAATAAGTGTAAAGAGCAGTGGCTGCTCTACTCTTCATTCTAATAAAATATTTGGACAAGGTTATTTTATCAATGGTCTTTTAATTTAGAACTTAATGATACAATATTACTTGTGATAACAAGAAAAGAAAAAGAGATAATGTCAATGTCACATTTCTCTAGCATTGACGATTATGTCATATAAGTGAGTCAAGGATAAACAAGTTAGTCAAAGATAATTACTTTGACCCTTATAATTTTCAATCATTAGAAACTTATGAATCTTACCTATAAATGACTAAATCTACATTCACTAGACATGGAGACAGGGCAACTAAATTATTAGGTCTTGTACATACTGATGTGTGTGGACCTATGACAACTCAGGCCAAATGAGGATACTTTTATTTCATCATGTTTATTGATGGCTTATCTAGGTTTGGACATGTGTATCTAATGAAATACAAGTCTGAAGCTTTTGATAAGTTTAAAGAGTATCAAAGTATGGTTGAGAAACAAACTGGACATAGTATTAAAATTCTTTATTCTGATCGAGGAGGAAAATACTTGTCTAGTGAGCTTCTAAACCATCTTAAGGATAAAGGCATAATCCTTAAATGGACTCCTCCTTATATACCCCAATTAAATGGTGTGGTAGAAAGGAGAAATCGCACCTTGTTAGACATGGTAAGGTCCATGATGAGCTTCATAAATCTTTCTATTTCCTTCTGGGGATATGCCTTGGAAACTGCTGCTTATATTTTGAACAGGGTACCATCAAAGTCAGTGACTAGCACTCCATATGAGGTATGAAATGGCAAAAGACCAAATCTTAAATACTTGAAGATTTGAAGATACTATGCTTATGTCAAGAATAATTTTGGACATAAGTTAAGTGCTAGGGCTGACAAATACAAGTTCATTGGTTATCCTAAAGAGGGTATTGGATATCTCTTTTATCATACTACTGAACAAAAGGTATGTGTCAATAGACATGCTACATTCTTGGAGCAAGAATTTATCCAAGAAGGAAGTAGCGGAACAATACGTGAACTTAGTGAATGATGGAAACATCGACTAGCCCAGAATCTGAACCAGCCCAGCCCAAACCCTGAAGCCACAGATTCTGAAGTCAATGTAGCACATATCCCGGAGTAGCATGGATACTGGAGTAGCATGAATCCCGGAGCACATCCAAATAAAGATAAGTGTGATTTTTTATGGGTGTAAGAGGGATTGAGATATCTCGAAATTTTAGGATTAGTTTCCGTACATTGTTTTAAAATTTATTTTATCGTTGTTAGGATTTAGTTGGAATAGTTTGTTTTTAATAGTTTGAATGTATTAGGATTGAGGTTGAGGTATCTGAGATCAGGATATCGGATATCTCATATTAGCCTATTTAATTGTTTTATGATTCTTTGAATAAGATTAGACGAAGAATACTTGGGATGAGAAAAATAGAAACACCTGGTTAAGGAGAGGGTGCATCACTCCTAGTTAAAGAGAGGGTGCGATGCCCTACATGGTCACTCTGGTTAAGAGTGGGCGCTGAAGCCTGGATGGGGAACCCAACCATGGTTTTAATTTTTTCTTCCTAAATTTTTCTATTCATCTTTCTTCTCCATCTTCATTGCATTCTTTCTCTTTCCCCTCTTTATTTCCTTTCTCCTAAATCTACCACCGAGCCATTTCTCGGATCCGGTCGAGCATCAGTCCTTCCCCGAATTTGACCAACCACTGGAACCCACTGTACATAGATCTCCATGCGACGCCCGTAACCATTGCCTTGCACCACCGACACTGATCCAAAAGATTCAAGCCATGGTCGAAGTTCTCACCCCGGCCTCCTACTCCTTCCATCTGTCCGACACAACCCATATCCGCCCGTGCCCTTCATCATCGAATTCCTTTCACTACTGCCATCACAAGATGATCGTCGGACTATCACCACGCTGCCTGCCAATTGATATCCGAGAACACGGATCGATGCCCCGGCATGCCCATCGCCCTAGCATGCCCATCGCCCAGGCACGCCTTCGCACATGTCGAAGGGACCAAGCCTTCTCCTCTCTACCTCGTCGATGCAACAGATTGCCTCCACTAGATCTCCTCCCATCCAGAGAAGTTCGTGGCCAAACCGACATCCACCAGCCCTGATGGATTCTAGCCATCCATCTCCTCCGCTCCCCATCTCCACTCATGATGCCTCACCGGTGCCCACCCAGCTCCCTACTCCCATGACGCCCAACGCCCACCGGAGAGCCCGTGCCTTCATCTCTCTGTGTAGCTGCCATCATGCCAATGCCATCACCGAAGAGCCCACTAGCGAAACCCACCAAATTTCCATGCCCGAGACCTTCCCCCAATCTTTGCATGCCCGTCAAAGCACTAAAAACTCCTTTGCATGGTCAGAGAAGCAAAGTCAGCCTCCTCTACCTACTTTAAAATAAAGCCAAGAAAAAAAACGTGAGAAAAAAAAAGTGGAAAAAAAAATACAGAAAAAAAGGAAAAGAAAATTTTAAAAAAATGAAAAGAAAAATACGAGAAAAAAAAGAAGGGGGTTTATTTGAATAAAAAAATTGGAAAAAATAATTTGGGCCTGGTTGAACCTAGCCTAAAGGTCATTTCCTAGTGACCAACGATCCACCCTTCTCTAAAATAAGCCTGATCGAAGTCTATCCCGTATCAGTTTTGGTATCAGAGCGAGGGTTAAGCTAGGTTAGTTAATTTTATTTTAATTACATTATTTGTAAAAAAAAATCAGTCTGCAAATGATGTGCATCCTGGAGCCAGAAGATTGCTGAAGCTTGACTCGAGGGAGTCGAGTTCTCCCTACCTCAAGAAAATAATGGGGACATCGACTAGCCCAGAATCTTAACTAGCCCAGCCTAAACCCTGAAGCCCCAGATTCTGAAGTCGATACAGCACATATCCTGGAGCAGCATGGATCCCGAAGCAACATGAATCCCAGAGAACATCCAAATGAAGATAAGTGTAATTTTTTATGGGTGTACGAGGGATTGAGATATCTCAAAATTTTAGGATTAGTTTCCATGCATTATTTTAGAATTTATTTTATCGTTGTTAGGATTTAGTTGGATTAGTTCATTTTTAAAAGTTTGAATGTATTAGGATTGAGGTTGAGGTATCTGAGGTCAGGATATCGGATATCTCAGATTACCCTATTTAATCATTTTATGATTCTTCGAATAAGATTAGACGAAGAATACTTAGGATGAGAAAAATAGAAACTCCTGGTTAAGGAGAGGGTGCTGATGCCATACATAGTCACTCTGGTTAAGAGTGGGCGCTGAAGCCTGGGTGGGGAACCCAACCATGGTTTTTTTTTTTTCTTCCTAAATTTTTATATTCGTCTTTCTTCTTCATCTTCATTGCATTCTTTCTCTTTCCCCTCTCTGTTTCCTTTCTCCTGAATCCACCATCGAGATATTTCTCATATCTGCTCGAGCATTAGTCCTTCCCTGTATCTGACCAACCACCGAAACCCACTATACATAGATCTCCATGCGACCCCCGCAACCATCGCATTTCTTCACTAATCCGAAAGATTCAAGCTATGGCCGAAGTTCTCGTCCTGGCCTCCTCCTCCTTCCATCGGTCCAACATAGCCCAGATCCACCCATGCCCTTCATCGCCGAATCCCTTTCACTGCTGCCATCACAAGATGATCGTCGAACCGTCACCAGCACCGCCTGCCGCTTGATACCCGAGAAGATAGATCGATGCCCCAGCACGCCCATCGTCCCGGCACGCCCATCACCCCGGCATGCCTTTGCCCTTGCTAAAGGAACAAAGCCTTCTCCTCTCTACCTTGCTGACGCCCCAGATCGCCTCCACCGGATCTCCTCCCATTCGAAGAAGTCCATAGCCAAACTAAGATCCATTGGCCCTGATGGATTTCAGCCGTCCGTGTCCTCCGCTCCCTATCTCCACTCACGACGCCTCATCGGCACCCGCCTACCTCCCTGCTACCATGACGCCCGACGCCCGCCAGAGAGCTCATGCCTTCATCTCCCTGGGTCGCTACCGTCATGCCAATGCCATTGCTAGAGAGCCCACCAGCAAAACCCGCCATATTTCCATGCCCAAGACCTTCCCCCTATTTTTGCATGCCCATCAAACCATTGAAGACTCCTTTGTATTGTCGGAGAAGCAAAGTCGACCTCCTCTACCGACTTTAGAATAAAGCCGAGAAAAAAAAAACCATGAGAAAAAAAAAAGTGAAAAAGGAAAATACAGAAAGAAAAGGAAAAGAAAATAAAAAAAATGAAAAGAAAAATATGAAAAAAAAAGAAGGGGGTTTATTTGAATAAAAAAATTTGGGAAAAATAATGTGGGCCTAGTTGAACCTAGCCTAAAGGTCATTTCCTAGCGACCAACGATCCACCCTTCTCTAAAATAAGCCTGATCGGGGTCTATCCCATATCAGTTTTGGTATCAGAGCGAGGGTTAGACTGGGTTAGTTAATTTTATTTTAATTATATTATTTGTAAAAAAAATTCAGTCTATAGATGATGTGCATCATAGAGCCAGAAGATTGCTAAAGCTTGACTCGAGGGAGTTGAGTTATCCCCACATCAGGGAAATGATGGGGACATCGACTAGCCTAGAATCTGAACCAGCCCAGCCCAAACCCTAAAGCCCCAGATTCTAAAGTCGATGCAGCAAATATCCCGGAGCAGCATGGATCCCGGAATAGCATGAATCCCAGTGCACATCCAAATGAAGATAAGTATAATTTTTTATGGGTGTACAAGGGATTGGGATATCTCGAAATTTTAGGATTAGTTTTCGTACATTGTTATAGAATTTATTTTATCATTGTTAGGATTTAGTTGGATTAGTTTGTTTTTAATAGTTTGAATATATTAGGATTGAGGTTAAGGTATCTGAGATCAGGATATCGGATATCTCAAATTAGCCTATTTAATTATTTTATATTTTTTCGAATGAGATTAGATGAAGAATACTTGGGATGAGAAAAATATAAACTCCTGGTTAAGGAGAGGGTGCATCACTCCTAATTAAGGAGTGGGTGCTGATGCCCTACATGATCATTCTGGTTAAGAGTGGGTGCTGAAGCCTGGGTGGGGAACACAACCATGGTTTTTATTTTTTCTTCCTAGATTTTTCTATCCGTCTTTCTTCTTCATCTTCATTGCATTCTTTCTCTTTCCCCTCTCTGTTTCCTTTCTCCTGAATCCACCACCAAGCCATTTCCCGAATCTGCTTGAGCATTAGTCCTTCCCTGGATCTGACCAACCACCGGAACCCACTATACACATATCTCCATGCGACACCCATAACCATCGCCTTGCACCACCGACACTGATATGAAAGATTCAAGCCACGGCCGAAGTTCTCGCCCTAGCCTCCTCCTCCTTCCATCGGTCCGACACAGCCTAGATACGCCCGTGCCCTTCATCATTGGATCCCTTTCACTGCTGCCATCACAAGATGATCGTCGAACAATCACCAGCATTGTCTGCCGCTTGATACCTGAGAAGACAGATCGACACCCCGGCATGCCCATCACCCTAGCATGCCTTCACCCGTGCTAAAGGGACCAAGCCTTTTCCTCTCTGCCTCACCAACGCCCCAGATCACCTCCACCGGATCTCCTCTCATTCGGAGAAGCCCATGGCAAAACCAACATCCACCAACCTTGATGGATTCTGGCCGTCTATCTTCTCCGCTCACGATGCCTCACCGGCACCCATTCGGCTCCCTACTGCCATGATGCTTGACACCTACTGGAGAGCTCGTGCCTTCATCTCCCTATGCCGCTGTCGTCATGCCAATGCCGTTATCGGAGAGCCCACTGATAAAACCCACCGGATTTCCATGCCCGAGACCTTCCCCCTGTTTTTGCACGCCCGTCAAAGCACTGAAGACTCCTTTGCATGGTCGGAGAAGTAAAGTTGGCCTCCTCTACCGACTTTAGAATAAAGCCAAGAAAAAAAATTATGAGAAAAAAATGTGAAAAAGAAAAATATTGAAAAAAAGGAAAAGAAAATAAAAAAATATGAAAAGAAAAATATGAAAAAAAAGAAGGGGGTTTATTTGAATAAAAAAAATTGGAAAAAATAATTTAGGCCTGGTTGAACCTAGCTTAAAGGTCGTTTCCTGGCGACCGACGATCCACCCTTCTCTAAAATAACCTAATCAGGGTCCGTCCCGCATCAGTGAAGTTCAAAACCAACAACCAATCCCTGAAGAGTCATCAAATAAAATTCCTTAACCAAAGGTTCTTATTGATCAAGAACAGCCACAACACACACCTCCTCTCTGAAGGTCAGAGAGGGTGCGAGGTGCACCTCTCAGATATGGCTTTTTCATTGAAAATGATAATGAGGTTAGTATCATTCAGGATGATGATCCTGTGACCTATACGGAAGCTATCGGGAGTAGAGACTCCGATAAATGGCTAAATGCCATGAAATCTAAAATGGACTCCATGTATTCCAATCAAGTTTGGACCTTGGTAGATCCACCTGAAAGAGTTAACCTAGTGTAAATGGGTCTTCAAGAAGAAGATTGGAGCAGATGGCCAAGTCGAGACCTACCAAGCTAGTGATAAAAGGTTTCAGACAAAAGCATGGTATTGACTATGATGAAACCTTTTCACTAGTAGCAATGCTCAAGTCTATCAGGATTTTGCTTGCAATAGCAGCATACTATGATTAGGAAATCTAGTAGATGGACGTAAAGATTGCTTTCCTCAATAGATATCTTGAGGAAGAAGTTTATATGTCACAACCAGAAGGGTTTTCTCAAGTGGGAGACCAAACCAAGTATGCAAACTTTAAAAATTCATATATGGATTTAGCAAGCATCGAGGAGTTGGAACATCCATTTTAATGAAGCAATCAGAGAGTTTGGTTTCATTAAAAATGTGGATGAACCTTATGTGTATAAAAAGATAAATGAAAATGCAATAATCTTTTTGGTTATGTATGTTGATGACATACTTATCATTGTGAATGATATCCTAATATTATAATCGATCAAAACTTGGCTATCATCAAAGTTTTCCATGAAGGATTTGGGAGAGGCATCCTATATATTAGGGATTAAGATCTGTAGAGATAGATCTAAGAGGATGTTAGGCTTATCCCAATCCAAGTACATTGAATTAGTGTTGAAGAGATTCAACATAGATGGAAGTAAGAGGGGTTACTTATCTATGAGTCAAGGCATACATCTCTCCAAGAAAATGTATTCTAAGACATCAGAAGAAAGAGAATGAATGGCTATGATTACTTATGCTTCGGCTATATGATCGATTATGTATGCCACGTTATGTACCAAGCCTAATGTTGCTTATGCCTTGGGCATAGTGAGCAGGTTCCAGGCAGATCCAAGAGAGGATCATTGGAAAGATGTAAAAAATATCCTTAAGTACCTGAAAAGGACTAAGGATATTTTTCTTCTATATGGTGGATCAGATTTAAAACTAGAAGGATATACAGATTCTAGTTTTCAATAAGATCTAGATGATAGCAAATCCATATTAGGATATGTCTTCACCCTATATAGTGGTGCAGTGAGTTGGAAGAGTACAAGCAACCGACTGTAGCTGACTCAATCACTGAGACAGAATACATAGCTGCAAGTGAAGCCATGAAGGAAGCTATATGGATGAAGAAATTCATCACAAAATTGGACATGGTTCCTGAAATACAACAACCAGTGCCACTATATTTTGATAACACTGGAGCTATTGTGCAAGCTAAGAAACCAAGGTCACATCATAAGTCCAAGAACATCCTCAGATGTTTCCACCTCGTTTGGGAAATCATAGGAAGATAAGATATTGTCATCAAATGAGTTGATATAAAGAACAATATAGCAGACCCATTCACTAAAGCACTTCATCAACAGCAGTTTGATCGCCACTTAGATTGTATGGGTATAAAATACAAGGGTGATTGGCTTTAGTGCAAGTAGAAGATTGAAGAAAAGTGCCCTAAAGGCTAATCTTTGTGACGGCAATTTTGTAATCTTCCAACTCTTGTATGATGTTATTGTTTTCATGAAAGGCATTTTTTGTTTCATCATACTGCTGTCTTATTTAAATATTATGATGAACCCCATAGATTAGGACAAAGGAAATAAGGTTATGATGGAAATCATAATGGTGCGACCGAAGTTTCTATAAATCCTAATCTAAAATGTTCCTAGTCATTGGATCATCGATTCGGGGATCGATGCTTCCAGAAATAATAGCTTATCCTATGTATGCTCGATGGAGATGGTGGTTGATCTCACAACCACTTGTGTAGAGACACTAATACAAGGATAAGGGTGCTCATTAGGATATGAGTTCATTGAACTGATTCACACTAAGAATATCTTATGGAAGTCTTACTACTTGTCAAGAGATAGTTCTTATAGTGGAAGTTGTGCAAGTGATCTTTAGACCTGAGGTCATTATTGTTCCTTATGCACACTAAGCCATGTTTTGGTTCATACTCATTCGTGACATTGAGTCATGTACAGGGTATTCTCGATATGGTAGAAGGTGTATGAAGGATGTAAGTGAACCAACAAGGAATCGATTATTCCTAGTAAGAGGAAGTGTTATCCCAAGTAATCTCTTCGATTAAGACTCAGGGAGTCTTTGATCAAAGCAGGATAAGATTAGAAGTGTTTTCTAATCAATCATCAATAGAGTCTTCATTATCGAATAGAGAATTGAAATGACTAAGTACTATGATTTGATAATTATTCATACCCATCACTTATTCGAGATAAAGAGAGATTGAAAGATTGAATTGCACGGTAACTTTTCACTGAAGGGTATTTTGGTACTTTCCATCAAATTTCTCATCTTTCGGGTAGGCATGACACGTTGCTATATGTCAATCATGTCTTGTAGGTTTTCATGAATCAATTCGATTGGATTCATGAGTCAATTCGAAAGCTAGTTCGAATTGATAACTTAGGTCAGCTCAATTGATCTAATTAGGTCAGTCGGGTTTGATTTGATCGAATTGGCTTAGACCTAGACCTACTGCTAGCTAGATGTGGAATTCAAAAGGTCACACACATAGGAAATTGACCTAGAAAGTCAATTGGAATTTTATTAGGGTCATGGATGGTGTGGGCACCAGAATCAGACAGAGGCTCCTCAACCTTCTGTGGATCTCTAACTAGGGTTTAGTATATTGGGTTCTGTAATAAGGCTTCAAGCCTATGCAATTCTTTACTTTGAGTCATGCATTTTTATTTTACTCCTATACCTTAGCCAATGTGGTCAAGTTAGGTCAATAAACCCTGTATTTAGTTTAACTGATCCAAGCCCAGTTTACTTGAAGATTGGATCCAAGCCTGTTTGAAGAAGAAGTGGACATTGAGTCTAGTCCAAATACTATTGGGCCAAGCCATCTCCCATGCCTTGAAGGATGCCAATTGAGCCCTGGATCACCACCTCATCATCCCATGTGGCGCCACTTCACCTTGCCAAGTGGGCGGCACAAATCAAGAAGAAGTGTTGATTTCTTGGACGCCATCAAGCCAAAGGGGACAACATCACTTGATACAAGCCTCCCTTCCCTCCCCCTATCAAGACTCCATCCAAAAGGACCATGGGTGGCCAAGGTAAAAGATTCAAATGGGAGACCACATTCCTCCCTTCCGTCCCCTTATCATGTTTCTCTCCAAAGATGGGTGGGTGGCCAAGGAAAGTCAATGGGAGATGAAGATTTGTGAGGACATAAGCCTTGCTACAAGCCCCATATCATGTTTCTTTCCAAAGATGGGTGGGCGGCCAAGGAAAGTCAATGGGAGTTAAAGATTTGTGAGGACATAAGCCTTGCTACAAGCCCCATAACATGCCTTCTTCCCAAAATGTGTGATCAGCCATCAAAGACCAAAGGCACCAAGATCCACCTTCCAAGCCCCAAACAAGCCATGCCCAAACACAAGCAAGGCTTTGGTGGGCCAAGAAAAAAAATATTTCAGGATTTTTTGGCACCTTCTCAAATGAAAACCAGTAATTTTCTTTTTGAATTTGAAAGGGTCTTAAGGTGCCTATATAAAGGGCCTTATCCCTTACTTGTATGGCTAATTTTGAATGAATGAAAAACAAGTTTGAGTATTATTCTTCTAGTTTATTATCTTTGTTCTTTAAGAACGTCGATCTCCATGAGGGAGCGCCTTCGTCTTTGGGTGTCGAGGGGTGTGAGGCCCTAAGCTACCATCTCTTCCGCACAAGCCATCTTCCATCTTCAAGTTCGGAGGCCATCTAGATGATCCATCTGGGGGCCTAGAAAGAAGATCCCCCATCACCACCATCTTCAACCTTTGTTCCCTCATTGCTTCTTACTTCTTGTTGACTCCTAACATTTATCTTGATTGCTCGCAGGTCCCCCAGGTGCCACAGACATGGAGTCAGTCTCCCTTGCCTTCACGACTTTCGGACGAAAAGCCGACGCATCCGTAGGGTTGAAGGCTCGATCCTCCGGGCCACATCCGCGAGAGTGAGTGAACTCAGCATCGGGCACATCAGAGCTTTACAAGGTTTGCTACCCTGAACTCCTAAGTTGGTATTGAACTAAGAGCTAAGTCTTACGGGGTTTCTCAATTCCGGGGTCCTCTTTTTATCCTTGTTTAGGGACTTATTTGCTTGCTTGAAGTTTTTATTGTTATAGAAACCCTAGATTTGTTCTTGCTTGTCTTTGGGAATCCTTAACCTCATTAAAAAACCTAAAAATTATAAAAAAAAATCACTTGCATCATTCCATCTCATCCTAGCATCTAGTTAGTCCCACATCATGTTTGGTATCAAAGCAGGAGAGGATTAGGGTTAGAGAAAAAAAAAAAGAGAAAAAAAATGCAGCATCGAGCCTGACTCGACGGAGTCGAGTTTTCCCCATCTCGGGGGAATGATGGGGACATCAAAACCCATCTAGGTTATTTATCTTTTCTCCCCAATTTTATTTTACTTTATTTTATAATTTTTATTCCAGTTATCCCATTTATCCCCTATATTCCCATTTTATTCCCTTCTTATCCCTGATTTATCCACGATTTATTCCTAACATCTTCTTCCTCCATTCATCGCCCAAAACTCCCAATCTTTCATCGCTGGTCCCGGATCTGCCATGCCCGACTACCGGCGACCACCGACAGCCGTCCACCTCCCCCCTTGCGACGATCTTCTCGTGGAAAAATTGGCGAATCCCATGGAACCGCCCATGGCCATCCACCCCTGTTGCTCCATCCATGCCCGTGATGCCTTCCCATCTCCACGTCCAACGCCCCTCCATTCGGAGTCGTCTCCAGCCACCATCGATGCCGATCGGATCTTGCTAGATCTGCCGGCCCATCCGCCCTCCGCCTCACCTGCGAGCATCGCTGACCGCCTCCTCCAAATCCATCGTCCTCCTCCAAATCCATCGACCTCTCCCAAACCCACCAGCCCACATCCTCCAAATCCTTCCACTCTGATGTCGATGCTCTCTGGGAGACCCCATCGCGAAGGTGGTCTCTATCCTCGAGGATCAGTTATCCTGGATGCAGACTGCTACCAACAACACCCTCCACTACGCTGATTGATTGCCACCTTCGCCGGATCTGCCCAACCTCTCCGACCCATCCTCCCTCCACCTCACCCCCGCCGTCCTATCCACAGTCTTCGCATCCTCCGCCCCGTCCATCAATCCCCTATTCCAGGGTCACAGGAGAAGGATTTGCACAGATCCTGATGCAGAAATAATTTTGCATGGATCTCAAAGCTACTGGTATAGGATTAAAAAATAAAATAAAATAGATAAATAAATAAATAACAATAAGTAAATAATAAATAAAAATTTTCATGTATGGTTCCTAAGTCTTGTAAGCCTATAAAAGGGCATCCCCTCTTATATTTGGGTTTTAATAATGAAGATGAATTTTTGAAGAAAAAAGGTGTTCTTGGTTCTGCCTCTATTAGGAGTGGGCATGAAGCCCGTCTTGCCTTCGCCTTTAGGCGCCGAGGGGTGTGAGACCCTATGCCTTCACCTTCGGGCGTCGAGGGGTGTGAGGCCCTAGTTATCTTCTTTCCCATCGAGTCCCCCTCTAGGTCTTAGGGATTTTCCTTTACGGCCCCAGGTATCGATTTGGGTGGGATGCCCTAGGCTCCGCATGTAGTGAGACGGGTGGGATGTCCTAGGTTACATGTAGTGGGATGGGTGGGATGTCCTAGAGGTGAGAGGTCTCTCCATGAATGTAAGTTCCCAGTCCTAGAGTGTCCAATTTTCCTACCCTCCATCCCCATTGTTCCTTCACCACCCCATTACAAAAAAAAAATTCAAAAGAAAAAAAAAGGTACCCTAATCTAGGTAACTTCTAGGCTCACTATCGATCCTCCCCCCCCCCCCCCCACCTGTCCCACATCAATGGAATCCTAATTGGTTAGCTAGATTACACACTAGCATGTGTAGGCTAACCTAACTCCTAACCCAATTGAATTGGGTCCATAAGGTTGCTTAATAACCAATTTGAGAGAATCCTCGATTTGGTTGAGTCCAAGGTGGGGAGCGATTATCTAGTTTTATCCAGATTTAATCAGCCTTTATCTAATTATTTGAAGAGTCTTAAAGAAAATGGACTCTTGGTGCCAATTTGGTTTGTGCACAAGGATTGAATGTGCATAGAGTCCTTCCTATCAGTTACAAAAGCTAGATAAAGTCCAAGGGACTTTATTCTCATCTCCATGCCATTTTGAAATGGATTTTAACTGGTCAATAAAGAAGAAATGCGGTAGAGGAAAGTTGGCGCAAATGAAGAGTTGCGTTTCTTCATTTGGCACAAAAACAAAAGCAGAGTTCTTTTGCTTTAAGTTTCTCAAACTCTTCGATGCTTCTTAATTAAATGTCATGCCTCTTGGCCTTCCTGCAACCAGAAATTGCCATGTGGCAAGTGAAGAATTCGGCCGGTAATTTGAAGAAGACCTTCAGTGCAAGAAGGGTCATGTTTTTTTCAAGATAAGACTCCTTCTTAATGAAGGGTCTTATATGATCTGTTAATTGACAAATCAAAGGCTGATGAAGAGCTACTTTTGGTGCCTCCCTATTTCTTATAAATAGCCTTCGGTGTTTAGGCCAAAGGCAATCTGATTTCTTTCTTTCTTACATTCTTACATTTTCTCACTCTATACACCTAGTCTCTTCCTTCACTTGTTTGGACATAGGTCTTGCCTTAAGATAAGTCCATCATTTTAAGACAAGGGTTTAGGAAGAGAATTAGGAAGTGATAAAGAGAGTGAAGAAAGATTTTGGAGAGGGCTCAGAGTGCTCTACTGGAGGGCAAGGGTCTGAACAAGAAAGGAGAGGCTGCCAAAAGAAGAAAGGCCAAAGTGAAGTGTCCCAGTGGTTTAAGCAACCTACTAAGGAGTGCTTCCTAGGTTCAATTCCTATGTGGATCACCTCTGGAGGGCATGCACTTGTGTGCCTAGTGGAAAGAAAATAGAATTAGCATTCCAGGTATTTTTCCAAACCTTATTTTAGTAACTTGTTAATTGTAATGAATGAGGGATCTTAGGCTTAGGGTTTCTAGTTGTTTGGAGTTTCAAAAATGAAAATTTTGAAATCCATTCTTCCATTATGCTACTGAAACCCAACAAACCAGGAGGGTAATTTCTCCCTCCACTCTAACAAAATCTTCAATGAAGCCGACGAGGGATGTGAACACCGGTTTTATTAGATTAGGGGATAGGTTCATCCTTGCAAAGGCATCATAAAAAAGGATGTCGGTGGAGTTTCCACTATCAACTATAATTTTCTTTATAAGATGCTTAGCTATTGTCATCTCTATGACAACAGTATTATTATTTGGGTTATCCACCCTAGCTGCCCTTCTCCCACGTAGGGGAGAGTAACAACGGACCTCTCCCTCACCCTAGTCCTCTTTAGCTCCCGCCCTGTCCCCCAGGAAATCATCCCACCAGCTTCTCCATGGGTTGGTTGTCAATGGCAACATGGTGGGTCTCGGCATCTTGGGCTGCGAGCAGAGCTCTTCCTTTCATGAACTTCTTGAGGTAGCCCCACTTGATCAGCTCTTTGATCTCCTTCTTTAGGTGGTGGCATTCCTTGGCATAATGTCCATGGTCATGGTGGAACTGACAGTATCGAGACTTGTCACATCCACAAGATGGCCTCAATTGGAGAGGGTGGTGAGGTAGCGCTCATCCTCAATTTCCATCAGGATCTTGGCTTGTGGGATGAAGAGAGGTGCGAACTTCTCATCCTTGGTAAGACCATCCTTTGACTTAGGGTCCGTCCGAGGGACCGAGATGGCCTTGGGCACAAGTGGCCTGCTCGCCTCCCCCTGGGCCTGCCTCTTCAAGGGCCTCCCATCCAACTCCCTCCGGGTGTGGTCGGCCTCCTCTATGTGGATGTACTTATGGGCATGGAGGAGGAGCTTCGAGTAGGACTTTGGAGGCTTCTTGTTGAGGGAGTATGTGAAGCGGAAGGTCTTGAGCCCTCCCTTTAGTACAAGCATGGTGATAGGCTCGTCAAGGTTGTAAATCTCCAGGATAGCCACATTGAACCAGGACACATAATCCCAAAGGGACTCATGGTCCTACTATCAAATGGAGAAGAGGCTATCAGCCTCGCATGGCACCTTTCAGTAAGCATCAAAGTCTGCCACAAACTTCTTCTTCAGTTGCTTAAAGGAGTCAATGCTCCTTGGCTCAAGGTGGGAGTATTAGACTCGGGTCACCTTATGAAGTATAGCTAGGAAGGAAATGTAAAGGAGGGCATCAGTGGCCCCTTGGACCTACATGAGAGCCTTATAACTCTCAAGGTGGTCAAGGGGATCTGTAATCCTATCGTAGGGGTCTACCTAGGGCATGTAGAACTAGCGGGGATCGGTTCCTCCTGTATTCTATAAGAGAGAGGTGGGCAAGCATCGTGCCCGTGGGCTCACATGGGGAGCCCTGAATCTCGGTAAACTAGAAGGTTAGATCAGCTAGTCTATGCTCTTGCTCTTCAAGGTGCTTCTCTATCCGGCGAATGGATGGCCTCATCTATTGACCCTTTATGAAGGTTGTCAGGGGAGAAGAGAGCACTGTCTAAAGAATCTCGTGTTTCAGTTCCCTACTGCATCGGTGTTGCCAGTATGACACAACACCGTGGTTCGAGATTGGGGAGTGGCTCTCTAGATTGGTTGAACCATCCTAGTGCCTCTTCTTAGCCATCCGCAGGCTCCCCCATGGATATGCGGCTGCCCGTGCACATGACAACCCTTCTTGGAAGGACTTTAGACTGGTGCAGGGGTCAACGGCATGAACCATAAGCATCTCCAACTGCTGTTGCATTGCCAATGATTGGTGGTGGTGATGGGGCTAGTACATCACTGTAGTGAAGGTCTGGACCTGCTACGCGAGTGCAATGATCTGTACAGATTGATTAGTTGGAGGTGGAGGTGGAGGAAGAGGGAGCTCCACCTCCTAGCTATGTTGATCATCGTAATAGGATAGATCTCCCATGCAGCTAGCAGAGGCTTCCAGTGTACGGGTCACCACTATAAGATCATTAAAGATTATTTGATGCTTCTCAGCTAGAGCAAACAGTGTCAGCGCTGCTATCCCCTACCTGGCACACCAATCTGTTATCGCCTAGGTCACTGTGGCCTGTATCTTTGATGGGGCTTGATTGAGCTGATGATGCAAGTGATTTTAAGGGTTTTGTGATTTTTAGATTTTATGGTTTTCTTTGGATTCCCGAAAAAAGTAAGAGTTGATCTAGGGTTCTATAATAATAAGAACTATCAAGCAAGTAAGTAGTTCCTAAATAATGATAAAGAGAGGACCCCGGGATTGAGAAACCCGGTAGGACTTAGCTCTCCGATCAAGACCTACTTAGGAGTCAGGAGGCAAACCTCAAATATCTGAAGTGCCCGATGCAGAGATCACTCACTTTGACAGATGCGACCTGGATGATCGAGCCGTCAACCCTGCGGAGGTGCCGGCTGGCTGTCCGAAGATCTCGATGGCAAAGGCAACTGTCTCTGTACTCGTGTCACCTGGAGGACCTGCAAGCATTCAAAGAAGATAAGGTTAAGTTTCAATCAGAAGGAAAGCAGTGGAAGAATGAAAGAAAGAGTTGTTGAAGTGATGGTGGAGTTCTGCTTGATTCAGAGTCGGATGATGGAGTTGTGGAAGTGACGGTAGTTTGAGGCCTCACACCTCTCGACGCCCGAAGGCGAAGGTGCTCCCTCACGGAGATCGACGTTCCTAGTGAACGAAGGCAACTAGCAAGAGATTGGAACTCAAGAAATATAATTTTTCATTCATCAAAAATTAACCTTACAAAGGAGGGGTTGGGTCCTTTAAATAGGAACCTTAGGACCCTTTTGAAATTCAAAAGAAAAATTACAAGATTTCTTGAATGGGCGCCCAAAACTTTTGAGTTTCTTCTCTCCTTGGCCGACCAAGAGCTGGACTTGATAGGGCGTGGCATGATGCAAGGCTTGGAGGAGAGATCTTGGCACCTTGAACTTGGAAAGTAGCTCCTTTGTTTTGGAAGAAAGCATGAAGTGAGGCTTGGAGCAAGGCATGTGTTCTTCTTCCTTCCTTGGTTGTGCATCCCTTTTTGGTACAAAGCATGACATGGGGAGTGGGAAGTGGAGGCGCCCATGGATCTTGTCCCTTCCTTCCAAAGAGGTTCAAACAATTTGGGAAGAATACTTGATTGGAGGGCTTGAAGCAAGGGATTTGAATTCCCAACTTCAACTCCCCTTTGACATTCTCTTTGGCCGACCACCCTTACTTGGAAAAGAACTTGATAGAGAGAGGGAAAGAGGGCTAGTGTCAAGTGATGTTGTCTTCCTTTAAGCCTCCAAAATTCAGATTTTGTGTCGCCCATGTGGCCAAGTGAAGTGATGCCACATAGGATGATGATGTGGCATCCCAGGGTTGATTTGGCATCCATCAAGTCTTGGCCCAAAAGTGACTTGGTTTTAAGACCAATCTAGCTTGGGCCCAAACTTCCAACAGACTCAGACTGGACTCGATTTATGACTCGACTTAGTACATGACACAATTTGATCCAATTGGTCAAAGTACAGACTAGACATGAGACTTAATTCAAAGCAAAATAAAATTACAAGGTTGAGGCTAGGCTTGAAGCCTTTTTACAAGACCCGAAAAATTGGAACCCTAATTGGACATCCACAGAGGGTTAAGGAGCCTTTGTCGGATTCTGGTGCCCACACCAGTTCTCCCGAGATGGGAGGAACTCGACCCCGTCGAGTAAGAGTTGAGTTGGCTTAGGTACTCCTCCAGAAGAACGGGATCGAGGTGCTACAAGTCCTCTCGAAAAACTCACGAGTCATCGGACTAGGGTCGGCCTTGCCATCGGACTAAGAAACATTGATAACCTTTGCTCCGGGTAGTTATAGCTTGGTCATCCAGGACATGCTCGATCCGCTCTTCTCTCTCAGGTATAATTAGAGGTGGACACTCAGGTTCGGGTTCACTCTCAAAAGAAAGGTCAGGCCCAAATGGCTGCTAGGAATGTTTGCTGGTTCCCTGTACTCGACTAAGTCTGAGATATTGAAAGTCGAGCTAATGCCATAATTTGGGGGTAGCTCAAAAACGTAGGCATTAGGGCCGACTCTCTTTATCACTCTAAAGGGGCAAGCTCCACGAGCATGAAGTTTCTTAACGTTTCTTAGTGAAAACCGTTCAGGCCTAAGCCTAATCATTACAGAATCCCTAATTTCAAACTCTTTGGCTCGTTTCTGGGAATCAGCCAAATTATTTTAAAATTTATATTTAATGCAAAATTCTATCATGATGCAAAATGCAGACTTAACTATGCATTCCTATTGAGAGGAATTTTATTGGACTCTCTAGGACCTAAACCTAATAGATTATTGACTCTCTAGGTTTAACCCTAGTCTGGTATACACAAAAAAAATTACCATGGATCCCTAGAAAATGCCATAAGGTATATCAGAAGTAGGTAGCAAATGGGATGGGCTCTAGGGATTCATGCAACCTAGAAATCTCAGCAAAGTGTAACCCCATGGCTCTAGAAACGTGAGAAGGCTTAGGGAAGGGTAGGAAATAAGAATCGGAGTCTTGGGATGGCTTATGGGAAACATGAAACAGACCTTAGTTATTCAGGATGACCTTAAAATTTGGACATTGTTCTATAGGTGTCATATGGTCCACTTGTTTCGGTAGATCTTGGGGTTTGCTAGGGTCAATCCCATAGTGAGGAAGGTCTGTTAAAGAGGATCCTAGGACCAAGTCTAAAGTATGTTGGATGTCTCTCATGGGTGGAAGTTGATCAGGTAACTCATCGGGAAGTACATCCTCAAATCCCTTCAGAGCTTCAACTATCTCTTAAGGATGTTCTCTTTGGGTCGGTTCATTAAGGATTTGTTCCTGAACTCCTTCTGTGGACAAGACTGGTGAACCCTCTAAATGTGATCCTGGCTCGATCATTTCTTCTTCAAATTCTTTAGTGGGTTCAGAATCTTTTTCCTTTGATTCCTAGATGATTTCAACCTTGGGCCCATCTTCACCATACTCCTCTACTAAACTTGGCTCATACATGTTTTCGTTGGATTCTTTGATGGGATCCGGAGTTTCTTTCTCTATATTTTCAAAGAGTTTAAACCTTTCAAACTTAAAGACTTCAATGGGCTCAGGGTTTTTCTCATTTAAATTCTCAAAATGTTCAACCTTTTCTTCCTGAAATTCGTCAAAGGGTTCTTCCTCAGTAACCTCTTTCTCTAACTCCTCAGACTTGATTAGGATGACTCCAGGCTTCTCTTCCTTAAGGCTACTTGATTCTCTTTTAACCTGGTCCTTAGGCTGAATTGGTTTGATTACAAATTTCTTCCCATGGTGACTAAAGGCATAAGTATTGGTTTGACCATAAAGAATGGCATCATGATCGTAAAGCCATGGTTGACCTAGGATAATGCTACTGACTCTCATGGGAAGGACATCACACCAAATCTCTTCCTCATATGATTGTAATTTGATCAAAACTTGGCACCTAGATTTTATGGGTATAGAGGTTGAATCAATCCAAGAGACCTTGTAAGGGTTGGGGTGAGAAACTAGGGTCAATCCTAGGACTTTGATAGTACTTGAAGAGATGGCATTGACACAGCTCCCACTATCAACTATGATCTTACGTACTTGATTCCCTAACTTGACAAATGTTTGTAGGATATTAGTCCTACGCCAATCTTCTTGCACTATGTTTTGGGTAAGGATGGACCTGACTATTCCTAAAAGGTCTTCAGACTCTAAGGAAGGATGATGCTGAGGGTATTCCCTAGGGTGAGGAGGTGACTCAGACTCAAGCTCGATGGATGGTCTAATGTTCTTTTCTAAGGCTCCAATTCTATCTTCAAACTTATCAAGCCTATTGTTTATCCTAGCTAACTATTTAGTGATGACTTTTAAGTGATTTTCTTGGGTGTTTTCCATGGGTTTACTTGACTAGGAATGATGGGGGTGATAAGGGACTCCTGATCTAGTCGACATGAATCAAGTACGTAAAATCGTCTATGATATACTATACCTAGAATCTCAACCAGTTGCCTAAGTCAGGGTGGCAAACCAGTCCGTAGTAACTCTGTTCTTGGCTAGGTAGGTGTAGGGGAGTGAAGGTCCCTAAATGCCAACCTTAGACACCAATCTGGGATTGGCCAGGTAGGCGGACCAAACTCACAAGCCCTGAATCACCAAGCCTAGACACCAAGAGCAACAGCACACACAGGTATCAAGGACTAACCATGAGGACTCTCGGCTCAATGGCCTTTGATAGGCCCTGGCTTCAAGAATCTTTGATTGGCCAAAGCCTCGATGATCTTTGGTCAGTCCATTGCAGGAGCATTTGATCAATTTTAAAATTCAACAACTTTTGATTGGCTCTAACTCCACAACGTCTTTGGTCGGCCTATGTCTCAACAACCTTTGGTGGGCCTTGTAAAGGAGTTCGATTAACTAAATCTAAGGGAGGGCATCCAAGACTAGTAGAGGCTATTGAGCAGTGATCGCCAAGACAGTGGTCACCAAAATGACTTTAGTGGCAACTTTGGGGGCTCGCACGACTAGGACACTCTTTAGATCGGCTCCCATGGTTTTTGCCTTTTTCGCTACAGTTGTTGAGGCCTGAGCCTTCCTCGAGGAAGGGACACCTTCAACTTTGCTAGGTCCTCAAGTCTCACATCTGAAATCATGCGCCTAACTAGAAACAAGAAAAGTGAAATAAAACAAAAGGAAAGTATAATATATGAGCGACCCTAAACTCATCCTGGGGGGTTGGTCTAGCTAAGCCCCATGCAGGAGAGGGCATCTTTGGATAGAAGCTTCCCCAAAGGAGGAACCTTAAAATCTTAGAGGACTTTGAAGTGCCCCTCTTCCTTGGCATCCAACCTTTGAGGTTGGAGGGTTGAGGCCACTTGCTGACGCCAGCTCAGCAGATCCCAATTACCTACTAACGAATAGAAGACAAAAAGAAAACACCCCTTTGAGGAAAAGGAGGGGAGTCAGGTGCTAGTGGCCTAAAAGGAGTATGGCAGCAAGAGAGCAAGCTTTGAAGAAGGGAATATGTGAAGAAACAAGATGAGGAGAGGACCCCCATTTTATAGTAAGTAGGGGATGAGAGAATTTTAAAATCATGGATTGCTTCAAGATGATTGATGTACACCACATGTAAACTCCCTATTGGCCCCTTATGACCGTTAATCACCAAAATTAATTATGACATGGCAACCGATGTGCCCACCCTGTTTGTAAACTATAGCCCATGATTATATTTGTCCATTTAGATCCATCTCAAAATTCACATACAGCTCATTGATCGAGAAGACTTTTTATATCCATGGCACCTCCTGAACATGTACTTCCATAGCTTAACCAAAGCTTGGACCAAGGTGTAGGAGGTAAGTATTAAGGGAAATCCCGCTTGGGCCAAGGATATGAGGCTCGTGCCCATAAGCCTAGTCGGACAGGGGTAAGTATTAAGGGAAATCCCGCTTGGGCCAAGGATACGAGGCTCGAGCCTATAAGCATAGTCGAATGGCCCCACTCAGGCCTCCTTTGTGACTAAATCAATTGACCATTCATGGATTGGGCCTATATATTTACCAACCATTTATCAGATTTAACCCTTGATTAGTTAATGATACCCTCCTAGCTCCAATATTTCTAGGCATATCTCAATCAGATGTTTGGTGCATGGATGGTCCCATTGTCTGACAAGAGCATTGGAGAAACTAGCACCTCTTCTGACCAACTGGATCTAGTCAGGCACCACCTACTGATCGCCTCTATTCAATCCAATCTCAGCAATGACTGATGTCTTCTCGTCAATTGATCCCCAAAGGCTATCAGCATATCTCGCCTTTGACCAGGATAATCCGATCAAGCATCTTCTGGCCAACTATTTCTTGGCTTTGGTAGAATAGCTCAGATCGACCCTTGATTTTTGTGTATGATGTTGAGCATATTCTCATGCAATATTTGCACTTGGACTTTCAAAGGTTAGCACAATCAACGTTCATTTCCATCCCCTAGGTTATGTGACCAGAAGGTCATATCACATTTTATGATCGCTAATTACCGTAATATCTTCATAATTAAGGAGAGCGTAGTTAAACTCATTAGTGGTCAATATCGTTATTAAGAAACATGGCTGATCCCATACAAAGGATAAAGTTCCAATTAAAGGAGAGTGCGCATCCTGTAGAGATAGAAAGATCCCCTAGCGACCCGCGTGATAGGATTTTCAGTCTTGTTATTTCTCATCAAATTCGCTGAGATCCTTTTCATCTCAAAATTATCCTACCTCTTGCCTATAAAAGAAGACCCCCGAGAGCCTCCAAGGTATGCGAAAAACTGTCCCATACTCCTTATATTATTATTATGCTATGAATCTAACTTAAACGTTTGAGGATTCTTGCTGGAATACCTTACGGTACGGATTTTTTACTGGTTTCACCTTCTAAAGACTTTCTCTTGCTATCGGAGCCTAAGCCTGAAGAATTTCGGCACCATATATATTATAATTTTCAAAGTGACATGGCATTTTTTTTTTTGATAAAAGTCATCCAAATATAGTTATGGGCATCATTTTGCATACGGACAAGATCGATGAACTAATATTTCACCGAACACTATATACCACCATATTATTAAAGGGGGGAACATCAGTCTTGGTATGAGTGAGAGATTAGAGTCTCTTTTTGTCTTCGTTCTACTAGCCAGCATTTTAATGATATCAGGTTAATGTACTCACTTTTAGATAAAAAAGGTTGTATGAATCTGAGCATCTTATATTAAATATTATTTGATGGGATAAAAATTTATGAGATTATTATATTAGAAATTATCTCCTTATTATTGTTATTTATAATAATAATAATAATAATAATAATCTTAAATTAAAAAAAAAAAAAAAAAAAAAAAAGGGAGAGGATGGGAGAACATTAAAGGTCAACCTAAAAGCCGGCTAAGAGAGCTAGTAGTAGATCATGATGAAAGCAGGCAGTGGAATGCCACAAACCCACTAATTGCTAATAATGCTGTCACATCAGGCGGTAGGCTCATGATGGTGCTCCGCTAGGCGCCACTTCCGTTTGGTTTTGCCGTCCCAATCACCGTATCCAGAACGTGAGGTTTTTGGCTATTTGCTGAACTACCGGGTTTAAGAACCTCGTTCCACCACCAAAAAATCTCCGGTCTCCACCCCTCCCAGGCTCCCACTAACGATAACTCGGACCAGTGCGTTGAATTTGGAGGAAAGACAAAAGGGAGACAATATTTATAGGGCAATGCATTGCATGACCCACCATCACGACGGCCGTGCCCGGGCAGCGGTCCATTGCAATCCATTACACGTCAGCTGTTTGATAAAAATGGGTCAGCACCAGCAACGCCAACGGCGACTTCTCTCGCCTAATTTTTCCTTACTACGCATCTCCTCATGTCTGCTCCCCCCCGCGCGACCTCAATGGAGAGGGTCCAGCAGCAGCATCTGCCCCTCCCAATTTGCTCATTTCTGCAGCAGCAGCGGCAGCAGCGATGCGATGACTGGTTATCTGTACTCCTGCCCTGAGTTCTGCTATTTCTATCATCAGCTGTACTTGCTATGCTATTGCTAGTTAGCTGCTATCTTCCGTTTTATATGTTTCATTATGTGGTTCTTCTTTATCAACGACATGGAGGGGGTTTGCCACCATTTTGCTTAAAAAAATAAAAGAAAGTAAATAGTATGAATTGTTAGATATGTTTAAATTTGCAAGCAGACTTTTATTTAAAACCTATGGTTTATAATACACTGGTTGACATTATTCAATTATATAGTTTTATTTCGAGGATGTTAAAAATTTCAATGACATGTAGACCAATTTTGATGCTCACATCATGCATCCACAAGTTCAAATTTTGGGACATGACAAAAATAAAACTGCTCCGATGTAGTCTGGGTTACAGTGGCATGTTTTTCTCCCTAAAGGATATCTCATACTCACACATAGGATTTAATCAGGTGTGTGGCATGCCATGTCGATTTCCTTCTATGACCAAGTGGCAGTGGTCATTAACTAATCTATAAAGGACAAAGTGGTGCAGGTTCTAGTACCTCAATAAAGTGAACTCCATACTTTTTAGTGAAAATGGGATGGTTCTTGATAAAATGCCAAGTGTGTGCACAAGATAAGAAGACAATAATTTTAGTTATTTTTATGTTCCATATGACTGCAAAATGAATTGAATATACAAGGATAAATCTCCATTGGAAGGAGCGACTCTCAAGGAGGGTTATTAATAAAGGATAAAATAAGGTTTTTAAGTTTTTGCTGGAACCAAACCAAATTGATCAAAATCTTTGAGTTCAGCCAATTTTTCATCCATTTTCATTCAATTTCAGTTCAGTTTTGGTAGTTTCAGCCGAAAACAGCCAAAGCTATTTGTTTGTTTGAAAAGTTAAAATGGCTAAGATCTTCTAAAGTTGACCAGTACTATTGAATCACATATTTTGCTAAGACTTTAATAATCAAATATGTTATTTTTGTTTGAGCTTTGTTATTATGATGGTTAAACTTCATCATATAATAATGAAATAAATTGGTTCTTTTTTGTATAGGTTTTCTCTTGTGTATATGGCTTGTTCAAATAAAATAGAATGAAATGTATGGTTCTCTTTTCTTTTTGTTTTTTACTTAGATTGTTCATTGATATGGAATAGAATGACATATTCTTAGATGGATGTCTTCTTGGTTTGATTAGCTATTAAAATGAAGTAATGAAATATGTGTAGATAGATTTTTCCTTGTTTAGATGAGATTAAAATGAGCATAAATGTAATATTTTTAGATGGGATTTTGCTTGCCTAGACTTTTTTTTAAATTGAAATAGAATGAAATATGTATCGAGAAAAAAATAATGTAATACAAAAACAAGAGAAAATATAGAAAATTTACAAAAATAGGGAAGTTTATGTAGATTACAACAATTAGGGAAATGTGTAGGAAAACAAAATATGTTCTTGAGTGATTGAAAGTTTTTTACCATGTATTAAGCTTTAATATTTTTACCCAAAAATCAGCATTTCTGAACAAACTATGATCCTAAATGAGTCAAATCATTACAACTACTTTAGGGTAAACCTTACAACAGGTTGGACCTTCAATGCGAAGATTTGCTTTGGATGGTGAAAGAATAGTGCTCAATCACATGAGTGATGCATTGCGATTAGTCTTTATATTATCTTCCTATTCATATACATGACATTAATTAATTATTAATAAAATAGCTATTTTGTTTCATCATGTGCTGCATCTTATTGCTTGACTAAGATTATGATGAATTTCATAGATTAGGATAATGATTTTAGGATCATGATGAGATCATGCTAGTAAAATTTAAAACCTTGATGTCTTAATCTAAAATATTCATAATCATAGGATCAATGAATCGGGTAAGACTGGCACGTTCTATGTATGCTCGATGGAGAGGGTGATTATCATGATCTCGCAATCACTTGTATGGTAATACTAATATAAGGATGTGGATGCTTGTTGGAGAATGGGTTTATTAAATTGACCTATAAAAAGAACATCTAATGGAGCCTTATAAGCATGTCAGTAGATAGTTTTTTAGGAGTGATTTAAGTGATTCTTAGACCTGTGATCACCATGGTCCCTTATGTATATGGATATGTGTTTTGGCTTATACTCTAGCATGACTCTTTAGGACGTGTGGGATGCACTGAACATAGTAAAGTATGCATGGAGGGTGTGAGTGGTCAACAAGGAATCAATTACTCTTTGTAAAAGAAAAGAATGTCTTATATGATCTTATATGATGATGACTCAGGAAGTTTTTGATCATAGTAGGATAAAAATTAGAAAGAGTTTTTAATGTTTTATCAACCAAGTCATCATCATTAGATCAAGATACATTTGGATTAGTGTTTTGGCTTGACATGATTTCATGCTTATTGCTTATCCAAGGTATTGTTTGATCGAAGGATTGAATTGCATGGTAACTCATCATTGAATGATATTTTGATAATTTTCAACAAAATTCCATATCTTTTGGGTAGTCTTGAACGTTACTAGACATCAATCTTGATTTGTAGACTTGCAAGAACTAAAAGAGTTTAATTTAACAATTAATTAGAAGAATTCTAATTTTAATTAGGTTTGACCTAATTTTGATTGATGCAATTAGGCTTGACCTAATTCCAATTGGGTTAGAGTCTAAGTCTACTGCCGGCTAGATATGAAATTAAATGGATCACACATATTAGGAGTTAATCAAGGATTTTTGTATTTGGATTTATAAGAAATCCTATGGGTTTAATTAACATGCTAGCTGATACAGAACGAAAGCTCTGATACCATAAATGATGCAGAACGAAAATGTGGAATGCGAAAGCAAATTAAAATCAATGTATTTTTTTTTTATATATTTTCAGAAGTCAGCTTTGACTCAAAGGAAAGATAAACTAATGTTGAAAGAAACTAAGAAATGACAGAAAGCACAATTAAAAGGAGTGGATTATCAGAGTAACTCAGAAGTAGGATCGTTGGGGATTGAGAAACCCCCAGATCTAGGGTTCGCTCTGAGTTTCAACGAAACAGACAAAGTGAGAAGGGAAGGTTCTTGTTACCTAGCAGTGATATCTCTCCATTTGGTGGAAAAAGACTCTCGAGCAGATTATTGGATCCCGGGAGTCAAGGTATCTTCGCAATGGATCCTCCGATAATGGTCCTTGGCAAAGTTGGCCTCTTCTTGAACCCTGGATCCTGGAGAGAAGAAGAACAAGGTTAGGAACAAGAGACTCAGGGAAGAGAGTTACCAGAGTAGAAGAAAGGATGGGATCTGAAGGTCTTCAGCTGATCTGGAACTCCTAGGCTGCGGATTTGGGACTTCTTTTCCTGGATCTGCTGGATGGACTCTGAAGTAGTGGTAGCTGACTTGAAGATGGCTGGATTGGGGGTCCTGGTGGTCGGCCACCCTTTGGAAGAAGAACCTTGGAGATGGTGTAGAGGCTAGGGTTTGGTGGTGGTGGAGTAGAGATGGGTGGACTAAGCTAGGGTTTTGGGGTTGGAGATCTCACACCTCCTCAAGGTTCCTAGGGAACCCGGATTTACTCCCTCACGGAGCTCAACACTCAGAATAAGTGCGGAAGAACAAGACTTTGCTCAAAAACAAGGGATTTCATTCATAAGATTTCATAAGATAAGTTCAAGTTACAAAAGGGGTCTAATATATAGACCTATAAGAAAAATCAAAACCATACAAGTTCCCATGTGGGACTAATAGGACTAATCTACACTTTAGGCATCAAATTCTCTTTCCTTGGCCAACCAAGACTCCTTCCATGAGTGAGCGGCCCAAAAACTTCAAGAAAATATGAAAATCAGCTCCAAATGGCAGGTTATGGGGGTGTCTCATAGTATCTCTCCATGAATCAAGGATTTTTCCTTCATGGTTTGGCTTTTTTGGACACCTCCTAGTCTTGCTCTACAAGTTTAGGCTTCTTCTTTTCATGGCTTTGGCACTTTAGGAAACTTTTGGGTGCCTCCTTGATTTTCTTCCCAAGACATGCTCTCTTCCCTTTTATAACTTGGATTTTTATGGAACATTGTGGGGCACCTCCTTGATCCTCTCTTCAAGAAAAATTCTTGCCATCCTGGCTTGGGTTTATCTGGAAAGAAGTTGGCTCCTCCTTGGATTGAGGTATCTTGATGGATTTCTCCCCCAAGTGGTGCAAGAAAAAGGGGAACTTACTTCTTATGGTGTGGGGACCAAAGACACTGGATGAAGATATGGCAGGGAGTGTGGCACCCACTTGTAGCTGGACCATGGAAGAAAAAAAATATGGCACCCTATGGCAAAGGGAATGGCGCCAACCTGGACCTGGACTTGGACTGAGTCAACATGACTCAACAAAAATTGAAATGACAAAATTACAGACTCAAAATTGGGTTGATCAGGTCAATCTTTATTACAAACCCTAATTTTCTCGGGCAAGGTCAATCAGAGATCCAGATGGAACCCTGAAGTCTTCTTCTGATTCTGGTGCCCGCACCAATTCTCCCGGGGTGGGAGGAACTCGACCCTGTTGAGTATGGATCAAGCTGGCTCTGGTATCTCTCCAAGAGGTCTGGGTCCAATTCTTGTAATTCTTCTCGGGAGATCCAAGAGTCATCAGAATCTGGCCTTCCTTGCCAGCGGACCAGGTATCTTTGGTATCCTCGATTACGAGTAGAGATAACCTGATCATCCAGGATCTTTTTAATCTGCTCTTTCCTCACAGGCCAGTTTGTTGGTGGACACACAGGGTCAGGATCACTCTCAATAACAGGATTAGGTTCAAAAGGCTCACTGGGAATCACATCTAGCTCCCTGTACTCTACTAGGTCTGTAATGTTGAAAGTGGAGCTAATGCTAGCTCTGGAGGCAACCCAAGCACATAGGCATTGGGTCCCACTCTCTTCATCACTCTAAATGGTCTAGTTCCTCTAGCATGTAGCTTTCTAACGGTTCCAGGAGGAAACCGCTCAGGCCTTAACCTAATCATTACATAGTCTCCCTTAACAAAAGTTTTGACTCGTCTTTGAGAATCAGCCAACTTCTTATAAGTTTTATTACTTAAAGTTATTTTGGCATGAATTTCTTTATGCAAGTTCTTTACATGCTGTGCAAAGTCTTCAGCAGACTCGGAGACTCGTGTGTGGACTGGCAAAGGAACTAGGTCAAGTGGTGTGTGAGGCTTGTACTCATGAACAATCTCAAAAGGGCTTTTACCTATAGACCTATTGACCGAGTCATTATATGCAAATTTAGCCCTGGGTAAATACAAATCCCAATTCCTGGTATTCTCACTCAACCAAAATCTGAGTCAATGTCCTAAACTCGACTGACGACGCATTCCTAAAGAATGGACTTTATTCAAAGGAACCCTAGGTTTAAACCTAACAAACTAAGGCTCTCTAGGTTTGACCTTGGGTCGGAGGATGGCATGCAGAGCATGAGAACTTATCATGGATGCCTAGTAAGTGCCATAAGGTCTTCCAGAAGTAGGTGGCAAACCTAATAGGTTCTAAGGAGTCTTGCAACCTAGAAATCTCAGTAAAGTGTAATCCCATAGCTCTAGAAACATGAGAAGATTCAGGGAAGGGTAGGAAATAAGAATCAGAGTTTTGAGGTGGCTTATAGGAAACAAGAAACATACCTTGGTTATTCAGGACGATCTTAAAATGAGGACATTATTCTATAGGTGCACTCATCCAAACCTCATGATTTGCTCTAGGAGGGTCTACAAGTGCAAGTTCTAGGGTAGGCTGGGTGCTCCTAGAAGGTGGAAGGTTATCAGGAAGGTCTTTGGAATGTTTATCAAGAAAGTCTTCTAAGTTACTGTCTTTTTCTTGTTCTTGGACCTTCTCAATGGGCAATTCTTGTGAACCCCTTCCTTCTTCTCACTTCTCTACCAGATTTGACTCAGGGGTGTCTTCTTTGGATTCCTCAATGAGTTCAGGGGTATTCTCACTTAAACTCTCATTGGGTGCAATTTCCTCTTCCTGAACTTCCTCAAAAGGGTCTTCTCTTAGGGTTAGCTCCTGAATTCCTTGAGTGGCAGGGGTCCCCTCAATAACCCCATAAGGTAGGAGTTGGTTAATTGAATTATCGGGAGAGATATCCTCAAATTCTTCTTCATATTTATCTATCAAACTTATGTCAGGCTCATATATTTCTTCCTCAATCTCACTGAAAGGTTCTAATCTATTCTCCTTTGATTCCTCTTTAAGTACGGCTCTGGTCAGGTCAACTAATTTTGGGATGGCCATGCCTAAGTCCTTCTCAGTGTTATCTTTCTGGTCAAGAGGTGACACAAGTGGGAATTGATAAACAAAAGTCTAGTTCACTACGGGTGTCAGATCAATCGGAACTTGACTCAAGTTGGTAGAGGTTGGCTTTAAGTCCAAAGTACTTGATTGGTTATATCTTAAAGACAACTCATAGTCTTGGGCTTCTTGGTAGGCTTGGTCTAACTTATTGGTCTTTTCAAGGCATAGCTTCCTATAAATGTCTGGGTGTAACCCAACCCTAAACCTCGATGTGATCTGAGCTTCGGTCTCAATGGTATTGCATTTCATGTCATACCACTGGAAGTCCTCGATATATTTAGACACAGGCCTATTACCTTGTTGCAATTGGTACCATTGGTCTAAAAATCTTTTCTCATAGGATCTACCTAGGTACCTATCTCTCAACTTACTTCTCATATCTCTCCAAGTATATATTTCCTCTTTTCTTTGATAACACTCACGCTCAATAGCATACCAATGCGACCTAGCATGTTTGGTGAACTTGGTTTTGGCCAACCTAACTTGTCCTAATTCCGATATGTTAGTGCACTCAAAATACCGATCCATTTGTTCTTTCCACTTAATATGTCTCTTGTCTTCCATCAAAAGTGGGTGCATAAGGTTCGGTGTTCCTAACGGGTCCCTTCTCTGAGTCAACCAAGTATGGATATAGGCTCCTAGGGTTATGCTCGGGATCACGGTATAAGGTCCTCCTAGGCTCCTGGCATGGGTGAGGTTGGGGCCTATTAAATTTCGGATCAGGGGTCCAATTTTGATGTCTACGTTTCTCAAGTCCCTGGGCTCGGTCTCTAAACTGGGTAAAACCCTCATTCATTTCCTGACTCAATTTGGTCATACTTTCGGTAAGAGTTCTAATCATGGCCTCTAAATCAGGTTGGGTTTGACCAGGTTGGTAGGGTACTCCGTTCCGGGTGGACATGATGATGCAAGCAAGCACACCAAATGAGACTCGACTGAAACGACTACGGGCTAACTAGACCTAGAGCCCAAACTAGATGCCCAATCAGAGTGGCAAGCTAGCCTGTAGTAACTCGGGACTCAGCCAGGCAGGTGTAAGTGGAGTGTTAGGTCCCTAATTGCCAATCCTAGACACCAATCAGTGATTGGCCAGGTAGGGGGACCAGCACACAAGCCCTTTGGGGTAGAATCCCTGAACCACCGTTCTAGACACTCAGTACAAAGCACACACAGAGTAACTAGATAAACTGACTCAACACTAGCCTAGACCCGACCAGTTGGTGTCCCTAGCCCACTAGGGCAAATTAGGTCTAATTAATTTTAAGATTAAAGGCTTAGGTTCGAATGCACGGGAGGTGGTTTTGGGCTAAGGAGAGGGTCTCAATCCTCCCCTTATGTTGCAACTTCGGTGCCCTTAAGATAGATTCAATTTATGCACACTCAAATAAAACAACAGCTTGCAGAAAATAAAAAAAAACAGAACAACAGTAAAATTGATTTCAGAAAATCTACAGAAATTAATAAATCATGAAAATTTTATGTAAATTACTTTCAATTATACTGGTTCCAGCAAAACAAGAATTACTTAATTTGGAATTTTTTGCAGGAAGAAACAATTCGAATAACATGGCAGTTACTGGCAGAAAACAAAACGTGTGTCCCGTTTACAATCCCTGCTTAGAAGTTATAACCCAGCGGCACCCCTACACGCCCTAGGAACCCCCGTGGAATGGGAGGAGGAGGCTTGCATCTTGCTTGTTCCTAGGACCGGACGGCCAGGGGAGTCTACTCCAGGTAGCAAAAGTAAAAGGGAACGAAAAAAAACAATCACACAAGCAAGAACCCTAGACTGAGCTCTGATACCAAAATGATGCAGAGCGAAAGCTCTGATACCAAAAATGATGCAGCACGAATATATGGAATGCGGAAGCAAATTAAAATTAATGTATTTTTTTTTTTTATATATTTTCAGAAGTCGGCTTTGACTCAAAGGAAAGATAAACTAATGTTGAAAGAAACTAAGAAATGACAGAAAGCACAATTAAAAGGAGTGGATTATCAGAGTAACTCAGAAGTAGGATCGCTGGGGATTGAGAAACCCCCAGATCTAGGGTTCGCTCTGAGTTTCAACGAAACAGACAAAGTGAGAAGGGAAGGTTCTTGTTACCTAGCAGTGATATCTCTCCATTTGGTGGAAAAAGACTCTCTCGAGCAGATTATTGGATCCCGGGAGTCAAGGTATCTTCGCAATGGATCCTCCGATAATGGTCCTTGGCAAAGTTGGCCTCTTCTTGAACCCTGGATCCTGGAGAGAAGAAGAACAAGGTTAGGAACAAGAGACTCAGGGAAGAGAGTTACCATAGTAGAAGAAAGGATGGGATCTGAAGGTCTTCAGCTGATCTGGAACTCCTAGGTTGCGGATTTGGGACTTCTTCTCCTGGATCTGCTGGATGGACTCTGAAGCAGTGGTAGCTGACTTGAAGATGGCTGGATTGCGGGTCCTGGTGGTCGGCCACCCTTTGGAAGAAGAACCTTGGAGATAGTGTAGAGGCTAGGGTTTGGTGGTGGAGGAGTAGAGATGGGTGGACTAAGCTAGGGTTTTGGGGTTGGAGATCTCACACCTCCTCAAGGTTCCTAGGGAACCCGGATTTACTCCCTCACGGAGCTCAACACTCAGAATAAGTGCGGAAGAACAAGACTTTGCTCAAAAACAAGGGATTTCATTCATAAGATTTCATAAGATAAGTTCAAGTTACAAAAGGGGTCTAATATATAGACCTATAAGAAAAATCAAAACCATACAAGTTCCCATGTGGGACTAATAGGACTAATCTACACTTTAGGCATAAAATTCTCTTCCCTTGGCCAACCAAGACTCCTTCCATGAGTGAGCGGCCCAAAAACTCCAAGAAAACTTGAAAATCAGCTCCAAATGGCAGGTTATGGGGGTGTCTCCTAGTATCTCTCCATGAATCAAGGATTTTCCCTTCATGGTTTGGCTCTTTTGGACACCTCCTAGTCTTGCTCTACAAGTTTAGGCTTCTTCTTTTCATGGCTTTGGCATTTTAGGAAACTTTTGGGTGCCTCCTTGATTTTCTCCCCAAGACATGCTAAGACCCTTTTATAACTTGGAATTTTATGGAACATTGTGGGGCACCTCCTTGATCCTCTCTTCAAGAAAAATTCTTGCCATCCTGGCTTGGGTTTATCTGGAAAGAAGTTGGCTCCTCCTTGGATTGAGGTATCTTGATGGGTTTCTCCCCCAAGTGGTGCAAGAAAAAGGGGAACTTACTTCTTATGGTGTGGGAACCAAAGACACTGGATGGAGATGTGGCAGGGAGTGTGGCACCCACTTGTAGCTGGACCATGGAAGAAAAAAAATATGGCACCCTATGGCAAAGGGAATGGCGCCAACCTGGACCTGGACTTGGACTGAGTCAACATGACTCAACAAAAATTGAAATGACAAAATTACAGACTCAAAATTGGGTTGATCAGGTCAATCTTTATTACAAACCCTAATTTTCTCGGGCAAGGTCAATCAGAGATCCAGATGGAACCCTGAAGTCTTCTTCTGATTCTGGTGCCTGCACCACTAGCACATGGGTTAATCCAAGTTTCCAATCTAATTTGACGTAATTTTTCTTATGATTGATTGCACCAAGGAGTTGTGCGCCCAAGAGAAATTGGGGCGCTTATTTTTTTTACACACAAAGATAAGATCTCTTGTGAAATTAGAGAAAGATGGAGTGCCCAAGGTTTTCTTTTTTGACTGGTTTTTGACCAAGTCAAAGACTCCCTCATGCCATGTTTTTTAGCACCAATAAGATTAGTGCCAAAAGAGGAATTGTGGCCTTATTGAAGTTTGGTTCTGAACCAAATTTTAACTCATCAAAAGGGGGTTCATGCCCCCTACTTTATTTGCACCTCTTGCTTTCCTAATATGGAGGAATTCCATGGCAAAAGGAGGATCCATGCCTCCTTTATTTTTAGCGCACAAAAGAAGAGACGAAGAGTCCCTCTCTTCTGCCACTCTTCTTTCTCCCTAAATGCCAATTTTTAATGCTATAAAAGCCTAACGTAGAAAGGATTTTCACATTGGATTTGAGGGGCTGAATGGCTGGATTTTTATAGCATTTAACAGGGATTTGATGCACCATTCCTCTCTTTATTTTTCATGCCCACGAAGAAAAACGTCAGATGTTTTTCTCCCATGCTAAAACTCTGTAAAAAGGGGGCACTCCACCTAGATTTCCAACTAAGGTAAGCAAGCCAAAGAAAGTCCTAAAGTGGGGAGGGAGAAAGAGAGAGAGTCCAAGTGTTGGGTGGCCAGAAAAGGGAGGAAAGAAAAGCTATCTATTTTTCTTAAAAAGGGCTAGGTTTCCAAAAGTTGGGGGTCTAGAAAAGGAAGAGTCTTTGAGGGAAATCTTCAAGGCCATTGGATTTGATCCAAGAAGGCAAAAAAAGAGTTGAGACTTTCCAGAAGAAATTCAGCAAAAATAGATTGGGAAGGTCCTTGATCGGGCTCCTGAGTGGATTACCATTGGAGGGCACACACTTGGATGTCTTGTGGAGATCTAATCAAATCAGATAATGATCTGACTAACCTATTTTACAATTATTAATATTTGATTGTATATCTACAAGAGATACCTGGAATTAGATTTAGGTTCGCATATATTTTCAATAGATGATTATAAGTAAAAAAAATAAAATTTATTTTTGCTATGCAACCCTAAATCCAACAATGGTATCAGAGCCAACCTTATTAGATTCAATTAAACATGCATGTTATTATTGTTATAATATGGACTAGATCTTATTCATAATTGTTGTAATGGTTGATTAGGGTTTGAATTGTCCCAAGTCAAACCTAATTGCATTAGGGTTTGATTCATGAAATCCTAATTGGATTAGGGTTTAGATAAAATCAAACCTAATTTGATTAGGGTTTGATTCTTGGTATACTAATCAGATTAGGGTTTTGATTAGGTCTAACTCAAGTTTTATGATTGGATTGGACCAAAAGTTGACTTGAGTCCAAATCTAGTCCATGTCATTTTGGCTCATGACTTGGACCATCAATACAAACATCAACATTATGACATATGAATGATATATTATACATGCTAGTAGTTTTACATAACATACATGTTAGGGATGTGCTTGAGGCACAAAGTCCTTTAATAAAAATTATATTAAGTTGTAATGGCCTAGTGTTAAGAACACTACCCATGCCTTCATGCTAAGCTAATAGAATATATCTACCTATGATTAGTTTGTTGTGCTATCCACAAGGCCAGCTATGGGCATTAGTATGATATTGCCTTAGTACATATAGATGCTTGTGGCATATGTAAATAGTGTTGCCTTGTTGTGCTATCCATAAGGTGGCATTATTCAGGTATGACTATATAGGAATGAAGGGTGAAACCTAACTAAGACATTGTAATTTGTTGTGCTATCACAAGACTATAAGTGTGTTAGAGGTAAAAGAGATGTTGGAGATTGTATGAGTTGTAATTGGTGAGATTTACCTATCCTTGAACTCATTGATGCTTGTCGTGCTGTGCACAAAGCCTTTAAGAGGGATTGGGATTCAACCCCACTAAGAAACCTAAAATTAAGATTTCTTGTTTTCCATACTTGAAGGCTATGGAATTCACTAAATTAGTGGGTAACACAATACGACAAAAGATCTAATCGATTGTATATGTCACAATGAGTTGTCCACTTATATATTATTCTTGTTAATTGTAGATTTATACTACATGCCTAGACATAAATATGTGGATTGGTTGGAAAACTTGAGAATCATTCTCATTCAAGAGAGTCTCCTATGTCTTAGATACTTTTGATCTCGATTTGATCAGGGATGATGCTATTGAGGAGGAAAGGGTCACTTATGACAAGTGATAAAATGACAGTATGATTGTCAAATGTATCATGCTATCCTGCCTTTATGAGCAATGAGTTGCAAAGGCAACATGAAAACATGTATCCTCAATCCATACTTCTCAATTTGAAAGAGTTGTATGGAGAACATGATAAAACTGCTGGATTTGAGATATCTAAGCAATTATTTCATGCAAGAATGAGTGAAGGCACATCTGTAAAGATCTATGTGCTAAAATTGATTGACCTGATTACTTGATTAGGTTAATTAGGGTTTGCAATGGATAGTGAATTGAATCAAGATTTGATCCTGTAATCACTCCTAATTCCTTCTTTCAGTTTGTCATAAACTACCATATGAATAAACTGAACTTAAGTCTACGAGAGCTGCTCAATATGTTGAAGATAGTTGAAAATCATTTTAAGGGTGAAAAGGCATTGTTCTTCTCGTGGATAAGATTTCCAAGAAGGCAAGCAAGAAGGATTCCAAGAAAAGAGAAATCCTAAGGTAAGCATCGCCAAGAAGAAGGCGAAGAATATCTCTGTCAAAGGTACTTATTTTCACTGTGGCAAGGATGGGCATTGGAAAAAGAACTACAAGCTCTACTTTGCAACTATGAAGTAGCAAAAGGTAGCAAATGTTGTTCAAGGTTTGTATATAATACAAATAAACCTATTATAGATACTTCAACTTCAAATTCTTAGGTATTAGATACCGCATGTGGATTTACCTATGCAAATTTTTGCAAGGGTTGTAGGGAATAAAGAAATTGAATGAATGTGACTTCAAGCTATATGGTACCAGTGTAGAGTCTTTTAAAGCTGAAGTTGTTGGAACCTATCTGTTGAAGTTACCCTTGAGGAAAATACTGGAGTTGCTAGACTATTATTTTATACCAAAAATAATTAAAAATATTATTTCTATACCATTGTTACTTGAACAAGGTTATGAAATAAAAGCAAATAGTAAAGATTGCTCTCTTTATCATTTTAATGAATTTTATGGCAAAGCTTTTGTAGATAATAGTCTATAACTCCTATCACTTGATAATATTCTTCATATTGACACATCGAAGGAAAGAAAGAGAAGATGTGAATGTCACATTTCTCTAATCATATTAATGAGTCAAGGATTAACAAGTTATACAAAAAGAAGTTTTTTTGATCCATATGATTTTGAATCGTATGGAACTTGTGAATCATACTTTATATGAAATATTATGATAACTATTCAGATATTCGGCCTAGAGGACTGTCCAAATCAATGACTAAGCTATAAACTATAACTTGTCTACAAAATCGAGTAACCATGACTCTTGGGATCGAGTAACCATGAACCCAATCAACAAGATATCCCTTGATGAGCAAAGGCCGATTAATTAGTTGGACCTGACTAACTGTTAAGACTATAACTTGTCTACAAAATCGAGTAACCATGACTCTTGGGATCGAGTAACCATGAACCCAATCAACAAGATATCCCTTGATGTGCAAAGGCCGAATAATTAGTTGGACCTGACTAATTGCTAAGGCAAAAGATAACAACGGCCTGGAAAATCAGGAATTTGTGCGCATTGGTTACAGAATTGAACCATTATCGATGATAATTAGGGCATGAATGTGGGTATTTAACCATCCATTAATGCCACTACCATTTAAACCCTTAATGCCCGAAATTAGGGGTACGGAAAGAGGGAAAATAGTCATCCCTAGGTACTATAAAAGAGGTAAGAGGGGATTGTTCGAAGGTAAGCAAGCTCTAAGACTACCAAATCTTCTCAATTCCATTGTTTATCAAAATCTCAAATTTTTAACTAACTTGAGTGTCGAAGGGTCCCCTATTGAAAAATCTCTAATCAGTGGGCCTGTTTTGCAGGACCACCAAGTCCTACCCATGGGTAGAACTAGGATTTTGGCTATAATAGATTAGCATACCAGGAAGGGGATCAAAGAATAGTGGAAGATCATGGCAAGAACTAGAGCTTAGAATCCATCCACCAGCAACACCAGGTGATCACCACATTTTGAAGATCATCCCAACCAGGTCGAGCCTATCATCCCATAGCCAGCTGATCAACATATGACATGAGAGATTCCTGCTTCTCTTGCTTGATGTTGACTAGGGAGTCAGACCCTTGGTGCAGCCTGCTTCTGCTGACAAAATGTGCAGCAAAAGAGTCAAAAGAATGACTCAATAGTTGAAGGAATATATGGAGTTTGGCTTCAAACTCGAGTACCAATATCTAGCCACCTTCCTGAGTGTGGAAGGAAAGGCTTGGCATAGAATTCCTTCAGTGGCTTCGTGAAGGAGCATCAAAGTCTTAAAACTTTCTAGGTGGTCAATTAGGTCGGTTGACCCATCATAGGTTTCCAACTACGGCATCTTGAAATGCCTCGGCTATGGTTCCTACATAATGTGGGCTCTAAAGGGTGGATCAATGCTGAAGCCAAGTCCCTCATTTTTGTCTGGGGCCAAATCTCGCAGGATTTCATTGCACTGGTTCAACTCTTGGAGCTTACGGTCCACCTCTACATCTCTTGCAATATGAACCTCGGTGGGTCGAGGTGGTGATCGAGCTGGTGTTAATCCCTCGTCTGACCAAGGGAAGGGAGATCGTCTTCTTGCTCACTTGGGGCTCTCGAGTTTGCTTTGGTGAGTATTTCTCTCCCATCCTGGACTTTGTGGGAGGGGAAGATGCTGCTACTTCGACTGCAACGTCCTCGGTGCTTCTTGACCATGTTGCCATTGGTTTCCGGCTAGATGCTAGAGTCCGCTAGAGAGGTGGTACTTACGGGTTTGTACTTGTAAAAAAGTCTCCGGCTAGAGGTTGCTTCGGCATGGACCCTCTGATGCTCAAGTTAGGAACCGGGAACAGATGAAAGAAAGAGGGAGCGGAGACTAGGAAGAGATGTTGTTGTTGTTCTTATCTTGGAAGCTATCAACGAGCTCCTTTTTATAGGCAAGACCCAAGGGCATTTTCAAGATGAAAGGCTCTTAATAGGGTTTGGTAAGAAGTGATAGGGCTACAGGTCCCATCACAAGGATTTGCTAGGGGATTATTCCATTTCGTACAGAATGTTTACTCTTCCTTAATTGGGGTCTTGTCTCTTGCACAGAATGGACCATGCCCTTTAATTACGATGTTGACCACTATATAGGACTTGTCACACCTTTTAATTGCGAAGATTTGCTAGTCACGCAATCAGTTGATGGAGATAAGTATTGGTCAAACCATCCTTCGGGCTATTCGAGGGAGCACTGCTTGAGAGTCCAAGTCTGCCATGACTAGGTACAAGGATCTAGGGTCGACTTAAGCATTGTTACCGAGGTCAAGGGTTAGTCAGGTCGAGGGACTCAAGGTATCTCTACTCCGCTTGAAGGATGGTGGGTCCTGGTTACCAGAGGTGAGGCTCGACCTGCGAAGCCTTGGGATATCGAGGGAGGAGTTGACCCCATATCAAGTATCAAAGAATGGTCGAGAAGCAAACTAGTAAAAGTATTAAAGCCACGGTTCATCGAATCGTGCCGAACTGGTTGGTTTGGTCCGTACTGATTCGGATCGGTGCCAAACTGGCATGGTTCAGCTATAAATATCGGTCTGGCCCTTATAAATATATAAATAAAAAAATTTAGGAACCGATTTGAATTGGTCCCGAACCGGTTTGGACCTGTTTGAATCGGTTTGCAATTTTTTTATGCCTGTTATTGTTTGGTTTGGGAAGGGGTTGATAAAAATGAACTGAGAGCCCGAGAGCTTTTAGTTTTCAATCCAAACATTCAAGGAAAGCTGCAAAATCCATTTTTTCTGGATTTGAAACTAATCAAATGCTAAAATAGCAAGAAAGAAGGTGGATTCAAGGTACACATGTGCTTCCCTTCTCTTTTTCTCCCTCTTTCCTTTTTTTTTAAATTTATGAAAAATAAAAAAATAAGGAAAAATACTATCAAAATTTTTTTTGACATGATTTTAGAATATATTATAGATCTATGAAAGATTTACACAATAATGCTAAGATCATGATTTTTATTAAGTATATGATTTTTAAAATTTAAAAATATTTTTGAATTAAAAAATTAGTAAAAAATAAAATAATTCATTAAAAAATTATAATTATAGATTATTATTATAGGCCTCGTAAGCTATTTTTATTATAAATTTCATGTTGATTTATCCAAGTTTTGATGCATCTTATGAATAGTACTCTAGGTCTAATATTGAAGAAAAAGTGGTCCATGTATGGATTGATAGTGATATATGATGGTTGGACTGGCCTTACTAAACGAAGCTTCATCAACTTGATTTATTGTGATGGAAATTTTTTTCATAAATCTATTGATACTTCAGATCAGGTGCATGACAATAGTTATATCCTCAGATTGATGGAGGAGGTGATTGATCAAGTGAAAGAGCAGAATATCGTGCAGGTCATCACAGATAATGGACCACAGTATAAGGTCGCAGGGTAGCTCTGATGTAGTGGTGACCGCATATTTTCAGATCCCTTGTGTTTCATATTGTATCGATCTCATGTTGATGGATATTGAAAAGATCTGTAGGATGCAAAAGATAGTTGAATTAGCACAAACTATCATCGAATTCATCTATAACCATATATGGGTCTTATCATTGATGAGGAGCTTTATTGGGAATGAAATATTGAGACCATAGATCACATGATTTGCTACAAATTATTTAGCACTTAATAGTGTTCTTGGCAAGAAAATAGACCTGCGTCAGACGTTTGTCAGTCAAGAATGGCAGCAGAGCATATATGCCAGGACAAATACTGAGGGAAGCACTATGGAGAATTTAGTGATGAGATAGATATTCTGGCAGTAGATTGAGAGGATAGTGGAGGCTATCAAGCCTTTATATATGAGGTATTTCGAGCCATGGGCTTTGAGAGATATGTTCAGATGGGTTTCCTGTATTATATGATAGAAAAGGCAAAGAAAAAGATCTAGGAGACAGATCCAGCATATGCTAATAAGTATATCCAGATCATTGATGGATGGTAGAGTTATCAAATGAGTTTGGATTTGTATCTAGTAGTATGCAGTAAATCATAAACGCTCTAAAATTTTAAATTAAATTATATTTATACAAGTATACTTGACTAATTCTTAAAATATATATGCAGCTTACTATCTGAATCTGAGATCTCAATACTCCATACCGAACATTGCCATGGATGAAAAGCTTATGTCTGCCCTATGCAATGTTATATATAAGATAGAGCTCAATCCAGATGTCGCAGCTATGTACCTAGAACAAGTTAGGTTGAAATTGTTGAGTGATTTTTATTAGCACTAATTTCAACAAGTAGCATATGATAATAATAATTTTTTTTCCAGACGAAATTGTTTAGAGAGGGCACAGATTCTTTTGGATCCAATATAGCCATCAGAAGTAAATCAAAGATGAATCCTGGTAGGTACTACTAAATCTAATATTAAATTCAAATTAATTTTTGAATTTTGTTGAATCTAAAATTTTAAATGATTTAATGTCTTTTACAGTTGAATGGTGGGTGAATTTTGGTAGATCAGCAAAATATTTAAAAACTCTTACTATAAAGATCCTCTCACAGATGGTGTTATCTAGTGAATGTGAGCGTAATTGGTTTACCTTCAGCTTTATCCACTCCAAGCAGAGGAACCATCAAAAATAGAAACATCTCAACGATCTTGTTTATGTATATTATAATTTAAGGTAGATGCTAAAATGCATTCAGGAAGAAGTTGAATTGAAATACTCCGATCCTACTGTAAGTAATTATGTTGATAAGGATGAAGATTTGATGATTGGATGGGTCATGAGTTAGCAGCAGGAGTTAGAGCTTGATAAGCCAGGATCGTTTCCTCGACTAGCTAGTTTTGTAGCTAGTGAGGTGGGTTGGATGTTGAACAATGGCAATAAGCAATATTCCTCATAGGACTCTAGTAGATACATCACATCATCCCTTCCTGCCATCTATTCAGTCCAGAAATAGAGAAAAAGAAAAGGCAATTGTATCTTCACTAGACTACTCAGTTCATTCAAATTTAGACACCAAAGAGTGGTGCTAGCGCTTTTTTAGATAATAGAGGATCTAGTGATCAGAGAAGGGCCAAAGGATAGGAGATGCAGTCAGCTATTCATCTTCGATTCATTGGTGAGTCGCAGTTTAGTCATACCACATAGGATACAGATCATGGTGCATCAATTGATAGATCTAGTGGTGATACGATTCTATATAGGCGATGGCTTCGCGAGATTGTTCGGGACACGATGCAGTTGTAGATCTTATACGTGGAGTAGGATCCATGGATGTATCAGGGTTATTCTCATATTCTGGATCCTCTTACCCGCAGGTAATGATAGCTTGTGATCCATATAGATATGGATATGGTACATCTGAGACATCATCTTCTAGTAGTTATTATCTCATGCAGCCTGGAATATATTACGGATTTAATTTTGCTGCTGGTATATTTGGATGTGACCTTGTATAGTCATATCATCAATTTTTGGATATCTCTGTGTCGGGATCTCAGCGAGGGATCTGCGATGAGTTACGATCCATCATGTATACCTCCTGGAATGAGCTTACAGGATTATCATGCTACCTAGATAAAGGGATTTACTAATCTTTCTACTCAGTACATTAATGATCCCGATATATATGGACATCGACACTCGATCCGATTCTAAATATCGATGCATAATTATGTTTATATTTTATCTTTCATTTTAATTAATTACTGATAATCTTATTTTAATTAGAATTATTCAAAAAATAATATATCATGGCTGGAGGCTAGACAACATTTTGTGATATTTTGAAATGATACAAATATTAATTAGTATCAATAAATATCTATTTAGGCCTAAAAATATTTTATAAATCCTAAAAAGAATAAAAAAATTGGGCATGCCGGTTTGGACTGACATGCTATACTGTACCATGTATCGGTAAGGTCGGTACTGGTACCGTACTGCATACCGTATCGGCCCAGTGCCAGTATAGATCTTGGTATCGGTACTGGGATCCTTGATTAAAGTTCTTTGATCTGATCGAGAAGGTTGATACTTGACTGGCAAGTTTCTTGATCATTTGAAAGAAAATAGAATTTTTGAGTGGACTTCTTATGCATCACAATTAAATGGTGTTGTTGAAAAGAGGAATCATACCTTATTAGATATGGTGCAGTTCATGATGTGCTTCATAGATCTTCTGATCTCTTTCTGGGGATATGCACTTGAGACTGTTGGATATCTATTAAATAAAGTACCAACTAAGTCTGTTTCTATCATTCCATATGAGATATGGAAAGGTAAGAGGCTGAGCCTTAAACATATTAAGATATGGGACTGCCCGGCTTTTGTCAAAAGAGTTCAAAGACATAAGCTAAGTGCTACATTAGATAAGTGCAGATTTGTAGGGTATCTTAAAAGGACTATAGGATACTAATTCTACCATTGCTGAACAAAAGGTTTTTGTTAGTAAGCATGCCACTTTCTTGGAAAAAGAGTTTATTCTAAGAGCCAGTGGGAGGAAAGTTAAACTTGGAGAAGTTTATGACCTATAATCTATCCCACAACAACCCGTGGATGGTCCATAAGTTGATCAACTAGAAGTATACCTAATGATGAGGTACAATCACTACACATATCCTCTCCAAAGGTTAGATAGAGTGCGAAATGCATTTCTCATGTATATGTTTGTCATTGAGAATGACAGTGAGCCTCTCATCGTTGAGAATGATGATCCCATGATCTATTCGGAAGCCATCATGAATAGTGACTCTGACAAATGGCTTGAAGCCAAAGAATCTGAAATGGACCTTTTGCATATCAACCAAGTATGGACTTTTGCTGATGATCCTAATAGGTTGCAAATGAGTCTATAAGAAAAAGATTGGAGCAGATGGCCAAGTAGAGTCATGCAAGGCTAGACTAGTGGCGAAAGATTTTATATAGGCAACGTGTTGACAATGATGAAACATTTTTGCCTGTAGTCATGCTCAAATTTATTCAGATTTTGCTTGTTATAGCTGTATATTATAATTATAAGATCTAGTAGATGGATGTGAAAACTGCTTTCCTCAATGGATTTCTTGAGAAAGAAGTTTACATGTCATGGCCATAGGGATTTGTCTCTGGTAGGAGGGCAAATCAGTTATGCAAGCTAAAGAAATCCATTTATGGATTAAAGCAAGCATCAATGAATTGAAACATCCGTTTTGATGAAACAATTAAATTGTTTAACTTTATCAAAAATATGGATGTATGTACAAAAAGACAAGTAGGAGTGCCATTATCTTAGTTTTGTATGTGGATGACATATTGCTTATTGGGAATGATATCCCGATGTTGCAATTGGTCAAGACATTCCTATCACAAAAGTTTTCCATGAAATACTTGGATGAAGCATCCTATATCTTAGTATAAAGATATATGGAGATAAATCTAAGAGGATGTTAGGTTTGTTCTGTACATAAATCTCGTTTTGAAGAGGTTCAATATGGATGGGTGTAAAAGAGGTTATTTATTCATGAGTCATGGCATACATCTTTCTAAGAAGATATCTTCCAAGCCACTTGAAGAGAAATAGAATGAGTTATATTTTTTATGCTTCGGTTGTAGGACAATTATATATGCTATATTATGTACCAGGCTTGATATGGCTTATGCCTTGGGATTCAATCTAGATTTTTTTTCTTTAGAGAGAACTCTCTTTTCCTCTCTATCTTATTCTCTTTCCTTGTTCACTTTCTCTCTCTAAGAAGGTCTATGAATTCTAGTATCAAATCCTATCTTCTTTTCTTGTAGACTTGTGTTGATCTCGGTTAGGAGACCCTAAAGTGTCTCAATGTTTGGGTAACATGTTGGGCTTTGATCAATAGGATTCATCAATAATATATTTCAAATCGATTTGGGCTTTGATCCAATTTATGCTTTACAATTCCTCGATCAAGTTATATGGATCTGATCCATCCGATGTGTTGAGTTGAACACCTGGTCAACGGTCTCCTCTTTGTATTATTTAATTTTATTAAATTCATCAAATAAAAATTTATTATATTTTTAATATATTAAATAGGATTAGTAGATTTTTCTAGCAAAGTTTGAAGATCTAGGATTGTTGGCCCCAATGATTGATTTTGATGAATAACAAAATATTTGAGTATATAATGTTATCAATGAACTACATAAGTTAATGTCTTAAGAAAAGATAAGGATAACATCAATAAATCTGAAAATATATTTTTGATGACCAAATCTTTGTAAAAATCCAATGGATTTTATAAAGAAACAAGTGCGTTGAGGTTTGAAATCTCAAAACTTATAAAAAATCAAGTTTCAGTTCCGTATTGAAAAGTTTCAACTGACACGCTGCCTAGCCAATTGGACAAAATTTGAGTCAACCCGACAAGGGAGCATAGAAAAATAAAAAGTTGGTTTTTGAATGCTATTCTTTGAGCCGACTCGAGTGAACCTTGATTTGACTCAGATAGATTTTGAGCCGACCTAATAGAACCAAGTCGACTCAATAGAAGATGACAGAGAGCCTTGTTTTAGAAAAAAAAGATTGAGCCAACTTGGAAGTGACCCGAGTCAACTCGACAGGAATCCGAGTCAACTCGACAGGAATCCGAGTCGACTCAAAGGCTGCTGGCAGCATAACGGCTAGTTTTTCAGAAAGTGCAGATTGGCCCTGTCTTGTTTTTAATGGCATTTTCCCTTCTCCAATGGCTATGACAACTAGTTTGGCAATAAACAACTAGTTTGATCTTATAAGGCTTTTTAAAGGCTACCAACTTATTAAAAACAACATCTACCGGCTATCAATCAAAGAATATTCCAAGTGTCATCAAGAAAATAGAGAAAATCTAAAAAATCTTGATTTAAGAGCTTATTTTTCTAACCACCTAAAGTAATTCCATTAATCATTGGCTTTTTAGTAAGGAGACAAGCATCGAAGCTTTCAAAGATTTTTTTAGTCTCCTTTTAGTGTGCATAAGTTTTTTTTGCTTCTTTTAAAGAGTTTTCTTGTACTTAAATTATTCATTCTTGTTTTTATTGTTGCTAACTTCAATTAGGACTGAAGTTAGGTGTTCTTTGAGCCGAGGATTGGTTCGTAGGATTTTTATTATGAGCATGAGAAAACAATCATTATAGGGTTTTGGTTTGTGAGCCCAGAAAAATAAACTAATTGTAATCTTTGGAGAAGATTGTAGTAAAAACTTTCAAGAAAAGATTTGGAGAGTGGATGTGGTACTGAGACACCGAACCACTATAAAATCTCTTGTATTTGTTATTATCTTCTTGCTTATCTGCTTTACATTCTGCATTTCAATTTTTGCGCATATTATTGCTTACCTACATCTCATTAGTAGCACTTAGGTGTTAATTTTTGAAAAATCCAATTCACCCATCTTTGGTTGTCTAGTTGGGCAACAAGGATGAATGAGATAAGCAAATCTTATGCTTGTTTATTTGAATTACCATTTTTTAATGCATATGATTTGTTGTTATTGATGAATGAATGTTTTTTTATAAAATAAAGGATCAACATATGTATATGAAAAATTCTTGCTTTATTATAAAAATTGGTTTCATGAATATCTTTGATTAAAAGACATATTTTTGAAGCATGAATCAAGGATTCAAGTCCTGGTAGGATGTCCCGTGGGATATTGGGATGGGGTACCATCCTTTGTGTTGGGACAGGACGTCCCGCCAGCATCCCAGCATCCCAATTGAGACATCTTGGGACATCCCTTATCCTGAGTATCGGGACAGGATAGGATGCCGGTGTGTCACGTTCTATGAAAATACCAGAACAGCCTCGTCTCATGGGATTTAAAACCTTGGCATGAATTACATTATGTCATTTAGTATTTTCTACCTATTTAGTATTTTCTACCTATGTATATGTATGTTTGAAGAAAAAGATATAAAGATTTCAGAACTCTCGGTTAGCTATGAACAAATCCCTATAATTGGGAAGGTTGACACCCGAAGCTAGCATCCATAAGAAACATATTCCTGTTAATGGGTAAAAAGTTGGCACATGAAACAAAAACTTTGTTGATTAAAAAACTCGGCCTTATCATGGGTACAAAGTGACTATAGTACGAATATCTGTAAGTATTATTTTTGAAACATGATATGAATACATGACATGAAAGATTAAAAATTTTATGGCAATCATGTTTATAAAATGTTCATGATTTATACATGCTTGACTGGTTTTATAAATTGCTTTATTATACTATATTATGAAAATTTCTTGTTGTGATTATGCTATTTTTATAATGATATATTGTTTATATGAAAAACTTATATTTGATTCGATAGAAGAATTTGATTGCACAATAAAAATATCTAAATGTTCATTTTTATTCTACTAGATTGCCACTATATATTGTTAGGTGTCACCGGTAGATTATGAGAGCTCAGTAGGATCGTTTTTGGATCAATGATCCAAGTTATGGTTGAGTTGAAATTGTTTCAGTCTATCAGAAGAGTTTCGATGATACTATGATAGAGATATAGTATATCTCACTACTAGATGGAATAGAATTTGATGGATCATGCACAATAGGAGTTGACCTAACCATGAGTATAGATCTATATAAGAGTTACATATTTAGTACCTGCTAATTTTGGCACTTGCTGAAATTAGTACCTACTAATTTTAGTACTTGCTAATTTTAGCTTGACGGACCTATTTACAAATATTGCAATAATTTTGATTTTATTATTTGACTTAATTAAATCAGATTTAATTATTATTAACTTTATATAAAGTTAATTGGATCGGTAATTCAAGTTTGACTTGAATTTTTGACTTAGTCAATCGGGTCAGCAGCCTTTTTGATTTTGGTTGAATCCAGGTATGAAAAGGATTTCAAACTTAGTCAAAAATTAATCAAGATTGACCAGCAGCCAGGAGGCCCAGTTGATTGGATGTCTCTCTTATCTCACGTAGAAACCAAGAGGAGGGCATGAAAATGTGCACCTCCTCTTGGCACATGACGTGAGAAGAGGAAGGTGTCAAGTTGGCATCCCTCTTTCTCATCTAGGACTTTCCTGCTAGATAAAATTGGACTCTTATCTATATTTGAAGTTTGATCAAATTAGATAAGAAACCAAATTTATATGACTTTTTAAGAGGCATTTTTAGGGGATTTTTCGTGATTTTTAAGATGCGTAGAAACTAGGTTGCACAGAATTAATTCTGACACATCCCTTCCAAAATTCGTCTCAATTTTTCTCCTCCATGAAAAAGAGTATAATACCTCTATAGAAAGCTAAGAGATGAGAGTTTCCACGAAAAACATCAGAAAAATACTCTTATTTTTCTAGTATTTAATTTCTTGAGAGAAGGAGAGAAGGCTGCCGAGTTCTGGTTTAGAATAGAAGAAGAAGGTTCATTTCTGTGCTTGAAAAAAGATCTGCAAGGATCTAGTAGTTCAGGAATCTTGGTGATTCGGTGAGAAAGGCTCCGTATAGATACCAACAGAGGTCAGGCACGTGCGTGGCTTCGATGAATCCTGATAGATCCAATTGATCTGACATATCCAGTACTATAAGAGAAAGTTAAATGATCTAGGTAAGTGGATCCTTTATCTTATAATTTTATAATATTTCAGATTTGATATTATTTTTATTCTAGTATATTAGAAGGTTGAATAGATGATTTGTGATTTAATTTTAAATAGCATACTTGTGAAATTTGTTTTGCATGATCTCTACTTCCGTTGCATTTAGGGTTTGGAACATAGTTCTGTCTGCTAGTGATCTATGAATGAATCCTCACATATATGCTATCGAAAACTTCAACTTTAGACAATACATTAATACGACGGCTCGGAAGGCATTTAGGCCTGGTCGTCCGAGAATAGTATTGTACGTCGAGGGTGCTCAAATGACAAGAAAGGCAACTTGGGCAGTAGATCAGCGATGATACTGTCCCATCTTTATGGACAAGGTGATGGCTCCTTCCACTTGAACTGCATCTGCTATAAAGTCAACTAGCGGGGAGTCTACTTTTCCTAGCTGATCAGGGGATATTCTCATTTTAACAAAGGCATTGTAGTACAGAATATTGGCTGAGCTTTCATTATCAATAAGAATGCAGCATACATCATAGTTTTCAATAGTTAAAGATATAACTACCGCATTATTATAGGAGAACTGAATCTCTTGGTCATCCTTAGTGAAAGTCACTGGTTCTCCAACCCGCCTCTTTGCCACTCGTTGTCCACCACCGGAATCTCCACTACAGCACCCCCCAGTGATGGTGTTCACTATCCCGGCTAGGGGTTCGTCGCCTTAGGGCTCGGCCTAATATGGTTGTTCAACTGGCCGGGGCAGCTTTCCTACTCCCTCCTATGTTGGATGAACCGGTCAAGGTTGCCTCATCGATGAGCTCCTCGATCTCGTTATGGAGTTGAATGCACTGAGTGTCATGGCAATGATCTTAGTGGTATAGGTAGTATTTGTTTGGTTTCTTCTAAGTCGGATAGGTCTGTAGCTTCCTAGCCTCTGGGAGTCGTCCTTTTATTTCCATCAACACCTACACCCTCGATGCATTCAGCGGAGTTTTGGTATAATACTTTCTTGGTGGTGATGCACGTCGCTTTCTCCTGCAAGGGCTCCTGGGTCAACGGTTTTGAGGGGTTCCTTTCTCTATTGTCAAGACAAGGACCTATAACGCTCTGTCAGGCTCTTTCCTGGTCTTGGAAAGTATTTCCGATTGGCTTATAATTTTTCACCCCCCACTGAGAAAGTAGTAGGGATTTCTTCCTGCATAAAAGCATCCTCATTCACATGTACTTCTCTGCTTGAGCCAGCATGTTGGCAAAATCTTGGGGTTAGGTTTTTATCAATAACTTCTTGAGGTCATTCTTTTGCAATCCACTCATTAAAGCGGCCATTGTGACTGACTAATCCAAGTCACAGACCTTTAAAGTGGCCATATTGAAGCAACTGACAAAGGCTCGGATCGACTCTCCCTCCTTTTGCTTGAGGGATGGATGAAGTTCGACCATTTTTGTTGCCATCGGCTACTAACAAAATGGCCAGTAAAGGATTGGCTCAATTGCTCGAAAGAGTGAACCGATCCTGGCTTCAGATCCGAATATCAATGTCAAGCCGCTCCCTTCAAAGTAGAAGGCTTGGTAGAGAATGCTGTCAGTGGCTCCGTGGAGCATCATCATCGCCCTGAAGCTCCTTAGGTGATCGATGGGATCGGTCATCCCATCATAATTCTTTAACTGAGGAGCCTTGAAGTGCTAGGGAAGTGTATCCTGCATTATCTTGGTGTTGAAGGATGGGTTGTTGTTGAACCCATCGTGCAATACCAAGGAATAGTTATGGATCGCTTCAATCTGCCGATTCAACTCCTGAAGTTTTTGCTTGATCTCAAGATCTTGGATGATACAGGCCTTCGATTGCTGGGAAGATCATCAGCCCGTAGTGGAACCATGCCCCAACCGAGGGCTTTGGGATCGTTGCCTCCTTGGTTCTAGGCTTCTGGAACAACCTTGGTGGGCAGGCCTTTTTTCTAGATCTTTGGGAAAGGCCTACGATCAAGGATCGCTGAACCAGTACCAGGACTCGTATTGGTCAGCGACTGATATGGTACGGATTGGTACATGTATTGATCTTGGTGAATTGAGAAAAAAACTCTTCCTCTCCCCTCTCGAGCAAGGATTGTTGACCAGACCTGAACCGGATTCGAACCGAACTGAACCGGATCATACCGGTCCGAACCAACCCGTACTGTACCGAACTGACCCGTACTGGTCTGGTTCAGGTCATTTTTTTATGGCTCAGGTCCCGAACTATTTTTTAGGGCTGAACCATACTGGTTCTTGGCCGGTACGGTATGGTATGCCCCGAACCGGACAATTCGAGATGGTTCCAAAAATTGTGCATGTGATTGCTTCGATGGTGGTAGCACTGCCTGTGGCACTAGATCAGGCTGCGGCACTACAAGGGGCAACATGGCGGCTAGCTATGCCATGAGTTGGGGTGTCGCGGGCGGTGCCGCAGGAAGAGGTTTGCATCGCAATGAGTGGTGCGGGGGTGGCTTGAACAGCTGAATGGCTGCCATCAAGTTCTGAACCTGCTAGAAGAGTAGATTGAACTGCTCCGTACTAACTACTGCTAGCTATGGAGGTGAAGGTGAAAGAATTATGTCCTGAAAGTCAATCGCAGTTATTGTATCAGGGGTATTTTCGTATTCTTCCAACTCAAGATTGATATTAATAAAGGTAATTTATGATTCATCATTTGCTATGTCTTATATTTTGATTATAAGATTATAATGAATCCCATAGGTTAGGGCAATGGAATTAGGGTTATGATGGAGATCATAATAGTGAGACCTAAGTCCTATAAACCCTAATCTAAAATATTCCTAGTCGATGGATCATCGGTTCGGGGATCGATGAATCTAGAAAGACTAGCACATCTTATGTATGCTCGATGGAGAGGTTGGTTTTTCTCATAGCCACTTGTGTAGAGACACTAATACAAGGATGTGGGTGCTCATTAGGTTATGAGTCCACTGAAATGATCCGACAAGAGAACATCAAATAGAAGTCTTACTTGTCAAAAGATGTTCTCTTAGTGGGAGTTGTGCATATGGTCCTTAGACCTGAGACTACCATAGTATCTTGTATATATGAACCCATGTTTTGGTGTATACTCATTCATGACAATTAAGTCATGTACGGGGTGCTTCTGGATATGGTGGATTGTGTATGAAGGTAATGAATAGGTCAACAAGGAATCGATCATTCCTAGTAAGGAGAAGTTATCCTGTGTGCTCTTTCGAATGATGACTTGGGAAGTCTTTGATCAAAGCATGATGAGATTAGATAGGGTTTTTAATCTTTCATCGGTCGAGTCTTCATTATCGAATTGAGATTCGAAAGGGTTAAGTGCTAGGATTTGACATTTATCCATGCCCATCTCTTAATCAGGATAAAAGAAGATCGAAGGATTGAATTGCATGGTAACTTTCCACTGAAGGATAAATTCCTCATCTTCTTGGTAGGCATGACACGTTGCTAGACGTTAATCATGTCTCGTAGGTTTTCATGGATCAATTCGATTGGATTCATTAGTCAATTCGGAAGTTGGTTCGAATTGGCAACTTAGGTCAGCTCAATTTGATCTAATTAGGTTAATCGGGTTTGATTGGATTTTATTGGCTTGGACCTAGATCTATTGCTGGCTAGATGTGGAATCCAAAGGGTCACACACATTAGGGAATTGGCCAAGGAAGTCAATTGTATATTTATTAGTGTTATGGGATCCTAATTAGCTAGTTAATTGACATACTAGCATATGTTGGCTAGCCCAACTCCTAACTCAATTGAATTGGGTCAGCTTGTTTGCTAATTAGGCTAACCAATTTAAGTGGTATTTAAATTTGGTTGAGTACTAAGTGGGGCTGCCTAATTCAGTATTTATTTGAATTTATTTGGCATTTATCTTGGTCAAATTGAAGAGTCCTACATGGCATGGACTCTTGGCTCCAATTCTTGGTGTGCGCCAAAATGCATGTGCGCAGAAGGACTCTTTCTGCCAGTCAGTCACAAAGGCCAGATAAAGTCCGAAGGACTTCATCTTCATCTCCATACCCATTTGGAAGGGCATGGACTGGTCAAAAGGTAAGAATTCGGTGTGGAAGGGGTTGGCGCAAAATGAAGAGTCGCGTCTCTTCATTTTGGTGCTAATTTGAGACCAGGAGTCCTTCTGTTTGAAGGCTCCTGTGTTTCTCCGACGCCTCATTTGAAATCACACCTCTTGGGCTTTCCATAACCGGTCAAGGCCATATGGCAGGAGGAAAATTACCGGAAATCGAAGAGACAAAAACTTGTCTCTTGGCGCATGAAAGGTCTTATCCAAATGTCTTTTTATTCTAATAAGACTCCTTCTGTTTGAAGGGTCTTATCAAATGGCTGGTGGATAGACATTCAGGCGCTCCATCCCACTATATATTGGCGTCGGTAATCCGATGCCAAGGTAGATGAGACTCCCATCAGGATACTACTGCTATTTTCTCTCCCTCTCCCTTAAGACAAGTTTGTCTCTTTAAGACAACATGTTCTTTCTAGACAAGGCCAGTCTAATTAAGACAAGAGCCTAGGGAGAAAAATAGAAGGGGTATTAGGAAACTGAGAGTGGATTCAGAGTATTCTCTGAGAGCCCTATAGGAGGGTAGGGGATCCAGCAAAGAAGGAAAATCTGAAAGGTTGCCAGAAGAGTACTAGGCAAATAAGCAACCTTCGTAGGAGTGCTTTCTTAGTCCCATTCCTGCGTGGATTACCTCTAGAGGGTATGCACTTGTATGCCTTGTGCAAATTAAGGAATACATCGTTCTTCTAGGTATTTCTTTATAAACCTAAAGATTTGTTTTATTAGTTATGCATATGTGGCCTAGGGTTTAGGGTTCCGGACGGTTAGGGTTTCAAATATAAAATCTTGAAACCTAGCCTTCCGCTATGCCCGGCCTGGGTAACCCAACAGTGGTATCAGAGCCATCTTAATGCATGCAATTAGTAATTTCTTTAGTGATTGATTGCTTTCTATGCTATGAATCGATGTATGATTAGTTTAAATTACATATGTGATATGCTATATCCTCGTAACTGCTTCGGATTGGGTTAATCACCCTGGCCGTCCGGTCATAGGAGCCAATTAGGGTTTAAAGGCCCTCTTTTCTCACTCAACGGGGTCTTATATGGCGTGTAGGGGTGCCGCTGTGGCCATATCCCATGAACAAGTGAGGTGAACAGATTGATGATATAATTATGCTTATGGTATGCATATTAGGGTTAATATGCTTGATTGTTAGAATGAATGTTATTTTGACATGATTAATTATGATGTGTTAGAGACCATCAAAGCCCTCATAAAAGTTATATTTAGTTGTAATGTAAGTTAATCATGATGCAAATCCGATTAGGGTTTGATTAGCCAATTGGTGTTTAGGCAAAGTGGTTCTGGGAAGGTAAAGGGAATGAGCTAGGTTTTTAATTGGTTCCGTTGTCTGACCTGACCAATTTAATTGGTGTCTATGGAAAGCAACGAGAGGTCGTAAGGAAAGCAACAAGGCGATCCCCTTATCTCTCCCACTTACCTAGCCAATTTGGTCATATCTAAATCTTAAATTGGAAATGCTAATTGATTAAGCATACCACAAATTGCCTTCCTTCATGCTATGACAAATTTCTATCAAAACTATAATAGGTTTGTTGAGCAACAAGGCTTACCATTAGGGTTTGATATAAAGTTTGACATGGTGCATTTTATGCTTTATAGTATGATTGATAATACTACTTTGTTGAGCAAACTCAAGGGTAACATTATTCAATCATGACTATATAAAATGAAGGGTTTGACTAAACTAAGACATTATGATTTGTTGTGCAAACACAAGGCTGTAAGTGTCTTAAAGGCAAGTATGATGTTGAGAATTGTAAGTGATGCAATTGGAAAGGAATGTCTTACCCTTGAATTATAAGTGTTTGTATGTAAACACAAGGTATTTATAAGGAATTAGGATCTCAACCCCACTAAAGAAACCAGATATTGGTTTCTCGCCTACCATAGTTGAGGGTTATGGTATTCGAAGAAAATAATGAGAGACAATTAGATTCAAGTCCTTATCTAATTGTGGTTATCATCTTGAGTGGTCTGCTTATGTATTATTCTTGTTGTTTGTAGATTTAAAATTAAATGGCTTCTTCTCTTTCACTGCGGGGCATCCTGGATGCCAATAAACTGACCAGACCAAATTATGTGGACTGGTTGAGGAACTTGAGAATAGTACTTGCTTAGGAAAATGTTTCATACATCCTCGATTCTCCGGATCCAGATCCGATCGAAGATGATGCTACAGAAGAGGAAAATGAAAGGGATATGACCTACAAGCCAATCTATGTTGTATCTCCCAAACCATTGTAATTGACAATATTCTAATAAAGGCATTATTTTTCATCATACGCTATGATTATTATTATATGATGAACCCCATAGATTAGGGCTATGATTTTAGGATTATGATGAGATCATACCAGTGAGACCTAAAGTCTTAAAACCTTAATCTAAAATATTCCTAGTCAAAGGAACCTTGAGTAGGGGATCAGGGTTTTTCGGTAAGACTAGCACATCCTATGTATACTGAATAGGGTGACTGCTCTCACAATCACTTGTGTATGACAATAATACTAGAATGTGGGTGCTCATTAGTGAATGAGTTCACTAAAATGATCCAACTTGAGAACATCTAATGGAGTCTTAGCTGCATGTCAATAGATGGTTCTCATAATAGGAGTGGTGCAAGTAATCCTTTGACCTGAGACTGCCATAAGTACCTTATGCACATGAACCCATGCTTTGGTTCAATCCTAATCATGACACTGAGACATGCACAGGATTGATACTGGGAATGGTGAATTGGATATGAAGGTAATGAGTAGGTCAACAAGGAATCGATCACTCTTAGTAAGAGGAGATTGCATCTAGCTAGTTATTAATCGGATGATGATTCAGGGAATCTTTGATCAAAGTAAAGATATTAGAGATGGTTTCTAATATCAAGATAATTGAATCATCAATATAAGATTGAGCTAGAAACAAATATAATATTGGATTTGACATATATCCATATCCATAATTATATTTTGGGTGCAGGCTGATCGAAGGATTTAATTGTACGGTAACTTTCTACTGAAGGGTAGTTTTGGTATTTCACCAGAATTTCCATATCTTCCGGGTAGACATGACACGTTGCTAGACGTCAATCTTGTCTTGTGGGTTGATTAAATTGAATGATCACTTATTAGGAAGAGTCCTAATTGATCATAATCGGGTAAGCCCGGTTTGACCTAAATCGATTAGAAAGAGTTCTAATCAAATTAGGTCAACTTGTATTCGAACCCACTGGTGGCTAGATGTGGAACCCAATGGGTCACACACTTAAGAGAATTGATCAAGGGTTTAAATTTGTAATTAAATCATCTTTGCATGATGACACTCTAGCAGGTGTTGCAAATCCTAGCTTCTATTCGAATTAGATTCGAATTAGGGTTCCGGATTGGTTCAATTTGGGTTCTAATTGGATCTAATTAGACCCTAATTGAGGTTATAGGGATTATGGCTAATCCTATTGGCTAACCATGTATCTAGGCTAGCCCCCCACCCGGCCCTTAGCATTTTCACGCCAAAAATGCCAAGAGTCCATGCGCTAATGGACTCTTGGCACGCCATTTGGAAGAGTCCATGGCGCATGGACTCTTGGTGCACTCCATAAAAAAAAAAAAAGAAAGAAAAAAAAAAACTCTGGTGTTTTATATGGGGCGGCTTTTCCTTCTCTCTTTTAGCGCCTCAATTGCCCCCCCTTGGATTGGAATCCAAGGGTTGATGTTTTTTTGAGAAAGGCAGAAAGCATTCGTTGCTTCCCGGTTGCGCGAAATAACATCTCTTCGGAGATTAAAAGTCGTGACTCCTTTCTTTTTAAGAAAAAAAACATCGCGATTTTTCATTTAAGAAAAGTCGTGGGATTTATCCGGAAGGCCGTGAGAAGGAAGGATGGGGCGTGTGAAAATGAGAAAGGGCGTGAGAAGTTTTTCACGAAGAGATGTGTGGGCGCCTCTCTGAGATCTATTTAAGGGGTCAGGAAAATCAGAACTCGGTAATGTTTTAATGTTTTTAATCCTTCTTCCTCTCCTAAAGACTCTTTCTCTCTTTTATTGTTCTTGCACTGTTTCCTTTACAGAGTATACCTCTGTCGAAACTCTGCTACTGAACAAGAACAAGAGAGAAAGTCTCTGACGGTAAAAGAAAGAAGGAGTTCTGATTTTGTTCTTTCCTTCTTACATTAAGACATTCTTGTCTTAATTTCTCCTCCAATTTAAGACAAGCCTAAATCCCCTTAGGACAAAGTCTTATCTTCAAGACAAGAGTGTCTTAGAGGGTCAAGGTCTTAGTGGAAGGAGGAGAAGAGATAAAAGAAAGGAAGGCAACCTCTTGTGTGGAAGAATTTCAGCCATAATCCGAAGAATTGAGTTCTAGGAAGAAGAACTCAATAGGAGGAACCATTGGACAAGAAGATAGTGTTCTTGATCATTGCTCTGTGTGGATCACCATCGGAGGGCGGACACTTGGACGCCTGGTGAATTCAAATAGCCCGTTGATCTTCAAGTTTTAAGTCTTCATAAATTGGAATTAGCGATTACAGGTTGATATTCTAATTCAATTTGCATAGAAATGTTTGTCTTCATACATTCTAGTCTTATTAAGGAGTTCCTGTTTTAGGGTTTTGCTGCATATTAATTTCAATTTTTGAAATTACCCTTCCGCTGCGTTGCACCGGAACCCTACAGAAAAGGCCACTTATAGAATGTGGCAGAATGATAACTTGACTGTCAAGTGCTTCATGTTAGCCTCGATAAGCAATGAGCTACAGAGGAACATGAAGACATGGAACCTCAGTCCATACTGCTCAATCTCAAAGAGCTGTATGGAGAGCACAGTAGGACTGCAGATATGAAATATCTAAGTAGTTGCTCCGGGCACGAATGAGTGATGGCTCACCAGTACAGGTCCATGTTCTTAAGATGATTGACTTAATCACCCAATTAGGTTAATTAGGCTTTGTTATGGACAGGGAGCTTAATCAGGATTTGATCTTGCAATCACTCCCAGATTCCTCTTTATCATGAACTACCACATCAACAAATTGAATCTTTCATTACCAGAGCTGCTTGACATGCTTAAGATAGCTAAGAGCCACTCAAAGGAGCTAAGGCTAATCATCTTTTTCTAGTTGATGGGAAGAAGAAAGGGATAATGAAGAAGGGTACAAAGCAAAAGTTGAACCCTAAGAACAACGTCAATAAGAGGAAGAAGGCAAAGAGGCCTTCAAATGATGAACCCTGTTTCTTCTGCGACAAGAAGGGACATTGGAAGAAGAACTACAAGATATATCTTGCAGGTCTGAAGCAAGATGCTAGTGGAGCATCAAAAGGTTTGTTTATGATACAAACAAACTTATCATTGAGCTCTTCAACTTCTAATTCATGGGTATTGGATACCGCATATGGGTCTCATATCTGCAAGTCTTTGCAGGGACTCCACAAGATTAGAAGGCTGAAGAAGGGTGACTTCAAGCTTTATGGCACGAGTAGAGAAGCTATTCATGCTGAAGCTGTTGGAACCTATATGTTATTATTGCCTTCAGGCAAGATAATGGAATTAAAAGACTGTTATTTCATTCAAGATGTTATTAGAAATATTATTTCTATACCTCTGTTATTAAGACAAGGTTATGAAATAAAAGTTGAGAAAAATGGTTGTTCCATTTTTTGTTCTAATGACTTTTTTGGAATGGAAAAATTTGTGAATGGTCTTTTCTATCGCTCAATGATGAAGTGTTACTTGTAGAAAACAAAAAGAGAAAGAGAGATGATACCAATGAAACATTCCTTTGGCATTGCCGGTTAGGTCATATTAATGAGTCAAGGATTAACAAGTTATACAAAGATGATTTTTTTGGTCCTTATGATTATAAATTATTAGGAACTTATGAATCTTGCCTCATGGAAAAAATGACCAGGTCTTCATTCACTGGACATGGAGAAAGGGCAATTGAGTTGTTAGGTTTAATACACTCAAATGTATGTAGACCTATGTCAACTTAGGCTAAAGGAGGATACTTTTATTTCATCACTTTCATTGATGATGTGTATCTCATGAAACATAAATCCAAAGCCTTTGATAAATTTAAAGAGTATTAAAGAATGGTTGAGAAACAAACTGGAAAAAGTATTAAAATCCTTCGGTCTGACCGAGGAGGAGAATACTTATCTAGTGAATTTTTTAATCATCTTAAGTCAAATGGTATTCTCTCTGAATGGACCCCTCCATATACACCACAATTGAATGGTATAGCAAAAAGGAAGAATCGTACCTTGTTTGATATGGTAAGGTCCATGATGTGCTTCATGGATCTTCCAATATCCTTCTGGGGATATTCCTAGAAACTGCTGCATATATATTAAACAAGATACCATCCAAATCAGTGCCTAGTACTCCATATGAATTATGGAATGGCAAGAAATCAAGTCTTAAACATCTTAAGATTTGGGGTTGTCTAGCTTATGTTAAAAAGAAATTTGGACATAAGCTAAGTGCTAGGGCTAAGAAATGTAGGTTTATCGGTTATTCTCAAGAAGGTATTGGATACTTATTCTATCATCCTATTGAACAAAAGGTTTTTGTTAGTATGCATGCCGTATTCTTGGAAAAAGAATTTATCCAAGAAGAAGGTAATGGGAGAATAATTAAATTGAGTGAAGTTTAAGATGAACAAACTCAAGTTCCTTAATCAGAAGTACCAGTTGATCAGGTACAACCACAACACACCTCCATAGGTCAGAGTGAGTGCGGGCAGCACCTTTAAGATATGGTTTTATGATTGGAAACAATAATGGAACCAGTATCATTGAAGGAGATGATCCACTGACCTATACGAAAGCTGTCATGAGTAAGGACTGACAAATGGTTAAGTTCCATGAAATCCGAAATGGACTTCATGTATGACAACTAGGTTTGGACCTTGGTTGACCCACTTGAGGGAATTATCCCAATAGGGTGCAAATGGATCTTTAAAAGAAAAAATGGAGCAGATGGGCAAATAAAAATCTACAAGGCTAGGTTAGTGGCAAAAGATTTCAAGCAAAAGCATGGTATAGACTATGATGAAACTTTCTCGCCTGTTGCCATGCTCAAGTTCATTAGGATTATGCTTGCCATTGCTGCATACTATGATTATGAGATCTGGCAGATGAATGTTAAGACTGCATTTCTTAATGGAAATCTTGAAGAAGTTTATATGTCACAGCCAGAGGGTTTTGTCTCAAGTGGGAGATCAAACCAAATATGTAAGCTTAGGAAATTCATTTATGGATTGAAGCAAGCATCAAGGAGGTGGAACATTTGTTTTGATGAAACTATTAAGGAATTCGGTTTAATCAAGAATATAGATGAGCCGTGTGTATAAGAAGACAAGTGAGAGTGCCATTATCTTTTTGGTCTTGTATGTCGATGACATACTTATCATTGGAAATGATATTCCAATACTGCAGTCAGTTAAAACATGGCTGTCAAAACAGTTTTCTATAAAGGATTTGGGAGAAGCATCATATATTCTAGGAATAAAGATCTATAGAGAGAGATCTAAAAGGATACTAGGATTATCCTAATCCAGGTACATAGACTTAATATTGAAGAGATTCAATATAGAGGAAAGTAAGAAAGGTACTTGCCCATGAGTCAAGGCTAAGAAAGGTACTTGCCCATGAGTCAAGGCATATACCTATCTAAAAGGATGTCACCTAAAACTCCGGAAGAAAGAGATAGGATGAATAAGATCCCTTATGCTTCGGTAGTAGGATCAATAATGTATGCAATGCTATGAACCAGGCCTGATGTTGCTTATGCCATAGACATAGCAAGCAGGTTCTAGGCTGATCCAGGGGAAGATCATTGGAAAGCTGTGAAAAACATCCTTAAGTACCTAAGAAGGATTAAAGATATTTTTCTGATATATAGAGGATCAGAATTGAAACTAGAAGGATATATAGATTCTAGTTTCCAATCTAATCCAGATGATAGTAAATCCATATCAGGGTATGTCTTTACTCTGAATGGAGGAGCAGTGAGTTGGAAGAGTACCAAGCAACCAACTATAGTTGACTCAGTCACTGAGGCAGAATATATAGATGTTAGTGAAGCTGTAAAGAAAGCTGTCTAGATGAAGAAATTCATCACGAAATTGGATGTAGTTCCTGTAATCACAGGAACCGAGATCTTACCATAAGTCCAAGCATATCCTAAGACGCTTCCATCTCGTTCAAGAAATCATTAAAAGAAATGATGTAATGGTAAAACGAATTGATACAAAGAACAACATAGCAGACTCATTCACTAAGGCTCTTTTTTACAGCAATTAGATCGCCATCTAGATTATATAGGTATTAAATATGAGCGATTGGCTTTAGTGCAAGTGAGATATTGAAAGAATTATGCCCTGAAAGTCAATCGCAGTTATTGTATTAGTGGCATTTTTATATTCTCCCAACTCAAGATTGATATTAATAAAAGCAATTTATGATTCATCATTTGCTGTGTCTTATATTTTAATTATAAGATTATGATAAACCCCATAGGTTAGAGCAATGAAATTAGGGTTATGATGGAGATCATAATAGTAAGACCTAAGTTCCTATAATTAAACCCTAATATAAAATGTTCCTAGTCGATAGATCATTGATTCGGGGATCTATGAATCCGGAAAGACTAGCACATTCTATGTATGCTCGATGGAGAGGTGGTTGGTCTCACAGCCACTTATGTAGAGATACTAATATAAGGATGTAGGTGCTCATTAGGTTATGAGTCCACTGAACTGATCCGATAAGAGAACATCAAATAGAAGTCTTACTTGTCAAAAGAATGTTCTCTTAGTGGGAGTTGTGCATGTGGTCCTTAGACCTGAGACTACTATAGTATCTTATGCATATGAATCCATATTTTGGTGCATACTCATTTATGACAATTAAGTCATGTACGGGGTGCTTTTGGATATGGTGGATTGTGTATGAAGGTAATGAGTAGGTTAACAAGGAATAATCAATCACTCCTAGTTAGGGCTGGAAATGGGCCGGCCCAAAAGCTCATTGTCTGGAACTGGGCTGGGCCAGCTCAATAAACTTCGGGTCGGCCTAAAATTGGTTCAGGCTTCGGACTAAATTTTAAGCATATCGGACTAGTCTTCGGGTTGTAAAATAGAGTCCATTTAATTTTTGGGCCAAAGGGATGCCCGGATTCGGTCCAAAAATTTTTAAAATATAGTCTTTGGGTCGGCCCATTTCCAGCCCTACTCCTAGTAAGAGGAGAAGTTATCTCGTATGATCTCTTCGAACGATGACTCAGGAAGTCTTTGATTAAAGCATGATGAAATTAGATAGGGTTTCTAATCTTTTATCGATCAAGTCTTCATTATCGAATTGAGATTCGAAAGGATTAAGTGCTAGGGTTTGACATTTATCCATGCCCATCATTTAATCGGGATAAAGGAAGATCGAAGGATTGAATTCCATGGTAACTTTCCACTGAAGAGAAAATTCCTTGTCTTCTGGGTAGGCATGATACGCTACTAGACGTCAATTATGTCTTGTGGGTTTTCATGGATCAATTCGATTGGATTCATGAGTCAATTTGGAAGTTGGTTCGAATTGGCAACTTAGGTCAGCTCAATTTAACCAAATTAGGTCAATCGGGTTCGATTGGATCGAATCGGCTTGGACCTAGACCTACTACTGGCTAGATGGAGAACTAAAGGGTCACACATATTAGAGAATTGGCCAAGTAAGTCAATTGTATATTTATTAGGATCATGGGATCCTAATTGGCTAGCTAATTAACATACTAGCATATGTTGGCTAGCCCAACTACTAACTCAATTGAATTGGGTCAGCTTGTTTGCTAATTAGGCTAACCAATTTAAGTGATATTTAAATTGGGTTGAGTCCTAAGTGGGGCAGCCTAATTCAGTATGTATCTGAATTTATTTGGCATTTATCTTGGTCAAATTGAAGAGTCCTACATGACATGAACTCTTGTCCCCAATTCTTGGTGTGCGCCAAAATGCATGTGCACAGAAGGACCAAGAGTCCTTCTGCCAGTCAGTCACAAAGGCCAGATAAAGTTCAAAGCAAGGTTTCCGGTAATGGTACCGAGAGCTGTACCGGTGGCCGGCCGGTATCGGTACGGTGCCGTGCCAATACATGGTACGATGGGGCGTGCCGGTGTGAACCGGTACCACCAATTTTTTTTTTGATTTTGTTTGATGGATTTTGGGATTTTAAGATTTTATTTTATTTTTTAAGGGTTTAGGGTTTAGAATTTAGTGTTTAAGACCTTAAGTGCTTAGAATTTAGAATTTAAGATATGTCCGACTTCAAGGTTTAGGACTAAATCCTAAGGTTTAGGACTACTTTCAATTGAAATAATATATAAAATGATAATTAAACTAAGATTATCAGCAATTAATGAAAGTAAAATGTAGCATAAACATATAATTACATACCAATGTCTAGAATCGGGTAGAGTGTCGATGTCCATAAATATAAGGATCATTTATGTACTCTGTAGGAAGATCGGTATATCCCTCAAGCTAGGCAGCATGATACTCTAAGGTCATCCCAGGAGGTATGCGTGATGGATCATAACTCATCGCAGATCCCTCTTTGATATCCTGACTCTGAGAGCTATCCAGAGACTGATGATATGGCAGTGCAGGGGCCCATCCAAATATATCACCAGCAAAATCAGATCCATAAAATGCTCCGGACTGCATGGGATAATAACCACTGGAAGATGACGTTCAGATGCAGCATATGTATCATATTGATCGGAAGCTGCTGGTAGCTGCAGATAAGAGGATCCTGAATATAAGGATAACCCAGATACATCCATGGATCCTACTCCATGTGCAAGAGCTACAGCTGCATCATGTCCCGAACGACCTCGTAGAGCCCATCGTCTATATGGAATTGTATCACCACGGGATATATCAGATGGTAATCCATGATCTGTATTCTGTATGGCATGGCTAAACTGCGACTCCCCAGTGAATCGAATATGAATAGGTGGCTGCGACTCCTGTCCTTCAACCCCTCCCTGATCACTAGATCCTCCACTATCTGAAGCACTATCATCACTCTCTCTGATATCTGAATCTGAATGGACTGAGTGTTTTGATGGAGATGCAACTACCTTTCCTTTTCCTTTGTCTCCAGATCGAATATATGGTGGGGAGGGACGATATGCTATATTTGTTGGAGCCCTACGAGGAATATGGCCTGTTGCCCATTGTTCAGCATCCATCCCAGTCTCACTAGCTACAAAACTAGCTAGTCAAGGAGGCAATCCTGGCTCATCAAGCTCTGGCTGTTGCTGCTGACTCATGACCCACCCAATTATTAGATTTTCATCCTTATCAACATATGAACTTGCAGTGGGATCGAGATATTTCAATTCTAATTCCTCCTGAATACATTTTAGCCTCAATCAAGGTTCCCGGTACCGATACTGGGAGCCGTACCGGTGGCCGGCTGGTACCGATATGGTATCGTACCGTACCGTGCCAACACACAGTAACCGGTATGCTAATTTTTTTTGATTTTTTTTGATGAATTTTGTGATTTTAAGGTTTTTATTTTATTTTTTAAGGGTTTAGGGTTTGGAATTTAGTGTTTAAGAGTTCTAAACACTTGAAATTTAGAATTTATGATATATCCGATTTCAAGATTTAGGACTAAATACTAAGATTTAGGACTATTTTCAATTGAAATAAGATAAAAAATGATAATTAAACTAAGATTATCAGCAATTAATGAAAGTGAAATGTAGCATAAACATATAATTATATACCAATGTCTAGAATTTGGTAGAGTGACGATGTCCATAAATATAAGGATCATTTATGTACTCTATAGGAAAATCGGTATATCCCTCCTGCTAGGCAGCATAATACTCCTCTAAGGTCATCCCAGGAGATATGCGTGATGGATCATAACTTATCGCAGATTCCTCTCTGATGTCCCGACTCTGAGAGCTATCCAGAGACTGATGATATGGAGTGCAGGGGCCCATCCAAATATACCAGCAGTAAAATCAGATCCATAAAATGCTCCGGGCTACATGGGATAATAATCACTAGATGATTTCATCTCAGATCCATATGGATCATATGGATCAAAAGCGCCGGTAGCTGTGGATAAGAGGATCTTGAATATAAGGATGATCCAGATACATCCATGGATCCTATTCCACGTGCAAGAGCTGCAGCTATATCGTGTCTCGAATGATCATGTGTAGCCCGTCACCTATATGGAATCGTATCATCACGGGATCTATTAGATTATAATCCATGATCTGTATCCTACATGGCATGGCTAAACTGCGACTTCCCAGTGAATCGAATATGAATAGGTAGTTGCGATTTCTGTCCTCCTGCCCCTTCTTGATCACTAGATCCTCCTTTATCTAAAGCACTATCATCACTCTCTGGTATCTGAATCTGAGTGGACTGAGTGTTCCGATAGAGGTGCAACTGCCTTTCCTTTTCCTCTGTCTCTGGGTCTACTAGATGGTGGGGACGGACGATGTGCTGTATCTGCTGGAGCCCTGTGAGGAATATGACTTGTTGCCCATTGTCCAGCATCCACCCCAGCCTCACTAGCTACAAAACTGGCTGGTCGAGGAGGCGATCCTGGCTTATCAAGCTCTGACTGCTGCTGCTGATTCATGACCCATCCAATCATTGGATCTTCATTCTCATCAATATATGAACTTGCAGTGGGATCGGGATATTTCAATTCTACTTCTTGAATACACTTTAGTTTCAAACTTAAATTATAGTATACATACACAAGATCGTTGAGGCGTTTCTGTTTCAAATGGTTCCTCTGCTTGGAGTGGATAAGGCTAAATGTAGACCAGTTGCGTTCACATCCACTGGATGACACTGTCTGGAAGAGGATCTTAACTGCAAGAACCTCCAGATTTTTAGTAGATCCACCAAAATGCACCCATCATTCAGCTGTAAAAGATATTACATTATTTAAAATTTTGTATTTGACAAAATAAAAAATTTAATACTGATATAATATTACACTTACTCCTTAGTAGTACCTACCAGGATTCATCTTTGATTCATTTCTGATTGCTACAGTGGATCCAAATGAATCTTTGATTTATTTCTAATTGAATTTAACTTTTTAGGGACTTCATATATTACTACGTACCTGCTAGATACAAATCCGAACTCATTTGATAACTTCACCGTCCATCAATGATCCGGATATACTCAGATGCATGTGATGGATCTGCCTCTTGGATCTTTTTCTTTGTTCTTTACATCATGAAATATTAGAAGCCCATCTGAGCATACCTCTCGGAGTTCACGGCGTGAAGTACCTCATATAGAGGCTTGATAGCCTCCACTATTCTTTCAGCCCGCTGCCAGAATGTCTGTCTCGTCACTAAATTTTCTACATTGCTTTCCTCAGTATTTGCCCTGGCATATCTGCTATGCTGCCACTCATGACTGACAAACATCTGACGTAGCTCTGCTTTCTTGTTAAGAAGACTATCAAGTGCAATGTAATTAGTAGCAAATGGTTTGACCCCCGGTCTCAATATTTTTTTCCAGTAAAGCTCCTCATCAATGATAAGATCCATTTATTGTTATATATAAATCTGGTGATAGATTGTGCGAGTTCAACAATCTTCTGCATCCTGCGGATTTTTCCAATATCTATCAACATGAGGTTTATACAATATGTAGCACAAGGGGTCCAGAAAATATGCGGCCGTCAATCCATCAAGATCTGCCCTGCAGCCTTGTACTGTGATCCATTATCAGTGATGACCTGCACGACATTATGCTCTCCCACTTGATCAATCACCTCTATCAATCTGAGGATATAACTGGCGTCATGCACATGATCTTAATTAGCAATAGACTTCTAAAAAAAAGTCTTTCCATCACAATAAGTCAAAAAATTGATGATGCTCCATCTAGTAGGACCAGTCCAACCATCATACATCACCATCAATCCATACATGGGCCACTCGCTCTGATACGAGGATATCCATCCTTCTAGCTTCTTATTGCTGTTCAGAAGCTGACCATAGATATATCTCGATGCTGGAGGATCTACAACTGCACCAGCAGCCTGTATAGATAAAATAGCAGAGCGATAATATGGATTGTCTGCTGCATGGGCTGGGATATGACTGAAATGAAACTAGAAGGAGATGGCCCGTCATATATCCTTCTTTTTATCCTTTTTCAGCATTGTGTCAATCCTCTGTTGCTTATAATCTCTACTGGAAAAGGCACGTGGATCGATATCATGGATAGTGGCTCCCTTTGGAATGTTCCTGGAAGACTTCTACTGCCAAATGCTTCTAACATGGATGCAATACGGCTAGTGCCTCTCCTGACGGGTTCTCTGACTGAGGTCCTCCTAAACTGTCTCAGACTCTCCTGCAGCACTAGCAGAAGCGGATCCCGATCCTGACTCAAAAGCTGATAGCCCAAATTGCTGTCTATGCCTGGTTGCCTCCTCCTGCTGCCTCTGCTCATACAAGCTCGCTTGCATAGCAGCCTCCATTTATGTCTCATCAGAAGAAATAAATGCTCCCTCTGACTTCCTGGAGTAATAAGAAGGTGGTTTTGCAGCTCTGCGATCCATCTCTGCCTTCTTCTTTGCTGCTCTTTCCTTCCCAGCTTTGAAATCAGCAAAGTATTTCTTCATTAACAGACGGACCTCCCGTGGATACTGTCGGCATGCAGATACATCAGAATAGCCGTCAGCCAAGTGCTGCTTTAACCTTGTTACCCCCACCTTTGAATTCAGTATTGCATCATTTACGTATCCAGTGATGCCGACTCGAGAGCCTCTCTCCATGTATCCAGCCAATGTCCCTCTCCGGATCCTTCTTCCTCCTTGATGGATCCATACCTGAATATTTAAATTACATATAAGATCAATAATAATGTTTATTAATTAACACTTTATTAACCTAATTTTTAAAATATAAATTTTTTAATTTTTTTATTTAAAAAAATTAAAAATAAAAAAAATAAAAAAAAATAAAATTTTAGATTTATGTAGGATTCTATCATACATGCTACATATATTTTTTTAAGATCCAAGAAATGCATTAAAAGTCAATTTTTTTAAATTTAAGACCTACGACACTATTCATGAGATGCTTCAAAACTTGAATAAATCGACATGAAATTTATAGTGAAAGTAGCTTACAAGCCCTAGATTAATAATTTATAATTAAATTTTTTTTAATTTTTTAATTTATTAATCTGAAATTAATTTTTAATTTTAAAAATTATATATTTAATAAAAAATCAAGATTTTAGTATCATTATGTAGATCTATCATACAGCTACCATATACTCTAAAATCATAGCCAATAAATAAATTTTGACAGCATTTCTTCTTAATTTTTTATTTTGCATGTATTTTAATAAAAAATGAGACGAAAGAGGGAAATACGGAAAAAAAAGGTATACGTACCTTGATTCTACCTTCTTCGATTTCTGGATATTTGATTTGGTTGAAATTGATTGAATTTTTCTTTAAAGTCTTTGTCGTAGAATAAACAACGAACAGAGAGCTCTCTGTTGTTAAACTGAAAGCTCATAAGAGCTTTCAGATATAGCCCCCCCAACCCCACATGTCACATGGCTACTGTAGCCATGTAGCCAAAAACAAAAAAAAAGCCCCCCACCCACCCGAACCGACCCGAATCGGGCTAAAACTGCCCGAACCAATCGGTTCGGCCTCGTTTCGACCGGTTCCGCACCGGTTCAACCCGGTTCGGGTCCAGTTTGGTCCGGTAAAAGATTTTTTTTTATTTTTTTGGGGGCCATTTTGATTTGTGGCCGAACCGTGCCGGCCGGCCACCGGTCCGGTTCGGTACGCCCCGAACCGGCTGGTTCGGCACGGTTCGGAGAACCCTGGCCTCAACCTTAAATTATAGTGTACATACACAAGATCGTTAAGGCATTTCTGTTTCGGACGGTTCCTCTGCTTGGAGTGGATAAGGCCAAATGTAGACCAGTTGAGCTCACATCCACTAGATGACACCGTCTGGGAGAGGATCTTAGCTGCAAGAACTTTTAGATTTTTAGCAAATCCACTAAAATGCACCTACCATTTAGCTGCAAAAGATATTATATTATTTAGAATTTTAGATTTGGCAAAATAAAAAATGTAATCCTGATATAATATTACACTTACTCTTTAGTAGTACCTTTCAGGATTCATCTTTGATTTACTTCTGATTGCTACAGTGGATCCAAATGAATCTGTGCCCTCCCTAAAAAATTGTCATAAAAAAATTTTGTTATCATGTACTACTTGTTGAAATTAATGCTCATAAAAATTATTCAATAATTTCAAACTAACATCTTCTAGGTATATAGTAGCAACATCTGGATCGGGCTCCATCTTATATATAACATTGCATAGGGCAGACATAAGATCTTCATCCATGACAATGTCTGGTATGGAGTATTGAAATCTCGGATTCAGATAGTAAGCTGCATATATATTTTAAGAATTAGTCAAGCATTTTTGTACAAATCTAATTGAATTTAAATTTTTAGAGATTTCATAAATTACTACGTACCTGCTAGATGCAAATCCGAACTCATTTGATAACTCCACCATCCATCAATGATCCGAATATACTCAGATGCATGTGATGGATTTGCCTCCTGGATCTTTTCCTTTGCCATTTGCATCATGAAATACAAGAAGCCCATCTAAGCATACCTCTCGGAGTCCACGACACGAAGTACCTCATATTATCATCTCAGCCCGCTGCCAGAATATCTATCTCGTCACAAAAATTTTTCACATTGCTTCCCTCAGTATTTGCCCTGGCATATCTGCTCTATTGCCACTCCTGACTAACAAACATCTGACGCAGCTTTGCTTTCTTGCCAAGAAGACTATCAAGTGCAATGTAATTAGTAGCAAACTGTGTGATCCCTGGTTTCAATATTTCTTCCCTGTAAAGCTTCTCATCAATGATAAGACCCATATATGGTTATATATAAATCTGGTGATAGACTGTGCTAGCTCAACAATCTTCTATACCCTGTGGATTTTTCCAATATCCATCAACATGAGATCTATACAATGTGCAGCACAAGGGGTCAAAAAAATATATGGTCGTCGCTGCATCAAGATCTGTCCTGCGGTCTTGTACTATGGTCCATTATTTCTGATGACTTGCACGACATTATGCTCTTCCACCTGATCAATCACTTCCTCCATCAATCTGAAGATATAATTGGCATCGTGCACATGATCTGAAGCATCAATAGACTTCTGAAAAAAGTCTTTCCATTACAATAAGTCAAGAAATTGACGATGCTCTATCTAGTAGGACTAGTCCAACCATCACACATCATCGTCAACCTATATACGGGCCACTTCCTCTGATATGAGGATATCCATCCTTCTAGCTCCTCCTTATTGCTGTCCAGAAGCTGACCATAAATATCCATCGATTCTGAAGGATCACACCTAGATGAAATAGCATAGTGATAATATGGATTGTCTGCTACATGTGCTGGAATATAACTGAAATGTAACCAAGAGAAGATGACCTGCCACATATCCTTCTTATCATTTTTCAGCATTGTGTCAATTCTCTGTTGCTTGGAATCTCTATTGGAAAAGGTATGTGGATCGACATCATGGATAGTGGCTCCCTCTGGAATGTTCCTGGAAGACTTCCTTCTATTACCAAATGCTTCCAACATGGATGCAATATAGCTGGTGCCTCTTCTGATGGACTCTCTGACCGAGAAGGTCCTCTTAAACTATCTTAGACTCTCCTGCAGCACTAGCAGAACCGGATCCCGATCCTGACTCGAAAGCTGATGGCCCAAATCGCTGTCTAGCCTGGCTGCCTCCTGCTGCCTTTGCTCATACGAGCTCGCCTGAATAGCAGCCTCCATCTGTGCCTCCTCATCAGAAGGAATAGATGCTCCTTCTGACTCCCTGGAGTAATAAGGTGGTTCTGTGGCTTTGCTCTCCATCTCTGCCTTCTTCTTTATTGCTCTTTCCTTTCCAGCTTTAAAATCAGCAAAGTGTTTCTTCATCAACTGATGGATATCCCGTGGACACTGTCGTCATGCAGATACGTTAGGATAGCCGCCAGCCAAGTGCTGCTTCAACCTTATTGCCCCCACCTTTGAATTCAGTATTGCATCATTTACACCTCCAGTGATGCAGACGCAAGAACATTTCTCCATACAACTAGCCAATGTCCCGTCCCGGATCCTTCTTCCTCGATGGATCCATACCTGAATATTTAAATTACATATAAGGTCAATAATAATGTTTATTAATTAATACTTTATTAACCTAATTTTTAAAATTTTAATTATTTTTTTATTTTTTTATTTAAAAAAATTTAAAAATAATAAAATAAAAAAAATTAAATTTTAGATTCATGTAGAATTCTATCATACATGCTACATATATTTTTTAAGATCCTAGAAATGTCTTAAAAGTCAATTTTTCTTCAATTTAAGACCTAGAGCACTATTCATGAGACGCATCAAAACTTGAATAAATCGACATGAAATTTATAGTGAGAGTAGCTTACGAGCCCTATATTAATAATTTATAATTACAATTTTTTTTACTATTTTTTTTAAAAATTAATTTATTAATCCAAAATTAATTTTTAATTTTAAAAAGTATATATTTAATAAAAAATCAAGATCTTAGTATCATTGTGTAAATCTATCTTAGATCTATCACATACTCTAAAATCATAGCTAACAAAAAAATTGACAACATTTCTTAATTTTTTGTTTTGCACGGCTTTTAACATTAAAAAAGAGAGGGAAGAGGGAAATAGGGGAAAGGGAAGCTATACGTACCTTGATTCTACCTTCATCTTCGATTTCTGGATGTTTGATTGCGTTGAAATGGATTAATTTTTTTTTTAAACCCGTCGTCGCAAAACAAAAAACGAACAACAGAGAGCTCTTAAGAACTTTCTTAGAAGCCCTCAGTCACATGGCTATAGTAGCCATGTGACAAAAACAAAAAAAAATCCCCCCATCCGAACCGACCCGAACCGGGCTGAACCGGGCTCGAACTGACCGAACCGAGCAGTTCGGCCTTATTTCGATTGGTTCAGCACCGGTTCGGCCTGGTTCTAAGCTGGTTCGGGCCGGTATAATATTTTTTTTATATTTTAATAGGGCGGGAACCATTTTGTGTGGCCGAACCATGCCGGCCAGCCACCGGTCCGGTTCGGCACGGTTCGGAGAACCCTGGTCCAAAGGACTTCATCCTCATCTCCACTCCCATTTGTAAGGGCATTGACTAGTCAAGAGGTAAGAATTCAGTGTGGAAGGGGTTAGCGCAAAATGAAGAGTTGCGTCTCTTCATTTTGGTACTAATTTGAGACAAGGAGTCCTGTTTGAAGTCTCCTGTGTTTCTCCAATGCCTCATATTTGAAATCACACCTCTTGGGCTTTTCATAACTGGTCAAGGCCACGTGGCAGGAGGAAAATTACCGGAAATCGAAGAGACAAAGACTTGTCTCTTAGTACATGAAAGGTCTTATCTAGATATGTCTTTCTATCTTAATAAGACTCCTTCTGTTTGAAGGGTCTTATCAAATGGCTGGTGGATAGACATATCAGGCGCCCCATCCCACCCTATATATTGACATCGGTAATCTGATGCCAAGGTAGATGAGACTTCCATCAGAATACTACTGCTATTTTCTCTCCCTCAACCTTAAGACAAGTTTGTCTCTTTAAGACAACTTATTCTTTCTAGACAAGGCTAGTCTAATTAAGACAAGAGCCAAGGGAGAAAAATAGAAGGGGTATTAGGAAACAGAGTGGATTCAGAGTATTCTCTGAGAGCCCTACAGGAGGATAGGGGATCCAGCAAAGGAGGAATGTCCGAAAGGTTGCCGAAAAAGTACCAGGCAAACAAGCAACCTTCGTAGGAGTGCTTCCTTGGTCTCATTCCTGTGTGGATCATCTCTAAAGGGCATGCACTTGTGTGTCTCGTGAAAATTAAGGAATACAGCGTTCCAGGTATTCCTTTATAGTCCCAAAGATTTGTTTTATTAGTTGTTATGCACATGTGATCCTAGGGTTTAGGGTTCCGGCCGGTTAGGGTTTTAAATATAAAATTTTGAAACCTAGTCTTCCGTTGTGCCCTGCCTGGGTAACCCAACAGAAGGGGCTCTTATTTGGTGGTGGTGGGGCCCGGTTGTTGGCTTAGCTCTCCACTGGCCAAGAGGTGGCGGTGTTAGTGCACTGGGATAAAACTCACTTGGGCGGCATTGCCAACATACTTATGGTTTGCACTCCTTAAAATTATTTCAGGCTCTTTCTCTAATCTATTGGTGCCGAAATCTGTTAGGCATTAGAAATGTTGGAGCTAGTGATGAGAGGGGATCTTTGGATGACGGGACTTGCAAAAAGTCCTGGCCAGAAGGTATTCCGGCGAGGACCTTTCGATGCTCAAATGAGATCTACAGCCCAATAGTATGAGTATGAGGCAGAATTTTTTGGCATACCTCCTTTTATAAGCAAGAGACAGGATCATTTTCAGGATGAAAAGATCTTAAGAGATTTGGTGGGAGGTGACAGGGCTGAAGATTCTATCACGCGGGCCGTCAGGGGATCTTCCTATCCGTATAAAATGTTCACACCCCTTTATTGGAACTTTATTCTTTGTGTGGAATCAGCCAAGTTTCTTAATGACGATATTGATCACTACATGAGTCCAGCCACGCTCTCTTTAATTGCGAAGATACAACAGTGATTAGGGGTCATGGAGCATGATGTGACCGTTTAGACATTCAACTAGGATGTGGAGATGAGTATCGATCGTGTCGACCTTCGGATGGTCCAAGAGAGTGTTGCCTGAGGATCTGCTCTCCATCAGATACAAGGATCTGGGGTCGGTCTAAGCACCTCTATTGAAGCCAAGGGATGGTTGTTCCCAAGATGCTTCATTGAACTACCCTGCTCGAAGGCGGACACGTGCCGATAGCCTTTGGAGGATCGATTGATGAGGAGGCATCAGTTGGCATTAAGGCTAGATAGGGCAAAGATAATTGGCAGACAGTGCTTGGCTGGGTCCGGTTGGTTAGGAGAGGTGCCAGTTTCTTTGATGAGGGGTCGGTTGGATAATGAGACCACCCTTGCATCGAGCATGCGATCGAGTTACAAATGTCCAAGAATATCGAAGCCAGGAGGAAATCATTAACTGATAAAGAATCGAGTCCGGTAAATGGTCAGCGAATATGCAAACCCAATTACGAACGGTTGGCCAATATGTAGTATGGCCGTTTGACTAGGCTTATTGACTTGGGCCTCATATCTTTGTTTCAAGCAGGATTCCCCCCAACACACCAAAAAAATTGATACAACTTTTTGAATATCATGTTCATCAGCACACTCTGCATACTATGGTGATACACACTTATGACTTTCTGATATATATACTATAAGTTTATTTGATACAAACCTAGCAATGATGCAATACACATTTTCAGTAAATGGATACATAATTTCCAGAATATTCTTTTTACCTTGAGCTATATATTGGATCACTAATGGGTGTGTATCAAAGAAGCTTACTGTATATATCGGAAAGTCAATAAATGTGTATCACCAGGCCATGTAGTGTGTACCAGTGAACATAATATTCCAGAAATTGTGTATCAATTTGTTTGAAGGTAGGGTTCTTGGTACCGTCCCAAACTGCCTGATTCGGGGCATACCGTACTGTACCAGCCAAGAGCTAGTATGGTTTAGCCATGAAAACGGTCCGGAATGCTAGACCGTTCAAAAAACCATGTACCAGACCAGACGGGGCCTGGTGCTGGTTCAGTATTCCTTGTTTGACGGTGTATTGGATTGCTGGATGGCTAAGTTGCTAAGTATGTATCTTATGGTTATACCAAATAGTTGTACTCATCGACTAACAAAAGACTAGGCTAGCCGACTAAGACTATATGATAGATATCCGATGAGCGGCGGCTCAACTATTTTGGTTATGAAAAAGCGACGACAACCCAACCAAAAGCTGACTATTCACATTAAGCCAAGAAATGGCCAAGCAACCAAACCTGAAGGGGCAACATGCTTGAAGGGATCTATCTAGCTGACTAAAAAAATAAGGCAACTAATCTACGAGGTGCCAAAGCACCATCGACGACTAAGATGAAGATGTTGATTATTAAAAAATGTCCGACTAAGAGGGTAACAGATCAATAGCTGTCCGAGCAGAAAGTGGATGCGCCAACTGTTTGCATCAACAGGAGTTAGCCTCAATAAAATGTTGTTTTAATTAACAAAAAGAAGCTATCTTCCAATAGAATTCAGTTATCACAAACATCTATAAATACCAGTAAGAGAGGACTTTCAGGGGGTAAGCTAAAGCTGTGCACTGTGCAAGGAACTACCACTTTAACTTTTTAAGTTTCTCATCTACATGACAAACTCTCCTCACTGACTTAAGCATCGAAGGGTCCTCCACCATAGAACCTCCCTCTGGTTCAGGACTTGTTTTGTAGGTAAGAAGACATTTGTGGCGACGAAAACTAGTTAGGTGCTTACAACGTTGCCCAACTTAAGTAGCTCACCAAAAATCGCTCGAAGATCGGGAGTTTAGCATCAACAGTTGTATAGTATTTTGGTGAAGTCTATATTCTAGAAACTATATATTGATTTGTTTAAGAGTGTATTAACTTGATTATTAATTTGTTTAGTATCATATGACCATGTAGTTTGTAATCACAAAAAATGTGCTAAAAATAAGGAAGAAAGAGAATGCCACATATTTTTTTTTAATCATGGGACTGACGACTCTGTTATTAGAAAAGTCTTTGACTTTTAGGTTTATTTTTTAAGATTAGTGTTAAGTGAAATGCGGCAAACTATGAAACCCGGCCCATAATTTTTCTCTAGTGCCTGTCCCATATGATTTTTGTTCCTATAGGAGGGTATGCATGGAGAAGGAAGACGTGGTGTGTGGCCATGCAGGATTCTCTAGAAGAGGATGTGCATTGCTCTAATACCATGTTTAGAAAGGGAAAATTGATGGATCTGTTACCCTAAGTCTGACCCTCTGTTGTATTTATATTAATAGCAAAATAATACAATGTTGTAAATGTCTTTGATGCATATACTTAATTACCCTTAACAAACTGAACTTAGATAACTAGAATGTTGTTTTATATTAGGTTATGATAAAGTTGGAGCATTCTTCTCTGCAAGAAATTATGGTCAATAATGCTAGAGTCTTGAATTTGATGGGCTAATATTTATCTTTTTGTTTTTTGGAAGTTCTCTCTATTTATTGTATATGTTGTAGTATCTATGATGGCTAGATGGTGCTACTGCCTTACTGCAATCTACCACTTCATTTTTCAAGACAAATATTATTGAATGCATAAAATGTTTTGAAATTTATGTAAGATTTAAATTTACATAGTAAAGTACTAGTCTGTTGCTCGTTGTTGTACTGTAATCCTTCACTCTTGTTGGATGCATAATTCAAAGAACACCATATCTTTCTCTTAGATTGTTAATTTATTATTCTTTTCTATTTTCTTTTACATCACTAATTTGCTAAAATTTTCTTGTAGGATATTTTTGGATGTTCCTAGTGATATTACCATTGATGTGGATGGTATGAGCTTTGCATTACATAAGGTAATTCTGTATATGAGTTTTTCCTCGGTTACATCTAGTGGTAATGAAGAATAATGTTGTTTTGTGCATATTTTTAAGAAGCATGTTGTTTTGTGTTATAATAGTTAATAAAGTAGTAATTCTAGAATAATTTACATGTCTAGCAACTTATATGAATATGAATTGTTTCTTTCTCACCACCTCTTTGGACAAACTACTTTTTCTCATCATTGCAAAGCATCGACAGGAAAATAACACACCCTACTTCCTCTCAATATGTCTACAATTTATACAACTTTTCATCATATAGCTCATACTCATCAGATTGTACACCTCCATAACTATTGCATATAAGAAAAGCATCTACTAGAGAAGGCAATGCTTTAAAAAGAAATGTATGCTACTTAGAGCTGATTTAACAAACTTGGTTTTACTTGATAAAAGGGTAAAAGGCTCAAAATTGATTTTCCAAAACAAGTAAAGGAAAACTAGATCTTATGTTTCCTGAAATTTCTTTTCTGGGAGATGATTTTATCATGCTTCCCCAATGAATGTATTTATTTTGAGGATTCTAAAAAATAATGACAAAACATAGTCTTCTAGAATTAGAAGAAAAACAACGATAATTTGCAGAAGAGGTGTCACTTTATTGTAGTTAGTCATGTCACTTTGAAGTCATGAAAGTGAGATCTCAAGGTTTAGAGCAAAAAAGCTTCTATTTTGGGTGCAAGTTTGTCAAACTGCCTTGGTGATTCTAGGCTATGAACTCCTTATGTAACATAGGTGGGTACCTATGTGCTTAGGTGGTTACCCAGGGATGAAAAGCGTTCTAGGTATTTAATATGCATACCTTTGATCATATGCATAAATATACATGCGCACATATTACATACAGATCTTTCACTATACATGGAATCATAAATCTAATTTTCACACTTAACAGTCCAAAGATCAAAATTCATTTCCTTTTTGGTAAAGCAAAGATCAAATTCCATCTAAAGGAGATGAACAACATTATTGCCGCCACTGCAGCAGCCTGCATGCTGTGAAAAATAGCCAGACCAGTCATCTACTAGCAAGAAGCAGGAGGAGGGCAAGAAGCAGCATCCAACAGGTTGCAGCATCACAACTAACAACTAACCATCAAAGAGGAGGAGACGAGCAAAATAGAAGGAAAAATTTAAAAAGAAAAGTTGAAGAATGGCTAGATGAAGAAGACGTAGGAGTTAAAGAGAAAGTGGAATAAAAATCAAAGGATGGAGAAGAAGATGAGATTGGTTTGAAGAAGAAGAAAGAAAGGAAGAGAAACATAAGCTTGGTATTACTGCAGCTATAGCCACCACTTGTAGCTGCTAGTTGACTTGTTGGTAGCTGTTGACCATCCATTTAGTTGCAGTTAGGTTTGTGGTAGCCTTTGGTGCCCTCCCAGATGTCCTATATGTGGCTCAAATAGGAAAAGGAAGTGGAAAAATAAGCTCTTAAAAGTTGGATTCAAGTGGTCTTTGCCTGGGTAGCTTGAGCCAATTAAATGCCTAGGAGGGCAGTTTTAGCAACATTATCTAAGTGAAATATTATACAAGAAGCGTTAGACAACTATGTATTAAGATGTGTATTAGTTGTCAATATACACTTAGCTAGCTTTCCTTTCTAGTAAGATTTGAATGAGTTGTACATGGGTTGTGTATAAGTTGTATATGAGCAGCCATTGGTTGGCACTTGCCTAACTTGGTTTTATCTCTTGAATATACCTCCTGTAATATATTAGTGCATCAAGTAATATAGGAACTTTACTTCTCCCATCATGGTATTAGACCTTTAGGGCTCAAGCCATAGATCCCAACTATGCCACCATGCCGCGTCACCCCAGGTCGGGCCGTACCATTCTATCTCGGCCTCGATTCTAGCAAGGATCCAAGAATCGATACTAGGACTTATATCGGTTATTGACCAGTACGGATTGGTACGGTACCATATCATACCAGATCCCATATTGGGCTCCATGAAACTAAGAAAAAAATCTTTTCCTTCCCCATGGCTACATTGTTTGATCCAAACCTGACCCAAACTGGGCTTGAATAGAACGAAACTCACCAGTACAGTACCATACCATACTGTACTTTTACAATCCAGATCTTGCTCCTCTCTCTTCTTCCTCTTTTCTTGCTATAACCAGCAGTTCTTTCTAACAGCAATGCCTTCTCTATTAGTTTATTATGGATAGCAAACAATTTTCTACTTTTACATTTGATCAAGTCCTCAAGAACTTGATCGGTACCACTATCAAGTTAAATGTTACTATCTCATTTGGGCTCAATCTTTAGGTCTTTTCTTGGGTGCTCAACAAAATACTTGAGCATATCACGTTAGGACCACCAGCCATTACTGATCCCTTGTATAAAGGATGACTCATTGATGCATACGTGTGGCTGATCAATAGTATGGAGGCCTTTATTTCTCCCAGTGTCTTGTTTCTTGACTCCGCAAAAAAAATCTGAAATTTTCTACGTGATTTGTATGGTAACAAGAAGAATATCTTAAGTTTTTGAACTTTATGAGAAGCTATTTTTGTTAAATCAAAGTGATAAAATAGTTATTAATTACTATGTAGAGCTCTGTTTTGTTATTGATGAACTTGATGTTTATCAGCCTCTTGTTTTGAATATATAGCAATTAAAGGAATATCGTGAAGGCTTAGCTGTTACAAAGTTTCTATATGGTCTATGTCTGAAGTTGGCCAACTAGATGTGTGGCCTTATCTTTGGTGCTGACTCAATCCATCTTTATCAATTTTTAACCGAGTACTCTGAATTTCTATGGGTATGTCCACTCCTACCCCTGAGACCTTGGCCTTCATTACAGGCACTTGTGGTTATGTCATGGACGTGGCGGTGGACATGATTCCGGGCATGGCCGTGGTGTTGATCGTGGACGTGGACATGGACATGGCCTGTGCACATGCTCTCATTGTGGATGCAACAATCATACAATGGATTGTTGCTAGGAGAAAATGGTAAGCCAGATTGGGCTCAATTGGCCTCGACTACTATTGGGACTGATTCTTCTACCCAAAATAGTGATGCCTCTCTTGGGTTTGTCCAGGTTTTCTAAGCTGAGTATGAGTGTTTCCTTCAGCCTCAAGGGACGACGTCTACTACTACTACTTTTGCGCTTGCTTCAGGTACTGATGCTTTTATTGTTCCCTCTAGTTCATGGATTCTAGATTCAGGAGCCTGCAACCACATGACAAGTATAAAATCCCAGTTCTCTTATTTTTCGTTTACTGTCTCCACTCCATCTATTACTACTGTTGATGGTTCCTGTTATCTTGTCGAGGAAATCGGAACTGTTTTGGTTTCATCCAATCTTTCTCTTCCTAATACATTTTATATTTTTAATTTTTTCATTAGTCTTCTATCCATTAGCCAACTTACTAAATCCCAAAATTACTCTGTAACTTTCCTGCCTATTATGTTTTTAAGGACTTGTAGACTGAGAAGAGGATTGGTTTGGGCCATGAGCATGATGGATTATACTTTCTAGGTGATGAGACTCATCCTATGGCTTGGTAGTGTCTACCTCCGAGTCCCCTCTATATGCAGTTCTTTTCCTTATGAATTAGCACATTATGATGTTTGTGATCCTTTTTATGTTCAGTTTATTCAGGACTTTCATTATTTTATTAATTTTATTGATGATTGTACTTAGGTTACCTGGGTCTATATGTTGAAAGACCAAGGTAAGTTTCTCATGTTATTCAAACACTCTTTAATAAAATAAAAAATCAATTTTCTACCAGTATTCATATCTTGCACACTAATAATGCACTAGAATTTGTTCAAAATGACATCTATTTTTTTATGATAATCATGGCATCGTTTATCAAACACTTGCCCTTACACATCTCAGCAAAATGGTGTCGCTGAAAGAAAACATCATCATTTACTTGATGTTGCCCGTATATTCATGGTTGAAATGTAAATACCAAAATATCTATGGGCCGATGTAGTTCTTACTGCATGTCATCTCATTAATTGTTTGCCCTCTTCTATCCTTTTTGGTGATATTTTCATGTGTCGTCTGTATCCATATAAATGTGTTTTCACTTCCTCTTAAGGTCTTTGGGTGTGTTTATTTTGTCCATAATCTTACTCATATTAATGATAAATTATCTTTCAGATCTATTAAATGTGTCTTTGTTGATTATTCAAACACTCAAAAGGGATATCGATACTTTGATCCATCCTCTCGGAGGTACTGCGTCACTACTGATATCACTTTTTTCGAGTCCATACCCTATTTTTCTTTTTTTTGAGTCTGATTTGGTTATTCCCTCTGTTCCACTACTTTCTATTTGTTCCCCTCCTACCAAATTTGTTTCCCCTACTAAACCATTGCAGGTATACTGACGTCGGAAAGTCACTCCCATTCCACCTCTAATCTTATTTGATATGCCTCTCCCAACTGTAGCTCCTAATCATTAGCCTCTTTCTTCTCCACCTAGTGATCTTGTGTAGGAATGCCTGACGATCCCCGGGTTGCATGCAGCCATGCTGTTTTTTCAAAATTTTTATTTAATTAAAATAATTCATAGCAAAAATAAAAATCTACTCTAAGAATGTGTATAGCATGAAATCATGAATATGTAATATAGATCCGCAAATAAAAAAAATATTAAGTAGATCAAATCTACTTACCTGTTGTGCTACTCCATCTTCATCGGATCTGATGGATGCCCAGGGTTTTGTTGGAGCTGCGCATCCGCCCGGTCTCTGCTGGTATCTACACAGAGATGGCTTGATTGAAGCCTCGAGGCCACTACAGTGTTAGCACCTTGTAGCAAGGAATGCCAAACCGTGCCAAATCGATCGGTTCGGGGCGTACCGAACCGGACCGGTGGCTGCACGGTTCGGCCATATAATTCGGTTCCCACCCATTTTTTTTAAAAAAATTATGTACCGGCCTGAACCAGTCCAAAACTGGACCGAACCGGACTTGAACCGGTCGGAACCGTGCTGAACCGGTCGGTTCGGCTGGTTCGTGACTGGTTCGATCTGATTTTTCTTTAATTTTTTTTCCTTTCATTATTCACTACCGTAGCCATGTGGGTGGGAGGGGCCGTTGTTTTGGCTTCTTAAGAGAGCAAACAGATTCAACGAACGAAAAATTCTTCATTTTCCCTCCATTTCAAGGCAATCAAACATCCAAAAATTGAAGAGGAAGGTAGAATGAATGTATGTATATCTTCCCTTTTCCCTCTTTCCCTCTTTTCTCTTTACAGGACTATCATGCTACTTGGCTAGAGGGATTTACTGATCTTCCTACTGAGTACATCAATGATCCCGATATTTATGGACATCGACACTCTACCCGATTCTAGACATTGGTTTGTAATTATATTTATATGTTATCTTTCACTTTCATTAATTGCTGATAATCTTAGTTTAATTATTATTTTATATCTTAATTTAATTAGAATTAATGTATTAGTAATTTTTAAATCCTAAATCCTAAATCTTGAAGTCTTCGTTCTTAAACTCTAAATTCCAAATTCTAAAGGCCCTAAACACTAAATCCTAAACCATAAACCCTAAAAAAACAAAATAAAAATCTAAAAAGGTCAAAATCCATCAACCAAAAAAAATTGGGCTTGCCGGTTCATACTGGCATGCCTACCCATACCGTGTGTCGATACGGTACGGTATCGGTACCGTACCTTACATGAACCGGCTTGCCTACCCATACCGTGTATCGGTACGGTACAGTATCGGTACCGTACCTTACTGGCTAACCATTGGTACGGGTCCTGGTACCGATACCGGGAACCCTGCCTTGTAGATCTCGCTTCAACCGTTGGATCGAATCTTCCTTTTCTTTTTCTCTATGCTAGAATCCAAGAAAGAAGATTGATCTCTTTTCAAGAAATCAAAGGAGAATTTCTTTCCTTTTTTTATATGAACCTTTCATGCAAGATCGAAAGAGGATCAAAGAGGGTGATGAATAAAATCTCTTTTTTATTTTGTGTGGTGGAAAGAAGGAAAAGATAGGGCGGTCACATGTGAGAGATCTCTTCATGTTTAAAATTCCAAGAAAAATTATGCCATCTTATGTTTTTGCACCCCATGTCCTTTTCCTTTCTTATGCCAAATTGGAATCCTTCTTTCCCTAAACTTTTCCCATTTAGAATTAAGATAAGCAATTGAATCAAATTCAAAGACTAATCACTATATGGATAAGGATAGGAAGGAGGGAAACTTGGAGCGCCCAACCTCTTTGTGCGCCCCACATTATTTTGATGCCCAAGATTGCTTTCACGTGAAGAAAAGAGGAGGCGTGACTTCTTTCTTACATGCATAAGAGGGAGAGAGAGGCGTGGGGAGAGACAAAATTAGTTAGGATTAGTTAGAAATTAGTTCAACCAACTAATTCTAACCAATTAGGAAACTAATCTAATCGCTAACCAATTTAGGTTTAGGTTTAAATCTATAACTAATTAGGAATTAGATTTAATCTAATTAGGACCACTAAATCCAAATAGAATAGATTAAACTTAACTGAATTATTAAAGCTAATTGAATTAAATCAGATTTAATCACTTAGGATTAGGCAACCAATTAGGTCAAATCGAATTGGCTCGCAATAATTATAATTAGGTTAGTCCAAAATCTAATTGGACTAGGTCATCACCCAAACTTAACCACATTGAATTTAATTCAATTTATATCGAGCCTAATCATAATTAGATAATCAAATCATCTAATTAAGTTATAACTTTTGTAATAAAATCTTTTTTGCTAAAATTAGCAGGTGCCAAAAATAGTAGGCGTCAAAATAGCAGGTTCGAAATTTATAATGCTTACAAATTTAGAGTTTCTAAATATATAATTTATATATTTCGATCCAACTATGTGATCAGGTCAAGCTCTTATAATGTATGATCCCTCAAGTTCCATTCTGTCTGGTAGTGAGATATACCATGATCTCCATCATAGTATCATCAAACTCTTTTGATGAACCGGAATAATTCTAGCTCACTTCATCAAGGATCATTGATCCGAGATGATCCTAATGGGTTCTCACAATTCACTAGTGATGCCTAGTAGCACGTAGTAGCAACCTAGTAGAACAGAAGAAAGAATTCTTAGGTATAGTTACCGTGTGATTAAGTTCTATCGAGAGTCCCAACATGATGCAAGTTATGGAAACTCATCAAACCCTAATCATTTGTCATATACCAAATTTAATTAGCTTATGTCCAATATGAAACTCATAGAAACTCTTTTCTATCCTTCACCTACCGTGGCCACGTATTTTCTGGATTTAGCTTCTTTAATTGCATAGGATTGCACCTTAACTACTAACGTTGATAGATCCCCTATAAGTGTACTTCCACTCTTACAGTGAATCTACTACAGTCAACGAACACTGCAAAGGCCCGAATGACTTAAGGTCAATGTTTTGTATTGTCAAACTATAGCAATCCCATTGTGAGTGGTCAAGACACTGCAGGTCAAAGAACTACTCATAACTACAGCATCGAAAATGTCACTGATGAGTAAACATCCATATGACTTTTCGTTGTGGTTAAACTCAATACCTTTGTTCTCTAGCAATCACCTATACTCATTCCAGTATCTCCACACTGTAGACTTAAGACTCGTCTATCCTAAAAGGGAAGCGATCTGTGTATCAATCAAACTGAATCAATCACCGTTCCTGTGATATCCTATGATTGGGAGCATTTAGGAATTAATCTATGATGACACATCTTAAATTCTCAACTTTTGAGAATGTGTTATTGTTCATTAATTCCTTGGATGATACATGGACATGTCATATATGGAAAAATAGCTCAAATTAGAATATTAAATATAATTTTTTGTCCTAAATTAAAAATGTGTCAGCTAGATTGGCTACTAGGACATACATCTAAAATCTCACACTTGCATTAAAGCCAATTAGCCATACACTTCAGCCCCATCAAATGTGCTTTAGTTTCAGCTAGCCAAAGCTTACTAAGCTAGTAGATACCATAACTCATGAAGTTTACTCTTTACACCTTTATATGGTAGTCGTGAATTGAATCATCGCTCTATGTGTTCGGACTTCTGGTGAGATCTTTGTTCCTTAGCTAGAGTTTTGGTACCATTGTTGCTATGATAGAGTGTTGTCATTTCATAACATCTTACTCATTTTTATAACAATCTATAAACCAGAATACATCCTTGCACCTTTAGAGATGATGATTTAGTCAGCCTCCCTGGTCAAACCTACAATGAACGGTTCCAAATCATCATTGTTTAAGAGCACATCATATATATCTTTATTCCCTCAATTCTCCCTCTTTAAAGATCTAAAATATATCTTTAATACTTTTTAAATCTTAAAAAATATTTTCACAGTTATCTAGCACTCATGCTTGGATTGAACTAACATTCACTCGTGACATTCATTGCAAAAATCAAATTTTGTATATTGTATGGTTCATATGAGGCTCCCTATTACCAAAGCCCAAAAAGATCTAGCTCATGTTAAAATCTCTTCAAATGTGTTGGGCACGTTTTAGAGATCAATTCCATGCTTAAGGAATCAAATCCCTAATTAGATTTTTTAGGCTAAACATTGTCAACACTTAATGCACAACTTCTATGATAGGTGTAGCATCCTTCTTGGTCTCTCATAAACCTACATTCCAAATATAGGATGCCTTCCAATAGGTCTTTATTAGAGAATTACTTAGACAATCATAACCAAGGATCGCTGAACCGGTACCAAGACCTATACCGGTCAGCGACCGATACAGTATCGTATCATATCATACTGTACCGATACATGCATCAATCTTGGTGAATTGAGAAAAGACTATCTTCCTCCCCCCTCTTAAGTAAGGATTGCTGAACCGGACCTGAATCAAACCTGAACTTGGCTGAATTGAGCCTGAACCGGACCGTACCGATCCGAACTGACCCATATTGGTCCGGTTCAGGTTATTTTTTATGGTTTGGGTCCCGAACCATTTTTTAGGACTGAACCATACTAGTTATTGACTGGTACGGTACGGTATGCCCCAAACCAGGCTAGTTGGGATGGTTTTGAAAACCTTGATCATAACCTAATGTAAGTCAACAGAGAAATCTCATTTTCAGTAGGAGAATATTATCCACATATAATGTGCAGAAATACATACTCCTAACATTTTATAAATACATGGTTCCTCTTCTTGTTCTTGACAAAATCAAATAATTTGACCTTGTCATAGAAACAAGTATTCCAATTCCAAGCTATTTGCTTTAGTCTATTTACATAGACCTTTTTATATCGTAGACCTTATGATCTCATCATTGTCCATCAACCTGATCTTATCATGGTTAATTGCAATAGCAATTAGTATAGGTTTTAGCATAGCCAAGGTGAAATGTTTTCATAGTCAATACTGACTATAACTTTTCACCTAAGCCTTGCCATATAGATCTCTATCTATTTTTTTTATAGATCCATTGCATCCATTAGGTACTATACCTTTTGGTGGATCTATTGAGGTCCATATTAGGTTGAAACATTTCAAGTCTAACTTCATGGAATTCAACCATTTCTTGGAATCGATGTCTTACAATGCCTTGTTGGTTTCTGGGATCATCTTTATATTCCTTTCTCCCACAAGGAAAATTTTCTCTGATCCTTTGAAGCATACCTTTGTACCTTTTGGAAGATGAGAGATCCTACTAGATTTACAAGGTGGAAGAGGAACTAATATACTGGCTTTGCTCGAATGGGTTCTATAGGTTCTATGGCCTTTTGCTCTTTTGAGACTCTCTTTGAGCTTAATTATCCTCTCACTACTGAATTTACGATAAACTATTTAACCATTACTCTAGACATTGGGTCACAACTATTTATGATCCTTTAGGAATAAGTATCCTAGCAGTTCTTTAGGATATAGACCATCAATAACCTAATCTCTAACTCATCTACCTGTATCTTATATAAGTATGATAAAAGACTTAGAGTGAACCCAATTAGATAGGTTAGCTGAGTTATATATACAAATCCTTAAAGATAATTAGTGATTCCTATAATGGATTGAACCATATCCAATAAGGTTTAATTTATTTGCTCAGACACCTCATTGAGCTCCAGATATAAGAGGAGTCCATTGTGAGACTATGCCGAATAACTTGAGATGATTCTGGGAATCTTTTGTAGGGTATTTTCTTTCTCGATCTAATCGAGAACCTTAAGAAGCTTTTCCTGGTCTGCACGTTGAATATGCCACACATTTATATGTACCCAAGCTAGCATATCATCTCACAGTATGTCTTAGATCCCACGACACTTACTAATAGCTCAGCAGATGCATCATATGCATGTAGAGACTAATATTTAAAAGTTATCTGAACCCAATTCATTTTTAAAATAAATGGATTAGTGATTTCAAAAATTAAATTTCTATCTTAGAAATTAATAATGTCTTTGAACAACTAACATACCTTCTAAAGGTGTCCTATTTATTCTTTAAAGATTAGGTATATTGGACAATGCCTATGGTCATTGACCTTTGAAGTGGAAACAAGTTTCCATTATCAATGGCCATTGGCATTGAAGATCTGATCTTTTACTTTTTCACAGGCCTCTTCTTCTAATTAGACTATCTTTTAGAAGAGAAAGTCTGCTCCATATTAAGAAGCATGCCTCGTGAACATTTCAAGATCCATTTATTAGTCATCAATTTGTTGACCTAATTATCTTAATCTTATTCAAATAGTAGTTTTCAATAAACTGTCCGTATGAATTAGATAAGATGACTGTATCAAATCCATTTTGCAATCTTTACTGCATCAACATGCCCGAGCTTCTCAAGCTCCAATCCTTAATCATTGTCAAACAATGATCATGGATCAATTGCACTTAGGTCAGCCTAGATAGCTTGGTAACTAAGGTTAACCCTGGTCTATTACTATACTCAGTCTATCTAATTAAATTTCAATTTGAGCCGGTCTTTATAATAAGTTATGGTTAATCATTGGTCCAAGAATTAAGAGGGTTGGAAGCTAACTTTAATACATAGAGAGTAAAGATCCTATTTGAATGATTTATTTAATTTTAAATTTGTTTTAAAAACTTTAAGCAACAAATTTAGGCTCCTACTATTTTCACAGATCTCTCATACAGTGGAGATGCGGAAACCCTAACGAGACTAGGGTCTCTAGTGGGTACTGCGATTCCATTGATTTCGTGCACCTCACTTAAGAGCTATTGATAACACATAAACTAATGAGTAAACAACCTTATCCAATATTTCTCAAGCATGTTGCAGTGACTTAGTCTCTAAGTCATGTAGGTTTACCTAATAGTTATTGCTTCCTAGTTTAGTTAGACTCACTGTTCATGCGAAATGAAGCCATCATTGTGTCCCTTACTGTGCCCAGTTATTGGGCTTAACCCCTTCATCCCGCAACATCTTATGTTAATAGAGTGGTTGTACCTCCTGATACAACTGAACCATTATATCTAGCCAAGAACAATCAAACATAAGAGATGCTTGCAACTTTATAATGGTGGAAGACCTATGGCTTAATATTTACGAGATTTGGGTTTAGGTCTTTACTTTAATTAGTTAGCACAATCTCATGTCTGAATAATCTAGTTTAGGTTAGCACTATATAAAAATCCTTTCGAGATTCTTCATGAGTCAAATCACATCGGCACCCTTACATGTTATAAGAAAACTCCATCATATAGGAAGAGAGGGTCTTTAAATTATGCTTGCTCTTATGACTGGACGGCCATGATGATGCACTCAATCCAAGTACTAAGCTAAAGGGTCATATCATATATGAAATAAGGTTTAGGTCAGTATATTTCATATCCGATTAACTTTGTTTGCGTCAGCACATCTAATATCTGATTAACCTGGTTTGGATCAGTTTATCAATGTTTGACTCACCTAGATTGGATCAGCATATCTGATGTCTGACTAGTTTAGATCCACATATTTTATAACTAAGTGACCTGATTCATGTCACATCTTAATTAGTCAGCATAATCTCATGTCTAACTATTCAAGATAGCATGGGTGAACTCAAATCAATAAGCAACCTTATTCAAAATATAATCGATCAAATTGGCTAGGCAAGCAAGATCGATTGGAGGGTTCTGCCATTTAATCTCTTTCCTAGATACCAACTGAGTTGGTCAGGTAAGAGTTAGCCCCAATTAAAAACCATGATCAACACTTGTCTTAGACCAATTAGTTTGTAAGTTTCGAATTGGTCAACTTAATCGATTCAGGCTCGACCACAGAGCCAAATTAGGTCTTTAGGTCAATCAATTGATGTCAATTATATCGACCAGATCATTGATATGGTCTTGAGTATTCTTGATCTAATTCTAATCAACTCTTAATTTATTAGATTAAGAGTTCAATCGATTGGGTTTGACCTAACCAAAAACTAGATACAATCCAATATCATGATCTAATCAATTTGACCCATATGCAATCCCTTATGTTTTATGTTTTTGGGTTAAGATCTTAAATTTTTAATTTCAGATCTATTAACCTTAACTTTAGATCTCTAATAATTGATTTAAGTCTTGAAAACTATTTTCAAAATGGGTAATCTTGTGTTAGGACAACCTTTGCACTATAAGGGATTAACGTTATAACAGGACAGCCTTATGTCAGCACAAGATTGAACCTAACCAATTTTAATTTTAGATATTTAATTAGTTACATTATGAACATGAGGGTTTAGTCTAGGTATCAAAATTAATTTTAGATCCAAATAATTAGATGTAATCATCTCATAAAAAACATAATAGACATGAAAATCTTAGACCTAGAATTTCAATACATATGCATTCAAAAATTCATAACATTAAATTTAAAAATAATTTTTAAGATCTTTGAATTGAATATGAATCATGACTTCCTGATCTAAATTCCAGATCCAAAAATCAATTTTTTTGGATCTGATTTTTATATCAATTTGACTGAAATTTCAGATCTAGTGCAGATCTAGAGCACAGAAATTTCAGATCTGAAATTTTAGTTTTCAACCAAAACTTTGGATCTGAATTTCTAGATCAAAAATTCTTAATTTCTAGATCTGATTTCATATCTGAAACTCCTTTCAAAATCTGTATTCTCATATCAAAATTAGAATTTTTCGATCTGATTATAGATCCAAACATATTCATGAATTGTGGCTTTGATACCACTTAAAGGAATTGTCTGACGATCCCCGGGTTGCATGCAGGTTTTTCAAAATTTTAAATTAATTTAAATTAATTTGCAGCAGAAATAAAAGCCTACTCTAAGTATGCATAGCGGAATCAATCATGAACATGTAATATAGATCTGTAAAAAAAATAAAACTATTAAGTAGATCAAATCTACTTGTTGCGCTACTTCATCTTCATCGGGTGAGATTTAATGGATGTCCTGGGTTCCGCTGGAGCATGCACGTGCCCGGTTTTTACTGGTATCCATAGAAGATAGCCTGATCGAAGTCTCGAGGCCCTTGGAGTGCTAGCATTTTACTGGCCTCACTTCTATCGTTGGATCAAATCTTCCTTTCTTCTTTTCTTTTTCTTTCAAGAAATCAAGAATTTTTTTTATATGAACCTTTCATGCAAGATCGAGAGAAGGATCAAAGAGGGCGATGAATAAAATCTTTTTTTTTATTTTGTGCGGTGGAATGAAGAAAAAGATGGGGTGGTCACATGTGAGATCTCTTCTAACATTAAAAATTCCAAGAACAAAAATTATGCCATCTTATGTTTTTGTGCCCCATATCCTTTTCCTTTCTCATGCCAAATTGGAATCCTTCTTTTCCTAGAGTTCTTTCCAATTTAGAATTAGGACAAGCATTTGAATCGAATTCAAAGACTAATCACTGGATGGATAAGGATAGGAAGGAGGGAAACTTGAAGTGCCCAACCTCTTTGTGTGCCCCATATTATTTCCATGCCCAAGATTGCTTTCACGTGAAGAAAAGGAGAGGCGTGACTTTTCTTAGATGCACAAGAGGGAGAGAGGCACAGGGAGAGAGAGAAAATTAGTTAGGATTAGTTAGAAATTAGTTCAACCAACTAACTAATTCTAACCAATTAGGAAACTAACCTAATTTCTAACCAATTTAGGTTTAGGTTTAAATCTATAACTAATTAGGAATTAGATTCTAATCTAATTAGGATCTCCAAATCCAAATAGAATAGATTAAACTTAACTGAATTAAATCAGATTAATTCACCTAGGATTAGGCAACCACTTAGGTCAAACCGAATTGGCTCGCAATATTTGCAATTAGGTTAGTCCAAAATCTAATTCAATTTATATCGAGCCTAATCATAATTAAATGATCAAATTATCTAATTAAATTATAACTTTTATGATAAAGTCCTTGCTAAAATTATCAGATGCCAAATTTAGAATTTTTAAATATATAATTCTTTTACATTTTAATCCAACATGTGATCAAGTCAAGCTTATATTGTGTATGACCCCTCAGGTTCCGTTCTCTCTGGTAGTAAGATATACCATGATCTTCATCACAGTATTATCGAACTCTTTCGATGGACTGGAATAATTCTAGCTCATCCCATCAAGGATTGTTGATCCGAAAAGATCCTAGTGGGTTCTTATAATCTAATAGTGATGCCTAGCAGCATGTAGTGGTAACCCAGCGAAACAAAAGAATTACTAGTTGAAGGTCATCAGGAGGGTCTTTGGAAAGAAAGTCTCCTAAACTAATGTCTACCTCCTGGGGTTGTTCCTTAGGGACTTGTTCCTGGACCTCCTTTATTGATAACTTTTTTGAACTCTCTATTATGTTTGATCCTGTCTCATTCACTTCTTCAAATTTTGCAGTGGGTTCTGGATCCTTTTGTTTTGATTCCTCAAGGGGTTCACTCTCTAGCTTCTCTTCTATTGGACTCAACTCTTCAATATCAATGGGCTTAAGGGTTTCTTTCTTTAATTCCTTAGCCTTAATTAAATTAACTCCTGTTTTCTTCTCCTTAAGGCTACTAGAGGCTCCCCTAAATGGGTCTTTAGGTTGAGTCAGGTGGATCACAAACTTCTCCCCATGGTGACTAAATGTACAGGTATTGGTTCGACCAAACAAGATTGCATCATGATCATAAAGCCATGGTCGACCTAGGATAATACTACTAACTTCCATGGGAAGGACATCACACCAAATCTTCTCCTCATATATTTGCAATTTGATCATGATTTGGCATCTAGATTTGATTGGGATGGAGGTGGAATCTACACAAGAAACCTTATAGGGGCTAGGATGGAGATCTGGGGTCAATCCTAAAGATTTCACTGTACTGGCAGAGATGGCATTGACACAACTCCCACTATCTATTATGATATTGAACACCTTACCTCCTATCTTAACAAAGGTTTATAGGATGTTGGTCCTACGCCAGTCTTCCTTAATTTGAGTTTGGGTCAAGATGCATCTAACCACTCCTAACAGGTTTTCAGACTCAGGTACTTCCTCCTCTCCCTCATACTCATTTATCAATTATTCATTAGCTTCATAAACTTCTCCCTCAGGCTCAACTATGAACTCAGGCTCATCCTCACCTAGCTCAGCTATGTATAGGGCACTGGCTGGACATTGGCTAGCAAAGTGACCTGGTTTATGGCATCTATAGCACACCTTTTGGGAGATGAGTTCCCTCTGACCCTCTACAGCTTTGCCTTTATCTTCTCTATGGGTCATGGAGGTACTAGGTTGAGGTCAACTCGGGTCAGGGCGACTTAGACTGGGCCGACTCAGGTTGGGTCGATTTGGGTCAGGTCGACTAGGGTAGGCTTGACTAGATCCTGAGTATGGGCTAGGGTTTCTAATGGGCTCAGGTTTATGAAAGATGGGCCTTCTCTGGAAACGCTCAACATTCCTAGCAATCTGGTAGGCCTGCTCTATGTCTCTGACCTCTCTCAAGTAATGCTCCCTCTTAATGTCATCCCTAAGGCCAGCCCTAAACCTAGACAGGTAATCTTCATCTTCATCTAAGTCACATCTCATGGAATACTCATCAAATTTCGTGATGTACTCATCTACACTCTTGCTACCCTGACTCAATCTTTGCCACTGATCCAACTAACCCTAGTGATATGAGGTTGGAACGTATTTCTGTCTAAGCTTGGCCTTCATGGCCCTCCAGGTGACTACAGGTTCATGGCTTCCTAATCTAAGTAGCCCAATATAACTTGGCCTAGCGGACTAGCTTAAGCTTGCCATATCTAAACTTACGTTCCTCAGATATATCGTACCACTCAAAATACTGGTCAACTTCTCCCTCCCAATCTATATAAACCTTTGGGTCAAGACCGCCATCAAAAGTGGGTGCATTAAGTCTAATATTTCTATAGGCCCTGTCTTCCTGGTCTATGAAATCCTGATTGGGTCTCCTTGGGTGAACCTCTAGAACTGGATCATGATGATGGGCTCTCCTAGGTTCAACCTCAAAGTATGGATTAGGGTTTGGGTTTCTCTTAGGGTCAGCCTCATAGTAAGGATCTCGGTGTGGGGTTCTCCTAGGATGGGGAGGTGACTCAAGATCTGGTTCAGAATGGGACCTGTCTCTTCTAGGGTTCCTAGCCAAACATCTACTTGGTCAAATCTATGAGTCAATTGGACATTCGATTGGGTCATCTGGTCATCCATTTGGTCTAATCGGTTGTTCAATTGGGCCATCTGGTTACTCAAGGTCTTTAGGACAGCATCAAGGTGGGATTCCATGGGTTCAGCTGGTTGTGGAGGTGGTGGATGATATGAAGCTCCTGATCTAATGCATATGCAAGACTCAAACAAATCGACTACGGGTACCTAGACCTAGAGCCCAAACAGAATGGGTCGACTCAACTTACACACAACTCAACCCCTAATCCTTCTACTGGCCAGGTAAGAAGTGGGATGGTGGGAGGCCCCCCTGCTTAACGCAGGACCCAATTAAAGAACCAGCAATCCGCTTAGGTCGTTTGACATTGTACCTCTAGCCTAGACACCAGCTTCTAGTAATAGGAGATGAATTGGGTGCACTAGTCTTCCCACAATGGTTGAACCCGACTTGTTGATGTCTCTATCTCTATAAAGCAAATTAGGTCTAATCAATTTTAGTTAGGGTTGGGTTCAGATGCAAGGATTGTGATTTTGGGCTAAGGAGAGGTGATCAAATCCTCCCCCCATCTGACATAGTAAAAGTGTCCTTAAGGTAAGTTATTTAGATGATGGCATACATATTAAATGTAAATTAGGGTTTTGTAGTTTTAGTATTTTCTGATTTTGAATATATTTTTTTGTCTTTATATTTGGCAGGAAATAAAATATGCAGAAAAGTATTTAATATGCAGGAAATATGCAGAAATATTAAAATATGGAAAGATTATGCAAGAACCTTAAACATACTAAAATTTGTCTTGCTGAAAAATAGAGTAGAATTATTCTCAGGAAGTATTATGGTGTACAAAAAACTCACAGACTGAATTAAATCATGAGAAAACTATGAAAAGTACTTTCAATTATAAGGAATCCAGTAAAACAAAAATCTTGATTTTTGGATCTTCCTACATGCAGAAATCGCAAGAATAACAGACCATATACTGAGATGACAGGATGCAGAAACTAGCCTTAAACTATGCTCTGATACCAAATGATGTGGGATGATTTATGCATGCAAAGTATTTTTCCATGATTAAGCATGAAGTTAAGGTTTTAGATACCGAATTTCAAGCCAAGATTCAAAGTATAGAATTATATGAAAATTCTGGAAGTCGTGATTCTTAAATAAATCCTAAAATAATAGATAAGCAGGATCACCAAGGTTAAGAGATCCTGATCAGGCTAGCTTTCCTACAAGTGATCTTCACTCACATTCTTCTTCGCCAAGGTTAAGAGACCCTGATCTACCTATCGGTGGTTTCCTTTGGCGGTTCCCTCCAGTGATCTTCACTCACATTCTTCTTCGACTTAGGCTCCTTCGTAGCTTCTTAGGCTTTCCTTTATCTCGGCTCCTCATTGCATTCTCCTTGTTTCCATCGAGTTCGCGAAGTTCACTTCTTGTCTAATTTTTGGGATATTTTTTTTGATTTTCAATGTTTTTCTTTGATTTTCAATGGTGAGTTGGACTTCTGAATCGGCTAGTTCTTGGTTACTGGAGCAAGGGCCAGCCGAATCTAAAGTCATGATTGAGGCTCCGGGTTACCCTCGAGGCCTAAGATAGTCGAAGCTCCGAGGGCTTCCCCAGAGTATGAGGACTCCGATGTGGAGGGATTCCCTCCTAGGGACTTCTAGTTCGAACTCCACGAGATAGACTTAGAGCAATTACGACGCCGATATCATGTCCCTCCAGAATTCAAATTAGAAGTTCCGCTCGCAACCGACCAAGCATGCAATCCTCTCCCGGGCCGGTTAGCCCTTTATGTGGAGTATTTTCAGGCTGGACTGAGGCTGCCTCTTTTTTCTTTTTTTTGTAAAACTTTTCTGAAGTTTAAGGTTTGCTCCATGTGCAATTATACCGAACTTGTGGTGGTACATCTACGGTTTCATGATTGTATGTATCTTAGCTCTACTACAACCAACCATCCCTCTTTTCAGGACTATTTTTTTTAAAAAAATACCCTTGTCTTTTCGGATGGTGATACTTTTATCCTCGAAAAAGGCGAGGATTCCATCTACTGATTCGAGGCACTCCTTCCTCGGTACACCATTGGAAGGAGCGTTTCCTCTTTGTGAAGTATCCTACTGATGATTGGGGTTCGAACAATGGAGTGTTCACTCTTGCATGCTGACCCACCTCCACTTCAAAGCAAGGAGAATGAGTGATATGGGATTCTTCTCTACTCGAGGTCCCTATGCTGAAGGTTTTGTTGTCCGAGAGATTCTTTTCAATGTGGAGATCAGTTTGGCTTGGCTCAGAGGTAGGAAGAATCTCGATCTATGGCTCTTTGTTTTTCTTTTTCTCTTTTCTTTTATTTAACCTTGGCTTTCTCATTTGATCATTTTTGGTTTATTTCATCTTTAAAAACAAGGATCATTCAAACATCTAGGAGTTGAGGAAGGCAGCCACAAAACTAAAGGCTAGCACCGCTCAAGGTTGCTCCGGTAGGCTGATGAAGATTCTGCTGGTGCAATGCTCACGTTCATTAACCAAAACCACTCCTGAGGTTGAGGGAGTGGTTTTGGTCGTTTCATTAAAGACCCTGCCTCCTACCCCGAAGGTGTGCCGATTAGCACTGACCAAAGTTGGGGCCTTGTTTGCCCTCTGGTCTATGGCTACCAATGGGGCAAATGCCCTAGGCAACCACCTAAAGGTGTCGAGTCCAAGATTTGCGCCTTCGACAACTATGAGGTCACCAAGGGCCTTTTTAAAGGCCTCATCTGTCCTGTCAATGCAGAGTGGATCATCAGTGAGGGCTGAAAGGGATATGCCCTACAAGCCAATCTATGTTGTATCTCCCAAACCATTGTAATTGACAATATTCTAATAAAGGCATTATTTTTTATCATACGCTGTGATTATTATTATATGATGAACCCCATAGATTAGGGCTATGATTTTAGGATTATAATGAGATCATACCAGTGAGACCTAAAGTCTTAAAACCTTAATCAAAAACATTCCTAGTCGAAGGAACCTTGAGTAGGGGATCAGGGTTTTTCCGGTAAGACTAGCACATCCTATGTATACTGAATAGGGTGACTGCTCTCACAGTCACTTGTGTATGACACTAATACTAGGATGTGGGTGCTCATTAGAGAATGAGTTCACTGATATGATCCAACTTGAGAACATCTAATGGAATCTTAGCTACATGTCAATAGAAGGTTCTCATAGTGGGAGTGGTACAAGTAATTCTTTGACCTGAGACTGCCATAAGTACCTTATGTACATGAACCCATGCTTTGGTTCAATCCTAATCATGACACTGAGTCATGCACAGGATTAATACTGGGAATGGTGAATTGGATATGAAGGTAATGAGTAGGTCAACAAGGAATCGATCACTCTTAGTAAGAGGAGATTGCATCTAGCTAGTTATCAATCGGATGATGATTCAGGGAATCTTTGATCAAAGTAGAGATATTAGAGATGGTTTCTAATATCAGGATAATTGAATCATCAATATAAAATTGATCTAGAAACAAATATAATATTGGATTTGACATATATCCATATCCATAATTATATTTTGGGTGCAGGCTGATCGAAGGATTTAATTGTACGGTAACTTTCTACTGAAGGGTAATTTTGGTATTTCACCAGAATTTCCATATCTTCCGGGTAGACATGACACGTTGCTAGACGTCAATCTTGTCTTGTGGGTTGATTTGAATTAGGAAGAGTCCTAATTGATCAAAATCGGGTAGGCCCGATTTGACCTAAATCGATTAGAAAGAGTTCTAATCAAATTAGGTCAACTTGTATTCGAACCCACTGCCGGCTAGATGTGGAACCCAATGGGTCACACACTTAAAAGAATTGATCAAGTGTCATTTGCATGAAGACACTCTAGCAAGTGTTGCAAATCCTAACTCCTATTCGAATCGTAATCGAATTAGGGTTCCGAATTGACTCGATTTGGGTTCTAATTGGATCTAATTAGACCTTAATTGAGAATTTAGGGATTATGGCTAACCCAATTGGCTAACCTATTAGCTAGGCCACTTCCCCACCCGCCCCCTTTCCCTTGCATGCCAAAACACCAAGAGTCCATGCGCTTATGGACTCTTGGCGCGCCATTTGGAGGAGTCCATGGGCGCATGGACTCTTGGCGCGTGCCCACTTAATTCTCCGATGAATTAAGATGGGGCGGCCTTCTTTCTTAGTATTAGCGCCTCTTTTGTCCACCCTTGGATGATAATCTAACGGGTGGAGAGGTTTTTAAGAAAGAAAGAAAGCGCAGTTTCTTCCCGGGAGCGCGAAATCAGATCTCTTCGGAGATTCAAGTTTCGCGACTTTTTTTCTCCCAATTGTCGCGACTTCTTCTTTTGAGAAATATCGTGAGGATTGATCTGGAAGGCCATGAGAAATAATCCAGATGGCCGTGAGAAAAAGGAAAGAGCGTGGGAAGAAGGGAAAGGGGCGTGGAAAGAAGGGAAATGGCGTGAGAAATTGTTATCGGAGAGTTGTGAGGGCGCCTCTCCGTAAATTATAAAAAGGGGGTGGGAATCAGAACTCGGTGATGTGATTTTTTTTTTCTTTCTTCCTCTCCTGAAGACTCTTTCTCCCCTTCTTGTTTTTGCATTGTTTCCTTTACAGAGTAAAACTCTGTCGAAACTCTGCTACTAAACAAGGTTAAGAGAGAAAGTCTCCGACGGTAAAGGAAAAGAAGAGTTATGATCCAATTCTTTTCTTCCTTACATTAAGACATCTTTGTCTTAATTTCTCCACCAATTAAAGACAAGCATTAATCTTCTTAGGACAAGGTCTTACTTTCAAGACAAAGGTGTCCTAAAGGTTCCAAGTCTTGGTAGAAGGTGGAGAAGGGGTAAGAAGGAAGAAGACACACCTTTGAGTGGAAGATTTCCAGCCATAATCCAAGTATTGAATTCCTGGAAGAAGAATTCAATTGAAGGAACCATTGGAACAAGGAGTTAGGATCTTGGTCATTGCTTTGTGTGGATCACCATCGGAGGGCGGACACCTGGACGCCTGGTGCACTCAAATAGCCCGTTCATCTTCAAGATTAAATCTTCATCAAATTGGAATTAGCGGTTACAGGTTAGTACTCTAATTCTAATTTGCATAAGAATGTTAGTCTTCATACATTTTAGTCTTATTAAGGAGTTCCTGGTTTAGGGTTTTGGTGCATATTAATTTCTATATTTTGAAATTACCCTTTCGCTGCGTTGCACCGGATTCCAACAAGGGCTCCACCCAATGCCTGAATGCTATTTTGAGCATTCTTCAAGTATTCCATCTCTCTCATCCCTGGATTTTAATTTGTCCATTGTTATCTAACCATTGCCTTTCTTGTCTGTAGGTGTGTCATTATATTAATGTCTATTTTGACCTGAGAGGCTGTTTCTCCTTGATCGAGGGGGAGATGAAAGAAATGAAGAGCCGCCTTAGTGAATCCAAGGCTGAAACCGACTGCCTTAAACAAGTGGTCAAAGCACTTAAAGAAAAACTCTTTGGAGAGTAAGAAAAGGTAGGAGTCGGACGATGCATTAGGAGAGGCATGTCGTGAGTTGGCTAACTCCGAGGCACGGAAAGAGGTTGTAGTCTGAGAGGGGGTGGAGGTTTATAAGCTCTCCAAGGACTGCAAGGATCAAAAGGTATCATTTTTAGTCCTAGCCTTCCTCAAGGGGATGAACGAGGCTCAGAAGAACGTAGCCGGACATTTCCCGGACTTTGATCTGAGCTTTCTAGATGACGAAGAGCAAGTTGAAGGCGAGCTAGCCTCTGGTGCTAAATGAGCTACAGGTCCCTCTTTGCCAGCCACCTTTTTTCTTTTTGCATGTATAGATCATCGAGGAGGCCTCTTTTGTAGAGCCTTCAGGCTCATTTTTTAGAAAATATCAATGAAAACATCTTTTATTTAATCTATTGTAGACCTACATTATGCTATAATTCTCATCTTTCATGATTCGGACTTTCGGAGCATATGAGGAAGAGGGTAGATTAACATACAATGTCCTTCGAAGGTAAGAATTAGCATTGGCTAAATACCTATGTCGGGGTTCCTGTAGGTTAACCCCCAACATTCGGAGATGGGCAAGGGTCTTATAAGTTAGCCCTTGTCATTGAATAGGGTCTTATAAGTTAGCCCCGATTTAGGGACGGACAAACGAGGGTCCTATAAGTTAGCCTCATCATCGTTGAGTTGGGGGTCTTGTAGGTTAGCCCCTGATGCTACGTTAGGCGAGGGTCTTATAAGCTAACCCTTGCCATTGAACAGGGTCTTGTAAGTTAGCCCCGATGTCAGGGATGGACAGACGAAGGTCTTATAAGTTAGCCCTCATCGTTGAGCTGAGGTCCTGTAAATTAGCCCTCGATGCTGAGTTAGACGAGGGTCTTATAAGTTAACCCTCGTTGAATAGGGACTTATAATTTAGTCCCGATGTCAGGGATGGACAAACAAGGGTCTTATAAGTTAGCCTTCGTCATCGTTGAGTTGGGCTAGGGCAATTTTGCCAGATGAATTAACAAGAGCACACAGTAATTGCAAATCTTATATTTAAACAAGAAAGATTATATTACTGATAGTACATTCGAAGGTTTTCGGAATTCCATGGACGAGGCAGGGGTGCTATGTTCAATTGCATTAGGTGATCTGTTCTGGGTTGGATGACTTCTTCCACTTGGTATGGTCCTTCGCAGTTTGGAGAAAGCTTTCCTTGGCTAGTTGGCTAGATACTTTGGCCCATTGCAGCATTAAATCTCTAGCCTTGAACAATTTATTGTGAATTCATGCATTGTGATAATAGGTGACCTTTTGTTGATACTTGATAGGTTGTCATTTTCATAGTGGCATGTTTGCGAACTTCCTCTAGCAAGTCCAGATGTGCCTTCAGTCACTCTGAGTTCCTGCCCTCATCAAAACTCTTAACTCGAAAGGATGGGAGTCCTATCTATGGGGAATCACTACCTCGATCCCGAAGATGAGGTTAAAAGGTGTTTCGCTTGTCGGGATTTTGTGGTTCGTTAGGCCCAAAGGACTTAATATAATTCGTTCACCCACGATCCCTTTGCTCGATCGAGCTGGATTTTCAATCCCTGCAAGAGAGTTTTATTTGCCACTTCTGCCTCTCCATTAGCTTGAGGATGGCTGATATATTTAGGTCCTAGCATAATTGGCTAATTTGAAGCCACTAAATTTCCTACTGTTGCCTGTGATGATGGTTTTGGAAAGGCCAAAGCGACAAATAATGGATTTCCAAATAAAGTCTATCTTAGCCTCCGTTATCTTGGCAAGTGGCTCAGCCTCTATCCACTTCATGAAGTAATCAATTACCATAAGCAAGAATTTCTGCTAATTAGAGGCTAGAGGAAAGGGTTCCAATATGTCCATGCCCCACTGAGCAAAGAGCCATGGTGTGCTTATTAGAGTAAGCGGAGGGCTGGTAGTCAATGTACACTTGATTAGCATTGGCATCGGTCATATCTCATGACCATATCAAAGCGTCTTGCTACATGGTAGGTCAATAATACCCTTGCTGTAGGATTTTATGGGACACAGACCAATCCCCCAATTGGTTGCCATAAATTCTCTGATGGCTTCATGGACTTCTTGCAAGGCATACTTCGTCTCCGAGGGTCATAGGCATTTGAGTAACGGCAAGGAGAAGGCCCTCTTGTAGAGCTTATCTTCATGAAGGGTGAATTTAGAGGGTTGGTGTCGTACCCTATGGGCTTCATCCCTATCGGTGGGAAGAGTCCCATCACGAAGAACTGGATCAGCAAATCCATCCAGCAGGGCTCAACATCCAACTGCAACATGGACGTGACTTGCTAATGCTGGGCTCTTCTAATACTTCAAAGAAAACATGTGCATGCAAATCATGTGGGGCCGACACCGCAAGTTTGGAGACAGCATCTGCCCAAGCATTCTCTTCTTTTGAGATTTGTTGAATGCCAAAATTGCAGAAAGTGGGGATAAAATCTTTCACTTTTTGGAGATACTTCATGCTTTTCTCCCTTGCCTTACATTCATTCAGCACATGGTCGACAACAAGTTGCAAGCCGCTGTAGGCCTTCGGATATTGTACCCCTGGTTCTTTGGCTATCGTAAGGTCGATGATCAAGGTCTTATATTTAGCTTTGTTGTTGGTGGAAAGAAACCTAAAGTGGAGGGCATATTGGGTATCCTCCTCTTTAGGGTTGGTAAGGATAAGTCCTGCTCCTGAACCATTGGCATTGCAGATCGATCCATGTACACGGCCTATTGACTCTTCGGGTCTTCAAGCATTAGGTTGCCCCCTTTAGATTCTCTCTCTGGGATGGTACATTTAGTCACAAAATCAACCAATACCTATACATTTATGGAGGGCCTTGGATGGAATGCCAGGTCGAACTCAAAGTTCGAGGGTCCACTTGGCCATTCTATCCTAAGTGTCTGACTATTGCAGGGTCGTCTAAAGGGTTTGATCCATTAAAACAGCCACTATGTAAGCCTGAAAATAAAGGCGAAGCTTCCTAGCTAAGATCACAAGGGCGAAGGTGAGCTCTAGCCAAGTATACCATGTTTCGGCATTCTGTAAGACTCAATTGATGTAGTACACTAGCCTTTGTATCCAGTCCTCTCAGACAAGAATAAAGCTGATAGCTGAAGGAGAGATTGTCAAATGCAAATATTGCTCCTTGCCTGCTTCAAGTTTGCTACGAAGCAGAGGAGTACTAAGATAGGCTTTAAAGTTTTCAAATACCTTCTGGCATTTCTCGGTCCACTGGAAGTCCTTCAGCTTCTTTAGTGTTTGGAAGAAGGCTCAACTGATTTAGAAATGAATCGTCTAAGGGTGGCCACTCGTTCAGTGAGCCTTTGAACGTCCATTTTTGGAGCATGCATTTGCCTTAGCCTATATCTTCTCCGGGTTGGCTTCAATACTTCGGTGGGATACCATGAACCCGAGGAACTTCCTAGATGTAACTTCAAATGTGCACTTGGCTGGATTCAGCTTCATATAATATTTGCATAGGGTATTGAAGGTCTCTAGGTCATCTACATGACTCCTGGAGGCCTAGCTTTTGACCAACATATCATCAACATAGACTTTCACGTTACAATCAGTTTGGTCCTTAAACACCTTGTTCATTAGATGCTAATAGGTTGCTCTTGCATCCTTTAGGCCAATTGGCATTATCTTGTAATAAAACAAACTATGGTCAGTAATAAAAGAGGTTTTCTCCTCGTTCTCGGGTGCATGTGGATCTGATTATATCTTGAGAATGCATCCATGAAGGTAATAAACTCATGGCTTTCCATTGTATCTACAAGCTAGTCAATTTGGAAAAGTATATAGCTATCCTTTGGGCAAGCTTTATATATATCAGTAAAGTCTGCATATCCATCACTTCAAGCTAGCTATTTTCACCAACACGATGTTGGCTAGCTAATCAAGATAGTTGACTTCTCTAATAAATCCAGCATTGGTCAGCTTTTGTACTTTGGCCATGACTTTTTGTCGCTCTGGGGAGAAACTTCTCTTCTACTTTATTGACTGTTGGGTAGGATCCACATTCAAGTGATGCATCATTGCTTCTGGCTCAATGCCTAGCACATCTGAAAGGGACCAAAATCAGTGTTTTTCTATAGAAAGGCCACAAGCTGTTGCTTACTAGCCTCGTCCAACTTGGAACCAATTTGAAATTTTGAATTGTGCTGACGGTTCCCATCATGTAGGGGAATGGTCACAAGATCCTCTGCAAGCTCTCCCCTTTCCTTGACCAGCTCATCTCTGGTATCCAACCCTTCAATCATGAAGGCATTTAAAGGTTTAACCTGACGGGCCACTAGATAGCATTTCCTCACCAAGGCTTGGTTTCCTTGCACCTCTTCGACCCCGCATAAGGTAAGAATACTCATGAACTGATAATAGGTTGATACTATTGCATACTCATGAACTAATAATAGGTTGATACTATTGCATAGAGGGCATTTAACCCTAGCTAGCCGAAGATGGCATTTAAGCCAAAGGGGTCTTTATGATTGTGAAAGTAGCACTTGGAACCACTAGGGGGCACTTCTAGCTATCATTGACAGTGCAATGGTCCCTTCAACAGGGACCGGCTCTCTCGAAAATCCCATTATCAATGCATTTAAACTTTCCAACCATTCAGGAGAAATATTTATTTTTAGAAGGGCATCATAAAACAAAACATCTACCAAGCTTTCACTATCAACAAGCATGCAGTATACATCATAATCATCAATGTTTATGGTTACAACCATGGCATCATGATGGGGATACTGGACTCCTTCAGCATCGGCCCGGGTGAAGATAATGACTTCCATGAGCCTCTGCTTTTTGCTTAGGCTTCTTCCTCTGGCCCTCCAGTGATGGTGTTGATGTTTTCTTTGGTGGGTTGATCGGCTAGCTCCTCTAGCCTTGGCGGTGGTTCTGGCAAGCATGGGATCTCCTGGGTATCGTGCTTCTCCTTTCGGTCTTGGGGAAACCTATCTAGGTGGCCATGATGGATAAGCTCTTCAATTTCATCTTGAAGTTGTATGCACTCTGTGCGTAGTTATAGTCTCGGTGGTAGAGACAGTACTTATTTGGATTGCATTTCTTTGGCCTTGCCCGCAGCCTCTTAGCCTTAGGTGGTTACCCCCTAATCTTGTCAAAATTTGTGCATGTGGGGCATTTAGAGGGGTATACTAACCAAATTTTCATGGTGGCAAGATGTCTAGTTGGTTCGGAGGACTTTGGTGATGCTAGATCAGGGGAGTTCTCTGGCATCATGGAGGGGACTGGCTTCTTGGCCTTTTCTCGCGATCTTCCCTCCTTGGTCGAAACTCTTGGGCCAAGAGCCATTTCTTAGTTGCTAGAGTAGATGGTGGACCATGAACACATGCCTCTTTGGTGCGCGCATACTTCTTCGCCCTGGCTAGCATTTTGGAGAAGTCTGCTACTGGCCTCTTTTCCAAGGGGAAAAGGAAAGGACATTGCTGGAGACCACATTTCAAGGCAATCAATGACTGCGTGGTCTAAATTGTATACTTTCAGAGGCACGTCATTGAATCGGTCCACATAAGATCTAAGAGATTCTTGTTTCCCTCGATGTTAATGAGGGAGTCAACCCCGATGCAACCGTTTACTACTAGCAAAATGAGAGACATGATTGACTCAACTAGTTAAAAGAAAGGATAGTGTTTGGCTTCAAGTTGGAATACCAATATTGGGCTGCCTTCCTAAGGATAGAGGTGGCATAGGATTCTATCGATGGCCCCACGAAAAAGCATCAGGACTTTAAAACTTTCCAAATGATCCACCAAGTCAGTAAATCCATCATAGATTCTCAATTGCAGCATCTTAAAATGCCTCAACAATTGTTCCTGCATGATGTGCTCTAAAGAGCAGATCGGTGGTGAAACCAAGACCCTCATCTCTAGTAGGGGCCAAGCCTCATAGAGTTTTAATATGCTAGCCTAGCTCCCGAAGCTTTCGCTATACCTTCGCTTCTCTAGCGATGTGTCTCGGAGGGTCGAGGGGGGCGATCGAGCTGGCATCGATCCCTTATCTGATCGAGACAAAGGAGTTCACCTCTTTGCCTATCCGGGACTCTGCGACATACTTTGATGAGTATGCTCCTTCCTTTCAAGGCTTCATGAGAGGGAAAGTCGCCATCGTTTCGGCTGCAATGTCCCTAGAGCCACTGGGGTCTAGAGTGGTGCCATTTGGTCTGCCTCTGGCTATGGTGTTGCTGATGGTGCTACCAACACTACTTGGCTTTGGCACTAAATCGCCTGGACTGTGTTGCTAACGCTGAATCTATTGGGAGAGTTGCTTTAGGCAGTCAGGTCTAGCTTGACTCTCCCACTGAGCGGTGCCGGTTTGGGGCTCTAGAGCGGGACCTCTAGTAGGTTGGCTAGTTTGCTGGGAGGTGATGGCACCAATATGCTAGGTGGTCATGCCTTTAGGCAGCATAAGGATACCACTTAGTGTTTTCTCCTAAAAATGGGCAATAATAAAGGCCCTTCCTCTATTTGATGGTGTTGATTCTGCCTGGGCACCAAAGGTTGTTGGAAAAGTGGTGCTCGTGGACTGTACCTGGAAGAAAAGCCCTAACGGAGGTAGGTCCGGCGAGGATCCTCCAAAGCTCAGGTTAGATAGCAAGTACAGAAAGGAAGAAAGGAGAGTGGAGTCAAGAGAATGTATCTCTAAGAGAGGTTCTACCTTAGGAGTTTCTAGAGAACCCCCTTTTACCAGGGAAAGGGCACTTTTGGAAGAGGAAAGGTCCTTAGTGCACCTGACAAGAAATGACAGCTTGGTGGATTTCATCAAGTGTGATATTAGAGAATCACATCGCGTGCCTAGAATATCTATTTTTTATTAATTAGGAATTTATCTTTTCTACATTGCTAGCTATAGTTTTTAGTGGTGAGGTGGATTGCTACATGGGTCCAATCACGTTATCCTTAATTGCAAGGATTTTCTATGGATTATGGGATTTATCCGCCTGTTCGCACGAAGAGGTGTATAAAAATGAGCATCGGCTGGTTCCTTCTTGAACTGCCTTGTAAAGTGCTGCCAAAGAGCTTTATTTGCCTTTTGGTGCAAGGAGCTCAAGGTTGGTCTGAGTCCCCGAACTGGGGTCGAGGGTCCATGGGATCGATGGTCTTGGGGCATTTTTCTACCTCTCTCAAAGGTTATGCTATTAGAGAGGAAGTGAGTCTTCATGGCCTCCATTGGTCTCATGAACCAAGGAGCTCTCTCTTGATGGCCTAGGGTTGATCAATAATGATTGAGGGTCAGCCAGGCCGTAGGTAATCAGAAGGTGCTGCAAATGGTGGACGACCGTTGGAAGTGTGACTCAACTTACTCGAGATATCGAGGGCATGAGATTAGCCCCCACATCACCACATTTAGTAGTTTTTACGCATACAACTAACAATCTCCCACTTGTACTAAAGTCAATCACTTATGTATCTTATACCTATCTTATCAAGATGCTCCTTAGCTTTTGTTGAGACAAAGCTTTAGTAAGCGGGTTTGCCATGTTTTTGGCTAGTGCTACTTTTGCACTCTGACATCGTCCCTTGCAATGATTTCTCGAATAATATGGTATCTCCTTTCAGTGTGCTTGGATTTCTGATAAGACCTTGGCTCCTTTGCCTGTACAATTGCTCCATTATTATCGCATTGTAATGACAATGGATGCTCAATTGAAGGAACCACTCTAAGTTCGGTAATGAACTTTTAATCCAAATAGCTTTGCGGCTTCAGAAGTGGTAATATATTTGGCTTCTGTAGTACTTGATTGTGGTATTGATGAGGGATGGATTTTAACTAATGATGGATGACATGAAAGGGATGAACATGAAGAACAACCAGATTAATAGAGCAATGAGTTTCAGATTTTTAAGTAATTTATTCTTGAAAAAGAGACTAGAATAGGTTAAGGTTTTTTTATGTAATAGTTAGAGTCCTACCCACATGCTAGAAACTATCAAAGGAATAAAGAAAAATGGATCATAGGATTAAGAAATCCTATTAGGTACATGTTCACCTTAAAAAAAAAATCAGACAGAGAGAAGGGAATTGGGTCTAACATACCAGGCAATGATGTCTTGTTGCTGTAGATGAGATTGCTCCTCTCAAATCGGCGCTTGGATGTCCCGGTCACTTTCTTGCAGATCCGCGGCTTTTTATCAGTTTGATTCGAGGGCAAGGAAAACTTCATCTAGAGGGCGTGGCACCGGAAGGATCCTGTAAACGTCAAAGATTAGGATGGTAGAAGATAAGAAAAATAGAGAACAGGAGGGTGGAGAAGGGGAGGAGGCTGGATATATTGGCGGCTTGGCTTGTTGTATGGATGCCTGGATTGGAGGGGGGCCGGCCTGGGGCTTGATGAAGGACGCCTGAGAGCTTCCTGGGGTGGCGGCTTGGATGGTGAGATGTGGGTTGGCGTTAGGGTTTGTGGAGTGGAGGGTGGCGGTTTAGAAGAGAGTTATGTGGGGTGGCTTGAAAGACTAAAGGAAGAAGGCATCCAAGGGAGGATGGAGTGATGGGGCGGCTAGGGTTTTGGAGAATTATGGGGTTGCACCTCACGTGCTCTCCTTGCGGAGCAAATATGGGCCTCACACCCACTCCCTCACAGAGGTTGACGTTCTGAAAGAATGAAGGCAATCAAAATAAAAGAGACACTCAATTTTCATTCAATCATAACATAACATACAAGAGGGGGAGGGGGTTGGTATTTATAGATTCACCCAGGTCCCTGGACTCCCTAATGGACTAGGAAAACAAAACTTGAGGGCCAAGAAAATAGAAATTTGAGGGCCAAGAAAACAGAAATTGGGCTAGGGCAGCTTGGCTCCATACTAGACTTGGACTGGGCGGCATGAAGACTTGTTGGGCTGGGAGGGGCACCAAGACCTGGATGAGCTGGGGGAGGCACCAAGGCCTGGTAGGAATGAGGGTGCCAGGGGCTTGGGCTTGGGCTTGGGCTTGGGGCGCCACTTCCTAAGTGGGCTTAGACTGGGCGCCAACTTCAGGAGATCTTGTGGACTTGGGGCGCCATCACTTGAAGCTTGGACTGGGGCGCTCTCTTATGGGCTTGGCGGTAGGAAAGGGCCCAGGTGCTTGGGCACCACTGCTGGGGGACCTGAGTAGGGGCCCAGATGCATGGAATCCAATTCTGGTTGGGGAGGGCTTGGTGAATCTCCTGGTTTGGTGACTCTCCTTTTAGTTCTTATCTTGAATGAAAATTACGTGGACTTAAGAAGGCCTAACTGACAAGACTTAAAATAGGCCTAATAAAACAAAGGGACTCACTTTTCTTACATAGACTCGGTTGACTTTAACTTGATTACAGGATTCAATTGACTCACTTTAGTACAGGACTCAAGTAACAGTACTAATGGACCACAGGACTCAAAATTGACAGACTTTCCCAACACATGAATCAGAGATCTTGGAATTCTTGTATACTCCTGATGTCCTCATCAGGTATCCTGTTTGGAAGTTTTCCAATTGATAGCCCCTCCATTATAGACAAATATGAACCTTGATGTAGACTTTCTATCATCAATATTTGACTAGAAGTCAAAATCTGTAAAGCCTGAAGCTTTAAATCATCTCCATAAATCGAGAACATATCTCTAGTCCTTAAGTACTTAAGATTGTTCTTGACAGTTATCCAATGTTGCTCACTTGAATTAGATTGATGTCTACTCATGACACTCACTGCATAAGCAATATTAGGTCTTGCACATAGCATTGCATACATTAGGCTTCCTATGAAAGATGCATAAAGAATCCTATTCATACGTTCTCTCTCTCTCTCTTCTGGTGTTTTGGGGTACATTTTCTTAGAGATATGAATTCTATGCTTCATATATAATAACTCTCTTTTGGAATCTAACATATTGAACCTTTTCAACACCTTTTCTATGTACATTGATTAGGATAATCCTAGCAACCTTCTTGATCTATCTCTATAGATCTTAATCCCCAAAATATAGATTGCTTCTCTCAAATCCTTATGAAGTTTTTTGACAACCAAAGTTTGATTGATGACATCATTTCTGTTGATGCTGCTTCCTATCTAGATGCCAGAGGATGCTGGAGGAGAGGTGCTCATGGGCTGTACTTGCAAGAAAAGTCTTGGCCAGAGGTGGCTCTGGTGAAGGCCCTCTAATGGTCAAGTCAGCAAGCAGGTAACTTGAGAAAGAAAGTAAAGTGGAGAGAGAGAGGGGGTGTCGGAGAGGTATTACATAAGAGAGATTGCATACCTCGGGAGCTCCGGGAGCTCTCTTTTATAGATAAACGATAAGGGTATTTTCGGAATGCAGAAGCTTTGTGGATTCGATGTGAAATGATAGGACGTCATATCCTATTAGGAAATCTGGCAGAGAATCATTTCATTTATCTGGAATGTCTGCCTCCCATTAATGGAAACTTTGTCCTATTCGCGTTGCGAGCCATTCTTCATAAATGGTGACAGGGACATTGGCATGGAACGGATCATATCCCTCCTAATTGAGAGGATTTGTTGGAGATCATAGGATATGGCCTCCTAATCATGCCACTGAGTGCATGGAATTGAGCATCGAATGATTCCTCCTTAAGTTGCCTGGTAGTATGCTGTTATGAGCCTTCAACATTCCCTGGACTTAAGGGTCTTGAGTTAGATCTAGCTCTCTCGTTGAGGCCGAGGGTTGACTTAAGTTGCCTGGTAGTATGCTGTTATGAGCCTTCAACATTCCCTGGACTTAAGGGTCTTGAGTTAGATCTAGCTCTCTCGTTGAGGCCGAGGGTTGACCAAGGCCAAAGGTCTTGGAGAATGATCGTGATGCACAAAGCTTAACTTGGATGCCGGGGGATAATGGTCCTTTGCCTGGATCAAAAGTCACTTAGATCAAAGGGGCTCGGGGCATTGCTTCATTCCATCTGAGGGATAATTGACTTCATGTATTAGGGATGAACCTCAATTATTGTGATGGGGGATGATGATGAGATGATGCATCCCTAATGGAATTAGTAATGACTAATGAGAAATCAAGCAAATAGATGCTTCTATTCAAAGTAAAGAAGTAGAATTTTTATGATAGGAATCTATATATTAAACTTGACTAGAAAATAAAACTATTCAAAGTAAATAAGAGGAGGACCTTCGTGGTTAAGAAACCACTCAGATTAGGGCTAAGTTAATCTTAATATTTCAGATATGAAAGTTTATCTAGAGAGGGGTACCCGGCAATTAATATTCTAAGATTTGGAACTGGGAACACTCAAAAGGAAGTTCCTGGATGACAAGGAGATTCCTCTAGGTTGCAAAGCTTCTTGTATCTGGATCTTGACATGGTGGACCTTCTTCTTTGGAACCTAGGAGCCCAGGGATCCTGCAACAAAGAGAGGTTGAGGGGATTAGAGGATAGAGATTGAAATGAAGAAATGGAGGGGAAGAATCTTGAAATGAAGAAAGATTGCTTGGAGTAGTTTTGGCGTGGATCTTCGGAATGATATCTCCTTGTCTGATTGTATGAAGAACTCCTTGGCGGATTGGAGTCATTGGAGATGGATGGGATTAAGACTAAGCATAGACTAAAGTAAGGATCCTTTGGTTGGCCGTATGGATTGTAAGGTGGAAGGGATGAAGCTAAGATGGTTGTATGGAGATGGAAGGGAAGATCACTCTAGGCCTCATGCCCACCTTCTCACAAGGGACCAAGCTAATAAGCAAGGAAAATTTCAAGAAAAGTTTTCTTTCTTCATTGATTCATCATGATAATTACAATAAGGTTTGGAGCCTTTTTTATAGACCACCAAGCCATTTGAAATTCAAATTCAAATTTCAAACAAAAACAAAATAAAGGGAGAAAATAGTGGGGCGTCTTCATGAAGAGGGAAGGTGATTGTGGAGGAAAATGTGGACCCATTCGAATTTGAATTCCTTCTCCTCTTGGGCGACAATTTATGGTGAGGTGTCTATGTGATGTGGCAAAGTGGAGTGATGAAGTGGCTTCCAAGTTGGTGATCCTATGGTCCATGCACCCACCTTCCTTATTTGGTTGTGCTGAAACCAGATTGGACTTAGCTAAACTCTTCTTGACTCAATTATAATGAAGAACCAAATTGAAACAAATATAGGACTCAATGAAATAAATACAGGACTAATAGACTCAATAAAACTTATTACAGGACTTGAACTCTCAATCTTCCAACCATAGAGAATCTTGCCTAGTTTGTATCGGTTGAAGTCTCTTCCTGAACCTGGTGCTCGTATCAATTCTCCCTGGGTGGGAGGAACTCGACCCTGTCGAGTAAGGATTGGCCTGACTGTGATATCTTTCTAGTAGGTTGGGGTCAATTTGCTGCAGATCCTCTCGGGTGATCCAGGAGTCAGATTCTGGTCGGCCTTGCCAACGAACCATATAATAATGATAGCCCTTACTTCTAATGGTAATCACCTGGTCATTCAAGATACGTTCAACTCTATCTCTCCGCTTTGGTGGAATTGCTAGTGGACACTCAGGTAGGGTTTCACTCTCAAAGGCAGGATAAGGCCCAAAAGGCTCGCTAGGAATTAATGCCGGCTCTTTGTGTTCTTTCATATCAGAAATATTAAATGTTGAACTAATGCCATAATCTGGTGGTAACTCTAATACATATGCATTAGGTCCAATTCTCTTAATTACTTTGAAAGGTCCAGCTCCCCGGGTATGCAGTTTCCTCATAGTTTCCGGTGGAAACCTTTCAAGTCTAAGTTTAATCATTACAGAGTCTCCGTTAAATTCTTTCATTCGTTTACGTGAATTAGCCATATGCTTTAGACTTCATTGCTCATTTGAATCTTTTTACTAATTTCCTTATGCAATTCCTTAATATGCTGTGCATATGATTTTCGTTTACGTGAATTAGCCATATGCTTTAGACTTCATTGCTCATTTGAATCTTTTTACTAATTTCCTTATGCAATTCCTTAATATGCTGTGCATATGATTTTGCGGACTCTGAGACTCATACTGACACTTGACAAAAAACAGACCCAACTATGTATTCCTATAAAGAGGAAATTTATTGGACTCTTTAAGGCCTAAACCTAAGACTCCCTAGGTTTAACCCTGGTCTGGCATGCACAAGAAAACTTATAGTGGATCTGTAGTAAATGCCATAAGGTCTTCCAAAAGTAGGTCGCAAACCTAACATACTCATAGCATTGGTGCAACTGAACGACCTCAACAAAGTGTAATTTGATAATTTGGGAAACATTGGAAGCCTTAGGATACGATAGGATATAAAAATCGGAGTCTTGGAATAATCTATTGGAAATATAAAATAGACCTTGGTTACCCAGGATGACCTTAGGATTTGAATGTTGATCTATGGGTGTAAGATCTAGGGTAGGTTGGATGCTCCTAGATGGTGGAAGGTCATCTAGAAGGTCTTCGAGAAGTTTATCTTGAAATTCTTCTAAAATAATGTCTACTTCCTGGGGTTGCTCCTTAGGGACTTGTTCCTGGGCCTCTTTTATGGGCAACTTGTATAAACCCTCACTTTCATCTGATATGTTTGATCCTGGCTCGTTACTCCTTCAAATTCTATAGTGGGTTCAGGATCTTTTTCTATTAGTTTCTCAGTGATCTCAACCTTGCATCCACCTTCATCATACTCCACTAGATTTGATTCATAGATGTCTTCTTTGAATTCTTCAGTGGACTCAGGAGTTTCTTTCTCTAGATTCTTAATGGGTTCAACCTTTTCTCCCTGAAATTCTTCAATGGGTACTTCCTCTTCCCCTTCATATCCATTAATTAAACTTGGTTCAGCCTCATAAACTTCTTCTTCAGGCACACAAATGGGTTCAGGAGCCTTTCCTTTGCAAACTAATGGGATAGGAGTAATAGGCTGGTTTGAAGAAATCTGTCTAAGAATTGGCCTAGAGGTGCTAATCATGTTGGGCTTAGGTCGGCTGCTCATGAGTTCTCTTTGATAAGACTCAAATTCTCTAGCAATCCGATAAGCTTCCTCTAGAGTATGAATTTTCCATTAAAGTAACTCCCCCTGGGTGTCTTTACATAGGCCTCCTCGAAATCTAGATATGGTCATGGTCTTAGATTCGGTTGTGTTACATCTCCTGTCAAACCCCTTGAATTCCTCAATATAATCAGACACTGGTCTATCACCTTGTCTCAGTTTGTACCATTGGTCTAAAAGTCTTTGCCATAAAATCTACCTAGGTACTTTTCTCTTAGCCTATTTCTCATGGTTCTCGAGCTACGTATTCTATCTCCTCTTTGATAACATTCATCCTCAATAGCTGCCCAATGCCACTTAGCATATCGGGTTAACCTACGTGTGGCAAATTTAAATTTCTCTAACTCCGACATCCTAGTGTACTCGAAATAGTGATCCATGCTCTCCTCCCAATCGATATACACCTCTTGTCTTCCATCAAAAGTTGGTGCATAAAGTTGGGTGCTCTTAATGGGTCCCTCGGAGTCAACCAAGTATGAGTATGGGCTCCTAGGGCTAGACTCAGGGGCAAGATCATGATCATAGGCTTTTGGATCAAGGGAATTGGGCCTAGAGGAGTTGAGTTTAGCATGGGCCTTGCGGGCTTCTGCTTGGGCCATCTTATCAGTCATGCTTTGGTTGGTCTGGGCCAATTGGTTAGTTAGGTTTTGGTTCAGTCGGGCCATTTGATAATTCAAGGTTTTCATCAAGGTCTCAAAATTTTGGTCCATGGTTGCACTTGATTGAGCTTGGGTTTGTTGGTAGGGTGCTCATGATCTAGTTGTCATGCGCACAGACTCAAACTCGGGCTAGGGGTTTGCTAGACCTAGTAGCTCAAGTAAGGTGAGTCGACTAAATACAATCAAATCAACAACTATCCTGTCCACTGGCTAGGTAAGAGGTGGGTCTGTGGGAGGCTCCCCCAGCTCTCGCTGGGTCCTAATTAAAAACCACAGGAACCATTTAGGGCGTTTGCCACTTGACCCCTAGCCTAGACACTAGCTTCCAGAAATAGATGCAGGAGTGGGTGCACTAGTTTTTCCAAATGACTTGAACTAGACCTGTGCGTGTCCCTAAAAAATTAGAGTACTAAATTTTAATTAAAGATTGGGTTCGCCATGCAGGGTGGTGGTTTTGGGCTAAGGATAGGTAATGAATTCCTGCTCCCATGTCATAATGATGCCCTTAAATTGATTTATCATGAGATGAATGCAAGAATGCAAATGAACTCTAATTTTAGGTGCAGAATTTTGTGTGTTGCAGTTCTGAAATGGGGTAGAGAAGTGCTATGTATTAATCTCAGAAAATTCCGAAAAAATCACAAAACACTTCTAACTTACAGAGGATATACCAGATGAAAGGAAATTAAAAATAAAATCTGTGCTATGCTGGACAGTTCCTAGAACTCAGACAATGTAAACAGGACAGAATAGCAGAAATTGTAAAGATGCTGAAAATAAAAATGCAAAACTTTTCTTTAGGATTTAAAACTTATCTTCTTGAGTTCCCCTTCAAGGGTCAATCACATCGGCACTCCTACACGCCATAGGAAATCCATTCCAGACAATGTAAACTGGACAGAATAGTAGAAATTGTAAAGATGCTGAAAATAAAAATGCAAAACTTTTCTTTAGGATTTAAAACTTATCTTCTTGTGTTCCCCTTCAAGGGTCAATCACATCGGCACCCCTACACGCCATAGGAAATTCCCGTGGAATGGGAAGTGAGGGTCTTGCAGCTCTACTTTGTTTCCTATGACCGGACGGCCATGGTGAAGCACTAAATCCAAGTACCGAAGAAGATGCTAAACTCTAACCTACCATGCTCTGATACCAAGATGATGGGGGACGATGATGAGATGATGCATCCCTAGTGGAATTAGTAATGACTAATGAGAAATGAAGCAAATAGATGCAGCTATTCAAAGTAATAAAGTTGAAATTTTGAGAAAAAAGTTCTTGGTTCTTCTTCCGTTTGGAGTGGGCTTAGGCCCGTCTTGCCTTCTTCGCCTTCGGGCGTTGAGGGGTGTGAGGCCTTAGTTATCCCCATTCCACCTTCTCTACCACCTTCATGTCCCTTATAATTCACCTTAACGGCTCCATTAATGAGGTGGGTAGGATGTCCTAAAGGTATGATATCTCTCCGTACGGCTCCATTAGTGAGGTGGGTAGGATGCTCTAGAGGTGTGAGATTTCTTTGTATGGCTCTATTAGTGAGGTGGGATACCCTAGAGGTATGAGATCTCTCCGTGAGTGTGAGTCCCAAAGTTCATGAAAGCCCCGACTCCTGTTTTCCACCTCCATTGTTCCTTCACCATTCCATTACAGAAAAAAAAGTACCATAATCTAGGTGACTTCTAGGCTCACCGATCGATCCTCTCTAGCCCCACCAGTCGTCCCACATCATGCTGGACCCTTGGCTTTGCTATATAAAGAACTATCATATACAAGGACATGGCATGTAATTGGTGTTGTTCCATCAAGAAACTCATCTCATGGACCTCGTCATAGATGTTTGGTTGATGTTCTATTTGAGCAAATGCTGGGTGAGTAAATGCTCGCGTAGAGTGCAGTCTTTGCCTCGTCCAGAAGATGGAGGGTGACCGCCCGCCTTGGCATCAACCCGGGGATCTTCGGGATACTGAGGGTAGGGGGTTATTGCAAGTAGCCTCCACATCATTTTCCCCCCACTCTTTATATTCAATGCTAAGTATCTCGGGCTGAAGAGTAGACCCGGCTACATACCCGAGAGATCCCAAGTTCGGGCAGAAATTATTGCAATCTTTATGGGGTAAGAAACATACTAGGAGACAAAGGAGCTCTGCTCGCTACATACCCGAGAGATCCCAAGTTCAGGCAGGAATTATTGCAATCTTTATGGGGTAAGAAACATACTAGGAGACATAGGAGCTCTGCTCGGTGCTAGATGATTACAAATAAAAAATTTTGAAATTAATTTCCATTGCACAACCCCAAACCCAACAACACAAACACTGACTGCAAAATTTAAGCAACTTATTTATGATTTCTGAATCCTTTCCTCTTTTATTATGAATGCCATGCTTCTGTATGCCCATATTGAAGTTGTAATTCTCTATCCTTTCTTTTTCCTGGCACAATATGATTCTCTATCCTTCGATGGACCAATTCATTGATGTCTTCTATTTTGCATCACTCTCATACCATAGCCACCTGTACACTGGCCAGCACATCTGCTTGTATGCATCTGCAAACTTGATAGATGCTACCAAATACTTTCTTACTAACTGCCTATCTTTTTTTCTATCAGACATTTCAAAATATTTTAACCATTCCAATCTGATGGAATGCAGTTTCCACTTGTCTCCCGAAGTGGTCGAATTCGGAAGTTGATAGCAGAACACAGAGATACTGATATTGCAAGGATAGAGTTGCTTACCTTACCTGGTGGTGCTGACTCATTTGAGCTGGCTGCCAAATTTTGCTATGGTGTAAACTTTGAGATCATGACTGCAAATGTTGCCCAACTATGTTGTGTGTCAGATTACCTAGAGATGACAGAAGAATATGCAAATGAAAACCTTGCCTCACGTTCAGAAGCTTACCTTGATGGTGTTGTCTGTAAAAGCCTTGAAATGTCTGTTGAAGTTTTGCAACAATGTGAAGGCCTTTTTCCACTTGCAGATGGACTTAACATAGTTGGAAGGTGTACAGATGCAATAGCGGCAAAGGCTTGTGCAGAGCAGATAGCATCAAGCTTCTCACGCTTAGAATACAGCAGCTCTGGTAGGCTTCATATGAACAAACAAGCAAAATCTAATGGTGACTGGTGGATTGAAGACCTCTCTGTTCTTCGGATTGACATGTATCAGAAAGTCATAGAAGCCATGAAATGTCGAGGAGTCCATCCTGAGAGCATTGGAGCATCGCTGGTGAATTATGCTGAGAAGCTATTCAAGAGAAAACCTGCCTTATGGACTACAACAAGTCATCCCAGAGTTGGACTAATGCCTGGTTCCATTGGTTTTGAGGAAAAAACAGTGGTTGAGACTATTGCTAGTCTTCTGCCTGCAGAAAAACTTGCTGTGCCGATGAGTTTTCTATTTGGGCTCCTGCGGTCAGCGGTGATGCTTGATTGCACAGTATCCTGCAGGTTAAGTCTTGAGAGAAGAATTGGGTCACAACTCGAAATGGCAACTCTTGATGATCTTCTAATGCCGTCTTTTCAACATGCTGGGGACACATTATTTGATGTTGACACAGTTCACAGGATTCTCATAATCTTCTCTCAGCAGGATGAGAGTGAGGATGGAGGTTCGGGTTATGATTCTGATGTTCCTAATCCTCCCTCTCAGTCAGCATTAATCAAAGTTGCAAAATTAGCAGACAATTACCTAGCCGAAATTGCTCCAGATGCAAATCTTAAGCTTGCTAAATTCATTGTCATTGCGGATACGTTACCAGGATATGCACGCACAACAGATGATGGATTGTATCGTGCTGTTGATATTTATCTAAAGGTAAGATAATTTATATTATTCCACAACTTAAAACTCATATTACATATTTTTTCTTGAAATACTACATCTGGAAAAGAGCTTGTTATCTTTGTCCATCATTTTTCTTTTTTATGCCATGAAGGAAAATAAGTGCAAAGTCCTACTAGTTCATTTGAGATACCTGTGTTTAAGAAGGAAAACCATTGGGAGGCTACTTGTAGCGCTGATCCTAGTAATGAGATTTCAAATCTTCCCCCTACATAAAAGCAATATAGATTGGTTGCTTGTGTATATTTAATTCAACCAGAAAAAAAGTGGTTAATAGAAAAGCTATCTTATGTTTAATTTATAAAGTGATTTGAACATAGATCAATTCTATTCTTGTGGGCCATGAGGCTAGCTGGAATTGCCTATTTTTCACTGATTAAAGTTTATTATGATAGTGCTAGATTTTGTTAATTAAATCTGTACTGATAATGGATTCTTATGGTGGATTTAGACTGACCTAGCCCATTTTATTTTTCAGTCTCATCAGGGACTGTCAGATTTAGAAAGGAAGAGGCTATGCAAACTCATTGATTTTCAAAAGCTCTCAGAGGAAGCAAGTGCTCATGCTGCACAGAATGAACGACTTCCTCTTCAGGCAATTGTTCAGGTGCTCTATATTGAACAGTCAAGACTCCGACATGCTCTATGCTGCTCCTTTCCAGAAGACAACCAGAAAACTGCATACCAATCACGGTGGATCAGGAATGGAGCACTCAGTGCAGCAATGTCTCCTCGAGATAACTATGCATCACTGAGGAGAGAGAACCGTGAGCTGAAACTTGAGCTGGCTCGGATGCGGGTACGGATCAACGATCTTGAGAAAGGACATGCATGCATGAAGCAAGACTTGGAGAAGTCCGGTTCTAAGAAATTGATGAATTCTATGAAGAAGTTTGGAAAATTGTTCATTAGCCACAGTCCTTTCAGGGGATCAAGTTCACCATCCAAGCATTCTGTGATGGCAGATTCTAAAGTCACTGGAAGAATATAAGTCAATTCGTAGCATGGAGCTTTTGAATTTTGGAAAAAACAACAATTTTGTTCGTTTGGCATTGGCATGACCCTCAGAGTTGCAGGATCAAAATGGGAAGCCCAGTTGGAAACATCAGCGCAAATATACTATATGAGTTGACAATCAAGTTCCTTTTACATCTGATTGTGAGCACTGCTAGTGTTATGCTGTAAATTTTATTATAAAAAATATTATTAATGTTTTTGCCTTTCAGTTATTAGTGACCATATTTAAAAAATTCTTCTAATTCTTAATATTTTGCTGATGTAACGTGCAATGTGAATTAGTTCAGGTGCTTAATAGCACATGCATGGTTACCGTTACTAGTACACCTCGAGTACTTTGAATTATGTCTTGAAAAAAAGAGGATATGTTCTATGTATCTCGGATATAATTTCTGTGGACTCAGAGTCTTATCCATGTGAAGATCTATACACTGGTTGATCTTTGTGCCTTATTGACAAATCTGACAAATCGGTTTACTTTTATCTGGATTTTTTTATTTTTTGAGGCTCAGATCTCGGAACCTCGGTCCATCTTAGAACCCTCGAGGCTTCGAGGTGTATCCCGTAGAGCTTTTATTAAGTCCGAGGTATCGAGGTGCCCATTCTTTTTCGCGTGATCGGTTCAAGAGGTTTTGAATATCCTATCATCCGTCTGAGTTACAGGAATAGCTGTCAACAATGATGGAATTACTAAAAGTCGATCCCCATCCACGATCCTCGATAGTGGGTCATGGTAATAATTTTGTAACAGTGCAATCATGGTTCAACGTTCTCGGGATCGCCTGTTCTGCTCAGCTATCTTTTATAAAGTTCCCAGGCTCCAAGGATCTTCGGTAAGTAATATTTTCTACACTTACTGTTTTCCATCTATTCTAGATCACTGACTTGAGCATCAAAATGTTCATGCCGGGGTCCCTCCGGTTATGGATCTCTTTGCAGGTTACTCCAACAGTGACTTCAACCAGTCAATCTTTTCTCCGATCTTGGAACTGGTATTTACTATAACAGATTGGTGCTAAAGAAAGGATCCAGGCCCGTTTTGGGAAGAAAAGTGAGCCAAAGCTTCTGACGATGCCATCCAAAAATGCAGCATCGAAGAATACTGGGCCCGTTCGAACAGTCGGGCCATCATCCCTACTTTGCCACTGGCCCAGCCGCTGGTGCCCCCACACCATCCTTCCATGGGGGTAGATCTAGATTGATTTAATGATTTGGTTCATTTGGTCCGTGATCTAGCGAACACTATTCAAGAGATGCAACAAAATGTCGCTGCCTTGCATGGTGCACCCTCCACTCTTCCACGATAGCTGTAACAACAACCACTTGCTCCTTTGCAAGAGTAGCCACCTCCCACTGTGTCTCGAGTGGCACCACCCGAATCTGAACTAGAGGTCCAGACAAGGTAGAGTCACCCTCAAAGCCTGGCTCGAGAATGGAAGTGGTTGCCAACCCTACATTCTGAAAGGGGCTCGACCCCTAGGAGGTCACTGCCGCACTATTCGATCGTTAACAATGCTAGGGATGTCTAGATGGAGTGATGTCTATAAGAGATGAACTAGTGGATCAAGGCATTACAAAATCAAGCCTCGATCCAGGATGAAAGGCCTGGCCTCGACACCAATCCACCTTTCATACTTAGGATCATCCAAGAAGACATCCTTGCCAACTTCAAGGTCCTCCACTTGGAGCCTTACAATGGGTCGGGGGACCCTTTGGACCATTTGGAGAGTTTCCAAACTCTCATGTTGCTCCATCAAGCCTCTGATGCCATACTCTGCTGGGCTTTTCCCTTGATCCTTAGAGGAATAGCAAGACATTGGCACTCCAAGAAGGGTTACGATTGTGCAGTGGAAGATTGATTTTAAAATTCTTAAATCTTGAAATCCTAGATCTAGGACCCCTTGATTATGATAATTAACAAGGTAATATATTAGGATATAGAAGAATACCTGTAATGCTAATATCCTTTATTCCACTAGGCACACAAGTATATGCCTTCTAGAGATGATCCATACAAGAACTGGATCAAGAAAGCACTTCTATTTTTTGCTTGCTTGATTAGAAACTCCTCCCGGCAGCCTTTCTTTCTTCGACAGCTTTTCGTCTCTTATAGAACCTTTTCCCTTCCAAAGAGCACTTCAAAACCTCTCTTACTATCCTATTATCCTTTCTAATTCTCTTCCTAAGCCCTTATCTTAAAATGGTGGACTTGTCTTAAAATAAAAGACTTGTCCTAATAAGGGATGGAAGAGAGTTTTCAGGACAAACATCAGATGCCTTGATCTCTTTCACCAAAGCCTTCAAATAGGAGGAGAGGAAGCGCTAATCATACCCATTTCTTATCCCTTAATCTGATATTTAACATATCAAATAAGACCCTTCAAGCAGGAGTCTCATGGCAAAAAGGTGCAATGAAATATTATAAACATATGACGTTTCATAAAAACTTTGTACCAAAGAAAAAATCTGATAAGTCAGTCTTTAATTAAATGATTAAAGACTTGGTCCACTTTCCAATAGGTGTATACATGAATGTAGCTTATCTAGAAAAAGGTGATCAAGTAATAGAACTCTTGTCCATTCCAAATGCCATATCATTTCATGCACCAAAAATTATTCATGCCAACCTTGAATCATTATCCACTTTTAAAATATTTTGACCAGTCAACTTTATCTAATTGGGAATGGAATGAAGAGAGGAGGGGCTGGACTCTATCTAAAAGAAATGATTAATTTGTAGGACTCTTGGTCCTTCTGCACGCCCATTTTTATGCGCATACCAATATTGGCACCAAGAGTCCCAAGCCCGTAGTACTCTTGGTTCTCGGCATAAATAAGGGCTATAAATTCTTGATAAAATTTAATTCAGCTGCCCCACTTAAGGCTCAACCTAATTTAAGTCCCATCTAAATTAGTTAACTTAAATAGAAAGCATTTAAACCCAATCTAATTAGGTTAGGAGTTAGGCTAGCCAACATATGTTAGTATGTTAATTAGTTACATAATTAGGATCTTATCATCCTAATAAATATATAATTAACTTTCTTGATCAATTTCTTAGCATGTATGACCATTTGGGCTCCATATCTAGCCAGCAATAGGTCTAGGTTCATGTCGATTTAGTTCAATTAAAAATCAACTAATCGAATTAGGTCAAATTGAGCTAACCCTAGTCGCCAATTTGAACCATCTTTCAAATTAACTCATGAATTCAATCAATTTAATTCATAAAAATCTACAAGACATGAATGATGTCTAGCAATATATCATGTCTACCCAGAAGATGAGAAATTTGGTAGAAATTATCAAAATATTCTTCATTGGCAAGTTACCATGCAATTCAATCATTCGATCTCCTTTTATCTCGAATAAGCCACGGATATGAAAAATTATTAAATCCTAACACTTCATTCATTCAAATCTTGAATCACTAATGAAAATTTGATCGATAAAAGATTAAAAATCTTTTTCTAATTTCATCCTGCTTTGATCAAAGACTTCTTGGATCATCATTTGATGAGATTACATGGGATAAATACTCCTTTTACTAGGAGTGATCAATTTCTTGTTGACCTACTCATAACCTTCATACACAATTCACCATATCCATAAACACCCCATACATGACTAAGTCATGAATGAGTATGAATCAAAATATGGATTTATATGTACAATATTTTTTGATGTCTCAGGTCTAAGAATTACTTGCACAACTCTCACTAAGAGAATCATCTTTTGATAAGTAAGACTTCCATAAGATATTCTCATGATGGATCAATTCAGTGAACTCATACCTTGATGAGCACCTACATTTTTGTATTAATATCCTTACACAAGTGGTCACGAGACCAACCACTCTCATCATCAAGCATATATAGAATGTGCCAGTCTTTCTAAAAACATCGATCTTTGACTCGATAATCCTTCGACTAGAAATATTCTAGATTAGGATTTATAAGATCTTAGGTCTTACTATTAAGAACTTCATCATAACTCTAAATCCATTGCCCTAATTTATGGGATTCATTATAATCTTAAAACAAAATGGTATAAGACACAGCAGATGATGAATCAAAATATCTTTTATTAAAATAATATCATACAGAGTTAGAAGAATTTTACATAATGCCCTTATAATATAAAAAATATGATTGGCTTTCAGGGCACTATTTTTTAATCTTCCACTTGTACTAAAGCCAATCATCCTTGTATTTAATTTCTATACAATTTAAATCGTGATCGAACTACTATTGAAGAAGGGCCTTAGTAAATGGGTATGCTATGTTATTTTTTATATCTTGTCATTCTATAATCGTCTTATTTTTCAATGATTTCATGAACAAGATGGAAGTGCCATAGGATGTGCTTGGACTTTTGATGAGACCTCGGTTCCTTAGCTTGTGCAACAGCTCTAGTGCCATCATAATAAAGTGGCACCGATTGTTGTATCATAGGAACTACACCCAACTCTAAGATGAACTTCTTCATATAGACTACTTCCTTAGTAGCTTCATTAGCAGCTATGTATTATGTCTCAGTAACTGAGTTAGTTATAATTTGCTGCTTGATACTTTTTCAACTCACTGCACCTCTATACAAAATAAAGATATATCCTAATATGGATTTTCTATCATTTGGATCTGATTGAAAGCTAGAGTTAGTATAGCCTTCTAGTTTTAAATCTAATCCTCCATAAATTAAATTTTTTTTTTTAATCCTTTTAAGGTACTTAATAATATTTTTCATAGCTTTCCAATAATCTTTCCTTGGATCAGTCTGGAATCTGCTTGCTATGCCTAAAGCATAAGCAATATCAAGCTTGGTACATAACATGGCATACATGATTGATCTTACAACCGAAGCATAATGAATCTTATTCATTATCTCTTTTCAGGTGTCTTAGGAGACATTTTCTTAGAAAGATGTATGCCTTGACTAATAAGCAAGTAACACTTTTTACTTTTGTCTATAATGAATCTTTTCAATACTAAATCAATGTACTTGGATTGGGATAAGCCAAGCATCCTCTTAGATTCTCTATAGATCTTTATACCTAGTATATAGGATGCTTCTTCGAAATTTTTCATGAAAAACCTTTTAGATAGCTAAGCATTGACCGATTGCAACATTGGAATATCATTCAAAATGATAAGTATGTCATCAACATATAATATTAAGAAGACAATGGTGCTCTCACTTGTCTTCTTATACATACATGGTTCATCCACATTTTTGATAAAACTAAATTTCTTGATTATTTCATCAAAGCGGATGCTCTAATTCTTCAATGCTTGCTTAAATCCATAAATAGATTTCTTAAGCTTGCATACTTGATTTGGTCTCCCACTTGAGATAAACCCTTCTAGCTGTAACATATAAGTTTCTTCCTTAAGATATCCATTGAGGAAGGTAGTCTTTATATCTATTTGCTAGATTTCATAATTGTAGTATGTGGCTATAGCAAGCAAAATCCTAATGGACTTAAGTATAACTACTGGCAAAAATGTTTCATCATAGTCATTCCATGTCTTTGTTTGAAACTTTTTGCCACTAGCCTAACCTTGTAGGTTTCTACATGGCCATATACTATAATCTTCTTTTTAAAGACCCATTTGCATCCTATTAGGTTTACCCCCTTAGGTTGATCAACTAAGGTCCAAACGTAGTTGGAATAAATGGAGTTCATTCAAATTTCATGGTATCAAACCATTTATCAAAGTCGTTACTCTTGATAGCTTTTGTATAGGTCACATAATCATTATCTTGAATGATACTGGTTTCATTATCATTTCTAATGACAAAGCCAAATCTGAGAGGTGCATTCCACACTCTCTCTGACCTACAGAGAGGATGTGTGTTATGATTATACATGATTAATAGGTACTTGTGGTTAAGGAATTTCAAGTTGATTATCTATAGGAATAGGTTGTTGATCTTGAACTTCACTAAGTTCAAGTATCCTCCCACTGCCTCCTAGGATAAAATCCTTCTCCAAGAAAGTATCATACCTACTAACAAAAATATTTTGTTAAGTAGGATATTAAAAGAGGTATCCAACACCCTCTCGGGGATAACCTATGAACCTACAGTTATCAATCCTAGCACTTACCTTATGTCCAAACACATTCTTAACATAAGAAGGGCTATCCCAAGTCTTAAGATATTTAAGGCTTGGCCTTTTACTTTTCCATAATTTATATGGAGTGCTAGGTATTGATTTTGATGGTATCCTATTTAGTATTGTTGCCGATCCCGCCGCCGCGCCTGTAGCTTCGGAGCCGCCGATCCGACTAGACCGTCTCACCCCTGGGGTCTCCTGGCTGGATCAAACTTGCAAGGCAAGGTCAGAAACCCTGGCCGAGGATTCCGGCGAGGGAGCTCCGATGGTCAAGTTAGTAGACGGCGAGAGGGAACAGATTCTCTGGGACGGGCCCCCGAAGGAGTCCCAGACTCAGAGAACGTGCTAGCAAAAAAGGTGCCAGAGAGACCAGAAACCCGGCTGGGTTCCTTCGCCGAGCTCACGCCAAGGGGCCCCCTCTCGGGACCTTGGATCTTGCTCTTGGAGCGGAGTCTCCAGCCTTCGTTTCTTGCTTGCTCACCTACCTTGTTGTCTATTCTCTCCTTCCTTTTATCTCCTCCTATTGGCCCCCCGTTTTCTGCTCCTGGGAGGCTCCTTTGTTGCTTTCATCTCCTCCCCTCCGTCCCTTTCTCTTTCCCCTTCTGGATCAGAGAGCCGGGCGGCTTTTCGGCCTCGTTTGCTGAGCCTAGCGGGGAAAGAGTAGGGGAGGGGGGTGCTGGTCAAACTGCCAACCAGACCTTGGGTCGAGCGTGAGCGCTCTCCTTCCCAGGTGCCGACGCTGTTCGTTATCGGGTCCTGTTTTGTCAGGGCCTCGTCTCTCGACTGCGGAACATGTCGGGCCGACGTAAGTGATGTTTCGCGTGCCGCCGCCGACCGTACGGGGTGCCTTTCTTGGAATGCGGCGCGCACGGCTCGAGGGGCAACCTCGGAGCTTGCGCCTCCATTCCTCGGGACCTTCTCTGTACGGGCTGGCCCGGGTCGGCCGAGGTGGACCCCTCCTAGGTGGATACCTGGCGGAGCGGCAGAGAGGCGCTCGACTTCGGCCGAGGTGGTCCCGTCTCGGGGCGCCACCTGGTGAAGGAGCGAGGGGCCCGGCTCGACCTCGGCTGAGGTGGGACCGTCTCAGGGTGCCACTTGGCGAGGGAGCGGGGAGGCCGCTGGCTTCGGCCGAGGTGGAACCCTCCTGGGTGGACACCTGGTGGAGCGGCAGAGAGATGCTCGACTTCGGCCGAGGTGGTCCCATCTCCGGGCACCACCTGGCGAAGGAGCGAGGGGCCCGGCTCGACCTCGGCTAAGGTGGGACCGTCTCAGGGTGCCACCTGGCGAGGGAGCGAGGAGGCCACCGGCTTCGGCCGAGGTGGACCCTTCCTGGGTGGACACCTGGCAGAGCGGTAGAGAGGTGCTCGACTTCGACCGAGGTGGTCCCGTCTCCGGGCGCCACCTGGCGAAGGAGCGAGGGGCCCGGCTCGACCTCGGCTGAGGTGGGACTGTCTCAGGGTGCCACCTGGCGAGGGAGCGAGGAGGCCGCCGGCTTCGACCGAGGTGGACCCCTCCTGGGTGGACACCTGGTGGAGCGGCAGAGAGGCGCTCGACTTCGGCCGAGGTGGTCCCGTCTCCGGGCGCCACCTGGTGATGGAGCGAGGGGCCCGGCTCGAACTCGGCTGAGGTGGGACCGTCTCAGGGTGCCACCTGGCGAGGGAGCGGGGAGGCCGCCGGCTTCGGCCGAGGTGGACCCCTATTGGGTGGACACCTGGCGGAGCGGCAGAGAGGTGCTCGACTTCGGCCGAGGTGGTCCCATCTCCGGGTGCCACCTGGCGGAGGAGCGAGGGGCCCGGCTCGACCTCGGCTGAGGTGGGACCATCTCAGGGTGCCACCTGGTGAGGGAGCGGGGAGGCTGCCGGCTTCGGCCGAGGTGGACCCCTCATGGGTGGACACCTGGCGGAGCGGCAGAGAGGCGCTCGACTTCGGCCGAGGTGGTCCCGTCTACGGGCGCCACCTGGCGAAGGAGCGAGGGGCCCGGCTCGATCTCGGCTGAGGTGGGACCGTCTCAGGGTGCCACCTGGTGAGGGAGCGGGGAGGCCGCCGGCTTCGGCTAAGGTGGACCCCTCCTAGGTGGACACCTGGCGGAGCGACAGAGAGGCGCTCGACTTCGGCCGAGGTGGACCCGTCTCCTGGCACCACCTGGCGAAGGAGCAAGAGGGCCTGGCTCGACCTCGGCCGAGGTGGGACCGTCTCAGGGCGCCACCTGGCGAGGGAGCAAGGGGCCACCGGCTTCGGCCGAGGTGGGCCCCTCCTGGGTGGACACCTGGCAGAGTGGTAGATAGGCGCTCGACTTCGACCAAGGTTGACCCGTCTTCGGGCGCCACCTGGCGAATGAGCAAGAGGGCCCGGCTCGACCTCGGCCGAGGTGGGACCGTCTCAGTGCGCCACCTGGCGAGGGAGCAAGGGGCCACCGGCTTCGGTCGAGGTGGGCTCCTCCTGGGCGGACACCTGGCGAAGCGGCAGAGAGGCGCTCGACTTCGGTCGAGGTGGGACCATCTCCAGGCACCACCTGGCGAAGGACCGAGGGGCCCGGCTCGACCTCGGCCAAGTTGGGACCGTCTCAGGGTGCCACCTGGCGAGGGAGCGGGGAGGCCGCCAGCTTCGGCCATGGTGGACCCCTCCTGGGTGGACACCTGGCGGAGCGGCAAAAGGTCCCGGGTCGAACTCGACCTCGGCCGGAGCGGAGCCGCATCTGACTCAGCCGAAAAAACTCCACGTGGCTCGGGTCACGCCAAACGAAATCTGAGACATGCCACGTCATCACTACGGCCGTAACAGTTGCCCCCCAACCCCCCGTTCCGTTGAGGTGTCGTGGAACGGGACGTGGGGATTAAATGCGGAGATGACGTGGGGAAGGCGAAGATCTCGCACCATGATTGCCGCAATCCTCGTCGCCGTTCCTTGGTGCGCCCAAAGCCCTATCAGAGGCTGCCATGCATCGCTTATTCGGCCACAATTAATGCATCGCTGCGAAATAGAGGCCATTTCTCTGCAACCGAGGTGTCGGTGTCGGGCGTGCATCCATGCGGCATCCATCCGACGGCCCGGAGCAGAATTACAGGTATGGCTGCTATCGATTGAATTTGAAAAGGAGGGGACTTTCTGGAACGAGGCCCTTTCGCTTGCTCCATCGGCGGTTTGCAGCTGGCTATCTCCCGCTCCCCCGTGTTGCACAGTGCATTTTGGTGAGTGCTTCCGTTCCCTTCTTCGCTTCACCCCTTTCCTATAGTGTCCTTTCCTCACCATTTTCTTTGCCATGGCACGTCGCCGCCATGTTTCTTCTAACCCGGACGAGGCCGGTCCGTCCCGGCCGAGGACTCCATCGTCTTCCTCCTCGGAGGAGGAAGTGATTCCGGTGGAGACCCACAGGCGACTCCAGCCTGGGGGTATCACTATAGGCATCCCCAGGGGTGTCAGGTCTCCTCCCGTCGTGTCTGCCCTTCCTATTTCTTCTCTTCCTCCTCCGGCCCTTCCTTCTGTCGGTCCCTCCGGTCACGTTTCCACGATGACCGAAGGCGACCTTTCCCTGGTCCGGGAGGTCTATGGCATCCCGGGGTCTGTCCTCCTTTCCCTTCCGCGGCCCGGGGATCGCGTCACCTTGAGTGGCCCCGGCCGCATAGCCTTCTACGAGGACTTCCTCCTCGCGGGCCTCCGGTTTCCTCTGCACCCTTTCTTCCTTTCCTTCCTCAGCCATTTCCGTCTAGTCCCGACCCAGTTGGCTCCCAATGCCATCCGGGTCATTTTCTCTTTCATTGTCTTCTGTCACTTCCATGGGTTTGTTGCCCGTTTCTCCCTCTTCAGGGCTCTGTTTACCCTGAAGCGGTGCTCCACTGATGACGGCTGGTGGTACATCTCACCCCGGCCTAGGTGTCTCCGGTTCGACCTCCCTTCCTCCATCAAGGGTTGGAAGAACCGGTTCTTCTTTGCCTCGATCGAGGATGTCGACTGGGCCTGGAGTGAGCCGGATCGGTCCCCGAACCAGAACTCTCAGATTGAGCTGGCGGACCAGGAGGCTTACTCCCAATTGCTGAGCGATGTGGTCCCCGTGCTCGATGTTCTGCTCTCGGAGCAGAACTTGTTCGAGGCAGGGATCAGCCCCATCCGAGAGCCGTGTGAGGCTCGACTTTTTTTCTTTTAATCTGCACTTCCCCCCTCTCTCCCCTTCTTTCTTTGACTGGGCTGACCGACCTCCTTTTCTTTGCAGGTATGAAGTTCTCGGTGGAAAACCTCCTCGAGGGCGCGGCTCAGAGAGACATTGCCGAGGTTGACGAGCCGGCGGCAAAGAGGGCTCGCACTGAGGTGAGTCGGGAGGTGGTGCCGATGCCAGTCTCCGGCCCAGCAGCCATCATGCCCAGGCTACCTCGGGCCCGAGCCACCGACGCTCCTGCTGCCCGTCCTGATGGGGCCGCAGAAGAGGGAGGCCCAACGGCAGTGGCACCCTCCCGGGCGGGGCCCGCCACCGCCGCAGCTCCGACGGCGCCGCTTGCAACTCTAGCCGCCCCGACGATGGCGGCACCACCCGGGGCACCGATCGTCCCTGCCGCCGACCTGACCGTTCCACCGCCATTCCTCATGGCTCGGTGCTCGGTGACCCACGACCAGGGGCTCGCGGAGAGGCTGATGGAGTACGCATGCTCCCCCCGGGACCGTCGGCTAAGGGGCTGCCGGGACTATGCCGATGCCCTGCTCGGGATCCTCCCGCAGCTCTTCACGGTAAGTCCGAACCCAAAACCTTATGGTTTGAAGATTCGGCTAATTTTTACTGACAGTTGACTTTTTCATGCAGATCGGGACCGACGTGCTCCTGCTGAGGAACTTCCTCGCGGGGTACACCAAAAAGGATGACGAGAAGGAAGAAAAACTTGGCAAGCTCGCAGCCGACATGAAGGACCTTATGGAAAAGGGGGTCGAGCTACGGGGGAAGAACTAGGTGCTGTAGTCCGACCTGGTGCGTGCCGAGGGGCGGGTCAAGGACCTGGAGACCTCCTTGTCCGAGGATAGGATCTCCACCCAGCGGCGCCTGGAAGAGGACCTGGCGGAGAGGGCTCGCCTCCGAGACTAGACCCAGTCGCTGGAGCACCAGCTGGAGGAGGCCCGGAAGGAGGCGAGCGCGGCCAAGGAGAGGAGCGCATACGTCAACGGGCTCCTGGAAGAGGCCAAGCGGGAGGTGCAGGAGGCCGTCCCGAGATTCCGAACCTCTGACAAATATGTCTCGAAGGTCCGGGAGGCTGCCGTGGACTCCTTTCTGAAGGGGTTCCGGGTGGCCCGGGAAAAGGTAGGAGCCTTCTACCCCGAGCTCGACCTTAGCGGGGTAGTGCTCGGGGGCAGGAGTCAGGAACCTGCCGGCGAGGCCCCAGCCGTGGCGGGAGATGAGGCGGCAGCTCCAGAGCGGCCTTCCGAGCAGCCAGCCGTCGCAGGCGAAGGCAGGGAACCCGCGACCCTGTTCGAGGAGCCTGCGATCGCGCCGAACTAGGCCTTCGACTGTATTTTCCTTTCGCATTTCCTTCTTTTTTCTTAGGGGCTCCCGGCCTGTCGGGACTCCTCTGTTGTAATTCTTCTTTAAGCTCAATGAAAGTGTCAGTTTTTTGCTAAGTCCCGTCCTTGCTTCTTTTTTCTCCTTTTTTTTTTTGTGTTCCAAGCCTTGTTGAGATATTTGCTTTGAGAGCCGAGACCAAGTCCTGCGGCTTGTCCGGGCTGGGTTCGCGGGTCGACTGAGTCCCATCATGCATTCAGGTTACAGTTTGGAGCTTCCTTGCACGAGTCCTTTGAATTTGCCAAGCTGCTCTTCATGATTGCGTGGCGAGCCGGGCTCTGCCCTGCCTTCCATACCGAAGTCCGGGACTTTCGGATTGAACCCTGGGGCTGCAGGCTTTATTCAAGCCTTGCGCAGCTTGCCGAGCTGTCCTCCATGATCGCGTGGGAGAGCTGGGCTCTGCCCCACCTTCCAGACTGAAGTCCGGGACTTCTGGACTGAACCCCGGGGCCGCAAGCTTTATTCAAGCCTTGCGCGGCTTGTCGAGCTATTCTCCGTGACCGCATGGGCGAGCTGGGCTCTGCCCCGCCTTCCAGACCGAAGTCCGGGACTTCCGGACTGAACCCCGGGGCCGCAAGCTTTATTCAAGCCTTGCGTGGCTTGCCGAGCTGTTCTCCGTGATCGCGTGGGCGAGCTGGGCTTTGCCCCGCCTTCCAGACCGAAGTCCGGGACTTCTTGCTTTCTCGGGAATCTGACCACAACCATTTTTGCCGAACTCGGAGCTGAGCTTCTCTTTCCCTACGAGGCGAGAAAAAGTGTTTGGAGTAAAGAAATTTTATTGCAGGAGTTGGAGGAGTATTACATTACTGATAATACATCCTTAGGTTCGAAGCGTTCCATGTTCGAGGGAACCTGGATCCTCCTAATTCTTCCGGATAATAGGCCCCATGAGGGAGGACCTCTGCCACCCTGTACGGGCCTTCCCAGTTCGGGGAGAGCTTCCCGCACTCTCGTGGTTGAGAAGCTTCAGCACGCCGGAGCACCAGATCTCCGGGGCGAAAGGACTTCGGCCGCACCCGGGAGTTGTAGTACCTGACCACTCGCTGCCTGTACGCCGCCATCCGGACTCGGGCCTTGTCCCTCGTCTCTTCAAGAAGGTCCAGGTTGAGCATCATTCTGGCGGGGTTCTCCACCTCGTCATATTGTTCCACACGCAGCGTGGGTAGACTGAGCTCAATCGGGATAACCGCCTCAGCTCTGAAGACGAGGTTGAATGGGTTCTCGTCGGTTGCCGTCCTCGAGGTGGTGTGGTACGCCCAGAGGATGCTCGAGAGCTCCTTCGCCCACCTGCCCTTGGCCTGGTCCAACCTCGTGCGGAGGCCCTGCAAAATAGTCCTATTCGTGACCTCAGCTTCTCCATTGGTCTGAGGGTGTGCCACTGAGGAAAAGCGATGATGGATGCCGAGGTCGCTGTAGAACTCTTCAAACTTGCGGCAGTCGAACTGATGCCCGTTGTCGGTGATCACGGTATGGGGGAGGCCGAAACGGTAGATGATTGACTTCCAAAAGAACTTGGCGACGTTTGTCTCAGTGATCCGCGCCAGGGGTTCGGCCTCTACCCACTTCGTGAAGTAGTCGATGGCGACGATCAGGAACTTTCGCTGCCTAGACGCTGGGGGGAATGGTCCGAGAAGGTCCATTCCCCACTGGGCAAACGTCCACGGAGCTGAGAGCTGGGAGATCGGAGTGGAAGGCTGCCGCTGCACCACGGCGTGCCGCTGGCACCGATCGCACCTTTTCACGAAATCGGCGGCATCCTCTTTCATCGTCTCCCAGAAATAGCCTTGGTGAAGGGCCTTGTAGGCTAGCGTTCTGCCCCCCACATGATTCTCGCAGATGCCCTCATGGATTTCCTGAAGCACGAGTGCGGCTTCCGCGGGTCTCAGGCACATGAGGAGGGGATAGGAGTAAGACCTCCGATACAGTTGTCCATCCATCAGGACAAATCGCGTGGCCTTCTTTTTGATAAGGCGGGCTACTGTGCGGTCCTCCGGCAAGGTACTGCCGGTTATGTACTCGGCATACTTGTCCATCTAGCTGGGCTCCTGGTAGACCTGTTGGACCGCCACGGGGATCTCGTAGCTCGGGGCCTTGAGGTGCTCCACATGAGCGCGACCCAACAACGAGTCCGGTAGGGTCGCCAGTCGGGAGAGAGCGTCCGCACGGGCATTTTCCCTGCGGGGTATATGGTAGATACTGAAACGCCGAAATCCAGCTGCACTCATTTTGACGAGGTCCAGATACTTTGCCATTTGAGGATCGTGCGCAGCGTATTCTCCGGAAATCTGTCCGGCCACCAGCTGGGAGTCAGTGAAGGCCTTCAGGTTGGCCACGCCCAACTCGCGGGAGACTCTCAGCCCGGCGAGGAGCGCCTCGTACTCCGCTTGGTTGTTGGTTGCAGCGAACTGGAAACGGAGCGCACATTCGACGACGACCCCGTTGCTGTTAGTGAGTATGAGTCCGGCTCCGCTCCCGCTAGAGTTCGAGGCCCCATCCACGTGGAGTATCCATGCCTCCTCTTCGGGTTCCTCGGATCCTGGTTTCAATTGCAGGTGTAGAGAGTCTTCCTCCGGTTTCTTGCCTAGTCCTGCGCACTCAACCAAGAAGTCGGCTAGCACTTGCGCCTTCATGGCCGACCTCGGCCAGTAAGTGATATCGAATTCGCTGAGCTTGAGTGCCCACTTCGCCAACCGCCCAGATGTGTAGGGTCGGCTGAGGATCGCTTTCAACGGCTGGTCCGTTAGGACGGCGATGGGATGCGCTTGGAAATAGGGCCTGAGATGCTGAGCAGACACTATTAACGCAAAAATGAGCTTTTCGAGCCGGGAATACCTGAGCTCCGCATCATGGAAAAGTTTGCTGGCGTAGTACACCGGCCACTGGACTCCCTGGTCATCGATCCAAACTAGGACCGAGCTGACAGCCTCCGGGGTGATCGCCAGGTAGAGGATGAGTTCCTCTCCTTCTTCAGGCCTGGAAAGTAGTGGAGGTGACGCGAGCATTTTCTTCAGCTCTTCAAATGCCTCCCGGCACTCCTCGGTCCAGGCGAAGTCGTTCATCTTCCTCAGCACTTTGAAAAAGGGCCGGCAGCGATCGGCTGACCTTGAGATGAAATGGCTCAGAGCGGCTATCTAGCCGGTGAGTCGCTGCACTTACTTCTTGGAGGCGGGCTGCTCCATCTCCAGGATGGCCTGGACCTTCTCCGGATTGGCCTCAACCCCTCTCTGGGTTACCATGAACCCCAGGAATTTCCCGGTGGAGACTTCGAAGGCGCACTTCGCCAGGTTTAGCTTCATATGATAAAGCCGGAGGTTGCCGAAAGTCTCCGCCAGGTCGGCGACGTGGTCCGAGAGGGGCTTACACATCACCAGCATGTCGTCCACGTACACCTGCATGTTACGGCCGATCTGGTCCTTGAAGACCTTGCTGACTAGTCGCTGGTACGTGGCCCCGGCGTTCTTGAGGCCAAATGGCATCATCCTGTAACAGAAAGTTCCACGGTCGGTGATGAAGGCGGTGTGCTCTTCATCCTCCGGGTTCATTCGGATCTGGTTGTACCCGGAGAAAGCATCCATGAAAGAGAGGAGGCGATGCCCCGAGGTGGTGTCGACCAGCTGGTCAATCTTTGGGAGAGGGAAGCTGTCCTTCGGGCAAGCTCGGTTGAGGTCGGTGTAGTCCACACAGATCCTCCACTTGCCACTGCTCTTCCGCACCATGACCACATTTACCAGCCAACTGGGATACTGGACTTCTCGCACGAAGCTGGCTGCGAGGAGTTTCTCCACTTCTTCGTTGATGGCCCTCTGCCTCTTCGTGGCAAAGCTCCTCTTCTTCTGGCGGACCGGGCGGCACCTCGGATCCACGTTCATCCTGTGCATAATGACCTCAGGGGAAATGCCCGGCAAGTCGGCCACTGACCAGGCGAACACGTCTGCGCTCATACGGAGAAATTCCAGCAGGCGGGTCCGTTCCTCCTCCGGGAGTTGGGCCCCCACCTGCACCGTCTTTAGAGGGTCCGAACCGAGGGGATAAGTCAACAGGCGCTCCGCGGGTCCTCCCCTGGGTTCCTTCTCTCTTAGGTCGAGGTCGCCGACGTTGGTGCCGAGCTCGGTGCCCCGGGCACCGGGGACCGTCTGAAGGCAATGCTGGATTGGCTGGGCTGCCCCCCTCATCACCCCAAGCCCGGAGGCTGTGGGGAATTGCACCAACAGTCACTTTGTAGAAATCATGGCATCCAACTGGTTGAGCCCCGGGCACCCGAGGATCGCGTTGTAGGGCGAAGGGAACTTGACAACGGTAAACATTATCATGACTGTGGACTACCGAGGTGGGGATCCAGCGGTGACCGGGAGAGTGATCTCCCCTTCGACCCCCACCGAGTCCTCGGGAAAGCCTACAAGGGGGGTGTGCACCGGCCTCAGCCGATAATGGGACAGATTCATTCGGGAGAAAGCATCATAAAAAAACATGTCAACCGAGCTCCCACTATCTACCATAATTCGGTGTACAGGATGCTTCGCGATGGTCATCTCGACCACCATGGCATCATTATTTACATTCTTATCTTCACTCCCCTTCTCAGCAGGGGGTACATCCTCTGGGTTCCCGACCTCCCGGGCTCTCTTTGCTTCCCGCCCGGTCCCACACGAGATCATGCCTACCGGCTTCTCCATTGGGCGGTTGTCAATTGCGAAAACCGGGAGTAAGGCCGTGAGCGGCTGTCCTTCCACCCAGACCTCATTCCTCATGAACTTCCTGAGGCAGCCTCTTTTGATCAGCTCCTCGATCTCCCGCTTCAGATTACGACACTCCTCCGTGTCATGGCCGTGTTCATGGTAGAACTGGCAGTACTTCGACTTGTCTTGGATGCCTCTTGGGTTCTGAGGAGGAGGTCAGCGGAGATAGTGCTCGCCCTCGATTTCCATGAGGATCTTAGTTCGGGGAGCGAGGAGAGGGGTAAACCTTCGCTCCTGGGTGGCTCGCCCTTCAGCTTCAGATTTGGACGGGGGCCAGCAGACGGTCCAGGCCACCGGGCCTCTGGAGTATCCCTCGGGCCCGGCCTCTTCAAAGTCCTCCCGTCCAGCTCTCGTCGGGTGCGATCGGCCTCCTCCGCTCGGATGTACTTGTGGACGCGGAGGAGGAGCTCGGAGTATGTCCTGGGCGATTTTTTGTCCAGGGAATAGGTCAGGCGGGACGTCTTGAGCCCGCGGTTTAAAGCCAGCATGGCGACGGGCTCGTCCAGGCTGTAGATCTCCAGGGCAGTGGTCTTGAATCGGGTGACGTAGTCCCGGAGCAGCTCCTGGTCCTGCTGGCAGATAGAGAAGAGGCTATCCACCTCTCTCGGCACCTTTCGACAAGCATCGAAGTGTGCCACAAACTTTCCTTCCAATTGATGGAAGGAGGAAATAGATCCGGGCTCGAGACGGGTGAACCAGACTCGAGCGGCCTTCCGGAGGGTAGCGGGGAAGGCGATGCACAAAAGAGCGTCCATGGCCCCCTGGACCCTCATGAGAGCCTTGTAGCTCTCCAGATGGTCCAGAGGGTTGGTGGTCCAGTCGTAGGGGTCCAATTGGGGCATGCGGAACCGGCTCGGAACCGACTCCACCTGGATTTCCTCTGAAAAGGGGGGATGGGAGTCATAGCCCACCGGGTCTGCCGAGAAGTTCTGCAGGTCGGCAAATCGGCGGGCGATCTCCGCCAATTTGCGTTCGTGCTCCTCTAGGCGCTTCTCGGCCTAGCGCCTGATGGCCTCGTCGGTGGAATCCTCCACCGAGGCTGCTGGTGAAGGGGGCGCCGATCGGTCTTGGCGCTAGGACTTGCCTCGGCGTCGCTTGTTGCGACGCGTTGTTTCGGCTTCATCGGCCGGGGATCGACTCTCGTGATCCGCTGAGCTGGAGTAATTTCTTTTCGCGGGAGTTTGGTGACTCCCGCGAGGGTTGGAGGCTGCCCGCGGTTGGGATGGCCTGCCTTGGATACAGCGCAGGCCCCCGCGTGGCCCCGCGGCCCGAGCTGCGGGGGTCCCTGGCTGAGGCTGTGTGGCCAGGGAGAGCTGCTGATGCTGTAGCTGCCGAACCGCGGTAGTCAGGGTCTGCAGCTGCTAGATGACGGTCACGAGAGGTCCGTCCACCGAGGTTGGCTGTGGTGGAAGAGGAGGGGGAGCAGGAAGCTCCCTCTCCGTGCTGGGGGGCCCCTGAGGGGAGGGGATCTCCCCTGCTCGGCTGGTGGATGCTTCGCGTCCGTGAGTGACCACCATTGTCGGAGCGCGCTTCGCTTACAGAAAGCTAGCTCCCACTATGGGTGTTGTCCTGCCCCCCTACCGGGCGCGCCAATCTGTTGCTGATCCCGCCGCCGCGCCTGTGGCTTCGGAGCCGCCGATCCGACTAGACTGTCTCGCCCCTAGGGTCTCCTGGCTGGATCAAACCTGCAAGGAAAGGTCAGAAACCCTGGTCGGGGATTCCGGCGAGGGAGCTCCGACGATCAAGTTAGTAGACAGCGAGGTGGACCCGTCTTTGGGCGCCACCTGGCGAAGGAGCAAGAGGGCCCGGGTCGACCTCGGTCGAGGTGGGACCGTCTCAGGGCGCCACCTGGCAAGGGAGCAAGGGTCCGCCGGCTTCGGCCGAGGTGGGCCCCTCCTGGGTGGACACCTGGCGGAGCGGCAGAGAGGCGCTCGACTTCGGCCGAGGTGGACCCATCTCCGGGCGCCACCTAGCGAAGGAGCAAGAGGGCCCGGCTCGACCTCGGCCGAGGTGGGACCGTCTCAGGGCGCCACCTGGCGAGGGAGCAAGGGGCCACCGGCTTCGGCCGAGGTTGGCCCCTCCTGGGCGGACACCTGGCGGAGCGGCAGAGAGGTGCTCGACTTCGGTCGAGGTGGGACCGTCTCCGGGCGCCACCTGGCAAAGGAGCGAGTGGCCCGGCTCGACCTCGACCAAGTTGGGACCGTCTCAGTGTGCCACCTGGCGAGGGAGCAGGGAGGCCACCGGCTTCGGCGGAGGTGGACCCCTCCTTGGTGGACACCTGGCGGAGCGGCAGAAGGTCCCGAGCCGAACTCGACCTCGACCGGGGCGGAGCTGCATCTGACTTAGCCGAAAAAACTCCACGTGGCTCGGGTCATGCCAAACGAAATCTGAGACATGCCACGTCATCACTATGGTCGTAACAAGTATATAGGCAACAGTCTTTAGGGTATAACCCTAGATGGATATAGGAAGATCGGTGAAGCTCATCATGGACCTTACCATGTCTAACAAGATATGATTTCTAATTTCTACTATACCATTTAATTATGATGTATATGGAGATATCTATTTTGATAGAATGCCTTTTTGTTTAAGATGATCAAGAAATTTACTAAATAAGTATTCTCCTCCCCGATTTGATCAAAGGATTTTAATACTTTTTTAATTTATTTCTCAACCATACTTTGATACTCTTTAAATTTATCAAAGGCTTCTGATAATTATTAAAAATATATATTTTAATTAATCAAGTTTTATTAAAATTAAAGATTTAATGTAATATCTTATAGGAAAGAACCCCAACAACATGAATATCTCAATTTTAGGAGTCCAACAGTGCAAATAGCACTCAATTCGGACTTCAAACAGGCTCGAAATGAAATTTTTAAGGAATTATCTATGATTGCATAGAATTTGAAGTAACCGGTCCACCCAGGACTGATCACTCGATCTATGGAGCATCGCGTGGATTGCTAGATGCCACTGTTGTGGTCCATGAACAAGAATCATGGACCACGAAGCAATGTTTGCATCGGAACTTGCCGGAGAGGTGTCCCATAGTTGCCAGAGTCACTGGCGCACCTCCTCTCGCCGCTGAGAGCCTTCCATGGCCAGAAACCCATGCAGCCACCTCCAAAGCCATCGGAAGTCACCATTCTACCTGATCTGCTCCACCCATGGCTGGAAGGGATGCCGAGAAGCCTCCCCGTGCCGCCAGAGCAGCCTACTCCTCCTTCATGGTGACCTTTTCTCCAAACTGAGCGAGCTCTTCTCGTCCGATCCTTCAAACCACCATCGTCAGAGCCGCCAAGATGGCCACATCCCTTCGGCACACCTCCTCTCACCATTGAGGAGCCCCCTGGTGCCTTCTTTTGGTCTCCTCTCTCTCCCCTATAGATCCAAGATGCCATGTATACCTCCCTCGCCATTAAGCCAAGAGTCGCCGAACTGAGATGCTTGCTGACATTCTCTACCTATCACGATCGCCACCACCCTTTCCTGTGGTTGCTGTGCTTGCTGGCCACCATGAGTCATTTGTTGGTCATCGCCCCACTGTTCCATCATCGCCTAGTCACTATCCAAGCCATCGATCTATTATCAAGATTGGGACCCGAATGTCCGAAGAAACACGGAGGAATGATCAACCGGTGAAACATAATAACTATTGGAGATATTCAAGGAATGATCGGTGGAACAGAACCGGGGATCATGCAAGCGAGTGCACGATTGATGGAACAAAATCGGGGATCATGCAAGTAGGTGTGAGGATAGGAACGTGGAACCGAGATTGTTGGACAGATTAAGATAAGAAACCATCGTGGTTCCCATGTGGGCCCGATGTGGTGCTTCTCATCTATAAAACCTTCGACCATTCCTCCCATTCTTGAAACTTCCGATTCCACTTCCACATCACTCTGTCTCCCCTTCATCTCTCCGCTCCTATTCCACCTCCACCTCATTCGACTGCTCTCATTCAACTACTCTTCTAACATTGCTCCTAATCTGCTACCCCATTGCTACTCTGGTCTCCATCGCAGTGGTTTTGATCTACTACCCCTGATTTGCCATCTTCAGATATGCTTTAGAGTCTTCCTGGAAGCCGCCTGATCTCCTTCAACTTGGAAAAAGGGATTTATGTCTAGCTATTTCATCTGATGTATTTTCTTTATTTATTTTATGAAATAAAATAAGCTTTTTGATTGATTCATGTGTTTTCTTTATTTTCTTTGAAGTAGCTTGGAATGATCAAAGAATTCAAATTTTGAGGTAAATTTCTTAAGTGGAGATAACTTGACTAATCTATACCTAAGAGGGACGGGCCATGATTTATGGGTACGGGCCATACTCTCGTGATAGATCATATCTTGATTTTTTTCACAGGCATTTCTTTTCCTATTTTACCCTAGAATTTTTGATAAAAAATTATTATTGTACCTGTAGGGGGACAACCTTCTGAACAGGAAGGTGTTGAGTGAGCTCTAGATATAAACTGATTTGAATATTTTGGATTGGCTCTAGGATGGTAAGGATCTCTGGACCTGTTCACCAGTTATATATATGTATTTATTTTGACATGGTTTGATCCGTGCGCATATGTATTGGTATGCATGATTTGTTTTGCATGGAATAGTTTGACTTTTTATATTGGTCAGTACGATTATTATTGTTATGAGCTATATTCATGTATTACATGTTTTATCAAATAAAATGATATTTGTATGGCTTGGACCGTGATGTCGGTCAGTGAAAGAGTTGAGATTTCATGATTTGACATCATGATATGATTTCATAAGAAGAGGTGAAATGATAAAGTGTTAAGTAAAAATGGTGTTTGGACGAGCCATGCAATGGTGGTACCATGGTTTCTCAGTGTGCCAGTCACAGGCTGGAGTGTGACAAATTATGTGCTAGTCAGGCTGGAGTGTGACAACTTTGTGTGCCAATCACAGGTAGGATTGTGACAATAGTGTGCCAGTCACAGGGGGGAGTGTGACAATAGTGTGCCAGTCACAGGCTGGAGTGTGACCTTGGCTAGTCCAGAACCCTAAAGAAGGATGATTAGATTGAAAACATAAAAAGGAAACATGATTTTTCATGATTTTATCATATATGATAGTTGAGTTGTTTCGTTGCATGACATGATATACTCTTATATCCTTGCTATTTTTAAATTATTATTATTGATGTGACTATTTGGAAACCTTACTGGGCTGTAAAGCTCACAACCCCTATTTGTTTTCCTTTCTCAGAGTTATGCAAATATACGAGATTGGTGGCGGATTGGGATTTATGGAGAAATAATGAGTAGTTAGAGAGTCATTACAATCAATTGGATGGCTAAAGGATTTACTGAAATTGTAATTATATGAGTTGTGTTATTTTCTTTGTATTAGGCATTTTCTTATGAATTGTGATCAATTATAGTATGGAAGATTTTCTTCATAGGTATTTCTTTTCCTATTTTACTACTTTACTTTTTCTCAGCATTTAAAATATTAGCTTTTATTCTTTAAAAGTTCTCTTTTAAGATAACTCAAAAGTTTCTGAGGATTCGACCCTTACTCCCGCTATTCTATACTAGATTAGTGGAATAAAGGAATTTAAATCGATGCGTAGTGACACGCACCAGATTTTTTGGCACCATTACCGGAAACTTTTGGCATTATTTTTAAAAATTAATTATTTAAAATTCAAAACTCAAAATTTTAAAATTTAAAATTTTAAAATTCAAAAAAAAATTAGTATTTTGTATTTTTCAATTACACGTATCCTAACATAAGGTTTCCCTGGCATAACTTTATATTATATTGAATGGTTATCCTAGGATACAAGAAGATTGAATAGACTTAAACAAATCAAAAAATAAAAAATCTTAAAAAATAAAAAAATAAGAAATTTTTAATTTTAAAAATTTTGACATCTTCATAATTTATTAGGGAGTTAGAGATTTAATCACTACTTTTTAAAAAAAGTAATTAGTTTAATTTTGCTTATCTATAACTCTAAACTTTGGACATCTTACTTGTTGCATTTCATTTCTCCATAATTGACTTTAAGGGCATAACCCAATTAATCAGATAAGTCGGGGAGTTCAATACCATTCCTTAGCCCACAAATCACCACCCATCATTTGCATTGACCTAGGCCTTAACTATTAAAATTAATTAAACGCAATCCCTAAGGATTTCGAGCTCAATAGGACAAGGGAACCCTAGAGTTGGACCGAGTTTAGATCATAATTGCTTGGTGTCTAAGGCAAGTGGTTCAGGGACAAGAGCCCGAAGGAAGGTGATTCTTTATTTGGTTCCGTTCGCTTACCAGGCCAATTTTAATTGGTGTCTAAGGCAAGTAATTGGGGGATCCCCACCAACCTTACACTTACCTGGCCAAGTTAGTTGTTGATCTTAGGCTTGGCGTACTCGAAGGTAACCTTGGAGAAGTTAGGAGCTGTCTAGATCCAGGTTAACATCAGGATAGTGATTTTGATTGTGTCACTTGTTTGGAAAATAAAAAAAGAAGTTAATTAAAATAATTCTCTCTTCTCTCTAGTCTAGGACTCTCTTAGGAGTCTTTCATATAGACCTCTTCTTATTCTTCCATTTTCCAAAATTAATTTAAGTTAAAAAAGGTTTAAAAAAAGAAATTGAATTGTTGTTTTCTTTAGAGTTCTATTGTAGGGTGTATGCTAGGTCGTCGATCACTAGAACCTAAACTCATACCCCTAGACCCAAAAATAGATAGAACCTATAGAGCAAACAGACCAGGTACTATGGATCCCAATCAAGAAATTGACCCTCCATGATAATTGGAGTACTTTACTCCTTCAAAGTGAAAGAATAGTGCCCTAATAGCTAATAAATGTAAGGGCATTTTTATGATCTTCCAACTCATGTATGATATTATTTATTAATAAAAGGCATTTTTTGATTCATCATACTTGTTGACCCCTAAAGTGATTTTGATGATAACAAAACATTGGAGCATATATTTAGTTATCTAACAACTCTTCAAATGATTGACAAGTTTTTGTAGGACAACTACATTGACACACTTTCTACATCCTACAATCTTTAATATTTTGTGTTGAGTTGTAAAGTGTTTATAATCTTGTAAAGAAGAACCCTACAAAAATTTCCTACTTAAATCAAGTTAAAGGGTTACTTCTAGCAGTTTTCAAGCTTCAATTTTTTTCTTGAATTTATTGTAAGAAGTCCTTGAAGATGTCTTCAAAGCTTGGCATAAGTGTTCTGGAAGATTAAAGTTGATATGGCTGAAGAACAACTTTCGAGCCGACTGGATGGAGGAACCAGCCGACTCTGGCACTGGAACAGGAAAGAAGTTCTCTGGCACACAGATCCAGTCGACTAGCACCAAGGCCCAACTGACTCATCCAGAACATAGTTGAAAGTGTTCTAAGATTCTCAGGGATCCAGCCGACTGGAATTTAGCCCAGCCGACTCATCTAGAACTTGGTTGAGATTGCTCTGAGAGCCTTTGAGATCCGAGTCTAATGGAATTCAATCTAGTCGACTCGACCAGAGTGACACATTTTCTCAACTATGGAAGCTAGCCGACTGGCATTCAGCCCAGTCGACCCAAACTTGATTCGAGCCGACTCGAAGTTTGTCCAAGCCGACTGGAATGATGGGGTCACCTCCAACGGCTAGTTCCAGTTTTCAGTTTTTGAATTCCAAAAGTGCTCCAACGATAACCTGTCACCTCCCAACGGTCTACAATGTTCAAAATCAAGGGAAGGAAGTTGAAGTCTCTATAAATAAGGTATGAGAACATCTTTGAAAAGACTAATGAGTTAATGGGCATTTATTGAACACTTTTTGAAGAAAGAAGTGAGAGCACTTGAGCTTTGAAGTTAGCCTTCAAGCCTTCACCAACTCTTACCAGAAGCTTGAAGCACCTTTTGAAGAAAGCAAGGAAGCCATTGAAGTGCATTCAAGAGCATTCAATAGAGCTTCACTCGAGCTGTCTTGGCAACCACCCGATAACAGAGTTTGTCATTTTTGTTGCTTCCTTATTCTATTCTTAGAATATTTGGGTTATTGGTGAGCTCGGTTGTAAAAACCAAATATATTTTTTTGGTGAGCCTTTTTCAAAAACCAAAGTGTAGAGGTTCTAGGTGAGCCTGTAAAAACCTAGTGTGGGTTTCTTTGGTGAGCTCGGTTCAAAAACCAAAGTGTAGAGGTTGGGATTGTGAGCCTGTAAAATAATCCGACTGTATTTTGGTTTGGGGGATATAGTGAAAATTTCGAGTGGTGAACTTGGGTAGTGGACGTAGGAGCTGGGTTGCTCTGAACCACTATAAACTTGCCTTGTTTGTGTTGTGTTTGATTTACTTTACAGCTTCTGCATTTAATCTCTGATTGACACAGCACCTAACCACTAAAAAGGAATTACTTGTGCACATACTTGCAAAAATTTTGTAATTTCCAATTCACCCCTCTCTTGGAAAAAGCCACCTAGGTAACAGCTGGTATTAGAACAGTGTCTTTGATTACTTGAGTAAAGATTGATGGCTCATCCCATGAGTACATCCTTGGCCGAAGGCCAATCAACAAATAGACCTCCACTATTCACAGGCACTAATTACTCATATTGGAAAGCACGAATGAAGATTTACATATAAGCTATAGATTTTCAATTATGGAAGGTCATCTTGAAAGGGCCACACATTTCCATAATTAAAGTTGATGGCATGGACATCCCTAAGCCTGAAGAGGACTGGGATGATCATGACATGAAGATGGAGGAATTGAATGCCAAAGCAATGAATTTATTATATTTTGTTTTGAATGTTAACGAGTTCAACCGAATTTTCACTTGCTCTTCAACAAAGAAAATCTGGGATAAACTCGAAGTGACCAATGAGGGAACTTTCCAAGTGAAAACCTCCAAGATAAATCTTTTAGTTCATAATTATGAATTATTTAAAATAGAACCTTTTGAAATAATTTCTGCCATGTTCTCTAGATTTACATATATTATTAATGGTTTAAAGAGTCTTGGCAGGGTATACTCTAATACAGATCTAGTTCATAAGATCCTTCGTTCTTTGCCCGACAAATGGGATCCCAAAGTAACTACAATCCAGGAAGCTAAAGATCTAAACACATTACTGCTGGATGAACTGCTGGGATCACTCATCACCCACGAGCTGACAATGCAGCACAGAATGGAAGACGAATAAAAGAAAAAGAAGACAATAGCCTTCAAAGCTGCTTCCGAATAAAAAAGGGATGATGAAGAATCTGAAGAAGAAAGCACCTCCTCCAATGATGACCTAGAAGATGATGACATTGTTATGGTTGTGAGGAGATTCAGGAAATTTATGGGAAGAAAGAAAGGAAGGTACAATCAAAAATTTCATAGAAAGGATTATGTAAAGGAAAAGGAAAAGGATAGAGATAAAGATAAAGAGGTAGTCCCCACATGCTACAAATGCAAGAAGCCGGGGCACATATGTCCAGACTGTCCATTGTTAAAGAAATCCTTCAGACAGAAGAAGAAAAAGAAAGCCATGGTTGCCACATGGTTTGATAGTGAAGACTCATCTTCATCGAAAGAAGAAGAGACCATCAAGACTACAAATCTATGCTTAATGGGTCTCGAAGATGAGGTAAAATCCCTTAACAATTTCACTGAATTTATATTTGATGAATTAAATTCTACTTTTCATGATTTACTATCTGAATTTAAGAAAGCTGGAGTAAAGATAAAATCATTAAAAAATATGAATGATTCTTTACTCAAACAAAAGGATGAAATTTCAGAAAAGAACATTTTATTACAAAAAGAATTGCATGACTTTTCTGAAAAATTTGAAAAGCTGAAAAATGAAAATCTTTCATGTAAAAAGAAAAACAATGATTTACTTGCTGAAAATAATGAATTAAAAAAGGAGGTTACAAAACTCAAGTATTTGGTTGAAAAACTTACTTTATCTTCAAATAAGCTTGAGTTAATTTTAAAAGAACAACGAATTTTAGGAAATAAAGCTGGAATTGGCTTTAAAACTTCTTTTGTGAATGAAATTTTAGCAACTACTTTTGTGAAACCCAAAACACCTGTTCAAAATATTTTATCTCAAAAAGTTTCAGCCACACCAAAAACTGTTTCTACTTCAAAGTCTTTATTATATGTTCCTAAGAATTTCAGCAAAAATGCATACATTTCAAAAAGTTCAAAATCTGCATCAAGTGCATCAACTGTTAGAACTTCAAATTCTATTTTTATCAAAAATTCTAAAGTTGTTTGCTATGTTTGTAAAAGAATATGACATAAAGCTTTTGATTGCAATAATTCTAGAAATGTCCTTAATAAAGTAAGAAAGATTTGGGTTCCCAAAGGAACCACCTCTGCTGACCTGCAAGGATCCAAGATAGCTTGGGTACCTAAAAAATTCATTGACTGTTTTGCAGGAATGTCTTGCAGCCCAAAGATTGAAGAAAATATGGTACTTAGACAGTGGCTGCTCAAGACATATGACGGGTGACAAGGACCAATTTATCACCCTTGGAATGAAAGAAGGAGGCTTGGTCACCTTTGGAGACAATGGCAAAGGGAGAATAATCCGTATTGGTAAGATCAAAATAACTCCCTTCACTTTTATTGAAAATGTTTTGCTAGTAGACAAATTGATGCATAATCTCTTAAGTATAAGTCAATTGTGTGATAAAGGCTTCAAGGTTGTCTTTGAATCCTCTATGTGTATAGTAACTAACTCTTTAGATTCTAGCAATAAGTTTATTGGATATAGACTCGGGAATATCTATGTGGTAGATCTTAATGATCTTGTCATGTCAAGTAGCCCTAGTCTAGTTGCAATGAATGCTAAGACCAAAGAGTCAGGCTTACATGGCATAAACGATTAGATCATGCTAGCATGCATACAATTGCCAAATTAATTTCTAAAGATCTTGTTAGAGGCATGCCTAAGTTTAAAGTTGATTTAAATCATGTTTGTGATGCATGCCAAATGGGTAAACAAACTAAGGAGAGTTTTAAATCAAAGAATATAGTTTCTACAACAAGACCACTTGAACTACTTCACATGGATATTTTCGGACCTACTAGGACCACAAGCCTATGAGGTATGAAATATGCTCTTGTGATAGTAGATGATTTTTTGAGATTTACTTGGATTTTGTTTATTGCTTCGAAAGATGAAACTTTTCATGTTTTCAGAAAATTTCATAAAAAGGTTTCAAATTAAAAGAACTTATCTTTGATTTCAATTAGAAGTGATCATGGAATCGAATTTGAAAATCAGTTTTTTGAAGATTATTATACTGAATTTGGCATTGATCACAACTTCTCCGCTCCTAGAACACCTCAACAAAATGGTGTTGTAGAGAAGAAAAATCGGACATTGGAAGAAATGGCTCGTATAATGTTGTGTGAAGGTAATCTTCCAAAGTACTTTTAGGCAGAAGCGGTGAACACTGCATGTTATATTCTAAACCGCATTTTAATCCATCCTATTTTAAAGAAAACCCCCTATGAGCTTTGGAATGATAAAAAACCCAATATTAGTTATTTTCATGTGTTTGGTTGCAAATGCTTTGTGCATAACAATGGAAAAGATAATTTAAGAAAATTTAATTCTAAAGCTGATGATGCAATTTTCCTAGGTTATTTCATTACATAGCAAAGCATATAGGGTTTTTAATAAAAGGACTCTTACTGTTGAAGAGTCAATTCATATTGTATTTATTGAAACTAACCCTACACCTTCTAGACAAGAAGAGTGCATAGACAATGATACAGGTACTTTGCAAAAAGGAATGGATGACTTGAGCATTCAAGATAAAGACACTCAAGATGGAGAAGAAATGGTAAGTAAGGATCACACCGATCTATCAAGGGATTGGAGGTATGTTACATCTCACCCTAAAGAATTAATAATAGGAGATCCTTCACATGGTGTTAGGACTAGGTCCACATAAGGATGCACATGATTACCTAGCCTTTGTGTCACAAATAGAACCCCATGGCTTAGAAGAGGCTGAGATTGACCCAAACTGGATGATGGCAATGCATAAAGAATTAAACCAGTTTGAAAGAAATAAGGTATGGACACTTGTAGATAGACCTACTAACCATCCAATAATAGGAACCAAATGGGTCTATAGGAATAAATTAGATGAGCAAGAAAACATTATAAGAAACAAAGCTAGATTAGTGGCTAAGGGATATAACCAAGAAGAAGGTATTGATTTTGATGAAACTTCTGCACCTGTAGCAAGAATAGAAGCCATTAGATTACTACTTGCATTTGCTTGCTACATGAACTTTAAACTCTTTCAAATGGATGTAAAAAGTGCATTTCTTAATGGTTTTATCTCTGAACAAGTTTTTGTGGAACAACCACCAGGTTTTGAAAATCATACTTTTCCAAACCATGTATTTAAATTAAACAAAGCATTGTATGGTTTGAAACAAGCACCTAGAGCCTGGTATGATAGACTTAGCACTTTCTTAATTAAAAATGATTTTTCAAGAGATAATGTAGACAAAACTCTATTTATTAAAAAGAAGAATAATGACATCTTAGTTGTACAAATATATGTGGATGACATCATTTTTGGTGCAATTAACGAAACTCTATGTAAAAAATTTGCTAAGCTTATGCAGGGAGAATTTGAAATGAGCTTAATGGGCGAGCTAAACTACTTCCTTGGACTTCAAGTAAAACAAACAAAGGAAGGGATCTTCATCAACCAAGCCAAATACATCAAGAAAATCATCAAAAAGTTTGGTATGGAGAGTAGCAAATCAATGAGCACACCCATGAGCCCAGCTTGTAGATTGGACAAAGATGAGAATGGATCCAATGTTGACCAAAAGCTATATAGAGGTATGATTGGGTCCTTATTGTATTTGACTGCAAGTAGACCTGACATATTATATAGTGTATGTGTATGTGCTAGATTTCAGTCATCACCAAAAGAAACACATATGCTTGCCGTAAAAAGAATAATTAAATATTTGAAAGGAACAAGTATTTTAGGAATTTGGTATTCTAAACATTCTACTCTGAATTTGATTGGATTCTCTGATGCTGATTATGCTGGTTGTAAAATAGATAGAAAAAGCACTAGCGGTACATGCCAATTTCTAGGGTTGAATTTAATTTCATGGCACTGTAAGAAGCAAAACTCCGTAGCCTTGTCCACAGCTGAGGCTGAGTACGTGGTTGCTGGTAGTTGTTGTGCTCAAGTGTTGTGGATCAAACAATAACTAGAAGACTTTGGTGTATCACAATCTAAAATTTCAATTAAATATGATAACACAAGTGCTATCAATTTGACAAAGAATCCAATTCAACACTCTAGAACCAAGCACATTGAAATTAGATATCATTTTATTAGAGATCATATTTCAAATGGTAATATAGTGCTTGATTTTGTTCTTACTGTTGATCAATTAGCTAACATATTCACTATTCCACTCAATCAAGATAGATTTGAGCTAATTAGGAGTGAATTAGGACTTTGCGATCCTTTCTAAATTCTCTAACCTAATTTCTTCAAGTTTAAGAAAATATTATCTATAGAACCTCCTGAATTTATTCTCTTTTATTGAGCCTTAATTTCCTCTAAAATTCTCTTCAAAATCTTTTTGAATTATTTTCAAAATGTCAAAAACTCGATTTTCTCTATTCGAGTCGACTGGATCTTAATTCAAGTCGACTAGATTTTCTAAGAGTTTTGAGCGAGTTTTGGTCTAGCCGACTCAAGCAGTTTCGAGTCGACTAGATCTTCTGATGGTTTTAGGAGAGCTCTGGCCAAGCCGACTCGAGCCTTTTTAGGGATACTCGAGTCGACTGGAATTTTGCGCATATGTGTTTTGCCTTGGGTTATAAACCCTTCTCCGAACCGTTTAACCCCGATTTTGTCTTCTCTAACGGTTCGTACCTCTCCAAAACCTGCTCCAAAAATTTCTATCTCCCTTCCAAATACTCCAATCTCTCAATTTTCAATCATTTCTAGCAATGGCACCCAAACGTGCAACGGGTAAACGCTCCGTTAGGGCTGCTCCATCAGTTGAAAAGGAAAGAAGGTCAAAAAGGCATCAAGAAGAGCCAAGTAGCACCATTCACAGTGAGGAACCTGTAGAAGAGGTCGCAAGGGATGCTCCAACCATTCCTAGCCAAGTGCCCTCAATGTCTACACGTCTGGTAACCTCTGGCCGACGCATTAATTTTGAGTTTATTAAGGGGATTAGATTGAAAATAGGAGACTTGATTGAAGATCAAGGGTGGAGAAAATTTTGTTCCTTGAATGAGAAGACCTATCCCTCTTTGGTTAGAAGTTTTTATGATAATTTAAGATTGGAAACTAATCATGTGGAGTCCACTGTTAAAGGAAAGAGGATTATAGTCAATGAGGAATTTCTTCAAGGTGTATTGGACTTACCTTCAGAGGGAGTAAAGTTTCTAGTAATTGACAATAGAGAGAAGACTTTAAGAACAATACTGAACAAAGAAGATGTTGGTGAAATTGATACATTTTTTGCTAATACCTTGTCACTGGAAATGAGATTGCTTCACAATTTTATTTATAGAATTTTCTTGCAAAGAACCGGAAGATTTGACTGGGTGAGTGAAAAAGATTTATGCCTTATGGAACATATTTTAAAGAAAACTCCTATCAATATGTCATACATTATAATTATGCAAATGAAGGAGATAGTTAGGAAGGCTAAATCATGTCTACCCTATGGAATGATGCTTACCCTATTGTTTAAATCTCATAGAGTAAGTTTGGAGGGTGAAGATGGATTAGAATTGCATCATACAGATGTATACACTTCCAAAACTCTAGAGAGGATGGGGTACTTCCAAGTGGAAGGAGTATGGAGAAAGAAAGGCACAAATGTAAGGGCTATAGGCAGCTCAAATAGTAGTGAAGAGGAAGAAGAGGAAGAAAATATAGAAGCAGTTGGAACTTCTTCTACACCAGTACCTGAGCCTGAGTCACATATTTTTGAGCCTGCTGCTACTATTGAGGAGACTAGAGCACCTTCTCCTATATTTGATATGCCTGCACCGGAGTTTGATTTGCCTGCACCGGAGTTTGACCTGCTAGGACCAGACCCTTGTATGATCCACCTTCCATTTCTACTAGGGCTCCTAGTACTTCTCATCACCCTAGGGCTCCTCCTCCACATGCTTCCTCTAGCAAACATCCTAGACCTACTTCTTGGCATAGTGCCAATGTTCCTAAGGATGATTCTGAGTAGATCTTTTGTAGCTTCAGTACTTTTTGGAAGCTTGTTGAAACTTTTGTAATGGTTGATGTACTGAACACCTTTTTGATAGAAATGAAATGAACATCTTTTTGACATTATTGTGCATTTGTGTTATCCTGTTTACACTCTTTATTTTCTTAAATAGAATTCTCTCTCTAAGTTAAGAAAGTGAAATTATCTCAAACAAATCTTGAAACTTTCTCAATCTATTTAAAATTCTGAGCTTATCTATTTAACCTTTTTGAATTGATGACAAAAAGGGGGAGAACCACAGAGTGCATGAAAGAAGAAACTCAATGAACTGCAATAGACAGGGGGAGCTTAATTAGTTTTGAATGATCTTTTGTATACTTTTCTGTTAAAATGTTGAAATGAATGTTAAAGGGGGAGAAACTTAGAAAAAATTCATATTGTTTGGAAATTATATAAAAAGGGGGAGATATACATGTTTAAGTTATATGCTTCGATGACTACTATGATGCTCTCTACTTATTACACTATCTGTCAATACTTAATGCTGCTTGATACATGCAAGCAATCATTCTCTGATACTTACAGTTTATGAATTTGACCTTGTGCATAACTGTATAGCATATATTGATATACATTTGAGATTATAGTTGATTTTATGAATTGTCAAACAAGTGTAAATGCTTATTACAATACACATCCATACTTGTGAATAGAATAGATTCTTTTCATGCCCAGTGTTTTGTCATCATCAAAAAGGGAGAGATTGTTAACCCCTAAAGTGATTTTGATGATAACAAAATATTGGAGCATACATTTGGTTATCTAACAACTCTTCAAATGATTAACAAGTTTTTGTAGGACAACTACATTGACACACTCTCTACATCCTACAATCTTTAATATTTTGTGTTGAGTTATAAAGTGTTTAGAATCTTGTAAAGAAGAACCCTACAAAAATTTCCTACTTAAATCAAGTTAAAGGGTTACTTCTAGCAGTTTTCAAGCTACAATTTTTTTCTTGAATTTATTGTAAGAAGTCCTTGAAGATGTCTTCAAAGCTTGGCACAAGTGTTCTGGAAGATTGAAGTTGATATGGCTGAAGAACAACTTTCGAGCCAATTGGATGGAGGAACCAGCCAACTCTGGCACTGGCACAGGAAAGAAGTTCTCTGGCACACAGATCCAGCCGACTGGCACCAAGGCCCATCCGACTTGTCCAGAACTTAGTTGAAAGTGTTCTGAGATTCTCAGGGATCCGAGCCGACTGGAATTCTGCCCAGCTGACTCGTCCAGAACTTGGTTGAGATTTCTCTAAGAGCCTTTGAGATCCAAGCCAACTGGAATTCAGTCTAGTTGACTCGACCAGAGTGACACATTTGCTCAACTTTGGAAGCTAGCCGACTGGCATTCAGCCCAGTCGACCCGAACTTGATCCGAGCCGACTGGAATGACGGGGTCACCTCCAACGGCTAGTTCCAGTTTTTAGTTTTTGAATTCCAAAAGTGCTCCAACGGTAACCTGTCACCTCCCAACGGTCTACAATGTTTAAAATCAAGGGAAGGCAGTTAAAGTCTCTATAAATAAGGTATGGGAACATCTTTGAAGAGACTAATAAGTTAATGGACATTTATTGAACACTTATTGAAGAAAGAAGTGAGAGTACTTAAGCTTTGAAGTCAGCCTTCAAGCCTTCACCAACTCTTACCAGAAGCTTGAAGCACCTTTTGAAGAAAGCAAGGAAGTCATTAAAGTGCATTGAAGAGCATTCAATAGAGCTTCACTCGAGCTGTCTTGGCAACCACCCGACAACAAAGTTTGTCATTTTTGTTGCTTCCTTATTCTATTCTTAGAATATTTGGGTTATTGGTGAGCTCGGTTGTAAAAACCAAATATGTTTCTTTGGTGAGCCTTTTTCAAAAACCAAAGTGTAGAGGTTCTAGGTGAGCCTGTAAAAACCTAGTGTGGGTTTCTTTGGTGAGCTCGGTTCAAAAACCAAAGTGTAGAGGTTGTGATTGTGAACCTGTAAAACAATCCGACTGTATTCCGGTTTGGGGGATATAGTGAAAATCCTGAGTAGTGAACTTGGGTAGTGGACGTAGGAGCTGGGTTGCTCCTAACCACTATAAACCTGCCTTGTTTGTGTTGTGTTTGATTTACTTTTCAACTTCTACATTTAATCTCTGATTGACACAGCACCTAACCACTAAAAAGGAATTACTTGTGCACATACTTGCAAAAATTTTGTAATTCCTAATTCACCCACCTCTTGGGAAAAGCCACCTGGCAACAATACTACTGCATCTTATAGAGATTATGATGAACCCCATAGGTTAGGGCAATGGAATTAGGGTTATGATGGAGATCATAATGGTGAGAACTAAGTTTCTATAAACCTTAAGCTAAAATGTTCCTAGTCATTGAATAATCGATTCGTGGATCGATGAATTTGAAAAGACTAGCACATCCTATATATGCTCGATAGAGAGGGTGGTTGGTCTCATAACCACTTGCGCAAAGACACTAATATAAGGATGTGGGTGCTCATTAGGTTATGAGTCCACTCAACTGATTCGACAAGAAAACATCAAATGGAAGTCTTACTTGTCAAAAGAATTTTCTCTTAGTAGGACCTGTGCATGTGATCCTTAGACCTGAGACTACCATAGTATCTTGTGCACATGAACCCATTAATTGGTGCATACTCACTCATAGTGGTATCTTGTGCACATGAACCCATGTTTTGGTGCATACTCACTCATAGCAATTAAGTCATGTATGAGGTGTTTCTGGATATGGTGGATTATGTATGAATATAATGAGTAGGTCAACAAGGAATCGATCACTCCTAGTAAGAGAAGAAGTTATCCCATATGATCTCTTCGAATGATGACTCAGGAAGTCTTTGACCAAAGCAGGATGAGATTAGATAGGGTTTTCTAATCATTCATCGATCGAGTCTTCATTATTGAATTGAGATTCAAAATGATTAAGTGCTAGGGTTTGACATTTATCCATGCCCATCACTTAATCGGGATACAGGGAGATAGAAGGATTGAATTGCATGGTAACTTTCTATTGAAAGGTATCTTGGTACATTCCACCAAATTCCTCATCTTCCAGGTAGGCATGACACATTGCTAGATGTCAATCATGTATTATGGATTTTCATGAATCAATTGGATTGAATCATAAGTCAATTCGAAAGCTAGTTTGAATTGGCAACTTAGGTCAGCTCAATTTGACCTAATTAGGTCAATCGGGTTTGATTGGATTGAATCGGCTCAAACCTAGACCTACTTGGTGTGGGCACTAGGATCAGACAGAGGCTCCTCAATCCTCTGTGGATCTTTGATTAGGGTTTCAATTTATTAGGTCTTGTATAAGGCTTAAAGCCTGAGCATTTTAATTTTGAGTCATGTATTTAGTTTTAATTTTTGTTTTAGCATTGTACCTTGGCCAATTTGGTCAAGCTAGGTCAATGGGTCCTGTATTTAGCTGTACTGGTCCACGACTAAGTCTACTTGAAGATTGAGTTCAAACTGGTTTGAAGTTGGAGTGGACACTTGAGTCAAGCTCAGTTGATGGATCAAGCCATCTTCCCCATGCCATGAAAAAATGCCACCTCAGCTCTTGGAGCGCCACCTCACTGGTGTCACTTGACGGAAGGATGCGCCACATCATCTTAACACTTGGGTAGCTAAGAGAGAATGGAGGACTTCAAAATCAATGCTTGTTGGACACCCATGCTCCAAGCTAACAAACTCCCCATCCCACTCCCCTCATCAAGCTCTTTTCCAAAGAAGCTTGGTCGGCCAAGGAAGGTTCTTCAAGACAATGAAGCATCCCATGATTCCAGCCCCCATATCAAGTCTTCTTCCTAAGAAGTCATGGTTGGCCAAGGAAGATTCTTTAAGACAATGAAGCATCCCATGATTCCAGCCCCCACATCAAGCCTTCTTCCCAAAGAGTCATGGTCGGCCATGGAAGAAAATTAAAGTCAATTGGGCGCCACCTTGAGTCATGAAGAAATTCAAACTTTGAATGGGGACAACCTCCTCCCTTCCCTCCCCAAATCAAGCTCCTCCAAGTCAAGGTCGGCCTAGCATCATGAATTTCAAATTTCAAGGGATTAATGCAAATTTTAGGTTGGCCAAGGTGTTAATGTTTTGTAACTCCTCTCATTTTCAAATGAGACTTAGGTGCTTATAAAAGGAGCCCTAACCTCTTGTAAATTCAATTTTGATGAAATGAAAAAAAGAGTTCAAGTTTTCTTCCATTTGCCCTTGTCTTCTTAGACTAGGAACTCTATGAGAGAGTGCCTTTATCCTTCAGGACATCGAGAGGTGAGAGGCCCTGAGTTAGCTTCCTTCCTTGCAAGCCACCAGTCCATCTTCAAGATAGGACGCCTCTTGGAAGATCCATCTAGATGCCCAACAAGAAGAACCCTCTTCGACCACCATCTTCGATTCCTTTGCTCCACCCTTTTCACTTTTTCATACCCCTACTTGCTGTTTTGTAACCCTTCTCTTGGTTGCTCGCAAGTCCTCCAGATGCCATGGACAAAGGATTCAGTCTCCCTTGCCTTCTGACCATCGGACGGAAAGTCTACGAATCCGCAGGGTTGAAGGCTTGATCTTCTAGGCTACATCCACGAGTGTGAGAGAACTCGGCATCGGGTGCATCAAAAACTTCAAGGTTTGCATTCCCTGGTCTCCTAAGTAGGTATTGATTTAGAGCTAAGTTCTATGGGATTTCTCAATCCTTGGGTCCTCTCTTCATCATTGTTTAGGGACTAAACTTGCATGCTAAAAGTATCTTGTTTGTATAGAACCCCTAGATCTAGTCTTTGCTCAACTTTGGGAATCAGAAAATCACTTAAAACCTAAAATGCCAAAAAGAAATCATTTGCATATCCATCTCACCATTAGTATAGTCCCACATCATCTTGGTCCCACATCATTTTCTGGTATCAAAGCATGGTTAGGACTTAGTTTTCTTTAAGTACTTGGATTGGGTGCTTCACCATGGCCATCCAGTCATAGAAAAAAGTAGGACTGCAAGACCCTCACATCTCATTAAAAGGGGATTTTCTATGATGTGTAGGGGTGCCGATGTGATTGACCCTTGAAGGGAGAAACAAGGAGATAGATTTTAGATGCTAAAGAAAAATTTTTGCATCATTGATTTCAGCATCTTTAAAAATTCTGTAACTTTTGGTTGTTTCTGCATGTAGGAGTCTTCAATTTTGGTGATTTTTGTTTTGCTAGATTTCACATAACTGGAAGTAATGTTTAAAATTTTTTCAGATTTTATTTCTATCTGTAGATTTTCTACACACCAGATTACTATCTAAGAACAAATCTGCTCTGAAATTCCAGCAAGTGCATTTCTTCATACTTTCATTTCCATATAGTTTAATTTTGTACTTTAGGTTCATATTTTTATTTCCAGCAACTTATACTTCTGCTAATCTACATCAAAACACACAAAAAAAATTTTAGATACATTTTATTAGGTTCATGTGCATGCCATCATTTGCATAATTGAATTAAGGGCGTCAATATCACAAGATAAGGGAAGGAGGTTATTACCTTTCCTTAGCCCGAAAATCACCACCCTTACATTTCAAACCTAACCTAATCTAAAATCAATTAGTAACCTAATATCTTAGGGATATCAACGAGTTGGATTTAACCATTATGGGGAAGCTAGTGAATGCAACCCTTCAATTAGTACTTGGAAGCTAGTGTCTAAGGCAAGAGGTCTAGTGTCAAACGACCTAAACAATGTTGTGGTTCTATAATTGGGTCCTTGGAAAGCAAGGGGGGACTCCCACACTCTCACCTCTTACCTGGCCGGTGAAAGGGTTAGTTGTTGTGTTGTGTGTCAACTAAGTTGACCCATTTTGTTTGAACTCCTAGGTCTAGCAAAAAAAACCGTAGTACCCTCCATTGTGTGTTGCATGTCTAGTCTAGATTAGGATTCCATTAGTCCATATCCAGCCTAGTGTAGTCTTAGGGTCAAACCTTGAAACCCACTTGAGGGCCCTCAATGAACAACTGGCCCAATTGGACCAAAAGATGGCCCAAGAAGAGGCACGGGCAGAAGCCTGCAAGGCCCATGCTAAATTCAACTCCTCTAGGCCCAATTTCCTTAATCCAAGAGACTATGATCACGATCTTGCCCCTGAGTTTAGCCTTAGGAGCCCATACCCATACTTGGTTGACTCCAAGGAGAGACCCAATAGGAGCACCCAACCTTATGCACCCACTTTTGATGGAAGACAAGAGGTGTATATCGATTAGGAGGAGAGCATGGATCACTATTTCGAGTACAGTAGGATGTCAGAGTTAAAGAAATTTAGATTGGCCACACAGGTTAACCCGATATGCTAAGTGGCATTGAGTAGCTATTGAGGATAAATGTTATCAAAGAAAAGATAGAATACATAGCTGGAGAACCATGAGAAGTAGGCCAAGAGAAAAGTACCTAGATAGATTTTATGAGAAAAGACTTTTATGGTACAAACTGAGACAGGGTGATAGACCAGTGTCTGAGTATATTGAGGAATTCAAGGGGTTTGTCAGGAGATGTAACACAACCGAATCTTAGACCATGACCATATCTAGATTTTGAGGAGGCCTATGTAAGGACACCCAGGGGGAATTACTTCAATAGGAAATTCATACTCTAGAGGAGGCTTATTGGATTGCTAGAGAATTCGAGTCTTATCAAAGAGAACTCATGAGCAGCCAACCTATGCCTAGCATGATTAGCACCTCTAGGCCAATTCTTAGATAGATTCCTTCAAACCAGCCTACTACTCCTATCCCATTAGTTTGCAAGGGAAAGACCCCTGAACCCATTAGTGAGCCTGAGAAAGAAGTTTATGAGGCTGAACCGAGTCTAATTAATGAATATGGAAGGGAAGAGGAAGAACCCATTAAAGAATTTCAAGGAAAAAAGGTTGAACCCATTAAGAATCTAGAGAAAAAAAATCCTAAGTCCACTGAAGAATCCAAAGAAGACATCTATGAATCAAGTCTATTGGAGGAGTATGATGAAGGTGGATGCAAGGTTGAGATCACTAAGAAACTAATAGAAAAAGATCCTGAACCTACTATAGAATTTGAAGAAGAAGTGACTGAGCCAAGATCAAACATATAAGATGAAAGTGAGGGTTTACACGAGTTGTCCATAAAAGAGGTCCAGGAACAAGTCCCTAAGGAGCAGCCCCAGGAAGTAGACATTATTTTAGAAGACTTTCAAGATAAACTTTTCGAAGACCTTCCTGATGACCTTCCACCATCTAGGAGCATCCAGCCTATCCTAGATCACCCATAGATCAATATTCAAATCATAAGGTCATCCCGGGTAACCAAGGTCTATTTCATGTTTCCAATAGATTATCCCAAGACTCCAATTTTTATATCCTATCGTACCCTAAGGCTTCCAATATTTCCCAAGCTATCAAATTACACTTTGTTAAGGTTGCTCAGTTGCACCAATGCTGTGAGTATGTTAGGTTTGTGACCTACTTTTGGAAGACCTTATGGCATTTGCTAAGGATCCACTGTAAATTTTCATGTGCATGCCAGACCATGGTCAAACCTAGAGAGTCTGTAATCTATTAGGTTTAGGCCCTAGAGAGTCAAATAAAATTTTCCTCAATAGGAATGCATAGTTGAGTCTGCATTTGTTATGTGTTTGTACAAGTCTCAGAGTCCACAAAGTCATTCGCACAGCATGCATAAAAAAATTAGCCAAAAAATCAATCTAAGTAATAATGCATACAAAGGATTGGCAGATTCCCGGAAATGAGCCAAAGAGTTTGAAATTAAGGATTATGTAATGATTAGGCTTAGGCCTGAATGGTTTCCACCAGGAGCCGTTAAGAAACTTCATGCTCATGGAGCTGGCCCCTTTAGAGTGATAAGGAGAGTCGGCCCTTATACCTATGTGCTTGAGCTACCCCCGGATTATAGCATTAGCTCGACTTTCAATATCTCGGACTTAGTCGAGTATAGGGAACTAGCAAACATACCCAGCAAGCCATTTGGGCCTCACCTTTCATTTGAGAGCGAACTCGACCCAGAGAGTCCACCTACAATTTTACCTGAGAGAGGAGAGTGGATCGAGCGTGTCCTGGATGATCAAGCTATCACCACTCGGGGCAAAGGTTATCAGTGTTACTTGGTCTGATGGCAAGGCTAACCAAAGTTCGATGATTCATGGATTATCCAAGAGGACTTGCAGCGCCTCGACCCTGACCTTCTGGAGAAATATCAAAGCCAAATCAATCCTTACTCGATAGGGTCGAGTTCCTCCCATCCCGAGAGAACTGGTGTGGGCACTAGGATCAAACAAAGGCTCCTCAATCCTTTGTGAATCTCTGATCAGGGTTTCAATTTATTGGATCCTGTAATAAGGCTTCAAGCCTGAGCATTTTAATTTTGAGTCATGTATTTAGTTCCAATTTTTGTTTTAGCCTTGTACCTTGGCCAATTTGGTCAAGCTAGGTCAATGAGTCTTGTATTTAGCTGTATTGGTCCAAGCCTAAGTCTACTTGAAGATTGAGCTCAAGCTGGTCTGAAGTTGGAGTGGACACTTGAGTCAAGCCCAGTTAATGGATCAAGCCATCTTCCCCATGCCAAGAAAAAATGCCACCTCAGCTCTTGGAGTGCCACCTCATGGCGCCACTTGGTGGAAGGATGCGCCACATCATCTTGACACTTGGGCAGCCAAGAGAGAATGGAATACTTCAACATCAATGCTTGTTGTATGCCCATACTCCAAGCCAACAAACTCCCCATCCCACTCCCCACATCAAGCTCTTTTCCAAAGATGCTTGGTCGGCCAAGGAAGGTTCTTCAAGACAATGAAGCATCCCATGATTCCAGCCCCCACATCAAGCCTTCTTCCCCAAAAGTCATGGTTAGCCAAGGAAGGTTCTTCAAGACAATGAAGAATCCCATGATTCCAGCCCCCACATCATGCCTTCTTCCCAAAGAGTCATGGTCAGCCATGGAAGAAAATTAAAGTCAATTGGGCGCCACCTTGAGTCATGAAGAAATTCAAATGGGGACAACCTCCTCGCTTCCCTCCCCAAATCAAGCTCCTCCAAGTCAAGGTCGGCCTAGCATCACGAATCTCGAATTTCAAGGGATTAAATGCAGATTTTGGGCGCCCCTTGTTTAATGTTTTGTAACTCCTCTCATTTTCAAATGAGACTTAGGTGCTTATAAAAGGAGCCCTAACCTCTTGTAAATTCAATTTTGATGAAATGAAAAAAAGAGTTCAAGTTTTCTTCCATTTGCCCTTGTCTTCTTAGACTAGGAACTCTATTAGAGAGTGCCTTTGTCCTTCGGGACATCGAGGGGTGAGAGGCCCTGAGTTACCTTCCTCCCTTGCAAGCCACCAGTCCATCTTCAAGCTGGGACGCCACCTGGATGCCCAACAAGAAGAACCCTCTTCGACCACCATCTTCGATTCCTTTTCTCCACCCTTTTCACTTTCTCATACCCCTACTTGCTATTTTCTAACCCTTCTCTTGGTTGCTCGCAGGTCCTCCAGGTGCCACGGACAAAGGATTCAGTCTTCCTTGCCTTCGGACCATCGGATGGAAAGCCGGCGAATCCGTAGGGTTGAAGGCTTGATCTTCCAGGCCACATCCACGAGTCTGAGAGAACTCGGCATCGAGTGCATCAGAAACTTCAAGGTTTGCATTCCTTGGTCTCCTAAGTAGGTATTGATTTAGAGCTAAGGCCTACGGGGTTTCTCAATCCCGGGGTCCTCTCTACATCATTGTTTAGGGACTATACTTGCATGCTAGAAGTATCTTGTTTTTATAGAACCCCTAGATCTAGTTTTTGCTCAACTTCGAGAATCAGAAAATCACTTAAAACCTAAAACACCAAAAAGAAATCATTTGCATATCCATCTCACCATTAGTATAGTCCTACATCATCTCGGTTCCACATCACTACTGCTAGCTATATATGGAACCCAAAGGGTCACACACATTAGGGAATTGACCTAGGAAGTCAATTGCATTTTAATTAGGGTCATGGGATCCTAATTGGTTAGCTAGATTGCACACTAGCATGTGTAGGCTGACCTAATCTCCTAACCCAATCAAATTGGGTCTAAAAGGTTGCTAAATGGACTAACCAATTTATAAGAGACCTAAATTGGGTTGTTTCCTAAGTAAGAAGAATTTATCAGATTTTATCTGATATTTTTTGGACATGTTATGCACCATATATGAAGATTTCAAATGGCATGGGACTTTTGACACAAAATGGGTGCTCGACATTTAAAAGGGCGCAGAAGGACCAATAGACCTCTTACTTACAAACAAATTATATTGTCAGATAGTAGATTTAATGCCCTTTTGTATGACACCCATTTTGCATATTTTTTGATCGGGTCAGATATGTGAGGCATGGAGAAAGGTGGCACGCAAAGTGAAGAGTCGTGACTTTTCATTATTGGAGCATAGATTTTTGGCGCACAGAAAGGACAAGAGTCCTTCTACTTGTCATTCACCAAAGCTAGATAAAGTCCAAGGGACTTTAACCTCATCTCCACACCCTCTCATATGGGCTTTGACCGGTCAACAAAAGGAAGAATGCGGTGGAAGGAAGTTGGCACACATGAAGAGTTGCGACTCTTCATGTTTGGCGCTAATTCCATGAAGCATAGTCCTTCTGCTTTAAGGAATTTCAAATCACCGATGCTTCTAAATCAAAAGCCATGTCCCTTGGCCTTCCTACAACTGGTCACTGCCATGTGGCAAGTGGAAAAGTTGGCTGGAAACTTGAAGAGATAGATATATGGTAGTTGGTACAGGAAATGTCATGACTCTTGAAGATAAGACTCCTCATTGAAGGGTCTTATTGATCTGTTGATTGACAGATCAAACATTGATGAGAGGCCATATCTGGTGCCCTCTCCTCTCCTATAAATAGCCATCGGTGCTTAGGCCAATGGTATCTGATTCCATCCTTTCTTTCCTACATTCACTCACACTCTGCCACTCACTCTCCTTGTCTCCCCCTTCCCTTGTTAGAGTTTAGATCTTGTCTTAAGACAAGTCCATCATTTTAAGACAAGAGTTTAGGAAGAGATTTAGGAAGTGGAAAAGAGAGTGAAGAGAAAATTTAGAGAGGGCTCAGAGTGCTCTATTGGAGGGCAAGGGTCTGAGCAAGGAAGGAGAGGCTCCCAAAGGAAGAAAAGCCATCAGAAGAGTCCCAATGGCTTAAGCAACCTACTAAGGAGTGCTTCCTAGGATCAATTCCTGTGTGGATCACCTGTAGAGGGATTGCACTTGTGTGCCTAGTGGAAAGAAGAAGAAATTAGCATTCCAGGTAATTTTCCAAACCCTAATTGCATGACTTGTTAATTATAATGAATAGGGGATCTTGGGCTTAGGGTTTCAAGTTGCTTGGAGTTTCAAGAAAGAAAATTTTGAAATTCATTGTTTCGCTGTGCCATCGAAACCCCTAGAAACTGTCTAGATCCATATTAACCTCAGGATAGTGATTTTGATTGTGTCACTTGTTTGAAAAATAAAAGAAGTTAATTAAAATAATTCTCTCTTCTCTCTAGTCAAGGACTCTCTTAGGAGTCTTTCATTTAGACATCTTATTATTCTTCCATTTTCCAAAATTAATTTAAGTTAAAAAAAGTTAAAAAATAGAAATTGAATTGTTGTTTGCTTTAAAGTTCTATTGTAAGGTGTATGCTAGGTCATCGATCACTAGAACCTAAACTAATACCCCTAGACCTAGAAATAGACAGAACTTGTAGAGCAAACAGACTAGCTACTATGGATCCCAATCAAGAAATTGACCCTCCATGATAATTGGAGTACTTTACTCCTTGAAAGTACACCTATTCACCCTATATCCAAGTACCCCTTGTAGAGGCTATCCAGTATGAAATCAAGTTCAGCATAATTCAGATGTTACCATCTTTCTACTTACTTGCAAATGAAGACCCCTATAAATACTTAGACGAATTCCTGGAAATATGTTCTACTGTAAAGATCAAAATTTCTTCGATGATGCCTTAAAGCTTAAGTTATTTTCTTTTTCCTTGAAAGATAAATCTAAGTATTGGTTGAATTCCTTAGACACTATAACTATTTCAACTTGGGATCAACTTCAGAGGAGTTTTCTTAAGAAATATTTGCAATAGGAAAAACAAATCAAATTAGAAAAGCCATAACCAGTTTTTTCCAATTAGATGGAGAAATATTTTATGAGACCTGGGAGAGATTGAAAGAGTTAATTAGAAAATATCCACACCATGCCATACCTAAATGGAAATTAGTCCAGTGCTTGTATGATGGTCTGTCAGAAAGGCACCGACAAATGATGGATGCCTCATGTGGAGGAACATTCATGCTAAAAAATGAATATGAGGCATGGCAGCTATTTGAAATCCTAAGTGAAAATTCCTTGCATCACATGTCTGCTGCCCGTAGAGATCTCTCCATAGGACCCATAGCACCTAAGAGAAGTGGGATATATGAAGTCGGCCATTCTATAGACATATACAACAAGGTAGATGAATTATCCCAAAAGCTTGACCGAATCTTATAGAATGGAAATACTTCATCCTTACCTCATTGAAATCATGATGTTTGTGTTATCTATGCAAGTCTCATCATCTGATAAGTGATTATCCAGCCACTTATCAATTTCCTGAGCTTGTTCAGGAGCAAGCCTATCAAGCCCAAACCTGAATGGCTCCTAGACCACGAAATGATCCTTTTTCAAACACTTACAATCCAGGTTGGCGTAATCACCCGAATTTCTCTTGGAAACCCCAACCTATCATCAATTCATCAGTTAGGCCAAACATCAGGAGACCAACTTTAGAAGCATGCCATTTTTGCAATACCCGAGTGCCCCACAACCTCCACTGAATAATCATGACCCTACCTTTGAAGAGAAGGTGCTCCAAGCATTGAAGGGGCTGGAAATGAATACCCAACTCCTCCACTCCCACACATAATCCATTGCCAAGCTAGAGACCCAGATAGTTCGCTAGCTACAGCTTTCAATTAGAGGGAGGAAGGTAAGTTACCTAACTAGTCGATTAGTAATCCAAAAGGACAATACATGGTTGAAATCTCCACTGGACTTGAAAATTTCTTAGAACATGCTAAATCAATCATAACTTTAAGAAGTGAAAAAACATTAAACCAGCCTGACCTGATCCCAAAGCAGAATTGGCTAAGCCAGAGAAGAAGAATAATGAAGAGGAAAAGGAATTCATTGGCCAAGCATCTATACCTAAGGCTCCATTCCCTGGAGCTTTAGAATCACCTCTACCTTTGGATAAGAAAAATTTAAAAATGAATGAGATGCTTGAATTATTCAAGCAAGTCCAAATAAACTTACCTCTTCTCGATGCCACTAAAGAATTCTGACTTATGCCAAATTTTTTAAGAATCTGTGCACACAGAAATGAAATCCAAGGCACATATATCTAAGAAAATCCAGTTAACTGAGCAAGCCAGCTCAGTTTTTCAGCAGATAGCCTCACCCAAACTCAAAGATCTTGGTACCCCGATCATATCATGTGTCATAAGGGATCTCTAATCAAGAAAGCCTTACTTGAATTAGGTGCAAGTGTAAACCTTCTTCCAAGCTCAGTGTATGATTTATTCAGATTTGGAGAACTGAAACCCACGACGGTGATGTTACAATTAGTAGATCGATCAGTCAAGGTATCCCGTGGAATGTTAGAGGATGTGTTGGTAAAAGTAGATGAATTCTACTTTTCGTCGACTTTCTTATTTTGGATATGGAATCTAGTGATAACCCTAGCCAAATACCCATCATTCTTGGAAGACCTTTCTTAGCTACCACTAATGCTTGTATAAATTGCAGAACAGGGGTGATTGATGTATCTTTTGGAAATAAAAAGATGAGATTAAATAATTTTAATGCATCCCAAGGACCCCCTGTGTATGATCATAATGAAGTGAACATGCTAGAGGAAGTTGTATATAAGAAACTCCCTATTTTGCTTGATTTAGACCCTCCACAAGCTTGTTTAACATATTTTGGAACAGATGATTTTGATATAGATGAATATACAAATGAAATAAATGCATTGTTAGACCCGCCCAAGTTTAGCACCACTCTTTCCTGGACTGTAAAATATGAACCATTGCCAACTCAATCAAGTCCCTTAGTACCATCCTTAAAAGCACCACCCCTGCTAGAGTTGAAACCTCTTCTTGCAGAATTGAAATATTCTTTTCTTGGACCTAATGATACCCTTCCGGTAATCATTGCATCTACCCTAACCTCTGATTAGGAAGATAAATTGGTGGATGTACTTAAAAAACATAAAGAAGCAATTGGATGGTCAATAGCTGATCTCAAGGAAATTGACCCTTCTGTTTGCATGCATCACATTCACTATCAAGCTGAATCCAAACCATATAGGGACATGTAACGGAGGCTAAATTCGAACATGCGAGAAGTTGTTAAGAAAGAAGTGGTTAAATGGCTTGATACCGGTATTATTTACCCAATTTTGGATAGCCAATGGATCAGTCCAACCCAAGTAGTACCTAAAAAGTCAGGTATTATTGTTATAAAAAATGAAAAGGATGAGGTCAATTCCTACTCGAGCAATGACTAGTTAGAGAGTGTGTGTAGATTACTTGGAATTGAATGCCATTACTAGGAAAGATCATTTTTCTCTACCTTTTATTGACCAAATTTTAGAATGCTAGCAAGACAGAGTTTCTTTTATTTCCTAGATGGATATTCAGGATATAACCAGGTCCCAGCATTTTCTATAGATAAAGAGAAGACCACCTTTACCTATTCCTTTAGAACATTTGCTTTTAGACGCATGCCATTTGGTCTTTGTAATGCACTAGCCACCTTTCAATGATGTTTATTGGCCATATTTTCTGATATGGTTGGTCAGTTTCTTGAAGTATTTATGGATGATTTTTCTGTATTTAGATCTTCGTTTGATGACTATCTCCAGAACTTGACTAAGGTATTGAAATGATGTATGGAAACAAATTCAGTCTTAAGTTGGGAGAAGAGCCATTTTATGGTTCATGAGAGAATCATACTCAGATATATTATTTCTGAGTGAGGGATTGAGGTTGACAAGGCTAAGGTTGAACTAATCTCAAAATTGCCTCCCTCGACCTTGGTTAGACAAGTACAATCCTTTCTTGGACATTCTGATTTTTATAGATGCTTTATCAAGGATTTCAGCAAAATTTCTCGACTATTGTGTAATCTACTTGCCAAAGATAATTCTTTTGATTTTAATAAAGAATGTTTAGCTGCCTATAACATTCTTAGAACTACTTTGACCACTACATCGATTACCAAGCCTCTAGATTGGACCCTACCTTTTGAAATCATGTGTGATGCCTCTGATTAGGTTGTAGGGGTAGTTTTTGGACAAAAGCTTAATAAGGAACCGCATGTAATTTATTATGCTAGTAAAACTCTTTTAGATATACAAATAAACTATACCACTACTAAGAAAGAGTTACTAGTAGTTGTATTTGCCCTAAAAAAATTTTGATTATATTTGTTAGGGTCCAAGGTCCAAGTTTATTCTAATCATGCAGCATTGAAGCATCTGCTATCTAAAAAGGATACAAAACCTAGACTGATTAGATGGATTCTTGATGGGGGACCCGAAACCCATCTAGGTTTTCTCTTAATTTTCTAGATTTTTTTTATTTCAGTTAAAGTTTTTTATCCCTGCTATTTCGCCTATTCCTATTATCCCAGTGTTATTCCAGGTTTATCCCAGTGTTATCCCAGATTATTCCATCTTCAACCTTATGATCCCGTAAAGTTTCTTTTCTGTTTTACTTTTTAAAACCTAGCCCCCCTTCCACCAGATCCGGGCTGCCCGACCCCCGGCCGCCCGTGCCGACCCGCTCCGGTGCTCGCCAGCCCCGCCATCGCCGGAAAAGCCGGCCGCCGCCGCCAACGCCCATGGGAAGACGAACGGACGCGGGAGGTGTTCGTCCGCCCACGTACGGCCGTGCCGTCCCGCTGTCGCCGCCCTCCTGCTACCCTGCTGCCCGCCGCCCCCTAGCCCCCGCCCGGTCGCCGGAGACCCCGCCGGTGCCTAGCTGCTGCCCATGGTCGTGGAAGGCGAACGGGTGCCCGTGATGCCCGTTCGCGCTGCCGTGCCGCCCTGTTGCCCGTCGCCAGTTGGCCCTCGCCCGGCCGGCCGGAGGTCTCGCCGGTGCCCAGCTGCCGCCCACGATCGCGGAAGGTGAACGGGCGCCCGTGACGGCCGTCCGTGCCGCCCCGCCACCGTCGCCCGCCCGCCGGCGCGTCGCCGTGCCACCCCGCCATCGCCTATCGGAGATCCGGCTCCCCCTGTTGCACGGCCGTGAAGACCCCCGTGTTGCTCTGCCATGAAGAGTTTATGCACGCTTCTCAAAGCAACCCAAAGAAGTTTTGCATGCTTCTCAAAGCAGCTGGTAGAGGAGTTGTTCTGCATGATTTTTGGAGCAGCACGAATCTCAAAGTGGAGGGGATTTCAAAATTTAAATAAAAGGGATTTTTTTGGTAAATTTTTTCATGAATGTAAGTTGGGTTTAAAAGGGGAAATTTGGGATTTTTTTGATTTTTGAATTTGAATTCAAAATCAAGGGAGGATTTCAAGGGATTTTATTTTGAATTTTAAAAGGGATATGGGAATCTATAAATACCCATACTCCTCTTGTAATAAAGTTTAATGAAATTGAATTTTTGAGGGTTTGTAACCTTGTTGTGGTTCTGGGCTGAGGCCCGTTTGCCTTCGTCCTTCGGGACGTCGAGGGGTGTGAGGCCCCATCTTGCCTTCATCCTTAGGGACGTCGAGGGGTGTGAGGCCCCGTCTTGCCTTCATCCTTTGGGAGTCGAGGGGTGTGAGGCCCCAGGTATCTCCATTCTCTCTCCCACCTTCATGTCTCTCTCCATTTTACCTCGTGACCTTGAGATTCATCCTAGCATCTCCAAGTATCGAGGAGGGCGTAATGCCTTAGAGGTGAGAGGTCTCTTCATTAGGGTGTGTCCCAAGGGCTATGAGTTCCAGTTCCCAGTCTCCCATCCCCATCCTTCCTTCGTCACCTCCACCAAGAAAACTTGAAAACAAAAGAGGTCAGCCATTTTAGGATTTAGATTCTGAGTCGTCCTAGTCTTGGGAGGCTTCTTAGCCCTCCCACGGTCTTAGTTTGCTTTAGGCCTTCCCCTTTTTGCGAATAACCCTTGGTTTATTCGTGTGTCTGCCCCGCATCAAATTGGTATCAGAGCCAGCAGCGGACTAGGATTTGCTTCGTCGACAAACTCGACGGAGTCGAGTTCTTCGCGCTGCATGAGAATGATGGGGGACCCGAAACCCATCTAGGTTTTCTTTTAATTTTCTAGATTTTTTTTTATTTCATTTAAAGTTTTTTATCCTTGCTATTTTAGCTATTCCTATTATTCCAGTGTTATTCTAGGTTTATCCCCGTGTTATCCCGGATTATTCCATCTTCAACCTTATGATCTCGTAAAGTTTCTTTTCTTTTTTTTTAAAAAAAACCTAGCCCCCCCTTCGACCAGATTCGGGCTGCCCGACCACCGGCCGCCCCCGCTGACCCATCGCAGGTGCTCGCCAGCCCCGCCATCACTGGAAAAGCCGGCCATCTCCGCCCACGCCCGTGGGAAGATGAACGGACATGGGAGGCGTCCGTCCACCCATGTGCGGCCGTGCCGTCCCGCCGTCGCCGCCCTCCTGCTGCCCTGCCGCTCGCCGCCCCCTAGACCCCGCCCGGTCGCTGGAGACCCCGCCGGTAAACAGCCACCGCCCATGACCATGAAAGGCGAACAGGAGCGCGTGACGCGCCGTGACGCCCGTCTGCACCACCGTGCTGCCCTGCCGTCGCCGCCCTCCTGCCGCCCGCCGCCCATTGGCCCCCGCCTGGACGGTTGGAGGCCTCGCTGGTACCCAGCTGTTGCCCAGATATGGTGCCCAAGAGGGGGGGTGAATTGGGTATTTTAAAAATTAAAGCAATATATGTGCTATCAAGTTCAAAAGTGAAGAGTGATAGCGCTCAAGTAATTGTGCAACGGAAGCAATGAAAGATAACAATAATTAAAGAGCAAAAGAAGAGTAAAGCAATGCAAACACACAAGAAGTATAGTGGTTCGGTGCACCTAGCACCTACATCCACTCCCCAAGCTCCACTTGGGAATTTCCACTATAATCTTCTCTAGATTACAGTCGACTTGTTTTACAAGGCTCACAAGTCAAAACCTTACACACTTGTTTTCGCTTCGGGCTTACAAGCAACCCTAGTTGGTTTTATCAATTAGCTCACCAACAAACCTCACTCACTTGTTTTGGCTTCGGGCTTACAAGCAACCCTAGTAGGTTTTATCAATTGGTTCACCAACAAACCTCACACACTTGTTTTGGCTTCGGGCTTATAAGCAACCCTAGTTGGTTTTAACAATTGGCTCACCAACAAACCTCACACTAGTTTCAAATTCCCTTGAAACTAGGCTACCACAGATAGAATATGAATACAATGAATAAAAACAAGACAAACTCCTTTTTGAGCAAAAGTAATTCGATGTAGCTCTTGTTGGAGACTCTTCAAGCCTTTCTCTTGGAATCTTGGACCTCACTAAATGCCAAAGACTTGAAAGTTGGATTCCTCAAAGATGGAAAGCTTTTGGCTAAGGAATCTCTTGGTTTTCTCACTCTTTTTGGCTTAGAATTGATTAAAGGCTTTGTACTTTCACTCTCTTCTTTTTCACTTTGTCTCCTTGTCTTTTTTGAAGTTAGGTGGAGGTTAAATACCTCATTCAAGCTGAAACAACTCCACAAGACCGTTAGAATAAAAAATATGGCCATTTATGGCCGTTAGAAATCAAATCAAAAGTTCAGAAAAACTAGCCGTTATGCCATGAGTCGACCTCATGAGTCGACCTCTGGATCAAGTGTCGACCTCATGAGTCGACCTCCAGTTTATCTTAGGCAAAAATCCAGAAAACCATAGTTCTGCCTAGTTTGAATTCTCAGGCGATGAGTCGACCTCTGGTGTCGACCTCTGGACAGGTGTCAACCTCTGGTTGTCGACCTCTGGAGCGTGCCACTGAAATTTTGCCATGCCGGCCTTGCTAAACTTTTCTTTTCTTCATGAGTCGACCTCTGGTGGTCGACCTTTGGCAAGGTGTCGACCTCTGGTCTGAATTTTTCTGAAACTCTTGGAGAGGTGCGTGCCATGCTTGAGTTTCTCTAAGCCTTTGTTTCTTTTGTCAATTACTTCTTAATAAGAAAGTCCAATATGAGAAATTTGATCTTGTTTAATTTAGAAAAGCTATTTATAAAATCAAGCAAGCTTGGTTTCATCATTATACTCTTGATACTCTTTTTGAATAACCTAAGTCCTGAAACTTTATCTTGAAATGAAACATTAGTCCAAACATATACTCAACCTTTTGTTAATCATCAAAACTAAGGAGCCAAAGCCAACAATCTCCCCCTTTTTGATGATGACAAAACCTTGAGTATATATGCAATTAAGTCCAAAAGCAAAATATAGCAATAATAAAATTTTCAAAGAAACCTCACATACATGAGTATATCATAAAAATTTTACTTTTCATCTACCTCTTTCTTTTTGTGAAAACATTTTACTTTTCATCTACCTCTTTCTTTTTGTGAAAACATTCTCATGAGTCAAAAGAGTTAAGAACCATAACAGCTTTACTATACTCTATGAAGAGTCATAAGAACCATATATACTATACTTTACCATATATACTTTACAAACTTTACTGTACTCCCCCTTTTTGTCAAGAATCAAAAAGTGCATTGTTTGTAGTAAAAGATATATTAAAGAAAATTATGTTCCATTACAATGAAGTACTTAGTTGCATAAGATACATGCTCCCCCTCAATTTGTGCATTCGATATAGCAAAGACATTCTAACTTGAGGGTTTAAAAAGATAAATGCTAAGAGCTGGCATCAGATAGTAAAATACCACAATGTAGATAAATATATAAATGAATGTATTCAGTTACAAAATTGCTTACATAGTAAGCACAAAACACTGATACATCAGAACATACAAAGCAAACTAGTACATCATACATCAAGCAAATCTATGAGGCTACTCCTCATCAGAAGGTATATCAAAAGAGATAGGAGCCGAGATCCTAGATGAGGATTTTGGAGTCCTATGAGTGAGACTCCGAGTCCTTAGAGAGGGACCAGACCTAGGGGTAGTCCTACGAGATCTATAGGTCCGTGGAAAAGACTCCGAAGGTGTCCTAACAGAAGTAGTAGCAATAGGAGTAGGTGGATCAGTATGCTGAGTAGACTGAGCTGGAGTGTGCCTGCTGACAAGCTCATAAGCAGTGGGATCATCAACATCAGTCTCTGTATGCTCCACTCTATCATCTGGAATGCCTGTAATAGTCTCAAAGAGTGACTCAGTAATCTCAGTATCTATAGGCATGTCTGTAGCTGGAGGATCAGTACTGGGAAGATCAGTAGGAGGATCAGCAGAAGGGGGAATCTCTGGAATCGGATCAACAGGTGGAACATCAGAGCTACCTGCTCCAGGCTGATCTCCATCACTGCCACTGTATCCACTAGAGTCATCATCATCATCATTATCAGAATGTGGAGGAGGCACTGTCGGATCTACAGTCCCTGGTGGCAATGCTAATCTCAGTAGGCTGAGGATCTGTCGGAATCCTGCATCTACACTAGTTGAGAGAGCTCCAATGCGCATATCTGTGTGGATCCGCAGACTATATAGCTCCTGTCGTACACCAGCAATCTCTGTTCGGACCTCTGAAATGTGATCAGTCACTCTCTGCTCAAAGTCCGATATGCTCGCTGTAGTCCTCCATGGTGTAGCAGTTGCAGTAGGTGCTGGAGCTGATGAGGGTGGTGGCATGAATGACTCAAGCTCCGCAGTCTCTGACTCTGGTGTTGGGCGAGTAGGTGTACCATGATCAGTAGGCTCTAAAGGGCCTGCCTCAGTAGCTCGAATCTCATCCTCCTCATCTGGCTCCTGGCCAGACTCTCGTTGCACCCAACGGTCACCAATCAGTCGAAATCCCATCCTATGCAGGGATTTCTCTCCATATGTATCAGTATGCTGCAGCTGACTGAAAGGTATACCATCAAATGAAACTCCATACTCTCTAAATAACTATGTCAGCCCCATACCATATGGCTGAACTAGTCTCCTGTGAGATGCTGCCTCACCCATCTGCTGAAGCATGATCCTGGGAAGGTTGATGGGAGTCCGCTGTCTTAGGGACACCATCAACACCAGCTCACGCTCAGTAATAAAGTCGAATCTCCCGCTCTTTGGAATCAAGATGCGGGCGATGATATGATGCAGCACTCTCATCTCCAGTGAAAGCTGGTTAGCGGCTACTGTGAAAATGCCGCTAACATCCTCGCACTCTAAGATACATCTGAAGGCGCGCTCTCTATCGCTGATAGAAGTGGCAGCTGTGCCATGAAGTGGAATCCTCCAAACACGACTGATGACCTCCGGTGCCACTGGAATCTCGATCCCACGAGCAGTAGCTGACCATCCAATGCCATCAGTGGCCATGGATGCATAGAACTCCCTGATGAGGTCTGGGTAGAATCTCTCAGTCATCGTGCAGAAGTGAACCAGACCTGCATCTCTTAGTACATCTCTTATAAAAAAGTGATGCTGATCCCAGAAAGGTATATCTACACGTCTCCCGCTCGTAATGCTCTTCCGTACTAAGCTGGCTGGCACTGGTGCAGGTGGCTCAGGGGATGGCTCACGCTCATGTCTGACCTTTCTTCGTCACTCAGTGCTACTTTGGCCTTGTTCCATTCTCCTTTTTCTTACTGCCAAGTGCTTTCTTGGACCCATATGGATGGAAGAGGGGTAAATTAGGGAGAAGTAGGATAATGCAGTGCTAGGAAAAAGAAGAATCAAGAGTTTGGATAGAGAAAAGGAATGAAGGAATCGTGAAAAGGTAAGTGAGGGTTTGTTAAACTGAAAACTAGGAGCAAATAGAGGAAATGCACGAAATGGAGGGAAGAAATGAGTGTTTCCAATCAAAAAACAACCGATAATTGAGGGTAAATAGAGACAAAAACCTACGGTTGCCCAAAAACGAGGAACACGATGAAAACCGGTTCGATCCAAGAAAAACCGTGAGGAGAGGAGAAGTTTACCCAAAAAGAGGAGGGAGAGGGTTGGAAATCCACTGTTTAAACCTTAGGGACGTTGGAGGGGGACCACACGAAGGAGAAAAGGAAGGAAATGGAGGAAAAAAGGGCTTGTGGACGGGTTTTAAAAAGATGTTTTCCGTCCAAGTGTCGACCTCCAAAAATAAATTAGCCAAAATAAAATTCAGTAAAATTTAAAAAATTGATAAAATTTAGAAAAATAAGCTTTAAACATATTTGAGAATTTATAAATCATTTTTGAGGAATTTTGATAAAAATTGAAGAGTTTCAAGCAAAAGGATCAATGACTCCCAGTTCTTTTCTGATCATACAAAATCTATCTTCATTCAATGGTTTTATGAAAATATCAGCCAATTGAAAATCAGTACAAATAAATTCTAACAACACATTAGAGTTTTGAACGTGATCTCTTATGAAGTGATGTCTTATTTCAATATGTTTGCTTCTTGAATGTTGTATAGGATTTTTCGTTAAATTGATTGCACTAGTATTATCACATCTTATGGGTGTCTTAGTTAGTTTGATGCCAAAGTCCTCGAGTTGTTGTTTGATCCATAGAATCTGAGCACAACAGCTTCCAGCTGCTATATATTCGGCTTCCGCCGTAGATAGAGAAACCGAATTCTATTTCTTGCTGCTCCATGAAATCAAATTAACTCCTAGGAATTGACAAGTTCTACTAGTACTTTTACGATCAAGTTTACACCCAGCAAAATCAGCATCAGAATATGCAATCAATTCATATGATGACTCCCTAGAGTACCAAAGACCAATTTCAATTGACCCAGATAGATATCTAAATATACGTTTTATAGCTAAGAGATGTGATTCTTTAGGAGCAGACTGAAAACGTGCACACATACAAACACTAAACATTATATCTGGTCTACTGGCAGTTAGATATAGCAATGAACCAATCATGCCTCTATATAATTTTTGGTCTACTGATTTACCACATTCCTCTTTGTCTAATTTACATGAAGAGCTCATGGGGGTACCTATTGGTTTGGTAGTCTCCATCCCAAACTTTTTCAATATTTTCCTTGTGTACTTTGCTTGGTTGATGAAGATCCCCTCTTTGGTTTGCTTAATTTAGAGTCCGAGAAAGAAGTTGAGTTCTCCCATCATGCTCATCTCGAACTCACTCTGCATTAACTTTGCAAATTCTTGACAAAGACATTCATTAGTAGCACCAAAAATAATATCATCTACATAGATTTGTACTACTAAGAGATCATCATTTTTCTTTTTCAAAAATAATGTATTATCTACATTACCTCTAGAAAAATTATTCTTCATCAAAAAATAACTTAATCTATCATACCAAGCTCTAGGAGCTTGCTTTAAACCATACAATGCTTTATGCAATTTAAAAACATGGTTAGGAAATTCATGATTTTCAAAACTATGAGGTTGTTCAACATAAACTTCCTCTTCAATAAATCCATTTAAAAAAGCACTTTTAACATCCATTTGAAATAACTTGAAATCCATAAAACAAGAAAAAGCAAGTAAAAGTCTAATTGCTTCTAGCCTAGCTACATGGTGCGGGCACCAGACTCAGAAGAAGACTTCAGAGCTCCATCTGGATCTCTGATTAACCTTGCCCGAAGAATTAGGGTTTTTGGTTTGTAATAAGAGTTGACTAGATCAACTCAATTTAGCTTGAGTCTACATTACATGCATTTTATTTTGTTGAGTCATGTTGACTCAGTAGTGGACTAGGGTTTCAACCTGGGGTGTTACATTTTCTTCCAAGGCCTGGCAAGTGGGCGCCACACTCCCAGCCACACTCCCAGCCATACGCCTGAGTCCAGGGGGCGCCATATCTACATCCAGCAGCTTTGGTCTCCATGCCACAGATAGCAGCCTCCTTCTCTCATGCGCCAGTTGAGGAGAAATCCACCAGGAGTCCACAAATCAAGGGGGCGGCCCAAGTCTTTTCCAAAAGAACCAAACTAAGAAAGGGAAGAAATTCTCTTGGAGAAAACTTCAAGGAGGCGCCCACTACTTGCCAAAAATATCCGAAACAAAGATGGGAAGGGCCTTGACTTAGGGAGGAAGAAAAGGAGGAGTCCAAAAGAGTTGATCCATGGAAGGAAAAAAATTCTCTTGAAGATCCAAGCAAGGAGGCGCCATCTACCTGCCTTTTATAACCCTAATCAAATTTTTTTGGTACCTTGGCCGACCATATATGTATGGATTATCCTGATTTGTAGATCCCCTCCTTTAGTCCCACATGGGAAGATGTAAAACCCTACTCCCTTGTAAAGCCTTATAAATTAAACCCCTCTTGTAAGTTTAAATCAATCAGATGAATGAAACCAAATTTTTTTGTGAGCAAACTTTGTGTTTTCTCTCTTCCGCACTTGCATCCAGATGTTGAGCTCCATGAGGGAGTAAATCCGGGTTCCCCAGGAACCTTGAGGAGGTGTGAGATCTCCAAAACCCAAACCCTAGGTTAGCCACTTCTCCTCCAAAACCCTAGCCGCCCACCATCCACTTCAATCCACCAAACCCTAGCCTATTCCACCTCCCACGGCCTCTCTCTCCAAGTCCAGGCCGACCACCAGCATCCAGCTACAGTCCGGGTACTTCAGATCCACAGCTCTTTCCAGAGGGAGTCGAATCAGCCTTCAAGAGAATCTGGATCTCAGCGACATCAGCCTTCAAGTTCTTCGAACTGGTAAATCCTTCCCTGAGTCTCTGAATCCATCACTTGTTTTTCTTCTTCCCAGATCTTGAGTCCAGGAGAAGCCGACCCAGCCACAAGACCAGTATTGGAGGATCCATTACAAAGATAGCCGAATCCGAGGATCCAACAATCTGCTCGAGAGAGTTCTTCCACCCAAATTTTGTGAGATCACTGTTTGGTTGGTAAACCATCTCTTCTCTTTATTTCTGTCCTGTTGAAAGTTCAGAGCGAAACCCTAGGTCTGGGAGTTTCTCAACCCCCAGCGATCCGTTACTTCTGAACTACTCTGATAATTTAGTTTATTCTAAACTGTGCTTTCAATCCTTACCTAGTTTCCTTCAACTTAGTTTAGCTTTACTTTGTGTCAAAGCCAATTTCTGAAATATAAAAAAATAAATAAAAAAAAGGATTAATCTTAATTTTACTTCCACATACGCTTCTTTGTTCTTTGTTCTGCATCACAACAGGAGCAAAGGTTTCATCAAAGTCAATCCCTTCTTCCTGGTTGTAGCCTTTAGCAACAAGTCTAGCTTTGTTTCTAGTTACAACACCATGTTCATCAAGTTTATTTCTAAAAACCCATTTTGTACCAATTACAGAAACATTAGGGGTCTTTCAGTTAAAGTCCAAACGTTATTTCTTTTAAATTGATTTAGTTCATCTTGCATAGCATTAATCCAGTTACAATCTTTTTCAGCTTCTTCAATTGACTTAGGCTCTATCTGAGATACAAAAGCTAAATAATCACAAACATTTCTAATAGAAGAGCGTGTACTTACTCCCTTTGACGGATCACCAATTATTAGTTCTTTGGGGTGTCCGTGTGCATACCTCCACTCTTTAGGTAAAGGTTTTGGTGAAGTTGCATTGTTCTCTTGAGTTTGATCTTCATTTTCTTGATCATCATCTCCTTTGGGCTCATCTTCATTGATTGTCAATTGTTCAAGCTTCTTTGTACCTATTTCATCATCAATAGAATCTTCTTTTCTAGAAGATTTTTTGTTAGATTCATCAAACACTACATGAATTGATTCTTCAACCAGAAGAGTTCTTCTGTTGAAGACCCTGTATGCCTTGCTAGAAGTAGAGTATTCTAAGAAGATACCCTCATCTGACTTGGCATCAAATTTACTGATATTGTCTTTGCCATTGTTTTATATGAAACAGCGGCAACCAAATACACGAAAATACTTAAGATTAGGTTTTCGATTTTTCCAAAGCTCATATGGTGTTTTCTTCAAAATAGGTCGAATTAAAACACGATTTAAAATGTAACAGGAAGTATTAATGGCTTCTGCCCAAAAATATCTAGGTAAATCGTTTTCGCAAAGCATTGTGCGTGCCATTTCTTCAAGAGTCCTGTTCTTTCTTTCTACCACCCCATTTTGTTGAGGTGTCCGAGGTGCAGAAAAATTATGACTAATGCCATTTTCATTACAAAAAGCTTCAAAATCATGATTGTCAAATTCAGTTCCATGATCACTATGCAAAGAAACAATAGTGAGATCTTTTTCGTTTGAAACCCTTTTATGAAATTTAACAAAAGCTGAAAACGTTTCATCTTTATAAGCTAAAAACATTATCCAAGTAAATCGTGAGTAATCATCTACAATTACTAGCCCATATTTCTTACCTCCCAAACTAGTTGTTCTGGTTGGTCCAAAGAGGTCCATATGCAATAATTCAAGGGGTCTAGTAGTAGATACTACTCCTTTAGGTTTGAAAGTAGATTTAGTTTGTTTTCCAAATTGACATGCAGCACAAATCTTATATTTTTCAAATGTGAGTTTTGGCAATTCTTTTACAAGATTCTTTTTGCTTAATTTTGAAATCAACTGCATACTAGCATGCCCTAGCCTACGATGCCAAAGCCAACTAGTTTCACTTGCCTTGGCTTCCCTAGCCACTAGGCATTGACCACTTTCCATGGCTAGATCATCAAGATCAACCATGTAAATGTTTCCATACCTATGACCAGTGAACTTGATGCCATCGACATCTAGACTAGATACCATGCACAAAGATGATTCAAAAATTACTTTAAAACCCTTATCATAAAACTGACTAATGCTGAAAAGATTATGCTTCAAGCCATCAACAAATAATACATTATCTACATAAGCATTGGGGGTGATATGGATTTTACCAATCCCGACGATTTTGCCTTTTCCATTATCACCAAAAGTAACGTTTCCACCATCAATAGCTGCTAGTGATGAGAATTGCTTCACATCCCCAGTCATGTGCCTTGAGCAACCACTATCCAGATACCACATTCTTCTTTTATTTTTGGTTGCAAGGCACACCTGCAAAAATTAATCAAGTTGAAACTTTAGGTACCCAAGTCATCTTGGGTCCTTTAGGGTTAGTCAAATTGGTTCCTTTTGGAACCCAAATCTTTCCAAAGGTATTTAATTTTCTTCTATTACAAATATATGATTTATGTCCTAACTTACCACATACATAGCAAGTAATATTAGAAGATGCAGGTATGAAAAAGTTTTTGTAAAGTTTTTGCTGATTCTGTGGCTTAAATCCAAGTCCAGCTTTGTTAAAAACTGCATGTTAACTATTTAAAAGCATACTTAATTTTTCTGAACTATAAGTAAACTTTTCTACAAAAGGTTTTACTTTTTCTAACTCTTCTTTATAATTCTTGTTTTGAAGCAACAGTTCTTTGTTTTGTTTTTCAATTTTCTCATTAGTTTCAAAACTTCTATTATTTTTCAAAGAAACATTTTCTTTTAAAAGATTGTCCTTATCATTTTTCAAGGTCTTTACATGTTCAGTTAATTTCTTGTTTTCTTGAATTAAATTTTCAATTTCAGTTAAAAACTTGTCTGAATTTTTGGTAAGTTCTTGATTTAGCTTTCTTAATTTCTTATTTTTCAGTTTTAGTTTTTCATATTCCATAACTAAATCATCAAAAGCATCATGTAGTTCATTAAAAGTAAATTCAATTTCAGGTTCAAAATTTACCTCATCATCTTCATTGGCCATGAAACACAGGTTGGCGACTACCTGCTGCTCTTCATCACTGCTGGAGTCTTCACTCTCACTCCAGGTAGCCATCATGGCTTTCTTTCTCAACATCCTTCGACTCTTCTTAAGCAAAGGGCAATCCGTTTTATAATGTCCAGGCTTCTTGCACTCGAAGCAGATGAGTGGATCCCTTTCTTTTTCTTTCTCTTTATCTTTATTGTGATCACCTTTTTGTGGCCTTTTCTTGTAGAAGCCTTTCTTCTTTCTCATGAATCTTTTGAATTTTCTTGTAATGAGGGCTGTCTCATCATCATCAGCTTCTTCTTCTGATTCATCACTTGACTCTTCCTTTGTAGTGGACTTGAAGGCTATGGCTTTCTTTTTCTTGTCATTGCCCACTGTCTTCTGCTTTAGTGAAAGCTCGTAAGTCATCAGTGATCCAAGAAGCTGCTCAAGAGGTAGAGTATTGACATCCTTGGCTTCTTTTATGGCTGTTACTTTCACATCCCATTGAGCCGGAAGAGACCTGAGAAGTTTGTTAACCAGTTCACCATTAGATATAATTTTTCCCAAACTCCTCATACCATTTACTATATTGGTAAATCTAGTATACATTTCACTTATACTTTCAGTTGGTTCCATCCTGAACATCTCATACGTATGAATGAGCATGTTCACCTTTGTGGTCTTCACTTGGTGTGTACCCTCATGGGTAACCTCAAGTGTATCCCAAATTTCTTTGGCGGAAATATAATTTGATATTCTGTTAAATTCATTAGGGTCAAGTGCACAGAATAGCAAATTCATCACCTTATCATTTAACTCAGCTTGTTTGATGTCATTGTCATCTCATTCTTCTTCAGATTTTGGGGTGATAATGCCATTAACCAAGTGAGTGGGCTGATGAGGCCCTTTAGTAATTTTTCTCCATATATGATAATCTACAGCTTGTAAATAAATACGCATACGAGTTTTCCAGTATGTGTAGTTTGTCCCATTAAAGAAAGGAGGGCGATTTGATGCTTGACCTTCAACTACACCCATTCCAATTGGGGCGGCCATGATCTTTCACTCAAGATCGTTGGACCTACAAGAGAGTACCGGTGCTCTGATACCACTTGTTGCCTAGATATGGTGCCCAAGAGGGGGGGTGAATTGGATATTTTAAAAATTAAAGCAATATATGTGCTATCAAGTTCAAAAGTGAAGAGTGATAGCGCTCAAGTAATTGTGCAACGGAAGCAATGAAAGATAACAACAATTAAAGAGCAAAAGAAGAGTAAAGCAATGCAAACACACAAGAGTTATAGTGGTTCGGTGCACCTAGCACCTACATCCACTCTCCAAGCTCCACTTGGGAATTTTCACTATAATCTTTTCTAGATTACAGTCGACTTGTTTTACAAGGCTCACAAGTCAAAACCTTACATACTTGTTTTGGCTTCGGGCTTACAAGCAACCCTAGTTGGTTTTATCAATTGGCTTACCAACAAACCTCACTCACGTGTTTTGGCTTCGGGCTTACAAGCAACCCTAATTGGTTTTATCAATTGGTTCACCAACAAACCTCACACACTTGTTTTGGCTTCGGGCTTACAAGCAACCCTAGTTGGTTTTAACAATTGGCTCACCAACAAACCTCACACTAGTTTCAAATTCTCTTGAAACTAGGCTACCACAAATAGAATATGAATACAATGAATAAAAACAAGACAAACTCCTTTTTGAGCAAAAGTAATTCGATGTAGCTCTTGTTGGAGACTCTTCAAGACTTTCTCTTGGAATCTTGGACCTCACTAAATGCCAAAGACTTGAAAGTTGGATTCCTCAAAGATGGAAAGCTTTTGGCTAAGGAATCTCTTGGTTTTCTCACTCTTTTTGGCTTAGGATTGATTGAAGGCTTTGTACTTTCACTCTCTTCTTTTTCACTTTGTCTCCTTGTCCTTTTTGAAGTTAGGTGGAGGTTAAATACCTCATTCAAGCTGAAACAACTCCACAAGACCATTAGAATCAAAAATATGGTCGTTTATGGCCATTAGAAATCAAATCAAAAGTTCAGAAAAGCTAGCCGTTATGCCATGAGTCGACCTCATGAGTCGACCTCCAGTTTATCTTAGGCAAAAATCCAGAAAACCATAGTTCTGCCCAGTTTGAATTCTCAGGCGATGAGTCGACCTCTAGTGTCGACCTCTGGACAGGTGTCGACCTCTGGTGGTCGACCTCTGGAGCGTGCCACTGAAATTTTGCCGTGCCAGCCTTGCTGAACTTTTCTTTTCTTCATGAGTCGACCTCTGGTGGTCGACCTTTGGCAAGGTGTCGACCTCTGGTGGTCGACCTCTGGTCTGAATTTTTCTGAAACTCTTGGAGAGGTGCGTGCCATGCTTGAGTTTCTCTAAGCCTTTGTTTCTTTTGTCAATTACTTCTTAATAAGAAGGTCCAATATGAGAAATTTGATCTTGTTTAATGTAGAAAAGCTCTTTATAAAATCAAGCAAGCTTGGTTTCATCATTGTACTCTTGATACTCTTTTTGAATAACCTAAGTCCTGAAACTTTATCTTGAAATGAAACATTAGTCCAAACATATACTCAACCTTTTATTAATCATCAAAACTAAGGAGCCAAAGCCAACACCAGCCACCGCCCATGACCGCGGAAGGTGAACGGGCACCCGTGACACCCGTCCGTGCCGCCCCGCTGCTGCCCGCCGGAGATCCGGCCCCCCTATTGCACGGCCGTGAAGACCCCCCTGTTGCTCTGCCATGAAGAGTTTCTGCATGCTTTTCAAAGCAACACAAAGAAGTTCTGCATGCTTCTCAAAGCAGCTGGTAGAGGGGTCGTTCTTCACGATTTTTGGAGCAGCACGAATTTCAAAGCAGAGGGGATTTCAAAATTCAAATAAAAGGGATTTTTTTGGTAAATTTTTTCATGAATGTAAGTTGGGTTTAAAAGGGGAAATTTGGGATTTTTTTGATTTTTGAATTTGAATTCAAAATCAAGGGAGGATTTCAAGGGATTTTATTTTGAATTTCAAAAGGGATATAGAAATTTATAAATACCCATACTCCTCTTGTAATAAAGTTTAATGAAATTGAATTTTTGAGGGTTTGTAACCTTATTGTGGTTCTGGGCTGAGGCCCATTTGCCTTCGTCCTTCGGGACGTCGAGGGGTGTGAGGCCCCATCTTGCCCTTGTCCTTAGAGACGTTGAGGGGTATGAGGCCCCATCTTGCCTTCGTCCTTTGGGACATCAAGGGATGTGAGGCCCCAGGTATCTCCATCTCTCTCCCACCTTCATGTCTCTCTCCGTTTTCCCTCGTAACCTTGAGATTCATCCTAGCACCTCCAAGTATCGAGGAGGGCATAATGCCTTAGAGGTGAGAGGTCTCTTCGTTAGGGTGAGTCCCAAGGTCCATGAGTTCCAGTTTCTAGTCTCCCATCCCCATCCTTTGCCACCTCCACCAAGAAAATTTGAAAACAAAAGAGGTCAGCCATTTTAGGATTTAGTTTCTAAGTTATCCTAGTCCCGGGAGGCTCTTAGCCCTCCCACGGTCTTAGTTTGCTTTAGGCCTTCCCCTTTTTCTGAATAACCCTAGGTTTATCTGTGTGTCCGTCCCGCATCAATTCTTTTGTTACAGGAATTTGACCTAGAAATTTTGGATAAGAAAGGTTCCGAAAATATGGTAGCAGATTATATTTCTAGGATCTTGGTAGAATACAACAAATAAACAATCAGAGATAGGTTTCCTGATGATAGTTGTTCTCGATTACTTCCAATAGTCTTCCCTGATTTGCTCATATTGTAAATTACTTAGCAATAGGACAAATCCCTTTCCACCGGTCAAAACAAGAAAAAAATAGTATTTTCTCGCAGATCAAATATTTTTGGGAGGAAACTAAATTATTTAAGTATTGTTCGGATCAGGTGATTAAATGATGTGTCCCTGAGTGTGAATTCAAAAGCATTCTCACTTTTTGTCATTCTCTTGCTTGTGGGGGACACTTTAGTGGAAGGAAAACTATAACAAAGGTGTTGCAAAGTGGGTTTTACTGGCCAACTCTTTTCAAAGATGCACACAAATTTGGCTGTAATTATCTTCGACATCAACAAATAGAGAATATTTCTGAAGAAATATGATGCCCCTAACCCCTATCTTGGTTGTTGAGATTTTTGATGTTTGGGGTATTGACTTTATGGGACGATTTCCTCCCTCCTTCAATTTGAGTACATTTTGGTAGCAGTGGATTATGTGTCAAAATGGATTGAAGCCATGGCAACTCAAAATAATGACCACAAAATTGTAATCAAGTTTGTTCAGCATAACATCCTTAGTTGGTTTGGGTGCTAGAAGGCTATTATTAGTGATGGAGGTGCACATTTCATGAATAGGCACTTTGAAGGATTGATGAAGAAATATGGAATCACTCACAAAGTAGCCATACCTAACCACCCCCAGACTAGTGGCCAAGTTGAGGTATCAAACAGAGAGATTAAACACATCCTTGAGAAAATGGTAAGACCCGATAAAAAAGATTGGTCAGAATGTTTGGATGATGCACATGTGCTTATCGAACTGCTTTCAAGACCCCTCTAGGAATGTCTCCGTATCGGTTAGTGTTTGGAAAGGCTTGTCATTTATTTATGGAATTGAAACACCATGCATTTTGGGCCATCAAGCAAGTTAATTTTGACATGAAGAATGTAGGTTCTAATAGAAAACTTCAACTAAGTGAGTTGGAAGAGTTACGAAATGAAGCATACAAGAGTTCGATAATTTATAAGGCTCAAACATAGGCATATCATGACAAATTTATTAATAGAAAATCATTTGAGCCAAATCAAAAAGTGTGGCTCTATAATTCTAGGTTGTGCCTTTTCCTTGGAAAACTTCGCTCACGATGGGATGGACCTTATATAATAACTCAGGTATTTTCTCATGGAGCTATTGAACTTAGGGATCCCAAGTAGGGAAATGTTTTTAAGATAAATGGCCAGCATTTGAAACCTTATATTGAAGAAATCAATGATGAAGAAGTTGTTGAAACTCTTGACCTTATAAACCTAGTGTTGCCATGACAATCAGTTTAGTCTGGCTGAAGACTTTAAACTTAGCACTCTTGGAGAGGCAACCCAGTTCATGCTTTTAGTTTTAACCTTGTATTCTTTGCTTTTAAAATAAACCAAGAAGAGTAATAAAAGAAGATTGTGAGGAATATGGTGATAAAAGAACATCCAATGTTCAAGTACCCTACCAGGTGGTACCCTTCCTTGTCATTACATTACTAGTATCCTCTTCCATTAAGGACTGAAAATTAAGTTGGGGGGATAATTAAATTAATCTAATCCTTGAGTAAAACTTTAATCAGTTTTGTGTACTAAACTTTGTCTCGATTTGAAAATAATCAAGCTCGCTAAACAATAAATGATTAATGGTTAAGACAATGTTAGAGATATTGAGGGATGAATTATCAAGGAAACCCCATAAATGATAGAGTTTAGACCAAAAAGTTTTCTTGTGTAATTTTAGACCCTTCTGCCTATTGATCTTGATAAAGAATCTACCTTATAATGGTATAGTTAAAAATATCGAGAAAAAAATCTTCTTTAAAGTCTCTACTAAAGGTTTTTAGCATTTCTCACTGAATAATCGGGCTTCTTCGCCTAAGTAAGCATTGTTGTTCGCATCAAAAGGTGGGGATGTAAAGAAACCTTTAGTAGAGACATTCTTAATGTGTAGCCTTTTGGACTCGAGTCAATAAACCTGAAGGGTGTTTTACACCTAATGCCCTAAAGCCAACTGGTTTGGGAGTCATTGGCCTAAAGCTCGCTATAAGGGTCATCTAGAAAGTAAGTTGTTAAGACATTGCACTGACTCTACATTATATAAATAATTTTTAAAAAAAGGGACTAAATAAATCGATACTACACCAAAACCAAAGTAAGCTAAAGGATTTAGACAGTAAGGTAGAAAGTTGGGAAAAGAAGAACACTTGAAAACTTCTTTGGACTTCACTTGGCCACTAAATGGATAGAATTGGTAATCTAATGAAGAATCTCTTCAATGGTCTAATCGGGTATCACCAAATTTTAGAATTAGTAAGATGATTTTTACTTCATGGACAAGTTAGTACACATGACCAATTCAATTACTTTACCCGAGGACAAGCAGAGTTCAAGTTGGGGGGTGTGATAATTATTAAAAATATATATTTTACTAATCAAATCTTATTAAAATTGAAACTTTAATGTAATATTGTATAGAAAAGAACCTCAATAACATGAAGAGCTCAATTTTAGGAGTCCAACGGTACAAACGGCACTCAATTCGGACTTCAAACGGGGTCAAAATAGAATTTTTAAGGAATTATCTATGATTGCATGAAATTTGAAGCGGTCGGTCCACCAAGGACCGACCGCTCGGTCTATGGAGCATCACATGGACTGCCAGACGCCATTGTCATGGTCCATGAACCAGAATCATGGATCATGAAGTGCCGTTTGCACCGAAACTTGCCAGAGAGGTGTCCCATAGTTGCCAGAGTCGTCAGCGCACCTCCTCTCGTTGCCGAGAGCCTTCCACGACCGGAAACCCATGCAGCCACCTCCAAAGCCATCGAAAGTCACCAGTCTACCTGATCCGCCCCACTTGTGGCCATAAGGGATGCCGAGAAGTCTCCTCACACCATCGGAGCTGCCTACTCTTCCATGGTGACCTTTTCTCCAAACCGAGCGAGCTCTTCTCCTCCGATCCTTCAAACCACCATCGCCGGAGCTACCAGGATGGCCACATCACTTCGGTGCACCTCCTCTCTCCATCGAGGAGCCCCTGGTGCCTTCTTTTGGTCTCCTCTCTCTCCCCTGTAGATCCAAGACTGGCTGTATACCTCCCTCGCCATCAAGCCAAGAATCGCTGGACTGAGATGCTTGCTGACATTCTCCGCCTATCATGATTGCCACCACCCTTTCCTGTGGTTGCTGCACTTGCTGGCCATCATGAGTCATCCGTTCGTCATCGCTCTACTGTTCCATCATCGCCCAGTCATTGTTTAAGTGATGAGGGACCCGAAACCCACCCAGGTTTTCTTTTTCTTTTTTATAGATTTTTTTATTTTTTAGTTTAAAAATACTTATCCCAACTATTCCTCTTATTCCCATTATCCTTACCTTATCCCGATGTTATTCCCAACTTATTCCATATCTATTCCTATCTTCTTCAACCTCTAGGAAATCATAGAGAGTTCATTTTTCTGATTTTTTTTGCCCCACCGATCCCCGATCTGCCGTGCTCGACCCCCGGCCGCCCTCGCCGGACCGCCGCCGATGCTTGCCGGCCCCTGCCCTCGCCGGAGAAGCCGCCCATGCCCGTGGGAAGAAGAACGGACGTGGGAGGCATCCGTCAGCCCACCTGCAGCCGTGCCGCCTTGCACCGCCACCAGCCTGCTGCCCGCCGCCGTTCCCGCAGCCTGCCGGCCCCCACCCGGTTGCCGGTGGGGTCCACCACTACCCATGCCCATGGGAAGACGAACGGATGCGGGAGGCGTCCGTCCACCCCGTGCATCCGTGTGACGCCGTGCTGCACCGCCGCCACCGCCCGCCCGCCCGTGCGCCGCTGTGCCGCCCCACCGTGATGCAGAACGGATATGTGGGATGCGGAAGCAAATTAAAATTAATGTATTTTTTTTTTAATATATTTTCAAAAGTCGGCTTTGACTCAAAGGAAAGATAAACTAATGTTGAAAGAAACTAAGAAATGACAGAGAGCACAATTAAAAGGAGTGGATTATCAGAGTAACTCAAAAGTAGGATCGCTGTGGATTGAGAAACCCCCAGATCTAGGGTTTGCTCTGAGTTTCAACGAAACAGACAAAGTGAGAAGGGAAGGTTCTTGTTACCTAGCAGTGATATCTCTTGTTGCTTCAATTGGAGGACACTCTCGAGCAGATTGTAGGATCCTTGGAGACGGGGTATCTTCGCAATGGATCCTCGGATTGTAGTCCTATGGCAAGGTTGGCCTCCTTCTCGAACTCAGGATCTGGAAGAAGAAGAACAAAAGAAGAACCAGAAACTCAAAGAAAGACACTGACCTGAGGACTTAATGAAGATTGTTGGATGTAGAAGTTTCGGAGATCTTGATACTGATCTAACTCTCATTTGAACTGGCTCTGTAGTTGAAACAGTTGATCTGAACCTGGATGCTGGTGACCGGCTTCGATGTGGAAGGGAGGGGCCGTGGGATGAAGATGGAAAATTAGGATTTGGTGGTGGTGGAGTAGAGATGGGTGGACTAAGCTAGGGTTTTGGGGTTGGAGATCTCACACCTCCTCAAGGTTCCTAGGGAACCCGGATTTACTCCCTCACGGAGCTCAACACCTGAATACAAGTGCGGAAGAGAGAAACACAAAGTTGCTCACAAAGAAATTGATTTCATTCATCATTAAATTCAAGAGTTACATAGAGTTGAATATATAGATATAACAAAGAAATAAAATTTCATACACTTTCCATGTAGGACTAATAGGACTAACCCACACTTTAGGCATCAAATTCTCTTCCCAAGACTCCTTCCATGAGTGGGCAGCCCAAAAACTCCAAGAAAACTTGAAAATCAGCTCCAAATGGCAGGTTATGGGGGTGTCTCCTAGTATCTCTCCATGAATCAAGGATTTTCCCTTCATGGTTTGGCTCTTTTGGACACCTCCTAGTCTTGCTCCACAAGTTTAGGCTTCTTCCTTTAATGGCTTTGGCACTTTAGGAAACTTTTGGGTGCCTCCTTGATTTTCTCCCCAAGACATGCTCTCTTCCCTTTTATAACTTGGATTTTTATGGAACATTGTGGGGCACCTCCTTGATCCTCTCTTCAAGAAAAATTCTTGCCATCCTGGCTTGGGTTTATCTGGAAAGAAGTTGGCTCCTCCTTGGATTGAGGTATCTTGATGGATTTCTCCCCCAAGTGGTGCATGAAAGAAGGGACCTGCTTTCTTGTGGTGTGGGGACCAAGGCACACTAGATGGAGATGTGGCGCCTCCTCGACTCTGGTGTGTGGCTGGGAGTGTGGCGCCCACATGCTTGGGCCTAGGAGAAAAAATTGGGCACCTTGGACCTTGACTTGATTTTAAAAAAAATGGCACCAACCTGGGGAAGACCTAGACCACTACTAGGACTTGTACTGAGTCAACATGACTCAACAAAATTTAAATTGTAAGGAAATACAGACTCAAGACTAAAATTGAGTTGACCAAGTCAACCCTAATTACAAAACCAGAAAATCCTAATTCTTCGGGCAAGGTCAATCAGAGATCCAGATGGAGCCCTGAAGTCTTCTTTTGAGTCTGGTGCCCGCACCACACCGCCGCCCGCTAGGCCGGCCACCTGAGATCCCCCTTGTGGCTCGGCCGAGAGAAGCTTTGCCATGCTTCTCAAAGCACCCTAAGGAAAGGCTGTTCTGCATGATTTTTTTGGAGCTGCATGATTTTCAAGGTTGCACGATTTCCAGAGCAGAGGGAGATTTTAAAATTCAAATAATAAGGATTTATTTGGTATTTTCTCATGATTGTAATGTGGGTTTAAAATGAAAATTTGGGATTTGAGTTTTGAATTTGAATTCAAATCATTTTGAATTTGAATTCAAATCTCTGGAGGATTTCAGAGGATTTTTTTTTGAATTTCAAAAAGGATATGGGCATCTATAAATACCCATACTCCTCTTGTAATAAACTAGTTGAAAAAATGAATTTTTAAGAGTTCTTCCACTTGTGTGTGGTTCTGGGCTGAGGCCCGTTGCCTTCGTCCTTCGGGATGTCGAGGGGTGTGAGGCCCCAACTTGCCTTCGTCCTTCGGGACGTCGAGGGGTGTGAGGCCTCAGGTATCTCCGTTCTCCCTCCCACCTTCATGTCTTCTCCTTGTGGCCTTGAGATCCATCCTAGCACCTCCAACTATCGAGGATGGTGTAATACCTTAGAGGTGGATGGTCTCTTCTTAGGGTGAGTCCCAAGGTCCATGAGTTCCAGTCCCAAGTCTCCCATCCCCATCCTTCGTTCGCCACCTCCACCAAGAAAAGTGAAAAACAAAAGAGGTCAACCATTTTAGGATTTAGTTTCTGAGTCGTCCTAATCCCGGGAGGCTTCTTAGCCCTCCCATGATCCTTAGGTTATTTAGGTCTTTCCCCTCTTTCCCAATAACCATGGGTTCTTTCGTTATCCGTCCCACATCACCAAGCCACCGGTCTGTTATCGAGATTGGGACCAGAATGTCCAAAGAAACATGGTGGAAGATCAATCGATGAAACGGAAAAACTATTCGAGATATTCAAGGAATGATCGGTGGAATGGAACTGGGGATCATGTGAGCAGGCGCACGATCGATGAAACATAATCGGGGATCATGCAAGCAGGTGCAAGGTTAGGAACGTGGAACCGAGACTATTGGGCAGATTAAGATAAGAAACCATCGTGGTTCCCACGCGGCTCGATGCGGTGCTTCTTATCTATAAAACCTTCGACCATTCTCTGCTCCCATTCTTGGGACTTTCGATTCCACTTCCACATCACTCTGCCTCCCCTTCATCTCGCTGCTCCTATTCCACCTCCACTTCTTTGACTGCTCTCATTCGACTACTCTTCTAACATCGCTCCTAATCTGCTGCCCTGATCTCCATCCCAGTGCTGCCCCGATCTTTAGTCTCCATCCCATTGCTGCCTCGATCTCCATCGCAGTGGTTCTGATCTACTACCCCTGATATGCCATCTTTGGATATGCTTCAGAGTCTCCCTGGAAGCCACCTGATCTCCTTCAACTTGGGAAAAGGGATTTATGTCTAGCTATTTCATATGATGTATTTTTTTTTATTTTATAAAATAAAATAAGTTTTTTGATTGATTCATGTGTTTTCTTTATTTTCTTTGAAGCAGCTTGGAATGATCAAAGGATTCAAATTTTGAGGTAAATTTCTTTAAGTGGAGAAACTTGACTGATCTATACCTAAAAGGGATGAGCCGTGATCTACAGATAGGGGCCGTACTCTCGGGATTGATCATATCTTGATTTTCTTCACAAGTATTTCTTTTCCTATTTTACTGCTTTACTTTTTCTCAGCATTTAAAATATTAGCTTTTATTCTTTAAAAGTTCTCTTTTAAGATAACTCAAAAGTTTCTGAGGACTCGACCCTTACTCCCACTATTCTACACTATATTATGGAATTAAAAAATTTAAATCGATGCATAGCGACGTGCATCAGCTTCAGATTTATATTTCATAAGATAAACATATCCAAACTTGGATAAATCATCAGTAACAGTGATGAAATAAGAGTATCATTCTCTAGCTTGAGTTGACAGAGGTCTATATACATCTATATGTATTAGTCCTAATAACTCAATTGCCCTATCTCCATGACCAGTGAATGGAGACTTGATCATTTTACCCATGAGATAGGACTCACAAGTTCCTAATTGATATGGCAGGACTACTGACTTGGAGGCCCCCTCGGATCTAGCTAGCGACCACGCTGGCAGAAGATGCCACTTGGATGCTGTGTCCAAAAAGACCATTGGCCAAAGTGGGTCCCATACGATCGAGCCTCGACCAAGGTCATGCCTCGCTTTTTGAGCCCCTTGGTCGGAGTGGCTCCCCTATGGTCGAGCCTCGGCCAAGGTCATGCCTCGCTTCTTGAGACCCTTGGCTAGAGTGGCTCCCCCGTGGTCGAGACTAGGCCGAGGTCGTGCCTCGCTTCTCGAGCCCCTTGGCTGGAGTGGCTCCCCCGTGCTTGAGCATCGATTGAGTCATGCCTCGCTTCTTGAGCCCCTTGGCTAGAGTGGCTCCCCCATGGTCAAGCCTTGATCGAGGTCATGCCTCGCTTCTCGAGCCTTTTGGTCAGAGTGGCTCCCCCGTGGTCTAGCCTCGACCAAGGTTGTGCCTCACTCCTTGAGCCCCTTGGCTGGAGTGGCTATCCCGTGATCGAGCCTCGATCGAGGTTGTGCCTTGCTCCTCGAGCACCTTTGATGGGGGACTAACTAAATGCAAGATGAAATGAATGTAGGTGATTTGTTATTTTTGTGATTTTTAGGTTTTAATGACTTTCTTGAGGATTCCCGAAAAATAAGACAAAAGTAGATCTAGGGATTCAATAAAGATAAGACTACAAGCACATAGATTAGACCCTAAATAAGGATAAAAAGAGGACCCCGGGATTGAGAAACCCCGTAGGACTTAGCTCTTGGAACAATATCGACTTAGGAGTTTAGGGAGGCAAACCTTAAAGATCTGAAGCACCCGATGCCTAGATCACTCACTCTGGTGGATACGGCATGGATGATCAAGCCTTCCACCCCGCGGATGCGCCGGCTTGCTGTTCGAAGGTCTCGATGGCAAGGGCAACCGACACGGTGCTCGTGTCACCTGGAGGACCTGCGAGAATTCAAGAAGAGTTAAGATTTGATCAAAGAGAAAGCAAATAGAAGAAGGGGTGAAAGTTAAAGTGGTGATGGTGGAGTTCTTCTTGCTAGGCGCCCGGTTGGTTGATCCCAATGGACCCTGACTCAAAGTCGGAGGATGGAGTTGCGGAAGAGACGGTAACTTGAGGCCTCACACCTCTCAACGCTCGAAGGCGAAGGCGCTCCCTCATGGAGATCAACATTCCTAGTGAACGAAGGCAACAAAAGAGAAAACTGGATCTCAAGAAACTTGTGGTTTTTCATTCAATAGCAATTACACATACAAAGGAGGGGTTAGGTCTTTTTTATAGGCACCATAGGACTCCATTTGAAATTCAAATGAAAACTACAAGTCCTCTTTGGAGAGGTGCCAAAAAATTTCAAAAAAAAATCAGATTTCTCTCCTTTGGCTGACCTTCACTTGGATTTGATTGTGCATGGCTTGATAGTGGGCTTGGAAGAAGGAATTTGTCTCCCTTGGACTTGGAAAGTTGACCTTCAATTTTGGGAAGAAGGCATGATGCAAGGCTTGTGTCTCCCTCTTTCCTTGGTTGCTCACCCTTCTTTGGAGAGAAGCTTGAAATGAGGCTTGGATCAAGGCCTTTGTCTTCAACCTTTCCTTGGTTGCCCAAGACTCTTTTAGTAAGAGGCTTGATGGAGGGAGGGAAAGGAAGAAAGAATATTTGATGTGTCTCCATTTAGCAAGATGAGGTGGTGCCACATGGGATGGTGAAGTGGCGCCCTAGGGTTGAAATGTCGACCTTCAAGGCTTGGCCCAATAGTAGTTGAGCTGAACTCAAAGACCACTCCGGCTTAGACCCAGACTTGCACTGGACTCAATACAGGACACAACTTGACCAAATTGGTCATTGTACAGGACTAAACAAAAATAATTGAAACTAAATTCATGACTAAAAAATATAATGCTTAGGCTTGAAGCCTTATTACAGGACCTGAAAAATTGGAACTCTAATTGGACATCCACAAGGGGTTGAGGAGCCTCTGTCAGAGATTCTGGTGCCCACACTAGTTCTCTCGGAGTGGGAGGAACTCGACCCTGTCGAGTAAGAGTTGAGATGGCTTAGGTACTCTTCTAGAAGGTTGGAATCGAGGTGCTGCAAGTCCTTTTGGGTAATCCACGAGTCATCAGACCAGTGGTGCCACATGGGATGGTGAAGTGGCGCCCTAGGGTTGAAATGTTGACCTTCAAGGCTTGGCCCAATAGTAGTTGAGCTGAACTCAAAGACCACTCTGGCTTGGACCCAGACTTGGACTGGACTCAATACAGGACTGGACTCAATACAGGACACAACTTGACCAAATTGGTCAATGTACAGGACTAAACAAAAATAATTGAAACTAAATTCATGACTAAAAAATACAATGCTTAGGCTTGAAGCCTTATTACGGGATCTGAAAAATTGGAACCCTAATTGGACATCCACAGAGGGTTGAGGAGCCTCTGTCGAATTTTGTTGCCCACACCAGTTCTCCCGGGATGGGAGGAACTCGACCTTGTCGAGTAAGAGTTGAGATGGCTTAGGTACTCTTCCAAAAGGTCAGGATCGAGGTGCTACAAGTCCTCCCGGATAATCCACGAATCATCGAACTCAGGTCAGCCTTGCCATCGGACTAAGAAACGTTGATAACCTTTGCCTCAGGTAGTAATAGCTTGGTCATCCAGGACATGCTCAATCTGCTCTCCTCTCTCAGGTATAATTAGAGGTGGACACTTAGGTTCGGGTTCACTCTCAAAAGAAAGGTTTGGCCCAAATGGCTCACTGGGTATGTTTGCTGGTTCCCTATACTCGACTAAGTCCAGGATATTGAAAGTCGAGCTAATGCCATAATTCGAGGGTAGTTCAAGCACATAGGCATTAGGGCCAACTCTCTTTATCACTCTAAAGGGGCCAGCTCCACGAGCATGAAGTTTCTTAACAGTTCCTGGTGGAACCGTTCAGGCCTAAGCCTAACCATTATAGAATCCCTTTGATCAAACTCTTTGGTTCACTTTCAGGAATTTGTCAAATTATTTTAAAATTTATACTTAATGCATGATGCAAAATGCAGACTTAACGTTGCATTAATATAGAGCAGAATTTTATTGGACTCTCTAGGACCTAAATCTAACAGATTATTGACTCTCTAGATTTGACCCTAGTTTGGTATGTATAAGAAAAATTATCAAGGATCCCTAGCAAATGCCATAAGGTATACCAGAAGTAGGTAGCAAATGGGATGGGCTCTAGGAATTCATGCAACCTAGAAATCCCAGCAAAATGTAACCCCATAGCTCTAGAAACATGAGAAGTCTCAGGGAAGGGTAGGAAATAAGAATCAGAGTCTTGGGGTGGCTTATAGGAAATATGAAACAAACCTTGGTTATTCAGGATGACCTTAAAATTTGGACATTGTTCTATAGGTGCATTTTCCAAGGCTAGATGGGTGTTCCTAGATGGTGGAAGGTCATTAGGAAGGTCTTTGGGAATGTTATCTTGAAAGTCCTCAAAACTAATATCTACCTCCTGGGGTGGTTCCATAGGGACTTGTTCTGGACCTCCTCTAAGGGCAATACTTGTGAACCTTCACCTTCCTCTACAATGTTCGATCCTGGCTCAATTACTCCTTCATGGTCTCTAGTGGGTTCAGGATCTTTTTCTTTTGGTTCCTCGATGATTTCCACTTGGAGCCCATCTTCACCATATTTCTCTACTAAACTTGATTCACAGATGTTTTCTTTGGATTGTTTAATGGGATCAGGAGTTTCTTTCTCTAGAATTTCAATAGATTCAACCTTTTTTTCTTGAAATTTGTCAGAAGGTTCTTCTCTCTGGGCTGGTTCATGAGTCTCTTTTGTGGCAGGGTTTCCCTCAGTCATCTCTTTTTCTAACCCTTTGGCCTTGATCAGGTTAACTTCCGGCTTCTCTTCCTTAAGGCTACTCGATCCTCTTTTAACCTGGTCCTTAGGTTGAATTGGATTGTTTGTAAATTTCTTCTCATGGTGACTAAAGGTGCAGCTATTGGTCTGTCTATAAAGGGTGTAAGATAGAGGTCTGTACTTCTCTCTAAGTTTGGTTTTTATGTCCCTCCATGTTGTTATAGGTTCTTATTCTCTTTGCCCTACAGCCTTTCAACATTATTCCAAAATAACCTAGCCTGGCGAACCAACCTAGTCTTGGAAAATTTAAACTTCATCCTTTCCATCATTGTGTCCCAGTCAAAATATTGTTCCATGTCCTCCTCCCAATCTATGTACACCTTGGGATCTAGATTACCATCGAAGGTAGGGGCTTCTAGCTTGATATTTCTAATGGCCCTTTCTTCATGGTCTATGATCTCTGGATTGGGTCTCCTAGGGTAAAACTCTCGGGCTGGTTTAGGGGGTGGGATTCTTCTGGACTCAGCCTTTAAGGAGGGCTCATGTTGAGGGAATCCCCTATGGTGGGGAAGTGAATCAAACTCAGGTCTAGTGTGGGGCTTCCGGGTCCTCTCTTGCTCATGCTTATCTAACCTATTGTTTATCCTAATTAACTATTCCATGATGACCTTTAATGGATATTCTCGGGTGTTATCCATGGGTTCACTTGGTTGGAAAAGATGGGGGTGATAAGTGACTCCGGATCTGGTTGACATAAGTCAAGCATGCAAAATCGTCTAAGATCTACTAGATCTAGAATCTCAACAAGTTGCCTAAGTCAGGGTGGCAAACCAGTCTGTAGTAACTCTGTGCTTGGCCAGGTAGGTGTAGGGGAGTGGAGGTCCCTGAACGCCAACCTTAGACACCAATCTGTGATTGGCCAGGTAGGTGGACCAAACTCACAAGTCCTGAATCACCAAGCCTAGACACCAAGAGCAGCAGCACACATAGAATGGGCTGACACCAAGAATAGACACTTAGTCTTGACTCGACCAATTGGTGTCCCTAAGCTCTCTAGAGCAAAATTAGTGTCTACTCGATTTTAATTAGAGCTTGGGTTTATGATGAAGGATAATGATTTTTGAGCTAGGGACAGGTAATGAAATCCTGACCCTATGTCAATTTGCCGCCCTTAAAGTGATTTATGCAAATGATGGCAAACAAATGCTCTAATGAGATGGGTCTAAATTATATTTTTTTGGATTTTGATGTTTGATAACAAAACTAAGATGATGGAAATGAAAAAATATGACCCTAAATGCAAAATTAAACTATATGAAATGATTGAAGATGAGATGCAATGAGCTTGCTGAATTTCAGAGTAGAATTTGCTCTCAGTTAGTATTCCGGCTTGTAGAAATTTTACATGCTACAATAAAATTTGAGAAAATTCTGAAAAATACTTCTAATTATGAAAAGTCCAGAAAAATAAAAATCATAAAAATTCGATGTTCCTACAAGCAGAAATAATCAAAATAGCAGACTATATTTGGACAAGAAAAAATGCAGAACTTGAAAGACAGAGATTTAATGATGCAATATATATATATATTTCTTTTAATCTATTCTTCTTGGGTTCCCTTTCAGAGGTCAATCACAATGGTACCCCTACATGCCTTAGGAGATCCCCGTGGAATGGGAGGAGAGTGTCTTGAAACCCTACTTTTTTCCTAAGACCGGACGGCCTGGTGAAGCACCTAATCCAGGTACTTAAGAAGAGCTAAAGTCCTAACCATGCTCTAATACAAGAAATGATGGGGGACTAACTAAATGCAAGATGAAATTAATGCGGGTGATTTGTTATTTTTGTGATTTCTAGGTTTTAATGACTTTCTTGAGGATTCCTGAAAAATAAGACAAAAGCAGATCTAGGGATTCAATAAAGATAAGACTACAAGCACGTAGATTAGCCCCTAAACAAGGATAAAAAAAGGACCCGGGGATTAAAAAACCCCGTAGGACTTAGCTCTTAGAACAATATCGACTTAGAAGTTTAGGGAGGCAAACCTCAAAGATCTGAAGCACCCGATGCCGAGATCACTCACTCTGGCAGATGCGGCCTGGATGATCGAGCCTTCCACCCCGCGGATGCGCTAGCTTGCTGTCCGAAGGTCTCCATGGCAAGGGCAACCGACTCCATGCTCGTGTCACCTAGAGGACCTACGAGAATTCAAGGAGAGTTAAGATTTGATCAAAGAGAAAGCAAATAGAAGAAGGGGTGAAAGTTGAAGTGGTGATGGTGGAGTTCTTCTTGCTAGGCTCCTGGTTGGTTATTCCCAATGGACCCTGACTCGAAGTCGGAGGATGGAGTTGCGAAAGAGATGATAACTTGAGGCCTCACATCTCTCGATGCTTGAAGACGAAGGCGCTTCCTCATGGAGATCAACGTTCCTAGTGAACGAAGGCAACTAAAGAGAAAACTGGATCTCAAAAAACTTGTGGTTTTTCATTCAATAGCAATTACCCATACAAAAGAGGGGTTAGGTCCTTTTTATAGGCACCTTAGGACCCCATTTGAAATTCAAATGAAAACTACAAGTCCTCTTTGGAGAGGTGCCAAAAAATTTCAAAAAAAAATCAAATTTCTCTCCTTTGGCCGACCTTCACTTGGATTTGATTGTTCATGGCTTGATAGTGGGCTTGGAAGAAGGAATTTGTCTCCCTTGGACTTGAAAAGCTGACCTTCAATTTTGGTAAGAATGCATGATGCAAGGCTTGTGTCTCCCTCTTTCCTCGGTTGCTCACCCTTCTTTGGAGGGAAGCTTGAAATGAGGCTTGGATCAAGGCCTTTGTCTTCAACCTTTCCTTGGTTGCCCAAGACTCCTTTAGTAAGAGGCTTGAAGGAGGGAGGGAAAGGAGGAAAGAATATTTGATGTGTCTCCATTTGGCAAGATGAGGTGGCGCTACATAAGATGGTGAAGTGGTGCCCTAGGGTTGAAATGTTGACCTTCAAGGCTTGGCCCAATAGTAGTTGAGCTAAACTCAAAGACCACTCCAGCTTGGACCCAGACTTGGACTGTACTCAATATAGGATTGGACTCAATATAGGATACAACTTGACCAAATTGGTCAATGTACAGGACTAAAAAAAATAATTGAAACTAAATTCATGACTAAAAAATACAATGCTTTGGCTTGAAGCCTTATTACATGATCTGAAAAATTGGAACCCTAATTGGACATCCACAGAGGGTTGAGGAGCCTCTATCGGATTCTGGTGCCCACACCAACCTTGAACTGAGTGGCTTCCCCGTGGTCAAGCCTCGACCGAGGTCGTGCCTCGCTTCTCGAGCCCCTTGGCTGGAGTGCATCTCCTATAGTCGAACCCCAGTCAAGGTCGTGCCCTCATTCTTCGAGCCCTTTGGTTGGAGTAGCTCCCCCGAGGTCAGGCCCCGATTGAAGTCCAGCTCCCTTGCTTGAGGTCGACCCCTAGTTAAAGTCAACCTCTTCCCCGAGGTTAGGTATGAATTTTTTAAGAGAGCGCGGCCTCTCCTATAAGAAGCTTTAGGATAGACGAGTGGGGAATGTCGGTAGGTGCTGCCACCACCTTCACCAGAGCCCTGGCACGGTGCAAAGAGGCTGACATGCCTGAGAGGCGGTGGCACACCACCTGGAACCTCAAAAGGTATGACACCCTGCCATGGCACGTCAATTGTGACCCCTACAAGATGACGTTTCACCAGAGCACACCACCTATGGAAAAGCACACCTTTTGGAGAAGGGCACTCTGCTCGGGGCACTACACCCCTTTACCTACCATCTGTGCCACCCAGAAGAGGAAGGTTTTTCCTAGGAATTCAGACCCTTAGCATCTACCTCCGAGTCGGTGCTCTGCCGGTTGTTATCCAGGTGGCTTCCCAAGAGGTGGGTGAATTGGGATATAAAACTTTCTTGCAAATATGTGCACTTCGAAAAGCTTTTAGTGTTAGTGTTGTAATAGATTATGCAATGGAAGTAATTCAATCAACAAACATAAAGAAGTCGATTAACACAATCACAAACATAAAGAAATTAGAGTGGTTCGGTGCAACCCGTTCCTATGTCCACTACCCAACACCACTTGGGATTTCCACTATATCCCCCATCGGAATACAGTCGGATTGTTTTAACAGGCTCACAATCCAAACCTCTATACTTTGGTTTTTAAACTGGACTCTCCAAAGAAATCCACACTTGGTTTTAACACAGGCTAACCAAGAACCTAGCTCCCTTTAGTTTTTAGTACCGGGCTCACCAAAGAAATCCAAACTTAGATTTTAATATGCTCACCTAAACACCTTTCAACACTCACAAGACATAGCCCCTTGCTATTCTTGGAGAGAAAACAAGATATATTAAATGAAAATAGCAACTTTACAACAAACCTAATTTGTTTGGTAGTGCCGATGAAATTCAAATTGAAGCCTTGCATTAGATGCTCTTGGATACTCTTAAAGCTGCTTCTTGACTTCCTCAAAAGTTAGATTCAATGAATGAAGATGTGTTGGAGAAGCTTTGAAACCTTTTCTGAGTGCTCACTTGAAGTTGGTTGGTGAAAGACTTGAAATTCACTTGAATGCTCTTTAACTTTTAATGAATAATCAATGATTAATTGTTTAATCCATTATAAATACTCCCTTTTATAGTTTTCAAGCAAAACTAGCCATTGTAGGGCCTAGGAAATCAAAATGTAGCCGTTGGAGGGCCTTTTGAATTCAAAAAATTGATTCAGCAACTAGCCATTAAAAATCATAACCCATCACTCAAGTCGGCTCAAGAACCTTGAGTCTGCTCAAAGTCTCAGACAGACCAAAAATAAACTTTGGACGAGTCGGCTCTTCTGGGTCGAGTCGACTCGAAGTCTCGTTAGGATAAACACAATCTCTGGACGAGTCGGCTTTTTTGGGTCGAGTTGGCTCATGGCTCTGTGTTTCTGAAACTTGTGGATTACATACTCTGGGTGAATCGGCTCATTATGCTCGAGTCGGCTCGAACTTCTGAAACTTTGAGACTCTTCGTGCCGTTCCAGAACATGAGTCGGCTCTTGGTCCATGAGTCGGCTCAAGTAGAACATCTTCAAGGCAATTTCTCAACAAGAGCAAGTCTTCCAAACATTTCAAAAAAACTTACCACAGATGTCTAACCTATTTATACTCACTTTTTACTAATTTTTAGCCCTTTTTACAAGATTACAAGGATAAAAATCAGGGCTTTACAACTTGAGATGTACATAAGTTCATACAATACTTAAATACACTTCAATTGAATAGAAAACCAAATGATACAATGATAAATGCTTCCTACAAAAACTTCTTGAGTAATTGAAAGAATTAGTAATACATACATGCTCTAATATTTTGTAATCATCAAAATCATTCCAGGGGTCAATAATCTCCCCCTTTTTGATGATGACAAAACACTAGCATGAAAAGCTTTAGAACACTTTACAATTGCATGTAATGACATACTATGTATCGATATTCACATGTATTAATGCGTATTCAGTAGAAATTTTAATAAGTGCTTGCTCCCCCTTTCTCAATATACTATTTGATTGATATGTAATATACTTTTCTATTCATTTTCATGCACTTCTCCCCCTTTTTGTCATCAACAAAATATATACAATTAGTGATAACATTCGTACACAATCATTCATACATATGTATCAATCAAAACACAAAATTATATATATATATATATATATATGGAAAGTCAGTATAGGAGGTGATACAGTACAAAAGTGCTAAGCACCATAAAATAGTATCACATACATGAGAAAATGCAAAAAAATAAAGACCTAATGCTTAGAAAGAAACACTAGACTCATCTTCACTGGAAGAAGAGCCAACTTCTAAAATGCCAGGTTGAGGTCTAAATTTAGGAAACCTAGGCCTAAGGTCCCTATGTCTAGTCCTAATGGGAGCAGTAGGTTTAAGAACTCTAGGTTTAGGCCTGGAAGGAGGTTTTGAAGAGATCTGGATGGGAGTGGGCTACACAGAAGGAGGATCAGACAAGGCTAAAGTGCTAGTGCTCGAAAGAATCTGAGTCACTGGAGTGTCTGATATAGCAGTGCTCTGTCTCTCAGTGACCTGTGTACCAGTACCATCCCCAACTGTAGGAGTATCCGCAATAGGTGTGCTAGTAGAAGGCTCAGTCTCTCCATGTGCAATGTCAGCATCATCATCTGGTCTTGCTGGTGGTGGAGGAGGTGCTGATAGGCTAGCTGCACTGATCTTCTGAAGAAATGTCAAGATCTGCTAAAAACCATCCCGCATCTCGGTCTGTAGAGCAACTATCCTAGCGTCAGTCTCTGCCCTGCCTCGCTGCAAAGTAGAGAGATCATGCAAGATAACTTGCAATCTTTTATCATCTCTCGAACCACCAGTATTAGACTCTTTCACTGGTGTTTGAGGTAGAGTGGATGTTGGCTCAGAGGGCCCAGCCTCATCAGTAAGTCACTAAGACACCCATAAGATGTGACAATACTAGTGCAATCAATCTAACTAAGAATCCTGTGCAACATTCAAGAAGTAAACACATTGAAATAAGACATCATTTCATAAGAGATCATGTACAAAACTCTAATGTTATTCTTGATTTTGTATGTACTGATGATCAGTTAGCAGATATGTTTACCAAACCTTTGAGTGAAGAGAGATTCTGTCTGATTAGAAGAGAGTTAGGTGTCATTGACCTATTCTCCTAGAACTCTCATAGTTTTAATAATACCTAAGACATTTCACTCAAAAACCACTTGCTTTGAGCCACAAAAGTTGTTAAATATTTTCTTAGATTTTTTGAAAATTTTTTCGATTTTTTAAAATTTTTCTTGGCCAAGTGTCGACACTTGGATATTGTCAAGTGTCGACACCTGACCAAGTGTTGACACTTGACAAATAGTAAGTGTCGACACTTGGGAAACGAAATCTATTTTTAAAGGACTGACCGAGGGTTTTTGTTTTTGTTTTCCCCCATCGATTTCAAGCTACAGTGGTCCCCTTCCATCCAAATCTCTCCTCTTCCTGTTTAACCCCTCACGAATCAGGTATTCCCTCTTCCAATTTCTTTTTATTCCATTTTATTTCTCAGATTTTCATTTTCCTTACCGTTAAACCGTTTAACCTAAATTTAGGTTTTTCCAATTTTATTTGAGATTATGACCGGATTTTCCCGAGTTTTAGTGGTTTTCCAAAACTCCGTTTGAAGGAATGGTGATTTACACGATATTTTTCATGGATTTCTCATAGTTTAGGCCGTTCTTCACGCACATTCCATTCGAACTTGGGTAAAATCACTGTTTGATTGGTTTTTAGCCAAAAATTTGGGTATTCACCTAAAAACTAGTATTTAATACATATTTCTAGTGATTTATCATAATTTATCATAATGTTTTTTCCATATTTTTTTTATTTTATTTTGGTAGAACCCTAAATGTTCTAAGCCCAAAACCTAGGTATTTTGGTATTTTGGTATTACAAAATATACTCTTATAAAATTTCTAGCCAAAAACATTATCTAGCTTATAAAATCCTCACCTTCAAATTGTTTGTGGCTTTTCAAAATTATCTTGGTATTTTATTATTCTAAGTTTGTTTCAAAACTATCTTGTAAAATGATTTTTTTTTTAACCAGTCCCTTTGCTCCTAGTCTGAATGAATCCCCCCCAGCTTATCTTCTTTAAACCCTCTTGGTCAGCTTGCTGTAATGGGTCCCAGGAAGAGACTTGCAGTTAGGGAGAGATCTAGTCGAGGTGTAGAGAAGAGATCGAAGGCTAGATTTGATTCTGGATAGGCTAGTAGTTCTGCTACACCGAGTTCCCCTTGCAGAGAGGATGGCAGGGAAGTTAGTGGCCTCTAGGAGGAGAGTCGACCTGGATTGTTTTGATCGGCACCACTTTCTCTTGCGATAGGTGCTCACTGATGCAGGTTTAGTACCCTTCTGTACTATGCAGGAGAGGTACTACCCTCATCTAGTGAGGCAGTTCTACGGTGCTATGGACTGTCGATGACTTCTATGGACTACGACCGTAAGAGGTGTTCATATTTCACTTTCTGCAGAGCTACTGGGCAGAGTCTGGGAGATCCCCCATAGGGGAGTTAGTGTTTTTACAGTAGACGATAGGGAGGCAGCATTTAGGTGTATCCTCGAGCGAGAGGATGTTCGTGGTGTGTCTATAGTCATCGCGAACCAGTTATCCTTGGAGATGCGTCTATTACACCACATCACGGCCCGTATACTTCTGCCAAAGACTGGGAGGTTTGACTTCATTATTGAGAGAGAGCTGATGGTGATGACCAGTCTAACAGAGAGGAGGCAGATCGACCTTTCTTCATTGATGTTAGTACAGATGCACGATGCCGCGACTCAGCACCGTCATTGTTTACCCTATGGTATGGCTTTGACCAGGATATTTAGAGCTTGTGGAGTATCGCTGGAGGGGGAGATCCCCAAGGAGATACTACATATAGATGTCTATGATGAGAGGTCTTTGCACCGTATGGGGTATAAACTAGTCGCAGGTCGGTGGGTGTGTAGAAAGTTTGGCCAGGAGCCAGATGAGGAGGATGAGCTTCAAGAGGCAGAGGCAGGACCATCTGAGCCAGCTAGTTTTCCTCCCATTAATATTCCATCGACACAGGCAGAGTATTCGACACCTGGTACTTCGACTCCTCCGTCACCTTCTACTGGATTACCCTTTGAGGAGCATGCCAGAGAGTAGTTTACTGAGATCAGGAGTGAGTTGACTCACCTACGTAGCGAGATTGAGACTCTTCGAGCACATACTACTTAAGAGCATGCTAAGATCCGTAGGACTATGGAGGAGGGCTTCACTCGTATTGAGGATTTATTAAGATCCCTTATACCTCCAGCAGCCCCTGCAATAGTATCTTCTTCTTCTTCTTCTTCTTCTTCTGATGATGATGATGATGGTGATGATCACTAGAGTGACCATGCTGATACAGTTGATGGTGATGATCAGGCAGATTGGATGAGGACAGAGCTACAGAGATCATGGGCAGTGGCAGTGACAGTGATGACTGTGCAAATGGTTTTGAGGTGGTTAGTCGTGATCCTCCCACTACCCCAGTTGCTTCTTCGTCTACTGACTTAGTTGATTCCACACCAGACTTTGTTACACCAGCTGATCTTCTCTCCCCCCCCTCCACCAGATCATTTAGGGTTGTACCCACTTTAGGTCCTTCTGGCCGCACTAGGAGTCGTCGAGCTTTAGCCCAGGGACCTCCTAGGGCCTTAGCCTCTAGATCTAGGATCAGTGCTCCTTTTAGTCTTGAGATTCCATCTGATGAGGATTAGCCTCATAGATGTCTTTTATGTCTTTTGTCTCTTCTGTTGTATGTCTTTTATGTTTCATGTTATTTTGTATGTTTCTGATTATTGTATGACTCTGATACATTCTGTATGTTTCAGTTTTTGCTACTGACTCAGCAAATTTTGTACTGAAAACTTCTCTTATCAGTTATATATTTCAGTTTAGTGCTTATTATTTATGATTGATTGGTTAAATTTACTTTCTTTAGCTCTGATCCTCTCTTTGGATCTTTTTGGCTCTGATACCTGTCATATTTGATACTCTACCATCTTTTTGTCTCCATGCTCATTGTGAGGGGGAGATTATTCCCCCTTCTCATGATTGACAAAAAGGGGGAGTAATAGTATAGATTGTATAAATGCATAAATTGGTTGTGTAAACCTTCAAATCGAGTAATAGTATAGATTATAAATGCATAAATTGTTGTGGTTCCACTTTGTTTGTGAGAACTTTCAAATCTGATATGATTTGTTATCCTGAAATAACATATTATTTGTTCTAATTAGAAATATCTAATTGAGGGGGAGATTGATTCTTCCTAACTATGAAGATTATGGCTCATATGGACTTACAATCATATTCATGAATTATAACAATTGAAATTTGAAACTTAACGCTATTTTACTCAAGGTTTTGTCATCATCAAAAAGGGGGAGATTGTTGGCTCCACCCAGTGATTTTGATGAATAACAAAATATTGAGTGCATATTGTATACTAATATGTATTTCAAGTTATGAGTTTTCAGGAAGAAAGCACCTCAAAATCTCAAAAACTTATGTATCATGGCATGCCGTGGCAAGGAGCATTTTTCGCAAATCTAGACATCCTCTTCATGAAAAAAGGGCATCTACATGTTTAATTATTATTTGTTTACGATTCATTTAAGTTTCAAAATTTATATTTATGTTTTTGGGCTAATTTGCACTTGAATCTGAGCTTTCAGTCTTAAGTGTCAACACCTGAGAAGCCAAGTGTCAACACTTCAGCATTTGGCATGAACAAAAATCCTTAGCATGCCAAGTGTCGACACCCAGAACTCAAGTGTCGATACTAGGTGTCGACACTTAGGTTTTCAAGTGTCGACTCAAGGCCTGAGATTTTTGAAAATATAGAACTTTTCCATTTGAGGATTTTTGTGTCAAGTGTCGACACTTGTGCATCAAGTGTCGATACTTGAAAGTTCAAGTGTTGACACCTAGAAATCAAGTGTCGATACCTGATAGCCAAGTGTCGACAGTTGAAGCCTGACAACTCTAATGGATCTATTTTTTTGACTTGCAAAACTTGCTTTTCAAGCTCCCAACGGCTAGATCCGAGGCTCCAATGGTCACAAACCATTTTTTGGAAGTTTTTTGGTGTATTTAACCTCCACCAACCTCATTCTAAAGGCATTGATGTGTATTGAAGTCCATTCAAAAGCTAAAAAGCCCATATTCTCTCAAGTACTCCACATCAAAAGCCTTTTATAGTTTGATTCCCTGAAAAAGCCTACAAGCTCATCCTTACATCATTCCAAAAGAGGCATTTTGAAGGATATTCCAAGGAAGAGTCAAGACAAAGCATCAACTTGAGCTTCAAAGATTCTATTCTACTCTTGAAGAGAGTTTGTCTTAGTTTTAAAGTTATATATATGTTTTTATCTTGTGATTTGACCTTGCTTTCAAGGGTGTCTTGAAAGAAGGTTGTTATGGTTTGTTGGTGAGCCAAAGGGATAAAACCAACTAGGGTTAACTTGTGAGCCCGAAGACAAAACAAGTGTTAAGGTTTGTTGGTGAGCCTAGGTGACAAAACCAACTTAGGTTTTGACTTGTGAGCCTTGTGAAAAACAAGTCAGTTGTAATCTTTTTTGGATTATAGTGAAATTCCCAAGGGTGGCTTGGGGAGTGGATGTAGGTGCTAGGTTTGCACCAAACCACTATAAATCTTGTGTTTGTGTGTGATTGCCCTCTTTCTCTCTTGCTCTTTGGTTATTGCTACTCACTTATTATTTTTCGCTGCATTCAATCTTATGCATTGAATTTATTATTCACAAACACTACTAGACCTTCACATTATTGTTTTAATTTTTTAAAAGACCTAATTCATCCCCCCTCTTGGGCTCCATTTATGGGCAACAATTTGAAAATTCTTTTAATAGCAATAATGTTTGATTCTTTTAGATTTGATTAAAAATATTCACACATACAAACACTAAATAAATATCAGGTCTACTAGCAGTTAAATATAGTAGAGATCCGATCATACCTCTATACAATTTTTGATAACACTTATGCCATTTTTATCTTTATCTAATTTGCACGCAGGACTCATGGGTGTTCCAACTTCTTTGCTTGATTTAATGCCAAACTTTTTGATAATTTCTTTAATATATTTGGCTTGGTTGATTAGAATCCCTTCCTTCTATTATTTGATGTGAAGCCCGAGGAAGTAGTTCAGCTCATCCATTAGACTCTTTTCGAATTCACACTGCATTAACTTTGCAAAATCTTGACACAAGGATTCATTAGTATATCCAAATATTATATCATCAACATAAATTTGAACAACCAAAATATCATTATTTTTCTTTTGAATAAATAAGGTAGTATCAACACTACCTCTTACAAAATCATTTCCAAGCAAAAATTGCTTAATCTGTCATACCAGGCTCTAGGTGCCTGTTTAAGACCATATAAAGCTTTAACTTAAAAACATGATTTGAAAAAGTGTGATTAATAAAACCAGGCGATTGTTCTACAAAAACTTTTTCGGATAGAAAACCATTTAGAAAGCACTCTTTACATCCATCTGAAATAATTTAATGTTCATAAAACATGCATATGCCAAGAGTAATCTAATAGCTTCTAGTCTAGCTACTGGTGCATAGGTCTCATCAAAATCTATTCCTTCTTCTTGATTGTAACCTTGAGCTACCAGTGTAACCTTATTCCTAATTACATTACCTTGTTCATCTAGCTTGTTTCTATAAACCCATCTGTACTTATAACAGGGTAGTCAATCGGTCTCTCTATAAGTATCCAAACATTATTTCTCCTAAATTGGTTTAACTCATCATGCATAGCTAACATCTAATTAGGGTCGGTTTCAGCTTCTTCTATGGTATGTGGTTCTACATGAGATACAAAAGCAATCAGATCATGTACATCCTTATGTGAAGCTCTAGTTTTAACACCTTGTGATGGATCTCCTATAATGAGTTCTTTGGGATATGAATGTACATACCTCCATTCTTTAGGTATATCTTCATAATTCTTACTTACCATTTCTTCTTGTGGTTCACTTGCTTGCTTGTCTTTGATAGTAATATCCTTTAATCCATGTTCAAGTGTAGCTGCACAATTTTCTTTTCTAGAAGATGTCATGTTAGTTTCATTGAAAATAACATAATTTGATTCATCTACAGTTAAAGTTCTTTTATTGAAAACTTGAAAGGCTTTACTATTTGTAGAGTAACCAAGGAAGATAGCCTAATCAGATTTAGCATCAAACTTACCAAGATTATATTTACCATTATTAAGTACAAAACATTTGCAACCAAAAATATGAAAATAATTAATGTTAGGCTTTCTATTGTTTTACAGTTCATAGGAGGTTTTTCTTATGATAGGTCTGATTACAACTCTGTTTAAAATATAACAAATGGTATTTACTGCTTTTGCCCAAAAGAATCTTGGAAGATTTTCTTTACAAAGCATTGTTCTGGACATTTCTTCCAAGGTTCTGTTCTTTCTCTCTACAACACCATTTGCTATGGTGTTCTAGGAGTGGAGAAGTTGTGATCAATACCATGTTTTGTACAAAAATGATCAAAATGTTGATTTTTGAATTTCGTACCATGATCATTATGAATAGAAATAATAGAAAGATTTTTTAAGTTTGAAACTATTTTGTAAAACTTTTTGAATGCTTTAAAAGTTTCATCTTTGTGTGAAATAAATAAAACCCAAGTGTATCTCGAAAAATCATTTACAATCACAAGACCATACTTTATATCACCTATACTTGTTGTCCTAGTGGATCCGAATAGATCCATGTGAAGTAGCTCTAAAGGTCTAGTGATAGAAACAATATTCTTGGATTTAAAACTCCACCTCACTTGTTTTCCTAATTGGCATGCATATAGATGTAATCAAAATCTACTTTAAACTTTGGCAAACCTTTAACTAAATCTTTTGAAATAAGTTTTGCAATAGTATCCATACTAGCATGTCCAAGTCGTCTATACCATAGTAGACTTGATTCCTTGCTATTATCATTCATTGCCATAAGACTTGTATTATTTGACATAGCTAGATCATTAAAATCTACTACATATATATATTACCAAGTCTATGTCCAATGAACTTCGTACTAGAGTCAAGAGGATCAACTACTATACACATTGAAGACTTGAAGAAAACATTAAAGCCAATATCACATAACTGACTGATACTTAACAGATTATGGTTTAATTTTTCTACTAGTAGTACATTCTCAATAAAGATAGAAGGAGTAATTTTTATTTTACCAATACCAATTATCCTTCCTTTACGATTGTCACCAAAGGTTACCATGCTACCATCTTTTTGTTCTAGGATGAAGAATTGATCTATATCACCTATCATATGTCTTGAACAGCCGCTATCAATGTACCATCTTTTCTTTGCATTTATGACTGCAAGACATCCATGCAAAATAATCAAATAGTAGATTTAGGTACCCAAGCTCTCTTGGGTCCTTGCAAGTTAGTAGGATTGGTTCCTTTTGGAATCCAAATTTTTTTGATTTTCTTTTTGCCATTATATTTCAAATGACATTCAAATGCTTTGTGACCTATGTCATTACATGCATAGCAAATAATTCTTGACTTTGAATATGAAGTATGTGATGCAAACTTAGGTCCATATTGCTTTGATGTAATGAACTTTGAAACATAAGAAGTGGATGTAAAAAATTTATTTGTATTTGTACCTTCATAACCAATTCAAACTTGTTACTAGAATCTCTTTGATTTTTCAAAATCAATTCAAGTTTGTTAGAGCTTAAAGTTAATTTTTTAACTAATGGTTTAAGCTTTTGAACTTCCTTTTGCAAGTTAGTATTTTCCATTTGTAAAATTACATTCTTTTTAAGAAGTTCTTCCTTTTCAAATTGGATAGTTTTAAGTCTTTCATACGTCATACTTAATTCTCTTTGTAAAATCTTGTTTCTTTCACAAACTTCATTTTATTTTTTTCAAAAATATCATAATTATTTTTTAAACTCTTCATTTTCAAACCAGCCTTTTTGTATTCAATCAACAGTTCACAAAAAGCATTATGAAGCTCATCATAGGTAAAATCTAAATTTGGTTCTGAAGTTGTTACCTCATCCTCCAAATCCATAAGGCAAATTTGAGTTGTCTTCGTTGTATTGTCTTCTTCAGTTAATGTAGATTCATCACTGTCACTCCATGCCGTAAGCATTGTTTTCTTTTTTTTTCTTTTGAACAATTTTTTCTTAGCTTATGGGCAATCAGGGCGTATGTGTCCTGGTTTCTTGCATTCATAATAAATTGAAATCTGATATTTATCCTTATCCCTTTCTTTGTCTTTTTCTCTTTCCTTTCCATAGTCTCCTTTTCTGAGTTGCTTTCTCCATCGATTAGTTTCTTTTGCCCATAAATTTCATGAACTTTTCATTACTAGGGCAATTTCATCATTCTTCATATCATCATCATCAGAGGTATCTGAATCTTCACCTTTATCCTCTTCAGTTGCTTTAAATGCAATGGCCTTTTTCTTTTTTGAGTCTTCTTCTATTCTTTGCTACATGGCTAGCTCAAAAGTGATCAATGACCCCACCAGCTCATCTAATGGTAGTGTGTTTAAGCTCTTTGCCTCTTGAATAGCTGTAACCTTTGCTTCCCATATTTTTGACAAAGATTTCAAAACTTTTTGTAGTAAATTAGCATTAGTATAAGTCCTACCAAGACTTTTAAGACCATTTATCATGTCAGTAAAGAATGAAAACATAACAGATATAGTTTCATTAGGCTCTATTTTGAATAACTCATAATTATGTACAAGAAGGTTAATTTTAGAAGTCTTTACTTGTGATGTGCCCTCGTGTGTGATTTCGAGCTTAATCCAAATTTTTTTAGCATAATTACATGTGGATATTCTGTTAAATTTGTTTGGATCCAAATCATAATAAAGTAAATTCATGGATTTGGCATTCAACTCGGCCTTTTTCATATCATTCTCATCCCATTCTTCTTCAGGTTTGGGAACCTCAACATCATTAATTTTGATAGTGGGTGTGTGAGGTCCTTTTTGAATTATCTTTCACAATTGAAAGTCTATGGCTTGAATGTATATCTTCATCCTAGCCTTCCAATATGTGTAATTAATTCTAGTGAAAAGTGGAGGTCGATTTGTGGATTGGCCTTCGGCCAAAGGGTACTCATGGGATGTGCCATCAATCTTTACTCTAAGAAATTTTAGGAACTCTGCTCTGATACCACTTGTTACCCAGGTGGCTTTCCAAGAGGGGGGTGATTGGGATATAAAACTTTCTTGAAAATATGTGCACTTTGAAAATCTTTTAGTACTAGTGTTGTGATAGATTATGCAACGTAAGTAATTCAATCAACAAACACAAAGAAGTCAATCAACACAATCACAAACACAGAAATTACAGTAGTTCAGAGCAACCCACTCCTATATCCACTATCCAAGCACCACTTGGGATTTCCACTGTATCCCCCACTGGAATATAGTTAGATTATTTTAACAGGCTCACAATCCAAACCTATATACTTTAGTTTTTAAACAAGGCTCACCAAAGAAACCCATACTTGATTTCAATATAGGCTAACCAAGAACCTAGCTCCCTTTGATTTTTAGTACCGGGCTCACCAAAGAAACCTAAACTTAGATTTTAATAGGCTCACCTAAAAACCTTTCAACACTCACAAGACATAGCCCCTTGCTATTCTTGGAGAGAAAACAAGATATATCAAATGAAAATAGCAACTTTACAACAAACCCAATTTGTTTGGTAGTTGCCGATGAAGTTCAAATTGAAGCTTTGCTTTAGATGCTCTTGGATACTCTTAAAGCTGCTTCTTGACTTCCTCAAAAGTTGGATTCAATGAATGAAGATGAGTTGGAGAAGCTTTGAATCCTTTCTTGAATGCTCACTTGAAGTTGGTTGGTGAAAGATTTGAAATTCACTTTAATGCTCTTTAACTTTCAATGAATAATCAATGATTAATTATTTAATCTATCATAAATACTCCCTTTTATACTTTTCAAGCAAAACTAGCCATTGTAGGGCCTAGGGAACCGAAATATAGCCATTGGAGGGCCTTTTGAATTCAAAAAATTGATTCAGCAACTAGCCGTTAAAAGCCAGAAATCGTCACTCAAGTTGGCTCGAGAATCTTGAGTCGACTTGAAGTCTCAGATAGACCAAAAACAAACTCTAGATGAGTCGCTCTTCTGGGTTGAGTCGGCTCGAAGTCTCAGTCATGATAAACACAATCTTTGGATGAGATGTCTCTTTTGGGTCGAGTCGGCTCGTGGCTCTGAGTTTCTGAAACTTGTGAATTTCATACTTTGGACGGGTTGACTCATTATGCTCAAGTCGGCTCAAACTTCTGAAACTTTGAGACTCTTCGTGCTGTGCCAGAACATGAGTCGGCTCTTGGTCCATGAGTCGGCTCGAGGTTTGTGAGTCGACTCAAGCAAAACATCTTCAAGGCAATTTTCAAACAAGAGCAAGTCTTCCAAATACTTCAAAAAAACTTATCACAGATGTCTAACCTATTTATACTCACTTTTTACTAATTTTTAGCCCTTTTTACAAGATTACAAGGATAAAAATCAGGGCTTTACAACTTGATATGTACATAAGTTCATACAATACTGAAATTCACTTCAACTGGATAGAAAACCAAATGATATAATGATAAATACTTCCTACAAAAACTTCCTGAGTAATTGAAAGAATTAATAATATATACATTCTCCAATATTTTGTAATCATCAAAATAATTCCATGGGTCAACACAGGTCTTCCCAAGCATGGTAAGACAATGCCAGAGAATGGAAGTATTCTATTGGAGTGTTAGGACCCATGGCATACCTCAAGTACTTGCCATGAAAGGGATGCACACCCCTCCAGGATCCACTACCATTGTTAGTGACAGGCCTCCCCCTCCTCCAGAGGGGGGGAAGGAAAGCAGGCCTACACCTCACCCACGGGGAAGTGCCTGGAGGGGGCCTAGCCAGAACTTTGCACCCTGTGGGAGGGACCACTCATCCATAAGAAACCAAAAGGGGGCCTTCGATAAAGATAAACGAGAAGGGGCAGGTAATTCAGCAAGGCTTGGAGCACATCCAAAATATAACAGGACTCCCTAAGGGAGTTCCAGCGGCTACGATGACCATTGCTCAAGCCCTCCTTCTCGACCTTAACTCCCACTTCATCATTTTTCAAGACCTCTAAGAGTGGAGACCACTTCAAGATCCACCAAAGAGGATCTGTTCTCCTTGATTGTCCACTGACTTGACCATCGGAGTGCCCCCACCGGAATCCCCGGCCTGAGTCTCCCTTCTTTTACAGGATCGAGCATGTGCATTGGATGCCATGCGGGAGAGCCAACACCCGATGCCATGTGAGAGCTACAATTCATGGTGATCTGGTGGCATCAGATTAGCATGCCAGGTAGGGGGAACGGTCTCGCGTTAAGCTAGTCTCTCATCACCAAAGTAGTTCTACCGACAACATGGTTGTGACCCGCATGTAGGAAGCCTCCATTAGTCATGTAGGGGATCCTCTCCCCCATGAAGACCGGCTCAGTCCGAAGAGGGAGCTCCCTGCTTTGCCACCACCACCTTCGGTGGATCTCTAGATCGTCGCACTTGCCCAGCAGGTCCAAACCTTGACCACAACGGTGTGATAGCTACATTATCAGTACTGATCTGTAAGGGTTTTGGTGACCAGGGCGAAAGCATGGATTTCAAAAATATATTATGAAACCACTACCAAATCCTTAACCCAAGACCTCCTTACTAGGAATTAAAACATATAAACATGCATATATAATATAAACTAGAGTTTAGGCACCAACCTGAACCGCTAGTATCCAATCTGATGAAGAAAACCTTGATTCAGCCTTCTTCTCCACTAGGCGCCCAAACGTTTTCCCTCCAACGGTGATCCTCATGAAACTCGAACCAAGGAAGAACTCCTTCTTCAAGTTGCTTGGAGAAGTGGAACTCTTTTGGCAGCCTTTGGTCTATTGACCACTGTAGGATACCTTGTCCTACTATAGGTCACTAAAGACACTCTCCTAAACCACTCTTGGTTTTAGGACAACCCTCCTCTAGGACCCCTTAGGCTTATGTCCTAAAACAAAGCCTTGTCCTAGTAGAAAAGACCTTGTCTTAACAAGACAAGTCTTATCTTAAAGAAAGGAGGGAGAGAGAGACACTCAGAATAGTACTTCGGTGGAATACTTAATTATCAGACTCATTTCACCACCTCCTATTTATAGATACAAGAGGGGCGTGTGATATGTCCTCCCATCAACTTATCAGATATGATTTTTCAAGATCGAAGAGAAGTTATCTGGCTTGAAAAATCATATCTAATAAGCCCATTCATGCACTGAAGGCCTTATTCACATTCCTTCTTTTATCTGGACAAATTCTCACTTGCCACATGTCAATTCCCGGTCCCTAGGAAGCCAAGAGGTGCCTCTTCAATCTCCAAATATCGAAGATTATGAAGAGTCCTAATAGCATAAGGACTCTCCATCAGAACCGCGTGCCACATGAAGAGTTGCGACTCTTCATGCACCGCGCGCGCCATCCTTCTTCCATGCAAATTTTAAAAAATGCTGACTAGTCAAAACATAGGCAATGTGGGTGTCATTGGAAAGATCATAAAATCTCCTTTCTGACCATATAAATTATATTCAAATCAGAGATTTATAGCTCATTCTGTGCCCTTTTGAAGTTAAGGTATCATTTAGGTACCAAGAGTCCCATGCCATTGGGACTCTTCATGTATGGTGCCTAAAATGCCCTTAAATCTAAATTAAAATCAAATTTAGCTCTGATTAGGATAGCCCCACTTAGGACTCAACCTAATTTAGGTTTCCCATAATTAGGTTTTCCCAATTAGCAAGCAACCAGACCCAATCCAATTGGGTTAGGAATTTGGTTAGCCTACATATGCTAGTATGTAATCCGGCTAACCAATTAGGATCCTATGACCCTAATTAAATCATAAATGATTTCCTTGGCCAAGTCTCTATTGTGTGTGATCCATTGGGTTCCACATCTAGTAGCAGTAGGTTTAGGTTTGAGCTGATTCGATCCGATCGAACCCGATTGACCTAATTAGGTCAAATTGGCTCACCTAATTGTCTAATTCGAATCACACATCGAATTGACTCATGAAACCAAATCAATTGGTTCATGAAGACCTACAAGACAAGATTGACATCTAGCAATGTGTCATTCCTACCCGAAAAATGAGGAATTTTGGTGGATTTACCAAAATATCCTTCAGTGGTGAGTTACCAGGCAATTCAGTCCTTCGATCTACTTGCACCCTGAATATGACTATGGATATGGATACTTATCAAATCCAATTTCATATTCATTCCTTGCTCAATCTGATAATGATGATTCATTAATGAATTATTAGAAACTATTTCTAATGTTCATACTTTGATCAAAGATTTTCCGAATCTTCATTTGATTGAAATCATCTAGATGCGCTTCCCTCTTACTAGGGTTGATCGATTCCTTTTTGACCTACTCACAACCTCCATATGCAATCCACCATACCCAGTATCACCCCATGCATGACTCAGTGTCATGATTGAGTGTGAACCAAAGTATGGATTAATGCATATAAGGTACCATGGCAGTCTCAGGTCAAAGGACCACATGCATTACTTCCACTATGAGAACTATCTATTGACAAACATATAAGGTTCCATTAGATGTTCTCAAGCTGGATCCATTCAGTGAACTCATTCTCTAATGAGCACCCATATCCTAGTATTAGTGTCAAATATAAGTGACTGTGAGATCAGTCACCCTCTTCACCAAGCATACATAGGATGTGCTGGTCTTACCGGAAACATTAATCCCCTACTCAATATCCCATCGACCAGGAATATCCAAGATTAGGGTTTTAAGGCTTTAGGTCTCACTGATATGATCTCATCATAACCCTAGAACCATAGCCCTAATCTATAGGGTTCATCATATCTTAATAAAATTAATAAGACACAGCGCATGATGAAAATAAAATGCCTTTATTAATTGATAATATCAATACACTGGTTTGGGATACAAAAGAAAACCCCATCAAAATATAACATTTCGATTGACCTTTAGGGCATAATCCTTTCATGATCCCTGGCAACCTAGCAGCCAGGGACCCCGTGGCTTAGGCAACCAGATACTATGGTAGCTTACGATCCTTCAATGGAAGGCCATCGCACCCGCGGGCCATATCTCATCACCAGGAGAGCCTTTAGACCCTAAGGAAAAGGTAGTGGAGTGAGTCGGCCGATGAAGGGAGTCGGTTTCTGGTCTCCAACCATGCCACCTCTAGGCATCACAAGCATCATCTAGGCAAGGCCCCGGGCATGATCTTCTCTGACCCTCATCCTCCTCTCCTCCGATAGCCTCGGTAGAAGGTTCCACCAATGAGGCCATCAGGCGTTAGGCTGAGAGATGCCTATAAGAACAGGAGCACATGCTGGCTGAGCTATCCTGCCAGTTTGCCAACCTACAGGGCTCCCCATGCAAGCCATGGGCTATGACGCCAGTGTTAGATGTATGCCCTAAAAGCCAAGTTGGCTTGACACATTGTAATTTTTAGGGCATGAACTTTGTACTTAATTTTTCTTATTAATAAAAGGGTATTAGTTTCATTCATAATGATGTGTCCATGAATCGTCCATATAGTTAATATGCAATGACACATATTCTCAAGAGTTAAGAATCTGAGGCATGTGTCTTTATAAATTAACTCCTAAAAGCTCCCGATTGTTGGAATATCACAGGGATGGTGATTGATCCGTTAAAATTGATACACAGATCACTTTCCTTTCTGGGTAGATGAGTCTCTAACCTACAATGTGGTGACACTGGAGTGAGAGTGCAGGTAGTTGATAGAGATCAACGATACCGAGCATGACCAAGTACAGGAAGTTATATGGATGACTACTCACTCGTCGATAACTTCCTGATGCTGTAGTTGTGTGAATAGTTCTTTGACCTAGAGTGTCTCGGCTACTCACAATAAGGTTGCTATAGTTTAACAGCACAATCACATGGTTCCTATCCATATGAGACCTTGCGGTATTCATTGGCTACAGTAAGTTTATTATAGGAGTAGGGTGTTCACTTGTAGGGATATATCAACCTTAGTAGTAAGGTATAATCCTATGCAGCTTAATGTGACTAAGTCCAGAAGTCTATGGTCATAGCAGGGTGATATGAAAAGGTGTTTTCATTAGTATCATAATTGAACTTGAGTCAATTAAGTTGAGCATATGACTAATGGGTTTGATGAGTATCCGTAACCAACATCATGTCGGGATTTTGATAGAGGAAGCGAATCACATGGTAACTATACCTAGGGGTTCTAATCTTATTTTGCTAGGTTGCCACTACATACTGCTAGGTATCACTGGTAGATTTTGAGAACCCATTAGGATCATTCTCGGATCGATGATCCTGATTAGGATTGAGTTGAAATTATTTCAGTCCATCGAAAGGAGATTCGATGATGTATAATGGAGATTATAGCATGTCTCATTACCAGATAGGATAGGACCTGAGGGGTTACACACATTAGGAGCTCAAGTAACCAATCAGCAAATCAATTTAGACCTAATTGTAAGTGTTATAATTAAGATTTGACCTAATTATAAATGTTACAATTAATTAATTATGAATTAATTATTAATTGAATTAAATTAGATTTAATTTAATTGAGTTAGACTGAATTAATTAATCCTAATTGAGTTGGGTTAATGTCCTCTTTGAAATGGTTCGATTGGATTTAAAATTGGCTTCAATTTGACTATAAAATCATTTTATTTGGGCCATGCCCTAGAGTCCAGTTGGACTGGAACACTCTCTCTTTGTCTCCCCTTCCCTCCACATGCCAACCTAGTGGGCCCATTCATTTTGTGCGACAAATAATATGGGGTGTGAATATTAAGAGGCGCTAAGAGTTTTTGGCATGAATGAAAGAAGAGAGGGAGGAGTCCTCTTCTACTCTTAAATCCTAACTAGATAAAATAAAACACTGGTGTTTTAGTTTGGAGGGGGGAACAACTGGATTTTAAAAGGATAGAAAAGTGGCTGACCACAATGATCATAATTGGCATGAAAAGCTTCTCCTTTTTACCATGAATTATTTTTGGTTATCATCTCTCTTGGGCATTCATATACCAGAGAGTCACTCTCTTGGTTGCCAAGTTTTCTTCTCCTTTTATTTGTTCTTCCTTATGATCTTCAAGAGTATTAATAGGTCTTCTACATAAGAGGAAGAATATAGCAAGAGGTCCAAAGATCTTGCATAGTATGATTTGCAAGATAGAAGCCAGAAGCCGGTCCGGATTTGGATCGGCATAGTTTTTGAAACGGGTGATTTGCTGAAAGAGGAGAGGGTTGCAAGGATCTAGCAATCTGGTGCTCTCTATGACTCGGTTATGAGAGCTTCATGTGGATACCAGCAGAGGTCAGGCAATTGCATGGGTCTGATAGAATCCCGGTTTCAGAAGCGGATTGGCATGCTTTTCAGAGCAAGCCATGATAGCGATCCATGTAAGTATTTTATGCTTAAAATAATTTTTATTTCAGATCTGATATTTTTTTTATATATTTTAATATGTTAGAAATTTATGATAAATAAATTATATTTATTTTTAAATTACATCTTTAGATATAAATTATTTTTATATTTGCTTCCACTACATCAGGCTGTTGATGCCTGATCATTTGCAATTTACTGTTCCTGGGAGAACTGCAACAGCTCGTCCCCTTTTCTTCCAAGAAATCCAAGAGGAACCAATTTTTAGTTGATTCTGCATGCCTCAAGTGCACCCCTACACGGGACCACCGATCCCTTGGACCACCCGAAGAGCAACAAGGCTTTCATGAGAGTCAGGGGGTGACGGATGCTCTCCTCTGCATTGCCTTCCTGACTACTCTTTGGAAGGCCGCTCAAGTCTGGTACACTCACCTCGATCTCGGTAGATCAACTCCTTTGCATAGTTGAAGAGAAAGTTCATAGCATACTTCGATGCCTGTCAGAAGGTGCCACGAGAAGCAAACAACCTCTTCTCCATTCGGTAGTAGGACCATGAGTCCTTACGAGACTATGTGTCCTGCTTCAAGACTGCCACTCTGGAAATCTATAATCTGGACGAGCCCATTACCATGCTGGCACTAAAGAGAGGGCTCAGAACCTCCTATCTCACATACTCCCTAGATAAGAAGCCTCCAAAGATCTATTCCAAACTCCTCCTTCGGGCCCATAAATACATCCGTGCGGAGGAGCCGGATCAAACCCGAAGGGAGCTAGACGGGAGGCCACTAAAGAAGCAACCATAAAGGAAAACCTCCAGGGCCCACAGGCCTGGAGCAACCCCAAATCTCTAGATGGGTTCTAAGACAAAGAGTACCCTCATCTAGGAAGAGAGATTCACCCCTCTCCTTACCCCAAGGTCCAAGATCCTTATGAAGATTGAGGGCGAGCACTACCTGCACCGCTCTCCCCGCTAAGGCCATTCGGTGGACGTGACAAGTTGAAGTATTATCAGTTCCATCGTGACCATGGCCATGACACCGAGAAATGCCTTCACCTTAAGAGGGAGATCAAAGATTTGATAAGAAGAGGCTACCTCAGGAAGTTCATGGGGGCAAAGCTTCGGTAGAGCCTCAGGTGCTTGTAGCTTTCCCTCTCGTTGATAACAAGCCTATTGAGAACCCAGTGGGCATGATATCTTGGGAGATAGAGCATGCCTCGAAGAGAACTAAGGAGAGGGAAGGGTCTAAGAATGTACTTCCTTTTGTGAGGGAAAGGGGAACTGGGGTAGAAATGTAAATAATGATGTCATTGTCATCGAGATGATGATTACGAAGTATCTTATAAAATAGATTATGGTTGATAGTGGAAGTTCGATGGATGTCCTTTTCTATGATGCCTTCTCCAAGATGAATTTATCTCCTACCCAGTGAAGCCAGTGCACACTCCCCTTATTGGTTATACCGGAGACTCAGTGGGGGTTGCAGGGAAGATCACTCTCCCAGTCACTGCTGGATCATCACCCCAGCAGAGCATGGTCATGATGACCTTCATGGTTGTTAGGCTCCCCTCGACCTATAACATGATTCTCGACTGCCTTGGACTCAATTTACTTGACATGGTCAAATCAACGAAGCGGCTCCTGGTTCAATTCCCAATCCCTTACGGTGTGGGTAAGATGCGGGTGACCTCCCAGCTGGTTCAGCGACCTGCAAGCAGTTCTTGGTGCCAGAAACATTGAGAAGACCCTATCGCTGAAGAGATAGACCAAAGAGCTCAGGATGCCAAGGGTGGCCCAATCGAGCACCAACTATCATGCCCCCTTGGCACAGACCCATTGAAGACTGTACAGATAGGAGCCCTGCTATAGGAGGACAAGAAGGCTTGCCTGCTAAGTTTCCTTTGGGTGAATGTGGACATCTTCACCTGGATTATGGTGGATATGCTAGAAATCCCCCCTAACATCATCACCCACAGATTGAACATCGACTCGAAGTGTCGCCCAGTCTAGTAGCAGAAGAGGAGCTTCACCCCAAAAAGGTAGAAGGTAGTCAATGAGGAGGTGAAGGAGCTCCTCGTGGCTAGCTTCATTCGCGAGGTCCAGTACCCTAGCTAGCTGGCAAATGTAGTCATGGTTAAGAAGGCTAACGGGAAGTGGAGGATCTATGTAGACTACACCGACCTCAATCGAGCCTACCCAAAAGATAGCTTCTCCATTTCAAAGATTGACTAGCTGGTGGATGCTATATTAGGGCACTGCCTACTCACCTTCATGGATGCATTTTTTGGGTACAACCATATCCAGATGTACCTAGAAGACGAGGAGCACACTGCCTTCATCATAGATCGAGGGACATATTACTATAAGATGATGCTGTTTGGTTTGAAGAATGCTGGAGCCACATATCAGCATTTGGTCAATAAGGTCTTCAAAGACCAAATCAATCACAATATGCAAGTTTATGTGGATGACATGCTTATTATGAGTAAGCCAGAGTCAGACCACATTGCCGACCTAGCAGAAGCTTTCCATAACCTTCACCTCTATCAGATGAAGTTGAACCCAGCTAAGTGCACCTTTGACATGGTAGCTAGGAAGTTTTTGGGCTTCATGGTTACTCGAGAGGGATTAAAGCCAACCTAGAGAACATCCAGGCGATCATCGACATGGAACATCATACCTTGAAGAAGTAGGTCTAGCACCTAACTGGCCAGATTGCAGCCTTGAGCTGGTTCATTTTGTGCTCTACTGACCGTTGCTTGCCTTTTTTCAAGGCATTGTGCAAGGTGCACAACTTCACCTTGATGAAGGAATACCGAGAAGACTTCGAGGAGCTGAAGAAGTTCCTGGCATCACCGTCGTTGCTCTCCAGGCCAGAGGATGAGGAGGAACTCCTCCTATATTTAGCGATCTCCCCAGGGGCCGTCAGTTCAGTGCTTGTCCACGTGGACAGAGATGGAGTTCAAAAGTTGGTTTACTATGCAAGCAAGCTCCTTCGGGATACGGAGACCAGGTACACCCACTCTAAAATACTATTTTTTGTACTAATTCTCTTTGCTCAACATCTCAGGCCATACTTCCAAGCCCACCCAATCGTGGTCCTAACCGACCAGCCACTAAGGGCCATACTCAGCCATCCGAATACATCTGGGCATCTGGCTAAATAGGCATTGAAGCTCAGTGAGTTGACATCACCTACCATCCGAGGCCATCCTAAAAGGTATAAGTGCTAGCCGACTTCCTGGTCGAATGCACCAACATGGGCGAAGAGCTAGAAGAGGCTTCCCCGGGGCACCAAGAAGAACCATTATCTGACGAGGTGGTTTGGGTCCTCCATGCAGACGGTGCATCCAATATAGGAGGAAGTGGAGCCGACCTCATCCTCGCCTATCATGATGGGGTTGTGGCCGAGTGTGCACTGCGCTTCCTATTCAAAGCACCAACAACCAGGCCAAATATGAAGCACTCCTCATGGGACTGAGGGTGTCCTGCAAGCTGGGTGTGTCTAGCCTAAGGGTCTTTGTCGACTCATAATTGGTAGCTGGTCAGGTCTTGGGAGAGTTTGAAGTCCGAGACCCTCAGATAATGAACTACTTGGAGTGGGTACGCTCGAGTACAGCGAGTTTCTGGTGCTTTAGCATCTCCTACATTCCTCATGAAGAGAACACCCATGCCAATGCCCTCTCTAGACTTGCAACTTTGCCAGACTCATCGTTGGGGTGTGCCTACATCGAATACCTTCAGGCTCCCAGTTACGAGGCACCTAGCGAGATCTTTCATGTCACTCCAAAACCTAGCTGGATGGATCGCCACATTAGATATATCACCGATGGCACCCTGCTCAAGAACCACATAGAGGCCAACCTCCTCAAGAAGAAGGCTGCGTGCTTTATGTTGATGGACGAGCAACTCTACCGAAGGTCCCATTCTTACCCATTCCTGAAGTGTTTGAGACCCTTAGAGGCAGCCTTTATGCTCCAGGAGATACATGAAGGCCTCTACGGGAACCATGTGGTGGGCAGGACACTAGCATACAAAGCCCTCCGCCAAGGATATTATTGGGAAACATAAGGGAAGATGAAGCTGACTTCATGAAGAAGTGTGATCGCTGCCAATGGGCATGCTTACATATAGCATCAACTGGCTACACCACTTTCCCAAGTCTTCACTCCTTGGCCGTTCACTGAGTGGGGGATGGACATCTTGGGCTCTTTTCCTCCCGCATCTAGACAGAGGAGATACCTAGTAGTGGCTATCAACTACTTCACCAAGTGGGTCGAGGACGAGCCGTTGGCACGAATCACTAAAGCTAAAGTTAGATCTTTCCTCTGGAAGTCGATGATTTACCATTTTGGAATTCCCCACTCCATCATCACTGACAACGGATGGTAGTTTGACAACCAAGCATTTGAAGAATTTTGTGCTGATCTCAACATTCGCCACCATTTCACCTCGGTGGCTCACCCCCAGACCAATGGAAAGGCTGAGGTGACCAACTGAACCATCCTTCAAGGGCCCTGAACCAGGCTAGACCAGGCCAAGGGTCGGTGGGTCGAGGAACTCCCTAGCATTCTTTGGGTCTACCATACCACGCCCAGGACGGCAATAAGTAAGACACCCTTCAATCTTGTCTTCAGCATTGAGGCTGTGATTCTAGTGAAACTAGGTCTGCCCACACTATGGGTAGAGCAATATGATAAAGTTGAGAATTCGACCTACCTTCTGCTCAACCTGGACCACCTAGAAGAGACAAGGGACAAAGCCCAGCTCCACATGGTGGCCTACAGACAACGGGTGGCCTGGTACTACAATTCTCGCATGAAGCCAAAGGCCTTCTACCCAGGTGACCTGGTTCTGTGTTGGGCTGAAGTCTCAAGCTTGGAGAATGTGGCAAGCTCTCCCCTAACTGGGAAGGTCCTTACAGGGTAGTTGAGGCCCTTCCTCATGGAGCCTACTACCTCACCGGACTCGATGGCATATAATTTCCATGAACTTGGAATGCCAGCAATCTGAGGATGTATTACCAATAATGTAAGATTTCTTTTCATTAATGAAAAGTTTCTTTTTGGTGCAACACTATCTTCACCTGCGTAGAAACTTTATCCATCGGATTCCCAGTCCAGCGATGGAAAGTCGGGAAACTCTAAAAGCCTTGCACTCCTAAGCTGGAAAACTCTAGAAGCCCCGCACTCTAAAGCTGGGAAACTCCAAAAGCCCTGCACTCAAAAGCCGGGAAACTCCAGAAACCCCATACTCAAAAATCAGGAAACTCTAGAAGCCCTGCACTCCAAAGTTGGGAAACCCCAGAATCCTCACACTCCAAAGTTGGGAAACTCCAGAAGCCTCGCACTCCAAAGTCGGGAAACTCCAAAAGTCCTGCACTCCAAAGTTAGGAAACTTCAAAAGCCCTGCACTCAAAAGTCAAAAAACTCTAGAAGCCCTACACTCCAAAGCCGAGAAACTCCAGGAGTCCAGCACTCCAAAGCCAGGAAACTGTAGAAGCCCCACACTCGAAAGCCGGGAAACTCTAGAAGCCCTGCACTCCAAAGCCGGGACACTCCAGAGGCCCCATACTCAATCTGTTGAACCCTCAGCTCGAGACAGCAAGCCGGGACACCCTAGAGGCCTTGCACTCAATCCATCGGATCCTCAGTTCGACGACGGCAATCTAGAAAACTCTAGAGGCCATGCACTCAATCCATCAAACCCTTAGTTCGGTGACGACAAGCTGGAAAACTCCAGAAGCCCTGTAGTTAATCCATTGGACCCTCAATTCGATGATGGCTAGCTGGGACACTCTAGAAGCCCTACACTCAATTTGTCAAACTCTCAATCTGACGACAGCAAGCTGGGACACTCTAAAAGGCCCACACTCAATCTATCAGACTCTCAATTGGTGACAGTAGGATCAAAACTCCTTAGGCCCCACACTCCAACTTAACAGTATCCTGGTTTGGTAGGGATAACTTGTAAAATCTCCAAGGTCTCTCCGGCCGCCTGCCAACTCCTAAATTAGGCAGGAAGAACTAGAACCTTGGAGACCCCAAGATAGATAGCCAGTCCTAGCAGAACCCCCGAGGCCCCTTTGGCAACCTGCCAATCTTTGAACTGGGTAGGAAAAACTGGAGCTCTGAAAGCCTTAAGGGGTTTGCAACCTTGGCGAACCTCTCAGCACAATGAAGGTAATTTATAGAACTCCTAAGTTTCCTTCGGTCACTTGCTAACTTTAGGGGATCACCAAGAAGGACTGAAACCTAGGAAGCCTTTAGATGGGTGGTCACAGTGAAGATTCATGCCTATGTGATGCGGAACTAATATGCATGCAATTTTTTTTATATGTTTTATATGTGGGGTTGGGTGATTAATTCCCGAATTTCAGATTAAAATAAGTTATAGGGAATTTTATATGAATTTTAGAAGATCAGCATGCAGATTAGGACCTAGAAAAGTAGAAAAGAAGGATCGCCGGGGCTGAGAAGCCTCGGTTAGGGCAAGTTCTCCTACAATAAAACTACTGGAGGTAGAGGGATGTACCTGACAACGTCTGTGAAGATCGCAGCAAAAGGGTCTCTCGTTCCTCGACGGATGCGGCCTGGAAAATCGAGCCAAAGACCCGCGGATACCCGGCTTTCTGCTCGGTGATCTGATTGAGGCTTGGCTGGAGTCGTTGGATTCGTAGGAACTCGGGGACCTGCAAACGACCTGTCAGGGGTTAGAAAACTCACAAAGGAACAAGAAAACAAAGGAAAAACAGCAAGAGAAGGCTTCTTTTAGAGAGGGCGTCCAGGGATCTGGAGGGTTGTTGGCAGCAGGAAGATGATTGCAAACACCGGGAAGAAGAACTCTCACAAACCCCTTTATGCACACAGCAGGGTATCACACCACTCAATAGAAGAACTCAAGGTTTTCATTCATCAAAAATTCTCTCATACAAGAGGCTAGGGTCCCTTAAATAGACCCTTAACCTTGGGCTCCAAGTAAGGGTACATAAGTCTTTACATAAGAATCCTTTTCCCTCTCAAACCCTAGCTAGAAAATAAGGAAATATTAGGTAGAAAAATCCCTAAAAATTCTCTTGACTTGGTCAACACTCCAAGGACGCCTAGGGGGGCGTGTTGGGCTTCTAGGAGCAGCAAGGGGCTGGCCCAAAGGGGCCCGGGTGCATGGGTTTGGGCCTCTGGAAGCTGGGGTGGCCTGGTAGCCAGGTAGCAGGAATATTCCCTGGTATCTTGCTTCTTAGGGGCTTGGGCTTGGCACCTGGGCTTGATTTCTTTGGGCTAGGATGTAGATGGACCTCTAAAATCATGGATGCCTTGGTATATGAATATATTTTGGCATCTGGAAGGGAATCTGGGCATCTAGAGGGCATCTGCAAGAAATCAGGGTTTTCTGAATTTTCCTCTTGGGGTCTTCAAATCTTCAAGCTGGGTTGGACTTGTGCTATACTTCCATGTCTTCAATATAGTTGGACTTGGTCTTCACTTGTATGATATAGTCTTGAGTCTTCAGTATGCTTGGACAGGACTCAAAAAAATAAAATTAGCTCAACATGAGCTGACTAGCATTGGACTGAACTAGCTCAACATGAGCTGACTAGTACAGAACTGAAATAACAACTAAAAATACTCAAATAACAACTAAAATGGACTCAGATGAGCTAAGCCCTTATTACAGATGGACTCATAAATTATTGATCAATTTACAGAGGGTTGAAAAAGCCTCGATCTTATTCTGGTGCCTCAGGTGTCCCCACCAATTCTCCCGAGGTGGGAGGAACTCGACCCTGTCGAGTGAAGGTTATACTAGCTCACATATCTCTCGAGAAGGTCTGGGTTGAGGCTTTGCAAGTCCTCTCGAGAAATCCACGAATCGTCCGACTCTGGCCGGCCTTGCCATCGGACCAGGAAGCGTTGATAGTCATGGCCCTGGGTCGTGATGGCTTGATTGTCCAGGATACGCTCGATCCGTTCTCCTCTCTCAGGCTAAATTTGTTTGTGGACACTCTAGGTTAGGGTCACTCACAATGAAAAGGAATAGGTCCAAAGGCCTCACTAGGTAGCGCTGCCGGTTCCCTATACTCAACCAGGTCTGTAATATTGAAGGTAGAACTAATGCCCAAATCCGAAGGCAAGTCTAACACCTAGGCATTTGATCCAACCTTCTCTATCATTTTAAAAGGTCCGGCTCTGCGAGCATGAAGCTTCTTTTAGGCCTAAGCCTAACCAAGATAAAATCCACTACATCAAATTTTTTTTTTGATCCATCTTCGGGAATTAGCCAGTTGTTTTAATATTAGTGTGAGTGGTGAACATGCTAGGCACATGCAGACTCCTAACAAGATGATGCAAAGGACTCAAACCTACACCTAACAGACTTGACTATGCATTCTTATAGAAGGAAATCTTATTGAACTCTTTGGATCTAAACCTAAGAGATTATAGGTTCCCTAGGTTTGATCCTAGCTTGACATGCACATGAAAATTTACAGTGAACTCCTAGCAAATTCCAAAGAGTGTGCCAGAAGTAAGATGCAAACCTAACATGCGTGATGAATGCATGCAGTATGCTAATCTCAATTAAATGCAATCTAATAATCCTATAAATGCTGGAGGTGTCAGGAAAGGGCAGAAAATAGGAAGTGGGTTCAGAATTAGTTTGGTAAGGTAGAGAAAATGGTTCATGGTTAGTTGAATAAAGTAGGATAAAAGATGGGGTGTCAGGAACTAATCCTATACTAATGAGGTTAACCTTACGGGGTTGCGGTATATCTATGGGATTTGTATAATGGAAGGATGGGTTATTAATCTCAGGGAAGAGGTCCTTAATGGGAACTATAGGAGGAGGCTCATCTTGAAGGTATAGATTCAAAGAGATCAGGTCCTTAATAAAATCTTCAGGTTCTTGTATTTTAGGACAAGACTCTATAATTTGGCTCTCCTCTATGGTTTCCTCAGGTAAGGCTCTAGTAGCAGTACCCAGGTTCTCTTCCTCTATTTGTTCTTCCACTATAGCTTTAGGTTGGATGTGGTCAAGGTCAACTACCTCTAGGTTGGCTTTTACCTGGGCATCTACTGGGTCAGCTAATTCTAGGTCTACTAAAGGTGTCTCCTCTTCTCCCTCATACTCATCCACTAGGCTCACATCAGCTTCATACACTTCCGCGTTAATGTAAGCCTTGTGAATCTCAGGAATGGTTGGAGAAGGTCGGCTAGCAGGAAATTGGTTAGGTTCTGGTCTCTGATTATGGGTACTATTCCTAGTAGGTTCAGGTTGTATAAGGGGTAGTGGCTCACTTCTGGGTTCATATTTAGGGATACTAATCCTATGGGGTTCAAGTTGACTAGGGGAAGCATGACTAGGCTGATACTTAGGGGTTATGGGTTCTCTGGGCTCATAGGACAAGGGTGCAGATCTATGGGTCATGGGATTATAGGATCTCGGGTCATAGGATTTTGGGTTAGCTCTATGGTCAGGTTCTAAGGATGGATCATGGTATGGGGTCCTTCTAAGGTTGGGCTCTCTATATGGGTCAGGATTTTGGGTCCTCATAGGGTTGGACTCCCTATATGGGTCAGAATACTGGGTTCTCCTAGGGTTGGGCTCCCTATATGGGTCAGAGTATTGGGTTCTCCTAGGGTTGGGCTCCCTATATGGGTCAGAGTATTGGGTTCTCCTAGGATTGGACTCCCTATATGGGTCAGAGTATTGGGTTCTCCTGGGTTCAGTATCATAATAATGGTCACGGTAAGGGGTTCTTCTAGGTTCAGTATCATAATAAGGGTCATGGTAAGGGGTTCTTCTAGGTTCAGTATTATTGTATGGGTCAGGCTGAGGGGCTCTCCTAGGTTCAATCTCTCGGTATGGATCAGGGTTTGGGGTCCTCCTAGGTTGAGGATTATAGTACGGGTCAGAATAAGGGGATCTCCTAGGTTCGACCTCATGGTATAGATCAGGGTTTGGGGTCCTCCTAGGTTGAGGGGAATCAGGATCTGGCTCAAACTGTGACCTATGGGTTTTTCTTGGGGTCCCTACCCGGACTTTTAACTGATCAAACCTATTGGCAAGATGGTCAATTCTATCATTGGTTTGAATACGAGACTGAGTTAACTGGGTCATCTGGGTAGTCATCTGGGCCATTTGATCAACTAGGGCTTTTATTTGGGCTTGTAAGTTTTCCATGGGTTCAGACATTTATGAAGGAGGTGGGTGATATGAAACTCCTGATCTAGTGCTCATGCAAGACTCGATCAGACCGACTATAGCTGACTAGACCTAAAGTCCAAACTAGATGCTCAATCAAGGTGGCAAACTAGCCTATAGTAACCCTGTACTCAGCCAGGCAGGTGTAAGGGGAGTGTTAGGTCCCTGATTGCCAATCCTAGACACCAATCAGAGATTGGCCAGGTAGGCGGACCAGCACACAAGCCCTTCGGGATTGAATCCCTAAACCACCATTCTAGACACTGAGCACAAGGCACACACAGGTTAACTTGACACAGTGATCTAACACTACCCCGGACCCGACCAGTTGATGTCCCTAGCCCACTAGGGTAAATTAAGTCTAATTAATTTTAGGTTAAGGCTTGGGACTGAATGCAAGGGATGTGGTTTTGGGCTAAGGAGAGGAGATCAAATCCTCCCCCCATCTGATATAGCAAGAGTGCCCTTAAAAGTAAATTATGCAATGATGGCAGGCAGATGAGGATGCAAATTAAGGTTTAGATATTTTTTTTTGGTATTTTTGGAAAATATGTATTTTTTTTTTTTTGGTATTTTTTTTTAAATAGAAGAAAACTTGCAAATCATGACCTAATATACTGAAAATATACTAAAATTAAGAAATATGCAAAAACTCCTAAACAAAACCCTAAAACTTCCAAACATGTCTTGCTAAAAAAAACAGAGCCGAAAATTTGCAGGCCCTATTTCGGCTTGCAGAAAATTCACATGCCATAATAAAATTTGGAAAAATTTTTAAAATTACTGTGAATTATGATAAATCCAGGAAAATAAATTTCAGAATTTTTTGAGTTTTTAACAGGGAGAAATAATTAAAATAATAGAGTATATACGGACTGAAAAATTGCAGAAAACAAGCCCTAATCTAAGCTCTGATACCAAATGATGCGGAACTAATATGCATGCAATTTTTTTTTATATGTTTTATATGTGGGGTTGGGTGATTAATTCCCGAATTTCAGATTAAAATAAGTTATAGGGAATTTTATATGAATTTTAGAAGATCAGCATGCAGATTAGGACCTAGAAAAGTAGAAAAGAAGGATCGCCGGGGCTGAGAAGCCTCGGTTAGGGCAAGTTCTCCTACAATAAAACTACTGGAGGTAGAGGGGTGTACCTGACAACGTCTGTGAAGATCGCAGCAAAAGGGTCTCTCGTTCCTCGACGGATGCGGCCTGGAAAATCGAGCCAAAGACCCGCGGATACCCGGCTTTCTGCTCGGTGATCCGATTGAGGCTTGGCTGGAGTCGTTGGATTCGTAGGAACTCGGGGACCTGCAAACGACCTGTCAGGGGTTAGAAAACTCACAAAGGAACAAGAAAACAAAGGAAAAACAGCAAGAGAAGGCTTCTTTTAGAGAGGGCGTCCAGGGATCTGGAGGGTTGTTGGCAGCAGGAAGATGATTGCAAACACCGGGAAGAAGAACTCTCACAAACCCCTTTATGCACACAGCAGGGTATCACACCACTCAATAGAAGAACTCAAGGTTTTCATTCATCAAAAATTCTCTCATACAAGAGGCTAGGGTCCCTTAAATAGACCCTTAACCTTGGGCTCCAAGTAAGGGTACATAAGTCTTTACATAAGAATCCTTTTCCCTCTCAAACCCTAGCTAGAAAATAAGGAAATATTAGGTAGAAAAATCCCTAAAAATTCTCTTGACTTGGTCAACACTCCAAGGACGCCTAGGGGGGCGTGTTGGGCTTCTAGGAGCAGCAAGGGGCTGGCCCAAAGGGGCCCGGGTGCATGGGTTTGGGCCTCTGGAAGCTGGGGTGGCCTGGTAGCCAGGTAGCAGGAATATTCCCTGGTATCTTGCTTCTTAGGGGCTTGGGCTTGGCACCTGGGCTTGATTTCTTTGGGCTAGGATGTAGATGGACCTCTAAAATCATGGATGCCTTGGTATATGAATATATTTTGGCATCTGGAAGGGAATCTGGGCATCTGGAGGGCATCTGCAAGAAATCAGGGTTTTCTGAATTTTCCTCTTGGGGTCTTCAAATCTTCAAGCTGGGTTGGACTTGTGCTATACTTCCATGTCTTCAATATAGTTGGACTTGGTCTTCACTTGTATGATATAGTCTTGAGTCTTCAGTATGCTTGGACAGGACTCAAAAAAATAAAATTAGCTCAACATGAGCTGACTAGCATTGGACTGAACTAGCTCAACATGAGCTGACTAGTACAGAACTGAAATAACAACTAAAAATACTCAAATAACAACTAAAATGGACTCAGATGAGCTAAGCCCTTATTACAGATGGACTCATAAATTATTGATCAATTTACAGAGGGTTGAAAAAGCCTCTATCTTATTCTGGTGCCTCAGGTGTCCCCACCACTATGCAAAAAAAAAAGGAAAAAGAGAAGGGAAAAGAAAAGAAGTGGACAACTTAGTGAAGGAAGGAAAATTTCATTAAAAGAAGTAAAACTCTTTACAGCAGAAGGGACCCCCGACAGGCCAGGTGGTCCCCAAAAAACTTCCAAGTACAGGAGTCAAAAAAAGAAGAAGAAGAAAAAGAAAGACAGGGAAGCTCAGGGCAACACTGCAGGCTCCTTGCCGGGATGCCGGGGGATCTTGCTGGTGTTCTCCTAGCTCTCCGCTAGTGCTGGTGGGGCTCAGTGGTGGTGGGTGTTGCCACGGTCTCTTTAGTTGAAGCCTCCACCTCCTCGATGCTGGTGCCTGGGAGATTCGGTACAATGGCCTCCAGGTCCTAGTCTGGATGTGCCTGGGCCACCTTCGACTTGCAGTTAGTGAACCCCTTGATGGAGTCCATGATCATCTCTTAGACCTCCCTCCATGAACTCTGCTAAAGCTTGAACTTTGGCACTGCCTCTATCACTTCCTTCTTGGCAACCTCCATCTGGGTGACGGCAACCCATGCCTTCTCCTCCACCACCGACAACCTCACCATCGTGGCCTCCAGTCAAACTTGGAGGGTCTGGGACTGCCCCTCCAAGCAGGCCACCTCCGCAGCGAACTCCTCCATCGGCCGGTTGGTCTTGTTCTTCTTGGTAGCCAGGGATGCCTCCAAGTCCCTGGCCCGCCTCTTTGCTCTAACCGCCACCTCCTTCATGTCAGCCACTTCTATGAGGAGGATCCTGGCCCGTTCCTCTAGGGTTTGGACCCTCTCTAACTATGCTCGAGCCTTAGCATCGAGTGCCTCCAGATGCCCCTTCTCTTGAGCCTCCAGCTTGGCCCACTAGTTATAGAAATCTCGGATAAGGATGATGTCGGTGGCGATCTGCAGCAACGGAAGTGTTAGCAAAAATGGTACAAGCAGTAAAAAAAGGGGGGGTTGATAGCTTGGCATGAAGAGCTGGGGTAGAATGCTCATGATGGCCGCCGTTAGCTACTTGCCGCTTCTCTCTCAATGGTCACGGGGGTTGGACGGCGAACTCCATTATCCGCTAGACTAGCCCGGGGTCCTAGGTAACCATCGCATTTGACAGTATTATAATCGACACCCTGAGTCCTACTGTAGCAGGGGCTATCACTAGTATCGGGGAGGGCAACTACATGGGCACCTTAGCCACCGGAGGTGTGGTCGCCGCTTCTGGTGCTTGGGGCATCGCCGTTCTCCTCTTCGCCACCACCTCATCCTCCACTTCGACCACCTTTGGGCTCTCCATAGGAGAAACTGCCAGCCCGGCCCGGGCAGTTATGTCAGGTTCACAGGCCATGGGTTGGGCCTGCATCCCAGAAGGAGCAAGAGCTGACCTAGTTCTCCTTCCCTCCGAGTTGATGAGGTGCCTCCCCTGGGCCCTTGTCCAGAGTAATCCCGAGCCCTCTTCAGTGGCTCGTCCCTGGGCCTATGGGATGCGTTCCTCTTTCGGGACATCTCCTGGATATGCTCTATAGAGAACATCATGCCTGCAAAGAAAGAAGAATATCGGTTATGTTGGTTTTCTCCCAGGAATAGAAAATTGCAATTAAACAGGCATCAGCAGCCTATCGCAGCGAAAGCAGATATAAAAATAATTTTATATCTAATCATGCAAATCAAAAATAAATCTAATTTATTTATCATAAATTTCTAACATGCTGCATAACATGAAAAAAATATTATATCTGAAACAAAAATTATTTTAAGCATAAAATACTTATCTGGATCGCTATCCAGGCCTGCTCTGAAAAGCATGCATTTCGCTACTAAAAAACCAGGATTCTGTCGGAGCCGCGCAATCGCCTGGCCTCTGTTGGTATCCATATGAAGCTCTCGCAATCGAGTCGTAGAGGGCACTGGACTGCTAGATCTTTGCAGCCCTATCCTCTTTCAGCAAATCATCCACTTTAAAAACTATACAGATCCGAATCTAGATCGGCTTTCGGCTTTTATCTTGCAATCTTAGATCTGCAAGACCTGGGACCCTTCTTCTCTTCTTTCTCTTATAGAGCATCTCTCTAGATCTCACAGAAGAAAAGAAAAAATAAATAAAGGGAGAAGAATAGTATCTTGGTATTAGGAGAGAGAACCCCTGGTATAGCGCCCAAGAGAAGAGAAGATGCCACAAATTAATTTACGATGGAAGGAGAGAACTATTCATGCCAATAATCAGATCTCTTGGTCGGCCACATTTCTTCCTTTTTAAATTCAAGTTCTACCATCCCTTTAAACCAAAACACCGGTGTTTCAATTTCAACCGATTGAAAATTAAGAGGAGTGGAAGAGAAGGACTCTTCCCTCTCTTATTTCCTTCATGCCAAACTAATATTAGCACCTTGGTTTTCACGCCCCACTATTTGCCATACAAAATAAATGGGACCCACAAGGTAGGCGTGTGGAGGGATGGGGAGAGATGGAGAGAGAGTCATAGTTTTACTGGACTTTAGGTTTTGGTCCAAACTCAATGATTTTATGTCAAACTGAAGTCGATTTTAAATCTGATCGAACCATTTTGAAGTAGACATTAATCCAAATCAATTAGGATTAATTAATTGAGTCTAACTCAATTAAATTAAATCTAATTTAAATTAATTAACAATTAATCCATAATTAATTAATTGTAACATTTACAATTAGGTCAAATATTAATTGTAACACTTACAACTAGGTCCAAATTGATTTGCTGATTGGTTACTTGACCTCCTAATGTGTGTGATCCATCAGGTCCTATCCTATCTGGTAATGAGACATGTTATGATCTCCATTATACATCATCGAATCACCTTTCGATGGACTGAAACAATTTCAGCTCAACCCTAATTAGGATCATCGATTCGAGAATGATCCTAATGGGCTCTCATAATCCATCAGTGATACCTAGCAGTATGCAGTGGCAACCCAGTAGAATAATATTGGAAACCCTAGGTGTAGTTACCATATGATTCGATTTCTCTATCAAAATTTCGACATGATGTTGGTTATGGATACTCATCAAACCCATTAGTCATAAGCAAAACCTAATCGACTCAGGTCCAATTATGATACTAATGAAAACACCTTTTCATTATCACCCTGCTATGGCCATAGTCTTCTGGACTTAGTCTCATTAAGCTTTCATAGGATTTATACCTTACCACTAAGGCTGATAGATCCCTACAAGTGACCACCCTACTCCTACAATAAACTTACTGTAGCCAACGAACACCGCAAGGTCCTGTATGGATAAGAACCATGTGATTGTACTGTTAAACTATAGAAACCTTATTATGAGTAGCCGAGACACTCTAGGTCAAGGAACTATTCACACAACTACAGCTTTAGGAAGTTATCGATTAGTGAGTAGTCATCCGTATAACTTCCTGTACTTAGTCACGCTCAGTACCGTTGATCTCTATAAACTACCTACACTCTCACTCCAATGTCACCACACTATAGGTCAGAGACTCATCTGCCCAGAAAGGAAAGTGATATGTGCTCCGATTTTAATAGATCAATCATCGTCCTCGTGATATTCCAACAATCGGGAGCCTTTAGGAGTTAATCTATAAAGACACATGTCTCAGATTCTTAACTCTAGAGAATATGTGTAATTGTCCACTAACTTCATGGACGATTCATAGACACATCAATATGAATGAAACTAATGCCCTTTATTAATAAAGAAGAATTAAGTACAAAGTTAATGCCCTAAAAATTAAAATATGTCAAGCCAACATGGCTTTCAGGGCATACATCGAACAATCTCCCACTTGCACTAAAGCCAATTGGCTACATATCTAAGTCCCATTTTCTCAAAGTGGACTTTAGCCTTCTATTGGCTCAGTGTCTTAGTCAATGGGTCTGCCATGTTGTCCGTGGAGTCTACTCTTCACACCTCAACATATTTCTTCTCGAGGTAGTCGCGTATGATATGAAACCGTCGCTCAATATGCTTAGACATCTGGCAAGACCTGGGCTCCTTAGTAAGAGCTATTGCACCATTATTATCATAATATATGGGGATGGCATCAGATGGCATCACTCCAAGCTCCGTAATAAACTTTTTGTACCAGAAGGCTTCTTTTGCAGCTTCAGAGGCAGCGATGTACTCTGCTTCTATTGTTGAATATGCTATGATGGGCTACTTGAAAATTTTCCAACTAGTTGTCCCATCATTGCACAAAAACACAGACCCTAATGTAGACTCTCTATCATTAGGATCAAACATAAAGCTTGAGTCTGTGTATCTCTTTATCCCTAATTCTGAACTCCCTCCAAAGACTAAGAACAAATCTTTAGTCATTCTCAAGTACTTAAGAATGTTCTTTATAGCTATCTAGTGTTCTTCACCTAGATTTGACTGATATCCACTCGTGACACTCACAACAAGAGCTATATCAGGTCGAATACACAACATGAGATACATAAGGCTTCCAATTGCCGAAGTATATGGAATCTTGCTCATGTGTTGAATCTCTTTAGGTATGTTAGGACACATTTTCTTGGAGAGATTAATGCCATGCAAAAGAGGTAACAATCCTCTTTTAGAGTTCTCCATGCTGAACCTTTTCAACACTTCCTCTATGTCCAATTTTTGTGAAAGGCCAAGCATCCGATTAGATCTATCTCTATAGACCTTAATCCCTAAAATATAAGATGATTCACCTAAGTCTTTCATAGAGAATTTCTTAGATAACCAACTTTTAATCGAAGTCAATATAAAAATATCATTCTCAATAAGGAGGATGTCATCCACGCACAATACGAGGAATGTCACTGCCCTCCCACTGGCCTTCCTATAAATACATGGCTCATCCTCATTCTTGATAAAATCAAACAATTTGATTGCTTCATCAAAATGAGTATCCCAACTTCGAGAAGCTTGCTTTAATTCATAGATTGATCTATGCAGCTTGCAAACCTTATGATCTTCATCATTGGAAGTGAAACCCAAAGGCTGCTCCATATAGATATCTTCCTCAAGATATCCATTCAGGAATATAGTTTTCACATCCATCTGCCATATCTCATAATCATGATATGCTACAATTGCAAGCAATATACGGATGGACTTCGGCATAGCTACTGTTGCCCAGATATGGTGCCCAAGAGAGGGGGTGAATTGTGTATTTAAAAATTTAAAGCAATATATGTGCTATCAAGTTTTAAGGTGAAGAGTGATAGTGCTTTAATAATTGTGCAACGGAAGCAATGAAATAAAATGGCAATTAAAGAGCTAAAGAAGTAAAAGAGAAAGGCAATGCAAACACACAAGAAATATAGTGGTTCGGTGCACCTAGCACCTACATCCACTCCCCAAGCTCCACTTGGGAATTTCCACTATAATCTTTAGATTACAGCCGACTTGTTTTACCAGGCTCACAAGTCAAAACCTTACACACTTGTTTTGGCTTCGGGCTAACAAGCAACCCTAGTTGGTTTTATCAATTGGCTCACCAACAAACCTCACTCACTTGTTTTGGCTTCGGGCTTACAAGCAACCCTAGTTGGTTTTATCAATTGGCTCACCAACAAACCTCACTCTAGTTTCAAATTCCCTTGAAACTAGCTAAAGACAAAAGAGTATGAAACAATGAATTAAAACTAAACAAACTCCTTTTGAGCAATAATAAATTCGTTGAAGCTCTTGATGGAGACTCTTCAAGCCTTTTCCCTTGGAATCTTTGGACCTCACGAAATGCCAAACACTTGAATGTTGGATTCCTCAAAGATGAAAAACTTTTTGCTAGGGAATCTCTTGGTTTTCTCACTCTTTTGGCTTGGAAGTGATTGAAGGCTTTGTACTTTGAATCAACACTTTTTCACTTTGTCTCCTTGTCTTTTTTGAAGTTTGGTGGAGGTTAAATACCTCATTCATGCTAAAACAACTCCACAAGACCGTTAGATTAAAAAATATGGCCGTTTATGGCCGTTGGAAATCAAATCAGAAGTTCAGAAAAACTAGCCGTTATGCCATGAGTCGACCTCATGAGTCGACCTCTGGATCAAGTGTCGACCTCATGAGTCGACCTCCAGTAAAATTTAGGCAAAAGTTCAGAATACCATAGTTCTGCCCATTTGAATTCTCAGGCTATGAGTCGACCTCTGGTGACGACCTCTGGACAGGTGTTGACCTCTGGTGGTCGACCTCTAAAGCGTGCCACTGAGACTTTGCCGTGCCGGCCATGCTGAACTTTTCTTTTCTTCATGAGTCGACCTCTGGTGGTCGACCTTTGACAAGGTGTCGACCTCTGGGGGTCGACCTCTGATCTGAATTTTTCTGAAACTCTTGAGATATGCGTGCCATGCTTGAGTTTCTTTAAGCCTTTGTTTCTTTTGTCAAATATTTCTTAACAAGAAGGTCTATTATGAGAATTTTGATCTTGTCCAAGGTAGAAGAGCTCTTTTCCAAATCAGGTAAACTTAGTTTCATCATTGTCCTTTTGATACTCTTTTTGAATAACCTAAGTCCTGAAACTTTATCTTGAGATTAAACATTAGTCCAAACATATACTCAACCTTTTGTTAATCATCAAAACTAAGGAGTCAAAGCCAACAATCTCCCCCTTTTTGATGATGACAAAACCTTGAGTATATATGCAATTAAGTCCAAAAGCAAGATATAGCAATAATAAAATATTTTCAAAGAATCCTTACATGCATGGGTGTATCATAAAAATTTACTTTTCATCTTCTTTTTGTGAAAAATATTTTCAAGAGTTACTTTTTATTTACTTCTTTCTTTTTGTGAAAACATTCTCATGAGTCAAAAAGGTAAGAATCATATAAACTTTACTACTCATAAGACGGAGATCTCATAAATACATATATACTTTACTAAATTTGATCTCATAAATACATATATACTTTACTAAATTTGATCTCATAAATACATATATACTTTACTACTCCCCCTTTTTGTCAGGAATCAAAAAGTTCATTTTTGTAGTGAAAGATATATTAATGAAACTTATGTTCAATTATAATGAAGTATTTAGGTGCATAAAACACATGCTCCCCCTCAATTTGTGCATTCAATATAATAAAATATTCTAACTTGAGAGTTTAAAAAAGGTAAATGTTAAGAGCTGGTATCAGATAAAATGGCACAAGATAGATAAAATATCACAATGTAGATAAAAACAAATGTATTCAGTTACAAAATTGCTTACAAAGTAGGCACAAAATACTGATACAACAAATCATACACAAGCAAACTAAGTACAACAAATAAAACTATGAGGCTACTCCTCATCAGAAGGTATGTCAAAAGATACAGGAGCCATGATCCTAGATGAGGATTTTGGAGTCCTATGAGAGGAACTCCGAGTCCTCAGAGAGGGACCAGACCTAGGGGTAGTCCTACGAGATCTATATGTCCTAGGTAAGGGCTCCACAGATGTCGAGATAGAGGCAGTAGCTGAAGGAGTGGACGGATCAGCATGCTGAGTAGACTGAGCTGGGGTCTGCCTACTGACTAGCTCATAAGCTGTGGGATCATCGATATCTGTCTCTGTATGCTCATCTATGTCATCCGGAATCCCAGTGATAGTCTCAAATAGTGACTCTGTAGGCTCAATATCAACTGGCACAGCTGTGGCTGGAGGATCTGAAATCGGAAGATCAGTGGAAGGAGGATCAGCTGAAGGGGGAATCTCTGGAATCGGCTCTGCAGGTGGAACATCAGAACTACCTGCTCCAGGCTGATCTCCATCACTGTCACTGTATCCACTAGAGTCATCAGCATCATCATCATCATCATCATCATCATCATCATCATGTGGAGGAGATACTGTCGGATCTGCAGTCCCTGATGGCAGTGCTAATCTCAATAAGCTGAGGATCTGTCTGAATCCTGTATCCATACTAGCTGAGAGAGCACTAATGCGTGTGTCTGTGTGTATCCGCAGATCATGAAGCTCCTGCCGTACACCAGTGATCTCTGTCCGGACCTCTGAAATCTGATCAGTCACTCGCTGCTCGAAGTTCGATATCCTCACTGAAGTCCTCCATAGTGTAGCAGTAATAGTAGGTGCCGGAGCTGATGAAGGTGGTGGCGTGAATGGCTCAGGCTTCGCAGTCTCTATCTCCGGTGCTGGGCGAGGAGGTGTACCATGATCAGTAGGCCCTGAAGGCCCTGCCTCAGCAGCTCGGATCTCATCCTCCTCATCTGGCTCCTGGCCAGACTCTCATCGTACCCATCGGTCACTAATCAGTCGAAATCCCATCCTATGTAGGGATTTCTCTCCATAAGTATCTGTGTGCTGTAGCTGACTGAAGGGTATACCGTCGAATGAGACACCATGCTCTCTGAATATCTGAGTCAGTCCCATGCCGTACGGCTGAACGAGTCTCCTGTGAGAAGCTGCCTCACCCATCTACTGAAGCATGATCCTGGGGAGGTTGATGGGAGTCCGCTGACTCAGGGACACCATCAACACTAGCTCACGCTCAGTGATAAAATCAAATCTCCCGCTCTTCGGAATCAAGATACGGGCGATGATGTGATACAGCACTCTCATCTCCAGTGAAAGCTGGTTAGCGGCTACTGTGGAAATGCCGCTAACATCCTCACGCTCTAGGATACACCTGAAGGCGTGCTCTTTATCGCTGATCGTAGTGGCAGCAGTGCCATGAAGTGGAATCCTCCAGATGCGACTGATGACCTCAGGTGTCACTAGAATCTCGATCCCTCGAACTGTAGCAGACCATCCAATGCCATCAGTGGCCATGGATCCATAAAACTCCCTGATGAGGTCTGGGTAGAATCTCTCGGACATCGTACAAAAATGAACCAGACCTGCATCTCTCAGTACATCTCCAATGAAGAAGTGATGCTGATCCCAGAATGGAATATCCACGCGCCTCCCACTAGCAATGCTTTTCCGGACTAGGCTGGCTGGCACTGGTGCAGGTGGCTCTGGGGTCGGCTCACGCTCATGTCGGACTTTCCTTCGCCGCTCAGTACTACCCTGCCCCTGTTCCAGTCTCCTTTTCCTTACTGCCTGGTGTTTTCTCGGACCCATGTGTAAGGATGAGGGGTAACTTAGGGAGAAATGCAAAGAGGTAAGGCTAAGAGGAAAAGAGAGGGAAAGAGAGGTTCGCGGATTGGAAAAAAGAGAAGAATGTGAAATGGTGAAATAGGGTTTGTGAGAGTGGAGAAAAAAGAAAATAAAAGGAGAAAAAGTAAGAGATGGAGGGTAGAAACAAGTGTTTTCTATTGAAATACAACCGGGATTAGAGGGTAGATAGATCCGAAGGCTTTCGGTTGTCCAAAATCAAAAGTACGGTCAAAAAGAGGGTTGAATCGAAGAAATGCAAGAGGAGAGGAGAGGATTTCCCAAAATGTTGAAGGAGAAGGGTGGAAATCTACTATTTAGGGGTTTAGGAATGTTGGAGGGGGACCACACGAAGGAGAGGAAGGAAAAAAATTGGAAAAACAAGGCTTGCGGACGGGTTTTTAAAAGGCAGGTTTCCGTTCAAGTGTCGACCTCTGAAAATTTTCAGGGGTCGACCTCAAGTGTCGACCTCCATAACTTAGGTGTCGACCTCAAGTGTCGACCTCCGAAAACCTCAAGTGTCGACCTCCAACAATTAATTACTTAAAATCAAATTCTGTAAGATTTAAAAAATTGATAAAATTTAGAGAAATAGCCTTTAACCATATTTGAGAATCTATAAATCATTTTTGAGGAATTTTGATGAAAATTGAAGAGTTTCAAGCAAAAGGATCAATGACTCCCAGTTCTCTTCTGATCATACAAAATCTGTCTTCATTCAATGGTTTTGTGAATATATCAGCCAATTGATAATCAGTACATATAAATTCTAACAACACATTAGAGTTTTGAACGTGATCTCTTATGAAGTGATGTCTTATTTCAATATGTTTGTTTCTTTAATGTTGTACAGGATTTTTCGTTAAATTGATTGCACTAGTATTATCACATCTTATGGGTGTCTTAGTTAGTTTGATGCCAAAGTCCTCGAGTTGTTGTTTGATCTATAGAATCTGAGCACAACAGCTTCCAGCTGCTATATATTCGGCTTCCGCCGTAGATAGAGCAACCGAATTCTGTTTCTTACTGCTCCATGAAATCAAATTAACTCCTAGGAATTGACAAGTTCCACTAGTACTTTTTCGATCAAGTTTACACCCAGCAAAATCAGCATCAGAATATGCAATTAATTCATATGATGACTCTCTAGAGTACCAAAGACCAATTTCGATAGACCCAGATAAGTATCTAAGTATACGTTTTACAGCTAAGAGATGTGATTCTTTAGGAGCAGACTGAAAACATGCACACATACAAACACTAACCATTATATCTGGTCTACTGGCAGTTAGATATAGCAATGAACCAATCATGCCTCTATATAATTTTTGGTCTACTGATTTACCACATTCATCTTTGTCTAATTTACATGAAGAGCTCATAGGGGTACCTATTGGTTTTGTAGTCTCCATCCCAAACTTTTTCAATATCTCCCTTGTGTACTTGGCTTGGTTGATGGAGATCCCCTCTTTGGTTTGCTTAATTTGGAGTCCGAGGAAGAAGTTGAGTTCTCCCATCATGCTCATCTCGAACTCACTCTGCATTAACTTCGCAAATTCTTGACAAAGACATTCGTTAGTAGTACCAAAAATAATATCATCTACATATATCTGTACTACTAAGAGATCATCATTTTTCTTTTTCAAAAATAATGTATTATCTACATTACCTCTAGAGAAATCATTTTTCATTAAAAATGAACTTAATCTATCATACCAAGCTCTAGGAGCTTGCTTTAAACCATACAATGCTTTATGCAATTTAAAGACATGATTAGGAAATTCATGATTTTCAAAACCAGGAGGTTGTTCAACATAAACCTCCTCTTCAATAAATCCATTTAAAAATGCACTCTTTACATCCATTTGAAATAACTTGAAATCCATAAAACAAGCAAAAGCAAGTAAAAGTCTAATTGCTTCTAGCCTAGCAACAGGAGCAAAGGTTTCATCGAAGTCGATCCCTTCTTCCTGGTTGTAGCCTTTAGCAACAAGTCTAGCTTTGTTCCTAATTACAATACCATGTTCATCAAGTTTATTTCTAAAAACCCATTTTGTGCCAATTATAGAAACATTAAGGGGTCTTTCAGTTAAAGTCCAAACATTATTTCTTTTAAATTGATTTAGTTCATCTTGCATAGCATTAATCCAGTTACAATCTTTTTCAGCTTCTTCTATTGACTTAGGCTCTATCTGAGATACAAAAGCTAAATAATCACAAACATTTCTAATAGAAGAGCGTGTACTTACCCCCTTTGATGGATCACCTATTATTAGCTCTTTAGGGTGTCCATGTGCATACCTCCATTCTTTAGGTAATGGTTTTGGTGAAGTTGCATTGATTTCTTGAATTTGATCTTGACTTTCTTGATCATCATCTTCTTTGGGCTCATCTTCATTGATTGTCAATTGTTCAAGTTTCTTTGTACATGTTTCAACATCAATAGAATCTTCTTTTCTAGAAGATTTTTCGTTAGATTCATCAAACACTACATGAATTGATTCTTCAACCAGAAGTGTTCTTCTGTTGAAGACCCTGTATGCCTTGCTAGAAGTAGAGTATCCTAAGAAGATACCCTCATCTGACTTGGCATCAAATTTGTTGATATTATCTTTGCCATTGTTTAATATGAAACAACGGCAACCAAATACACGAAAATACTTGAGATTAGGTTTTCGATTTTTCCAAAGCTCATATGGTGTTTTCTTCAAAATAGGTCGAATTAAAACATGATTTAAAATATAACAGGAAGTATTAATGGCTTCTGCCCAAAAATATCTAGGTAAATCATTTTTGCAAAGCATTGTGCGTGCCATTTCTTCAAGAGTCATGTTCTTTCTTTCTACCACCCCATTTTGTTGAGGTGTCCTAGGTGCAGAGAAATTATGACTAATACCATTTTCATTACAAAAAGTTTCAAAATCATGATTTTCAAATTCAGTTCCATGATCACTACGCAAAGAAACAATAGTGAGATCTTTTTCGTTTGAAACCCTTTTATGAAATTTAACAAAAGCTGAAAATGTTTCATCTTTATGAGCTAAAAACATTACCCAAGTAAATCGTGAGTAATCATCTACAATTATTAGCCCATATTTTTTACCTCCCAAACTAGTTGTTCTGGTTGGTCCAAAGAGGTCCATATGCAATAATTCAAGGGGTCTAGTAGTAGATACTACTCCTTTAGGTTTGAAAGTAGATTTAGTTTGTTTTCCAAATTGACATGCAGCACAAATTTTATCTTTTTCAAAAGTGAGTTTTGGCAATTTTTTTACAAGATTCTTTTTGCTTAATTTTGAAATCAACTGCATACTAGCATGCCCTAGCCTACGGTGCCAAAGCCAACTAGTTTCACTTGCCTTGGCTTCCTTAGCCACTAGGCATTGACCACTTTCCATGGCTAGATCATCAAGATCAACCATGTAAATGTTTCCATGCCTAAGACCAGTGAACTTGATGCCATCGACATCTAGACTAGATACCATGCACAAAGATGATTCAAAAATTACTTTAAAACCTTTATCACAAAACTGACTAATGCTAAAAAGATTATGCTTCAAGCCATCAACAAATAATACATTATCTACATAAGCATTAGGGGTGATATGGATTTTACCAATTCCGACGATTTTGCCTTTTCCATTATCACCAAAGGTAACGTTTCCACCATCAATAGCAGCTAGTGATGAGAATTGCTTCACATCCCCAGTCATGTGCCTTGAGCAACCACTATCCAGATACCACATTCTTCTTTTATTTTTGGTTGCAAGGCACACCTGCAAAAAATGATCAAGTTGAAACTTTAGGTACCCAAGTCATCTTGGGTCCTTTAGGGTTAGTCAAATTGGTTCCTTTTGGAACCCAAATCTTTTTAAAGGTATTTAATTTTCTTCTATTACAAACATATGATTTATGACCTACTTTACCACATGCATAGCAGGTAATATTAGAAGATGCTGGTATGAAAAAGTTTTTGTAAAGCTTTTGTTGATTGTGTGGCTTAAATCCAAGTCCAGCTTTATTAAACACTGCATGTTGACTATTTAAAAGCATATTCAGTTTTTCTGAACTAAAAGTAAACTTTTCTACAAAAGGTTTTACTTTTTCTAACTCTTCCTTGTAATTCTTATTTTGAAGCAATAGTTCTTTATTTTGTTTTTCAATGTTCTCATTAGTTTTAAGACTTCTATTATTTTTCAAAGAATTATTTTCTTTTAAAAGATTATCTTTATCATTTGTCAAAGTCTTTACATGTTCTTTTAATTTCTTGTTTTCTTGAGTTAAATTTTCAATTTCACTTGAAAACTTTTCTGAACTTTTGGTAAGCTCAAAATTTTGCTTTCTTAATTTCTTATTTTTCAATTTTAATTTTTCATATTCCATTACTAAGTCATCAAAAGCATCATGCAATTCATTGAAAGTAAATTCAGTTTCAGGTTCAGAGTTTACCTCATTATCTTCATTGGCCATGAAACATAAGTTGGCGACTACCTGCTGCTCTTCTTCACTGCTGGAGTCCTCTCTCTCACTCCAGGTAGCCATCATGGCTTTCTTTCTCAACAACCTTCGACTCTTTTTAAGCAAAGGGCAATCCGTTTTGTAATGACCTGGCTTCTTGCACTCGAAGCAGATGGGTGGATCCTTTTCTTTGTCTTTCTCTTTCTCCTTATTGTGATCACCCTTTTGTGGTCTCTTTTTGTAGAAGCCCTTCTTCTTTCTCATGAATCTTTTAAATTTTCTTGTAATGAGGGCTGTCTCATCATCATCAGCTTCTTCTTCTGATTCATCACTTGACTCTTCTTTTGTAGTGGACTTGAAGGCTATGGCTTTCTTTTTCTTGTCATTGTCCACTGTCTTCTGCTTTAGTGAAAGCTCGTAGGTCATCAGTGATCCAAGAAGCTGCTCGAGAGGTAGAGTGTTGACATCCTTGGCTTCTTCTATGGCTGTAACTTTCGCATCCCATGAAACCGGAAGAGACCTGAGAAGTTTGTTAACCAGTTCACCATTAGATATAATTTTTCCCAAACTCCTCATACCATTTACTATATTTGTAAATCTAGTATACATTTCACTTATACTTTCAGTTGGTTCCATCCTGAACATCTCATACGTATGAATGAGCATGTTCACTTTAGTGGTCTTCACTTGGTGTGTACCCTCATGGGTAACCTCAAGTGTATCCCAAATTTCTTTGGCGGAAATACAATTTGATATTCTGTTGAATTCACTAGGGTCAAGTGCACAGAATAGCAAATTCATCGCCTTAGCATTTAACTCAGCTTGTTTGATGTCATTGTCATCCCATTCTTCTTTAGATTTCGGGGTGATAATGCCATTAACCAAGTGAGTGGGCTGATGAGGCCCTTTCGTAATTACTCTCCAAATATGATAATCTACAGCTTGTAAATAAATACGCATACAAGTTTTCCAATATGTGTAGTTTGTGCCATTAAAGAAAGGAGGGTGATTTGATGCTTGTCCTTCAACTATACCCATTCCAATTGGGGCGGCCATGATCTTTCACTCAAGATCGTTGGACCTACAAGAGAGTACCGGTGCTCTGATACCACTTGTTGCCCAGATATGGTGCCCAAGAGGGGGGGTGAATTGGATATTTAAAAATTTAAAGCAATATATGTGCTATCAAGTTTTAAGGTGAAGAGTGATAGTGCTTTAATAATTGTGCAATGGAAGCAATGAAATAAAATGGCAATTAAAGAGCTAAAGAAGTAAAAGAGAAAGGCAATGCAAACACACAAGAAATATAGTGGTTCGGTGCACCTAGCACCTACATCCACTCCCCAAGCTCCACTTGGGAATTTCCACTATAATCTTTAGATTACAGCCGACTTGTTTTACCAGGCTCACAAGTCAAAACCTTACACACTTGTTTTGGCTTCGGGCTAACAAGCAAACCTAGTTGGTTTTATCAATTGGCTCACCAACAAACCTCACTCACTTGTTTTGGCTTCGGGCTTACAAGCAACCCTAGTTGGTTTTATCAATTGGCTCACCAACAAACCTCACTCTAGTTTCAAATTCTCTTGAAACTAGCTAAAGACAAAAGAGTATGAAACAATGAATTAAAACTAAACAAACTCCTTTTGAGCAATAATAAATTCGTTGAAGCTCTTGATGGAGACTCTTCAAGCCTTTTCCCTTGGAATCTTTGGACCTCACTAAATGCCAAACACTTGAATGCTGGATTCCTCAAAGATGGAAAACTTTTTGCTAGGGAATCTCTTGGTTTTCTCACTCTTTTGACTTGGAAGTGATTGAAGGCTTTGTACTTTGAATCAACACTTTTTACTTTGTCTCCTTGTCTTTTTTAAAGTTTGGTGGAGGTTAAATACCTCATTCATGCTGAAACAACTCCACAAGACCGTTAGATTCAAAAATATGGCCGTTTATGGCCGTTGGAAATCAAATCAGAAGTTCAGAAAAACTAGCCGTTATGCCATGAGTCGACCTCATGAGTCGACCTCTGGATCAAGTGTCGACCTCATGAGTCGACCTCCAGTAAAATTTAGGCAAAAGTTCAGAATACCATAGTTCTGTCCATTTGAATTCTCAGGCTATGAGTCGACCTCTGGTGTCGACCTCTGGACAGGTGTTGACCTCTGGTGGTCGACCTCTGAAGCGTGCCACTGAGACTTTGCCGTGCCGGCCATGCTGAACTTTTCTTTTCTTCATGAGTCGACCTCTGGTGGTCGACCTTTGACAAGGTGTCGACCTCTGGGGGTCGACCTCTGATCTGAATTTTTCTGAAACTCTTGAGATATACGTGCCATGCTTGAGTTTCTTTAAGCCTTTGTTTCTTTTGTCAAATATTTCTTAACAAGAAGGTCCATTATGAGAATTTTGATCTTGTCCAAGGTAGAAGAGCTCTTTTCCAAATCAGGTAAACTTAGTTTCATCATTGTCCTTTTGATACTCTTTTTGAATAACCTAAGTCCTGAAACTTTATCTTGAGATTAAACATTAGTCCAAACATATACTCAACCTTTTGTTAATCATCAAAACTAAGGAGTCAAAGCCAACAGCTACTGGTGAAAATGTATCATGATAGTCAATGCCTTACATTGACTATACCCTTTCGCCACCAATTTAGCTTTAAAGGTCTCTACCTTACCATTTGTACCTATTTTTCTTTTGTAGATCCATTTACAACCAATAGGTACAATACCCTTTGGTGGATCCACTAAGGACCAAACTTGGATAGAATGCATTGAATCAATTTCTGACTTCATAGCATTTAACCATTTCTCTGAGTTGATGTTTGACATCACCTCATCATAATTCTTAGGATCAATCAATTGATCCTTGTCCCCAACAAGAAACATTTCCTTTAAATCCTCTGTAAGCATACCCAAGTACCTTTCAAGAGGTTTGGAGACTCTAATAGACCTATTAGGTGGAAGAGCATTTATATGTATTGGTTGATTAGGTTCGATCTGTACTACAACTAGCTGCTGTTCAGAGACTTTCTCATCGAGCTCAATTAACCTTCCACTACCACCTTCCTGAATAAACTATTTTTCAAGAAATGTGGCATGTCTGCTCATAATCACATTATGATCTTCTGGAAGGTAAAAATAATATCCTAAAGTTTTTTTAGGATATCCTATAAACCGAGCTTTCACAGATCTAGATTCCAACTTGTCCACCATTAGTCTTTTGACATAAGCAGGACATCCCCAAATCTTGAACTAAGCAAGACTTGGTTTCTTACCATGCCAAATCTCATATGGTGTGGTAGGAATAGATTTAGATGGAACCCCATTTAGAATATAAATTGAAGTTTGTAGGGCATCTCCTCAAAGAAATAAAGGCAAGTCAGTAAAGCTCATCATGGATTGGACCATATCTAATAATGTCCTATTTCTCCTCTCAAATACCTCGTTAAGCTGAGGCATACCTGGTGGAGTCCATTATGAGACTATGCCATTATCCTTAAGATAACCTAAAAATTCCCTACTAAGGTATTCTCCTCCCCGATTTGATCGAAGAACCTTAAGGGTTTTACCTGTTTGTTTCTCTACCTCATGTCTAAATTCCTTGAACTTTCCAAAAACTTCAGATTTGTGTCTCATAAGAAACACATAACCATACTGTGAACAATCATCAGTAAAGGTTATGAAGTAGTAAAAACTACCCCTGGACTGCACATCAAATGGACCACACACATCAGTGTGTACCAGGGCAAGTAATTCTATGGCCCTCTCCCCATGTCCTACAAAGGGTAACTTGGTCATTTTGCCTTGAAGACATGACTCACAACATGGGTATGATTCAGAATTAACTGAATCTAGGATCCCATCCCTTTCCAGTTTATTAATTCTGTCCTCACTTAATGACCGAGCTTTAGATGCCACATAAATTTATCATTTAGGTCATCTCTAGGATGTTTATGTCCTATGGCATTCACTCTAATTTTCTTGTTAATTTTCAAAGATGCATTAGCATGCAAATGATAGAGATTGTCAATTAAAATAGCTTTTGTAACCAATTTATTTCTCAAATAAATACTATAAAAGTCTTTATTGAATATAAATTCAAATCCTTTTTGTGCTAGCACGGAGACAGAAATTAAATTTTTACTAGCTCCAGGTACAAAATAATAATCACTAAGAACTAATCTAAACCCTAAAGATAACACCAGAGAATATGATCCAACGGCTTGAGTAGCAACTTTTGCTCTATTTCCAACACGTAGGACCATCTCACCTTCTCTTAGTATTCTACTTCTTTGTAGACCTTGCATTGAAATGCATATATGAGCAATAGAGCCAGAGTCTAAAATCCAGCTAGAAGTAGATGAAACTGTTTGGTTAGATTCAATAACGAGCATAGGCTTAGCTTCAGAAGGTGCAACATCCTTCTATTTCTTCAAGCTTTCTAGGTAAAGAGGACAATTCCTTTTCTAGTGGCCATCTATATTGCAGTGGAAACATTTCCCTTTGCAAACCTTGGCTTTCTTGGGAGTGTCATTCTTCTTCTATTTGTTCTCCTTCTTCTACTTCTTCATAGGTTCTTCTTCTTCCAAGTAGACTTTCTTTTGGAGGAAGATTGCTCCACTGAGAAAATAGAGCCCCTTGAACTCTTCAGGGTCCCCTCATTACTTACCAGCATGTTTAATAATTCAGGCAAAGTGTAATTTAACTTGTTCATATTATAGTTCATTACAAACTGAGCATATGAACTATTCAGGGACTGGAGGATCAAATCCACCTGAAGCTCCTTGTGAATAGGAATGCCCAGCTTCTCAAGCTGTTCAATATCCTTGATCATTGTCAAACAATGATCGTGCATTGACTGCCCTTCATGTATCTTGTTGTTGAAAAGCCTTTTCAACACTTCGAAGCATGCAATCTGACATTGTTCACCATATAACTTTGGTAGGTGAATTAAAATCGATTTAGCAATTGGCATATCCTTATATTGGCTCTACAATTCATTTAACATTGAAGCCAACATATAACACTTAACCTTATTATCATCTTCCATCCATTTCTCATATGCAATCGTTTGATAAGCATTTGGATGGTCTAGTAGGACAGGGGGTTCGTGGTCAAGCATATAGCCCAACTTCTCAGAACTCAAAACAATTTTGAAGTTTCTCAACCAATCTTTAAAATTAAGGCCAACTAGTCAGTTTGTCTCTAGAATACTGACTAAGGGATTTGAAGCAGACATGGTTAACTACAAGAGTAGAAGATTCAAATTAGATGCTTTATACTTAATTATAAAAATATTCTAGGGTCTTTAAGAAATAATTTTAGAACTCTCACTATTTTCTCGGATCTCTCACACTCCCCGTGGAGATGTGAAAACCTGTGACTCTAGGTTTCTAGTGGGTGCTATGGTCCTATCGATGTGTAGCACCTCATCATATCCGGTTATTGGTAACACACTACACCAATAAGTGGCCAACTCTTGTCCAATGTATCTAATACAAATTATAGCTCTTGGTCTCTAAATCATGGAACCTCAACGTGCCTATTTATTGGTCTAATCATTAGTTAAGTCAGACCCACCATTCATGCTAGACAAAGCCATCATTGAGTCCCTCAACATGCCCGTTTATTGGGCCCAACCCCATCAGTGCCTAGCAACATCTCATGCCTAATAGGGTGGTTGTGTCTTCTCGATGCAACTAGACCACTGTAACCAGCCGAGAATAATCAACACCAGTAGGACACCCGCACACCTACATTGGTGGAAGACCTATGACTTAATATTTATTGGGAGCTTAGGTTCAGGTCTCTTCTAAATTGATCAGCCAAATCATGACTAACCAATTACTTTCAGTCAGCACAATCTCATGTCTGACTAAAATTATATTAGGTCAGCACAATCTCTTGTATGACTTAATATAACCAGCATGGGTGAACTCAAATAAAAAATGACCCTTTTGAAAACTTAATCAACCAAATTAGCTAGGTCAGTTTGATCCATGGGAGGGTTCTGCCAATATACCCTCTTTCTGCCAAACTAGTTGGTTAAGAAAGAGTTAGCCCCAATTAGCAAACCATGATCGAAGTCTTCCTTAGACACCAATTGACTGACAAGATTCAATTAGGTCATCTAATGATCTGGGCTCATCACAAATTAGGTCTTAACTTATCGATTCACTATCAAATGAATCGATCTGACTAGACTACATCTAAAACCAATTTTGAGCACACTTGACCTAACCCTAATCATTATCCGATTAGGTTAAGTCACTTGCTCGAAATGATATTAGGGTTACTAGTTGATCTAATCAAGCCCTAATCACGCAGCCCAATCTCTAGACCTAATTTATTCAACCCAAACCCTCATGCACCTAATTTGATTTTCTAGATCAAATCAATTTTAAAATTAGGTTCAAGTGCATGATTTTAATGGTTTATGATCATAAATCATATTTAAGATCTAAATCCTAATTTTGTGCATCTCGTACAGCAACATACATATCATAAATCAATCAAAATCCTTTTGAAAATTCCTTTTCAAAATCAGGTATACATCAAAGTAGGACAACTTTGCACTATAGGGGGTAAACCCTATAGCAGGACAACCTTATGTCACTTTGTGAAACCCTTGATCAATTATATTTTAGATTATTAAATTTAATTTCAGATCAAAAAATTATGATTTTAATTTCAAAAATAATTTTTCAAACAATAAAATTCTATGCTAGAACAATCTCATGTTCAACATAGATCTAATACAATCATAATTATCTATCTGATCTGATTATTTTTCAGATCAGATTCTCATGCATGCATGTTAAAGAGAGAATCGTGGCTCTAATACCACTATTAGTTTTCTCCCAGGAACAAAAAATTGCAATTAAACAGGCATCAGCAGCCTATCGCAGTGGAAGCAGATATAAAAATAATTTTATATCTAATCATGCAAATCATAAATAAATCTAATTTATTTATCATAAATCTTTAACATGCTGCATAACATAATAAAAATATTAGATCTAAAATAAAAATTATTTTAAGCATAAAATACTTACCTGGATCACTATTCGGGCTTGCTTTGAAAAGTGTACAGATCTGCTACTAAAAGTCGGGATTCTGTCGGAGCCGCACAATCGCCCGGCCTCTGCTGGTATCCACACAAAGCTCCACAACCAAGTCATAGAGGGCATCGGACTGCTAGATCCTTGTAGCCCTCTTCTCTTTCAGCAAATCATCCACTTTAAAAACTGTACCGATCCGAATCAGGACCGACTTTCAACTTCTGTCTTGCAATCTTGGATCTGTAAGACCTTGGACCCTTTTTCTCTTCTTTCTCTAGTAGAGCATCTCTTTAGATCTCACAGAAGAAAAGAGAAAATAAATAAAAGGTGAAGAATAGTATCTTGGCATTAGGAGAGAGAACCCCTGGTATAGCACCCAAGAGAAGAAAAGATGCCATAAATTAATTCACAATGGAAGGAGAGAACTATTCATGCTAATAATCAGATTTCTTGGTCAGCCACATTACTTCCTTTTTAAATTCAAGTTCTCCCATCCCTTTAAACCAAAACACTGGTGTTTCAATTTCAACCGATTGAAAATTAAGAGGAGTGGAAGAGAAGGACTCTTCCCTCTCTTATTTTTTTTATGCCAAACTAATATTAGAGCCTTGGTTTTGCTTCTATCTTGCAGGTTAGCCTCAAAGCCAAAATGGACTCAAGCAAAGAAGAGAAATGTGATTGTGGGAGCTCACCCAAGGTATGAATTAGGCTAACCCCGGCATCGAATAGGTTGTGCTCGGCCAGTAGGTCCTGAAGGGGAGGTGGTGTGGACACCAGAAACTGAAAGAAACTTCACTCCAACAAGGTTAGCCTTATCCCAATTTGGATCGAAGATAATTAGGTTACCTTGTATTCTTTAGTTCAAAAATGTTTTATTTTCAAGAGCCATTTCCTTTTCAAGAGTCCTATAAATGTTTTATTTTCAAGAGCCATTTCCTTTTCAAGAGTCCTGTAATTAATCAAGAGTGTTTATTGAGTCCTGTAATTACTTTAAAAAAAAAAAATCATTTCCTGTAAGTCCATTTCAAGTTTTAAAGTTTAGGTCAGTCAAGTCAGTTCAGTTGAGTTAAGTCTTAAAGCAATGAAAGCCAGCAACAAGACTCAAATTCTGGACCCCAGAATTTGACTACATGAAGAAGAGAAGACACATCAACCAAGCAAGAGAAAAGGACCATCAACTAGGACCACTTGGCACCACATGTCATTCCTTATCCAAGTAGAAGACCATCTCATCATGCCACGTCATCAGGCGCCACCTCACTAGCCACCTCATCACTCTTTGGCGCCAACAAGGAAGATTTAAATTCAAGGAGGTTGGCCACACCCCTCCAAGTCCTCCACCAAATCCTCCAACCCCCCCCCATCCCTCCAAACTCTCCACCAAATCCTCCAACCCCCCTTGTAATCCTCCTCAATTTGGGGAGTTTTTAAATTTCAAAAGCTAGCTTTGTGAGGTTATTAAAGGCCTTGGACGCTGATTGTAAAGGGGATTGATTTTGGGAATGAATAAAAATTGAAGTTGAATTTTGGAAGTAGAAGTTGTCTTGTATTTTTTTTTCCTTATGTGAAAGTTTCCCATCTTCTTTATCCATGCCAAAGCCATTCTTTTCCCCTAGCAAAGCATCTTCCAAGCTCACGTGAAGGCATTGGAGTCAGCCAGATCTTCTCAAATTTCTGTTCTTAGTTCATAAATTCTCCCATCCCTTCTATATGATATTATCCTTCTTCCTTAACTTTGATCTTCATTGCAGGGTCCTTCGAAGTCTTTGATTTGTGAACCGGGTTCAACTTGACAAAGAACCAACAAGCTGAAGCCCCAAGTCCAGGGTTCTGATCTCTGTTATCCAGGTTCTTCAGTTCTGATCATTGGTAGTTTCAAGGTATGAATCAAAAGAAGGTTGGAAAGCTCATCAAGGTAAGTCCACAATCATCAGCCCCTATTATCTAGATCTTCTTCCTTCTTAGTTTAGGATTGTGTCTAATCAAGTAAAAGTCCCATTTCTTATAATCCTTAAGTCTTATTATGATGAGTACAATGCTAGTGTAATTAGGTTTCATTGCTCTACAAACCATATTCAAAACATTAATCATATGCTTGCCGCATCATCTTGGTATCAGAGCATGGTCGGATAATTTCCTGCATTTAGATATGTTGCATGCATACTTGTTATCTAGTTAATTTTTTTTAAAAATCCAAGAAAGATCCAAAATTCACGCCTCCTGAGCGGGTGTACTCTAGTACACTATCACGACCCATGGAAATAATGAGCCCCTGGCCGGACGTGAATTTTTTAGATTGAAGTTTGGGTAAGCTATTGCACTTGTTTGATTAGGTTCTGTTTTCTGAAAATTTGCATCTGTTTACTGTAATCCGTCTACAGCTCCAAAGGCAAGTTACTAATTTTTTGTTGAAATATTTTTTTTCTTGTTCCTTTTTAAGGCAGTTATCACCATATTAAATTTCATCATCAGAAAAAAATTATAAAAAAAATGAAAATTTATGCAGTTCGATACTATCATTAGGGTTCTGTTATGTCCTTTTTTATTTATCTTCATTTGTAGGATCTGCTTAGAGTAGTACAGATTTTAGTTTTAAAACTTCTTTCATCTGCATTGAAACATATAAGTTAGAAATCCTTTGTGAATTTTTCAGAATTTTTGAATATTTTTTTCATCACGTTTTCCACACCACTTTCAAACTGCAACACACTTCTGCAGCACCTTTGCATTTCATTCATCTCATGAGAAATCAAATTAAGGGCATCAATTTGACATAGGGTCAGGGTTTCATCACCTATCCCTAGCCCAAAAATCACCACCCAGCATATCGATCCCAGCCCGTTAATTAAAATTGAGTAGAACGTTAATTGCCCTAGTGGGTTAGGGACACCAACAAGTTGGGTTCAGGTTAGGGTCAAGTTAACTGTGTCAGCTAATTGGTGTGTGCTTACTAGCTTGATGTCTAGGATTGGTGCATCAGGGCTTGTGATTTGGTCCACCTACCTGGCCAATCTCAGATTGGTGTCTAAGGTTTGGCAATCAGGGACCTTCACTCCCCTCCACCTACTTGGCTAAGTCCTATAAGTACTACTAGCTAGTTGGTTCACTTAATTAGACCTCTAATTTGTGCTCTAGGTCTAGGAAATCTTAGCTCGAGCTTGAGTCTACTTGCATACATGAAAACTAGATCAGGGGCCTCATATTCACCAGTCTAGACCCAGTCCAGTGTAGCCATGGACCCGAATCTTGAAACCATGCTGAAAGGCCTAAATGATCTAATGGCCCAATTGAACCAAATTCTGGCTAAACAATTTCCCTTAGACCAACCAACTCCTACTATCCCATTAGCTCATATGAATGATAGGAGTAAGAACCCTGAAGTACAAGTTGAGTTCATTAATACCCAAGACTTAGGGTATCCTCAAACTGAAGGGCTAGGGAAGGAAGAAGGCAAATCTGAACCTAGTAAATATGTGTATGAGACTAACATAAGTTTAATAGATGAATATGAAGGGGAAGACTGTGAAGAAAACAACTTTAGTACCTTACTTGAGGAAACCTTTGGTAAAGAAAAGATTATTGAGCCTAGTCTTGAAACATCAGAACAACCAAAATTTAGTGAGGACTTGGTTCCCTAAGACAATGCCCTCAGGAAGAACCCAATACTTTAGCTTCGACACAAGAACTCCTTCAGGTACCTGAGAAGAACCCAATCATTATTTTAGAAGACTTTCCTGATGACCTTCAACTACCTAGAAGCATCCCACCTGTAGATCAAAATTCTAATCTTAAGGTCATCATGAGTAACCAAGGTCTGTTTCAAGATTCTCCTAAATTACCCCAAGTCTCGGATTCCTATCATAATTTTAGAGCCATTAAGTTTCATTTTGATGAGATTACTAGGATGCATGAGCTTTTAAGGCTTATTCCTTTTGCTACCTACTTTTGGAAAACCTTATGGGATTTGCTAGGAACCCATGGTAAATTCTCATGTGCATGCCAGACCAGGGTCAAACCTAGAGAGTCAATAATCTGTTAGGTTTAGGCCCTAGAGAGTCCAATAAAATTCCTCTCAATAAGGATGCCTAGTTCAGTCTGCATTTCGTAAGTGCTTGTGTAAGTTTCTGAGTCTGCTGAGTCTTTTGCATAGCATGTCACAAATCTGCACAAAGAAATCAGTAATAAGATCAACCTGAGCAATGAAACTTATAAACACTTAGCTGACTCACATAAGAAGGCTAAAGAATTATGTGAAGGGGATTATGCGATGATTAGGCTCAACCCTGAACGGTTCTCCTCTGGAACCATAAAGAAGCTGCATACCCATGGAGCGGGACCTTTCCAGATCTTAAAGAAAATAGGGCCTAATGCATATGTTTTGGAACTTCCACCTGATATGGGTATCAGTACAACCTTTAATGTTTTAGACCTAGTAGAATACAAAGAACCAGTACTAATACCTAGTGAGCCTTTTGGGCCAGAAACTTTCATTGAGAGTGAACATATTTCCGAGTGTCCACCACCAACCCTGCCTGAGCGGAGAGAGAGGATTGAAAGAATCCTGGATGACTAGACCATTACTACCAGGAATAAGGAGTATCAGCGATACCTGGTTCAATGGCAAGGTCGACCTGAGTTCGACAACTCTTGGATTACCCGAGAGGACCTGCAAAGACTTAACCCAGACTTGTTCGAGCATTACCAGGGCAAAACTAAACCATACTCGACTGGATCGAGTTCTGCCCACCCTAGGAGAATTGGTGTGGACACCAGAAACTGAAAAAAACCTCACTCCAACAAGGTTAGCCTTATCCCAATTTGGATCGAAGATAATTAGGTTACCTTGTATTCTTTAGTTCAAAAATGTTTTATTTTCAAGAGCCATTTCCTTTTCAAGAGTCCTGTAAATGTTTTATTTTCAAGAGCCATTTCCTTTTCAAGAGTCTTGTAAATGTTTTATTTTCAAGAGCCATTTCCTTTTCAAGAGTCCTGTAATTAATCAAGAGTGTTTATTGAGTCCTGTAATTACTTTAAAAAAAAAAATTTCATTTCCTGTAAGTCCGTTTCAAGTTTTAAAGTTTAGGTCAGTCAAGTCAGTTCAGTTGAGTTAAGTCTTAAAGCAATGAAAGCCAGCAACAAGACTCAAATTCTGGACCCCAGAATTTGACCACATGAAGAAGAGAAGACACATCAACCAAGCAAGAGAAAATGACCATCAACTAGGACCACTTGGCACCACATGTCATTCCTTATCCAAGTAGAAGACCATCTCATCATGCCATGTCATCAGGCACCACCTCACTAGCCACCTCATCACTCTTTGGTGCCAACAAAGAAGATTTAAATTCAAGGAGGTTGGCCACACCCCTCCAAGTCCTCCACCAAATCCTCCAACCCCCCCCATCCCTCCAAACTCTCCACCAAATCCTCCAACCCCCCCTTGTAATCCTCCTCAATTTGGGAAGTTTTTAAATTTCAAAAGCTAGCTTTGTGAGGCTATTAAAGGCCTTGGACACCCATTGTAAAGGGGATTGATTTTGGGAATGAATGAAAATTGAAGTTGAATTTTGGAAGTAGAAGTTGTCTTGTATTTTTTTTTCCTTATATGAAAGTTTCCCATCTTCTTCCTCCATGCCAAAGCCATTCTTTTCCCCTAGCAAAGCATCTTCTAAGCTCACGTGAAGGCATTGGAGTCAGCCAGATCTTCTCAAATTTTTGTTCTTAGTTCATAAATTCTCCCATCCCTTCTATATGTTATTATCCTTCTTCCTTAACTTTGATCTTCATTGCAGGGTCCTTCGAAGTCTTTGATTTGTGAACCGGGTTCACCTTGACAAAGAACCAACAAGCTGAAGCCCCAAGTCTAGGGTTCTGATCTCTGTTATCCAGGTTCTTCAGTTCTGAGTGTTGGTAGTTTCAAGGTATGAATCAAAAGAAGGTTGGAAAGCTCATCAAGGTAAGTCCATAATCATTAGCCCCTATTGTCTAGATCTTCTTCCTTCTTAGTTTAGGATTGTGTCTAATCAAGTAAAAGTCCCATTTCTTATAATCCTTAAGTCTTATTATGATGAGTACAATGCTAGTGTAATTAGGTTTCATTGCTCTACAAACCATATTCAAAACATTAATCATATGCTTGCCGCATCAGGAGGAATCTGGGAGATGACTAGTTGGTTGTGAAAGATTGTGCCCTGAAAGCCAATTGAAATATTGTAATTTTGATCCCAAAATCAATGAATTGACATTTTATAAAAGCATTATTTTCATCATTTGCTGTGTCTTTTTGATTTTATGATGAACTCCATAGATTAGGGCTATGGTTCTAGGGTTATGATGAGATCATACCAGTGAGACCTAAAGCCTTAAAACCCTAATCTAAAATATTCCTGGTCGATGGGACATTGAGTTGGGGATCAATGTTTCTGGCAAGACCAGCACATCCTATATATGTTTTGTAATAAGGGTGACTGATCTCACAGTCACTTGTGTTTGACACTAATGCTAGAATCTGAGTGTTCATTGGAGAATGAGTTCACTGAATTGATCCAGATTGAGAATATCTAATGGAACCTTATCTGTTTGTCAATAGATAATTCTCATAGTGGGAGTAGTGCATGTGGTCCTTTGACCTGAGACTACCATAGTACCTTATATACATGAATCCATACTTTGGTTCGCAGTCAATCATGACACTGAGTCATGCACGAGGTGATACTGGTTATGGTGGATTGTATATGGAGGTTGTGAGTAGGTCAACAAGGAATTGATCAGCCCTAGTAAGAGGGAATAGCATCCAGCTAATTTCAAATGATGGATTCAGGAAACCTTTGATCAAAGTATGAACATTAGAGTTATTTTCTAATGGTTCATTAATGAATCATCATTATAAAGATTGATCTAGGGATGAATATGAAAATTGGATTTGACAAATATCCATATTCATAATCATATTCGGGATGCAAGTTGATCAAAGGACTGAATTGCCTGGTAACTCACCACTGAAGGGTATTTTGGTAATTCCACCAAAATTCCACATCTTCCGGGTAGACATGATACGTTGCTAGACGTCAATCTTGTCTTGTAGGTATATGATTGAATCATGGTAATTCAAATCAGTCAATTTGAATTAGATTCTAATTGACCGAGTCGAGCTAGTTTGAGTTGACCTAAATCGGCTTGGTTGAGATCTAACCGAATTAAGTCAAATAGCACTCGGACCTACTGCTGGCTAGGTGTGGAACCCAATGGGTCACACACAAAAGAAAATTGATGAAGGATTTAATTTGGAATTAAATCATGTTTGCAGGATAAACACACTAGCATGTGTTGCAGACCAAATTTCTATTCGAATTTGGTTCCGAATTGGGCTTAATTGGGTTCTAATTGAACCAGATTAAGGTCCAATTTAGTTTTTAGGACATTGGGCTAACCCATGGCTGAACCCAAGTGAACTTAGTTCACTGAGACTCTCTCTCCAAGCCGCCCCCTCCCTCTTCTCACCCGCGCGCGCCAAGAAAGAAAAGTCCACGCGCGTGGACTTCTCTTAAAATACGTGAGAAAGAAAACGTCAGAGAAAAATCTGAAAAGGGGCATTTCAGATCCTTGTCTGGCTCCCTTGGATCTAGATCTGATGGCCAGAAAAATTTAAGAAAAAGATACGTCGCTTTTCGGTCGCAAATCCGTCTCCAAAAGTCACGATCCTTCCTGAAGTTTTTCCGAGAGTTCTCCTCGTCGGAAAAACGAAAATCAAATCGAAGAATCATGATTTTTGGTTGAGGGGACACGTGAGGAATGAGGGATCGTGATCCCTGGGGTTTCAGAGGGTTGCGTTGTTTCGAGATGACACCCCTCTGAGATCTATAAATAGGGTTGGGGTTCTCGGGGGTTTTCACGCAACATAGTTCAGAGATCCAATTCCCTCACTTCCTCTCCAGAATACTCCTTCCTCTTGTTCTTGTTGGGTATTGTTTCCCTTACAGAGGTATCCTCTGTCGAAACTCTGACCCTAAACAAGAATAAGAAGAAGGTCTTGAACGGTAAAGGAAAGAACAGGGAAAGGATCTTTTCTTCTTTTCCTTCTTGAATTAAGACTTTGACTGTCTTAATTTTTTCTTCCAATTCAATTCAAGAAAAGGGATTCAAGAAAGGGAATTCTTGAAGAAAATTCAAGAAGAGGAAAGAAGGAAGAAAAAGAAATTTTCAAGAAAGAAAATTTCAGCCTAAAGGTCCAAGAATTGAATTCTTGAAAAAGAATTCAAGAAGAGGAACCAAGAAATAGAAATTTTGTCTTCATTGTTTTTCTGTGTGGATCACCATTGGAGGGTGAACATTTGGGCACCTGGTGGAGATTCAGAGTTTGGATTTTGTGATACAGGTTAGTATCTTAATTTGAGATTAAATCTTATATAAACATCTTATATGTTTTAATTCTTTTAAGGAGATTTTGGATTGAAGGTTTGGTGAAGATTTCATAAAGATAAAAAATTTTGAAATCTATGATTCCGCCTTGCCACCGAATCCTACAGTGGTATCAGAGCCTCCTTATTAAGATTAAAATATATATTCTGAATTTTAGATGCATATTTATAAAAGTAACATGAGATGTAATATATGTTTGTTATAATGTCACCAATTAGGGTTTTCACTCAAACCCTAATTGTTGTAGAGATATGCATAGAGATCTAGTCATCATACTGAAATAAGGTTGCCCTGGCATAATGGTGGATCCATTATGTGGTAAATGGTTGTCCTAGTATGATGACACACTAATCACATTTTTGTGTTAATTATGTATATATGTTTGATGTATGCCACTAATTAAGGTTTTCACTTAAACCTTAATTTGCATAGAGATATGTTTAGCCTTCTAGTCATCATACTGAAATAAGGTTGCCCTGGCATAATGGTGGATCCAATATGTGGTAAATGGTTGTCCTAGTATGATGGCACACTATGGCACATATTTGCTAGAATGTGCTTTGTTTTAATAAAGCCCTCTTTAACAACATATTAAGTTGTAGTGTCATATACCAAAAGCAAAAATAATCAATATGATTAGTTTATCATTCGGTGTCTAGGAAAAGTGGTTCATGATCGATAAAGAGGACGTGGTTTTTAATTGGTTCCGTTGACTGACCTGGCCAATTCTTATTGGTGTCTAAGGAAAGCAACGGGGGGACTCCCACCACTCTCCCACTTACCTGGCCGGTATGATTAACTTAATTATTGTTTGATATGCTCAGTGTAATATTCACTACATATGGCTTTCCTTCATGCCAAGTCATTATTATGTTATGATCCATATTAGGTTTGTTGTGTACACACAAGGCCTTTTTTTCTTTATGGTGACTAACATAATTTTTGCTTGGTACATTTGATGCTTATGGAATGATTTGATATAATACTTTGTTGTGTACACACAAGGGTATTTTAATTAATATCATGACTATATAGCAATGAAGGGTCTAACTTAACTAAAATATTATAGTTTGTTGTGTACACACAAGGCTATTAATATTTTAGAGGCCAAGATAAGTTGAGAATTGTATGAATTACAATTGGAAAGAGTTTTCCTACCTTTGAACTTATATAAGATTTGTTGTGTCACACAAGGTCTTTTATAAGGAATTAGGATCTCAACCCCACTAAGAGAACCAATTAGGGTTTTCTCGATCATCACATTGAGGGTTATGGTGCTTGATAAAATAGTGGGAGACATAATTAAGTTAAAGTCCTAATTTAATTATGTTTTGTCAACATTGATTGTCTGCTCATATAATGTTGTTTGTTAATGTAGATTAAATGGCCTCTTTACTCTCACTCCGTAGCATTCTTGATGCAAATAAATTGACTGGACCAAACTATGTTGATTGGTTGAGAAACCTGAAGATAGTACTCAGCCAAGAAAGAATTTCTTATATTCTTGATACCCCAACCTTGGAACCATTAGGGGAAGATGCCTCGCAAGAGGATAAGACCACATATAACACGTGGCAAAATGACTCACTTACTGTCAAGTGTATAATGCTTGCCTCTATGACCAATGAGTTACAGAGGCAACATGATAGCATGGACACAAACTCCATATTGCTCAATTTAAAAGAACTTTATGGAGAACATAGTCGAACTGCAAGATATGAAATATCTAAGCAGTTATTCCGTGCAAGGATGACAGAAGGTACATCCGTACAAGACCATGTATTAAAGGTTATTGACCTAATCACCCGATTGGGTCAATTGGGTTTTGTCATGGATGGGGAGTTGAATCAGGATTTAATCCTGCAGTCACTCCCAGAGTCATTTTCACAGTTTGTTCTTAATTATCATATGAACAAACTTAACACTTCCTTGCCTGAGCTGTTGAATATGTTAAAAACAGCAGAGAGCCATTTAAAGAAAAATAAGGCTCCACTTCTTCTTGTGGATGGTGTAAACAAGAAGAAAATAGGCAAAAAGGGTTCCAAGAGGAGGTTAAATCCAAAAGGGGGCATCAAGAAAAAGAAAGGAAAGAAGGCCTCTGGATAAATGACCTGCTTTCATTGTGGCAAGCCGGGTCACTGGAAAAGAAACTGCAAGGTTTACCTTGCAAGTCTGAAGCCCGGTGCTAGTAATGCACCAACAGGTATGTATGAGGTACATGCAATTTTGTCATTAGACACTTCTAATTCAAACTCTTGGGTATTGGATACTGCTTGTGGTCATCATATCTGCAAATCATTGCAGGGACTACAGAACATTAGAGTTTTGAAGGATGGCGACTTCGAGCTCTACGGTGCTGGAGGAGATTCCATCCAAGCAGAAGCTGTAGGGACTTATATGTTGAAGCTGCCTTCTGGGAAGATTTTAGAGTTAAAGAATTGTTATTTTATGCCTAGAATCATTAGAAACATCATATCTGTACCCTTGTTACTTAAACAAGGATATATTATGAATGTAATGAGCAGTGGCTGCTCAATCAGTTTTTCTAATGAAATAATATTTAATGGCATATTTTGCAATGGTCTCTTAACTTTATCTTCTGATGACAATATACTACATGTTAGTAATAAACGAAAAAGAGATGAAGTAAACAATACTTAACTTTGGCACAATCGTCTTGGACATATTAGTGAGCAGAGGATTAACAAGTTATACAAGGAAAAATTCCTTAATCCTTATGACTATGAATCATTAGGAACTTGTGAATCATGTCTCATGGGTAAAATGACCAAGACTCCATTTAGTGGACATAATGAAAGGACAACAGAGTTATTAGGACTCATACACACTGATGTATGTGGACCTATGACAACTCAGGCCAAGGGTGGATACTCATATTTCATCACATTCACTGATGACTTTTCAAGGTACGGATTTGTGTATCTAATGAAACATAAGTCCGAAGCTTTTGAAAAATTTTTAGAGTATCAAAGTATGGTAGAGAAACAAACGGGGAAAAGTATTAAGATCCTTCGATCAGATAGAGGAGGTGAATACTAATCCACCGAGTTTCTTGATCACCTTAAACAAAAGGGAATCATCTCTGAATGGACTCCTCCTTACACACCACAATTAAATGGTGTTGCTGAAAGGAGAAATCATACTTTATTAGATATGGTACGGTCCATGATGTGCTTCACAGACTTACCTGTTTCTTTCTGGGGATATGCCTTGGAAACAGCGGCTAATATTTTGAATAGAGTACCATCCAAATCTGTATCTGGCATTCCATATGAGTTATGGAGGGGAAAGAAACCCAATCTTAAGCACCTTAAGATATGGGGATGTCCAGCTTATGTCAAAAGAAATTTTGGACAAAAGCTTGATGCTAGAGCAGAAAAATGTCTATTTGTTGGATATCCCAAAAATAGTATAGGATATCTATTCTACCACCCTACTGAACAAAAGATTTTAGTCAGTAGGCATGCCATTTTTATGGAAAAGGAATTCATCCTACAAAAGGGCAGTGGGAGAAATATTGAACTTGAAGAAGTTCAACAAATAGATACATCTCAACAAAATCATAACACAGTTAGTATAGAACCTGAACACACCACTCCTATCCGTAAGTCTGATAGAGTGCGACATGCACCTGAAAGGTATGGGTTCATTATTGAAAATAATGAAGCCCGAATCATTGATAATGATGAGCCTCTAACATATACGGATGCTGTCATAAGTAGTGACTCAGACAAATGGCTGGAAGCCATGAGATCCGAAATGGACTCCATGTATGTCAACCAAGTCTGGACTTTGGTTGATGCACCAGAGAGTGTTAACCCTATTGGATGCAAATGGGTCTATAAGAAAAAGATTGGGACAGATGGCCAAGTTGAAACTTATAAAGCCAGATTAGTGGCTAAGGGTTTCAGACAAAAACAGGGAATAGATTATGATGAAACATTTTCTCCTGTTGCCATGCTCAAATCTATTCGGATCATGCTTGCTATAGCAGCATATCATGATTATGAAATCTGGCAGATGGATGTGAAGACTGCATTCCTCAATGGTTTCCTTGAGGAAGAGGTTTATATGTCACAGCCAGAAGGTTTTGTCTTGGAGACTAAACCTAATCAGGTATGTAGGCTAAAGAAATCTATTTATGGATTAAAGCAAGCATCTAGGAGTTGGAACATCCGATTTGATAAGACAGTCAAAGAATTTGACTTTATCAAAAATGAGGATGAACCTTGTGTGTACAAGAAGACTAGTGGGAGTGCCATAGTTTTCTTGGTTCTGTATGTAGATGACATACTCCTCATTGGGAATGATATCCCAATGTTACAATCAGTCAAGGTATGGTTATCTAAACAGTTTTCCATGAAAGACTTGGGAGAAGCATCTTATATACTAGGCATCAAGATCTATAGAGATAGATCTAGGAGGATGCTAGGTTTATCCCAGTCTAGGTACATTGACCAAGTGCTAAAAAGATTTAGCATGGAGGAAAGTAAAAGAGGTTACTTACCTATTGATCATGGCATACATCTTTCTAAGAAGATGTCTCCTAAGACACCTGAAGAAAGAAATAGAATGAATTCGGTACCTTATGCTTCGGCAGTAGGGTCTATTATATATGCTATGTTATGTACTAGGCCTGATGTGGCATATGCCTTAGGTATAGCCAGCAGGTTTCAGGCTGATCCAGGAGAGGATCATTGGAAGGCTGTGAAAAATATTCTTAAGTACTTAAGAAGAACTAAGGATATTTTTCTAATATACGGAGGATCTGATCTTAAACTAGAAGCTTATTCAGATTCTAGTTTTCAATCAGATCCAGATGACAGCAAATCTATATCTGGGTATGTTTTTACCCTTAATGGAGGAGCTGTAAGTTGAAAAAGTTCTAAAAAGCAAACTGTAGATGACTCAACAACTGAGGCAGAGTACATTGCTGTTAGTGAAGCTGCCAAGGAAGCTGTCTGGATGAAGAAGTTCATATCAGAGTTGGGCGTAGTTCCTGAGATTGAAGGTCCAGTATCACTTTACTGTGATAATACGGGGGCTGTTGCTCAAGCAAAGGAACCAAGAGCTCATCACAAATCAAAGCACATTCTGAGACGCTTCCATCTCGTTCGAGAGATTGTCGAAAGACAAGAAGTCTGCATTAAAAGGGTAGAAACAAAGAACAACGTAGCAGACCCGTTCACTAAGGCTCTATCACAGCGAGAGTTTGATCGCCACCTTGATTGTATGGGGTTAAGATTTAAAGGCGATTGGCTTTAGTGCAAGTGGGAGATTGAAAGATTGTGCCCTGAAAGCCAATTGAAATATTGTAATTTTGATCCCAAAATCAATGAATTGACATTTTATAAAGGCATTATTTTCATCATTTGCTGTGTCTTTTTGATTTTATGATGAACTCCATAGATTAGGGCTATGGTTCTAGGGTTATGATGAGATCATACCAGTGAGACCTAAAGCCTTAAAACCCTAATCTAAAATATTCCTGGTCGATGGGACATTGAGTTGGGGATCAATGTTTCCGGCAAGACCAGCACATCCTATATATGTTTTGTAATAAGGGTGACTGATCTCACAGTCACTTGTGTTTGACACTAATGCTAGGATGTGAGTGTTCATTGGAGAATGAGTTCACTGAATTGATCCAGATTGAGAATATCTAATGGAACCTTATCTGTTTGTCAATAGATAATTCTCATAGTGGGAGTAGTGCATGTGGTCCTTTGACCTGAGACTACCATAGTACCTTATATACATGAATCCATACTTTGGTTCGCAATCAATCATGACACTGAGTCATGCACGAGGTGATACTGGTTATGGTGGATTGTATATGGAGGTTGTGAGTAGGTCAACAAGGAATTGATCAGCCCTAGTAAGAGGGAATAGCATCCAGCTAATTTCAAATGATGGATTCAGGAAACCTTTGATCAAAGTATGAACATTAGAGTTATTTTCTAATGGTTCATTAATGAATCATCATTATAAAGATTGAGCTAGGGATGAATATGAAAATTGGATTTGACAAATATCCATATTCATAATCATATTCGGGATGCAAGTTGATCAAAGGACTGAATTGCTCGGTAACTCACCACTGAAGGGTATTTTGGTAATTCCACCAAAATTCCACATCTTCCGGGTAGACATGATATGTTGCTAGACGTCAATCTTGTCTTGTAGGTATATGATTGAATCATGGTAATTCAAATCAGTCAATTTGAATTAGATTCTAATTGACCGAGTCGAGCTAGTTTGAGTTGACCTAAATCGGCTTGGTTGAGATCTAACCGAATTAAGTCAAATAGCACTCGGACCTACTGCTGGCTAGGTGTGGAACCCAATGGGTCACACACAAAAGAAAATTGATGAAGGATTTAATTTGGAATTAAATCATGTTTGCAGGATAAACACACTAGCATGTGTTGCAGACCAAATTTCTATTCGAATTTGGTTCCGAATTGGGCTTAATTGGGTTCTAATTGAACCAGATTAAGGTCCAATTTAATTTTTAGGACATTGGGCTAACCCATGGCTGAACCCAAGTGAACTTAGTTCACTGAGACCCTCTCTCCAAGCCGCCCCCTCCCTCTTCTCACCCGCGCGCGCCAAGAAAGAAAAGTCCACGCGCGTGGACTTCTCTTAAAATGCGTGAGAAAGAAAACGTCGGAGAAAAATCTGAAAAGGGGCATTTCAGATCCTTGTCTGGCACCCTTGGATCTGGATCTGATGGCCAGAAAAATTTAAGGAAAAGATCCATCGCTTTTCGGTCGCAAATCCGTCTCCAAAAGTTGCGATCCTTCCTGAAGTTTTTCCGAGAGTTCTCCTCGTCGGAAAAACGAAAATCAAATCGAAGAATCATGATTTTTGGTTGAGGGGACGCATGAGGAATGAGGGATCGTGATCCCTGGGGTTTCAGAGGGTTGCGTTGTTTCGAGATGACACCCCTCTAAGATCTATAAATAGGGTTGGGGTTCTCGGGGGTTTTCACGCAACATAGTTCAGAGATCCAATTCCCTCACTTCCTCTCCAGAATACTCCTTCCTCTTGTTCTTGTTGGGTATTGTTTCCCTTACAGAGGTATCCTCTGTCGAAACTCTGACCCTAAACAAGAATAAGAAGAAGGTCTTGAACGGTAAAGGAAAGAACAGGGAAAGGATCTTTTCTTCTTTTCCTTCTTGAATTAAGACTTTGACTGTCTTAATTTTTTCTTCCAATTCAATTCAAGAAAAGGGATTCAAGAAAGGGAATTCTTGAAGAAAATTCAAGAAGAGGAAAGAAGGAAGAAAAAGAAATTTTCAAGAAAGAAAATTTCAGCCTAAAGGTCCAAGAATTGAATTCTTGAAAAAGAATTCAAGAAGAGGAACCAAGAAATAGAAATTTTGTCTTCATTGTTTTTCTGTGTGGATCACCATTGGAGGGTGAACATTTGGGCACCTGGTGGAGATTCAGAGTTTGGATTTTGCGATACAGGTTAGTATCTTAATTTGAGATTAAATTTTATATAAACATCTTATATGTTTTAATTCTTTTAAGGAGATTTTGGGTTGAAGGTTTGGTGAAGATTTCATAAAGATAAAAAATTTTGAAATCTATGATTCCGCCTTGCCACCGAATCCTACAGGTTGTACACCTCCTGGTTAGCGGCCTCTACTTTGGAGTTGATATTCGAGGACCGGTCTGGGTCTAAAGCCCAATCGACCCCTTCGACCAAGGCAAAGAATACTTGTTCTTCCACCCTTGATGGAAGAAGGAAGTTTGAATTTCATGACCCCCAGGCGAGGGGCCATGAACCACCACCCCTCATCAAATGGTTGGTGTTTCAAGGTGAAGAGTACCCTGAAAAGGAAAAAATGGACAACGATCCCATAAAAATGGCAAAGAACGGTAAAACAAGAAATAACCCTAATGGCATTGGGGACGAGTTGGGATGGAACCAAGTGAAAGTTTCTAAGAAAAGAGAGGAAGAAGGGGTGAAGAAGTAGACGAAGGCCCCTGAGGAAGAATCCTCGTATAAGGCAATCCGGCCTGGGCTACTGGAGGTGACCTGCTCTCCCAGTCCTGAAATTGAAAGCCGGATAGAGTCCGGGATTCTGTAGGTGTCCTGGAGTCAAGAGAGGTCAACCTTGGTCATCATTGAGGTGATGCCAGAGGGACCGGCTACACCAGATGGAACAGAATGGACAGGAAAAATAGAAGAGATGGGGGGAGCAGAAGAAGCAGCAGGAACAGAAGGAGGGGATGCGCTAGGTTGGCCTATGAAGATCCTTGTCAACCAGGGACCCCTATGAATGCTAAGAAAGACTTCATCCTCGTTATCGGAGGATGGGATCCTGGGCTAAGAGGGCCCTACCTCACTGGAGTCCCCCGAATGGAAGCATCTCCAGTCAGATGGATCCATCCAAAAGCAAAGGTGGGGGAGATGCTGACAGAAAGAAACCTAGAGACTCTAAAAATGGTAAACTCCCTCGGTGCAAGCCGAAGAAGAAGACTAAGGAGACAAAGGAAAGGAAAACTAACTTGAATGCCTCGAAAAGAAGGGTCAGACTGGGAAAGAAAGGGCTCTAGTTCGTCTTAAGCTTGAAGGTTCGAAAGAAATAGTTTGGAAAAAGTTTTCTTCCTTTTCAAAAATAGCCTGATAGCACTCGTATGTCCTTTCGATTTCTCACCATGGATGTGAGCCATACGTCGAGATTGGCTGAGGATGGCACCTCAGTATGCTGAAGATCACCTCAGGCCTGGCATCAAGTTCAAAGAAAAGTGCCCTAAAAGCCAATCTTTGTAAGGGTATTTTTGTAAACTTCCAACTCTTGTATGATATTATTGTATTAATAAAAGGCATTTGTTTCATCATACTGCTGTGTCTTATTTAAAGATTATGATGAACCCCATAGATTAGGGCAAAAGAATTAGGGTTATGATAAAGATCATAATGGTGAGACCTAAGTTCCTATAAACCCTAATCTAAAATGTTCCTAATCATTGGATCATCGATTCAGGGATCGATGCTTCCGGAAAGACTAGCTTATTCTATGTATGCTCATAGGAGAGGGTGGTTGGTCTCACAGCCACTTATGTAGAGACACTAATACAAGGATAAGGGTGCTCATTATGGTATGAGTTCACTAAACTGATCTGTACTGAGAATATCTTATGGAAGTTTTTCTAATTGTCAAGAGATAGTTCTTATAGTGGGAGTTGTGAAAGTGATCTTTAGACCTGAGTCACCATGGTTCCTTATGCACACTAAGCCATATTTTGGTTCATACTCATTCATGGCATTGAGTCATGTATGGGGTGTTCTCGGATATGGGTATGAAGGATGTGAGTGGATCAACAAGGAATCGATCATTCCTAGTAAGAGGAAATATTATCCCAAGTAATCTCTTCGATTGATGAATCAGGGAGTCTTTGATCAAAGCAGAATGATATCAGAAGATTTTATAATTAGTCATCAATATAGTCTTCATTATCGAAGTGAGATTTGAAATGACTAAGTACCAGGGTTTGACAATTATCCATACCCATCACTTATTCAGGATAAAGGGAGATCGAAAGATTGAATTGCATGGTAACTTTTCACTGAAGGGTATTTTGGTACTTCTAATCAAATTCTACATCTTCCAGGTAGGCATGACACATTTCTAGATGTTAATCATGTATTGTAGGTTTTCATGAATCAATTCGATTGGTTTCATGAGTCAATTCGGAAGCTAGTTCGAATTGGCAACTTAGGTCAGCTCAATTTGACCTAATTAGGTCAATCAGGTTCGATCGGATCGAATTAGCTTGGACCTAGACCTATTACTGGCTAGATATAGAACTCAAAGGGTCACACACATTAGGGAATTTGCCTAGGAAGTCAATTGGGATTTTATTAGGGTCATGGGATCCTAATTGGTTAGCTTGATTACATACTAGCATGTGTAGGCTAACCAAACTCCTAACCAAATTGAATTGGATCTATAAGGTTGCTTAATGGGCTAACCAATTTAAGGAAATCCTAGATTGGGTTGAGTCCTAAGTGGGGCAGCTTAATTCAAATTTTATCTAGATTTAATTAGGACTTATCTTGGATTTATGAGAGAGTCCATGTTGACATGGACTCTTGGGAGCCATATGGCATGCTGTAAAATTATAGGATGCAGAAGGACCAAGAGTCCTTTTGCCAATCAGTTATTAAATCTAGATAAGGTCCAAAAAGATTCCTCCTCATCTCCATGCCCTCTCATGTGGGCTTTGACTGGTCAAGATAACGTTATGGCATGAAAAATCTTTAGCGCACAAATGAAGAGTCGCATCTCTTTATTTGGCACTAATTAAAGAGGCCAAGAGTCCTATTGTTTCAAGTATTTTAAAATCTTTGATGCCTTTTAAATTGAAAAGCCACATCCCTAGTCTATTTTGATCAGTTAATGACATGTGGCAAGTGGAGAAATTGGCTGGGAACCAAAGAGACAAAAGTCTTGTCTCTTGGAACAAGAAAGATCATGACTTTTCAAGATAAGACTCCTTCATGAAGGGTCTTATATGATCTATTATTTGACTGATCAAAGGATAATGAAGATCCATATATGGTGTGCCCCCATCTCCTATTTAAAACCTTCGGTGTTTATATCAAAGGCAATCTGATTTCCTTTCTTTCTTACACTCTTACACTCTGCCACTTTGTCTCCTTGTCTCTTCCTTCCCTTGTTAGGACATAGGTCTTGCCTTAAAGACAAGTCTACCATTTTAAGACAAGGTGTTGCCCAGGTGGCTTCCCAAGAGGGGGGTGAATTGAAATTATAAAAATTTTAGCAAGTATGTGCATTTTAAAATCCTTTTGGTATTGTGGTGAATTATGCAATACGAAAGCAAATAATTAAACACAATCAAAGCAATCACAAACACAAAGGATTTAGAGTAGTTCGGAGCAACCCGCTCCTACATCTACTACCCAAGCACCACTTGGGATTTCTACTATATCCTCCATTGAAATATAGTCGGATTGTTTTGACAGGCTCACAATCCAAACCTCTACACTTTAGTTTTAATACGGGATCACCAAAAAAAACCCACACTTGGTTTTAATACAGACTAACCAAGAACCTAACACCCTTTGGTTTTTAGAATCAGACTTACCAAAGAAACCCAACACACTCACAAAACATAGTCCCTTGATGTTCTTAGAGAGAAAATGAGATATAACAAATGGAAATAGCAATTTTACAACAAACCAAATTTGTTTGAGTGTTGCCGATGAAGATCAAATTGAAGCCTAGCTTTAAATGCTCTTGAATGCTCTTTAAGCTGCTTCTTAACTTCTTCAAAAGGATGGATTCAAGAATGAAGATCAGTTGGTGAAGCTTTGAATCCTTTCTTGAATGCTCACTTGAAGTTGGTTGGTGAATGACTTAAAATCAACTTGAATACTCCTTAACTTCCAAAGAATAATCAATAAATAATCTATGAATCTATGTTTAATCCTCCATAAATACTCCCTTTTATAGTTTTCAAGCAAAACTAGCCATTGTAGGGCCTAGGGAACTGTAAAATAGCCGTTGGAGCCACTTTGGAATTCAAAAAACAGTTCCAGCAACTTGCCATTATAGGCCAAAACCCGACACTCGAGTCAGCTCGAGAAGCATGAGTCGGCTCGAAGTCTCAGTCAATGGAAAACAAATGTTGAAGGAGTCGGCTCTTCAAAGCTGAGTCGGCTCGAAGTCTCAGTCACCAACAATACAAACTCTGGACGAGTCGGCTCTTCTAAGCTCGAGTCAGCTCAAAGTCTTAGTCATCAAAAACACAAGTTCTTGGTTGAGTCAGCTCTTCTGGACTGAGTCAGCTCGAACACTCAGTCGGTAAAATATAAGTCCTGGTTGAGTCGGCTCTTAAAGCTCGAGTCTGCTCGAACTTCTAAAACTTTGAAATCTTCTTGCCATACTAGAATAGGAGTCGGCTCTTGGTCCATGAGTCGGCTCTTGCAACAATTCTTCTTATGCTTTCAAATTTCTCCAAACTTTTTCAAATCAAGATTCCAACAAGAGTAGGTCTTCCAAAGAGTTCAAAGAGTTTACCACACAAATCTAACCTACTTACACTCATTTTTTACTAATTTATATCCCTTTTTACAAGATTATATGGATGAAAAATTAGGGCTTTACAACTTGAAATATACTTGAGTTCATACAATACTAGAATACATTTTGACTGGATAAAAAATCAATTGATATAAAGATAAATACTTTCCTGCAAAACTTCTTGAGTAATTGAAAGAATTAGTAATGCATACATGCTCCAATATTTTGTAATCATCAAAATCCTTCTAGGGATCAATAATCTCTCCCTTTTTGATGATGACAAAACACTAAGCATGAAAAGGTTTAAAACACTTTACAATTTCCTATAATCATATATTATGTGCCATATTCACATGTGTCAAAGGTGTATTTAAAGTAGTGTGTATCAAAGCAAATAAAGTATCAAGATGTTGAAACGAAGTAGTATCAAAACAAATTTTTCAACAAGTATTAGGTCAATAAGTTTACTTTACTAATCAAGCACTAAAATTGTATTCAAGTATCGAATCATCACTATATCAGTTTTCAGCTTCAATTAGGAGAACTTTTCATTTTGCATTTGAAAGAAATTTTAATAAAAGCTCAATAAATACTCCTCCTTTCTCATATAAAAGACATTTATACTTGATATACAATTGCTTCTTGTTTTTAACAAACCTTTCTATTCATTTTCATTTCTTCCTATGTTTTATGCTCTTCTCATTTTTTATTCTCATTTTTCAGCTCTTTTCATTTTTCATGCACATTTTTAGCTCTCTTCTCATTTTTCATGCTCTTCTCTCCCTTTTTGTCATCAACAAAATAGACAACCATAATCATTTACAAGCATTTATATATAACAATTAAAACATAAAACTTTCAAAAGATTTATAGATATATAAAGAAAGTCAGTACAAAGAGTGATACCTACAAAAGTGCTAAAGCACACCGAAACAGTATCACATACAAGGGAGAATGCAGAAAAAACATAAAGTCCTAATGGTCAGAAAGAAGGACTAGGCTCATCATCACTAGAGGAAGAGCCAATCTCTTGAATACCAGGTGCAAGTCTAAATTTAGGAAACCTAGGTCTAAGGTCCCTAAGTCTGGTCTTGACAAGAGCAGAGGGTTTAGAAACTCTAGGCTAGATTTGGTTGGAGGTTCTGAAGAGATCAAGATAGGTGTAGGTCGCATAGAAGGAGGATCAGGATAAGATAATGCTAGGGTGTTGGTGCTCGAGGATCAGGATAAGATAATGCTAGGGTGTTGGTGCTCGATAGAATCTGAGTCACCGGAGTGTCTGATATGCTAGTGTTCGGACCCTGAGTACCAGTACCAAGCCCAACAGTCGGAGTAGCTGTAGTATAAGTGTCAGTGGAATGTTCAATCTTTCCCTGTGCACAATCATCATCATGATCATCAGGTCCTGCTGAAGGTGGAGGAGGTGTGAATGGCTAGCAGTACTGATCTACTGAAGAACTAATAAAATCTACTGAAAGCCATCTTGCATCTCAGTCTGAAGAGCCACAATCCTGGCATTAGTCTCTGCCCTACCTCACTGTAGAGAAGAGACCTCCTCTAAGATAAGCTGCAATATGCAATCATCACCCAAACCACCAGAAGCAAATCCTCTCACACGTGAATGAGGTGTAAAAGGTGCTGGCTTAGAAGGTCCAGCCTCATCAGTTAGTAGCTCTGCCTTAGAGCCCTATGCATGACCAGTCTGGTCATCCTCATTTGACTCCCCATCAAAATTGTAGTTGATAGCCTGGAAGTCTTCCTGATCCAATGTCCATCTACCTTCAGAAATCCCATTCTTCTCAAGGACTTTACATTATATCTGATAGTATGTAGCAAAGGCCTACTCTCCTCACCAGATAAGTCAACCCTGGCATTTTGAAATAGCAGTGTAAAAACCATACCATATGGAAGACAAGCTCGTGCCCTGCGAGTTGTTTCCCTCATCTGAGATATCATGATATAGGGCAAGTTGAGGGCCTCCCCCTCAATCAAACATCTCGTAAAAATAAGATCTCTCTCGCTTACCTAGTCAAACCTTCTAGTTCTGGGTAGGAATACATGACTAATAATATTATGAATTAATCTCATCTCCAAAGATAGTTGGTTGGCCATAACATGCACAACTCCAGAAACATCATTCCTTTCTAAGATAATTCTCAAAGTTTTATGCTTCTCTTTCAATACTAAGAAACTTTCCCCTTCCTTGGGAATCCGAAGAATATCGCTCAGTTTCTGCTCATTTACTAAAATATATTTACCTTTGACTGTAGATTCCACATGAAAAGTACCCAAAGATAGGTTTTCAAAGAATTGTCTCATTAGGGTTGGAAAAGTTGGTAAATTCATCATGCAAAAAGATTTCCACCCTTGAGCAATAAGCCATTCCCCTACTCTTAGGTTTTGTTGTTCAAGAAAAGTGAAATCTACACATCTTCTGGAAGTAACTTGCCTGTTTCCCATAAGAATGACTTGCCTTAGAGCTTCCAGAGCTTCTTGCTACTCTTCTTGTGGCTTGTTCATGAGATGTGAAGTGTCCAATCTCCTCTTCATTCTTCTTTCTTCTGCTACTATCCACACAACCCTTTTTGCTCTCTTCTCTACGGCCTTCCTAGGACCCATCTTGCTTGGATTTGAGTTTTGGAGGGGTTCTAGGGCTTTTTCTAAGGTTTGGTAGAGGGAACGGTTGGAGTGGAATAGCAAAAGCAGAAAGAAAGTGAATTTCAAAACCTACAAGGCCCTATTTAAAAAGCTTGAGCCCAACCTTCGAGTCAGCTTGATAGAACAGGGGTTTTCAAGAGTCGGCTCGAGCAAAAGAGAAGGTTAAAGCTCAAAAATTAAAAAGTAAAAACCTATAGGTAGCTTAGCACTAGAGGAAGTCGTCATTAGCTCTAAAGTGAATTTTGAAAAGTTTAGATAATTTTTTTTTTATTTTGAAAAATTAGGTCAAAACTCTTAATATGGGTCAGATAGACCTAACTCATCTCTAATCTTTACAAATCTATATTGGGTAAGAGGTTTGGTGAAATATCAGCAAGTTGATTTTCTGTAAGCACAAATTTTAATTCTACAACATTATTTAAAATACGGTCTCTAATGAAATGATGTCTAATTTTTATATGCTTTGTTCTAGAATGCTAAATTAGATTTTTAGATAAATTAATAGCACTCGTGTTATCATATTTAATAGGAATCTTAGACTGGATAACACCATAATCTTCTAGCTGTTGCTTGATCCATAACACTTGTGCACAACAGCTCCCCATAGCCACATATTTTGCCTCTGCAGTAGACAGTGCTACATAGTTCTGTTTACGACAGTGCCATGAAATCAAGTTGACACCTAGAAATTGACAAGTGCCACTTGTACTCTTTCGATCAATCTTATAGCTACCATAATCAATATCAGAATAACTAATTAACTTTAAAGATGAATGCTTGGAATACCATAATCCTATATTACATGTGCCTTTAAGATACTTAATGATTCTTTTAACTGCAATAATGTGTGATTCTTTTGGGTTTGATTGAAAACGTGCACACATAAAATACTAAATAAAATATTAGGTCTACTAGTAGTTAAATAAAGTAGAGATCCAATCATACCTCTATACAAATTTTGATCAACAGTTGTGCCATTTTCATCTTTATCAAGTCTGCATGCCGGATTCATGGGTGTTCCAACTTCTTTGCTTGATTCCATGCCAAACTTTTTGATAATTTCTTTAATATATTTGGCTTAATTGATTAGAATCCCTTCCTTTGATTATTTGATTTGAAGCCTGAGGAAGTAGCTTAGCTCACCCATTAAACTCATTTCGAATTCACCCTGTATTAACTTAGCAAAATCTTGGCACAAAGATTCATCAGTAGATCCAAATATTATATCATCAACATAAATTTGAACAAACAAAATACCATTGTTTTTCTTTTGAATAAACAAGGTAGTATCAACACTGCCTCTTATAAAATAATTTCCAAACAAAAACTTGCTTAATTTGTCATACCAGGCTCTAGGTGCCTGTTTAAGACCATATAATGCTTTATTCAACTTGAAAAAATGATTTGGAAAAGAGTGATCGATAAAATTGGGTGGTTGTTCCACAAAAACTTCTTCGAATAAAAAACCATTTAGAAAAGCACTCTTTACATCTATTTGAAATAATTTAAAGTTCATGAAACATGCATATGCCTAGAGTAATCTAATAGCTTCTAGCCTAGCTACTGGTGCATAGGTCTCATCAAAATCTATTCCTTCTTCTTGATTATAATCTTGAGCTACCAGTCTAGCCTTGTTCCTAATTACATTATCTTGCTCATCTAGCTTGTTCTTGTAAACCCATCCAGTGCCTATAACAGGGTAGTCATTTGGTCTTTCTACAAGTGTCCAAACATTGTTTCTCCTAAATTGGTTTTGTTGCTATCAAGATCATTGTGGCCCGTAGCTACTATCAGCATCAGACTGCCCCTCATCTTCTCGGGGATGGCCTGCTCGTTGGGACCTGCAAAATAAGGGTTAGTGACCCAGGCCGAAGATTTCGATAGGGGCACTCTGACAGTCAAGTGAGTGATGATCCAGGGGAACAGATCCTCCTGGTTGAGCCCTTGAGATGGACTCCATGCTAGGAGTGAATGATGTGTGGGTGAGGGAGCAAGTCAGCTGGGAAAGGTGGTGGCCAAAGTGAACTGGAGATGGATGGCTGTGTTCGGACGATCCTTCCTGTGGATCTTCAAGAGCCTTGAATCCTCGGTCGCCCAGGTAGTTCTCTTGAGTGGCTCCTTCCCCAACTTGCTCGAGTGTTCATTGTTTAGCTTGTGTACCTCCCTACTGGGGTGTCGAAGGTTCTTTTAAGCTTAGGTGTTGTTGAATGCCTACCTCGGGATCTTTCCCGTGCTGGCAGGTGCGTGTGGCGGTGTTCCATGCCATGGACGGGACATCTTTCCCGATTCATAATAAAGAAAGCTACCATGCAGTCTGAATTCCTCCTGATCGCTCCACTCCGGAAAACCTAGCAGGGCATCGATTGGAGGGTCGCCGCCCCCCAGGATTCGAATCCCCTGGTTGACTTCCTCTTCTGGGTGGTGTAGGCAGTTGGTGAAGAGCGTGTCATCTCGATCAGGGAGCTTCTTCCTCTTCTGGTGTAAGTGGTGGTTGTGGAAAGTTATTATGATTTGATGGGTGCTTCCTCGCAATCCTCGGGCAGCTCGTCGGTGCCTTAGAGGGTGGCTCTGCCCCTTTGGTGGCCGGCGGCATTGTCCGAGGTGGTTGCTGAACTGGAGAACTTGGACTCAGCTTCATCTCGCGGGGCTCGACCTCCGAGGGGCTCGACCTGGCGGAGAAGGGATGGGCTCGACTCCAGTCCAGGGGGCCCGACCTCGGAAGGGCTCGACTCGACGGAGGAAGGCTCGACTCCTGCTCAGAGGGCTTGCCTCAGAGGGGCTCAACCTGGTGGATGAGGGCTGAGCTCGACTCCGGTCCAAGGGGCTCGACCTCGGAGGGGCTCGATCTGGTGGAGGGTGGCACGCGACTTTAGCCTAGAGGGATCGACCTCGGAGGGGCTCACCCTGGTGGAGGAGGGCTGGGCTCGACTCTAGTCCAGGGGGCTTGATCTCGAAGGGGCTCGATCTGGTGAATGAGGTTGCTCGACTCCGCCTAGGCACCCTGGGCTTGCGGGTGCCAACCTGACGGAGGGCGGAACTTGGTTTTGATGAACCGCCTTGTCATTCTGGGGGTGTTCGGCCTGACAAAAGAATCTGAGATGGAGTGTCCACCGTGGTAGGTTTTCTGACATGGCATCTGATAGGGATTACATGTTAGCTTCCTGCCACATCATTTGCCCCCCACTCCCAAGTCCCGTTGGTGTGAGGTGCTCGGGGTGAAGGTAGTAAATGCAATGCTAACATGGAAAGGCGAGAATCTGGCACAATGATGGCCACAATCACCTGTGCTTCATGGAGCGGTTCCTTCAGTCTATCTGTGGGAGCCACATGGACACATCCGAGGAGCAGTTATTACAGGTGCAGAATTCAGAGCGATCGCAGTCGAAATCAAGCACCAGTCTTGCCGATTGATGACACATGGTGTGGATCCACTGGTGGGAAGATGTAACGGTACGGTCGGATGCCAGTCACTTCGAAAGGAAAAGTAGCCTTTCTCGAAACATACCTCCTTTCAAAACCTGCGTGCCCGCCTTTGTACCGAGGCTCTTCTTTCATTCTCCTGGCCATTTTTGTCTCCCAAAGTTCACAGCAGGTTAGTCTCCCTTCTCCTTGCCTCAGTTGAGTAGGATCTTCTTCCTAGGGTTAGGCTCATCTCCGGACCCTCGTCTGCTTTCTCCTTCTTTCTGCTTCTTTCCTTCATATTCTTCGTCATGTCTGGCTTTGGACCAAATTTTCATCCTTCAACTAACTAGGGTGAGGCCGGGCCCTCTAGGCCAAGACTACCATCTTCTTCTTCTTTTGATGAAGAGGGAGAAGGGGTGCATTTCGAGTTCAGTAGGAGGCATCCCCCTGGTGGCATAGTCATTAGGGAACCTGGACCTGTCCCCACTCCTCTTCTAGCAGAACCTATTCCTAACCCTCGTCAGTCCACAGGTCCTGGTGGGATTGCTTCGATAATCTCAACCGAGGAACTGGGGACCATTCGGGATGTCTACGGCATCCCTTACTCCGTTCGGCTCTCGATCCCTCAACCAGGGGACCGGGTTACTTCCAGTAGCCCGGGCCGGATCATCTTTTATGAGGAGACCTTTTCAAGAGGACTCTGCTTCTCTTTCCATCCTTTCTTCTTGTCGGTGTTGAGCAACTATCATCTGGTCCCTGCTCATCTCGTTTCGAATGCTATAAGGACCATTTTCTGCTTCATAGTGCTCTGTCACTTCCTCGGGATCGTCGCCCGTTTCTCCTTGTTCATAGCCTTCTTCACTCTGAAGTGCCACCCCATCGAGGACAGGTGGTCGTCCCTTTCTTCCTGCCCGAGGGGCATCAAATTTGAACTCCCCTCTTCCATCAAAGGGTAGAAGAGCAAATTTTTCTTTGCCACCGTCAAGGGGGTTGATTGGGTGTGGAGTGACCCAGATCGGCACCCAATCGAGATTCCACAATCGAAGCAGCCAACAAAGATGTTTATGAGCTGCTCCGCACCGCACAGATTCCTTCCCTCGAGGTTCTGTTGTCAGAGCAGAATCTCCACAAGGCTAGGGTCGGCCCAACACAGGAGTTGGTTGAGTTCGGCTCGAAAATATTTTTCTCTCTTTTCTCTTTTTTTTTTAAAAAAAAGTTGATGTCTTCTTTCTTGGTTGCTGGCATGAAATTTTCCATGGATGAGCTCCTCTCATTTTCTAAGGAGAGGAACCAAGCAGAGGGTACCGATGAGCCCACCCCGAAGAGGGCTTGGGTAGATGCTGGTGCAAGGTCGGTGCCGGCTGCTCCAGCTGAGCCCATTCCTAATCAAAGGGGGAGGAGGGTCACTGAGCCCCTTCCCGAGGCTACGAGGTAGTGCAATCCGGCCTCGGCACTGGAGCCTGAGGTGGTGACCCAGGCTAGATCCGCTACCGCTGCTGCTGCGGTGGCGTCCCCTCCTTTGGAGATCGTCGAGGTCAAGGAGGAAGGGATGCCAGAAGGTGCGGGGCTGACATCGGTGGCTCCGTCCGAGGTGGTGTCAAGCCCTCAATCTACACCGACAACCTCTTCCATCGATGGAGCGGATGATTTCACATCGAGGGCAGGCAAGAAAGATAGGGACTACCGTCGGGTCCCTTTCAAGTTGGGGCCCAACATCTCCCTTATCAAGGACCCGGCCCTCGCCGAGCGGATGATGGACTTCTCCGTCCAGTCCCGTGATCGGTGAGAGAGGGGCGGGAGGTTTCTAGCCGATGTCATAAGCACATCCTTCTCCAACCTCTACGTCGTAAGTAAATTTCTGCTCTGCCTCGCTTCCTCCCTTGTTTTCTTGGTGACTAACATCATCTTTGATGCAGCAAGGTGCTGAGCTTCTACTGATCTAGGACTACTGCCGCAACTGGGTCAGGAGGGACAAGGAGCGCGAGGCAGAGTTCGAGTCCTTAAAGATAGAGCTGAGGTGAAAGAGTGATGAGCTCTGGGAGGCCAACATGACGGTTAAGGGCCTCTGGGGTGAAGTCGCTAGCATCGGGCGACACTCAGGGGAGCTCGAGGAGGAGCTCAAGTCGAAAGGTGCTCGGTTGAAGGAGCTCCAAACTGAGCTACTGGTGGTAAAGGAGCGGGCCATCTCCATCGAGAGGAAGGCCATGACTGCCAAGCAGAAGGCTGCCAAGGCAAAGAGGAAGATCTCTGTCACCGTCAGTTCAGCTGAGGCCACGAATAAAGAGGCTACCGAGGCCGCTTGCAAGACTGAGGACGCGGACAAGAGGTCGGCCGAGGTGGTAAGCTTGGCAGAGACCCCAGGAAGGAGATGTCGAGGCGGTAAGCCGGGCAGAGACCACTAAGAAGGAGGTCGCCGAGGCGGTGGCCAGCTATAAAGCCTCTAAGGAGTTCAAACTGGACTTCAAGGAGGCAGCGACGGACTCCTTTCTAAAGGAGTTTGGGTACTGCCGATCACTATTGCACCCGATGCTTTCGGACAAGCAGATGGCCCGCATCCATCTTCCAGGCTTCGTGGTGGGAACACCTTTGGCTTCTGTGGCAGCGGTGGCAGAGGAGCGTGTGGCAGAGGCAGACCTGACCTTGAATGCGGTGGCGGCTGATCCGACCCCATAGGTGGTGGCGGCCAAACCGACCCCACAGGCGATGGTGGCTAAACCGACTCCACCAATGATGGCGGTTGAAGGAGAACCCCTGGCCGCGGAGGTTGAGGAGGGTGAGGTTCTAGCCAGGTGCCGTCCAGGGAAGGCACTGGCTGAGTAGAGTAGGGCTTCTTTCTAGATGTAACCCCTTCTTTTTTCTTTTTTGCTTTTCATCCTGGGTTGCCCAGCATGTCGAGGACCCAGGGACACTCATAACGAACCAAGGAATTTTCAATGAAGTAAAAAATTTCCAATTACCTAGGCTTGTGGGTACTCTACTTCTCCCCTTTCTTTCTCTTTATTTTTTCTTCTTTCCCTTTTTTTTTTTTGCACGTGATGAGATCGGAGGGGAGACTTGCACCTTGTTTTCCCAAGCTTTAGTGCCATAGAGCTGGGCTCCGAGCTGGATGGCCTAAGAGTTGGGCTCGAGTACCTGGTGGCCGGAGAACTTGGCTCTAGGCTTTGATGTCTTGGAGCTGGGCTCGAAGAATTTGTGGCTGGAGAGATTGGCTCCGGGCTTTGATGTCTCGGAGTTGGGCTCGAAGACTTGGTGGCCGGAGAGTGGTGAGGACACCTCCACAAAATTTCAGAACTCACTGTGGATCTCGTAGGGAAGATCCAGACTCTGAACCATCCAACAAATGCAGCCCCAGCTTTCAGCAGCTCCAAGATCATCATCCAGATTTTGTCAGAATTCAGATTTTGGCAGATGCAGCCCCAGCTTTCAGCAGCTCCAAGATCATCACCCAGATTTTGTCAGAATTCAGATTTTGGCAGATGCAGCCCCAGCTTTCAGCAGCTCCAAGATCATCACCCAGATTTTGTCAAAATTTAGATTTTGGCAGATGCAGCCCCAGCTTTCAGCAGCTCTAAGATCATCACCCAGATTTTGTCAGAATTCAGATTTTGGCAGATGCAACCCCAGCTTTCAGCAGCTCCAAGATCATCACCCAGATTTTGGCAGAACTCAGATTTTGGCAGCTCCAAGATCATCAAGATTCCTGCAGCTACAAGATCATCATGATTCCTGCAGCCCCAGAGTTTGCAGCTTTGTACCTATTTAAAAAAATTAAACTAATCCTTATATAGAGGGTTCTAGAGAGTGTTCTTGAGCCTATAAATAGGGATGGTTCTCTGGTAAAAAAAAAAAAGAAGAGATAGATGAAATGAAATACTGTTGGAGTGCTTTCTCAAGTGCCTTTGTTACAATTGTAACATTGAGGTGTGTGAGGCCCTAATCCTGCCTTCGTTGCATTTGCAACGTCAAGGAGTGTGAGGCTCCGATTGCCTTCACTGCACCCGCGGCGTCAAGGGGCACGAGGCCCTATCTATCCTACCATTTTCCAGCCATCTAAGCCCCCCTATCATCCATTCCATCATCCATAATTCTCACCACCGTGCTCCAGAAGATCGAAGATTTCAAGCTCGCCCGAATTTAGCCCTTCCACCTCGAACGGAGCTCCAGGAGTTGTGATTGTCATTTTATTTGATGTCTTGGTACTCTTCTTGCTTTGATTTGGGTTTTGTACCTTGTAGGGTCTTTCTCCGGTAACGATCCCCCGAAGGAACCTTGCCAACATACATTTAGCACGACGCCACCCGTTGAGCAGCTAATTGTTGATCATCTTGGCCGCATCTTCCCAGGAAGAGTGACCCTAGTGCTTTGGGAATATTTATTTATTGTTGTGTCATTTTACCTCACCTCCTTATCCTCAAGATCTGTTTTATTAATTGTTTGCATGTCCTAGATCGGGGATTTCTCAATCTCTGAGTCCTGGGTCTATTATTCTGCTCACTTAATTTTGGGGTCCAGCATGAGAGGTTGTATGAGTTGATATCTTCCTTAAGTTGTTTTCTATCATCCTTGCTTGTTATGAGTCTCAATTTAATCAGATTTAAGGGTGATTTTCTTTGCATTGCATCTCTCATCATCTTCATGCCATCCTAGTCTATAGGTTCCCCATCATATTTGGTATTAGAGCAGGTTAGTTTAGGACTTGTTCCAGTCTCTGCACTTCAGGGTTTCTGTTTTCACTTGTGACCTACCTGTAATCCATTTTAATTTCAATATAAGAGTAGTTAGTTTCTTTGTTTTGTTTTTTTTTCCTTGTATCATTTTTAGTTCGCTGTCTTAGTTTAAAATTTCATCTTTAGAAAAAAATTATAAAAAAAAATTAAAATTCCTGCAAGTTGTTGCTGTCCTGTTTACTGTTTACTGTTTTTTTGTATTAGTTACATTTTCTGCCTGTAATCTACTAAAATCTCTATATAAAAGTAGTTAGTTTATCTTGTTTATATTTTTTTCCTTGTAGCATTTTCAGTTATGTATCTTCTTTTAAAATCTCATCCTCAGAAAAAAATTACAAAAAAAGTTAAAATTTCTGAAATCCTCTGCTGTCTGCATGCTGTTTTGCCGACTCTTCCATTTTAGTTAAGTTCCAAGACATGTTTAGAATAGCATAGGTTTTATTTGTCTAAATCCTTTCATCTGGTATGCTATTGATGTGTTAAGTGTCTACTGTGATTTTTCTGGAATTTTCGGAATTTTTTGCATGGCACTTTCTGCCCCACTTCTAATTGCAACACATTGGTTTTTTTTTTTTTTTTTTGCACCATTAGACTAGGGTTCATTGCATGTTTCATTCCATCTCATGATAAATCTATTTAAGGGCGGCAATATCATAACATAAGGAGAGGACGTCATTACCTCTCCTTAGTCCACAACAACCACCCTCATTTTCGAACCTAAGCCTTTAAATTTAAAATCAATTAGCAACGTACTGCTTTGCTCTAGAGAGCCATAGGGACACCAACACGGTCGAGTCAAGACTTCGAGTCTACTCCTTGTGTCAGTCTATCTTGTGTGTGCCACTATTCTTGGTGTCTAGGCTGGTGAACCTAGGGCTTGTGAGTTGGTCCGCCGTACATGGCCAATCCCCGATTGGTGTCTAAGGTTGGCAGAAAGGGACCTTCACTCCTCTACACCTACCTGGCCAAGGATAAGGGTTACTACAGGTTAGCATGTTGCATTGAGTTAGGCCCCAGTTGAGAATCTAGGTCTAATTACCCTTAGTCGAATTTTCTGCTTGTGTGCTTGATTCATGTCTACTAGGGCAGGGACATCATATCAGCCCGAGACACCTATGGATAACCCTCAAGAGGCTTTACTAAGAACTATGTCAGAGCATTTTGCCCAAATGTCAGCCCAGTTATCTACCCAATTGACCAATCACTTAGATAACCAGTTGAATCAGTTTGAGGCTAGATTGGATACCATAGAGAGAGCCCAGCAGCAGCGTTCTGAGCCCGACCCTGGCACCCCAGCTTCGTTGACACACCCTAGGAGGGCTAGAAATCTTGATCCTTTCGAAGAGCCTAACCCTAGGAGAGAGAGAACTTTTGACCCATTCGAGGAACCGCATCCTAGGAGGGCCCAGCAACCTGACCCATACCGAGATCATCCTCCTAGAAGACCCCATCAGGAGTTTGTTGATCTGGAGGATAGGGCTTTTAAGAGCATTAGACTAGAAGCCCCCATATTTGATGGCACCCTGGACACCAAGGTATACCTGGACTGGGAAAAGGAAATGGACCAATATTTCGAGTGGTATGAGATGACGAAGGGTAGGAAATTTAGGTTTGCCAAGCTTAGGTTAATTCGCCAAGCCCGGATGTATTGGGATACTATTGAGAGACTAATGAGGCAAAGAGGACAGGAACCCGTAGCCACCTGGGGAGAGTTAAAAGCCAGGCTTAGGGAAAAGTACATACCTATGTCTTACCACCAACGCCTTTTAGATCAGTGGCATAGGTTGATTCAAGGAAACAAGAGTGCCACAAAGTATATTGCCCAGTTTGATGAGTTGGCCATGAGGTGTGGGATGAACGAATCTGAGGCCGTGATTTTGTCTAGATTTAGGTCTGGTTTGAGAGAGGAGTTAAAGAGAGAGCTTTACCTGAGGGAGGTAAAAGATCTAGAGCAGGCCTACCAGGTAGCTAGGGATTTTGAGCAGTTCCATAGTACTCCCGCCTATCGAAAGATTGAACCCGCTAGGAGTCTATACCCTAGACCAGCCCAGCCTAATCCAAGCCGACCTTACCCTGCCCGTCCAAATCCGAGTCATCCTGACCAAAACCGGACTGACCCTAGTCGACCCGAGTCTAGTAGACCCAGTCCCAGCCAGCCTCAAGATAATAAAGGTAAATTTGTAGAGGTCCCCAGAAAACTTGGCATTTGTTTTAGATGTCACCAGCCCGGCCATTACTCCAGTGAATGTCCTACTAGATCCCTCCATATAGGTGGTTTAGAAGAAGAAGAGAACCCCGAGACTGTTCATGAGTTGGAAGAAGAAGTGTATGAGGAAGGACTGACTTTAGCAGAAGAGTACGAGGGAGATGAGGAAACCTGTGACCCCACTACCTTGTGTGGAGTAGTTAGACGTATCCTTGTCCAATCTAAGGAACAAGAAGACTGGCGTAGGACCAACATCCTACACACTTTCATTAAGGTTGGAGAGAAGGTTTGTATGGTTATCCTAGATAGTGGCAGTTGTATCAATGCCTTTTCTGCTAGCACTGTCAAGACTTTAGGGCTAACCCCAATTCCCCATCCTAGTCCTTACAAGGTGTCATGGATAGATTCCAGCTCCATTCCCATCAAGCTCCAGTGTCAAGTCCTCATCCAATTATAGTCGTACAAGGAGAAAGTGTGGTGTGATGTGCTGCCCATGGGGGTTAGCAGCTTCATTTTAGGACGACCCTGGCTCTATGACCATGATGTCACTCTGTTTGGCAAGTCCAACTCCCGTTCCTTCAACCACTTAGGGAAGAAGATAGTCATTAACCCAGTGCCCCCTAAGGATGAAGTCAAGAAGGGAGCTAGCTCTTTGAAAAAGAAGACATCTGGTTTAAATCTGATTAGTGCCAAAGAGTTAGAAAGGGAGATTGTGGAAGGTTCACCTGTTTGGTTAGTGTCCTCCAAAGAAGTTAAGAAACCAACCTTAGAAGACCCACCTCAGGGAGTCTTGGAAGTTTTAGAAGAATTTAAGGATGTATTTCAAGATGATCTGCCCGACCAACTTCCACCCCTTAGGGACATCCAGCATGCCATTGACCTTGTCCCAGGATCCACTTTGCCTAACCTGCCCCATTACCGGATGAACCCCAAGGAACATTTAGAGCTCCATAAGCAAGTTAGTGAGTTGTTGAGTAAAGGTTTTATCAGAGAGAGTTTGAGTCCTTGTGCCATCCCAGCCCTTTTGACACCCAAAAAGGATGGCACATGGCGAATGTGCGTAGACAGTCGAGCTATTAACAAGATCACCATCAAATATCGGTTTCCTATACCCCGCCTAGATGACCTCTTAGACATGATGGCTAGAGCCACAATTTTCTCCAAGATTGATCTTAAGAGTGGCTACCATCAAGTTAGAATCCGACCCGGGGATGAATGGAAGACATCATTCAAGACTAAGGATGGTTTGTACGAGTGGGTAGTCATGCCTTTTGGATTATCCAATGCACGCAGCACTTTCATGAGAGTCATAACCCAGGTCCTTAGGATGTTCATCGGTAAGTTTGTGGTAGTCTATTTTGATGACATCCTGATTTATAGCAAGAATGAGAAGGACCACCTGGACCACCTTAGGTTAGTGTGTTCGGCCCTCAGGAAAGACAGCTTCTATGCAAATCCCAAGAAGTGCAAGTTTCTGACCCGTAGGGTTGTCTTCCTAGGATTTGTCGTGACCCCAAAAGGAGTAGCCGCTGATCCCGAAAAGATCAAGACGATAGTTGAGTGGCCTGTACCAACCTCTGTTACTGAAGTTCGTAGTTTCCACGGACTGGCCACCTTTTATAGATGATTCATTAGGGGTTTCAGCACCGTTGTCTCACCCATCACTGATTGCATTAGGAAGGGAGCTTTCGAGTGGACCAAAGCTGCTGATAAAGCCTTCTTAGAGCTGAAAGAGAAAGTGACCCAGGCCCCCGTCCTAAGATTGCCCGATTTTTCCAAAGTGTTCGAGGTAGCATGTGATGCCTCAGGGGTAGGAATAGGAGGAGTCCTAAGCCAAGAGAACCACCCAGTAGCCTTTTTCAGTGAGAAGTTCAATGAGGCTAAGCTTAGGTTTTCTACCTATGACAAGGAATTTTATGCCTTAGTACAAGCACTAAGATATTGGAGACATTACCTTTTACCTAATGAATTTGTGTTGTACTCTGATCATGAGGCATTAAGGTATCTGAGTTCCCAAAAGAAGTTGAACCCTAGACATGCTAAGTGGGTAGAGTATATCCAGGCATATACCTTTGTTTTGAAACATCGAGTGGAAACTGACAATAAGGTAGCCGACGTCCTGAGCCGACGATCTTTACTCCTGAGCACTGTTAGAACCGAGGTTGTAGGGTTTAACCAGATTAAAGAGCAGTACGATACCTGTCCTGATTTCAGAAAGATTCACCAAACCTTGAGTATCGGACCATCTAAGGAACACAATTAGTATACCTTGTTAGATGGTTATCTATTTAAGGAGAATAGGCTATGCATCCCAAGAACGTCTGTGAGGGAATTTTTGGTCTGGGAGATGCACGCAGGAGGTTTAGCTGGCCATTTCGGGAAGAATAAGACCATCCTAGCTGTAGAGGAACATTTCTTTTGGACAAGTCTAAAAAGGGATATTGCCCAAATTGTGGCTAGGTGCCGAACGTGCGCTTTTGCAAAAGTAGAACACTGGCTTGTACACCCCTTTGCCCATCCCTAGTTGCCCTTGGCAGGATTTGAGTATGGATTTTGTGTTAGGATTACCTAGAACCCAAAGGAAACATGACTCAATCTTTGTTGTGGTTGATAGATTCTCCAAGATGGCCCACTTCCTGCCATGCAACCAATCTTATGATGCCTCTAAGGTAGCCAAACTATTCTTAGATGAGATAGTTAGAATTCATGGCCTACCTAAGACAATTGTGTCCGACAGAGATGTTAGGTTCACCAGTTATTTTTGGAAGACCCTCTAGCACATGTTAGGGACCAAGTTGAAATTCTCCACTGCTTACCATCCCCAAACTGATGGCCAGACTGAAGTTGTGAACCGAAGCCTAGGAAACTTGCTTAGATGTCTTGTAGGTGAAAATATTAAGAACTGGGACTTGCTATTACCCAAAGCCGAGTTCGCCTACAACAATTCTATCAATAGGACCACCGGTAAAAGCCCATTTGAGATTATCCATGGGTACCGACCTAACAAGCCACTTGACCTAATTGCCCTGCCATTGCATGCTAGGACATCCGAGTCTGCTGAATCTTTTGCACAGCATACTAGGAATCTGCATAAGGAAATCACCCAAAAAATCACATTAAGTAATGAGGCTTATAAAATACAAGCTGATTCTAGAAAGCGATTCAAGGAATTTTTTGTAGGGGATTTCGTAATGATCCGACTTAGACCATAACGGTTCCCCTCAAGAACTATTAAGAAATTACATTCTTGAAGTACTGGTCCCTTTAAAATTATTGAGAGAGTAGGACCCAATACTTATGTGCTTGAATTACCTCCTGATCTAGGCATTAGCTCCACTTTTAATATTGTAGATCTAACTGAGTATAAGGAGCCAACAGTAATACCCAGTGAGGCATTCGGACCTGATCCATTACTTGAGAGAGAACCCACCTTAGAGTGTCCACTAAAAAGGCCTGAGCGACGAGAGAAGATCGAGCGAATCCTAGATGATCAAATTATTAGTACTCGGCGGAATGGTTATCAACGCTACTTGGTAAGGTGGCAAGGATGTCCCGAGTCGGAGGATTCATGGGTTACCCGAGAGGACCTACAACGCATTGACCCGGACCTTTTGAAAGAATATCAAAGTCGGATGAGCCTTTACTCGATGGAGTCGAGTTCTTCCCACCCCAGGAGAATTGGTGAGGACACCTCCACAAAATTTCAGAACTCACTGTGGATCTCGTAGGGAAGATCCAGACTCTGAACCATCCAACAAATGCAGCCCCAGCTTTCAACAGCTCCAAGATCATCATCCAGATTTTGCCAGAATTCAGATTTTGGCAGATGCAGCCCTAGCTTTTAGCAGCTCCAAGATCATCACCCAGATTTTGTCAGAATTCAGATTTTGGCAGATGCAGCTCCAGCTTTCAGCAGCTCCAAGATCATCACCCAGATTTTGTCAAAATTCAGATTTTGGCAGATGCAGCCCCAGCTTTCAGCAGCTCCAAGATCATCACCTAGATTTTGTCAGAATTCAGATTTTGGCAGATGCAGCCCCAGCTTTTAGCAGCTCCAAGATCATCACCCAGATTTTGGCAGAACTCAGATTTTGGCAGCTCCAAGATCATCATGATTCCTGCAGCTACAAGATCATCATGATTCCTGCAGCCCCAGAGTTTGCAGCTTTGTACCCATTTAAAAAAATTAAACTAATCCTTATATAGAGGGTTCTAGAGAGTGTTCTTGAGCCTATAAATAGGGATGGTTCTCTGGTAAAAAAAAAAGAAGAAGAGATAGATGAAATGAAATACTGTTGGAGTGCTTTCTCTAGTGCCTTTGTTATAATTGTAACATTGAGGGGTGTGAGGCCCTAATCCTGCCTTCGTTGCATTTGCAATGTCGAGGAGTGTGAGGCTCCGACTGCCTTCGCTGCACCCGCAGCGTCGAGGGGCGCGAGGCCCTATCTATCCTACCATTTTCCAGCCGTCTAAGCCCCCCTATCATCTATTCCATCATCCATAATTCTCACCACCGTGCTCTAGAAGATCGAAGATTTCAAGCTTGCCCGAATTTAGCCCTTCCACCTCGAACGGAGCTCCAGGAGTTGTGATTGTCATTTTATTTGATGTCCTGGTACTCTTCTTGCTTTGATTTGGGTTTTGTACCTTGTAGGGTCTTTCTCCGGTAACGATCCCCCGAAGGAACCTTGCTAACATACATTTAGCATGACGCCACCCGTTGAGCAGCTGGTTATTGATCATCTAGGCCGCATCTTCCCAGGAAGAGTGACCCTAGTGCTTTGGGAATATTTATTTACTGTTGTGTCATTTTACCTCACCTCCTTATCCTCAAGGTCTGTTTTATTAATTGTTTGCATGTCCTAGATTGGTGATTTCTCAATCTCTGAGTACTGGGTCTATTATTCTGCTCACTTAATTTTGGGGTCTAGCATGAGAGGTTGTATGAGTTGATATCTTCCTTAAGTTGTTTTCTATCATCCTTGCTTGTTATGAGTCTCAATTTAATTAGATTTAAGGGTGATTTTGTTTGCATTGCATCTCTCATCATCTTCATGCCATCCTAGTCTACAGGTTCCCCATCAGAGAGCTTGGCTTCGGGCTTTGATATCTTGGAGCTGGGCTCGAAGACTTGGTGGCCGGAGAGCTTGGCTCCAGGTTTTGAAGTCTCAGAGCTGGGCTCGAAGACTTGGTGGCCGGAGAGCTTGGCTCCGGGCTTTGATGTCTCGGAGCTGGGCTCGAAGACTTGGTGGCCGGAGAGCCTGGCTCCGGGCTTTGATGTCTCGGAGCTAGGCTCGAAGACTTGGTGGCCGGAGAGCTTGGCTCCAGGAGATTGGCTCCGGGCTTTGATGTCTCAGAGCTGGGCTCGAAGACTTTGTGGCCGGAGAGCTTGGCTTTGGACTTTGATATCTTGGAGCTGGTCTCGAAGACATTATGGCCAGAGAGCTTGGCTCCGAGCTTTGATGTCTCGAAGCTAGTCTCGAAGACTTGGTGGCCGAAGAGCTTGGCTTCAAGCTTTGATGTCTCGAAGCTGAGCTCGAAGACTTGGTGGCTGGAGAGCTGGGCTCCAGGCTTTGATGTCTCGAAGCTGTGCTCGAAGACTTGGTGGCCGGAGAGCTTGGTTCCGGGTTTTGATGTCTCGGAGCTGGGCTCGAAGACTTGGTGGCTGGAGAGCTTGGCTCTAGGCTTTGATGTCTCGGAGCTGGGCTTGAAGACTTGGTGGTTGGAGAGCTTGGCTCCGGGCTTTGATATCATGGAGCTAGGCTTAAAGACTTGGTGGATGGAGAGCTTGGCTCTGGGCTTTGATGTCTTGGAGCTGGGCTCGAAGACTTGGTGGCTAGAGAGCTTGGCTCCGGGCGTTGATGTCTTGAAGCTGGGCTTGAAGACTTGGTGGCTGGAGAGCTTGGCTCTGGGCTTTGAAGTCTCAGAGCTGGGTTAGTAGACTTGGTGGCTGGAGAGCTTGGCTCCCGGCTTTGATATCTCAGAGCTGGGCTTGAAGACTTGGTGGCTGGAGAGCTGGGCTCCAGGCTTTGATGTCTCAGAGTTGGGCTCGAAGACTTGGTGGTCGGAGAGCTTGGCTCCGAGCTTTGATGTCTCGGAGCTGGGCTCAAAGACTTAGTGGTCGGTGAGCTTGGCTCCAGGCTTTGATGTCTCAGAGTTGGGCTCGAAGACTTGGTTGCCGGAGAGCTTGGCTCTGAGCTTTGATGTCTTGGAGCTGGGCTCGAAGACTTGGTGGCCGGAGAGCTTGGCTCCAGGCTTTGAGTGCTAGACCTGGGGTCGAGCGGAGATTCTCCTGCAAGGAAAAAAGAATTTGCACAAGGGGAACTTTTGTTATCGGTGAGAAAGAACCTTATATTATTGGTGTCGGGGAGCCGTACCCCAAGTTTCAGTGCTAGAGGGTCGTGAGATCTGGGCTTAAAATTTCAAGAAGCTAGGCTCCTGGTGCCGGGGCATGGCCCGGTCTCCGAGCACCGGACCAGGGGCCTGGTGATGATTCTTACTATTGATGCCAGAGGGGTGGCCCCCGGGCTTTGTTGTGCCGGAGAGCTGGGCTCCGAGCTTAAGCATGCCAGAGAATTGGGCTTCGAGTTTCGGTGTCGGAGAGCTGGGCTCCAGACTTGAGCGTGCCGGGCCTTGGGCAAGGTAGTGTCATTCGTGTAAAGCATAGAGCGGTTCGTGCGAAAGGAAACCTTTATTTATTGTTATTGGAGGGAAACCTTATACTACTGATAGTATCTTCTCAGGTTGTAGGCATTCCATGTTCGCGGGAACCTGATACCATCTAGATTCTTGAGATAGTAGGCTCCTTGTGGAAGCACTTCGACCATCTTGTAGGGGCCTTCCCAGTTTGGTGAGAACTTGCTGCACTCCCGGGGTTAAGATGCTTCGGCTCTGTGCAGTACTAGGTCGCCAAGTCGGAAGACCTTAGGACTTACCTGTGTGTTGTAGTACTGGGCCACTCATTGCCGATATGCTACCATCCGGAGCCGAGCTTTGTCCTAGGTTTCCTCGACGAGGTCCAAGTTGAGCAGAAGGTGTGCCGAGTTCTACGCTTCATCATATTGCTTTACCCACAGCATGGGCATGCCGAGCTCAACTGGGATGACGGCCTCAGTGCCATAAACAAGGTTGAAAGGTGTTTTGGTGCGGGCACCAGACTCAGAAGAAGACTTCAGAGCTCCATCTGGATCTCTGATTAACCTTGCCCGAAGAATTAGGGTTTTTGGTTTGTAATAAGAGTTGACTAGATCAACTCAATTTAGCTTGAGTCTACATTACCTGCATTTTATTTTGTTGAGTCATGTTGACTCAGTAGTGGACTAGGGTTTCAACCAGGGATGTTACATTTTCTCCCAAGACCAGGCAAGTGGACACCACACTCCCAGCCACACTCCCAGTCCAGGGGGCGCCATATCCACATCCAGCAGCCTTTGGTCCCCACTCCACAGATGGCAACTTCCTTCTTTCATGCACCAGATAAAGAGAAGAGCACAAATCAAGGGGGCGGCCAAGACTTTCCCAAGTGATTCCAAGCAAAGAAGGGAAGAAGTTTTTCTTGGAAGAGAATATCAAGGGGCGCCCATTACCTGCCAAAAACACCTAAAACAAAGATGGGAAGAGCCTTGACTTAGGGAGGAAGAAAAGGAGGAGTCCAAAAGAGTTCATCCAGGAAAGGAAGAAAATTTTCTTGAAAAATTCCAAGCAAGGTGGCGCCATCTACCTGCCATTTATAACCCAAATCCTAATTTTTGGTATTTTGGCCAACCATATGTAAGGGATTTGCCCTAATTAGGAGATCCCCTCCTTTAGTCCCACATGGGAAAATATGAAACCCTTCTCCCTTGTAAAGCATTATAAATTACATCCCTCTTGTAAGTTGCAAACAATCTATGAATGAAAGAAATTTTTTATGAGCAAACTTATGTTTTCTCTTCTTCCGCACTATTCTAAGTGTTGAGCTCCGTGAGGGGGTAATCCGGGTTCCATTGGAGCCTTGAGGAGGTGAGAGATCTCCATCTTTATCCAAAACCCTAGGTTAGCCACTTAAAAATCCAAAACCCTAGCCGCCCATCATTATTTTCAATCCATCAAACCCTAGCTCCTTCCATCTCCCACGGCCTCTCTCTCTCTACAAGTCCAGGCCATCCACCTTCATCCAGATCCAGTCCGGCTACTTCAGATCCAGAGCAAGTTCCAAGGAAAATCACATCAACTTCCAGGAGAATCCAGTTTTCAGCAATTTCAATCTTCAAGTTCATCAACCTGGTAAATTTTTTCCTTGACTCTCTGATTCCATCAATTGTTTTTCTTCTCTTCCAGATCTTGAGTTCAGGAGAAGCCAACCCGCCAAAGGACCAGTATTGGAGGATCCATTGCGAAGATATCTGAATCCGAGGATCCAACAATCTGCTCGGGAGAGTTCTTCCACCAAAATCTGTGAAGATCATTGTCTGGTTAGGTAAACCATCTCTTCTCTTTATTTCTGTTCTGTTGAAAGTTCGGAGCGAAACCCTAGGTCTGGGAGTTTCTCAACCCCCAGCGATCCGTTGCTTCTGAACTACTCTGATAATTTAGTTTTCTTAAAATTGTGCTTTCAATTATCATATTAGTATCTTTCAATGTTAGGTTAACTTTTCTTTGATTTGAAGCCAACTTCTACAAACATATAAAAACAACAAAAAAATTAGTTAATCTTAATTTACTTCCGCATCGCATCCCTTTATTTGTTCTGCATCATTTTTGGTATCAGAGCTTTTGTGCTGCATCATTTTTGGTATCAGAGCTTTCGTTTTGCATCATTTTTGGTATCAGAGCCCTGTCTAGGGTTTCTGTTTGATTGCTTGTTTGAGTCTCTCTCTTTTTACTTTGTCTGCTCGAAGTAGACTCCCCAGGATGTCCGGTCCGAGGAACGAAGCGAGGTGCAAACCTCCTCTTCCCATTCCACGGGGTGTTCCTAGGGCGTGTAGGGGATCCGTTGGGTTATAACTTCGTAGCAGGAATTGTAAACGGGGAAGTGCTCTATTTTCAGCCCGTAATTGCCCTGTTGCAGGAATTATTTATCACTGCAGGTAACTCCAAATTTGGTGATTTTTGTTTTTCTGAAACCAGTATAATTAAAACTATTTTGAATAATTTTCCTGTGATTTATTGGTTTCCGTGGGATTTCTGAGAATTAAATAACTGCAACTCTATTTTTGTGTTCTGCAATCCAATTATTTTTGAGTGTTCATCTCTTAATTCATCTTAAGGGCATTTGAGCATCTAAGATAAGGGGAGGAGTTGATAACCTCTCCTTAGCCCAAAACCACCACCCACTCATTCGAACCTAAGCATTTAATCTAAAAATTGATTAGACCTAATTTGCCCTAGTGGGCTAGGGACATCAACAAGTCGGGTCAAGGCTAGTGTTGAGTCAGTTTGTCTGGTTACTTTGTGTGTGCTTTGTACTCAGTGTCTAGAACGGTGGTTCAGGGATTCCATCCCGAAGGGCTTGTGTGCTGGTCCGCCTACCTGACCAATCTCTGATTGGTGTCTACGATTGGCATTCAGGGACCTAACACTCCCCTTACACCTGCCTGGCTGATTCCTGAGTTACTACAGGTTAGCTTGCCACTCTGATTGGGCATCTAGTTTGGGACTCTAGGTCTAGTGAGCCAGTAGTCGCTTTAGTCTAGTTACATTCTATGTGTTTGCTTGCATCATCATGTATACCCGGAATGGAGTACCCTACCAACCTGGTCAAACCCAACCTGATTTAGAGGCCATGGTTAGAGCTCTTACTGAAAGTATGAACAAATTGAGTCAGGATATGACTGCTACTGTTACCCAGTGTAAAGAACAAGTCCATGAGAATCTTACCCAGCTTAGGGATCGAGTCCAAGTACTTGAGAAACGTAGACATCAAAATTGGACCCCTGATCCAAAATTTAATAGGCCCCAACCTCATCCATGCCAGGAGCCTAGGAGGACCTTATACCGTGATCCCGAGCATAACCTTAGGAAGCCTAACCATGATATCTATAGTGTGGATCGTGTCTATGAGAGGTCCTTACAATATTCTAGACTAGTCACTCAACAACCCAAGTCTTCTAGATCAAACCATTTAGATCCACACCCATGCCCAAGTAAGGTCTCTACTAGCTTGAAACCCAGTGTGACCCAGGTTCCTATATCGCAAGAATGTTTGTTTTGTGGAGAAAGAGGCCATAAATCTAGTCAGTGCCCATACATAGGACTGGCTTGTGCACAGCTAAGTGGTAAGAATCCTAAGGATGACATTAATGAGGGAGAACCCAAGCCTACCAATGAGGAAGAACGGTTAGGTATGACAAGCCTAGAATCAGTTGACCCGATTACCACTGACCCGAAACCCATTGAAGATGGCATCGAGGAAGTATATGATGCTGGCTTGAGTCTAGTTGATGAATGTGAGGGGGAAGAACTTGAAGAATGTGACATTGATACTATTGGTTCCTTACCTGAGGAGACCTTGGAAAGCAACCAACTGATAGGACCTAGTTCAGAAATTCAAGAAATTTGTGAGAACCGGGTTCCTTTAGTCAAATACCCCCAGGAAGAACTCATAGTGTTAGCCCGAGCTATTAGTTCGTACCCTCTAATGACAGTCATTCCCCAAGTACCAATTGAAGATCTTTGCACTGAACTGTTTAAGTTTGCCCACCCTATGGTAGATCCTCTCCTTAGGATGACTGAATCAAGCCTCTTACAATTGGACCTTGTCCCATGCCCAGCCACTAAGGTCTCTCCCGTAATCTCAGTTGAACATCCTTGTCTTGAGCGGATTGATTCACCCAGTCCTGTAGAAGTCCTCCTTATGGCCCCAGACCCCTTCCTTTACATGACTGACCTACCCTTCTATAGAGTATACCTTTCCACACCCATAGGTCAAATTTCAAGTCTTGAGGTCATCATCCATAGGCCCTTCCATGAATCATTCTCTAATCCAGTTCTTGAGAAAGTGGATCATTATTTGCTTAGAGAACAAACCTTAACTATTGCAATCACATGTCCTAGGCTACTTCCCGAACCATCTCTTGATCCATTCCTGGGAGTAGCAAACTTTTCCTTTCATAAGGATGATCAGTTGACACTCATAGATCACCATTCAAACCTTCAGGTCACCACCTTTAGTCAACAGGTAATTCGAGACTCCACCTCATATCTCCTCCCTTTCTCTAGGACTTCTAATGCTTCTTACACCATCCAAGTATACTTTGTCGAAGTCTTTAGAGTGAACCACGTGTCAGAACCTATTAGGTTTGCCACCTACTTCTGGAAGACCTTATGGCACCTACTAGGCACCCATGATAAGTTTTCATGCTCTGTATGCCATCCTCCGACCCAAGGCCAAACCTAGAGAGCCATAGTTTGTTAGGTTTAGGCCTAGGGTTCCTTTGGAATAAAGTCCATTCTTTAGGAATGCGTCGTTAGTCTAGTTTAGTTTTTCTTGACCCTTTACTAGGCTTTGACTCAGATTTTGGTTTGATTGAGAGCACCAGGAATTGGGATTTGTATTTTGTCCAGGGCTGAAATTGCATTCAATGTTTCGATCAATAGGTCTATAGGCTAGAGTCCCTTTGAAATTGTTCATGGATACAAGCCTCACACACCACTTGATCTGATTTCACTATTAGCCCACACACACAAGTCTCTTGATGCACTTGCATAGCATGTAAATGACTTGCATAAAGAAATTCATGCCAAAATAAATTTAAGTAATGAAACTTATAAGAAGTTGGCTGATTCTCAAAGGCGAGTCAAATCTTTTGTTGAGGGAGACTATGTGATGATTAGGTTAAGGCCTGAACGGTTTCCTCCTGGAACCGTTAGAAAGTTACATGCTAGGGGAGCTGGACCATTTAGAGTGGTAAAGAGAGTAGGATCCAATGCCTATGTGCTCGAGTTGCCTCCAGAACTAGGCATTAGCTCTACTTTCAACATTACAGACTTAGTAGAGTACAGGGAGCCAGCTGTGATTCCTAGTGAGCCTTTTGAGCCTAACCCTATCATTGAGAGTGATCCCGACCCTGTGTGTCCACCAACAAACTGGCCTGTGAGGAAAGAGCAGATTGAAAAGATCCTGGATGATTAGGTTATCTCTACTCGTAATCGAGGATACCAAAGGTACCTGGTCCGCTGGCAAGGAAGGCCAGATTCTGATGACTCTTGGATCTCCCGAGAAGAATTACAAGAATTGGACCCATACCTCTTGGAGAGATACCAGAGCCAACTTGAGCCTTACTCGACAGGGTCGAGTTCCTCCCACCCTGGGAGAATTGGTGCGGGCACCAGACTCAGAAGAAGACTTCAGAGCTCCATCTGGATCTCTGATTAACCTTGCCCGAAGAATTAGGGTTTTTGGTTTGTAATAAGAGTTGACTAGATCAACTCAATTTAGCTTGAGTCTACATTACCTGCATTTTATTTTGTTGAGTCATGTTGACTCAGTAGTGGACTAGGGTTTCAACCAGGGATGTTACATTTTCTCCCAAGACCAGGCAAGTGGACACCACACTCCCAGCCACACTCCCAGTCCAGGGGGCGCCATATCCACATCCAGCAGCCTTTGGTCCCCACTCCACAGATGGCAACTTCCTTCTTTCATGCACCAGATAAAGAGAAGAGCATAAATCAAGGGGGCGGCCAAGACTTTCCCAAGTGATTCCAAGCAAAGAAGGGAAGAAGTTTTTCTTGGAAGAGAATATCAAGGGGCGCCCATTACCTGCCAAAAACACCTAAAACAAAGATGGGAAGAGCCTTGACTTAGGGAGGAAGAAAAGGAGGAGTCCAAAAGAGTTCATCCAGGAAAGGAAGAAAATTTTCTTGAAAAATTCCAAGCAAGGTGGCGCCATCTACCTGCCATTTATAACCCAAATCCTAATTTTTGGTATTTTGGCCAACCATATGTAAGGGATTTGCCCTAATTAGGAGATCCCCTCCTTTAGTCCCACATGGGAAAATATGAAACCCTTCTCCCTTGTAAAGCATTATAAATTACATCCCTCTTGTAAGTTGCAAACAATCTATGAATGAAAGAAATTTTTTTATGAGCAAACTTATGTTTTCTCTTCTTCCGCACTATTCTAAGTGTTGAGCTCCGTGAGGGGGTAATCCGGGTTCCATTGGAGCCTTGAGGAGGTGAGAGATCTCCATCTTTATCCAAAACCCTAGGTTAGCCACTTAAAAATCCAAAACCCTAGCCGCCCATCATTATTTTCAATCCATCAAACCCTAGCTCCTTCCATCTCCCACGGCCTCTCTCTCTCTACAAGTCCAGGCCGTCCACCTTCATCCAGATCCAGTCCGGCTACTTCAGATCCAGAGCAAGTTCCAAGGAAAATCACATCAACTTCCAGGAGAATCCAGTTTTCAGCAATTTCAATCTTCAAGTTCATCAACCTGGTAAATTTTTTCCTTGACTCTCTGATTCCATCAATTGTTTTTCTTCTCTTCCAGATCTTGAGTTCAGGAGAAGCCAACCCGCCAAAGGACCAGTATTGGAGGATCCATTGCGAAGATATCTGAATCCGAGGATCCAACAATCTGCTCGGGAGAGTTCTTCCACCAAAATCTGTGAAGATCATTGTCTGGTTAGGTAAACCATCTCTTCTCTTTATTTCTGTTCTGTTGAAAGTTCGGAGCGAAACCCTAGGTCTGGGAGTTTCTCAACCCCCAGCGATCCGTTGCTTCTGAACTACTCTGATAATTTAGTTTTCTTAAAATTGTGCTTTCAATTATCATATTAGTATCTTTCAATGTTAGGTTAACTTTTCTTTGATTTGAAGCCAACTTCTACAAACATATAAAAACAACAAAAAAATTAGTTAATCTTAATTTACTTCCGCATCGCATCCCTTTATTTGTTCTGCATCATTTTTGGTATCAGAGCTTTTGTGCTGCATCATTTTAGGTATCAGAGCTTTCGTTCTGCATCATTTTTGGTATCAGAGCCCTGTCTAGGGTTTCTGTTTGATTGCTTGTTTGAGTCTCTCTCTTTTTACTTTGTCTGCTCGAAGTAGACTCCCCAGGATGTCCGGTCCTAGGAATGAAGCGAGGTGCAAACCTCCTCTTCCCATTCCACGGGGTGTTCCTAGGGCGTGTAGGGGATCCGTTGGGTTATAACTTCGTAGCAGGAATTGTAAACGGGGAAGTGCTCTATTTTCAGCCCGTAATTGCCCTGTTGCAGGAATTATTTATCACTGAAGGTAACTCCAAATTTGGTGATTTTTGTTTTTCTGAAACCAGTATAATTGAAACTATTTTGAATAATTTTCCTGTGATTTATTGGTTTCCGTGGGATTTCTGAGAATTAAATAACTGCAACTCTATTTTTGTGTTCTGCAATCCAATTATTTTTGAGTGTTCATCTCTTAATTCATCTTAAGGGCATTTGAGCATCTAAGATAAGGGGAGGAGTTGATAACCTCTCCTTAGCCCAAAACCACCACCCACTCATTCGAACCTAAGCATTTAATCTAAAAATTGATTAGACCTAATTTGCCCTAGTGGGCTAGGGACATCAACAAGTCGGGTCAAGGCTAGTGTTGAGTCAGTTTGTCTGGTTACTCTGTGTGTGCTTTGTACTCAGTGTCTAGAACGGTGGTTCAGGGATTCCATCCCGAAGGGCTTGTGTGCTGGTCCGCCTACCTGACCAATCTCTGATTGGTGTCTAGGATTGGCATTCAGGGACCTAACACTCCCCTTACACCTGCCTGGCTGATTCCTGAGTTACTACAGGTTAGCTTGCCACTCTGATTGGGCATCTAGTTTGGGACTCTAGGTCTAGTGAGCCAGTAGTCGCTTTAGTCTAGTTACATTCTATGTGTTTGCTTGCATCATCATGTATACCCGGAATGGAGTACCCTACCAACCTGGTCAAACCCAACCTGATTTAGAGGCCATGGTTAGAGCTCTTACTGAAAGTATGAACAAATTGAGTCAGGATATGACTGCTACTGTTACCCAGTGTAAAGAACAAGTCCATGAGAATCTTACCCAGCTTAGGGATCGAGTCCAAGTACTTGAGAAACGTAGACATCAAAATTGGACCCCTGATCCAAAATTTAATAGGCCCCAACCTCATCCATGCCAGGAGCCTAGGAGGACCTTATACCGTGATCCCGAGCATAACCTTAGGAAGCCTAACCATGATATCTATAGTGTGGATCGTGTCTATGAGAGGTCCTTACAATATTCTAGACTAGTCACTCAACAACCCAAGTCTTCTAGATCAAACCATTTAGATCCACACCCATGCCCAAGTAAGGTCTCTACTAGCTTGAAACCCAGTGTGACCCAGGTTCCTATATCGCAAGAATGTTTGTTTTGTGGAGAAAGAGGCCATAAATCTAGTCAGTGCCCATACATAGGACTGGCTTGTGCACAGCTAAGTGGTAAGAATCCTAAGGATGACATTAATGAGGGAGAACCCAAGCCTACCAATGAGGAAGAACGGTTAGGTATGACAAGCCTAGAATCAGTTGACCCGATTACCACTGACTCGAAACCCATTGAAGATGGCATCGAGGAAGTATATGATGCTGGCTTGAGTCTAGTTGATGAATGTGAGGGGGAAGAACTTGAAGAATGTGACATTGATACTATTGGTTCCTTACCTGAGGAGACCTTGGAAAGCAACCAACTGATAGGACCTAGTTCAGAAATTCAAGAAATTTGTGAGAACCGGGTTCCTTTAGTCAAATACCCCCAGGAAGAACTCATAGTGTTAGCCCGAGCTATTAGTTCGTACCCTCTAATGACAGTCATTCCCCAAGTACCAATTGAAGATCTTTGCACTGAACTGTTTAAGTTTGCCCACCCTATGGTAGATCCTCTCCTTAGGATGACTGAATCAAGCCTCTTACAATTGGACCTTGTCCCATGCCCAGCCACTAAGGTCTCTCCCGTAATCTCAGTTGAACATCCTTGTCTTGAGCGGATTGATTCACCCAGTCCTGTAGAAGTCCTCCTTATGGCCCCAGACCCCTTCCTTTACATGACTGACCTACCCTTCTATAGAGTATACCTTTCCACACCCATAGGTCAAATTTCAAGTCTTGAGGTCATCATCCATAGGCCCTTCCATGAATCATTCTCTAATCCAGTTCTTGAGAAAGTGGATCATTATTTGCTTAGAGAACAAACCTTAACTATTGCAATCACATGTCCTAGGCTACTTCCCGAACCATCTCTTGATCCATTCCTGGGAGTAGCAAACTTTTCTTTTCATAAGGATGATCAGTTGACACTCATAGATCACCATTCAAACCTTCAGGTCACCACCTTTAGTCAACAGGTAATTCGAGACTCCACCTCATATCTCCTCCCTTTCTCTAGGACTTCTAATGCTTCTTACACCATCCAAGTATACTTTGTCGAAGTCTTTAGAGTGAACCACGTGTCAGAACCTATTAGGTTTGCCACCTACTTCTGGAAGACCTTATGGCACCTACTAGGCACCCATGATAAGTTTTCATGCTCTGTATGCCATCCTCCGACCCAAGGCCAAACCTAGAGAGCCATAGTTTGTTAGGTTTAGGCCTAGGGTTCCTTTGGAATAAAGTCCATTCTTTAGGAATGCGTCGTTAGTCTAGTTTAGTTTTTCTTGACCCTTTACTAGGCTTTGACTCAGATTTTGGTTTGATTGAGAGCACCAGGAATTGGGATTTGTATTTTGTCCAGGGCTGAAATTGCATTCAATGTTTCGATCAATAGGTCTATAGGCTAGAGTCCCTTTGAAATTGTTCATGGATACAAGCCTCACACACCACTTGATCTGATTTCACTATTAGCCCACACACACAAGTCTCTTGATGCACTTGCATAGCATGTAAAGGACTTGCATAAAGAAATTCATGCCAAAATAAATTTAAGTAATGAAACTTATAAGAAGTTGGCTGATTCTCAAAGGCGAGTCAAATCTTTTGTTGAGGGAGACTATGTGATGATTAGGTTAAGGCCTGAACGGTTTCCTCCTGGAACCGTTAGAAAGTTACATGCTAGGGGAGCTGGACCATTTAGAGTGGTAAAGAGAGTAGGATCCAATGCCTATGTGCTCGAGTTGCCTCCAGAACTAGGCATTAGCTCTACTTTCAACATTACAGACTTAGTAGAGTACAGGGAGCCAGCTATGATTCCTAGTGAGCCTTTTGAGCCTAACCCTATCATTGAGAGTGATCCCGACCCTGTGTGTCCACCAACAAACTGGCCTGTGAGGAAAGAGCAGATTGAAAAGATCCTGGATGATTAGGTTATCTCTACTCGTAATCGAGGATACCAAAGGTACCTGGTCCGCTGGCAAGGAAGGCCAGATTCTGATGACTCTTGGATCTCCCGAGAAGAATTACAAGAATTGGACCCAGACCTCTTGGAGAGATACCAGAGCCAACTTGAGCCTTACTCGACAGGGTCGAGTTCCTCCCACCCTGGGAGAATTGGTGCGGGCACCAGACTCAGAAGAAGACTTCAGAGCTCCATCTGGATCTCTGATTAACCTTGCCCGAAGAATTAGAGTTTTTGGTTTGTAATAAGAGTTGACTAGATCAACTCAATTTAGCTTGAGTCTACATTACCTGCATTTTATTTTGTTGAGTCATGTTGACTCAGTAGTGGACTAGGGTTTCAACCAGGGATGTTACATTTTCTCCCAAGACCAGGCAAGTGGACACCACACTCCCAGCCACACTCCCAGTCCAGGGGGTGCCATATCCACATCCAGCAGCCTTTGGTCCCCACTCCACAGATGGCAACTTCCTTCTTTCATGCACCAGATAAAGAGAAGAGCATAAATCAAGGGGGCGGCCAAGACTTTCCCAAGTGATTCCAAGCAAAGAAGGGAAGAAGTTTTTCTTGGAAGAGAATATCAAGGGGCGCCCATTACCTGCCAAAAACACCTAAAACAAAGATGGGAAGAGCCTTGACTTAGGGAGGAAGAAAAGGAGGAGTCCAAAAGAGTTCATCCAGGAAAGGAAGAAAATTTTCTTGAAAAATTCCAAGCAAGGTGGCGCCATCTACCTGCCATTTATAACCCAAATCCTAATTTTTGGTATTTTGGCCAACCATATGTAAGGGATTTGCCCTAATTAGGAGATCCCCTCCTTTAGTCCCACATGGGAAAATATGAAACCCTTCTCCCTTGTAAAGCATTATAAATTACATCCCTCTTGTAAGTTGCAAACAATCTATGAATGAAAGAAATTTTTTTATGAGCAAACTTATGTTTTCTCTTCTTCCGCACTATTCTAAGTGTTGAGCTCCGTGAGGGGGTAATCCGGGTTCCATTGGAGCCTTGAGGAGGTGAGAGATCTCCATCTTTATCCAAAACCCTAGGTTAGCCACTTAAAAATCCAAAACCCTAGCCGCCCATCATTATTTTCAATCCATCAAACCCTAGCTCCTTCCATCTCCCACGGCCTCTCTCTCTCTACAAGTCCAGGCCGTCCACCTTCATCCAGATCTAGTCCGGCTACTTCAGATCCAGAGCAAGTTCCAAGGAAAATCACATCAGCTTCCAGGAGAATCCAGTTTTCAGCAATTTCAATCTTCAAGTTCATCAACCTGGTAAATTTTTCCCTTGACTCTTTGATTCCATCAATTGTTTTTCTTCTCTTCCAGATCTTGAGTTCAGGAGAAGCCAACCCGCCAAAGGACCAGTATTGGAGGATCCATTGCGAAGATATCTGAATCCGAGGATCCAACAATCTGCTCGAGAGAGTTCTTCCACCAAAATCTGTGAAGATCATTGTCTGGTTAGGTAAACCATCTCTTCTCTTTATTTCTGTTCTGTTGAAAGTTCAGAGCGAAACCCTAGGTCTGGGAGTTTCTCAACCCCCAGCGATCCGTTGCTTCTGAACTACTCTGATAATTTAGTTTCCTTAAAATTGTGCTTTCAATTATCATATTAGTATCTTTCAATGTTAGGTTAACTTTTCTTTGATTTGAAGCCAACTTCTACAAACATATAAAAACAACAAAAAAATTAGTTAATCTTAATTTACTTCCGCATCGCATCCCTTTATTTGTTCTGCATCATTTTTGGTATCAGAGCTTTCGTGCTGCATCATTTTTGGTATCAGAGCTTTCGTTCTGCATCATGTTTCGTCCATGGTCATTCTGGGCATTGTGTGGTAGGCCCATAGAATGCTTGGAAGTTCCCCGCCCATCTGCCCTTGGCTTGGTATAGCCTGGTTTTGAGTCCTTGGAGGATAGACCGATTTGTTACTTCGGCTTCCCCATTTGTTTAGGGGTGAGCCACCAAGGTAAAGTGGTGAGGGATGCCATGTTCGGCACAAAAATCTTCGAACTCTTGATTATCGAACTGACGTCCATTGTCAGTGATGATGCAGTTGGGGAGTCTGAAGTAGAAAATAATTGATTTCCAAAAGAATTGGCGAATCTTAGCTTCTGTGATCCACGCTAGCAGCTCCGCTTCCATCCATTTGGTGAAGTAGTCGATGGCCACCAGCAGGAACCTCCGTTGCCCCGGTGCTGGGGAAAATGGCCCTAAGATGTCCATTCCCCACTGGGCGAATGGCCAAGGGGCGGAGAGCTGTGAGATTGGTGCCACCGGTGATGCTGTATTTGGGCATGGCGCTGGCATTTGTCGCACCTCTTCACAAAGTCGGTGACGTCCTCCCTCATAGTCTCCCAGAAGTATCCCAGACAAAAAGCTTTGTATGCCAATATCCTTCCTCCCATGTGGTTCCCACACAGGCCTTCGTGTATCTCCTAGAGAACGAAAGCTGCTTCCACAGGTCTCAGGCACTTCAAGAGCAGGTAGGAGTAGGATCGGCGGTTAAGCTATCCTTCCATCAGGACAAACCGAGAGGCTTTCTTTTTAATGAGGCCGGCTTTTGTGCGGTCCTCGGGCAGGGTGTCATCAGTGATGTACCTGACGTACCTATCCATCCAGTTCGGCTTCGAGGTGACTTGCTGCACCTCCTTCGGGGCTTCATAGCTTGGATTTTCAAGGTACTTGATGTATGCTCACCCCAGTGATGAGTCTGGCAAGGTTGCGAGTCTCGACAGTGCATCCGCACGGGCATTCTCTCCGCGGGGGATATGGAAGATGTTGAAGCATTGGAAACCTGCCGTGCATGAGTGGACCCACTCTAGGTATTTCATCATCTGGTGATCCCTGGCTTCGTATTCTCTGGAAACTTGTCTGGCCACCAGTTGGGAGTCAATGAAGACTTTTAAGTTTTGCACGTCCAGCTCGCGTGAGACTTTTAGGCTCACGAAAAGTGCCTCATACTCTGCCTGGTTGTTTATTGCGGTGAATTTCAAGCGGAGAGCACATTCTACCATGATCCGATCGCTGTTGGCGAGGATAAGGCCTGCTCCGCTCCCACCAGAGTTGGATGCGCCATCCATGTGGAGGATCCAGGGCTCCTCCTCTGCTTCGAGCTCAACTTGATGCTCCAAGGATGTCTGCTCCGGCTCCTCAATGAGTTCGGTGAACTTGACCAGGAAGTCGGCTAGGACTTGGGCCTTCTACGATGACCTCGGTCAATACGCGATGTCAAACATGCTCAGCATCAAGGACCACTTGGCCAACCACCCAGATATTTTGAGGTGGCTGAGTATGGTCCTCAGTGGCTAATCCATCACAACCACGATGGAATGCACTTAGAAATAGGGCCTGAGGCACTTAGCAAACATTATTAGAGAAAAAATAAGTTTCTCGTGAAAGGGATATGCCCTACAAGCCAATCTATGTTGTATCTCCCAAACCATTGTAATTGACAATTTTCTAAATAAAGGCATTATTTTTCCATCATACGCTGTGATTATACTATATGATGAACCCCATAAATTAGGGCTATGATTTTAGGGTTATGATGAGATCATACCAGTGAGACCTAAAATCTTAAAACCTTAATCTAAAGTATTCCTAGTCAAAGGAACCCTGAGTAGGGGATCAAGGTTTTCCGGTAAGACTAGCACATCCCATGTATACCAGAAAGGGTGACTGCTCTCACAGTCACTTGTGTATGACACTGATACTGGGATGTGGGTGCTCATTGGAGAATGAGTTCACTGATATGATCCAACTTGAGAACATCTAATGGAGTCTTAGCTACATGTCAATAGAAGGTTCTTATAGTGGGAGTGGTACAAGTAATCTTTTAACCTGAGACTGCCATAAGTACCTTATGTACATGAACCCATTCTTTCGTCCAATCCTAATCATGACACTGAAACATGCACAGGATTGATACTGGGAATGGTGAATTGGATATGAAGGTAATGAGTAGGTCAACAAGGAATCGATCACTCTTAGTAAGAGGAGATTGCATCCAGCTAGTCAACAATCGGATGATGATTCAGGGAATCTTTGATCAAAGTAAAGATATTAGAAATGGTTTCTAATATCAAGATAATCGAATCATCATTATGAGATTGAGCTAGAAATAAATATAATATTGGATTTGACATATATCCATATCCATAGTTATATTTTTGGGTGCAGGCTGATCGAAAGATTTAATTGTACGGTAACTCTCTACTGAAGGATAATTTTGGTATTTCACCAGAATTTCCATATCTTCCGGGTAGACATGATACGTTGCTAGACATCAATCTTGTCTTGTGGGTTGATCAAGTTCAAAGATCACTTGTTAGGAAGAGTCCTAATTGATCGAATCAGGTAAGCCCGGTTTGACCTAAATCGATTAGAAAGAGTTCTAATCAAATTAGGTCAACTTGTATTCGAACCCACTACTGGCTAGATGTGGAACCCAATGGGTCACACACTTAAGAGGATTGATCAAGAGTTTAATTTGGAATTAAATTATTTTTGCAGGATAACACTCTAGCAGGTGTTGCAAACCCTAACTTCTATTCGAATCGGATTCGAATTAGGGTTCCGGATTGGTTCAAATTGGGTTCTAATTGGACCTAATTAGACCCTAATTGAGAAAATAGGAATATGGCTAACCCTATTGGCTAGCCATATAGCTTGGCTAGCCTCCCCATCCGCCCCCTTTGTTTTTCCATGCCAAATGCAAAGAGTCCATGCGCTTATGGACTCTTGGCGCGCCATTAGGAAGAGTCCATGGCGCATGGACTCTTGGCGCGCCCCAAATATTTCTCCGATGATTTTATTTGGGGCGGCCTCCTTTCTTACTCATTAGCGCCTCAAACACCTTCCTTTGGATTGGAATCCAACAGCTAGAAGTCTTTTAAGAAAGACAAAAGTCGCTGTTTCCTCCCGGGCGCGCGAAATAATATCTCTTCGGAGATGAAAAGTCGCGACCCCTTTCCTTTTTAAACACCGCGATTTTTCCTTTAAAGAAAAGCCGTGGTATTTAATCTGGAAGGCCATGAGATGGGAGGATGGGGTGTGAGAAATTGAGAAGGGTGTGAGAAAGTGATTACGGAGAGGTGTGTAGGCGCCTATCTGATTTCTATTTAAAGGGTCGGGAAAGTCAGAACAGAGTTAATTTTTCTTTCTTCCTCTCCTGAAGACTCTTTTATTTTTTTCTTGCTCTTGCATTGTTTTCTTTACAAAGTAAACCTCTGTCGAAACTCTGCTACTGAACAAGAATAAAAGTAAAAGTCTCCGACGGTAAAGGAAAGAAACGAGTTCCTATTTGTTCCTTTCTTTCTTACATTAAGACATCATTGTCTTAATTTCTCCTCCAATTTAAGACAAGCCTATGTCCTCTTAGGACAAGGTCTTTTCTTCAAGACAAGGGTGTCTAAAGGGCCAAGGTCTTAGTGGAAGGAGGAGAAGGGGTCAAAGAAAGGGAAGCAAGCTTTTGTGTGGAGGAATTCAAGCCATAAGTCCAAGCAATTGAGTTCTAGGAAGAAGAACTCAATAGAAGGAACCTTTGAAAAGAAGATAGAGTTGTCTTGATCACTGCTCTGTGTGGATCACCATCGGAGGGCGGACACTTGGACGCCTGGTGAATTCAATCAGCCCCTTCAACATCAACTTTGTTGGAATTAGCGATTACAGGTTGGTACTCTAATTCTAACAATGTATGTTTAAATGTTCAATATATGTTTTAATCCTGAATAAGAAGATCTTAGCTAAGGGATTATGGTGCAAATTTCATCATTTTGAAATAACACTTCCGCTGCGGTGCACCGAAATCCCTAACAGTGGTATCAGAGCCATCCTTATTACAGTTAAAACATATGACAAATTATTTATATGTGTTTTTGTTGTAGTATCGCAATTAGGATTTTAAACCCTTGAATGCTGATACACTTAGCATAATTTATGGGATGCACAATGTTTTGATGTATGCCACTAGTTAGGGTTTTTCACTCAAACCCTAATTATTATAGAGATATGATTAGTTTTGAAGTCATCATACTGAAATAAGGTTGCCCTGGCATAATGGTGGATCCATTATGTGGTAAATGGTTGTCCTAGTATGATGACACACTTAGCACATATATGTTTATTAGAGTGATATAATTGTGATATGTTTTATAAGAATGTGCTGGCAATTCTATAAAGCCCTCTTCTTAAAATTATATTAAGTCATAGTATATTTAACTAATAAGCATCACTAGTCATGATGAACAATTGATCATTCGGTGTCTAGTAAGGTGGTTCTGGGAAGGTAAAGAGAATCGTGGTTTTTAATTGGTTCCGTTGACTGACCTGGCCAATTTTTATTAGTGTCTAGGAAAGCAACGGGGGGACTCCCACATCTCTTCCACTTGCCTGGCCGATTTGATTATATTTAAATCTTGACTTAAATGCTTAGTGTTAAAAAAATGCTATATGTTGGCCTTCCTTCATGCTGGATCATTACTGTGTTATGAACCACATTAGGTTTGTTGTGTTATCTGCAAGACCTAATAGGGTGATTGACATAATATTGGTCTAGTGAAAAGATATGCTTACAGTATATTCAGTATAATGCCTTGTTGTGTTATCTGCAAGGGCATTATATTTGAATGCTGACTGTATAGAAATAAAAGGGTCTTGACTTAACTAGAACATTATGGTTTGTTGTGTTTTCTGCAAGACTTATAATGTTCTAGAGGCCAAGTTATTTTTAAGAATCAAATGAGATATAATTGGAAGAGTTTCCTACCTTTGAGCTTATAAAAGATTTGTTGTGTTATCTGCAAGATCTTTTATAAGTTATAAGGATCTCAATCTCACTAAGAAAACCGATCAGGGTTCTTCTCGATTATCATAGTGAGGGCTATGATTTTTGATAAAATAGTGGGAGACATAATTAAATTGAAGACCTAATTTAATTATGTAAATCATTTCATGGTTGTTTGCTTATGTATTGTTCTTTATTAAATGTAGATAAATGGCATCTTCATTATCACTGAGAAGCATCTTAGATACCAACAAATTGACTGGTCCAAACTATGTGGACTGGTTAAGAAACTTAAAGATTGTACTGAGTTTAGAAAAACTTTCTTTTATTCTTGATACCCCTAGTCTTAATCCATTAGGGGATGATGCCACACAGGAAGACATGGCCACATACAAAATGTGGTAGAATGACTCCCTCACTGTCAAATGTATCATATGTAGGGTTCGGTGGCAAGGCAGAATCATAGATTTCAAAATTTTTTATCTTTATGAAATCTTCACCAAACCTTCAACCCAAAATATCCTTAAAAGAATTAAAACATATAAGATGTTTATATAAGATTTAATCTCAAATTAAGATACTAACCTGTATCGCAAAATCCAAACTCTGAATCTCCACCAGGTGCCCAAATGTTCACTCTCCAATGGTGATCCACACAGAAAAATAATGAAGACAATAATTTCTAGTTCTTGGCTCCTCTTCTTGAATTCTTTTTCAAGAATTCAATTCTTGGACCTTTAGGCTGAAATTTTCTTTAAAGAAAATTTCTTTTCTTCCTTCTTTCCTCTTCTTGAATTTTCTTCAAGAATTCCCTTTCTTGAATCACTTTTCTTGAATTGAATTGGAAGAAAAATTAAGACAGTCAAAGTCTTAATTCAAGAAGGAAAAGAAGAATAGATCCTTTCCCTTTTCTTTCCTTTACCGTTCAAGACCTTCTTCTTATTCTTGTTTAGGGTCAGAGTTTCGACAGAGGATACCTCTGTAAGGGAAACAATACCCAACAAGAACAAGAGGAAGGAGTATTCTAAAGAGGAAGAAAGGGAATTGGATCTCTGAATTATGTTACGTGAAAACCCCCGAGAACCCAACCCTATTTATAGATCTCAGAGGGGTGTCATCTCGAAACAACGCAACCCTCTGAAACCCCAGGGATCACGATCCCTCATTCCTCATGCGTCCTCTCAACCAAAAATCATGATTCTCCGATTTGATTTTCATTTTTCCGACGAGGAGGACTCTCGGAAAAACTTCAGGAAGAATCGCGACTTTTGGAGACGGATTTGCGACCGAAAAGCGACGGATGTTTTCCTTAATTTTTTCTGGCCATCAGATCCAGATCCAAGGGCGCCAGACAAGGATCTGAATCGCCCCTTTTCAGATTTTTCTCCGACGTTTTCTTTCTCACGCGTTTTAAGAGAAGTCCACGCGCGTGGACTCTCTTTCTTGGCGCGCGCGGGTGAGAAAAGGGAGGGGGCGGCTTGGAGAGAGGGTCTCAGTGAACTAAATTCACTTGGGTTCAGCCATGGGTTAGCCCAATGTCCTAAAAAATAAATTGGACCTTAATCTGGTTCAATTAGAACCAAATTAAGCCCAATTCGGAACCAAATTTGAATCTGATTCGAATAGAAATTTGGTCTGCAACACATGCTAGTGTGTTTATCCTGCAAACATGATTTAATTCCAAATTAAATCCTTCATCAATTTTCTTTTGTGTGTGACCCATTGGGTTCCACACCTAGCCAGCAGTAGGTCCGAGTGCTATTTGACTTAATTCGGTTAGATCTCAACTAAGCCGATTTAGGTCAACTCAAACTAGCTCGACTCGGTCAATTAGAATCTAATTCAAATTGACTGATTTGAATTACCATGACTCAATCATATACCTACAAGACAAGATTGACGTCTAGCAACGTATCATGTCTACCCGGAAGATGTGAAATTTTGGTGGAATTACCAAAATACCCTTCAGTGGTGAGTTACCGGGCAATTCAGTCCTTTGATCAACTTGCATCCCGAATATGATTATGAATATGGATACTTGTCAAATCCAATTTTCATATTCATCCCTAGCTCAATCTTTATAATGATGATTCATTAATGAACCATTAGAAAATAACTCTAATGTTCATACTTTGATCAAAGGTTTCCTGAATCCATCATTTGAAATTAGCTGGATGCTATTCCCTCTTACTAGGGCTGATCAATTCCTTGTTGACCTACTCACAACCTCCATATACAATCCACCATAACCAGTATCACCTCGTGCATGACTCAGTGTCATGATTGATTGCGAACCAAAGTATGGATTCATGTATATAAGGTACTATGGTAGTCTCAGGTCAAAGGACCACATGCACTACTCCCACTATGAGAATTATCTATTGACAAACAGATAAGGTTCCATTAGATATTCTCAATCTGGATCAATTCAGTGAACTCATTCTCTAATGAATACTCACATCCTAGTATTAGTGTCAAACACAAGTGACTGTGAGATCAGTCACCCTCATTACAAAACATATATAGGATGTGCTGGTCTTGCCGGAGACATTGATCCCCAACTCAATGTCCCATCGACCAGGAATATTTTAGATTAGGGTTTTAAGGCTTTAGGTCTCACTGGTATGATCTCATCATAACCCTAGAACCATAGCCCTAATCTATGGGGTTCATCATAAAATCAAAAAGACACAGCAAATGATGAAACTAATGCCTTTATAAAATGTCAATTCATTGATTTTGGGATCAAAATTACAATATTTCAATTGGCTTTCAGGGCACAATCTTTCAATCTCCCACTTGCACTAAAGCCAATCGCCTTTAAATCTTAACCCCATACAATCAAGGTGGCGATCAAACTCTCGCTGTGATAGAGCCTTAGTGAACGGGTCTGCTACGTTGTTCTTCGTTTCTACCCTTTTAATGCAGACTTCTTGTCTTTCGACAATCTCTCGAACGAGATGGAAGCGTCTCAGAATGTGCTTTGATTTGTGATGAGCTCTTGGTTCTTTTGCTTGAGCAACAGCCCCCGTATTATCACAGTAAAGTGATACTAGACCTTCAATCTCAGGAACTACGCCCAACTCTGATATGAACTTCTTCATCCAGACAGCTTCCTTGGCAGCTTCACTAACAGCAATGTACTCTGCCTCAGTTGTTGAGTCAGCTACAGTTTGCTGTTTAGAACTTTTCCAGCTTACAGCTCCTCCATTAAGGGTAAAAACATACCCAGATATAGATTTGCTGTCATCTGGATCTGATTGAAAACTAGAATCTGAATAAGCTTCTAGTTTAAGATCAGATCCTCCATATATTAGAAAAATATCCTTAGTTCTTCTTAAGTACTTAAGAATATTTTTCACAGCCTTCCAATGATCCTCTCCTAGATCAGCCTGAAACCTGCTGGCTATACCTAAGGCATATGCCACATCAGGCCTAGTACATAACATAGCATACATAATAGACCCTACTGCCGAAGCATAAGGTACCGAATTCATTCTATTTCTTTCTTCAGGTGTCTTAGGAGACATCTTCTTAGAAAGATGTATGCCATGACCAATAGGTAAGTAACCTCTTTTACTTTCCTCCATGCTAAATCTTTTTAGCACTTGGTCAATGTACCTAGACTGGGATAAACCTAGCATCCTCCTAGATCTATCTCTATAGATCTTGATGCCTAGTATAAAAGATGCTTCTCCCAAGTCTTTCATTGAAAACTGTTTAGATAACTATACCTTGACTGATTGTAACATTGGGATATCATTCCCAATGAGGAGTATGTCATCTACATACAGAACCAAGAAAACTATGGCACTCCCACTAGTCTTCTTGTACACACAAGGTTCATCCTCATTTTTGATAAAGTCAAATTCTTTGACTGTCTTATCAAATCGGATGTTCCAACTCCTAGATGCTTGCTTTAATCCATAAATAGATTTCTTTAGCCTACATACCTGATTAGGTTTAGTCTCCAAGAAAAAACCTTCTGGCTGTGACATATAAACCTCTTCCTCAAGGAAACCATTGAGGAATGCAGTTTTCACATCCATCTGCCAGATTTCATGATCATGATATGCTGCTATAGCAAGCATGATCCGAATAGATTTGAGCATGGCAACAGGAGAAAATGTTTCATCATAATCTATTCCCTGTTTTTGTCTGAAACCCTTAGCCACTAATCTGGCTTTATAAGTTTCAACTTGGCCATCTGTCCCAATCTTTTTCTTATAGACCCATTTGCATCCAATAGGGTTAACACTCTCTGGTGCATCAACCAAAGTCCAGACTTGGTTGACATACATGGAGTCCATTTTGGATCTCATGGCTTCCAGCCATTTGTCTGAGTCACTACTTATGACAGCATCCGTATATGTTAGAGGCTCATCATTATCAATGATTCGGGCTTCATTATTTTCAATAATGAACCCATACCTTTCAGGTGCATGTCGCACTCTATCAGACTTACGGATAGGAGTGGTGTGTTCAGGTTCTATACTAACTGTGTTATGATTTTGTTGAGATGTATCTACTTGTTGAACTTCTTCAAGTTCAATATTTCTCCCACTGCCCTTTTGCAGGATGAATTCTTTTTCCATAAAAATGGCATGCCTACTGACTAAAACCTTTTGTTCAGTAGGGTGGTAGAATAGATATCCTATACTATCTTTGGGATATCCAACAAATAGACATTTTTCTGCTCTAGCATCAAGCTTTTGTCCAAAATTTCTTTTGACATAAGCTGGACATCCCCATATCTTAAGGTGCTTAAGATTGGGTTTCTTTCCCCTCCATAACTTATATGGAATGCTAGATACAGATTTGGATGGTACTCTATTTAAAATATTAGCCGCTGTTTCCAAGGCATATCCCCAGAAAGAAACAGGTAAGTCTGTGAAGCACATCATGGACCGTACCATATCTAATAAAGTACGATTTCTCCTTTCAGCAACACCATTTAATTATGGTGTGTAAGGAGGAGTCCATTCAGAGATGATTCCCTTTTGTTTAAGGTGATCAAGAAACTCGGAGGATAAGTATTCACCTCCTCTATCTGATCGAAGGATCTTAATACTTTTCCCCGTTTGTTTCTCTACCATACTTTGATACTCTAAAAATTTTTCAAAAGCTTCAGACTTATGTTTCATTAGATACACAAATCCGTACCTTGAAAAATCATCAGTGAATGTGATGAAATATGAGTATCCACCCTTGGCCTGAGTTGTCATAGGTCCACATACATCAGTGTGTATGAGTCCTAATAACTCTGTTGTCCTTTCATTATGTCCACTAAATGGAGTCTTGGTCATTTTATCCATGAGACATGATTCACAAGTTCCTAATGATTCATAGTCATAAGGATTAAGAAATTTTTTCTTGTATAACTTGTTAATCCTCTTCTCACTAATATGTCCAAGACGACAGTGCCAAAGTAAAGTATTGTTTACTTCATCTCTTTTTCGTTTATTACTAACATGTAGTATATTGTCATCAGAAGATAAAGTTAAGAGACCATTGCAAAATATGCCATTAAATATTATTTCATTAGAAAAACTGATTGAGCAGCCACTGCTCATTACATTCATAATATATCCTTGTTTAAGTAACAAGGGTACAGATATGATATTTCTAATGATTCTAGGCATAAAATAACAATTCTTTAACTCTAAAATCTTCCCAGAAGGAAGCTTCAACATATAAGTCCCTACAGCTTCTGCTTGGATGGAATCTCCTCCAGCACCGTAGAGCTCGAAGTCGCCTTCCTTCAAAACTCTAATATTCTGTAGTCCCTGCAATGATTTGCAGATATGATGACCACAAGCAGTATCCAATACCCAAGAGTTTGAATTAGAAGTGTCTAATGACAAAATTGCATGTATCTCATACATACCTTTTGGTGCATTACTAGCACCAGGCTTCACACTTGCAAGGTAAACCTTGCAGTTTCTTTTCCAGTGACCCGGCTTGCCATAATGAAAGCAGGTCATTTGTCCGGAGGCCTTCTTTCCTTTCTTTTTCTTGATGCCCCCTTTTGGATTTAACCTCCTCTTGGAACCCTTTTTGCCTATTTTCTTCTTGTTTACACCATCCACAAGAAGAAGTGGAGCCTTATTTTTCTTTAAATGGCTCTCTGCTGTTTTTAACATATTCAACAGCTCAGGCAAGGAAGTGTTAAGTTTGTTCATATGATAATTAAGAACAAACTGTGAAAATGACTCTGGGAGTGACTGCAGGATTAAATCCTGATTCAACTCCCCATCCATAACAAAACCCAATTGACCCAATCGGGTGATTAGGTCAATAACCTTTAATACATGGTCTTGTACGGATGTACCTTCTGTCATCCTTGCACGGAATAACTGCTTAGATATTTCATATCTTGCAGTTCGACTATGTTCTCCATAAAGTTCTTTTAAATTGAGCAATATGGAGTTTGTGTCCATGCTATCATGTTGCCTCTGTAACTCATTGGTCATAGAGGCAAGCATTATACAATTGACAGTAAGTGAGTCATTTTGCCACGTGTTATATGTGGTCTTATCCTCTTGCGAGGCATCTTCCCCTAATGGTTCCAAGGTTGGGGTATCAAGAATATAAGAAATTCTTTCTTGGCTGAGTACTATCTTCAGGTTTCTCAACCAATCAACATAGTTTGGTCCAGTCAATTTATTTGCATCAAGAATGCTACGGAGTGAGAGTGAAGAGGCCATTTAATCTACATTAACAAACAACATTATATGAGCAGACAATCAATGTTGACAAAACATAATTAAATTAGGACTTTAACTTAATTATGTCTCCCACTATTTTATCAAGCATCATAACCCTCAATGTGATGATCGAGAAAACCCTAATTGGTTCTCTTAGTGGGGTTGAGATCCTAATTCCTTATAAAAGACCTTGTGTGTACACAACAAATCTTATATAAGTTCAAAGGTAGGAAAACGCTTTCCAATTGTAATTCATACAATTCTCAACTTATCTTGGCCTCTAAAATATTAATAGCCTTGTGTGTACACAACAAACTATAATATTTTAGTTAAGTTAGACCCTTCATTGCTATATAGTCATGATATTAATTATAATACCCTTGTGTGTACACAACAAAGTATTATATCAAATCATTCCATAAGCATCAAATGTACCAAGCAAAAATTATGTTAGTCACCATAAAGAAAAAAAGGCCTTGTGTGTACACAACAAACCTAATATGGATCATAACATAATAATGACTTGGCATGAAGGAAAGCCATATGTAGTGAATATTACACTGAGCATATCAATCAATAATTAAGTTAATCATACTGGCCAGGTAAGTGGGAGAGTGGTGGGAGTCCCCCCGTTGCTTTCCTTAGACACCAATAAGAATTGGCCAGTCAGTCAACGGAACCAATTAAAAACCACGTCCTCTTTACCGATCATGAACCACTTTTCCTAGACACCGAATGATAAACTAATCATATTGATTATTTTTGCTTTTGGTATATGACACTACAACTTAATATGTTGTTAAAGAGGGCTTTATTAAAACAAAGCACATTCTAGCAAATATGTGCCATAGTGTGCCATCATACTAGGACAACCATTTACCACATAATGGATCCACCATTATGCCAGGGCAACCTTATTTCAGTATGATGACTAGAAGGCTAAACATATCTCTATGCAAATTAAGGTTTAAGTGAAAACCTTAATTAGTGGCATACATCAAACATATATGCATAATTAACACAAATATGTGATTAGTGTGTCATCATACTAGGACAACCATTTACCACATAATGGATCCACCATTATGCCAGGGCAACCTTATTTCAGTATGATGACTAGATCTCTATGCATATCTCTACAACAATTAGGGTTTGAGTGAAAACCCTAATTGGTGACATTATAACAAACATATATTACATCTCATGTTACTTATATAAATATGCATCTAAAATTCAGAATATATATTTTAATCTTAATAAGGAGGCTCTGATACCACTGTAGGGTTCGGTGGCAAGGCGGAATCATAGATTTCAAAATTTTTTATCTTTATGAAATCTTCACCAAACCTTCAACCCAAAATCTCCTTAAAAGAATTAAAACATATAAGATGTTTATATAAGATTTAATCTCAAATTAAGATACTAACCTGTATCGCAAAATCCAAACTCTGAATCTCCACCAGGTGCCCAAATGTTCACCCTCCAATGGTGATCCACACAGAAAAATAATGAAGACAATAATTTCTAGTTCTTGGCTCCTCTTCTTGAATTCTTTTTCAAGAATTCAATTCTTGGACCTTTAGGCTGAAATTTTCTTTAAAGAAAATTTCTTTTCTTCCTTCTTTCCTCTTCTTGAATTTTCTTCAAGAATTCCCTTTCTTGAATCACTTTTCTTGAATTGAATTGGAAGAAAAATTAAGACAGTCAAAGTCTTAATTCAAGAAGGAAAAGAAGAATAGATCCTTTCCCTTTTCTTTCCTTTACCGTTCAAGACCTTCTTCTTATTCTTGTTTAGGGTCAGAGTTTCGACAGAGGATACCTATGTAAGGGAAACAATACCCAACAAGAACAAGAGGAAGGAGTATTCTGGAGAGGAAGAAAGGAGAATTGGATCTCTGAATTATGTTACATGAAAACCCCCGAGAACACAACCCTATTTATAGATCTCAGAGGGGTGTCATCTCGAAACAACGCAACCCTCTGAAACCCCAGGGATCACGATCCCTCATTCCTCACGCGTCCCCTCAACCAAGAATCATGATTCTCCGATTTGATTTTCGTTTTTCCGACGAGGAGGACTCTCGGAAAAACTTCAGGAAGAATCGTGACTTTTGGAGACGGATTTGCGACCGAAAAGCGACGGATGTTTTCCTTAATTTTTTCTGGCCATCAGATCCAGATCCAAGGGCACCAGACAAGGATCTGAATCACCCCTTTTCAGATTTTTCTCCGACGTTTTCTTTCTCACGCGTTTTAAGAGAAGTCCACGCGCGTGGACTCTCTTTCTTGGCGCGCGCGGGTGAGAAAAGGGAGGGGGCGGCTTGGAGAGAGGGTCTCAGTGAACTAAATTCACTTGGGTTCAGCCATGGGTTAGCCCAATGTCCTAAAAAATAAATTGGACCTTAATCTGGTTCAATTAGAACCCAATTAAGCCCAATTCGGAACCAAATTCGAATCTGATTCGAATAGAAATTTGGTCTGCAACACATGCTAGTGTGTTTATCCTACAAACATGATTTAATTCCAAATTAAATCTTTCATCAATTTTCTTTTGTGTGTGACCCATTGGGTTCCACACCTAGCCAGCAGTAGGTCCGAGTGCTATTTGACTTAATTCGGTTAGATCTCAACTAAGCCGATTTAGGTCAACTCAAACTAGCTCGACTCGGTCAATTAGAATCTAATTCAAATTGACTGATTTGAATTACCATGACTCAATCATATACCTACAAGACAAGATTGACGTCTAGCAACGTATCATGTCTACCCGGAAGATGTGGAATTTTGGTGGAATTACCAAAATACCCTTCAGTGGTGAGTTACCGGGCAATTCAGTCCTTTGATCAACTTGCATCCCGAATATGATTATGAATATGGATACTTATCAAATCCAATTTTCATATTCATCCCTAGCTCAATCTTTATAATGATGATTCATTAATGAACCATTAGAAAATAACTCTAATGTTCATACTTTGATCAAAGGTTTCCTGAATCCATCATTTGAAATTAGCTGGATGCTATTCCCTCTTACTAGGGCTGATCAATTCCTTGTTGACCTACCCACAACCTCAATATACAATCCACCATAACCAGTATCACCTCGTGCATGACTCAGTGTCATGATTGATTGCGAACCAAAGTATGGATTCATGTATATAAGGTACTATGGTAGTCTCAGGTCAAAGGACCACATGCACTACTCCCACTATGAGAATTATCTATTGACAAACAGATAAGGTTCCATTAGATATTCTCAATCTGGATCAATTCAGTGAACTCATTCTCTAATGAACACTCACATCCTAGTATTAGTGTCAAACACAAGTGACTGTGAGATCAGTCACCCTCATTACAAAACATATATAGGATGTGCTGGTCTTGCCGGAGACATTGGTCCCCAACTCAATGTCCCATCGACCAGGAATATTTTAGATTAGGGTTTTAAGGCTTTAGGTCTCACTGGTATGATCTCATCATAACCCTAGAACTATAGCCCTAATCTATGGGGTTCATCATAAAATCAAAAAGACACAGCAAATGATGAAACTAATGCCTTTATAAAATGTCAATTCATTGATTTTGGGATCAAAATTACAATATTTCAATTGGCTTTCAGGGCACAATCTTTCATCATACTGGCCTCTATGACCAATGAGTTACAGAGGCAGCATGAAAGCATGGATACTCAATCCATAATGCTCAATTTAAAGGAGCTTTATGGAGAACAAAGCAGAACTGCTAGATACGAAATATCTAAGCAGTTATTCCGTGCTAGGATGACAGAGGGTACATCCGTTCAGGATCATGTCCTGAAGGTAATTGACTTAATCACCAGATTGGGTCAATTAGGGTTTATTATGGATGGGGAGCTGAATCAGGATTTAATCCTGCAATCACTCCCGGAGTCATTTTCTCAGTTTGTCTTAAATTATCACATGAACAAACTGAACACTTCCTTGCCTGAGCTATTAAATATGTTAAAAATAGCAGAGAGCCACGTTAAGAGAGAAAAGGCTCCACTTCTTCTTATTGATAAGACCACTAAGAAGAAATCGGGCAAAAAGGGTTTTAGTAGGAGGCTAAACCCTAAGGGTGGCATCAATAAGAACAAGAAAGGAAAGAAGGCCTCAAAATAGTCAACCTGTTTCTTTTGTGGCAAAGCGGAACATTGGAAAAGGAATTGCAAGGCTTACCTTGCAACTGTGAAGCCTGGTATGGCAGATGCACCAAAAGGTATGTATGAGATACATACTATATTGACATTAAATTCGTCTATATCAAATACTTGGGTATTGGATACCGCTTATGGTTACCATATATGCAAATCTTTGCAGGACCTCTACAAGCTTAAAGTATTGAAGGAAGGCGACTTCAATCTCTACGGTGCCGGTGGTGATATCATCCAAGCAGAAGCTGTAGAGACCTATATTCTGAAGTTGCCTTTAGGGAAGATCTTGGAGTTAGAAAATTGTTACTATATGCCAAAGATTATTAGGAACATTATATCTATTCCTTTGTTATTAAAACAAGAATATGTAATGGATGTAACGAGCACTGGTTGCTCGATAATGTTATTAAATAAAATTATTTGTTCTGGCATATTTAGCAATGGGCTCTTAACTCTTTCTTCCAATGATAGTATTTTTCATGTCAATACTAAAAGGAAAAGAAAAGACTTTAATGATACTTTACTTTGGCATCATAGACTTGGTCATGTTAATGAGTTTAGGATTAGCAAGTTATACAAGGAAAAATTCCTTGATCCTTATGAGTATGAATCATCAGGAACTTGCGAATCATGTCTCATGGGTAAGATGACAAAAACTCCATTCACTGGACATGGGGAAAGGTCAACTGAGTTATTAGGACTTATACATACTGATGTATGTGGTCCAATGACAACTCAGGCCAGAGGAGGATACTCATATTTTATCACTTTTACAGATGATTTATCTAGGTTCGGATATGTGTATCTTATGAAACATAAATCTGAAGCCTTTGATAAATTTAAGGAGTATCAAAGTATGGTCGAAAAACAAACCGGGAAAAGTATTAAAGTTCTTCGTTCTGATCGAGGAGGAGAATACTTATCCACGGAGTTTTTAGACTATCTTAAAGTTAATGGAATCCTTTCTGAATGGACCCCTCCTTATACACCACAGCTAAATGGTATAGCTGAAAGGAGGAATCGTACCTTATTAGATATGGTACGATCCATGATGTGCTTCACAAATTTACCCATTTCCTTCTGGGGTCATGCCCTAGAAACTGCTGTTTACATTCTGAACAAGGTACCTTCTAAATCCGTTGTTAGTACTCCATATGAAATTTGGAGTGGAAAGAAACCATATCTTAAATATTTCAAGGCATGGGGATGTCCAGCTTATGTTAAAAGAAATTTTGGACATAAGTTGGAACCTAGAGCGGATAAATGTCTATTTGTAGGATATCCTAAAGAAGGTAGAGGATATCTATTCTACCATCCTACTGAACAAAAGATTTTTGTCAGCAGGCATGCCACTTTTCTAGAAAAAGAGTTCATTTTAGAAAAGGGCAATGGTAGAACTATTGAACTTGGAGAAGTACAAGAAATATAGATAGACAATTCTCAACCATTAGAACATATAGTTAGGACAGAACCAGAACACAAAACTCCTCCTCGTAGGTCTGATAGAGTGCCACGGGCACCTGAGAGATATGGGTTTATTATTGAAAATAATGAAGCCCAAGTCATTCAAAATGATGAACCTCTGACCTATACGGAAGCTATCTTGAGTACTGATTCAGATAAATGCCAAGAAGCCATGGAATCCGAAGTAGACTCTATGTATGTAAACCAAGTATGGTCTTTGATTGATGCACCAGAGGGTGTTAATCCTATTGGGTGTAAATGGGTCTATAAGAAAAAGATTGGGGCTGATGGCCAAGTTGAAACCTATAAAGCCAGATTAGTGGCTAAAGGTTTTAGACAAAATCAGGGAATTGATTAAAATGAAACATTTTCACCTGTTGCCATGCTCAAATCAATTCGGATTTTACTTGCTATAGCAGCATACCACGATTATGAGATATGGCAGATGGATGTAAAGACTGCATTCCTCAATGGTTTCCTTGAGAAAGAAGTCTACATGTCACAGCCAGAAGGTTTTATTTCAAAGAATAAACCTAATCAAGTATGCAAGCTAAAGAAATCCATTTATGGATTAAAGCAAGCTTCCAGGAGTTGGAACATCCACTTTGATGAAACTATTAAAAAGTTTGGTTTTATCAAAAATGTGGATGAACCCTGTGTTTATAAGAAGACTAGTGGGAGTGCCATAGTCTTCTTGGTTCTGTATGTAGATGACATACTCCTCATTGGGAATGATATCCCAATGTTGCAATCAGTCAAGGTTTGGCTATCAAACCAGTTTTCCATGAAAGATTTGGGAGAAGCATCCTATATACTAGGTATTAAGATCTATAGAGATAGATCTAAGAGGATGCTAGGTTTATCCCAATCTAGGTACATTGACTTAGTGCTGAAAAGATTCAGCATGGAAGGAAGTAAAAGAGGTTATCTTCCTATGAGTCAAGGCATACATCTTTCTAAAAGGATGTCTCCTAAGACACCTGAAGAAAGAAATAGAAAGAATTCTATATCCTATGCTTCGGCAATAGGGTCCATAATGTATGCCATGTTATGTACCAGGCCTGATATGGCATATGCTTTAGGCATTGTCAGTAGGTTTCAGGCTGATCCAGGAGAGGATCATTGGAAAGCAGTTAAAAATATTCTTAAGTACCTAAGAAGGACTAAGGATATTTTTCTGGTTTATGATGGTTCTGATCTTAAACTAGAAGCTTATTCTGATTCTAGTTTTCAATCAGACCCTGATGATAGCAAATCTATTTCGGGATATGTTTTTACCCTAAATGGTGGAGTAGTGAGTTGGAAGAGTACCAAGCAGCAGACTATAGCTGACTCAACCACAGAGGCAGAATACATAGCTGTTAGTGAAGCCGCCAAGGAAGCAGTCTGGATGAAGAAGTTCATCACAGAGTTGGGTGTTGTTCCTGAAATTGAAAACCCAGTGCCACTTTACAGTGACAACACTGGGGCTATTTCTCAAGCTAAGGAACCAAGAGCTCATCATAAGTCCAAGCACATTCTGAGACGCTTCCATCTCGTCCTAGAAATAGTAGAGAGACAAGATGTCTACATAGATAGAGTTGATACAAAGAACAATGTAGCAGACCCGTTCACTAAGGCTCTACCACAGCGAGATTTTGATCGCCACCTCGAATGTATGGGATTAAGATTTAAAGGCGATTGGCTTTAGTGCAAGTGGGAGATTGAAAGGGATATGCCCTACAAGCCAATCTATGTTGTATCTCCCAAACCATTGTAATTGACAATTTTCTAAATAAAGGCATTATTTTTCCATCATACGCTGTGTTTATACTATATGATGAACCCCATAGATTAGGGCTATGATTTTAGGGTTATGATGAGATCATACCAGTGAGACCTAAAATCTTAAAACCGTAATCTAAAGTATTCATAGTCAAAGGAACCCTGAGTAGGGGATCAAGGTTTTCCGGTAAGACTAGCACATCCCATGTATACCAGAAAGGGTGACTGCTCTCACAGTCACTTGTGTATGACACTAATACTGGGATGTGGGTGCTCATTGGAGAATGAGTTCATTGATATGATCCAACTTGAGAACATCTAATGGAGTCTTAGCTACATGTCAATAGAAGGTTCTTATAGTGGGAGTGGTACAAGTAATCTTTTAACCTGAGACTGCCATAAGTACCTTATGTACATGAACCCATTCTTTGGTCCAATCCTAATCATGACACTGAGCCATGCACAGGATTGATACTGGGAATGGTGAATTGGATATGAAGGTAATGAGTAGGTCAACAAGGAATCGATCACTCTTAGTAAGAAGAGATTGCATCCAGCTAGTCAACAATCGGATGATGATTCAGGAAATCTTTGATCAAAGTAAAGATATTAGAAATGGTTTCTAATATCAAGATAATCGAATCATCATTATGAGATTGAGCTAGAAATAAATATAATATTGGATTTGACATATATCCATATCTATAGTTATATTTTTGGGTGCAGGCTGATCGAAAGATTTAATTGGACGGTAACTCTCTACTGAAGGGTAATTTTGGTATTTCACCAGAATTTTCATATCTTCCGAGTAGACATGATACGTTGCTAGACGTCAATCTTGTCTTATGGGTTGATCAAGTTCAAAGATCACTTGTTAGGAAGAGTCCTAATTGATAGAATCGGGTAAGCCCGGTTTGACCTAAATCGATTAGAAAGAGTTCTAATCAAATTAGGTCAACTTGTAATCGAACCCACTGCTGGCTAGATGTGGAACCCAATGGGTCACACACTTAAGAGGATTGATCAAGAGTTTAATTTGGAATTAAATCATCTTTGTAGGATAACACTCTAGCAGGTGTTGCAAACCCTAACTTCTATTCGAATCGGATTCGAATTAGGGTTCCGGATTGGTTCAAATTGGGTTCTAATTGGACCTAATTAGACCCTAATTGAGAAAATAGGAATATGGCTAACCCTATTGGCTAGCCATATAGCTTGGCTAGCCTCCCCACCCGCCCCCTTTGTTTTTCCATGCCAAATGCCAAGATTCCATGTGCTTATGGACTCTTGGCGCGCCATTAGGAAGAGTCCATGGCGCATGGACTCTTGGAGCGCCCCAAATATTTCTCCGATGATTTTATTTGGGGCGGCCTCCTTGCTTACTCATTAGCGCCTCAAACATCTTCCTTTGGATGGAAATCCAACGGCTAGAAGTCTTTTAAGAAAGACAAAAGTCGCTGTTTCCTCCCGGGCGCGCGAAATAACATCTCTTTGGAGATGAAAAGTCGCGACCCCTTTCCTTTTTAAACACCGCGGTTTTTTCTTTAAAGAAAAGCCGTGGGATTTAATCTGGAAGGCCATGAGATGGGAGTATGGGGCGTGAGAAATTGAGAAGGGCGTGAGAAAGTGATTACGGAGAGGTGTGTAGGCGCCTATCTGATTTCTATTTAAAGGGTCGGGAAAGTCAGAACAGAGTTAATTTTTCTTTCTTCCTCTCCTGAAGACTCTTATTTTTTTCTTGCTCTTGCATTGTTTCCTTTACAGAGTAAACCTCTGTCAAAACTCTGCTACTGAACAAGAATAAAAGTAAAAGTCTCCGACGGTAAAGGAAAGAAACGAGTTCCTATTTGTTCCTTTCTTTCTTACATTAAGACATCATTGTCTTAATTTCTCCTCCAATTTAAGACAAGCCTATGTCCTCTTAGGACAAGGTCTTTTCTTCAAGACAATGGTGTCTAAAGGGCCAAGGTCTTAGTGGAAGGAGGAGAAGGGGTCAAAGAAAGGGAAGCAAGCTTTTGTGTGGAGGAATTCAAGCCATAAGTCCAAGCAATTGAGTTCTAGGAAGAAGAACTCAATAGAAGGAACCTTTGAAAAGAAGATAGAGTTGTCTTGATCACTGCTCTGTGTGGATCACCATCGGAGGGCGGACACTTGGATGCCTGGTGAATTCAATCAGCCCCTTCAACATCAACTTTGTTGGAATTAGCAATTACATTTTGGTACTCTAATTCTAACAATGTATGTTTAAATGTTCAATATATGTTTTAATCCTGAATAAGGAGATCTTGGCTAAGGGATTATGGTGCAAATTTCATCATTTTGAAATTACACTTCCGCTGCGGTGCACCGGAATCCCCAACATCTCGGAGCGGGTATACCTGATCTCCATATCGTGGAGGATTTTACTGGTGTAGTATACCAGCTTCCGAGATCCGTCCTCATCTGTACAGATGAGGACCGAGCTGATGGCTCTGGGTGTGATCGCCAGGTAAAGCAGAAGCTCCTCTCCTTCCTCCGATCTTGAGGGCAGCGGAGGAAAGGCCAGAAACTCCTTCAGCTCTTCAAATGCCATCCTGCACTCCTCTATCCAAGTGAAGTCGTGCATCTTGCATAGCACCTTGAAGAAGCGAAGGCAACGATCGGCCGACCTCGAGATGAACCGACTCAGAGCCGCATATGCCCTGTCAGGCACTGGACCTACTTCTTGGATGTCGAGTGCTCCATGTCGACGATCACCTGGACCTTCTTCGGGCTCGCCTCAATGCCCCTTTGAGTGACCATGAAGCTGAGGAACTTTCTTGCCACCACTCCGAAGGTGCACTTTGCTAGGTTCAGCTTCATCCGATGCTTTCGGAGATTGTTGAAGGCTTCGACGAGGTCAGGGATAAGGTCTGAGCTCGGCTTGCTCATGACAAGCATGTCATCCACGTACACCTACATGTTCCAACTAATCTGGTCTTTGAAGACCTTGTTGACTAGATGTTGGTACGTGGCCCTAGCATTCTTCAGATCGAAGGGCATCATCTTGAGCAGTATGTCCCTTGGTTGGTAATAAAGGTGATGTGCTCCTCATCCTCTAGGTGCATCCGGATCTGATTGTATCCATAAAATGCATCCATGAAGGAGAGCAGCCTGTGACCCAAGGTGGCATCCACCAGTTGGTCAATCTTCAGTAGAGGGAAGCTATCTTTTGGGCATGCCTTGTTAAGGTCGGTGTAGTCCATACAGATCCTCCATTTGCTGTTACTCTTATTCGCCAGCCAGCTTGGGTAATGTACCTCCCGGATGAAGCCGTCAGCGAGAAGTTTGTCGACTTCCTCATTGATTGCTGCCTGCCTCTCCAAGGTGAAACTTCTCTTCTTCTACCAAACTGGCTTATACTTTGGGTCAATGCTTAGTTTATGGATGATGATGTTAGAGGGGATACCTGGCTTATCGGCCATCATCCAGGCGAACATGTCTGCATTCACCCACAAGAACTCCAGCAAGTGGGTCCTTTTCTCATCTTGTAGCTGGGCCCCAATTCGTACCGTCTTCTCCTGGTCGGTTCCAAGCGGATAAGATAGTAGGCATTTGATCGGGCCACCCTTGGGGTCTTGCACCCTTTGGTCAAGTTCATCCATGTTGGGATCGTCTTCGGGGACCTTGGTCATGGAGAGAGTTTGGAAATAGTGTTGAATCGGTTGTGGTGCACCTCTCATCTCACCGACTCCATAGGGAGTTGGGAACTGCACCAGCAACCAGTTCATAGAAATGACGGCATCGAGTAGATTGAGCCCGGGTCATCCAAGAATTACATTGTAGGTCGAAGGAAGCCTAACCACTGTGAAGGTCATCATAACAGTGCTCTATCGAGGTGGGGTCCCGATAGTGACTAGGAGAGTGATCTCTCCATCAACCTTCATAGAATCCCCCGTGAACCCGACAAGGGGTGTGTGCATAGGTTTGAGTTGAGCAGAGGACAAATTCATTCTGGAGAAGGCATAGTAAAAAAGCATATCTGTGGAGCTTCCACTATCAACCATGATGCATTTTATAGGGTGCTTCGCGATCATCATTTCGATGACCACGGCATCATTATTTATATTTTCTTTTCCATCTCCTCCTTCCCTTATAAACGGGAGTACATTTTTAGAATATCCTGCCCCTCGAGCCTTCTTGGATGCACGCTCGGCTCCCCAGCATATCATTCCACCGACTTCTCGACAACGCAGTTATCGACTACAGGAACTGGCAGGAGAGTGACGAGCACCTGAGGTTCTGATGGAGGTCTGCCCCCTACGAACCTCCCGAGATAGTCACTTTTGATGAGTTCTTCGATCTTCTTCTTGAGATTGTGGCACTCCTCAGTGTCGTGGCTGTGGTCACGATGGTAGCGGCAGTACTTTATCTTCTCGCGACCAGAGGACGACCTCATCGAAGGTGGGCGCTTCAAGTAAAGCTCACCTTCAATCTCCATGAGGATCTTCATCCTCGGGAAGAGGAGTGGGGTGTACCTCTCCACTGGGATGGGCGCGCTCCTCGATCTCGGCCCTTGCCAGAAGTTTTGAGCTGGGGGACCTGGCTTCTGGGTCCCTGGGGCCTCGATAGGAGTCAGCTTCTTCTGCGGCTTCTTGTTGAGCTCTCGTCTTGTACGATCTACCACCTCGATGTGGATGTACTTCTAGACTTGAAGGAGGAGCTCGGAGTAGGTCTTGGGGGATTTCTTGTTGAGCGAGTAGGTCAGGCGGGAGGTCCTGAGCCCTCGCTTTAGCGCCAGCATGGTGACTAGCTCATCAAGATTGTAAATCTCCAACGCGGCAACCTTGAAGCAGGCCACGTAGTCTCGTAGGGGCTCGCGATATTGTTGCCGGATGGAGAAGAGGCTGTTTTCCTCTCATGGCACCTTTCGACAAGCATCGAAGTGGGCCACGAACTTTCGCTCTAGCTGAGCAAAAGAGTTGATGCTTTCAGGCTCGAGGTAGGCGAACCAAACCCGAGCTACCTTCTGAAGGGTTGTTGGGAAGGCAATGCAAGAAAGGGCATCGATGGTCCCCTAGACCCTCATGAGGGCCTTGTAGCTTTCCAGGTGGTCCAAGAGGTCGGTGGTTCCATCGTAGGGACCCACCTGTGGCATGCAGAACCGACTGGGGACCGGTTCCTCTTGGTTTTCTCGGGAGAAGGGGGGACGAGCATCGTAGCCCGCTGGCTCGTCAGTAGAGCCCAGCATGTTTGTGAACCAGCAGGACAGCTCCACCAGCTTGCGGTCATGCTCTTCCAGGTGCTTCTCGGTTGTGCGCCTGATGGCCTCGTCGATGGAGCCTTCCATGGAGGCCAAAAGAGATGGAGAATGTGACATGAGATGGTATCCCTGAAGGGGGGTCTTGCCTTTTCGACCTCGGCGGGATTTGGCTGCTACCCGCTCGAGGGTTGGGGACCGGCTCTCCCTATCGGGAGACCCAGCCTGTTGTCTTTTTGTTAAAGTTTAGTGGCTACCCCGGTGGTCATTGATGGCCCGCGGCTACGAAGGCGTTCCTTGAAAGGAATACAGGCTATCGTGAGGTGCTGCACATGGGCCGCGGTGGTTTCTGGCTACTGATGGGTAGCCAAGGACCGTTGCTGGTGCTGCTAGTGCACTGCCGTAGTAAGGATTTGCATCTGCTGGGTGAGTGTGGCCAGCTGAGATTCCACCGGAGGTGGTTGAGGTAGAGCAGGTGGTTCCACTTCTTGGTGTGCGGGTTCCCTCGAAAAGGAGAGTCTCCCGCATGGCTGGTGGAAGCTTCTCTCGCTCGCGTCGTCACCATCCTCTTGATGGACCCACTTGCAAAGGGATTGACTTCTGGAATAAAGGACCTATGTCAGTACACCCCCCTACCTGGCATGCCAATCTGTTGCAGCCAAGATTGTTGTGGCCCATAGCTACCGTCGGCATCGAACTGCCCCTCATCTTCTTGGAGATGGCCTGCTCGTTGGGACCTACAAAACAAGGGTTAGTGACCCGGGCCGGGGATTCTGGTGGGGACACTTCGACGGTCAAGTCAGTGATGATCCAGGAGAACAGATCCTCTTGGTTGAGCCTCTGAGATGGACTTCACGCTAGGAGGAGTGAATGATGTGTGGGTGAGGGTGCAAGTTGGCTGGGAAAGGTGGTGGCCAAAGTGAACTGGAGATGGATGGTTGTGTTCAGGCGATCCTTCCTGTGGATCTTCGAGAGCCTTGAATCCTCAATCCCTCGGGTGGTTCTCTTGTGTGGCCTCCTTCCCTAACTTGCTCGAGTGTTCGTGGTTTAGCTTGCGTACCTCCCTACTGGGGTGTCGAAGGTTCTTTTAAGCCTAGGTGGTTGTTGAATGCCTACCTCGGGATCTTCCCCGTGCTGGCAGGCACGTGCGGCGGTGTTCCATGCTGTGGATGGGACATCTTTCTTGATTCATGATAAAGGAAGCTGCCATGCACTCTGACATTCCTCCCAGTCGCTCCACTCCAGGAAACCTAGTAGGGCTTTGATTGGAGGGTCACCGCCCCCTGGGATTTGAATCCCCTGGATGACTTCCTCTTCTAGATGATGCAGGAAGTTGGTGGAGAGCATGGCATCTCGGTCAGGGAGCTTCTTCCTCTTATAGTGTAAGTGGTGGCTGCAGATAGTTATTATGATTTGATGGGTGCTTCCTCGCATTCTTCAGGCAGCTCGCCGGTGCCTCGAGGGGTGGCTCTGCCCCTTTGGTGGCCGGTGGCATTGTCCGAAGTGGCTGCCGAACTGGAGAGCTGGGACACGGCTCCGGCCCGGTGGGGCTCGACCTAGCAAAGGAGGGCTAGGCTCGACTCTGGTCCAGGGGGCCCGACCTCAGAAGGGCTCAACCCGGTGGAGGAAGGCTCGACTCCTGCTCAGAGGGCTCGACCTCGGAGGGGCTCAACTTGGCGAAGGAGGGATGAGCTTGACTCCGGTCCAGGGGGCTCACCTCGGAGGGGCTCGATCTGGTGGAGGGTGGCACACGACTCCAGCCCAGAGGAATCAGCCTCGGAGGGGCTCGCCCAGGTGGAGGAGGGCTGGGCTTGACTCCGGTCCTAGGGGCTCGACCTTGAAGGGGCTCAATCTGGTGAAGGAGGTTGCTCAGCTCTGGCCTAGGCACCCCGGGCTTGCTTGTGCCACCTGGTAGAGGGCGGAACTCGGTTTTGATGAACTGCCTTGTTATTTTGGGGGAGTTCGGCCCAGCAAAAGAGTTCGAGATGGAGTGCCCACCATGGCAGGTTTTCTGACATGGCATCTGACAGGGATTACACGTCAGCTTCCTGCCACATTAAGTTTAACTCATCATGCATAGCTAACATCCAATTATGGTCAGTTTCAGCTTTTTATATGATGTGTGGTTCTACATGAGATACAAAAGCTATCAAATCATGTGCATCCTTATATGAAGCTCTAGTTCTAACATTTGTGATGGATCTCCTACAATAAGTTCTTTAGGATGTGAGTGTACATACCTCCATTCTTTAGGTATATCTTCATGATCTTTGCTTACCACTTCTTCATGTTGTTCACTTGTTTGCATATCTTTAATAGTCATATCCTTTAGTCTATGTCAAGTGTACCTGCATCATCATCAGTACAATCTTCTTTTCTAGAAGATGTCATGTCAGTTTCATTGAAAACAATATAGATTGATTCTTTCACAGTTAAAGTTCTTTTATTGAAAACTCGATAGACTTTACTATTTATTAAAATAACCAAGAAACATAGCCTTATCAGATTTTGTATCAAATTTACCAAGATTATCTTTACCATTATTAAGTACAAAATATTTGCAACCAAAAATATGAAAATAATTAAAATTAGGCTTTCTATTGTTCTACAGTTCATAGGGGTTTTTCTTATAATAGGTCTAATCAAAACTCTGTTTAAAATATAGCAAGCAGTATTTACAGCTTCTGTCCAAAAGTATTTTGGAAGATTTCCTTCACAAAGCATTACTTTAGACATTTCTTCTAAAGTTCTATTCTTTCTCTCAACAACATTTTGTTGTGGTGTTCTAGGAGTGGAGAAGTGATCAATACCGTGCTTTGTGCAAAAGTGATCAAAATATTGATTTTCAAATTCCGTACCATGATCACTATGAGTAGAAATAATAGAAAAATTTTTCAAATTTGAAACTCTTTTGTAAAACTTTTTAAATGCTTTAAAAGTTTCATCTTTATGTGCAATGAATAAAACCCAAGTGTATCTTGAAAAGTCATCTACAATCATAAGACCATACTTCATGCCACCTAGGCTTGTTGTCCTAGTTGGTCCGAAGAGATCCATGTGAAGTAGCTCTAAAATTCTAGTGGTAGAAACAATATTCTTGGATTTAAAACTTCCCCTCACTTGCTTTCCTAATTGGCAAGCATCACAAACATAATCAAAATTTACTTTAAACTTTGGCAGACCTTTAAACAAATCTTTTGAAATAAGCTTTGCAATAGTATCCATACTAGCTTGTCTAAGTCATCTATGCCATAATAGACTTGATTTCTTGCTCTTATCATTCACTACCACAAGACTTGTATTACTTGACATAGCTAGATTATTAAGATCTACTACATAAATATTATTAAGATATGTCCAATGAACTTTGTACTAGAGTCAATAGGATCAACTACTATACACATTGAAGACTTGAAGAAAACAGTAAAAACAATATCCAAAGTTGACTGATGCTTAAAAGATTATGCTTTAATTTCTCTACAAGTAGTACATTCTTAATTAAAGTAGAAGGAGTAATTTTAATTTTATCAATACCGATTATCCTTCCTTTGTGATTATCACCAAAGGTTACCATGCCATAATCTTTTTGTTCTAGGGTGAAGAATTGATCTATATCACCTGTCATATGTCTTGAACAATCGCTATCAAGGTACCATCTTTTTTCTGCATTCATGGCTGCAAGACATCCCTGCAAAATAATCAAGTAGTTGATTTAGGTATCCAAGCTCTCTTGGATACTTACAAGTTAGTAGGATTGGTTCCTTTTGGAACCAAATTTTCTTGATTTTCTTTTTGCCATTATATTTCAAATGACATTCAAATGATATTCAAATACTTTGTGACCAATATTATTACAAGCATAGCAGATAAGTTTTAGCTTTGAATAAAAAGCATGTGATGCAAACTTAGATCCATATTGCTTTGGTCTAATGAACTTGGGAGCATAAGATGTGGAAGCATAAAATTTATTTGAATTTAAACCTTTATAACCAATTCCAAACTTGTTATTAGTATCTCTTTGATCTTTCAAAATCAGTTTAAGTTTGTTAGAGCATAAAGTTAATGTCTCAACCAAGGGTTTTAGGTTTTGAACTTCATCTTGTAAAATAGTATTTTTCTTTTGTAAAATTCTATTTTTTTCAAGAAGTTCTTCCTTCTCAAATTGGATAGATTTAAGTCTTTCACAAATCAAACTTAATTCTCTTTGTAAAATCTTGTTTCTTTCACAAACTTCATTTTTATCTTTTTCAACCATATCATAATTATTTTTTAAATTTTTCATTTTCAAACCAGCCTTTTTGTACTCTATCAATAATTCACAAAAAGCATTATGAAGCTCATCATAAGTACATTCTATATTAGGTTCAGAAGTTGTTACCTCATCCTCCAATCCCATAAGGCATATTTGAGCTATCTTTGTTGTATCCTCTTCTTCTTCGGTTGATGTAGATTCATCACTATCGCTCCATGTCGCAAGCATTGCCTTCTTTTTCTTTCTCTTAAACATCTTTTTCTCGATCTCTGGGCAATCAGGATGTATGTGTCCTGGTTTCTTATATTCATAACAAATTAGAGTTTAATCTTTGTCCTTGTCCTTTTCTTTGTCTTTTTCTTTTTCTTTCCATAGTCTCCTCTTTTGAATTGCTTCCTCCATCTGTTCGTTCTTCTTCTGCCCATAAATCTCTTAAATTTTTTCATAACTAGGGCAAGTTCTGATAGAAAAGTGCCCTAAGAGCCAATCATTATGAGGGCCTTTTTGTAAACTTCCAGCTCATGTATGACATACTTTCATATTAATAAAGGCATTTGATTCATCATATACTACTGTGTCATATTTTTTTATTGATTATGATGAACCCCATAAATTAGGAAAATGGAGTTAGGGTTACGATGGAGTTCATAATAGTGAGACCTAATTCTTATAAACCATAATCTAGAATGTTCCTAGTTGTTGGACCATCGATTTCGGGATCAATGAATCTGGAAAGACTAGCTTATCCTATGTATGCTTAGTTGATGAGGGTGGTTGATCTCACAACCACTTATGTAGAAACACTAATACAAGGATAAGGGTGCTCATCAGGGTATGAGTACACTGGACTGATCTACACTGGGATTATCTTATGAAAGTCTTACTACTTGCCAAAAGATAGATCCTAGAGTAGAAGTTGTGCATGTGATCTTTAGACCTGAGGTCACCATGGTTCCTTGTGCACACTAAGCCATATTTTGGTTCATACTCATTCAAGCCATTGCGGCATGTACGTGGTGTTCTGGGTATGGTGGAAGGTGTACAAAGGATGTGAGTGGACCAACAAGGAATCGATCATTCCTGGTAAGAGGAATTGTTATCCCATGCAATCTCTACGATGAGAGACTCAAGGAGCCTTTGATCAAAGCAAGATAAGATTAGTGGAATCTAATCAGTCATCAGTTGAGTCCTCATGATCGAGTTGAGATTCGATATGATTAAGTGTTAGGGTTTGACATATATCTATACCTATCACTTAATCGGGATAATGAAAGATCGAAAGATTGAATTGCATGTAACTTACTACTGAAGGGTATTTTGGTATTTTCCACCAAATTCCTCATCTTCCGGGTAGGCATGACATGTTGCTAGACATCAATCTTGTCTTGTAGGTTTTCATGAACCAATTGGTTTGGTTTCATGAGTCAATTCGATGTGTGATTCGAATTGGACAATTAGGTGAGCCAATTTGACCTAATTAGGTCAATTGGGTTCGATCGGATTGAATCGGCTCAAACCTAAACCTACTGCTGGCTAGATGTGAAACCCAATGGATCACACACAATAGAGGCTTGGCCAAGGAAATCATTCATGATTTAATTAGGGTCATAGGATTCTAATTGGTTAGCCATATTGCATACTAGCATATGTATGCTAACCTAATTCCTAACCCAATTGGATTGGGTTCGGTTGCTTGCTAATTCGGCTAACCTAATTATGGAAAACCTAAATTAGGTTGAGTCCTAAGTGGGGCTAGCCAAATCAGAGCTTGATCTGATTTTAATTGAACTTAAGGGCATTTTAGATGCCATATATGAAGAGTCCCAATGGCATGGTGATGGGGAACTAATATGCATGCAATTCTTTTTGTATGTTTTATATATGAGGTTAGGTGATTAATTCTCAAATTTCTGATCAAAATTAGTTGTAGGGAATTTTATATTAATTTTTGAAGCCAAGCATGCAGATTAGAACCTAAAAATGTACTAAAGAAGGATCACCGGGGCTGAGAAGCCTCGGTTAGGGCAAGTTCTCCTACAATAATAAGACTGGAGGTAGAGGGGTGTACCTGACAATGTCTGAAGTGCCCGGTGAAGATCACAGCAAAGGGATCTCTCGTTCCTCGATGGATGCGGCCTGAAAAACTGAGCCAAAGACCCGCGGATACCCGGCTTTCTGCTCGGTGGTCCGATTGAGGCTTGGCTGGAGTCGTTGGATTCGTAGGATCTCGGGGACCTGCAAATGACCTGTCAGGGGTTAGAAAACTCCGAGGAAATCAAGAAAACAAAGGAAAATTGCAAAGGGAAGAAAGTTTTGGAGTGGGCTAGAAGGATGGTTGGCGGCAGGAAAATTGATGCAAACACCGGGAAGAAGAACTCCCAAACCCCTTTATGCACACGCAGGGTAATCACTCAAAGCAATAGAAGAACTCAAGGTTTATTTCATATATCAAAATCTCCCTTCATACAAGAGGCTAGGGTCCTTTAAATAGACCCTTAACCTTGGGCTCCAAGTAAGGGCACATAAGTCTTTACATAAGAATCCTTTTCCCTCTCAAACCCTAGCTAGAAAATAAGGAAACATTAGGTAGAAAAAATCCCTAAAAATTCTCTTGACTTGGCCAACACTTCAAAGATGCTTATGGGGGCGTGTTGGGCTTCTAGGAGCAGCAAGAGGCCGGCCCAAAGGGGCTCGGGTGCATGGGTTTGGGCCTTTGGAAGCTGGGAAGGCCTAGTAGCCATGTAGCAGGAATATTCCCAGGTATCTTGCTTCTTTAGGGCTTGGGCTTGGCAACTGGGCTTGATTTCTTTGAGCTAGGATGTAGATGGACCTATAGAATCATGGATTCCCTGGTCTATGAATATACTTTGCCATCTGGAAGGGAATCTGGGCATCTGGAGGGCATCTGCAAGAAATCAGGGTTTTCTGAATTTTCCTCCTAGGGTCTTCAAATCTTCAAGCTGGGTTGGACTTGGGCTAAACTTCCATGTCTTCAATCTAGTTGGACTTGGTCTTCACTTGTATGATGTGGTATTGAGTCTTCAGTATGCTTGGACAGGACTCAAAAAAATAAAATTAGCTCAACATGAGCTGACTAGCATTGGACTGAACTAGCTCAACATGAGCTGACTAGTACAGAACTAAAATAACAACTCAAAAGACTCAAATAACAACTAAAATAAACTCAGATGGGCTAAGCCCTTATTACAGATGGACTCATAAATTATTGATCAATTCACAGAGGGTTGAAAAGCCTCTATCTTATTCTGGGGCCTCCGGTGTCCCCACTAATTCTCCCAGGGTGGGAGGAACTCGACCCTGTCGAGTGAAGATCAGACTGGCTCACATATCTCTCGAGAAGGTCTGGGTTGGGGCATTGCAAGTCCTCTCGAGAAATCTATGAATCGTCTGACTCTGGCTGGCCTTACCATCGGACCAGGAAGCATTGATAGTCACGGCCCCGGGTCGTGATGGCTTGATCGTCCAGGATACGCTCGATCCGTTCTCCTCTCTCAGGCCAATTTGTTAGTGGACACTCTGGGTTTGGGTCACTCACAATGAAAGGAATAGGTCCAAAGGTCTCACTAGGTATCGCTGCCAGTTCCCTATACTTAACCAGGTCTGTAATATTGAAGGTAGAACTAATGACCAAATCCGAAGGCAAGTCTAACACCTAGGCATTTGATTCAACCTTCTCTATCACTTTAAAAGGTCTGACTCTGCGAGCATGAAGCTTCTTTTAGGCCTAAGCCTAACCAAGATATAATCCACTACATCAAATTCTTTGATCCATCTTCGGGAATTAGCCAGTTTTTTTAAAATTAGTGTAGGTGGTGAACATGCTGGGCACATGCAGACTCCTAACAAATTATTCAAAGGACTCATACTAACACCTAACAGACTTGACTATGCATTCCTATAGAAGGAAATCTTATTGAACTCTTTGGATCTAAACCTAAGAGATTATAGGTTCCCTAGGTTTGATCATAGCTTGACATGCACATGAAAATTTACAGTGAACTCCTAGCAAATTCCAAAGAGTGTGCCAGAAGTAAGATGCAAACCTAACATGCATGATGAATGCATGTAGTATGCTAATCTCAGTTAAATGTAATCTAATAATCCTAGAAATGCTGGAGGTGTCAGGAAAGGGCAGAAAATAGGAAGTGGGTTCAGAATTAGTTTGGTAAGGTAGAGAAAAAGGTTCATGATTAGTTGGATAAAGTAGGATAAAAGATGGGGTGTCAGGAACTAATCCTATACTAATGAGGTTAACCTTACGAGGTTGAGCTATATCTATAGGGCTTGCATAACGGAAGGATGGGTCGCCAATTTCGGGGAAGAGGTCCTTAATGGGAACTATAGGAGGGGACTCATCTTGAAGGTATTGATTCAAAGAGATCAGGTCCTTAATAAATTTTTCTGGTTCTTATATTTTTGGACTAGACTCTATAATTTGGCTCTCCTCTATGGTTTCCTCAGGTAAGGCTCTAGCAGCAGTACCTAGGTTCTCTTCCTCTATTTGTTCTTCCATTATAGCTTAAGGTTGGATGTGGTCAAGGTCAACTAGCTCTGGGTTGGTTTCTACCTGGGTATCTACTAGGCCAGCTAATTCTAGGTCTACTAAAGGTGTCTCCTCTTCTCCTTCATACTCATCCACTAGGCTCGCATCAGATTCATACACTTCCGCGTTAATGTAAGCCTTGTCAATCTCAAGAATGGTTGGAGAAGGTCGGCTAGGATAAAATTGGCTAGGTCCTGGTTTCTGATTATGGACACTAATCCTAGTAGGTTCAGGTTGCCTAAGGGGTAGTGGCTCACTACTGGGCTCATATTTAGGGGTACTAATCCTATAGGGTGCAAGTTGACTAGGGGAAGCATGACTAGTACTAGATTTATACCTAGGGGTTATGGGCTCCCTAGGCTCATAGGACAAGGGTGTAGATCTATGGATCAGGGGATTATAGGATCTGGGGTCATAGGATTTTGGGTCAGCTCTATGGTCAGGTTCTAAGGATGGATCATAGTATGGGGTCCTCCTAGGGTTGGACTCCCTATATGGGTTAAGATATTGGGTTCTCCTAAGGTTGGACTCCCTATATGGGTCAGAATATTGGGTTCTCCTAGGGTTGGATTCCCTATATGGGTCAGAATATTGGGTTCTCCTAGGGTTGGACTCCCTATATGGGTCAGAGTATTGGGTTCTCCTAGGATTGGACTCCCTATATGGGTCAGAGTATTGGGTTTTCCTGGGTTCAGTATCATAATAAGGGTCATGGTAAGGGGTTCTTCTAGGTTCAGTATTATAGTATGGGTCAGGCTGAGGGTCTCTCCTAGGTTCAACCTCTCGATATGGATCAGGGTTTGGGGTCCTCCTAGGTTGAGGATTGTAGTACGGGTCAGAATAAAGGGCTCTCGTAGGTTCGACCTCATGGTATAGATCAGGGTTTGGGGTCCTCCTAGGTTGAGGGGACTCGGGATCTGGCTCAGACTGTGACCCATGGGTTCTTTGTATGGTCCCTACACGGTCTTCTAACTGGTCAAACCTATTGGCAAGATGGTCAATTCTATTGTTGGTTTGGGTACCAGACTGAGTTAACTGGGCCATGGATTGGGTTAGTTGCTCAGTGAGTGCTTTTATTTGGGCTTGCAAATTTTTCATGGGTTCAGACATTTGTGAAGGAGGTGGGTGATATTAAATCCCTGATCTAGTGCTCATGCAAGACTCGATTAGACCGACTACAGCTGACTAGACTTAGAGTCCAAACTAGATGCTCAATTAGGGTGGCAAACTAGCCTATAGTAACCCTGTACTCAGCCAGGCAGGTGTAAGGGGAGTGTTAGGTCCCTGATTGCCAATCCTAGACACCAATCAGAGATTGGCCAGGTAGGCGAACCAGCACACAAGCCCTTCGGGATTGAATCCCGAAACCACCGTTCTAGACACTGAGCACAAGGCACACATAGGTTAACTTGACACGGTGATCTAACACTAGCCCGGACCCGACCAGTTGGTGTCCCTAGCCCGCTAGGGCATATTAAGTCTAGTTAATTTTTAGTTTAAGGCTTGGGACCGAATGCAAGGGATGTAGTTTTGGGCTAAGGAGAGGTTATCAACTCCTCCCCTTATCTGATATAGCAAGAGTGCCCTTTAAAGTAAATTATGCAATGATGGTAGGCAGATGAGGATGCAAATTAGGGTTTAGATATTTTTGGTATTTTTGGAGAATATATAATTTTTTTTTTGGTATTTTCTTAAATAGAAGAAAACTTACAAATTATGGCCTTATATGCAGGAAATATACTAAAATTAAAAGATATGCAAAAAATGCTAAACAAAACCCTAAAACTTCCAAACTTATCTTGCTGAAAAAAAATAGAGCCAAACATTTGTAGGCTGTTTTTTGGCTTGCAGAAAATTCACAGGCCATAATAAAATCTGAAAGAATTCTTACAATTACTTCGAAATATGTTGAACCCAACAAAACAAATTTCAGAATTTTTCAAGTTTTTATCAGGGATAAATAATTAAAATAATAGAGCATATACGAACTAAAAAATTGTAGAAAACAAGCCCTAATCTAAGCTCTGATACCAAATGATGGGGGACTAATATGCATGCAATTCTTTTTATATGTTTTATACGTGAGGTTAGGTGATTAATTCCCAAATTTAAGATCAAAATTAGTTGTAGAGAATTTTATATTAATTCTTGAAGCCAAGCATGCAGATTAGAACCTAAAAAAGTACTAAAGAAGGATCGCCGGGGCTGAGAAGCCTCGGTTATGGCAAGTTCTCCTACAATAATAAGACTGGAGGTAGAGGGGGTGTACCTGACAATGTCTGAAGTGCCCGGTGAAGATCACAGTGAAGGGATCTCTCGTTCCTCGATGGATGCGACCTGGAAAACCGAGCCAAAGACCAGCGGATACCCGGCTTTCTGCTTGATGGTCCGATTGAGGCTTGGCTGGAGTCGTTGGATTCGTAGGAACTTGGAGACCTGCAAACGACCTGTCAGGGGTTAGAAAACTCAGAGGAAATCAAGAAAACAAAGAAAAATTGCAAAGGGAAGAAAGTTTTGGAGGGGGCTAGAAGGATGGTTGGCGGCAGGAAAATGGTTGCAAACACCGGGAAGAAGAACTCTCAAACCCCTTTATGCACACAGCAAGGTAATCACTCAAAGCAATAGAACAACTCAAGGTTTATTTCACATATCAAAATCTCCCTTCATACAAGAGTCTAGGGTCCTTTACATAGACCCTTAACCTTGGGCTCCAAGTAAGGGCACATAAGTCTTTACATAAGAATCCTTTTCCCTCTCAAACCCTAGCTAGAAAATAAGGAAACATTAGGTAGAAAAAATTCCTAAAAATTCTCTTGACTTGGCCAACACTCCAAGGACGCCTAGGGGGGCATGTTGGGCTTCTAGGAGCAGCAAGAGGCTAGCCCAAAGGGGCTCGGGTGCATGGGTTTGGGCCTTTGGAAGCTGCGATGGCCTAGTAGCCATTTAGCAGGAATATTCCCTGGTATCTTGCTTCTTTAGGGCTTGGGCTTGATTTCTTTGGGCTAGGATGCAGATGGACCTCTAGAATCATGGATGCCCTGGTTTATGAATATACTTTGGCATCTGGAAGGGAATCTGGGCATCTGGAGGGCATCTGCAAGAAATCAGGGTTTTCTGAATTTTCCTCCTGGGGTCTTCAAATCTTCAAGCTGGGTTGGACTTGGGCTAAACTTCCATGTCTTCAATCTAGTTGGACTTGGTATTCACTTGTATGATGTGGTCTTGAGTCTTCAGTATGCTTGGACAGGACTCAAAAAAATAAAATTAGCTCAACATGAGCTGACTAGCATTGGACTGAACTAGCTCAACATGAGCTGACTAGTACAGAACTGAAATAACAACTCAAAAGACTTAAATAACAACTAAAATAAACTCAGATGGGCTAAGCCCTTATTACAGATGGACTCATAAATTATTGATCAATTCACAGAGGGTTGAAAAGCCTCTGTCTTATTTTGGGGCCTCCGGTGTCCCCACCAATTCTCCCGGGATGGGAGGAACTCGACCCTGTCGCGTGAAGATCAGACTGGCTCACATATCTCTCGAGAAGGTCTGGGTTGAGGCGTTGCAAGTCCTCTCAAGAAATCTATGAATCATCTGACTCTGGCTGGCCTTGCCATCAGACCAGGAAGCATTGATAGTCACGGCTCCGGGTCGTGATGGCTTGATCGTCCAAGATACGCTCGATCCATTCTCCTCTCTCAGGCTAATTTGTTAGTGGACACTCTCAGTTAGGGTCACTCACAATGAAAAGGAATAGGTCCAAAGGCCTCACTAGGTATCGCTGCCGGTTCCCTATACTCAACCAGGTCTGTAATATTGAAGGTAGAACTAATGCCCAAATCTGAAGGCAAGTCTAACACCTAGGCATTTGACCCAACCTTCTCTATCACTTTAAAAGGTCCGGCTCTACGAGCATGAAGCTTCTTTTAGGCCTAAGCCTAACCAAGATATAATCCATTACATGAAATTCTTTGATCCATCTTCGGGAATTAACCAGTTTGTTTAAAATTAGTGTAGGTGGTGAACATGCTGGGCACATGCAGACTCCTAACAAATGATTCAAAGGACTCATACTAACACCTAACAGACTTGACTATGCATTCCTATAGAAGGAAATCTTTTTGAACTCTTTGGATCTAAACCTAAGAGATTATAGGTTCCCTAGGTTTGATCATAGCTTGACATGCACATGAAAATTTACAGTGAACTCCTAGCAAATTCCAAAGAGTATGCCAGAAGTAAGATGCAAACCTAACATGCGTGATGAATGCATGCAGTATGCTAATCTCAGTTAAATGCAATCTAATAATCCTAAAAATGCTGGAGGTGTCAGGAAAGGGCAGAAAATAGGAAGTGGGTTCAGAATTAGTTTGGTAAGGTAGAGAAAAAGGTTCATGGTTAGTTGGATAAAGTAGGATAAAAGATGGGGTGTCAGGAACTAATCCTATACTAATGAGGTTAACCTTACGAGGTTGAGCTATATCTACAGGGTTTGCATAATGGAAGGATGGGTCGCCAATTTCAGGGAAGAGGTCCTTAATGGAAACTATAGGACGGGACTCATCTTGAAGGTATTGATTCAAAGAGATCAAGTCCTTAATAAATTCTTCTGGTTCTTGTATTTTTGGACTAGAGTCTATAATTTGGCTCTCCTCTATGGTTTCCTCAGGTAAGCCTCTAGCAGCAGTACCTAGGTTCTCTTCCTCTATTTGTTCTTCCATTATAGCTTTAGGTTGGATGTGGTCAAGATCAACTAGCTCTGGGTTGGTTTCTACCTGGGTATATACTGGGCCAGCTAATTCTAGGTCTACTAAAGGTGTCTCCTGTTCTCCTTCATACTCATCCATTAGGCTCGCATCAACTTCATACACTTCCGTGTTAATGTAAGCCTTGTCAATCTCAGGAATGGTTGGAGAAGGTCGGCTAGGAAAAAATTGGCTAGGTCCTGGTTTCTGATTATGGACACTAATCCTAGTAGGTTCAGGTTGCCTAAGGGGTAGTGGCTCATGACTGGGCTCATATTTAGGGGTACTAATCCTCTAGGGTTCAAGTTGACTAGGGGAAGCATGACTAGTACAAGATTGATACCTAGGGGTTATGGGCTCCCTAGGCTCATAGGACAAGGGTGCAGATCTATGGGTCAGGGGATTATAGGATCTGGGGTCATAGGATTTTGGGTCAGCTCTATGGTCAGGTTCTAAGGATGGATCATGGTATGGGGTCCTCCTAGGGTTGGACTCCCTATATGGGTCAAGATATTGGGTTCTCCTAAGGTTGGACTCCCTATATGGGTCAGAATATTGGGTTCTCTTAGGGTTGGATTCCCTATATGGGTCAGAATATTGGGTTCTCCTAGGGTTGGACTCCCTATATGGGTCAGAGTATTGGGTTCTCCTAGGATTGGACTCCCTATATGGGTCAGAGTATTGGGTTTTCCTGGGTTCAGTATCATAATAAGGGTCATGGTAAGGGGTTCTTCTAGGTTCAGTATTATAGTATGGGTCAGGCTGAGGGGCTCTCCTCGGTTCAACCTCTTGGTATGGATCAGGGTTTGGGGTCCTCCTAGGTTGAGGATTGTAGTACGGGTCAAAATAAGGGGCTCTCCTAGGTTCGACCTCATGGTATAGATCAGGGTTTGGGGTCCTCCTAGGTTGAGGGGACTCGGGATCTGGCTCAGACTGTGACCCATGGGTTCTTTGTATGGTCCCTACACGGTCTTCAAACTGGTCAAACCTATTGGCAAGATGGTCAATTCTATTGTTGGTTTGGGTACCAGACTGAGTTAACTGGGCCATGGATTGGGTTAGTTGCTCAGTGAGTGCTTTTATTTGGGCTTGCAAATTTTTCATGGGTTCAGACATTTGTGAAGGAGGTGGGTGATATTAAACCCCTGATATAGTGCTCATGCAAGACTCGATTAGACCGACTACAGCTGACTAGACCTAGAGTCCAAACAAGATGCTCAATTAGGGTGGCAAACTAGCCTATAGTAACCCTGTACTCAGCCAGGCATGTGTAAGGGGAGTGTTAGGTCCCTGATTGCCAATCCTAGACACCAATCAAAGATTGGCCAGGTAGGCGGACCAGCACACAAGCCCTTCAGGATTGAATCCCTGAACCACCGTTCTAGACACTAAGCACAAGGCAGACATAGGTTAACTTGACACGGTGATCTAACACTAGCCCGGACCCGACCAGTTGGTGTCCCTAGCCCACTAGGGCAAATTAAGTCTAGTTAATTTTTAGGTTAAGGCTTGGGACCGGATGCAAGGGATGTGGTTTTAGGCTAAGGAGAGGTTATCAACTCCTCCCCTTATCTGATATAGCAAGAGTGCCCTTAAAAGTAAATTATGCAATGATGGCAAGCAGATGAGGATACAAATTAGGGTTTAGATGTTTTTGGTATTTTTGGAGAATATGTAATTTTTTTTTTTGGTATTTTCTTAAATAGAAGAAAACTTGCAAATTATGGCCTAATATGCAGGAAATATACTAAAATTAAAAGATATGCAAAATTTGCTAAACAAAACCCTAAAACTTCCAAACTTGTCTTGCTGAAAAAAAATAGAGCCAAAAATTTATAGGCAATATTTTGGCTTGCAGAAAATTCACAGGCCATAATAAAATCTGAAAGAATTCTTAAAATTACTTTGAAATATGATGAATCCAAAAAATAAATTTCAGAATTTTTTGAGTTTTTATCAGGGATAAATAATTAAAATAACAGAGCATATATAAACTAAAAAATTGCAGAAAATAAGCCCTAATCTAAGATCTGATACCAAATGATGGGGGACTAATATGCTTGCAATTATTTTTGTATATTTTATATGTGAGGTTAGTGATTAATTCCCAAATTTTAGATCAAAATTAGTTGTAGGGAATTTTATATTAATTTCTGAAACCAAGCATGCAGATTAGAACCTAAAAAAGTAATAAAGAAGGATCGCCGGGGCTGAGAAGCCTCGGTTATGGCAAGTTCTCCTACAATAATAAGACTGGAGGTAGAGGGGGTGTACCTGACAATGTCTGAAGTGCCCTATGAAGATCATAGTAAAGGGATCTCTCGTTCCTCAACGGATGCGGCCTGGAAAACCGAGCCAAAGACCCGCGGATACCCGGCTTTCTGCTTGGTGGTCCGATTAAGGCTTGGCTGGAGTCGTTGGATTCGTAGGAACTCAGAGACCTGCAAACGACCTATCAGGGGTTAGAAAACTCAGAGGAAATCAAGAAAACAAAGGAAAATTACAAAGGGATGAAAGTTTTGGAGGGGGCTAGAAGGATGGTTGGCGGTAGGAAAATGGTTGCAAACACCAGGAAGAAGAACTCTCAAACCCTTTTATGCACACAGTAGGGTAATCACTCAAAGCAATAGAAGAACTCAAGGTTTATTTCATATATCAAAATCTCCCTTCTCACAAGAGGCTAGGGTCCTTTAAATAGACCCTTAACCTTAGGCTCCAAGTAAGGGCACATAAGTCTTTACACAAGAATCCATTTCCCTCTCAAACCCTAGCTAGAAAATAAGGAAACATTAGGTAGAAAAAATCCCTAAAAATTCTCTTGACTTGGCCAACACTCCAAGGATGCCTAGGGGGGCGTGTTGGGCTTCTAGGAGCAGTAAGAGGCTGGCCCAAAGGGGCTCGGGTGCATGGGTTTGGGCCTCTGGAAGCTGGGATGGCCTAGTAGCCATGTAGCAGGAATATTTCCTGGTATCTTGCTTCTTTAGGGATTGGGCTTGGTACCTGGGCTTGATTTCTTTGGGCTAGGATGCAGATGGACCTCTAAAATCATGGATGCCCTGGTCTATGAATATACTTTGGCATCTGGAAGGGAATCTGGGCATCTGCAAGAAATCAGGGTTTTCTGAATTTTCCTCCTGGGGTCTTCAAATCTTCAAGCTGGGTTGGACTTGGGCTAAACTTCCATGTCTTCAATCTAGTTGGACTTGGTCTTCACTTGTATGAAATGGTCTTGAGTCTTCAGTATGCTTGGATAGGACTCAAAAAAATAAAATTAGCTCAACATGAGCTGACTAGCATTGGACTGAACTAGCTCAACATGAGCTGACTAGTACAGAACTGAAATAACAACTCAAAAGACTCAAATAACAACTAAAATAGACTCAGATGGGCTAAGCCCTTATTATAGATGGACTCATAAATGATTGATCAATTCACAGAGGGTTGAAAAGCCTCTGTCTTATTCTGGTGCCTCTGGTGTCCCCACCACATGGGACTCTTGGTACCTAAATGATACCTTAACTTCAAAAGATCACAGAAGGGCCTACAGACCTCTGATCTGAAAATATAGGATATGGTCAGAAAGCTTATTTGATGCCCTTTCCAATGACACCCATATTGCATATGTTTGACCTAGTCAATTTGATGCTTTGGGTGGACTAAATAGAAAGGTAAAGAGTATTGGCGCCCTTTGGCGTACCCGGGAGAAAGTATGGCGTGTAGATGGACTGAGAGTCCTTCTATAGATGAGACTCTGGGAGTTTCATCAAAAAGGCACCTCTTAGATCATTCCCCTTACCTTGACAAATCAAAAGACTGGTTTAAGGTTTGAATGGGATGGTTTGAAGAGGAGTGAAAAGGTGGCGTGCACATGAAGAGTCGCGCCTCTTCATATGCGCGTGCACAATAGAGGGCAGAGTCCTTCTGCCTCTGAAACTCTTCAAGCCTTGCTTTACTTTGGATTAGAAGAGGAGTCTCCCTATCTCAGAAATAGATATTTGACACATGGCGTGATGGGGATTGATCTGGTAAGTGAAGGAACATAGATATGACTCTCCATTCCCGAAGAGTCTTATTAGATAAGATGTTTCATATCTGATAAGTGTTGTCGGGATGCATTTCACGCCCCATCTGAGATTATAAATAGGGGTACAGTGAAATGAGAAACACTACTACTTCTTCTTCTTCGATCTTCTGAGATCAGTATTTTTATTTTTCTTAGAGTCTGTCTGAGAGTCTTCCACTTTCTCTCTCCCTCCTTCCTGTTTTAGGACAAGACTTGTCTTGTTAAGACAAGTTCTTCTACACTAGGACAAGGCTTGGTTTTAGGATATAAGCCTATAGGGTCTTAGAGGATGGTAGTCCTAAAATCTAAAATGGTTTAGGATAGTGTCTTGAGTGCCCTTCAGCAGGACAGGGTGTCCTATAGTGGTCAATAGACCAAAGGCTGCCGAAACTGTTCCACTTCTCCAAGCTACTTGAAGGAGTTCTTCCTTGGTTCGAGTTTCATGTGGATCACCATTGGAGGGTTTGCGCTTGTGAACCTTGTAGAAAAGTTAGGTTTCAGCATTCCAGGTATTTTTCTTAACTCTATTTTATGATTCATTAGTTGATATTGCACAAGGTATTCCTGGGAATTAGGGTTTTCTATACATGTTATACACGTTAGGGTATAATGCTATGAAATTTTATTTTGAAAGTCAATTCCGCATGCTGCATGATCCCCGGCACCCTGGGAGAATTCCCATCAATTGTATCAGAGCCATCCTTATGGCATTCCAATTATGAATCATTTTGGAGTTTGATTAAATTCCACTACCGAGCTGACCCGAACCTTATCAAGTTGACTCGACCATGTTCATATGTATGATATTATGTCAATATGAAATTATGCATGAACCAAGTAACTGTTTTGGATTGGGTTAGTCACCCTGGCCGTCCAATCAAAGGAGCCAAGTAGGGTTTAAAAGCCCTCTCTTCCCATTCAATGGATCTCCTATGGCATGTAGGGGTGTCGCTGTGGCCATATCCCATGAATAAGTGAGGTGAAAGGTATTTTATCATATCTTGATTTGCATATTAGGGTAATATGCTAATTGTCATATAATGCTATGCATATTAGGGTAATATGCTTGATGACATGAATTTTAATGCATATGCTAGAGTGATATGCAATGGGTTTATATTTGTTATAAACATGGATATCATGTTTATGTTTATACTAGTAGTAATAAACATTATTATCATGATAGTTTTAGAATGTGTTTTGAGACCATCAAAGCCCTCATCAAAAACCATATTTAGTCATAGTATAAAACTTAGTCAAAAAGCAAAATCGGTTAGGGTTTGATCAGCCAATTGGTGTTTAGGCAAGTGGTTTTGGGAAGGTAAAGGGAATGAGGTTTTTAATTGGTTTCGTTGACTGACCTGGCCAATCTAATTGGTGTCTAAGGAAAACAATGGGGGGACCCCCTCACCCCTTCCCCTCACCTGGCCAATTTGGTCATATCTAAATCTTAATTTGGTAATGCTAATTAGTTAAATGTACTATATTTTGCCTTCTTTCATGCTAAGCCAAAATTATGTCAAGACTATAGTAGGTTTGTTGTGCATACACAAGGCCTACTCTAGGGTTTGATATAAGATTTGTCTTGGTGAACTTAGTGCTTTATGGCATGGTTGGAAATGTTGCTTTGTTATGCATACACAAGGGTAACATTATTCAATCATGGCTATAAGGAAATGAAGGGTCTGACTAAACTAAGGCATTATGGTTTGTTGTGCATACACAAGGCCATAAGTGTCTTAAAGGCAAAGATAATTGTTGAGAATTGCACGGGTTGCAATTGGAAAGGTTGTCCTATATTTGAACTCATGTGTGTTTATTGTGCATACACAAGGCACTCATGAGGAATAAGGATCTCAACCCCACTAAAAAACTAGGAAAGGTTTCTCGCTTACCATAGTTGAGGGTTATGGTATTTGAAGAAAATAGTGGGAGACATAATTAGATAGAAAGTCCTTATCTAGTTATGGATGTCATCTTGAGTGGTTTGCTGATATTGTTCTTTAATTAAATATAGGATATTTAAATAATGGCTTCAAACTTATCACTGAGTGGCATCTTGGATGCTAATAATTTAACCGGTTCAAACTATGTGGATTGGTTTAGGAAGAAGGCTGATGGAGCATGTTTCCATTGCAGCATGTTTGGGCATTGGAAGAAGGATTACAAGACTTGTCTTGCAAATGTGAAGCTAGATGCAAATGGTGCATCTAAGGGTTTGTACATGATACAAACCAATTTATCATTGAGTGAATCTATTTCTAATTCATGGGTATTGGATACCACATGTGGGTCACATATTTGTAAATCTTTACAAGGACTCCACATAATTAGAAATTTGAGGAAAGGTGACTTCAAATTATATGGGGAAAGTGGAGAACCCATATATGCTGAAGCTGTGGGCACCTATCTTCTGTTATTACCTTCGGGTAATATCATAAGTTTGGAAGAATGCTACTATTTGCCAAATATTATAAGAAACATTATTTCTATACCCTTGTTGTTACAACAAGGATATGAAATAAGTGTAAAGAGCAGTGGCTGCTCTATTCTTCATAATAATACAATATTTGGGCATGGTTGCTTTGTGAATGGTCTTCTAACTTTAGTACTCAATGATGAAATACTTCTTGTAGATGACAAGAAGAGAAAAAGAGATAATATCAATATCACATATCTCTAGCATTGTCGGTTAGGTCATATCAGTGAGTCAAGGATAAACAAGTTAGTCAAAGAGGAATACTTTGACCCTAATGATTTTCAATCATTAGAAACTTGTGAGTATTGCCTCAAAGGGAAAATAACCAAGTCTCCATTCACTGGATATGGAGAAAGGGCAACTGAATTGTTAGGTCTTGTATATACTGATGTGTGTGGACCTATGTCAACTCAGGCCAGAGGAGGATATTCTTATTTCATCACTTTTATTGATGATTTATCAAAGTTCGGTTATGTGTATCTTATGAAACACAAGTTCGAAGCCTTTCATAAGTTTAAAGAATATCAGAGTATGGTTGAAAGACAAACTAGACTTAGTATTAAAGCTCTTTGATTTGTTCGAGGAGAGGAATACTTGTCTAGTGAGTTTTTGAACCATCTCAAGGACAAAGGCATTATTTTTGAATGGACCCCTCCTTATACATCCCAGTTAAATGGAGTGGCAGAAAGGAGAAATCGTACCTTGTTGGACATGGTGTGGTCCATGATGAGCTTCATAGATATTTCCATTTCCTTCTGGGGACATGCCTTGGAGACCGCTGCATGTATATTAAAAAGGGTTCCATCTAAGTTAGTAAGTAGCACTCCATATGAGTTATGGAATGGTAAAAGACCAAGTCATAAGTACTTAAAGATTTAGGGTTTCCATGCTTATGTCAAGAATAACTTTGGGCATAAGTTAAGTGCTAGGGCTGACAAGTGTAGGTTTGTTGGTTATCCAAAAGAAGGTAAGGGATGCCTCTTTTATAATGCTACTGAGCAGAAGATAATTGTCAGTAGGCATGCTACATTCTTGGAACATGAGTTTATCCAAGAAGGATGTAGTGATTCTTCACTTGAGTTGTGTGAATAACAGAACCAACAAACTAATGAGCCTTCAAGTGAAGTTCCTCAACCAGAGGTTCTTATATATCAAGAACAACTATAATACACACCTCCTCTCTGAAGGTTAGAGAGGGTGCGGGGAGCACCTCTTAATATGGCTTTGTCATCGAGGATGACAATGAAGCCAGTATCATATATGATAATGATCCTGTGACCTATTCGGAAGCTGTCGAGAGTAGGGACTCCGACAAGTGGCTTGGTGCCATGAAATCTAAAATGGACTCTATATATTCCAATCAGGTTTAGACCTTGGTAGATCCACCTGAAGGAATTAACCCGATAGGGTGTAAATGGGTCTTCAAGAAGAAGATTGGAGTAGATGGTCAAGTTAAGACCTATAAGGCTAGGCTGGTAGCAAAAGGTTTTAGACAAAAACATGGTGTAGACTATGATGAAACCTTTTCTCTAGTAGCCATGCTCAAGTCCATTCGGATACTGCTTGCCATAGTAGTATACCATGACTATGAGATCTGGCAAATGGATGTAAAGACTGCTTTCCTCAATGGAAACCTTGAGGAAAAAGTCAATATGTCACAGCCAGAGGGGTTTGTCTCAAGTGGGAGACCAATCCAGGTATGAAAGTTAAAGAAGTCCATTTATGGACTTAAGCAAGCATCAAGGAGTTGGAATATCCGTTTTAATAAAACAATCAAAGTATTTGGTTTTATCAAAAATGTGGATGAACCATGTGTGTATAAGAAGACAAGTGGGAGTGCCATTGTTTTCTTAGTTTGTATGTGGATGACATATTGATCATTGGGAATGATATCCCAATGTTGCAATCGGTTAAAACTTGGCTATCATCAAAGTTTTCCATGAAAAATTTGGGAGAAGCATTCTATATACTGGGTATAAGGATCTATAGAGATAGATCCAAGAGGATGCTAGGCTTATCCCAATCTAGGTATATTGACTTAGTGTTGAAGAGATTCAACATGGATGAAAGTAAGAAAGGTTACTTACCTATAAGTCAAGGCATACATCTCTCTAAGAAAATGTCTCCTAAGACATCAAAAGAAAGAGAGAGGATGGCTATGATTCCTTATGCTTCAGCTGTAGGATCGATAATGTATGCCATGTTATGTACCATACCTGATGTTGCATATGCCTTGGGCATAGTAAGCAGGTTTTAGGTAGATCCTGGAGAGGATCATTGGAGAGCTATGAAAAATATTCTTAAGTACCTGAGAAGGACTAAAGATATTTTTCTAGTATATGGTGGATCTGAGTTGAAACTAGAAGGTTATACATATTCTAGTTTTCAGTTAGATCCAGATGATAGCAAATCCACATCAGGGTATGTCTTCACCCTGAATGGTGGTGCAGTGAGTTGGAAGAGCACAAAGCAGCCAACAGTAGCTGACTCAGTCACTGAGACAGAGTAAATAGCTGCTAGTGAAGCCATGAAGGAAGCTGTCTGGATGAAGAAATTCATCATGAAATTGGGTGTGGTTCTAGATGTACAACAGCCAGTGCCATTATATTGTGATAACACTGGGCTGTTGCATAAGCTAAGGAACCAAGATCTCATCACAAGTCTAAGCACATTCTAAGACGGTTCCACCTCGTTCGAGAGATTATTGAAAGACAAGATGTCATCATTGAACGAGTTGACACAAAGAACAATATAGCAGACCCATTCACTAAAGCTTTAGCCAAGCAGTAGTTAAATCATCACTTAGATTATATGGGCATAAAATACAAGGGCGATTGGCTTTAGTACAAGTGGGAGTTTGATAGAAAAGTGCCCTAAGAGCTAATCATTATAAGGGCCTTTTTGTAAACATCCAACTCATGTATGACATACTTTCATATTAATAAAGGCATTTGATTCATCATATACTACTGTGTCATATTTTCTTATTGATTATGATGAACCCTATAAATTAGGGAAATTGAGTTAGGGTTATGATGGAGTTCATAATAGTGAGACCTAATTCCTATAAACCCTAATCTAGAATGTTCCTAGTCGTTGGACCATCAATTCGGGGATCGATGAATATGGAAAGACTAGCTTATCCTATGTATACTTAGTTGATGAGGGTGGTTGATCTCACAACCACTTATGTAGAGACACTAATACAAGGATAAGGGTGCTCATTAGGGTATGATTACACTGGACTGATCTGCACCGGGACTATCTTATGGAAGTCTTACTACTTGTCAAAAGATAGATCCCAGAGTAGAAGTTGTGCATGTGATCTTTAGACCTGAGGTCACCATGGTTCCTTGTACACACTAAGCCATATTTTGGTTCATACTCATTCATGCCATTGCGGCATGTACGGGGTGTTCTGGGTATGGTGGAAGGTGTACAAAGGATGTGAGTGGACCAACAAGGAATCGATCATTCCTAATAAGAGGAATTGTTATCCCATGCAATCTCTTCGATGAGAGACTCGTGAAGCCTTTGATCAAAGCAGGATGAGATTAATAGAATCTAATCAGTCATCAGTTGAGTCCTCATGATCAAGCTAAGATTCGATATGATTTAGTGTTAGGGTTTGACATATATCCATACATATCACTTAATCGAGATATTAGGAGATCGAAAGATTGAATTGCACGGTAACTTACTACTGAAGGGTATTTTGGTATTTTCTATCAAATTTCTCATCTTCCGGGTAGGCATGTCACATTGCTAGGCATCAATCTTTTCTTGTAGGTTTTCATGAACCAATTAGTTTGGTGTCATGAGTCAATTCGATGTGTGATTCAAATTGGACAATTAGGTGAGCCAATTTGACCTAATTAGGTCATCGGGTTTGATCGGATCGAATCGGCTCAAACCTAAACCTACTGCTGGCTAGATGTGGAACCCAATGGGTCACACATAATAGAGACTTGGCCAAGGAAGTCATTCATGATTTAATTAGGGTCATAGGATCCTAATTGGTTAGCCAGATTGCATACTATCATATGTAGGCTAACCTAATTCCTAACCCAATTGGATTGGGTTCGGTTGCTTGCTAATTAGGCTAACCTAATTATGGAAAACCTAAATTAGGTTGAGTCCTAAGTGGGGCTAGCCAAATCAGAGCTTGATCTGATTTTAATTTGAACTTAAGGGTATTTTAGGTGCCATATATGAAGAGTCCCAATGGCATGGGACTCTTGGTACCTAAATGATACCTTAACTTCAAAAGGGCACAGAAGGGCCTACAGACCTCTGATATGAAAATAAAAGATATGGTCAAAAATCTTATTTGAATCCCTTTCCAATGACACCCATATTGCATATGCTTGACTAAGTCAATTTGATGCTTTGGGCGGACTAAATGGAAAGGGAAGGACTATTGGTGCCCTTTGGTGCACCCGGGAAAAAGTATGGTGCGCAGATGAATTGAGAGTCCTTCTACAGATGAGACTCTGGGAACTTCATCAAGAAGGCGCCTCTTAGCTCAACCCCCATGCTTTGATAAGTCAAAAGACCAGTTTAAAGTTTGAATGGGACGGTCTGAAGAGGGGTGAAAAGACATGAAGAGTCATGCTTCTTCATATACATGCGCATAATAGAGGGCAGAGTCCTTCTGCCTCTGAAACTCTTCAAGCCTTACATTACTTCAGATTAGAAGAGGTGTCTCCCTATCTCATAAATCGGTATTTGACATATGGCACGATGGGGATTGATCTGGTAAGTGAAAGAACACAAATATGACTCTCCATTCCCGAAGAGTCTTATCAGATATGATGTTTCATATCTGATAAGTGTTGTTGGGATGAATTTCATGCCCCATCTAAGATTATAAATAGGGGTTACGATGAAATAAGAAACACTACTACTTCTTCTTCGATCTTTTGAGATCAGTGTTTTTATTTTCCCGAGAGTCTGTCTGAGAGTCTTCCACTTTCTCCCTCCCTCCTTCCTGTTTTAGGATAAGACTTGTCTTGTTAAGACAAGTTCTTCTACACTAGGATAAGGCTTGGTTTTAGGATATAAGCCTGTAGGGTCCTAGAGGAGGGTAGTCCTAGAACCTAAAAAGGTTTAGGACAATGTCTTGATTGCCCTTCAGTAGGACAGGGTGTCCTACAGTGGTCAATAGACCAAAGGCTGTCGAAAGAGTTTCACTTCTCCAAGTAACTTGAAGGAGTTCTTCCTCAGTTCGAGTTTCGTGTGGATCATCGTTGGAGGGTTTGCGCTTGTGAACCTTGTAGAAAAGTTGGGTTTCAGCGATCCAGGTATTTTTTTTGACTATATTTTATGATTCATTAGTTGATATTACACAAGGGGTTCCTGAGAATTAGGATTTTCTATACATGTTATACATGTTAGGGTATCATGCTATGAAATTTTATTTTGAAAGTCAATTCCGCATGCTGCATGATACACAGTACCCTTGGAGAATTCCCATCAAATTCATCATCTTCCATATCATCATCAGATGTTTTTGAATCTCCATCTTTTTCTTCTTCAGTTGCTTTAAATGCAATAGCCTTTTTCCTTTTTGAATCTTCTTCTATTCTTTGCTTCATGGCTAGTTCATGAGTGATCAATGACCCCCGCAGCTCATCCAATGGTAGGGTGTTTAAGTCCTTTGCTTCTTGAATAGCTATAACTTTTGCTTCCCATTTTTCTGGCCAAGATTTCAAAACCTTTTGGACTAGATCAGCATTAGTATAAGTCCTACCAAGACTTTTAAGACCATTTATAATATCAGTAAAGCATGTATACATAACAGATATAGTTTCATTTGGATCCATTTTAAATAATTCATAATTATGCACAAGAAGATTGATTTTTGATGTCTTACTTGCGATGTGCCCTCATGTGTGATCTCAAGCTTATCCTAAATTTCTTTAGCAAAATTGCAAGTGAAAATTCTGTTAAACTCATTTGGGTCCAAAGCAAAATAAAGTAAATTCATGGCTTTGTCATTTAGCTCGGCCAATTTCATATCATTCTTGTCCCATTCCTCTTTCGGTTTGGGAACCTTAACATCATTAATTTTAATAGTGGGTGTGTGAGATCCTTTTAGAATTATTTTCTACAAATGAAAGTCTATGGCTTGAATGTATATCTTCATCCAGGCCTTCCAATATGTGTAATTAATTCTAGTGAAAAGTGGAAGTCGATTTATGGATTGGCCTTCAGCCAAGGAGGTGCTTATGGGATGTGCCATCAATCTTTACTCTAAGAAAATTTCAAAGACTCTGCTCTGATACCACTTGTCGCCTAGGTGGCTTTCCAAGAGGAGGGTGAATTGGGATTATAAAAATTTTAGCAAGTATGTACAATTTAAAATCCTTTGGGTGTTGTGGTGAATTATGCAATACGGAAGCAAACAATTAAACACAATCAAAGCAATCACAAATACAAGAGATTTATAATGGTTCAGAGCAACCCACTCCTACATCTACTACCCATGCACCACTTAGGATTTTTACTATATCCCCTATCGGAATATAGTCGGATTGTTTTGATAGGCTCACAATCCAAACCTCTACGCTTTGGTTTTAATACGGGATCACCAAAGAAAACCCATATTTGGTTTTAACACAGGCTAACCAAGAACCTAACACCCTTTGACTTTTAGAACCGGGCTCACCAAAGAAACCCAACACACTCTCAAGACACAGCCCCTTGCTGTTCTTAGAGATAAAACAAGATATAACAAATAGAAATAGCAACTTTATAACAAACCAAATTTGTTTGAGTGTTGCCGATGAAGATCAAATTGAAGCTTAGCATTAAATGCTCTTGAATGCTCTTTAAGCTACTTCTTAACTTCTTCAAAAGGTTGGATTTAAGAATGAAGATCAGTTGGTGAAGCTTTGAATCCTTTCTTGAATGCTCACTTGAAGTTGGTTGGTGAAAGACTTGAAATCAACTTGAATGCTCCTTAACTTCCAAAGAATAATCAAAGAATAATCTATGAATCTATGTTAATCCTCCATAAATACTTATTTTTATAGTTTTCAAGCAAAACTAGCCGTTGTAGGGCCTAGGGAACCGGAAAATAGCCATTATAGCCACTTTGGAATTCAAAAAACATTTCCAACAACTAGCCATTATAGGCCAATACTCAACACTCGAGTTGGCTCTAGAAGCATGAGTCGGCTCGAAGTCTCAGTCAATGGAAAATAAATACTGAAGGAGTCGACTCTTCAAAGCTGAGCCAGCTCGAAGTCTCAGTCACCAACAATACAAACTCTGGACGAATCGCCTCTTCTGGGCTCGAGTCGGCTCGATGTCTCAGTCATCAAAAATACAAGTTCTTGGTCGAGTCGGCTCTTCTAGGCTGAGTTGGGTCAAACTCTCAGTAAGGTAAAACATAAGTCCCGGTCGAGTTAGCTCTTAAAGCTCGAGTCGGCTTGAACTTCTGAAACTTTGAAATCTTCGTGTCGTGCCAGAATAGGAGTTGACTCTTGGTCCATGAGTCAGCTCTTGCAAAAATTCTTCTTATGCTTTTAAATTTCTCCAAACTTCTTCAAATCAAGATTCCAACAAGAGTAGGTCTTCCAAAGAGTCCAAAGAGTTTACCACACAAGTCTAACCTACTTGCACTCATTTTTTACTAATTTATAGCCCTTTTTACAAGATTATATGGATGAAAAATTAGGGCTTTACAATTTGAAATGTACATGAGTTCATACAGTACTGGAACATTTTGACTGGATAGAAAACCAATTGATATAAAGATAAATACTTTCTTGCAAAACTTCTTGAGTAATTGAAAGAATTAGTAATGTATACATGCTCCAATATTTTGTAATCATCAAAATCATTCCAGGGATCAATACAAGGGCTTAGGAAAAGAATTAGGAAGTGATAAAGAGAGCAAAGAAAGGTTTTGGAGAGGGCTCAGAGTGCTTTATTGGATGGCAAGGGTCTGAGCAAGGAAGGAGAGGCTGCCAAAGGAAGAAAGGCTATTGGAAAAGTCCCAATGGATTAAGCAACCTACTAAGGAGTGGTTCCTAGGTTTAATTCCTGTGTGGATCATCTCCGGAGTGCAATTGTGTGCCTAGTGGAAAGAAGAAGGAATTAGCATTCCAGGTATTTTTTCAAACCTTGTTTGAATGACTTGTTGATTGTAATGAATAAGGGATCTTGGACATAGGGTTTCTAGTTGTTTGGAGTTTCAAAATGAAAAATTTTGAAATCCATTCTTCTTGTAGGGTTCGGTGGCAAGGCGGAATCATAGATTTCAAAAATTTTTATCTTAATAAAATCTTCACCAAACCTTCAACCCAAAATCTCCTTAAAAGAATTAAAACATATAGGATGTTTATATAAGATTTAATCTCAAATCAAGATACTAACCTGTATCGCAAAATCCAAACTCTGAATCTCCACCAGGTGCCCAAATGTTCACCCTCCAATGGTGATCCACACAGAAAAACAATGAAGGCAAAATTTCTATTTCTTGGTTCCTCTTCTTGAATTCTTTTTCAAGAATTCAATTCTTGGACCTTTAGGCTGAAATTTTCTTTCTTGAAAATTTCCTTTTCTTCCTTCTTTCCTCTTCTTGAATTTTCTTCAAGAATTCCCTTTCTTGAATCCCTTTTCTTGAATTGAATTGGAAGAAAAAATTAAGACAGTCAAAGTCTTAATTCAAGAAAGAAAAGAAGAAAAGATCCTTTCCCTGTTCTTTCCTTTACCGTTCAAGACCTTCTTCTTATTCTTGTTTAGGGTCAGAGTTTCGACAGAGGATACCTCTGTAAGGGAAACAATACCCAACAAGAATAAGAGGAAGGAGTATTCTGGAGAGGAAGTGAGGGAATTGGATCTCTGAACTATGTTGCGTGAAAACCCCCGAGAACCCCAACCCTATTTATAGATCTCAGAGGGGTGTCATCTCGAAACAACGCAACCCTCTGAAACCCCAGGGATCACGATCCCTCATTCCTCACGCGTCCCCTCAACCAAAAATCATGATTCTCCGATTTGATTTTCGTTTTTCCGACGAGGAGAACACTCGGAAAAACTTTAGGAAGGATCGCGACTTTTGGAGACGGATTTGCGACCGAAAAGCGACGGATCTTTTTCTTAAATTTTTCTGGCCATCAGATCCAGATCCAAGGGCGCCAGACAAGGATCTGAAACGCTCTTCTTCAGAAATTTCTCCGACATTTTTTTTTTTTTTTTTTTTTTCACGCGTTTTAAGAGAAGTCCACGCGCGTGGACTTTCTTTCTTAGCACGCGCGGGTGAGAGAAGGGAGGGGGCGGCTTGGAGAGAGGGTCTCAGTGAATTAAATTCACTTGGGTTCAGCCATGGGTTAGCCCAATGTCCTAAAAATTAAATTGGACCTTAATCTGGTTCAATTAGAACCCAATTAAGCCCAATTCGGAACCAAATTCGAATCTGATTCGAATAGAAATTTGGTCTGCAACACATGCTAGTGTGTTTATCCTGCAAACATGATTTAATTCCAAATTAAATCCTTCATCAATTTTCTTTTGTGTGTGACCCATTGGGTTCCACACCTAGCCAGCAGTAGGTCCGAGTGCTATCTGACTTAATTCTGTTAGATCTCAACTAAGCCGATTTAGGTCAACTCAAACTAGCTCGACTCGGTCAATTAGAATCTAATTCAAATTGACTGATTTGAATTACCATGACTCAATCATATACCTACAAGACAAGATTGACGTCTAGCAACGTATCATGTCTACCCGGAAGATGTGGAATTTTGGTGGAATTACCAAAATACCCTTCAGTGGTGAGTTACCGGGCAATTCAGTCCTTTGATCAACTTGCATCCCGAATATGATTATGAATATGGATATTTGTCAAATCCAATTTTCATATTCATCCCTAGCTCAATCTTTATAATGATGATTCATTAATGAACCATTAGAAAATAACTCTAATGTTCATACTTTGATCAAAGGTTTCCTGAATCCATCATTTGAAATTAGCTGGATGCTATTCCCTCTTACTAGGGCTGATCAATTCCTTGTTGACCTACTCACAACCTTCATATACAATCCACCATAACCAGTATCACCTCGTGCATGACTCAGTGTCATGATTGACTGCGAACCAAAGTATGGATTCATGTATATAAGGTACTATGGTAGTCTCAGGTCAAAGGACCACATGCACTACTCCCACTATGAGAATTATCTATTGACAAACAGATAAGGTTCCATTAGATATTCTCATTCTGGATCAATTCAGTGAACTCATTCTCCAATGAACACTCACATCCTAGTATTAGTGTCAAACACAAGTGACTGTGAGATCAGTCACCCTTATTACAAAACATATATAGGATGTGCTGGTCTTGCCGGAAACATTGATCCCCAACTCAATGTCCCATCGACCAGGAATATTTTAGATTAGGGTTTTAAGGCTTTAGGTCTCACTGGTATGATCTCATCATAACCCTAGAACCATAGCCCTAATCTATGGGGTTCATCATAAAATCAAAAAGACACAGCAAATGATGAAAATAATGCCTTTATAAAATGTCAATTCATTGATTTTGGGATCAAAATTACAATATTTCAATTGGCTTTCAGGGCACAATCTTTCAATCTCCCACTTGCACTAAAGCCAATCGCCTTTAAATCTTAACCCCATACAATCAAGGTGGCGATCAAACTCTCGCTGTGATAGAGCCTTAGTGAACGGGTCTGCTATGTTGTTCTTCGTTTCTACCCTTTTAATGCAGACTTCTTGTCTTTCGACAATCTCTCGAACGAGATGGAAGCGTCTCAGAATGTGCTTTGATTTGTGATGAGCTCTTGGTTCCTTTGCTTGAGCAACAGCCCCCGTATTATCACAGTAAAGTGATACTGGACCTTCAATCTCAGGAACTACGCCCAACTCTGATATGAACTTCTTCATCCAGACAGCTTCCTTGGCAGCTTCACTAACAGCAATGTACTCTGCCTCAGTTGTTGAGTCAGCTATAGTTTGCTATTTAGAACTTTTCCAACTTACAGCTCCTCCATTAAGGGTAAAAACATACCCAGATATAGATTTGCTGTCATCTGGATCTGATTGAAAACTAGAATCTGAATAAGCTTCTAGTTTAAGATCAGATCCTCCGTATATTAGAAAAATATCCTTAGTTCTTCTTAAGTACTTAAAAATATTTTTCACAGCCTTTCAATGATCCTCTCCTGGATCAGCCTGAAACCTGCTGGCTATACCTAAGGCATATGCCACATCAGGCCTAGTACATAACATAGCATACATAATAGACCCTACTGCCGAAGCATAAGGTACCGAATTCATTCTATTTCTTTCTTCAGGTGTCTTAGGAGACATCTTCTTAGAAAGATGTATGCCATGACCAATAGGTAAGTAACCTCTTTTACTTTCCTCCATGCTAAATCTTTTTAGCACTTGGTCAATGTACCTAGACTGGGATAAACCTAGCATCCTCCTAGATCTATCTCTATAGATCTTGATGCCTAGTATATAAGATGCTTCTCCCAAGTCTTTCATGGAAAACTGTTTAGATAACCATACCTTGACTGATTGTAACATTGGGATATCATTCCCAATGAGGAGTATGTCATCTACATACAGAACCAAGAAAACTATGGCACTCCCACTAGTCTTCTTGTACACACAAGGTTCATCCTCATTTTTGATAAAGTCAAATTCTTTGACTGTCTTATCAAATCGGATGTTCCAACTCCTAGATGCTTGCTTTAATCCATAAATAGATTTCTTTAGCCTACATACCTGATTAGGTTTAGTCTCCAAGACAAAACCTTCTGGCTGTGACATATAAACCTCTTCCTCAAGGAAACCATTGAGGAATGTAGTCTTCACATCCATCTGCCAGATTTCATAATCATGATATGCTGCTATAGCAAGCATGATCCGAATAGATTTGAGCATGGCAACAGGAGAAAATGTTTCATCATAATCTATTCCCTATTTTTGTCTGAAACCCTTAGCCACTAATCTGGCTTTATAAGTTTCAACTTGGCCATCTGTCCCAATCTTTTTCTTATAGACCCATTTGCATCCAATAGGGTTAACACTCTCTGGTGCATCAACCAAAGTCCAGACTTGGTTGACATGCATGGAGTCCATTTCGGATCTCATGGCTTCCAGCCATTTGTCTGAGTCACTACTTATGACAGCATCCGTATATGTTAGAGGCTCATCATTATCAATGATTCGGGCTTCATTATTTTCAATAATGAACCCATACCTTTCAGGTGCATGTCGCACTCTATCAGACTTACGGATAGGAGTGGTGTGTTCAGGTTCTATACTAACTGTGTTATGATTTTGTTGAGATGTATCTATTTGTTGAACTTCTTCAAGTTCAATATTTCTCCCACTGCCCTTTTGTAGGATGAATTCCTTTTCCATAAAAATGGCATGCCTACTGACTAAAATCTTTTGTTCAGTAGGGTGGTAGAATAGATATCCTATACTATTTTTGGGATATCCAACAAATAGACATTTTTCTGCTCTAGCATCAAGCTTTTGTCCAAAATTTCTTTTGACATAAGCTGGACATCCCCATATCTTAAGGTGCTTAAGATTGGGTTTCCTTCCCCTCCATAACTCATATGGAATGCCAGATACAGATTTGGATGGTACTCTATTCAAAATATTAGCCGCTGTTTCCAAGGCATATCCCCAGAAAGAAACAGGTAAGTCTGTGAAGCACATCATGGACCGTACCATATCTAATAAAGTATGATTTCTCCTTTCAGCAACACCATTTAATTGTGGTGTGTAAGGAGGAGTCCATTCAGAGATGATTCCCTTTTGTTTAAGGTGATCAAGAAACTCGGTGGATAAGTATTCACCTCCTCTATCTGATCGAAGGATCTTAATACTTTTCCCCGTTTGTTTCTCTACCATACTTTGATACTCTAAAAATTTTTCAAAAGCTTCGGACTTATGTTTCATTAGATACACAAATCCGTACCTTGAAAAGTCATCAGTGAATGTGATGAAATATGAGTATCCACCCTTGGCCTGAGTTGTCATAGGTCCACATACATCAGTGTGTATGAGTCCTAATAACTCTGTTGTCCTTTCATTATGTCCACTAAATGGAGTCTTGGTCATTTTACCCATGAGACATGATTCACAAGTTCCTAATGATTCATAGTCATAAGGATTAAGGAATTTTTCCTTGTATAACTTGTTAATCCTCTGCTCACTAATATGTCCAAGACGACAGTGCCAAAGTAAAGTATTGTTTACTTCATCTCTTTTTCGTTTATTACTAACATGTAGTACATTGTCATCAGAAGATAAAGTTAAGAGACCATTGCAAAATATGCCATTAAATATTATTTCAATAGAAAAACTGATTGAGCAGCCACTGCTCATTACATTCATAATATATCCTTGTTTAAGTAACAAGGGTACAGATATGATGTTTCTAATGATTCTAGGCATAAAATAACAATTCTTTAACTCTAAAATCTTCCCAGAAGGCAGCTTCAACATATAAGTCCCTACAGGTTCTGCTTGGATGGAATCTCCTCCAGCACCGTAGAGCTCGAAGTCGCCTTCCTTCAAAACACTAATGTTCTGTAGTCCCTGCAATGATTTGCAGATATGATGACCACAAGCAGTATCCAATACCCAAGAGTTTGAATTAGAAGTGTCTAATGACAAAATTGCATGTATCTCATACATACCTGTTGGTGCATTACTAGCACCGGGCTTCAGACTTGCAAGGTAAACCTTGCAGTTTCTTTTCCAGTGACCCGGCTTGCCACAATGAAAGCAGGTCATTTGTCCGGAGGCCTTCTTTCCTTTCTTTTTCTTGATGCCCCCTTTTGGGTTTAACCTCCTCTTGGAACCCTTTTTGCCTATTTTCTTCTTGTTTACACCATCCACAAGAAGAAGTGGAGCCTTATTTTTCTTTAAATGGCTCTCTATTGTTTTTAACATATTCAACAGCTCAGGCAAGGAAGTGTTAAGTTTGTTCATATGATAATTAAGAACAAACTGCGAAAATGACTCTGGGAGTGACTGCAGGATTAAATCCTGATTCAACTCCCCATCCATAACAAAACCCAATTGACCCAATCGGGTGATTAGGTCAATAACCTTTAATACATGGTCTTGTACGGATGTACCTTCTGTCATCCTTGCACGGAATAACTGCTTAGATATTTCATATCTTGCAGTTCGACTATGTTCTCCATAAAGTTCTTTTAAATTGAGCAATATGGAGTTTGTGTCCATGCTATCATGTTGCCTCTGTAACTCATTGGTCATAGAGGCAAGCATTATACACTTGACAGTAAGTGAGTCATTTTGCCACGTGTTATATGTGGTCTTATCCTCTTGCGAGGCATCTTCCCCTAATGGTTCCAAGGTTGGGGTATCAAGAATATAAGAAATTCTTTCTTGGCTGAGTACTATCTTCAGGTTTCTCAACCAATCAACATAGTTTGGTCCAGTCATTTTATTTGCATCAAGAATGCTACGGAGTGAGAGTGAAGAGGCCATTTAATCTACATTAACAAACAACATTACATAAGCAGACAATCAATGTTGACAAAACATAATTAAATTAGGACTTTAACTTAATTATGTCTCCCACTATTTTATCAAGCATCATAACCCTCAATGTGATGATCGAGAAAACCCTAATTGGTTCTCTTAGTGGGGTTGAGATCCTAATTCCTTATAAAAGACCTTGTGTATACACAACAAATCTTATATAAGTTCAAAGGTAGGAAAAACTCTTTCCAATTGTAATTCATACAATTCTCAACTTATCTTGGCCTCTAAAATATTAATAGTCTTGTGTGTACACAACAAACTATAATATTTTAGTTAAGTTAGACCCTTCATTGCTATATAGTCATGATATTAATCATAATACCCTTGTGTGTACACAACAAAGTATTATATTAAATCATTCCATAAGCATCAAATGTACCAAGAAAAAATTATGTTAGTCACCATAAAGAAAAGGCCTTGTGTGTACACAACAAACCTAATATGGATCATAACATAATAATGACTTGGCATGAAGGAAAGCCATATGTAGTGAATATTACACTGAGCATATTAATCAATAATTAAGTTAATCATACCGGCCAGGTAAGTGGGAGAGTGGTGGGAGTCCCCCCGTTGCTTTCCTTAGACACCAATAAGAATTGACCAGGTCAGTCAACGGAACCAATTAAAAACCACGTCCTCTTTACCGATCATGAACCACTTTTCCTAGACACCGAATGATAAACTAATCATATTGATTATTTTTGCTTTTGGTATATGACACTACAACTTAATATGTTGTTAAAGAGGGCTTTATTAAAACAAAGCACATTCTAGCAAATATGTGCCATAGTGTGCCATCATACTAGGACAACCATTTACCACATAATGGATCCACCATTATGCCAGGGCAACCTTATTTCAGTATGATGACTAGAAGGCTAAACATATCTCTATGCAAATTAAGGTTTAAGTGAAAACCTTAATTAGTGGCATACTTCAAACATATATGCATAATTAACACAAAAATGTGATTAGTGTGTCATCATACTAGGACAACCATTTACCACATAATGGATCCACCATTATGCCAGGGCAACCTTATTTCAGTATGATGACTAGATCTCTATGCATATCTCTACAACAATTAGGGTTTGAATGAAAACCCTAATTTGTGACATTATAACAAACATATATTACATCTCATGTTACTTTTATAAAAATGCATCTAAAATTCAGAATATATATTTTAATCTTAATAAGGAGGCTCTGATACCACTGTAGGGTTCGGTGGCAAGGCGGAATCATAGATTTCAAAAATTTTTATCTTAATGAAATCTTCACCAAACCTTCAACCCAAAATCTCCTTAAAAGAATTAAAACATATAGGATGTTTATATAAGATTTAATCTCAAATCAAGATACTAACCTGTATCGCAAAATCCAAACTCTGAATCTCCACCAGGTGCCCAAATCTTCACCCTCCAATGGTGATCCACACAGAAAAACAATGAAGACAAAATTTCTATTTCTTGGTTCCTCTTCTTGAATTCTTTTTCAAGAATTCAATTCTTGGACCTTTAGGCTGAAATTTTCTTTCTTGAAAATTTCCTTTTCTTCCTTCTTTCCTCTTCTTGAATTTTCTTCAAGAATTCCCTTTCTTGAATCCCTTTTCTTGAATTGAATTGGAAGAAAAAATTAAGACAGTCAAAGTCTTAATTCAAGAAAGAAAAGAAGAAAAGATCCTTTCACTGTTCTTTCCTTTACCATTCAAGACCTTCTTCTTATTCTTGTTTAGGGTCAGAGTTTTGACAGAGGATACCTCTGTAAGGGAAACAATACCCAACAAGAACAAGAGGAAGGAGTATTCTGGAGAGGAAGTGAGGGAATTGGATCTCTGAACTATGTTGCGTGAAAACCCCCGAGAACCCCAACCCTATTTATAGATCTCAAAGGGGTGTCATCTCGAAACAACGCAACCCTCTGAAACCCCAGTGATCACGATCCCTCATTCCTCACGCGTCCCCTCAACCAAAAATCATGATTCTCCGATTTGATTTTCGTTTTTTCGACGAGGAGAACTCTCGGAAAAACTTTAGGAAGGATCGCGACTTTTGGAGACGGATTTGCGACCGAAAAGCGATGGATCTTTTTCTTAAATTTTTCTGGCCATCAGATCCAGATCCAAGGGTGCCAGACAAGGATCTGAAACGCTCTTCTTCAGAAATTTCTCCGACATTTTTTTTTTTTTTTTTTTTTTTTCACACGTTTTAAGAGAAGTCCACGCGCGTGGACTTTCTTTCTTGGCGCGCGCGGGTGAGAGAAGGGAGGGGGCGGCTTGGAGAGAGGGTCTCAGTGAATTAAATTCACTTGGGTTCAGCCATGGGTTAGCCCAATGTCCTAAAAATTAAATTGGACCTTAATCTGGTTCAATTAGAACCCAATTAAGCCCAATTCGGAACCAAATTCGAATCTGATTCGAATAGAAATTTGGTCTGCAACACATGCTAGTGTGTTTATCCTGCAAACATGATTTAATTCCAAATTAAATCCTTCATCAATTTTCTTTTGTGTGTGACCCATTGGGTTCCACACCTAGCCAGCAGTAGGTCCGAGTGCTATCTGACTTAATTCGGTTAGATCTCAACTAAGTCGATTTAGGTCAACTCAAACTAGCTCGACTCGGTCAATTAGAATCTAATTCAAATTGACTGATTTGAGTTACCATGACTCAATCATATACCTACAAGACAAGATTGACGTCTAGCAACGTATCATGTCTACCCGGAAGATGTGGAATTTTGGTGGAATTACCAAAATACCCTTCAGTGGTGAGTTACCGGGCAATTCAGACCTTTGATCAACTTGCATCCCGAATATGATTATGAATATGGATATTTGTCAAATCCAATTTTCATATTCATCCCTAGCTCAATCTTTATAATGATGATTCATTAATGAACCATTAGAAAATAACTCTAATGTTCATACTTTGATCAAAGGTTTCCTGAATCCATCATTTGAAATTAGCTGGATGCTATTCCCTCTTACTAGGGCTGATCAATTCCTTGTTGACCTACTCACAACCTTCATATACAATCCACCATAACCAGTATCACCTCGTGCATGACTCAGTGTCATGATTGACTGCGAACCAAAGTATGGATTCATGTATATAAGGTACTATGGTAGTCTCAGGTCAAAGGACCACATGCACTACTCCCACTATGAGAATTATCTATTGACAAACAGATAAGGTTCCATTAGATATTCTCAATCTGGATCAATTCAGTGAACTCATTCTCCAATGAACACTCACATCCTAGTATTAGTGTCAAACACAAGTGACTGTGAGATCAGTCACCCTTATTACAAAACATATATAGGATGTGCTGGTCTTGCCGGAAACATTGATCCCCAACTCAATGTCCCATCGACCAGGAATATTTTAGATTAGGGTTTTAAGGCTTTAGGTCTCACTGGTATGATCTCATCATAACCCTAGAACCATAGCCCTAATCTATGGGGTTCATCATAAAATCAAAAAGACACAGCAAATGATGAAAATAATGTCTTTATAAAATGTCAATTCATTGATTTTGGGATCAAAATTACAATATTTCAATTGGCTTTCAGGGCACAATCTTTCACTTCTGTTGTGCCATCGAAACCCAATAGTGGTATCATAGCCCCCTTATTTCATTCAATTAATGGTTCATGCAATTAGTAATGATTTCTTACTATGATATGTAGCAATGCATGATTGTTTAAAATATATTATGATATGTTAATATCCTAGTAACTACTTCGGATTGGATTAGTCACCATGGCCGTCCGGTCATAGGAGCAAAGTAGGGTTTAAAGGTCCTCTCTTCCCATTCAATGGGGTCTCCTATGGCATATTGGGGTGTCGCTGTGGCCCTATCCCTTGAACAAGTGAGGTGAATGGATTGATATTACAATCATGCTTATGGTATGCATATTAGGGTTAATATGCTCGATTGTTAGAATGAATATCATGTCATATGATATGTTATAATCTAGAAATTGCTTCAGATCAGGTTAGTCACCATGGCCATCCGATCATAGGACCAAGTAGGGTTTAAAGGTCCTCTTTTCCCATTCCATGAGGCCTCCTATGGCGTGTTGGGGTGCCACTGTGGTTATATCCCATGAACAAGTGAGGTGAACGGATTATTGTCATAATCATGCTATGTTATGCATATTAGGGTTTATATATTTATATGATGTCATGAATATCATGTTTACTTAGGATGTGTTTGAGACCACTAAAAGCCCTCATAATTAAAATATTTAGTCATAGTGCAAGTTAGTCAAGAGGCAAGATTTATTTAGGATTATATGATTAGCCAATTGATGTCTAGGCAAGTGGTTCCGGGAAGGTAAAGGGCATGAGATTTTTAATTGGTTCTGTTGTCTAACCTGGCCAATTAATTTGGTGTCTAAGGAAAGCAATATGGGGATCCTCTCATCTCTTTCACTTACCTGGCCAATTTGGCTGTATCTGGACCTTAAATTGAATATGCTAATTGAATTAATACACTACAATTTGCCTTCCTTCATGCTAAGTATAGTTCATATTAAAAACTATAGTAGGTTTGTTATGTAATACAAGGAATACCCTAGTGTTAAATATGAATTATCTTAGTACAGTTAATACTTTATAGTATGTTTGGTAGTATTGCTTTGTTGTGTAACACAAGGGCAATATTATTCGAACATGTCTGGTGCGGGCACCAGACTCAGAAGAAGACTTCAGAGCTCCATCTGGATCTCTGATTAACCTTGCCCGGAAAAATTAGGGTTTTTGGTTTGTAATAAGAGTTGACTAGATCAACTCAATTTAGCTTGAGTCTACATTACCTGCATTTTATTTTGTTGAGTCATGTTGACTCAGTAGTGGACTAGGGTTTCAACCTGGGATGTTACATTTTCTTCCAAGACCAAGCAAGTGGACACCACACTCCCAGCCACACTCCCAGTCCAAGGGGTGCCATATCTACATCCAGCAGCCTTTGGTCCCCACTCCACAGATGGCAACTTCCTTCTCTCATGCGCTAGATAAAGAGAAGTCCACCAAGAGACCACAAATCAAGGGGGCGGCCAAGACTTTCCCAAGACATCCAAAGCAAAAATGGGAAGAAATTCTCTTGGAAGAGAACTTCAAGGGGGCGCCCACTACCAGCCAAAAACATCCAAAACAAAGATGGGAAGGACCTTGACTTAGGGAGGAAGAAAAGGAGGAGTCCAAAAGAGTTGATCCAGGGAAGGAAGAAAATTTTTCTTGAAGATCCAAGCAAGGAGGTGCCATCTACTTGCCTTTTATAACCCAAATCCAATTTTTTTGGTACCTTGGCCGACCATATGTGAAGGATTTGCCCTAATTTGTAGATCCCCTCCTTTAGTCCCACATGGGAAGATGTGAAACCCTCCTCCCTTGTAAAGCCTTATAAATTATACCCCTCTTGTAAGTTTAAATCAATCAGATGAATGAAAGAAATTTTTTTTATGAGCAAACTTGTGTTTTCTCTTTTCTGCACTTGCTTCCAGGTGTTGAGCTCCGTGAGGGAGTAAATCCGGGTTCCCCTGGAACCTTGAGGAGGTGAGAGATCTCCAAAACCCCAAACCCTAGGTTAGCCACTCCACTCCCAAACCCTAGCTGCCATCACCCTTCTCTTTCCACCAAGCCCTAATCTATTCCACTTCTCACAGCCACCCTCTCCAAGTCCAGGCCGGCCACCAGCATCCAGCTCCAGTCCAGATACTTCAAATCTACAGCAATTCTAAGAGGAAGTCAGATCGGCCTCTAGGAGAATCCTGATTTCAGCAACTTCAGCTTTCAAGTTCTTCAACCTGGTAAATCTTTTCTTGAGTATCTGAATTCCATCACTTGTTCCACTTCTTTTCCAGATCTTGAGTCCAGGAGAAGCCGACCAAACCACAAGATCAGTATTGGAGGACCCATTGCGAAGATAGTCGACTCCGAGGATCCCACAATCTGCTCGAGAGAGTTCTTCCACCAAAATCCTGAGAAGATCACTGTCTGGTTAGTAAACCATCTCTCCTCTCTATTTCTGTTCTGTTGAAAGTTCAGAGCGAAACCCTAGGTCTGGGAGTTTCTCAACCCCCAGCGATCCGTTACTTCTGAACTACTCTGATAATTTAGTTTCATCTAAATTATGCTTTCAATCCTTACCTAGTTTCCTTCAACTTAGTTTAGCTTTACTTTGAGTCAAAGCCAATTTCTGAAATATATAAAAAAAAAAAAAAAATTAATCTTAAATTTACTTCCGCATACGCTTCCTTGTTCTTTGTTCTGCATCATTTTTGGTATCAGAGCCCTGTCTAGGGTTTCTGACTTGCTTGCATGTTTTGAGTGCCTCTCTTTTTACTTTGTCTGCTCGAAGTAGACTCCCCAGGATGTCCGGTCCTAGGAACGAAGCGAGGTGCAAACCTCCTCTTCCCATTCCACGGGGTGTTCCTAGGGTGTGTAGGGGATCCGTTGGGTTACAACTTCGTAGCAGAAATTGTAAACGGGGAAGTGCTCTATTTTCAGTCCGTAATTACCCTATTGCAGGAATTATTTCTCACTGCAAGTAACTCCAAATTCAGTGATTTTTATTTTTCTGAAACCAGTATAATTGAAACTAATTTAAATAATTTTCTCATGATTTATTGGTTTCCGTGCAATTTCTGAGAATTAAATTACTGCAACTCTGTTTTTATGTTCTGCAATCCATTTATTTTTGAGTGTTCATCTCTTAATTCAACTTAAGGGCATTTGAGCATCTAAGATAAGGGGGGAGTTGATAACCTCTCCTTAGCCCAAAACCACCACCCCTTCATTTGAACCTAAGCCTTTAATCTAAAATTGATTAGACCTAATTTGCCCTAGTGGGCTAGGGACATCAACAAGTCGGGTCAAGGCTAGTGTTGAGTCAGTTTGTCTGGTTACTCTGTGTGTGATTTGTACTCAGTGTCTAGAACGGTGGTTCAGGGATTCCATCCCGAAGGGCTTGTGTGCTGGTCCGCCTACCTGGCCAATCTCTAATTGGTGTCTAGGATTGGCATTCAGGGACCTAACACTCCCCTTACACCTGCCTGGCTGAGTCCTGAGTTACTACAGGCTAGCTTGCCACTCTGATTGGGCATCTAGTTTGGGCTCTAGGTCTAGTTAGCCCGTAGTCGTTCAGTTGAGTCTCATTTTGTGTGTTTGCTTGCATCATGTCTACCCGGAATGGAGTGCCCTACCAACCTGGTCAAACCCAACCTGATTTAGAGGCCATGGTTAGAGCTCTTACTGAGAGTATGAACAAATTAAGTCAGGATATGAATGAGAATTTTGCCCAGCTTAGGGATCGAGTCCAAGTACTTGAGGAACCTAGGCATCGGAATTGGACTCCTGACCCAGATTTTAATGTGCCTCAACCTCACCGACACCAAGAGCCTAGAAGACCTTTATACCGAGATCCTGAACCTAATCATAGGAGGCCTGACCCAGAACCTGAGGATAGAGATGATAGGTTCATTCGAAACATCAAGTTAGATGCACCCACTTTTGATGGTAGCCTAAATCCTAAGGTGTATTCTGATTGGGAGGGTGAGATGGACCAGTACTTTGAGTGGTATGCCATGTCTGAGGAGAGGAAATTCAAGTTTGCCAAGATGAAATTAATACGTCAAGCTAGGTTATACTGGGGGAACATTGAGCTGACCACTAGAAGACAAAATGTAGAGCCCATAACCACTTGGCAGGGTATGAAAGAAAAACTTAGAGACAAGTACCTACCCATTTCATACCAGCAAAATCTGTTAGACCAATGGCAGACTTTGAAACAAGGGAACCGATCTGTTTCAGACTACATAACCACCTTTGATGAATACCTAATGAGATGTGATGTGAGTGAAGCCCATGAAGTCACTTTGTCTAGATTTAGGGCTGGACTTAGGGAAGATATTAAGAGAGAGTTGTTTCTGAGAGAGGTTACTGACCTAAACCAAGCCTATCAGATTGCACTGAACACTGAGAAGTTTCAGAGAGGACCCATGCCATCTAGGGTTAGTGCCCCAATCCCAAGAAATGGACCTAGCCAGGTTACCCTTAGCAAGCCTAATCAGGGTATCCCCACCCCTAGGCCCATGGACAAAGGTAAGGCACCTGACACCCAGAGAACCCCTAGTATCATCTATTTTAAGTGCCAAAAGCCCGGTCATATCTCCACTCAGTGCACAGCCATAGCTTGTTTTAAGTGTCATAAGGTAGGTCATGTTTCTAGCCAGTGCCCTCGTAGATCCCTATATATAGAAGAGGGAGGGGAAGAGAGTTCCGAGCCTAATGAGGAGTTTGAAGAAGAAGTTTATGAGGCCGGAATGAATTTGGTTGATGAGTATGAAGGAGAGGAAGAATCCACTGAATCTGACCACTTAGGGGTTGTGAGATGCATCCTGTCCCAGACTAAAGTTCAGGAAGATTGGCGTAGGACTAATATCCTACAAACTTTCCTTAAACTAGGGGATAAGGTTTGTAAAATCATCATAGATAGTGGGAGCTGTGTGAATGCCATTTCTACTAGCACTGTCAAAATGTTAGGCTTAACCCCAGTCCCCCACCCCAACCCCTATAAGGTTTCTTGGGTAGACTCTACCTCTATACCCATCCAGTCTAGATGTCAGGTCCAAATCCAAATGCAATCCTATCAAAAAAAGATTTGGTGTGATGTCTTGCCCATGGGGGTGAGCAGTATAATTCTTAGAAGACCTTGGTTGTATGATCATGATGCCACCCTCTTAGGAAAATCCAACACCTATGTCTTTAGTTTCAATGGGAAGAAAATCACAATCCATTCAGTCCCTCCTAAGGACAAGGTAGCTAAAGGAACCAGTAAGGTTAGGGAAATGAAGACTGGAGTGAACTTGATTAGTGCCAAGGATCTAGAACAAGAAATTCATAGTGGTTCACCCATTTGGATGTTGACTGCTAAGGAACTTAGGACTCCTACACCCTCAGAGCCTCCTCAGGAAGTTAAGCCTTTATTAGAAGAATTTGAGGATGTTTTTCCCGAGGATCTGCCAGACCACCTTCCACCTCTTAGGGATATTCAGCATTCCATAGATTTAGTCCCAGGAGCTACTTTACCCAACTTGCCCCATTATAGGATGAATCCATCGGAGCATAAAGAACTGCAAAAGCAGGTTGGCGAATTGTTGAGGAAGGGGTTCATTAGAGAGAGTCTTAGCCCTTGTGCAGTCCCAGCACTTCTAACCCCGAAGAAGGATGGCACGTGGAGGATGTGTGTTGACAGTCGTGCCATCAATAAAATCACAATCAAGTATAGGTTCCCCATCCCTAGACTAGATGACATGCTTGATATGATGACCGGTGCCATGGTTTTTTCTAAAATTGATCTCAAGAGCGGCTATCATCAGGTTAGGATTAGACCAGGGGATGAGTGGAAAACAGCCTTCAAAACTAAGGATGGTCTCTTTGAATGGGTTGTTATGCCTTTTGGGTTGTCCAATGCCCCTAGTACTTTCATGAGGATTATGACCCAAGTACTTAGAGCTTTCAAAGGAAAGTTTGTAGTGGTCTATTTTGATGATATCCTGATATATAGTAAGACCCCTGCAGATCACCTAGGCCACCTTAGACAAGTCTGTCAAGTTTTGAGGAATGATAGTCTCTACGGTAATCTCAAAAAGTGTGAATTTATGACCAGTAGGATTATCTTCCTTGGATTTGTTGTAACCCCTGACGGCGTGGCTGCCGATCCTGAAAAGATTAGGTCCATAGTAGAATGACCAGAGCCGACCAGTGTGCATGAAGTCAGAAGTTTCCATGGCTTGGCTACCTTCTATAGGCGATTCATCAAGGGGTTTTGTACCGTAGTTGCTCCTATCACAGACTGCATCAGGAAGGGAGAATTTCAGTGGACCAAAGCAGCCCATAAAGCCTTCCTAGATCTTAAGGATAGGATGACCCAGGCACCCATTTTGAGACTACCGGACTTTTCAAAGGTATTTGAGGTTGCCTGTGATGCTTCAGGAGTAGGTATAGGTGGAGTCCTAAGCCAAGAGAACCATCTCGTAGCATTCTTTAGTGAAAAACTTAATGATGCTAAGCTTAGGTATTCTACCTATGATAAGGAATTTTACGCGGTAGTGCAAGCTTTGCGTTACTGGAGACATTATTTACTACCGCAAGAATTTGTGCTGTTTTCGGACCATGAGGCTCTTAGATTCTTGAATTCTCTGAAGAAGCTTAACCCTAGGCATGCTAAGTGGGTAGAGTATATCCAGTCCTATACTTTTGTTTTGAAGCATAAGGCTGGGTCTGAAAATAAGGTAGCTGATGCCCTTAGTCGTCGATCTTTGTTGTTGAATTCTGTTAGGGCTGAAGTCATAGGGTTTGAGCAAATCAAAGAAGAATATGAGTCGTGTCCGGATTTCAAGACTGTATACCAGGATTTAACTCAAGGACCATCTAGTGATCATAAGGATTATTCCCTTTTAGATGGCTTTCTATTCTTTAAGAATAGGCTTTGCATCCCTAGAACCTCTCTTAGGGAATTCTTGATTTGGGAAACTCATGCTGGAGGTTTAGCTGGCCATTTCAAAAAAGATAAGACCACCCTGGCTATTGAAGACCATTTTTTCTGGCCTAGCTTAAAAAGAGATGTAGCACACATTGTGGCTAGGTGTCGGACCTGTGCTGTTGCCAAACAGCGAAAACATAACACCGGCCTTTATACCCCACTCCCTGTCCCAGATCGTCCTTGGCAAGATGTGAGCATGGACTTTGTGTTAGGTTTGCCTAAGACCCAGAGGAGGCATGACTCTATCTGTGTTGTAGTAGACCGATTTTCCAAGATGGCCCATTTCTTGCCTTGTTCCCAAACATTTGATGCGTCTAAGGTAGCCACCCTGTTCTTTAATGAGATAGTTCGACTCCATGGCCTACCCAAGACCATTGTTTCAGATAGGGATGTTCGGTTCACCAGCTATTTCTGGAAAACCCTTTGGCATAAGTTAGGGACGAAACTTAAGTTTTCAACTACCTATCATCCCCAGACTGACGGCCAAACCGAAGTAGTGAACCGTAGTTTAGGCAATCTGCTAAGGTGTCTTGTTGGTGAAAACATTAGGAACTGGGATTTGTACTTACCTAGAGCTGAATTTGCATATAATGACTCGGTCAATAGGTCTACGGGTAAGAGTCCATTTGAAATTGTGCATGGTTACAAACCCCACACACCTCTTGACCTAGCTCCTTTACCAGTCCACCCACGGGTCTCCGAGTCTGCCGAAGTTTTTGCACAGCATATAAAAGACTTGCATAAAGAAATTCAAGCCAAAATAAATTTAAGTAACGAAACTTATAAGAAATTGGCTGATTCTCAAAGGCGAGTCAAAACTTTTGACGAAGGAGACTATGTAATGATTAGGTTAAGGCCTGAACGGTTTCCTCTTGGAACCATTAGAAAGTTACATGCTAGGGGAGCTGGACCATTTAGAGTGGTAAAGAGAGTAGGATCCAATGCCTATGTGCTCGAGTTGCCTCCAGAACTAGGCATTAGCTCCACTTTCAACATTACAGACCTAGTAGAGTATAGGGAGCCAGCTGTGATTTCCAATGAGGCTTTTGAACCTAATCCTGCTCTTGAGAGTGAACCTGACCCTGTGTGTCCACCAACAAATTGGCCTGTGAGGAAAGAGCAGATTGAAAAGATCCTGGATGATCAGGTTATCTCTACTCGTAATCGAGGATACCAAAGATACCTGGTCCGCTGGCTAGGAAGGCCAGATTCTGATGACTCTTGGATCTCCCGAGAAGAGTTACAAGAGCTGGACCCAGACCTCTTGGAGAGATACCAGAGCCAACTGGATCCATACTCGACAGGGTCGAGTTCCTCCCACCCTGGGAGAATTGGTGCGGGCACCAGACTCAGAAGAAGACTTCAGAGCTCCATCTGGATCTCTGATTAACCTTGCCCGGGAAAATTAGGGTTTTTGGTTTGTAATAAGAGTTGACTAGATCAACTCAATTTAGCTTGAGTCTACATTACCTGCATTTTATTTTGTTGAGTCATGTTGACTCAGTAGTGGACTAGGGTTTCAACCTGGGATGTTATATTTTCTCCCAAGACCAAGCAAGTGGACACCACACTCCCAGCCACACTCCCAGTCCAAGGGGCGCCATATCTACATCCTGCAGCCTTTGGTCCCCACTCCACAGATGGCAACTTCCTTCTCTCATGCGCTAGATAAAGAGAAGTCCACCAAGAGACCACAAATCAAGGGGGCGGCCAAGACTTTCCCAAGACATCCAAAGCAAAAATGGGAAGAAATTCTCTTGGAAGAGAATTTCACGGGGGCGCCCACTACCTGCCAAAAACATCCAAAACAAAGATGGGAGGACCTTGACTTAGGGAGGAAGAAAAGGAGGAGTCCAAAAGAGTTGATCCAGGGAAGGAAGAAATTTTTTCTTGAAGATCCAAGCAAGGAGGCGCCATCTACCTGCCTTTTATAACCCAAATCCAATTTTTTTGGTACCTTGGCCGACCATATGTGAAGGATTTGCCCTAATTTGTAGATCCCCTCCTTTAGTCCCACATGGGAAGATGTGAAACCCTCCTCCTTTGTAAAGCCTTATAAATTAAACCCCTCTTGTAGGTTTAAATCAATCAGATGAATGAAAGAAATATTTTTTATGAGCAAACTTGTGTTTTCTCTTTTCCGCACTTGCTTCTAGGTGTTGAGCTCTGTGAGGGAGTAAATCCGAGTTCCCCTGGAACCTTGAGGAGGTGAGAGATCTCCAAAACCCCAAACCCTAGGTTAGCCACTCCACTCCCAAACCCTAGCTGCCATCACCCTTCTCTTTCCACCAAGCCCTAATCTATTCCACTTCTCACGTTCACCCTCTCCAAGTCCTGGCCGGCCACCAGCATCCAGCTCCAGTCCAGATACTTCAGATCTACAGCAATTCTAAGAGGAAGTCAGATCGGCCTCCAGGAGAATCCTGATTTCAGCAACTTCAGCTTTCAAGTTCTTCAACCTGGTAAATCTTTTCTTGAGTATCTGAATTCCATCACTTGTTCCTCTTCTTTTCCAGATCTTGAGTCCAGGAGAAGCCGACCAAACCACAAGATCAGTATTGGAGGATCCATTGCGAAGATAGCTGACTCCGAGGATCCCACAATCTGCTCGAGAGAGTTCTTCCACCAAAATCCTGAGAAGATCACTGTCTGGTTAGTAAACCATCTCTCCTCTCTATTTCTGTTCTGTTGAAAGTTCAGAGCGAAACCCTAGGTCTAGGAGTTTCTCAACCCCCAGCGATTCGTTACTTCTGAACTACTCTGATAATTTAGTTTCATCTAAATTATGCTTTCAATCGTTACCTAGTTTCCTTCAACTTAGTTTAGCTTTACTTTGAGTCAAAGCCAATTTCTGAAATAAAAAAAAAAAAAATAATAATCTTAAATTTACTTCCGCATACGCTTCCTTGTTCTTTGTTCTGCATCAATGTCTAAATAGAAATGAAGGGTCTGACTAAACTAAGATATTATAGTTTATTGTATAACTCAAGACTATAAGTGTCTTAAAGGCAGTTCAATTGTTGAGATTGCATGGATTGCAATTGGAAAGAAATTTTTACCTTTGAACTCATGAGTGTTTGTTGTGTAACACAAGGCACTAATAAGGAATTAGGATCTCAACCCCACTAAAGAAACCTGATGGTGTGGGCACCAGGATCCGACAACAATTGTTGGGCTCAATTTGGTTTACTGATTAGGATTCTCAGTCCTGTAGTCTTTAATAATGTGTCACTTGAGTCTTGTATTACAAACGAGCCAATTGAGTCCTGTAATAAAGTGGACAAGTGAGTCCATATAAGTCCAGTTCTTTTGTCTAGTTGAGTTTAAGTTCAAGTCAAGAGTCCTGTAATTTTGATTTCATCCAAGAGGAGAGTCACCAAGAGTCACCAGGCCCCTCCACCATAGCAAGGGATCAAGTACCTGGGCCCTTACTCTAGCCCCCAGCCTTGGCGCCCAAGAGATGGGCCTTCATGCCCTAAGCCTAGTGTAGGCTCCCCTCCAGATGGTGCCCTCCTTCAGCCCAGCTCCCTACCAAGTCCACACCAGCTGGCACCCTCCTTCAAGCCCAAGATGCCCTAGCCTATTAGAAGAAGGCACCTATCCCAAGCCTTGCCACCCCTCCCAGGGTTTCATGAATGGCATCCCAGTCCAAGCCCTTTCAAGCAGGCGCCCCAGCCCAAGAAGAACACCTGCAACTGACCAAGCCCACCAGAGTTACTTGGCCCTTAAGAAATGTAATTTTAATTTGTTTTGGAGTCCAAGGACCAGGGTAACTCTATAAATACCCACCCCTCACCTCTTGTATGAATAACTTTCTTCATGAATAAAAACCTTGATTGATTTCTATCAATTGTTCCTCCTTCTTTGAGTGGCTGTGAGACTCATGTATGTGCAAACCCTAGCCATCCTGCTACCCTCTCTCCTCCCTCAAACCCTAGCCATCTTAGCCTCCCTCTCCAAGCTCTAATCCACCAACGCTAAGAGTCCTCCAGGCCACCACCTGTCTTCCATCTTCCATCCAACTCGCCACCATCCAAGTTCTCCAAGCCTTGGCTGCCCATCCATCTTCTCTTCCAGGCAATCCCTGGCTTCCAGGCTGCCAAGCATCCATCCCAGGTGCCCTTCTCTATAGCCAGGCTACCCCTCCTCCAAGCCTGACACCCTTATCCCCAAGCAGGCTGCCAACAATAATAGCCACCTCAATCTCTCTCAATCTGCTCCTTGTTTTCTTGTTTATATTGATATCCTTGCATCTAACCCATGATGTGTGCAGGATCCTTCTGGAAACCACCTCCGAGGAAGAAGCCTTCTTTGCCACCACGACCAATTGAAGAAAAGCCTGCTGATCCATGGAGCAGATGACTGATCATCTAGGCACCAATCTAGAGCATTGAGTGACCTCATCTTCGGCATGATGAAACCTCGTTGCGAGGTAAACACCCCACCCTCTCTTGAGTTCTGATTTTCTTGAAGGTACAACTGTCCTAACCGGGGGTTTCTCAATCCTAGAGGTCCTGTCCTTTATTATTTTGCATGATCTTATTTGCGGTTATCGTAGACTTGTCATTACCTTTTCCTTCTGTTGAACTTTACTGTTCTTCAAGATTTTAGCCTTTGAAATTAAATCTAAAAAAAATTACAAAAAAAATTAGTTTACTATTTTTCTGCATAAATATCATCTTTAGAGTCATCCCGCATTAGTTTGGTATCAGAGCAGGTTTAGGACAGTCATACATCATCAAAAACACCATAAAAAAATCCTAAATAGAATTTCAGCATCATGTCATCTGCATTAGGGGTCTGAGTTTAGGTTTGTTTCATCAACTTAGGTATACTGGTTTTTTCTAAAATTTGAACTGATTAATCCCTAATAAGATTCCTTAATTACTGTGATTTTTTCCATATTTTATAGAATCAAAAAACACAAAAAAATCTGCATCCTAGAAACCTTAACCAGAAACTAGATTTTTCTGCACATAGTTAGAAACCCAAGGATTTGCAGCATCATTCCATTTTTTTTTGCACAAAATTTGGTAGGAGTAATCTTACACATAACCCTCAGTCATGCATTTTTTTTAGAATTTTTTTGCTATGAAATCCATACTAATCTCTGCATCAAAAATAGAACAAAAAAATTTTAGTTTCTGCTATCCTACATACTTGACTTGATTAAACCTAATTAACTACCAAACCCAACCAAACCCAAGCCAACTTTGATTGATCACTTAACCAACTTAAATTTAGGTTAGCCACATCATTAAAAAAAAAAGGACAAGATTTTTTTTTTCTCTATTTTGTTACTAGCTTGCAGTAGGGTTCATTGAGTATGCATCATCTCATCTAAACTAATTTAAGGGCAATTTTCTTCTATCAGATCAGGGCAAGATTTCATCACCTGTCCTGGGCCCAAAACCACCACCTTGCACATGCACCCAAATCCTAATTAAAATTAACTAGCAACTTAATTGATTTAGGGACACCAAGAGGTTGGGTCCGAGTTTGTGGGTACACTAGTGCACCCAACCCCTCACCTATTACTAGAAGATGGTATCTAAGGCTAAAGGTCCAGTGGAAAATGTCCTAAGTGGACTGGTGGTTACTTAATTAGGACCCTGTCACAGGCAGGGGGAGCCTCCCACCACCCCACCTCTTACCTGGCCAGTAGAAGGATTAGGTATTATGTTGAGTGTAAGTTGAGTTGACCTATTCAACTTTGGCTCTAGGTCTAGCAAACACTAGAACGTGCTAACCTTTGTGTGCCTGACTGCATCATTACACCTCGATTGATTGATTGAGTGCATGTCCACTAGGTGAAGAGTCCAGTACCATTGATTTAAACCCCAACCCAGTTCAACCATGGAGCCCAATCTAGAGACTTTCATGAGAACCATTACTGAACAACTAGCCCGAATAGACGGTATGTTTGACCAGGTTAAAAATTGATTAGGGACCCTAGAGAGAACCCAAGAGTCCAACACTAAGCCTGATCCTGAGTCATCACTTCCCACACCCCCTAACCCTAGGAGAGCCCAATGCCATGACCCATTCCAAGAGCCCAACCCTAGGAGGCCCAATTAGGAGCTCCAGGACCAGGAAGAGAGACTTTTGAGGAGCCTTAGGATAGACGCACCCACCTTTGATGGCACCCTAGATTCCAAGGCCTACATAGATTGGAAAGGCGGCATGGAACAATTTTTTGAATGGTATGACCTGAGTGAGGAAAAGAAGTGCAAATTTTCCAAACTTAGGTTAACCAGCCAAGCTAGGTTACACTGGGAAAACATAGAACGCCTAATCCGAAAGAAAAATAAAGCTCCCATAAATACCTAGATGGCCATGAAGCTGAGACATAGAGAGAAATATGTTTCCCCATCCTACCAACAGAGACTTTTAGACCAATGCCAAAGATTAAATCAGGGAAATAGGTCTGTGACAGAGCACATAGCCTAGTTTGATGAGTGTGATATAAGGTGTTGCCTAGACGAACCCTCATTAGTGACCTTATCTAGGTTTAGGGCTGGCCTTCATGAAGACATCTAGAGAGAATTATACTTAAGGGGGGTCATTGACCTAGACCAAGCCTACTAGGTAGCTAAGAATCATGAGAGGTTCCAGAAAGCACCCATAGCCCGTAAGCCTGAACACCTTAGGTTTAGTTCCCATAGCTCTAGACCAAACCCAAACCCAGCATACCCAAGCCGACCCAACCCTATTCCAAGTCGCCCCAACCCTAACCCACACCATCCTAATCCTAGCCTGAGTCACCCTAGTTCTAGCAACCCAGTACCTTATAGGGATGATAAGGGTAAGGCACCTGAAACCCAAAGGAACTCGAGTTCCAACCCAAATGCCTATTTTAGATGTCGTCAGACGGGACACTTTGCTAGGCAATGCCCAACCAGATCCCTGCATATAGGTGAAGTAGAGGAAGAGGAGTCTGAACCCAATGATGAGATTGGAGAGGAGATCTATGAAGCTGAGGAGAACCTGATAGATGAATACGAAGGAGATGAGGAGATTCTTGACCAGTCTGACCTACTATGGGTAGTTAGGTGCATCCTAGCCCAGGCTAAGACACAAGAGGATTGGCGTAGGACTAACATCCAACAAACTTTTATGAAATTAGGGGACAAGGTATACAAAATCATTATAGATAGTGGGAGATGTGTGAATGCCATTTCACTTAAGGCAATCAAAACCCTAGGCTTGAGCCCAGTTCCCCACCCTAGCCCCTATAAGGTTTCTTGGATAGACTCCGCATCCATACCCATTAAGCTTAGATGCCAAGTCCAGATCCAGCTTCAGTCTTACAAAGATAAGGTGTGGTGTGATGTTATACCAATGGGAGTTAGTAGCATAATTCCAAGTAGACCCTGGCTTTATGACCATGATGCTACCCTGTTCGGCCGATCCAATTCATGCTCATTTAATTTTCATGGGATGAAGATTACGATTAACCCAACCCCACCTAAGGACAAAGTCAAGAGAGGATCTAGCTCATTGAAGGAAAAGAAATCTAGAATCAATTTAATTACGGCTAAGGAGCTAGAGAAAGAGATTTCTGAGGGGACTATAGTTTGGATGATAGCTGCTAAGGAAGTACCTGATCCTATCCGTAAAGAGTACCCTCAGGAGGTTAAGAAAATCTTAAGTGAATTTGAAGATGTATTTCCTAAAGATTTACCTGACCAGTTACCACCACTAAAGGACGTCTAGTATTCTATAGACATAGTCCCAGGAGCTACCCTACCCAACCTGCTCCACTATAGGATGAACCCAGCTGAACATCTAGAGCTACAAAAGTAGGTAGGAGAACTCCTTAGAAAAGGGTTTATTAGGGAGAGCTTAAGTCCTTGTGTTGTACCAGCCCTATTAACCCCTAAGAAAGATGGCACGTGGAGAATGTGTGTTGACAATCATGCCATAAACAAGATTATGCTAAAATATAGGTTTCCCATCCCCCGCTTGGATGATATGTTAGATATGATGGCCGGTGCAACCATTTTCTCAAAGATTGACCTGAAGAATGGCTATCATCAGGTTAGGATCAAACTAGGGGATGAATGAAAAACTGCATTCAAAACTAAGGATGGTCTTTATGAATGGGTAGTCATGCCATTTGGGTTGTCCAATGCCCCTAGCACCTTTATGAGAATCATGATCCAAGTCCTAAGGATGTTCATAGGAAAATTTGTAGTGGTTTATTTTGATGACATCCTGATCTACAGTAAGACTAAGGACGACCACCTAGATCATCCGAGATAAGTCTGCTAGACCCTTAAGAAGGAGAATCTCTATGCTAATCTGAAGAAGTGTGATTTCTTGTCCCATAGAGTCATCTTCCTAGAATTTGTAGTAACCCCCGAAGGAGTGTCAGCTGACCCTGAAATGATTAGATCCATAGTAGAGTGGCCAATGCCTACTAGTGTCCAAGATGTACGTAGTTTTCATGGTTTAGCCACCTTTTATAAGAGATTTATCCGGGGATTTAGCACCATTGAAGCACCCATAACTGACTATATTAGGAAGGAAAGTTTTAAGGGGACCAAAGCTACTGATAGAGCCTTCCTAGAGATTAAGGATAAGATAACACAAGAACCCATTCTGAGGTTACCAAATTTTTCCAAAATCTTTGAAATAGCTTGTGATGCTTCGGGAATAGGCATAGGAGGAGTTTTGAGCCAAGAAAGTCACCCAGTAGCCTTCTTTAATGAAAAACTTAATGAGGCTAAGCTTAAGTACTCAACCTATGACAAGGAATTCTATGCAGTAGTACAAGTCCTTAGATACTAGAGACACTATCTACTACCCCAGGAGTTTGTCCTTTACTCTGATCATGAAGCACTCCGGTTCCTAAACTCCTAGAAATGTTAAACCCTAGGCACGCTAAGTGGGTAGAGTATATCCAAGCCTATACCTTTGTACTGAAACATTAGGCTAGAACTGAAAATAAGGTACTTGATGCCCTTAGCCACCATGCCTTACTTCTGAACTTTGTTAGAACTGAAGTCATTGGATTTGATCGATTAAAGGAAGAATATGAGACCTGTCCAGATTTTAGTAAAATTTTTCAAACCCTCAATCAAGGACTGTTTAGTTCCCATAGCGAGTACACCCTCCAGGATGGTTACCTTTTTAGGAATAATAGATTGTGTATTCCCAGGACCTCACTTAGAGAATTCTTGATTTGGGAGACCTATGCAGGAGGTCTAGCTAGTCACTTTGGTAGAAATAAGACCATTTTAGCTGTAGAGGACCAGTTGGCCTAGTTTGAAAAAGGATGTTGCTCACATAGTATCCAGGTGTCAAACTTGTGCTGTTGCCAAGCAGCAGAAGCAAAACACTGGTTTATATACCCCTTTACTTGTACCAGATAGCCCATGGCAAGACTTAGCATGGACTTTGTACTAGGACTACCTAAGACCCTAAGAAAACATGACTTCATCTATGTAGTGGTCGATAGGTTTTTAAAAATGGCCCATTTTATACCCTGCTCTCAAACCTTTGATGCCTCTAAGGTAGCCCAACTTTTCCTTGATCATGTGGTTAGGTTACATGGCCTTCCTAAAACCATAGTGTCTGATAGGGAAGTCCGTTTCACCAGTTACTTCTGGAAGACCCTTTGGCACTTGTTAGAAACCAAACATAAGTTTTCCATAGCCTACCACCCTTAAGATGATGGCCAAACCGAGGTAGTGAACCAAAGTTTAGGAAACCTAAAGAGATTCCTCATAGGAGGGAACACCGAGAATTGGGACCTTCTTTTACCCAGAGCCGAATTTGCCTATAACAGTTCAGTCAATAGGTCCATAGGTGTTGGCTTTGGATCCTTAGTTTTGATGATTAACAAAAGGTTGAGTATATATTTGGACTAATGTTTCATCTCTAGATAAAGTTTCAGGACTTAGGTTATTCAAAAAGAGTATCAAAAGTACAATGATGAAACTAAGTTTGCCTGATTTGGAAAAGAGCTCTTCTACCTTGGACAAGATCAAAATTCTCATAATGGACCTTCTTGTTAAGAAATATTTGATAAAAGAAACAAAGGCTTAAAGAAACTCAAGCATGGCACGCACATCTCAAAGAGTTTCAGAAAAATTCAGATCAGAGGTCGACCCCCAGAGGTCGACACCTTGTCAAAGGTCGACCACCAGAGGTCGACTCATGAAGAGAAGAAAAGTTCAGCATGGCCGGCACGGCAAAATCTCAGTGGCACGCTCCAGAGGTCGACCACCAGAGGTCAACACCTGTCCAGAGGTCGACACCAGAGGTCGACTCATAGCCTGAGAATTCAAATGGGCAGAACTATGGTATTCTGAACTTTTGCCTAAATTATACTGGAGGTCGACACTTGATTCAGAGGTCGACTCATGGCATAACGGCTAGTTTTTCTAAACTTCTGATTTGATTTCTAACGGCCATAAACGGCCATATTTTTGAATCTAACGGTCTTGTGGAGTTGTTTCAGCATGAATAAGGTATTTAACCTCCACCAAACTTCAAAAAAGAAAAGGAGACAAAGTGAAAAAGTGTTGATTCAAAGTATAAAACCTTCAATCACTTCCAAGCCAAAAGAGTGAGAAAACCAAGAGATTCCCTAGCCAAAAGTTTTCCATCTTTGAGGAATCCAACATTCAAGTGTTTGGCATTTAGTGAGGTCCAAAGATTCCAAGGGAAAAGGCTTGAAGAGTCTCCATCAAGAGCTTCAACGAATTTATTATTGCTCAAAAGGAGTTTGTTTAGTTTTAATTCATTGTATTCATACTCTTTTGTCTTTAGCTAGTTTCAAGGGAATTTGAAACTAGAGTGAGGTTTGTTGGTGAGCCAATTGATAAAACCAACTAGGGTTGCTTGTAAGCCCGAAGCCAAAACAAGTGAGTGAGGTTTGTTGGTGATCCAATTGATAAAACCAACTAGGGTTGCTTGTTAGCCCGAAGCCAAAACAAGTGTGTAAGGTTTTGACTTGTGAGCATGGTAAAACAAGTCGGCTGTAATCTTAAGATTATAGTGGAAATTCTCAAGTGGAGCTTGGGGAGTGGATGTAGGTGCTAGGTGCACCGAACCACTATATTTCTTGTGTGTTTGCATTGCCTTTCTCTTTAACTTCTTTAGCTCTTTAATTGCCATTTTATTTCATTGCTTTCGTTGCATAATTATTAAAGCACTGTCACTCTTCACCTTAAAACTTGATAGCACATATATTGCTTTAAATTTTTAAATACCCAATTCACCCCCCCTCTTGGGCACCATATCTGGGCAACAAGTGGTATCAGAGCACCGGTACTCTCTTGTAGGTCCAACGATCTTGAGTGAAAGATCATGGCCGCCCCAATTGGAATGGGTATAGTTGAAGGACAAGCATCAAATCGCCCTCCTTTCTTTAATGGCACAAACTACACATATTGGAAAACTCGTATGCGTATTTATTTACAAGCTGTAGATTATCATATATGGAGAGTAATTACGAAAGGGCCTCATCAGCCCACTCACTTGGTTAATGGCATTATCACCCCGAAATCTGAAGAAGAATGGGATGACAATGACATCAAACAAGCTGAGTAAAATGCTAAGGCGATGAATTTGCTATTCTGTGCACTTGACCCTAGTGAATTCAACAGAATATCAAATTATATTTCCGCCAAAGAAATTTGGGATACACTTGAGGTTACCCATGAGGGTACACACCAAGTGAAGACCACTAAGGTGAACATGCTCATTCATACGTATGAGATGTTCAGGATGGAACCAACTGAAAGTATAAGTGAAATGTATACTAGATTTTCCAATATAGTAAATGGTATGAGGAGTTTGGGAAAAATTATATCTAATGGTGAACAGGTTAACAAACTTCTCAGGTCTCTTCCGGCTTCATGGGATGCGAAAGTTACAGCCATAGAAGAAGCCAAGGATGTCAACACTCTACCTCTCGAGCAGCTTCTTGGATCACTGATGACCTACGAGCTTTCACTAAAGCAGAAGACAGTGGACAATGACAAGAAAAAGAAAGCCATAGCCTTCAAGTCCACTACAAAAGAAGAGTCAAGTGATGAATCAGAAGAAGAAGCTGATGATGATGAGACAGCCCTCATTACAAGAAAATTTAAAAGATTCATGAGAAAGAAGAAGGGCTTCTACAAGAAGAGGCCACAAAAAGGTGATCACAATAAGGAGAAAGAGAAAGACAAAGAAAGGGATCCATCCATCTGCTTCGAGTGCAAGAAGCCTGGACATTACAAAATGGATTGCCCTTTGCTTAAAAAGAGTCGAAGGATGTTGAGAAAGAAAGCCATGATGGCTACCTGGAGTGAGAGTGAGGACTCCAGCAGAGAAGAAGAGCAGCAGGTAGTCGCCAACTTATGTTTCATGGCCAACGAAGATAATGAGGTAAATTCTGAACCTGAAACTGAATTTACTTTCAATGAATTGCATGATGCTTTTGATGACTTAGTAATGGAATATGAAAAATTAAAATTGAAAAATAAGAAATTAAGAAAGCAAAATTTTGAGCTTACCAAAAATTCAGAAAAGTTTTCAAGTGAAATTGAAAATTTAACTCAAGAAAATAAGAAATTAAAAGAACATGTAAAGACTTTGACAAATGATAAAGATAATCTCTTAAAAGAAAATAATTCTTTGAAAAATAATAGAAGTCTTAAAACTAATGAGAACATTGAAAAACAAAATAAAGAACTATTGCTTCAAAATAAGAATTACAAGGAAGAGTTAGAAAAAGTAAAACCTTTTGTAGAAAAGTTTACTTTTAGTTCAGAAAAACTGAATATGCTTTTAAATAGTCAACATGCAGTGTTTAATAAAGCTGGACTTGGATTTAAGCCACACAATCAACAAAAGCTTTACAAAAACTTTTTCATACCAGCATCTTCTAATATTACCTGCTATGCATGTGGTAAAGTAGGTCATAAATCATATGTTTGTAATAGAAGAAAATTAAATACCTTTAAAAAGATTTGGGTTCCAAAAGGAACCAATTTGACTAACCCTAAAGGACCCAAGATGACTTGGGTACCTAAAGTTTTAACTTGATCATTTTTTTTGCAAGTGTGCCTTGCAACCAAAAATAAAAGAAGAATGTGGTATCTGGATAGTGGTTGCTCAAGGCACATGACTGGGGATGTGAAGCAATTCTCATCACTAGTTGCTATTGATGGTGGAAACGTTACCTTTGGTGATAATGGAAAAGGCAAAATCGTCGGAATTGGTAAAATCCATATCACCCCTAATGCTTATGTAGATAATGTATTATTTGTTGATGGCTTGAAGCATAATCTTTTTAGCATTAGTCAATTTTGTGATAAAGGTTTTAAAGTAATTTTTGAATCATCTTTGTGTATGGTATCTAGTCTAGATGTCGATGGCATCAAGTTCACTGGTCTTAGGCATGGAAACATTTACATGGTTGATCTTGATGATCTAGCCATGGAAAGTGGTCAATGCCTAGTGGCTAAGGAAGCCAAGGCAAGTGAAACTAGTTGGCTTTGGCACCGTAGGCTAGGGCATGCTAGTATGCAGTTGATTTCAAAATTAAGCAAAAAGAATCTTGTAAAAGAATTGCCAAAACTCACTTTTAAAAAAGATAAAATTTGTTCTGCATGTCAATTTGGAAAACAAACTAAATCTACTTTCAAACCTAAAGGAGTAGTATCTACTACTAGACCCCTTGAATTATTGCATATGGACCTCTTTGGACCAACCAGAACAACTAGTTTGGGAGGTAAAAAATATGGGCTAGTAATTGTAGATGATTACTCACGATTTACTTGGGTAATGTTTTTAGCTCATAAAGATGAAACATTTTCAGCTTTTGTTAAATTTCATAAAAGGGTTTCAAACGAAAAAGATCTCACTATTGTTTCTTTGCATAGTGATCATGGAACTGAATTTGAAAATCATGATTTTGAAACTTTTTGTAATGAAAATGGTATTAGTCATAATTTCTCTGCACCTAGGACACCTCAACAAAATGGGGTGGTAGAAAGAAAGAACAGGACTCTTGAAGAAATGGCACGCACAATGCTTTGCGAAAACGATTTACCTCGATATTTTTGGGCAGAAGCCATTAATACTTCCTATTACATTTTAAATCGTGTTTTAATTCGACCTATTTTGAAGAAAACACCATATGAGCTTTGGAAAAATCGAAAACCTAATCTCAAGTATTTTCGTGTATTTGGTTGCCGCTGTTTCATATTAAACAATGGCAAAGATAATATCAGTAAATTTGATGCCAAGTCAGATGAGGGTATCTTCTTAGGATACTCTACTTCTAGCAAGGCATACAGGGTCTTCAACAGAAGAACACTTATGGTTGAAGAATCAATTCATGTAGTGTTTGATGAATCTAACGAAAAATCTTCTAGAAAAGAAGATTCTATTGATGTTGAAACAGGTACAAAGAAACTTGAACAATTGACAATCAATGAAGATGAGCCCAAAGGAGATGATGATCAAGAAAGTCAAGATCAAATTCAAGAAATCAATGCAACTTCACCAAAGCCATTACCTAAAGAATTGAGGTATGCACATGGACACCCTAAAGAGCTAATAATAGGTGATCCATCAAAGGGGGTAAGTACACGCTCTTCTATTAGAAATGTTTGTGATTATTTAGCTTTTGTATCTCAGATAGAGCCTAAGTCAATAGAAGAAGCTGAAAAAGATTGTAACTGGATTAATGCTATGCAAGATGAACTAAATCAATTTAAAAGAAATAATGTTTGGACTTTAACTGAAAGACCCCTTAATGTTTCTGTAATTGGCACAAAATGGGTTTTTAGAAATAAACTTGATGAACATGGTATTGTAATTAGGAACAAAGCTAGACTTGTTGCTAAAGGCTACAACCAGGAAGAAGGGATCGACTTCGATGAAACCTTTGCTCCTGTTGCTAGGCTAGAAGCAATTAGACTTTTACTTGCTTTTGCTTGTTTTATGGATTTCAAGTTATTTCAAATGAATGTAAAGAGTGCCTTTTTAAATGGATTCATTGAAGAGGAGGTTTATGTTGAACAACCTCCTGGTTTTGAAAATCATGAATTTCCTAAACATGTCTTTAAATTGTATAAAGCATTGTATGGTTTAAAGCAAGCTCCTAGAGCTTGGTATGATAGATTAAGTTCATTTTTGATGAAAAATGATTTCTCTAGAGGTAATGTAGATAATACATTGTTTTTGAAAAAGAAAAATGATGATCTCTTAGTAGTACAAATATATGTAGATGATATTATTTTTGGTGCTACTAACGAATGTCTTTGTCAAGAATTTGCGAAGTTAATGCAGAGTGAGTTCGAGATGAGCATGATGGGAGAACTCAACTTCTTCCTCGAACTCCAAATTAAGCAAACCAAAGAGGGGATCTCCATCAACCAAGCCAAGTACATAAGGGAGATATTGAAAAAGTTTGGGATGGAGACTACAAAACCAATAGGTACCCCTATGAGGTCTTCATGTAAATTAGACAAAGATGAATGTCGTAAATCAGTAGACCAAAAATTATATAGAGGCATGATTGGTTCATTGCTATATCTAACTGCCAGTAGACCAGATATAATGTTTAGTGTTTGTATGTGTGCACGTTTTCAGTCTGCTCCTAAAGAATCACATCTCTTAGCTGTAAAACGTATACTTAGATACTTATCTGGGTCTATCGAAATTGGTCTTTGATACTCTAGAGAGTCATCATATGAATTAATTGCATATTCTGATGCTGATTTTGCTGGGTGTAAACTTGATCGAAAAAGTACTAGTGGAACTTGTCAATTCCTAGGAGTTAATTTGATTTCATGGAGCAGTAAGAAACAGAATTCGGTTGCTCTATCTACGGCGGAAGCCGAATATATAGCAGCTGGAAGCTGTTGTGCTCAGATTCTATGGATCAAACAACAACTCGAGGACTTTGGCATCAAACTAACTAAGACACCCATAAGATGTGATAATACTAGTGCAATCAATTTAACGAAAAATCCTGTACAACATTCAAGAAGCAAACATATTGAAATAAGACATCACTTCATAAGAGATCACGTTCAAAACTCTAATGTGTTGTTAGAATTTATATGTACTGATTATCAATTGGCTGATATATTCACAAAACCATTGAATGAAGACAGATTTTGTATGATCAGAAGAGAACTGGGAGTCATTGATCCTTTTGCTTGAAACTCTTCAATTTTCATCAAAATTCCTCAAAAATAATTTATAAATTCTCAAATATGGTTAAAGGCTATTTCTCTAAATTTTATCAATTTTTTAAATCTTACAGAATTTTATTTTAAGTAATTAATTGTTGGAGGTCGACACTTGAGGTTTTCGGAGGTCGACACTTGAGGTCGACACCTAAGTTATGGAGGTCGACACTTGAGGTCGACCCCTGAAAATTTTCAGAGGTCAACACTTGAACGGAAACCTGCTTTTTAAAAACCCATCCGCAAGCCTTGTTTTTCTAATTTTTTCCTTCCTCTCCTTCGTGTGGTCCCCCTCCAACATTCCTAAACCTCTAAATAGTAGATTTCCACCCTTCTCCCTCAACATTTTGGGAAATCCTCTCCTCTCCTCTTGCATTTCTTCGATTCAACCCTCTTTTTGACCGTACTCTTGATTTTGGACAACCGAAAGCCTTCGGATCTATCTACCCTCTAATCCCGGTTGTTTTTCAATAGAAAACACTTGTTTCTACCCTCCGTTTCTTACTTTTTCTCCATTTATTTTCTATTTTCTCCACTCTCACAAACCCTATTTCACCATTTCACATTCTTCTCTTTTTCCCAATCCGTGAACCTCTCTTTCCCTCTCTTTTCCTCTTAGCCTTACCTCTTTGCATTTCTCCCTAAGTTACCCCTCATCCTTACATATGGGTCCGAGAAAACACCAGGCAGTAAGGAAAAGGAGATTGGAACAGGGGCAGGGTAGTACTGAGCGGTGAAGGAAAGTCAGACATGAGCGTGAGCCGACCCCAGAGCCACCTGCACCAGTGCCAGCCAGCCTAGTCCGGAAGAGCATTGCTAGTGGGAGGCGCGTGGATATTCCATTCTGGGATCAGCATCACTTCTTCATTGGAGATGTACTGAGAGATGCAGGTCTGGTTCATTTTTGTACGATGTCCGAGAGATTCTACCCAGACCTCATCAGGGAGTTTTATGGATCCATGGCCACTGATGGCATTGGATGGTCTGCTATAGTTCGAAGGATCGAGATTCCAGTGACACCTGAGGTCATCAGTCGCATCTGGAGGATTCCACTTCATGGCACTGCTGCCACTACGATCAGCGACAGAGAGCACGCCTTCAGGTGTATCCTAGAGTGTGAGGATGTTAGCGGCATTTCCACAGTAGCCGCTAACCAGCTTTCACTGGAGATGAGAGTGCTGCATCACATCATCACCCGTATCTTGATTCTGAAGAGCGGGAGATTTGATTTTATTACTGAGCGTGAGCTGGTGTTGATGGTGTCCCTGAGTCAGCGGACTCCCATCAACCTTCCCAGGATCATGCTTCAGCAGATGGGTGAGGCAGCTTCTCACAGGAGACTTGTTCAGCCGTACGGCATGGGACTGACTCAGATATTCAGAGAGCATGGTGTCTCATTCGATGGCATACCCTTCAGTCAGCTACAGCACACAGATACTTATGGAGAGAAATCCCTACATAGGATGGGATTTCGACTGATTAGTGACCGATGGGTACGACGAGAGTCTGGCCAGGAGCCAGATGAGGAGGATGAGATCCGAGCTGCTGAGGCAGGGCCTTCAGGGCCTACTGATCATGGTACACCTCCTCGTCCAGCACCGGAGACAGAGACTACGGAGCCTGAGCCATTCACGCCACCTCCTTCATCAGCTCTGGCACCTACTATTACTGCTACACCACGGAGGACTTCAGTGAGGATATCGGACTTCGAGCAGCGAGTGACTGATCAGATTTCAGAGGTCCGGACAGAGATCACTGGTGTACGGCAGGAGCTTCATGATCTGCGGATACACACAGACACACGCATTAGTGCTCTCTTAGCTAGTATGGATACAGGATTCAGACAGATCCTCAGCTTACTGAGATTAGCACTGCCATCAGGGACTGCAGATCCGACAGTATCTCCTCCACATGATGATGATGATGATGATGATGATGATGATGATGCTGATGACTCTAGTGGATACAGTGACAGTGATGGAGATCAGCCTGGAGCAGGTAGTTCTGATGTTCCACCTGCAGAGCCGATTCCAGAGATTCCCCCTTCAGCTGATCCTCCCTCCACTGATCTTCTGAGTTCAGATCCTCCAGCCACAGCTGTGCCAGTTGATATTGAGCTTACAGAGTCACTATTTGAGACTATCACTGGGATTCTGGATGACATAGATGAGCATACAGAGACAGATATCGATGATCCCACAGCTTATGAGCTAGTCAGCAGGCAGACCCTAGCTCAGTCTACTCAGCATGCTGATCCGTCCACTCCTTCAGCTACTGCCTCTGTCTCGACATCTGTGGAGCCCTTACCTAGGACATATAGATCTCGTAGGACTACCCCTAGGTCTGGTCCCTCTCTGAGGACTCGGAGTTCCTCTCATAGGACTCCAAAATCCTCATCTAGGATCATGGCTCCTGTATCTTTTGATATACCTTCTGATGAGGAGTAGCCTCTTAGTTTGCTTTTGTATGATCTGTTGTATCAGTATTTTGTGCCTACTTTGTAAGCAATTTTGTAACTGAATACATCTGTTTTTATCTATCTTGTGCCATTTTATCTGATACCAGCTCTTAACATTTACCTTTTTTAAACCCTCAAGTTAGAATATTTTATTATATTGAATGCACAAATTGAGGGGGAGCATGTAGTTTATGCACCTAAATACTTCATTATAATTGAACATAAGTTTCATTAATATATCTTTCACTACAAAAATGAACTTTTTGATTCTTGACAAAAAGGGGGAGTAGTAAAGTATATATGTATTTATGAGATCAAATTTAGTAAAGTATATATGTATTTATGAGATCAAATTTAGTAAAGTATATATGTATTTATGAGATCTCCGTCTTATGAGTAGTAAAGTTTATATGATTCTTACCTTTTGACTCATGAGAATGTTTTCACAAAAAGAAAGAAGTAAATAAAAAGTAACTCTTGAAAATATTTTCACAAAAAGAAGATGAAAAGTAAATTTTTATGATACACTCATGCATGTAAGGATTCTTTGAAAATATTTTATTGCTATATCTTGCTTTTGGACTTAATTGCATATATACTCAAGATTTTGTCATCATCAAAAAGGGGGAGATTGTTGGCTTTGGCTCCTTAGTTTTGATGATTAACAAAAGGTTGAGTATATATTTGGACTAATGTTTCATCTCTAGATAAAGTTTCAGGACTTAGGTTATTCAAAAAGAGTATCAAAAGTACAATGATGAAACTAAGTTTGCCTGATTTGGAAAAGAGCTCTTCTACCTTGGACAAGATCAAAATTCTCATAATGGACCTTCTTGTTAAGAAATATTTGATAAAAGAAACAAAGGCTTAAAGAAACTCAAGCATGGCACGCACATCTCAAAGAGTTTCAGAAAAATTCAGATCAGAGGTCGACCCCCAGAGGTCGACACCTTGTCAAAGGTCGACCACCAGAGGTCGACTCATGAAGAGAAGAAAAGTTCAGCATGGCCGGCACGGCAAAATCTCAGTGGCACGCTCCAGAGGTCGACCACCAGAGGTCAACACCTGTCCAGAGGTCGACACCAGAGGTCGACTCATAGCCTGAGAATTCAAATGGGCAGAACTATGGTATTCTGAACTTTTGCCTAAATTATACTGGAGGTCGACACTTGATTCAGAGGTCGACTCATGGCATAACGGCTAGTTTTTCTAAACTTCTGATTTGATTTCTAACGGCCATAAACGACCATATTTTTGAATCTAACGGTCTTGTGGAGTTGTTTCAGCATGAATGAGGTATTTAACCTCCACCAAACTTCAAAAAAGACAAGGAGACAAAGTGAAAAAGTGTTGATTCAAAGTACAAAACCTTCAATCACTTCCAAGCCAAAAGAGTGAGAAAACCAAGAGATTCCCTAGCCAAAAGTTTTCCATCTTTGAGGAATCCAACATTCAAGTGTTTGGCATTTAGTGAGGTCCAAAGATTCCAAGGGAAAAGGCTTGAAGAGTCTCCATCAAGAGCTTCAACGAATTTATTATTGCTCAAAAGGAGTTTGTTTAGTTTTAATTCATTGTATTCATACTCTTTTGTCTTTAGCTAGTTTCAAGGGAATTTGAAACTAGAGTGAGGTTTGTTGGTGAGCCAATTGATAAAACCAACTAGGGTTGCTTGTAAGCCCGAAGCCAAAACAAGTGAGTGAGGTTTGTTGGTGATCCAATTGATAAAACCAACTAGGGTTGCTTGTTAGCCCGAAGCCAAAACAAGTGTGTAAGGTTTTGACTTGTGAGCCTGGTAAAACAAGTCGGCTGTAATCTAAAGATTATAGTGGAAATTCCCAAGTGGAGCTTGGGGAGTGGATGTAGGTGCTAGGTGCACCGAACCACTATATTTCTTGTGTGTTTGCATTGCCTTTCTCTTTAACTTCTTTAGCTCTTTAATTGCCATTTTATTTCATTGCTTCCGTTGCACAATTATTAAAGCACTATCACTCTTCACCTTAAAACTTGATAGCACATATATTGCTTTAAATTTTTAAATACCCAATTCACCCCCCCTCTTGGGCACCATATCTGGGCAACAATAGGTAAGAGCCCATTCGAGGTTGTTCATGGTTACAAACCTAACAAACCTCTTGACCTGATCCCCTTACCCTTGCATGCATGAGTTTTTGAGTCAGCTGAGTCATTTGCATAGCATGTTAGGGATTTGCATCAGGAAATTAGTCAAAAGATTAACATAAGTAATGAACTCTATAAGAATTTGACTAATTCCTGAAAATGAGCTAAAGAATTTTCTACAAGGGATTATGTAATGATTAGGCTTAGGCTTGAGCGGTTCCCTCCAGGGATCATAAAGAAACTACATGCTCATGGAGCTGGACCCTTCAAAATAATAAAGAGAGTTGGACCCAATGCTTATGTGCTCGAGTTACCACCCGGGTTAGGTATTAGTTCAACCTTAAACATTTCAAACCTTATGGAGTATAGGGAACCAGCAACGATACCCAATGAGCCCTTTGGACCTAACCCTTCCCATGAGTGAACCCATCCCAAAGTGTCCATCCATAAATTGGCCTATAAGAGAGAAAAGGATTGAGCATATCCTGGATGATCAAGCTATCAACACCGGAATAAAGGCTATCAATGGTATTTGGTCTGATGACAAGGTCAGCCAGAATTCGAGGAAGGCTATCAATGGTATTTGGTCTGATGACAAGGTCAGCCAGAATTCGAGGACTTGTGGATCACCCGAGAGGATCTGCAATGCCTCAACTCAGATATACTAGAGCAGTACGAGAGTCAAGATGACCCTTACTCGATAGGGTCGAGTTCCTCCCTCTCGAGAAATATTGGTGTGGGCACCAAGATCGGACAATGATTGCTATGCCCAATCTGGTTTACTAATTAGGATTTCTGAGTCCTGTAGTCTTTAATAATGTGTCACTTGAGTCTTGTAATATAAGTGAGCCAATTGAGTCCTGTAATAAAGTAGACATGTGAGTCCATGTAAGTCCAGTTCTTTTGTCCAGTTGAGTTTAAGTTCAAGTCAAGAGTCCTATAATTTTGATTTCATGCAAGACGAGAGTCACCAAGAGTCACCAAGCCCCTCCACTAGAGCAAAAGATCAAGTACCTGGGCCCCTACTCTGGCCCCCAGCCTTGGGGCCCAAGAGATGGGCCTTCGTGCCCCAAGCCCAGTGTAGGCGCCCCTCTAGATGGCACCATCCTTCAGCCCAGCTCCCTGCCAGGTCCACACCAGCTGGCACCCTCCTTTAAGCCCAAGATGCCTTGGCCCATCAGAAGAAGGCACCCATCTCAGGCCTTGCCCCCCCTGCCAGGGTTTCATGAATGGTGCCACAGTCCAAGTCCTTTCAAGCTGGCTCCCTCGCCTAAGAAGAAGGTCTGCGGCTGACCTAGCCCACCAGAGTTACTTGGCCCTCAAGAAATGTAATTTTAATTTCTTTTGGGGTCCAGGGACCTGGGTAACTCTATAAATATCCACCCCTCTGATGGGTTTCTAAAGTGATGCAGGATGACTCTAAGAATGCTAAATATGTAGTAAAAATAGTAACCAATTTTTCTGTGATTTTTTTGATTTAGGTTTGCTGGCTAATTAGTTGAAGCAAAGTAAACAACTAGCAGGTATTCAGCAATTTTAAGAATCAACTTGTCGCAGGCTGAATCATGCAAGATAACTAAAAGACAGGACCCAAAAATTGAGAAATTCCCAGATTAGGATAGTTAACTTCAAGCAAATCAGATAATAAGAGAAGGGAAGGTTTCATACCAGTCAGAGATTTGAAGATTCAGTAACAGAAGGGTTCACTCACACTTTGATAGGAGCCTGGAAGAAGAAGCCTTATTTTCCTTGAATCTGATGGCGAATCTGGGCAGTCCGGGTAGCAAAGAAGGCCTCCTCCATAGAGGGGAAGCACCTCGGGGATCCTACAAGTGTTAGGGTTAATCAAAACAGTAATTAAAAAATAAGAAAGGAACTATGGGTTGAAAGGAATCAGTATAGGGTTAGAAGATGGCTGTTTGAAGCTTGTTAAAGATCTCCTTGCTTGGTGGCCTAGGGCACTCTTTCTTGGACATGTGAAGGCTTGGATGGCAGTGAGTTAGGGTGTGGAAGGATGCTAGGGCAGCAAGGAATTCGTCCAAACACAAAAACACAACCTAAAGAACCAAAACAAAACACCAACATGAGGTAATAACTCAAAATTTCAGCAAGTTGTATTCATAAGAAAGAGATGATTACAAGAGGGGGAGGGGTGGGGTATTTATAGAGTTCCCATGCCCTCACTAACCATGGTTACATTTGGGTTACAAGTCCTCTTCTAAATTAGAATACAAGTCCTTTCCTAGCTAGGTTAGAATTACAAAGTTTAAAGGGATTAGGAATCCTAACTAGGTTAGAATAACTTGGTCTTCTCCTTTTTTTCTTCAACTTGGACTTAGTCAAACCTCTTTGGACGACCCTCCTTTGGTGTGTGGGCTTTAGGGCAGTAAGGGGAGGTCATCCACGGGCTTGGAGAGCTTGGGCTTGGGCCCCCTGGAAGCTGGGTTGCCTGGATCCCAAGGTTGGTATATTCTCGGCATCAAAAAGGAATCTCGGTTCTCTTATCTTGGGCTTGCTTCCTGGGCTTGAATTTGGAGGCTTGGAGTGTTGGGATAGCCTAGTAAACATGGGCTCCTGGCATGTGGAATATTTCAAAAGCATCTAGAGGGAATCTGGCATCTAAAATGGTACCCGGGAAAAATCAGGGCACAAACAGGGCACCTGGGTGTCGATTGAGCTCCCCTAAGCTGGTGTAACTGCTTCTGGCTTCAGAATGAGGTTTAGTGGGACTCTGAAAATAGCATAGCCTCTTCTCTTGTATAAGAAGTGAACTCACACCGGACTCATACTGGTATACAGGACTCAAAATATTGACTAGGTTGAGGGTTGAGACAAATCAACTAACCTCAACTAATTACAGGACTCAATTCTAGTTGATTACAAAATTTGACACATGGCTAGGTAAACCAAATAGGGCCTAGTAATCTATGTCTGATCCTGGTGCCCCCACCATAAAGGGTCATCCTGCATCTTTGAAGCATTAGATTTCAAAATTTATACAAAGAAAACCCTTATTGACTAGAAACCCTAATCCCAAGATTTCCTTATTCATATGCAACTAATATATCACTAATATGGTTCATGATAAATACCTGGAATGCTGTTTTCCACTCCTTTCCACTAGACTCACAAGTTCAAGCCCTCCAACGATGATCCACACAGGAATTGACACAAGAAAGAACTCCTACTTCAGTTGCTTGCCTGACTAGGACTCTTCTTGACAACCTTCTGGACTTTGACCTTTGTAGGACACCCTATCCTCCTGTAGAGTACTCTGAATGCCTTCCAAAATCACTCTTTGATTTGGTATTTCCCTCCTCTAGAACACTCTAGGCTTATGTCTTAAATTATAAGACTTTTCCTAGTAAGAACAACCTTGTCTTAAAGAGACAAGGTTTGTCTTAAAAGAGGAGGGAGGAAGAATAAACTCTCAGAATAACTTTACGGTGGAATGTATATCTGAAACTCATATCACCGACCTTATTTATAGTTTTAAGAGGGGCGTGTGATTTATCCTCTCATCAACTTATTAGATATGATTTTTCAAGACTGAAGAGAAGTTATCTAGCTTGAAAAATCATATATAATGTCTTATCATGCACCAAAGCCTATATCAGCATCCCTTCCCATTCTTGGATGATTTCTCACTTGCCACATGGCAAGTACCAGTCTCAGGGAAGCAAAGGGATGTCTTTCACTCTCCAAGCATCGTAGAACTTGAAGAGTCCTGATAGTAGAAGGATACTGCTTGAGAACCGCGTGCTACATGAAGAGTTGCGACTCTTCATGCACCTGCGCACATTTCCCAACTTCCATGTCAATTTCAAATATTTTGACTAGTCAATTAAATTCAAATAAGGCGTGGGATGTCAGCCAAGAGGAGTTTAGATGAAATCAACAAAGGAATTTCTTCTACAGAAGGACTCTTGGTCCTTCTGCGCCCTCTCCTCCTTGGCACGCGCAATATTGTGCCCAAGAGTCCATGCCGACTTGGACTTTAGTCCAAGTGGTATAATCAAATTTGCAAGCAATTGGACCCAAATCAACTTGGGTTAGGAATTAGGTTAGCCTACACATGCTAGTGTGCAATCTAGCTAACCAATTAGGATTCCATGACCCTAATTAAATTATGAATGACTCCCTTGATCAACTCCCTAATGTGTGTGACCCTTTGGGTTCGACATCTAGCCAGTAGTAAGTTTAGGTTTAAGCCGATTCGAACCAATCGAACCCGATTGACCAAATTAGGCCAAATTAAGCTGACCTAAGTTGCCAATTTGATTTGTCCATCAAATAGACTCATGAAACCAATCGAATTGGTTCATGAATACCTACAAGACATGATTGATGTCTAGCAACATGTCATGCCTACCCAGAAGATGAGGATTTTGGTAGAAAGTACCAAATTACCCTTCAATAGAAAGTTACCATGCAATTCAATCTTTCGATCTCCCATTAACTCGATTAAGTGATGGGTATAGATAAATGTCAAACCCTAGCACTTAGTCATTTCAAATCTCTATTCAATAATGAAGGCTTAGCTGATGATTGATTAGAAACCACTTCCAATCTCTTCCTTCTTTGATCAAAGACTCCTTGAGTCATCAATCAAAGAGATCACTTGGGATAACGATTCCTCTTACTAGGAATGATTGATTCCTTGTTGGTCCACTCATATCCTTCATACACCTTCCACCATATCCGAGAACACCCGTACATGACTTAATGTCATGAATGAGTATGAACCAAAACATGGGTTAGTGTGCACAAGGAACCATAGTGACCTCAAGTTTAAAGATAACATGCATAACTCCTACTTCGAGATCTATCTTTTGATAAGTAGTAAGACTTCCATAAGATAGTCCCAGTATGGGTCTTTTTAGTGAACTCATATCCTAACGAGCACCCTTATCCTTGTATTAGTGTCTCTACACAAGTGGCTGTGAGACCAACCACCCTCTTTTCAGAGCATACATTGGATAAGCTAGTCTTTTCGGACTTATCGATCCCCGAACTGATGGTCCATCGACTAGGAACATTTTAGATTAGGATTTATAGGAACTTAGGTCTCATTACCTAATTCCATTTGCCATAACCTATGGGATTCATCATAATCTTTATATAAGACATAGCAATATGATGAAACAATATGCCTTTATTAATATATTAAATATCATACAGGAGTTCGAAGATTACAAAAATGTCCTTACATAAGATTGGCTTCTAGGGCACTTTCATTTCACCCTCACCTCTTGTATGAATAACTTTTTTCATGAATACAAACCTTGATTGATTTCTATCAGTTGTTCCTCCTTCTTGGAGTGGGTGTGAGACGTGTGTGTGTGCAAACCCTAGCCATCCTGCTACCCTCTCTCCTCCCTCAAACCCTAGTCGTCCCAACCTCCCTCTCCAAGCCCTAACTAGCCAACCCTAAGAGTCCTCCAGGCCGCCACCTGTCTTCCATCTTCCATCCAACTCGCCACCATCCAAGTGCTCCAAGCCTTGGCCACCCGTCCATCTTCCCTTCCAGGCAATCCCTGACTTCTAGGCCACCAAGCATCCATCCTAGGTGCCCCACTCTACTGCCAGGCCGCCCTTCCTCCAAGCTCGGTGCCCTTTTCCCCAAGCAGGCTGCCAACCCCAACAATAGCCACCTTAATCTCTCTTAATTTGCTCCTTATTTTTTTGTTTGTTTTGATATCCTTGCATCTAACACGTGATGTGTGCAGGATCCTTCTGGTGACCACCTCTGAGGAAGAAGCCTTCTTTTCCACCAGGACCAACTGAAGAAAAGCCTGTTGATCAGTGGAGCAGACGACTGATATCCCGGTGCCAATCAAGAGCATTGAGCGATCTCATCTTTGATAGGATCAAACATTGTTACGAGGTAAACACCCCACCCTTTCCTGAGTTCTAATTTTCTTGAAGGTACAACTATCCTAACTGGAGGTTTCTCAATCCTGGAGGTCCTATCCTTATTATTTTGCATGATCTTATTTGCGGGTTTGTAGACTTGTCATTACCTTTTCCTTCTGCTGAACTTAACTATTCTTTTGGATTTTAGCCTCTGAAATTAAATCTAAAAAAATCACAAAAAAAATGTTTTACTATTCTTCTGCATACATATCATCTTTAGAGTCATCCCGCATCACCTGGTAAGGTTTCTCGCTTACCATAGGTGAGGGTTATGGTATTCGAATAAAATAGTGGGAGACATAATTAGATATAAAGTCATTATCTAGTTATGAATGTCATCTTGAGTGGTCTACTTATACTGTTATTTATTAAATATAGGTTTTATTATGGCTTCAAGTTTATCACTACGGGGCATCTTATATGCCAAATAAGTTGATCGGTCCCAATTATTTGGACGGGTTGAGGAACTTGAGGATAGTATTAACTCAGGAGAAGATATTCTTGATTCTACGGATCCAGAGCCGATTGGAGAGGATGCTTCCAAGAAGGAAAGGCCCACACATAAAATGTGGCTAAATGATAGCATGACTATCAGGTACATCATGTTGGCCTCAATGAGCAATGAGCTTTAGAGGCAACATGAAGAGATGGAACCTTAGTCCATATTGCTCAATCTAAAGGAGCTTTATGGAGAGTAAAGTAGGGATGCTCGGTACAAGATATCGAAGCAGTTGTTTCGTGCACGCATTAGTGAGGGTTCATCAGTTCAAACCCATGTTTTGAAAATGATTGACTTAATCACCTGATTAGGTCAATTAGGATTTGTAATGGATGGTGAACTCAACCTGGACTTGATCCTATAATCACTCCCAGATTCCTTTTCTCAGTTTGTTTTAAATTATCATATGAGCAAACTGAATACCTCTTTGCCTGAGCTACTTAACATGCTTAACATAGCAGAGAGCCATTCTAAGGGAGATAAGGCTCATCTTTTTCTTATTGATGGGAAGAAGAAACGGGCAACGAAGAAGGGTTTGAAAAGAAAATTCAACCCTAAAAGGAGCATCCGAAAGAAGAAGAAAGCAAAGAAGGCTGTTAACGATGGAGTCTGTTTCCACTATGGCAAGCAAGGGCATTTGATGCGGGATTAAATATGCATGCAAAGTATTTTTTTGTGATTAAGCATGAAGTTAAGGTTTTTGATCCTGAATTTCAAGCCAAGATTCAAAGTATAGAATTCCATGAAAATTCTGGAGTCATGCTTGCAAAAATAAATCCTAAAGTAATAGATAAGCAGGATCGCCAAGGTTGAGAAACCTTGGTCAGGCTAGTGATGGGGGACAGGGATGGGGTAGGATCGTTAGCGAGCTTAGAAGAATTAGGGTACCATGATTTTTTTTTGATTTTTTTGGGGATGGGTAGGATCGTTGGCGAGCTTAGAAGTCACCTAAATTAGGGTACCACTATTTTTTTTTATTATTTTTCTAGGGGTGGCGAAGGAATAGTGGGGATGGAAGACAGGGATCTGGATCTCATGGACTTTGGGACTCACACTAACAAAGAAACCTCTCACCTCTAGGGCATTCCACCCATCTCGATACTTGGAGGCTTTAGGATGAATCTCAAAGGACATGGGGGGTAAAGATGATGGAATCAAGGAAGGGGATAACTAGACATGACCTATCATCATGTCCTGGGGTTGGGCCTCACACCCTCTTCTCACGGAGTGAAAGAAAAGAATCTCTCTTTTCTAAAAACTCATCTTTATTGACCAAACTATTTTTTTATAAAGGACTGAGGGTGGTATTTATAGACATGTCCAATCTTCATTTGAATTTGAATACAAGATAAAAAGATAGAGATGATTCAAATTCAAATACAAGATAAGAAAAGATAAGCCTATCCATATCTCAATCCTAACCAACCAAATCCTAATTCAAATTTTAAATAAAAGATAAATCTCTAACTAATTTATTATGGATATGATCCAAGATTTGTGCAGCTCCAGGATTTGTTCTTGCTCCGGGATCCATGCTAGTGATGTCCCAATCATTCCCCTGAGGTGGGGAAAACTCGACTTCGTCGAGTCAGGCTCAGACTCCAGCTTCAGCTAGCCATGAGATTATTATTATTATTATTTTCTCAGCTCTACTCTGAGATTCGTGCATCTCTGAAAGTCATGTAGTTCTGAGATCTATGTGGCTTGGAGATCCATGCTTCAATATTTTTGGGACTGCTTTAAGATCCATGCAATCTTGAGAACCGTGTTGGACTTGAACTCGGTAAGAGGAAGCTGGCTTTGCCTTGAGAAGCATGCCGAAGGACCCTACTTTCATGTTCGTGCTAGGGTTTTTTTTACTTTGACAGGCTTACGAAACACCCAGAACAGGGGTTCCGATCCTTGGAGAGTAGATCCGACGGGCTCTCCTCCGGCGATGGAGCTGGACTGGTGGCGGTGGCACGGGGACATGGTGGAGCGGCCCTGTCTCGGCGATTGGCAATAGCATGATGGTGGATTTGGCGATGGTAGTAGGGAGGAAGATGGTGGCATAGGGCAGAGATGGCATTGCTCGGTCTCGAGCGGTGTGACAGGAGTTGACGACATTCGATGGTTGCAGTGCTGAGGTGGTGACTGTGGCTCGGGTTGATGGTGGCATGAACTTGTTTCGGTGGCTAGCGGCAGAGGAAGGGTACCAGATCGGGCAAGAGGAAGGAGGTGGCCATGGAGGGAGTGGAAGTCGCTCGCTTGGCTTGGTCAACGTGGATCTTCTAGACAGAGGGAGGCGGTGGAGTCGGGGTGGCACGCTCAGCTTGCAGGCAGCACGTCGGAGATGGTGAATGGAGGGTTGACGATGGTGGTAATCTCTTCACAGGTGGAGGAGGGTCGAGCGGATCCGGAGAGGATGGGCGACCGGAGGAGTCCTTCGATGGGGGGTGGGGGAGAAGATGGCGGGGTGGATGTTGACGGTGAAGACGTCCACGATGCAAGACTAGAGAGCGAGGGTGAGAGGCTGGTGGTGCTGTTGCCAGAGGAGGCGGGAGACACGGTGGGCCTGGACTGCGAGGAAGACCTTATGGTTAAGGAGGTAGTGGGAGAAGGATGAGCAGGCGGGGTCACGGTGGCAGGCAGCAAGGAGGTCGGCGATGGTGGCTGTGCGGATGGAGACATCGGTAAGGCGACGTGGACAGTTCACCGAAGAGGTGGGGGACTATGGTGTGGTGGCGGGGTGAAAGGATTATGCCCTATAAGCCAATATTTGTATCTCCCAGACCATTGTAAATTGACAAGTTAATAAAGGCAATATTTTTTTTCATCATTCGCTGTGTCATTATATGATGAACCCCATAGATTAGGGCTATGGTCCTAGGGCTATGATGAGATCATACCAGTGAGATCTAAGGTCTTAAAACCCTAATCTAGAATATTCCTAGTCATAGGAACCCTGAGTTGGGGATCAGGGTTTCCGGTTAGACTGGCACATCCTATGTATGCTGAAAAGGGTGACTGCTCTCACAGTCACTTGTATGGGACACTAATACAAGGATGTGGGTGCTCATTAGCGAATGAGTTCACTGAATAGATCCAGTTTGAGAACATCTAATGGAGCCTTAGCTGCATGTCAATAGATGTTTCACATAGTGGGAGTTGTACAAGTAGTCCTATGACCTGAGACTGCCATAATACCTTATGTACATGAACCCATGCTTTGGTTCAATCTCAATCATGACACTGGGTCATGCACGAGGTTGATGCTGGGTATGATGAATTGTATATGAAGGTAATGAGTAGGTCAACAAGGAATTGATCACTCCTAGTAGGAGGAGATTGCATCCAGCCAAATTAGGTCAGATGATGATTCAGGAAATCTTTGATCAAAGTACAGATATTAGAAATGATTTCTAATATCGAATTAATTGAATCATTAGTGTATGACTGAGCTGGGAATGAGTATAAGCTGGTTTTGACATGTTTCCATATCCATAGTTATATTCGGGATGCAAGATGATTGAAGGATCGAATTGTACGGGAACTTTCCACTGAAGGGTAGTTTTGGAATTTCACCAGAATTTCCATATCTTCCGGGAAGACATGACACGTTGCTAGACGTCAATCTTGTCTTGTGGGTTGATCAAATTAAATGGTTTAATTGGATCACTAATTAGGAGGAGTCCTAATTGACTAACACGAGTTAGCTCGATTTGACCTAAATCGATTAGAATGAGTTCTGATCAAATTAGGTCAACTTGCACTCGGACCCACTGCTGGCTAGGTATGGAACCCAATGGGTCACACACTTAGGACAGATAATCAAGGATTTAATTTGGAATTAAATCTTGTTTGCAGATGAACACACTAGCATGTGTTGCAAACCATGGCTTCTACTTGAATCGGATTCGAGTTAGGGTTCCGATTTGGTCTTTTTTAGATCCAAATTCATTCCGGTTTAAATCTAATTGAGGATTCAAGCCATTGGGCTAATAATAGGCTAGCAATTGGGCTAACCTAAGAGGCTAAAACCCCTTTCCACATCACCTAAGCCCCTTCCCCTCTTTTCCCACGCGCGCGCGCAAGGAGAAGAGTCCACGCGCGCGTGGACTCTCTCCAAGTGGCGTTTTTGCATGAGAAAAGGAAAGGGGTCGGCGTTTTTTGGCTGAAGAGGCATGGAAGAGAGTCCACCTAGGCGTGGACTCTTCAAAAATGGGATTACCGTGAGAGAAAAGAAAAAAAACACCGAAGGGGCGCGACTCTTCTCTTCTGTGCGCGCCCTTCTGTGTTTTTCGCGACTCTTTCTTGCGTCTTCCCATCCCAAAGGCCATGAGATTAATTCAAGGGCCATGAGATAAAGGGAAAGGACGTGAGAAGGGAGAGAGGGGGCGTGAGACGGTGATTACAGATGGGTGGCGCCTCTCTGTCGCCTATTTAAGGAGAAGACTTCACCGTAAAATCATTTTAAGTTTTTCTACAGCGAAGCCTTGCCTCTTTATTTTCTCCCTCTCCAGAAGATTGTTTCCCCCTCCTCTCTTTCCTCTTTGATTCCTTTACAGAGCCTTGGCTCTGTCGAATCTCAGAACAGAAGGAGAGTCAGAGAGAAACTCTCCGACGGTAAAGGAAGAAGGCGCCTCTCCTTTCTTTCTTACATTAAGACAATCTTGTCTTAATTTTCTTCTCCCTCCAAGACAAGCCTTGTCTCATTTTAGGACAAGGGCTTATTCTTAAGACAAGAGTGTCTTAAGGGGCCAAAGTTGCTAGAAGACAAGGAGAAGGGTAAGAGAGAAGGTTTAGTCCCAGTTTGGCTAGAGGAGTCCTAGCCAATAGCCCATATATCAAGTTCTTGGGGTAGAACTTGATTGGAAGGAACCCAATTAAGGAGTCAGTGTCTTGATCATCTGCCCTTGTGGATCACCATCGGAGGGCGGACAAGTGGACGCCTGGTGTGTTCAAGAGGCTGCTCAATTTGGAGTTCATTTCTGCATCAGACTGGTTATAGCAATCTGAGGTTAGTATTTAAACAATGTTTAAATTTGGACATGCATGTAGTCATAGTTTTTAATTGCTAATAAGGAGATTTGGGATTAGGGTTCGGACCTAGTTTCATAAATTTTTGAAATCCACGCTTCCGCACTGGTTACCGAACCCAACACGGGGTAGTAGGGAGGTGACGATGGCAGCAGGGGTGTTGGTGGGGTGTGGGAGGAGTCACAGGAGGGGAGGCACTGGTTGGGAGATCTAATTTCTTTTTTTTTTTTTGAATCTAGGAAGTGGAGGGATGGCTGGTAAGAGGAAATCTGGGGTGATATGAAGGTACCCTAATTTTTTAGCTCTACTACTAAAAATTGATGGGGGACAGGGATGGGTAGGATTGTTGGCTAGCCTAGAAATCACCAAAATTAGGGTACCACTATTTTTTTTTGATTTTTTTTCTAGGGTGGCGAAGGAATAGTGGGGATGGAAGACAGGGATATGGATCTCATGGACTTTGGGACTCACACTAATGGACAGACCTCTTACCTCTAGGGCATTCCACCCACCTCGATACTTGGAGGCGTTAGGGTGAATCTCAAAGGACATAGGGGGTAAAGAGGATGGAATCAAGGAAGGGGATAACTAGACATGATCTATCATCATGTCCTGGGGTTGGGCCTCACACCCTCTCCTCACGGAGTGAAAGAAAATCTCTCTTTTCTAAAAACTCATCTTTATTGACCAAACTATTTTTGTACAAAGGATTGAGGGCAATATTTATAGACCTGTCCAACCCTCATTTGATTTGAATATAAGATAAAAAGATAGAGATGATTCAAATTCAAATACAAGATATGATAAGATAAGCCTATCCATATCTCAATCTTAATCAACCAAATCCTAATTCAAATTTCAAACAAAAGATAAATCTCAAACTAATTTATTCTGGATATGCTTCGAGATTCGTGCAGCTCTAGGATTCATGCTTGCTCCGGGATCCATGCTGGCGATGTTCCCATCAGCTAGCTTTCCTATAATACCACTACTGATAAATCAAGGGAGTGTACCTGGCAATGGTAGAAGTACTTACTGAAGATCGTTCCATGAAGAGATCGCTCATGCTCCCGGATGTGGCCTTGAAGAACAAGCTTCTGACCCTAGGAATTCACGGCTTTCTGCTCGATGATCCGACGGTTGATCAGAAGGTATCCTCAGACTAGTGAAAACTGAAGGACCTACAAATCACCATTTGGGGTTAGAAAACTAAGAGTATGAAGACTGAATAATTGAAAGAAGGGAAAAGAAAGGCTCTTGGATGATGGCGGCCAAGGATTGCAAGGAAGGGGCGGTTAGGGTTTTGATGTTGTAGATGGAGGTAGGGCGCAGGAACAAGAAGAACTCGCACACAGCACGCACACAGCAAGGGCACATAGCAAAGAGAGAAAACTCAAATTTAATTCATCAATATTCTTAATATACACGAGGAGGGGAGGCCTTTAAATAGGCTTACAAACTTGGAGCTCAAGTAATGGTATTCATGAAGAAATTATATTAGTCCTAAACCCATACAAAGACATAGACTAGGGCTCTCCACTTTTGACTGAGCCTCTCTCTCTCCCTCTCCTTCTCTTGGTTGGCCAAAGAGGGGTGACTCTAAGGGAGGCCGACCAAGGGGGGTGACTATAAGGGTTGGCTCCCCTCTTGATGCTCCTCATGGGCCTTGGGCGGCCCAGCATGCTCCAGGCTACGATCCAGGGTTTCAAGGCCTTCAAATTCTCTTGCTGGGTCTTCCATGGTCTTTAAGTGTGGCTCCATGACTTTAAGTTGGCTGGATCTTTGATTATCTTAAGTCTTTTACTTGTAAAATTTGACTCGACTCACTATAAAATTTACATGACTCAGAAAATGACTAGCTCAACATGAGCTGACTTGACTGATAAACTTTAAAACTTACAGGACTCAAAACTTGACCTGACTCAACTGACTTGGCATTCTAAATACAGGACTCAAGTGTGGACAGGACTCCAATGGACTTACTCACAAAACTCAAATGAACTCACTCAAATTGACAAACCCTAATTACAAATTGAACAAAACTTGGACTCACATCTTAAACTCTAATTTGATAACCACGGAGGGTTGAAATGCCTCTACCAAAGTCTGGGGCCTCTGATGTCCCCATCAATTCTCCCAGGATGGGAGGAACTCGACCCCGTTGAGTAAGGATCACACTGAACCTGATGCCTCTCAAGAAGGTCTGAGTGGAGGTGTAGCAAGTCCTCTTGAGTATCCCACGAAGCGTCGGGTCCTGGTAGACCTTGCCAATAGACCAGGTGGCATTGAAAATTGCTATCCCAGGTCATGGAAGCTCGATCGTCCGGGACACTCTCGATCTGTATTCCTCTCTTAAGCCAAATTATAGGTGGACACTCAAGGTCAGGCTCACTCTCAATGGATGGGGTATGTTCAAAGGCCTCACTAGGAATCGCTGCCGGTTCCTTAGACTCAATCAGGTCTGCGGTATTGAAGGTAGAGCTAAAGCCAAACTCCAAGGGAAAATCATGCACATGGGGTCCTACCTTCTTTATCACTTCTAAGGATCTAGCTCTGCAAGCATGAAACTTTTTTTTAAGCCTAAGCCTAACAAAGATAGTATTCCCTACATTGAATCCATTGGCTTTTATTAAGGAATTAGCCAGTTTGTTAGATGTTTCATTACTTAAATTACTCTTATGGCTAATATCTTGATGCATATGTTGTGCGATGTTCAGTGCAGGTGTGGACAGTTGAATTGGGTTTATGGACTTATCAGGCTCAGCACCAGTTGGAAGGTCATCAGGAAGGTCTTTGAGAAGAAAGTCTCCTAAACTAATGTCTACCACTTGGGATTGTTCTTTAGGGACTTGTTCCTGGACCTCCTCTATGGACAACTCTCTTGAACCTTCTATTATGTTTGATCCTGTCTTAGCCACTTTTTCAAATTTTGCAACGGGTTCAGGATCCTTTTCCTTTGATTCCTCAAGGGGTTCACTCTCTAGCTTCTCTTCTACAGGACTCAACTCTTCAATATCAATGGGCTCAGGGGTTTCTTTCTCTAATTCTTTAGCCTTAATTAAATTAACTCTTATTTTCTTCTCCTTAAGGCTACTAGAAGCTCCCCTAAATGGGTCTTTAGGTTGAGTCGGGTAGATCACAAACTTCTCCCATGGTGACTAAATATTTAGGTATTGGTTTGACCAAACAAGATTGCATCATGATCATGAAGCCATGGTCGACCTAGGATAATACTACTAACTCCCATGGGAAGGACATCACGCCAAATCTTTTCCTTATATGTTTGCATTTCGATCAAGATTTGGCATCTAGATTTGATTGGGATGGAGGTGGAATCTATCTAAGAAACCTTATAAGGGCTAGGATGGAGAACTGGGGTCAATCCTAAAGATTTCACTATACTGGCAGAGATGGCATTGACACAACTTCGACTATCTATTATGATCTTGAACACCTTACCTCCTATCTTAACAAAGGTTTGTAGGATGTTGGTCGTACACCAGTCTTCCTTAATTTGGGTTTGGGTCAAGATGCACCTAACCACTTCTAACAGGTTTTCAGACTCAAGTACTTCCTCCTCTCCCACATACTTATTTATCAATTGTTCATCAACTTCATAAACTTCTCCCTCAAGCTCATCCATGAACTCAAGCTCATCCTCACCTAGCTCACCTATATGTAGGGCACTACCGGGACATTGGCTAGCAAAGTGACCTGGATTATGGCATCTATAACACACCTTTTGGGAGATGAGTTCCCTCTAACCCTCTACATCTTTGCCTTTATCTTTTTTATGGGTCATGAAGGTACTAGGTTGAGGTCAACTCGGGTCAGGGTGACTTAGACTGGGCCGACTCAGGTTGGGTTGATTTGGGTTAGGTTGACTAGGGTAGGCTTGACTAGATCCTGAGTATGGGCAAAGGTTTCTAATGGGCTCAGGTTTACGAAAGATAGGCCCTCTCTGGAAACACTCAACATTCCTAGCAATTTGGTAGGCCTACTCTATGTCTCTGACCTCTCTCAAGTAAAGCTCCCTCTTAATGTCATCCATAAGGCCAGCCCTAAACCTAGACAAGACAACATCTTCATCTTCATCTAAGTCATATCGCATGGAATACTCATCAAATTTTGTGATGTACTCATCTACACTCTTGCTATCCTGACTCAATCTTTGCCACTGATCCAACAAACCCTGGCGATATGAGGTTGGAACATATTTCCCTCTAAGCTTGGCCTTCATGGCCCTCCAGGTGACTATGGGTTCATGGCCTCCTAGCCTAAGTCTTCTTTCAGCAATAGCCCAATATAACCTGGCTGGTGGACTAGCTTAAGCTTGGAAAACCTAAATTTACATTTTTCAGACATATCATACCACTCTAAATACTGGTCAACTTCTCCCTCCTAATCTATATAAACCTTTGGGTCAAGAAAGCCATCAAAAGTGGGTGCATCAAGTCTAATGTTTCTATTGGCCCTGTCTTCTTGGTCTATGAAATCCTGATTGGGTCTCCTTGGGAGAACCTCTAGAACTGGGTCATGATGATGGGCTCTCCTAGGTTCAACCTCAAAGTATGGATTAGGATTTGGGTTTCTCCTAGGGTCAGCCTCATAGTAAGGATCTCGGTATGGGGTTCTCCTAGGATGGAGAGGTAACTCAAGATCTGGTTTAGAATGGGACCTATGTGTCTTCTAAAATTCTTAGCCAAACATCTACTTGGTCAAATCTATGAGTCAATTGGGCATTCGATCAAGTCATTTGGTCATCCATTTGGTCTAATCAGGTGTTCAATCGGGCCATCTGGTCACTCAAGGTCTTTAGGACAGCATCAAGGTGGGATTGCATGGGTTAAACCAATTATGGAGTGGTGGATGATATGAAGCTCCTGATCTGGTACACATGCAAGACTCAAACAAATTGACTACGGGTACGAAGACCTAGAGCCCAAACAGAATGGGTTGACTCAACTTACACACAACTCAACCCCTAATCCTTCCACTAGCCAGATAAGAGGTGGGATGGTGGGAGGCCCCCCTGCTTAATGCAAGATCCAATTAAAGAACCACCGATCCACTTAGGTCATTTGACATTATACCTCTAGCCTAGACACCAGCTTCCAGAATAGGAGATCAATTGGGTGCACTAGTCTTCCCACAATGGTTGAACCCGACCTGTTGATGTCCCTAGCTCTCTAGAGCAAATTAGGTCTAATCAATTTTAGTTAGGGTTGGGTTCAGATGCAAGGATTATTGTTTTGGGCTAAGGAGAGGTGATCAAATCCTCCCCCCATCTGACATAGTAAAAGTGCCCTTAAGGTAAGTTATGTAGATGATGGCACATATATGAAATGCAAATAAGGGTTTTGTAGTTTTTATATTTTCTGATTTTGAATAATTTTTTTTGTCTTTATATTTGGCAGGAAATAAAATATACAAAAAAGTACCTAATATGCAGGAAATATGCAGAAAAATTAAAATATGGAAAGATTATGCAAGAAGAACCCTAAACATACTAAAATTTATCTTTCTGAAAAATAGAGCAGAATTAGTCTTAGAAAGTATTTCGGTGTACAATAAACCACAAGAAGAATTAAGTCATGAGAAAACTCTAAAAAATACTTTTCATTATAAGGAATCTAGCAAAATAAAAATTAGGATTTTTGGATCTTTTACATACAGAAATCGCAAGAATAACAGGCCATATACTGAGATGACAACATGCAGAAACTAGCCTTAAACTATGCTCTGATACCAAATGATGCTGGATGATTTATGCATGTAAAGTATTTTTTGATGATTAAGAATGATGTTAAGATTTTAGATCCCAAATTTCAAGCCAAAATTCAAAGTATAGAATTCCATGAAAATTCTAGAAGTCATGCATGCAAAAATAAACCCTAAAGTAATAGATAAGCAGGTTCGCCAAGGTTGAGAAACCCTGGTCAGGCTAGCTTTCCTATAATACCACTACTGATGAATCAAGGGGATGTACCTAGCAATGGTAGAAGCACCTGCTGAAGATCATTCCATAAAGAGATCTTTCACGCTCCTGGATGCGGCCTGGAAGAACAAGCTTCTGACCCCGCGGATTCGCGGCTTTCTGCTCGATGATCCGATATCTGATCATAAGGTATCCTCAAACTCGTGGAAATTGAGAGACCTATAAATCACCATCTGGGTTTAGAAAACTAAGAGTTTGAAGACTGAATAATTGAAAGAAGGGAAAAGAAATGCTCTTGGATGATGGCGGCCAAGGGTTGGAAGGAAGGGGCTGCTGGGTTTTGATGTTGTAGATGGAGGCAGGGTGCAGGAACAAGAAGAACTCGCACACAGCATGCACATAGCAAGGGCACACAGCAAAGAGAGAAAACTCAAATTTAATTCATCAATATTCTGAAATTACATAAGGAGGGGAGGCCTTTAAATAGGCTTACAAACTTGGGGCTCAAGTAAGGGTATTCATGAGAAATTACATTAGTCCTAAACCCATATAAAGACATAGACTAGGGCTCTCCACTTTTAACTGAGCCTCTCTCTCTCCCTCTACTTCTCTTGGTCGGCCAAAGAGGGGTGACTCTGAGGGAGGCCGACCAAGGGGGGTGACCATAAGGGTTGGCGCCCCTCTTGATGCTCCTTATAGGCCTTGGGCGGCCCAGCATGCTCCAGGCTACGGTCCAAGGTTCCAAGGCCTTCAAATTTCTTTGCTGGGTCTTCCATGGTCTTTAAGTGTGGCTCCATGACTTTAAGCTAGCTAGATCTTTGATTATCTTAAGTCTTTTACTTGTAAAATTTGACTGGACTCACTATAAAATTTACATGACTCAGAAAATGACTAGCTCAACATGAGTTAACTTGACTGATAAACTTCAAAACTTACAGGACTCAAAGCTTGACCTAACTCAACTGACTTGGCATTCTAAATACAGGACTCAAGTGTGGACAGGACTCTAATGGACTTACTCGCAAAACTCAAATGAACTCACTTAAATTGACTAAACCCTAATTACAAATTGAACAAAACTTGGACTCACATCCTAAACTCTAATTTGATAACCACAGAGGGTTGAAATGCCTCTGCCAATGTATGGGGCCTTTGATGTCCCCATCAGCATTGGAAGAAAAATTGCAAGACATATCTTGCAAGTGTGAAGCAAGATGCCGGAGGAGCATTTAAAGGTTTGTACATGATTCAAACAAATTTATCATTGAGTGCTTCTATTTCTAATTCATGGGTATTAGATACTGCATGTGGGTCTCATACTTGTAAGTCATTGCAGGGACTCTACGGAATTAGAAGCTTGAAGAAAGGTGACTTCGAGCTATATGGCACAAGTGGTGAAGCCATGTACGCTGAAGCTGTGGGCACCTATCTACTATTATTATCTTTGGGTAATGTATTAAAGTTAGAAGAATGTTACTTTGTTCCAAATGTTGTAAGAAATATTATTTCTATACCCTTATTATTACAATAAGGATTTGAAATAAGTGTAAAGAGCAGTGGTTGTTCTATTGTTCATTCTAATAAAATATTTGGACATGGTTATTTTATCAATGGTCTTTTAACTTTGGAACTCAATGATACAATATTACTTGTTCATAACAAGAAAAGAAAGAGAGATAATGTCAATGTCACATTTCTCTGGCATTGCCGATCAGGTCATATAAGTAAGTCAAGGATAAACAAGTTAATCAAAGAAAATTACTTTGATCCTTATGATTTTCTATAATTAGGAACTTGTGAATCTTGTCTCATAGGTAAAATGACGAAGTCTCCATTCACTGGACATGGAGACAGGGCAAATAAATTATTAGGTCTTGTACATACTGATGTGTGTGGACCTATGACAACTCAGGCTAGAGATGGATACTCTTTTTTCATTATGTTTATTGATGACTTATCTAGGTTTGGACATGTGTATCTGATGAAACACAAGTTCGAAGCCTTTGATAAGTTTAAAGAGTATCAAAGTATGGTTGAGAAATAAATCGGACATAGTATTAAAATTCTTCATTCTGATCGAGGATGAGAATACTTATCTAGTGAGTTTCTAAACCATGTTAAAGACAAAAGAATAATCTCTGAATAGACTCCTCCTTATACACCCCAATTAAATGGTGTGGTAGAAAGGAGAAATCATATATTGTTAGACATGGTGAGATCCATGATGAGCTTCACAGATCTTCCTATTTCCTACTAGGGATATACCTTGGAAACTATTGCTTATATTTTGCACAGGATACCATCAAAGTCAGTAACTAGCACTCCATATGAGGTATGGAATGGCAAAAGACCAAATCTTAAATACTTGAAGATTTGGGTTGCTATGCTTATGTCAAGAATAATTTTAGACATAAATTAAGTGCTAGGGGCTGACAAATGTAGGTTCGTTGGTTATCCTAAAGGGGGTATTAGATACCTCTTTTATCATACTACTGAACAAAAGGTATTTGTCAGTAGACATGCTATATTCTTGGAGCAAGAATTTATTCAAGAAAAAAGTAGTGGAACAACTCTAGAACTTAGTGAAGCTTAGAACCAACAACCAATTCCTGAAGAGTCTTTAAATGAAATTCCTCAACCAAAGGTTCTTGTTGATCAAGAACAGCCACAACACACACCTTCTCTTTGAAGGTCAGAGAGGGTGTGGAGTGCACCTCTCAGATATGGCTTTGTTATTGGGAATGACAATGAGGCTAGTATCATTTAGGATGATGATCCTGTGACCTATACAGAAGCTATCGAGAGTAGAGACTCTGATAAATGGCTAAATGCCATGAAATCTGAAATGGACTCCATGTATTCCAATCAGGTTTGGATCTTGATAGATCCACCTAAAGGAGTTAATCCAATAGGGTGTAAATGGGTCTTCAAGAAGAAGATTAGAGTAGATGGCCAAATTGATACCTACAAGGCCAAGCTAGTGGCAAAAGGTTTTTGACAAAAACATGGTATTGACTATGATGAAACCTTTTCATCAGTAGCAATGCTCAAGTCCATCAGGATTTTGCTTGTAATAACAACATACTATGATTATAAAATCTGGCAGATGGATGTAAAGACTGCTTTCCTCAATGGATATCCTGAGGAAGAAGTCTATATGTCACAACCAGAACTGTTTGTCTCAAGTGGGAGACCAAACAAAGTATGCAAACTTAAAAAATCCATATATGGATTAAGCAAGCATCGAGGAGTTGGAACATCCATTTTGATGAAGCAATCAGAGAGTTTTGTTTCATTAAAAATGTGGATGAACCTTTTGTATGTATAAAAAGATAAATTGGAATGTAATTATCTTTTTGGTTTTGTATGTCAATAACATACTTATCATTGGGAATGATATCCCAATGTTACAATCAGTCAAAACTTGGCTATCATTAAAGTTTTTCATGAAGAATCTGGGAGAGGCATCCTATATATTAGGGATAAAGATCTATAGAGATAGATCTAAGATGATGCTAGGCTTATCCCAATCCAGGTACATTGACTTAGTATTGAAGAGATTCAATATGGATAGAAGTAAGAGGAATTATTTATCGATGAGTCAAGGCATACATCTCTCCATGAAAATGTCTCCTAAGACATCGAAAGAAAGAGATATGATGGCTATGATTCCTTACGCTTCGATTATAAGATCAATTATGTATGCCATGTTATGTACTAGGCCTGATGTTGCTTATGCTTTAGGAATAGTAAGCAAGTTCTAGGCAAATCCATGAGAGGATCATTGAAAAGCTGTGAAAAATATTCTTTAGTACCTGAGAAGGACTAAGGATGTTTTTCTCCTATATGGTGGATGAGAATTAAAACTAGAAAGATATACAGATTTTAGTTTTCAATCAGATCTAGATGATAGCAAATTCATATCAGGGTATGTCTTTACCCTATATGGTGGTGCAGTGAGTTGGAAGAGTACAAAGCAACTAACTATAGCTGACTCAGTCACTGAGGTAGAATACATAGCTGCAAGTGAAGCCACGAAGAAAGTTATATGGATGAAGAAATTCATTATAGAATTGGGCGTGGTTCCTGAAATATAACAACCAATGCATTATATTATGATAACACTGGAGCTGTTGCACAAGCTAAGGAACCGAGGTCTCATCATAAGTCCAAGCACATCCTAAGATGTTTCCACCTCGTTCGGAAAATCATAGAAAGATAAGATGTTGTCATTGAATAAGTTGATACAAATAATAATATAGCAGACCCATTCACTAAGGCACTACCTTAGTAGCAGTTTGATCACCACTTAGATTGTATGGGTATAAAATACAAGGGCGATTGGCTTTAGTGCAAGTTGGAGATTGAAAGAAAAGTACACTAAAAGCCAATCTTTGTAAGGGTATTTTTGTAAAATTCCAACTCTTGTATGACCTTATTGTATTAATAAAAGGCATTTATTTCATCATACTGATGTATCTTATTTAAAGATTATGATGAACCCCGTAGATTAGGGCAAAGGAATTAGTGTTATGTTGAAGATCATAATGGTGAGACCTAAGTTCCTATAAACCCTAATCTAAAATATTCCTAGTTGTTGGATCATCAATTCAGGGATCAATGCTTCCGGAAAGACTATCTTATCCTATGTATGCTCATAGGAAAGGATGGTTGGTCTCACAGCCACTTGTGTAGAGATACTAATACAAGGATAAAGGTTCTCATTAGGATATGAGTTCACTGAACTGATCCGTACTGAGAATATCTTATGGAAGTCTTACTAATTGTCAAGAGATAGTTCTCATAGTGGGAGTTGTGCAAGTGATCTTTAGACCAGAGATCACCATGGTTCCTTATGCACACCAAGCCATATTTTGGTTCATACTCATTCATGACATTGAGTCATGTACGGGGTGTTCTCGGATATGGTGGAAGGTGTATGAAGGATGTGAGTGGATCAACAAGGAATCGATCATTCCTAGTAAGAGAAAATATTATCCTAAGTAATCTCTTCGATTTATAACTTAAAGAGTCTTTAATCAAAGTAGGATGAGATTAGAAGTGTTTTCTAATCAGTCATCAGTCTAGTCTTCATTATCGAAGTGAGATTTGAAATGACTAAGTGCTAGGGTTTGACAATTATCCATACCCATCACTTATTCTGTATAAAGGGAGATCAAAAGATTGAATTGCATGGTAACTTTTCAATGAAGGGTATTTTGGTACTTTCTACCAAATTTTACATCTTTCGGGTAGGCATGACATGTTGCTAGACGTCAATCATATCTTGTAGGTCTTCATGAATCAATTTGATTGGATTCATAAGTCAATTCGGAAGCTAGTTTGAATTGGTAACTTAGGTTAGCTCAATTTGACCTAATTAGATCAATCGGGTTAGATCGAATCGAATTGGCTTGGACCTAGACCTACTGCTAGCTAGATGTGAAATCCAAAGGGTCACATACACTAGAAAATTGGCCTAGGAAGTCAATTGGCATTTTATTAGTGATGTGGGACAAAATATGCAAAACTAATTTACTGATATTTAAACTAATTTTTAAAGATTAATCAAAAATTATTTTTCTAGGATTATCAGGTTAAAGACTCAAAGCATCCAATAAAGAAATACTAGTCAACTAGTTATATGCTTGCAAAGTAGATCTAACAAATCTAATTAGAAAAGGACCTTGGTGATTAAGAAACCACCATAAACTAGGATTTAAAACTTTTAAGGAATCAGATCTTAAGAAAAAGGAAGAGTTTAGATTTACCAACGAAGATTCGTCGCACTTTGATGTGGATTAGGATCAGCACTCTAGGATTTTACGATAGGACTTCAGGATTGTCGTTCTCGGGCTCGGATTTGCAATGAGACTAGTTCCAAAGAAAAAACATCCTCACTTCTGATCTTGATCACCTAAAACCTCACAAGAAAATAAGTTAGAAAGCGAGAAAGGAAGGAGAGTTTGGAAGGAAGGAAGAAGAGAAAGAAGGTGATGATTTTAGGATTTGTTGGATGGATGGAAGATGGATAGTTGGATAACTAGGGCCTCATACCCCGCGATGCTACGAAGAACAAAGGAATTTAGGGCCTCACACCCCTCGATGCTATCACAACAAAGGAAATAGAGAAAGCTCTCAATTTTATATCATGAAAAGAATTAATTTTTCAAAAGGAATTGATGGTGGTATTTACAAACCACAAACTAGAATTGTAAGGGTTACAAAGTGTAGAGTTCTTGTTAGAAAGGCAAGAACTTCATGGAATTAGATCTTCTTGGGCAACAAACTTTGGAATTTCTTCTCCTAGCATCTTGGTCTCTTGAATTTGAGTTGTTCTTGAGCTTCATCCATAGTGGGCGACAACATGGGATAGACTCCTTTCTTTTGGGCGACGAGAAAGAGGTATGGCGATAAAATTAAGATGAGATGGCGTTTTCCTTTTCGGTCCTCTTAAATTCAAATGGGAGTGAGTGACAATTCATGAGAAGAGGTGTCCAATCTTCCCCCATCTTAGCATCAATCTTCTTGGACTTCAATTTGATCTCCTTGCATTTGAAAACAGATCAAGATAATCTCTATCTTGTCTTGGAATGGGACTTCTTGAAATCTGAAAGTTGATGGCACTCCCTTGGACTCAAACCTCTCCAATTTGGGCGACCAAGAAAGGATAAAATGAGGTGGCTCCTTGAATGTGGGCAACAAAGAGAGGGTGAGATGAGAAGTCCTTTCTTACTCCTCTTAAAATCAACGACTTCTTGGATGGACTTTAACTGGGTGACACATAAGACTTGAATTCTTGTTGGCATCCCATATGAAATTTATGTGGCCGACTTATATGATGATGACATGGCATGACATGGCAGCAAGATGATGTGGCATGACATGGTAGCAAGATGACATGGCATGATGGGGCATCCAAGACTTGGTGATGTGGTGCAAGATGACTTGCCATGTGTTGGGGTGGTGCCAAGAATTGTTTGGATGTCTTGAATTGGGTTGGCACATGGTGTCACATAGTGTCTTGATTTGGATCCCCTCTTGTATTATGGGACTCAATAAAATAACTAATTACAAGCTCAACCAACTAAATAATTAAATGGGCTAACTCTAAACCCAAACTTGATCAAATTGATCAAAAGGCATAATCTCACAAACCAAAAATTAAATATTGGCTAACTTGGTAAAAAGGGTTTAAATAGGGTTTATATATATATATACATGTTTCAATTGGGTTTAGGTTTTTTCATAGACTTAATTTTGGGTCTAGGGTTTTTTCACAGACTCAATTTTGGGTCCAGGGGTTTAGGGTTGAATCCAACTGGGCTAAAATAACATAATTTAAAGTGATCTAGGGCTTAGGGCTTATTCACAGGTGATCCATAGGGATGTGAAATTGACTTGTCGATTCCTTCCGGCCCTGTTGTCCACACCAATTAGGATCATGGGATCCTAATTAGTTAGCTAGATTACATATTAGCATGTGTAGGCTAACCAAACTCCTAACCCAATTGAATTGGGTCTATAAGGTTGCTTAATGGGCTAACCAATTTGAGAGAATCTTAGATTGGGTTGAGTCCTAAGTGGGGCAGCTTAATTCAGATTTTATCAAGATTTAATTAGGACTTATCTTGGATTTATGAGAGAGTCCATGTTGACATTGACTCTTGGGTGCCATATGGCATGCGGTAAAATTATGGGATGCAGAAGGACCAAGAGTCCTGCCAATCAGTCGTAAAATCTAGATAAGGTCCAAAAGATTCCTCCTCATCTCCATGTCCTCTCATTTGGGCTTTGACTGGTCAAGATAATGTTATGGCATGAATAATCTTTAGTGCACAAATGAAGAGTCGCATCTCTTCATTTGGCACTAATTAAAGAGGCCAAGAGTCCTACTATTTCAAGTATTTTAAAATCTCTGACACCTCTTAAATTGAAAAGCCACATCCCTAATCTATTTTGATCAATTAATGACATGTGGCAACTGGAGAAATTGGCTGGGAACCGAAGAGACGAAAGTCTTGTCTCTTGGTGCAAGAAGGATCATGACTTTTCAAGATAAGACTCCTTGTTCATGAAGGGTCTTATATTATCTGTTATTTAACAGATCAAAGGCTAATGAAGAGCCATATTTGGTGCCCCCCCATCTCATATTTAAAGCCTTCGGTGTTTATGCCGAAGGCAATCTGATTTCCTTTCTTTCTTACACTCTTACACTCTGCCACTTTGTCTTCCTTGTCTCTTCCTTCCCTTGTTAGGACATAAGTCTTGCCTTAAAGACAAGTCCACCATTTTAAGACAAAGGCTTAGGAAGAGAATTCAAAAGCTGATGCGGGATAAAGGGGGGGCTAGCTAAGAGGATCGTTGGAGAGCTGAGAAGTCTCCTATGATTAGGATCAAGAAGGCGGAAAAAATATGTGGGGACAAGAAAGATGGATACTCTATGGACTTGGGACTTGCCTTTATGGAGAGACGTCACACCTCTAGGGCATCTCACCCACCCCACTACATGTAGTCTAGGGTGTCCCACCCATCTCACTATATGCGGAGCCTAGGGCATCCCACCCAAATCGCTACCTGGGGCTGTGAAGGAGAAGCTCCAAGATCATAGAGGGGACTCAGCTAGAGAGAAGATAATTGGGGCCTCACACTCCTCGACACCTGTAGGTGAAGGAAAGATGGGCCTCATGCCCACTCGAACCAAGAACACTCTTTTCAAAAATTCATATTCATCATCATATTTTATTCAAGAGAGGAGGTGCCTTTATATAGGCTTACAAAATTTGGAGCCCAAGAAATAAATACAAGGCATGCAGCTCATAAAAGGTGACATCCCAATCCTATTATGTTTGTAGCCTGAAAACATGGTAGAAAACTAAATACAATCCTCTCCATATGGTGGAAAAATCAAACTAATCCTAATTTAAAATTAATTTAAAAAAAACTTCCCAACTGATCCATACATCCAGATTTAAAATAAATAAATTAGGCATAATCTGAATTCACCAAAATTAGCGCATGCTTTGAAATCTATGTGACTTGATAACTGTGCAAAAAATTTTTGCTCTGAGAAGCATGTTGCTTTGAGATCTGTGCAAAGCTATTTTCTGCTGCTTTGATATCTATGCAGATTTCTGACCAAGTGACTGTGGAATAGAGGGGCAGAGAGGGGGGGCTTAGGGGAGACTTCGCTGGCGCCAGTGCTGGGGAAGGGGTGGCAAGGCCAGCGGCTGGGGAAGGCGACAGCACGTGACAGCAGTAGGGAGGAGCTCCATGGGCCGGTTGAGGACGACTCCAAGCGGAGGACGGGGCTAAGGAGATGGCACGGATGGGGCGGAGCAGGAGAGCGGGGTGGCGGCCGAGCGGTGGAGGCCGCCGGTGGTGGAGGAGGGGCGCAGCACGATGGCAGCAGGGGGAGATGGACGGCCGATAAGGTCCATCCAATCATTGGGCATGGTGGTGCGGGGGAGATGGGGGGCCGTCGGGGGTTCGCCAGTGGTCGGGCATGGTAGATTTAGGATGAACGAGAAGAAAAAAGTGAAAAAAATAGAGTTCTGGGAGGTTGAAGATGAAACGAATAAGGAGAAATAAGTCGGGAATAAAATGGGGATAAAATAGGAATAGTGGGAATACATGGAATAGCTAGGATAAAAATTTAAACTAAAATAAAAAAATCTGGAAAAAAAAAGGAAAAAACAATGATGGGTTTTGAGGTTCTCATCATTCCCCTGGGGTAGGGAAAACTCGACTCCATCGAGTCAGGCTCGCTGCAATTTTTTTTTCTCTTTTTTTTTCTTCTCTTTTTTTTTCAACCTTTGTTTTTCAACCCTAATCTTCTTTTGCTCTGATACCAAAATTGATGCGGGACAAAGGGGGGGCTAGCTAGGAGGATCGTTGGAGAGCTGAGAAGTCTCCTATGATTAAGGTCAAGAAGGCGAAAAAAATATGTGGGGGCAAGAAAGATGGATACTCTATGGACTTGGGACTTACCTTCACGGAGAGACGTCGCACCTCTAGAGCATCTCACCCATCCCACTACATGTAGTCTAGGGCATCCTACCCATCTCACTATATGCGGAGCCTAGGGCGTTCCACCCAAATCGCTACCTGGGGCTGTGAAGGAGAAGCTCCAAGATCATAGAGGGGACTCAGCTAGGGAGAAGATAATTGGGGCCTCACACCCCTTGACACCCGTAGGTGAAGGAAAGATCGGCCTCATGCCCACTCGAACCAAGAACACTCTTTTCAAAAATTCATGTTCATCATCATATTTTATTCAAGAAAGGAGGTGCCTTTATATAGGCGTACAAAATTTGGGGCCCAAGAAATAAATACAAGGCATGCAGCTCAAAAAAGGTGACATCCCAATCCTATTATGTTTGTAGCCTGAAAACATGGTAGAAAGCTAAATACAATCCTCTCCATATGGTGGAAAAATCAAACTAATCCTAATTTAAAATTAATTTAAAAAAACTTTCCAACTGATCCATACATCCAGATTTAAAATAAACAAATTAGGCATAATTTGAATTCGCCAAAATTAGTGCATGCTCTGAAATCTGTGTGACTTGATAATTATGCAAAAAAAAATTTCTCTGAGAAGAGTGCTGCTCTGAGATCATGCAAAGCTATTTTCTGCTGCTTTGAGATATGTGCAAATTTCTGACTAAGTGATCGTGGAATAGAGGGGCGGAGAGGGGGGGCTTGCGGGAGACTTCGTCGGTGCCAGCATTAGGGAATGAGGTGGCACGGCCGGTGGCTGGGGAAGGCGGTGGCACGTGACGACAGCAGGGAGGAGCTCCGTGGGCCGATTGAGGATGACTCCAAGCAGAGGGTGGGGCTGAGGAGATGGCACGGATGGGGCGGAGCTAGAGAGCGGGGCAGCTGAGCGGTGGAGGCCGCCGGTGGTGGAGGAGGGGTGCGGCACGGTGGCAGCAGGGGGAGATGGACAGCCGACGGGGTCCATCCAATCATTGGGCATGGCGGCGCAGGGGAGATGGGGGGCCGTCGGGGTGTTCGCCAGTGGTCGGGCGTGGTAGATTCAGGATGAATGGGAAGAAAAAAGTGAAAAAAATGGAGTTCTGGGAGTTTTCTGGGAGGTTGAAGATGAAAGAAATATGGAGGAATAAGTCAAGAATAAAATGGGGATAAAATAAGAATAGTGGGAATACATGGAATAGCTAGGATAAAAATTTAAACTAAAATAGAAAAGTCTAAAAAAAAAGGAAAAAACAATGGTGGGTTTTGAGGTCCCCGTCATAAGTGATAAAGAGAGTGAAGAAAGGTTTTGGAGACGGCTTAGAGTGCTCTACTAGAGGGCAAGGGTCTGAGCAAGGAAGGAGAGGCTACCAAAGGAAAAAAGGTCATTGGAAGAGTCCTAGTGGATTAAGCAACCTACTAAAGAGTGGTTCCTATGTTTAATACCTATGTGGATCATCTCTGGAGGGAATGCAATTGTGTGCCTAGTGGAAAGAAAAAGGAATTAGCATTCCAGGTATTTTTCCAAACCTTGTTTGAATGACTTATTGATTGTAATGAATAAGGAATCTTGGGCTTAGGATTTCTAGTTGTTTAGAGTTTCAAAATGAAAAATTTTGAAATCCATTCTTTCGTTGTGCCACCAAAACCCAACACAATTATCATGCTTCCTTGGAACTGTTGACATGGCATCTCCACATTGGCTTTGGGGAATGATCCATGAATCATCGACAATCATGGCATTTAATGGCACTAGATTTTCACCTTTCCACGTCAGCGCACCATAACTCCCTTTGTCCTGAGCACTGCATTTCATCGAGACTTGTGAGTGGGGGGCAACTAATATGGTAGGACCGCTGACATGGTGGCCCCCTCGAATCCAACTGGTGGCCAAGCTGGCAAAAGATGCCACTTGGACACTGCATTTGAAGAGACCCTTGGCCAGAGTGGCTCTCCCACAGTCGAGCCTCGATCGAGGTTGTGCCTCGCTTCTTGAGCCCCTTTGCCGGAGTGGCTCCTCCATGGTCAAGCCTTGATTGAGGTCATGCCTCGCTTCTCGAGACCCTTGGCTGGAGGGGCTCCTCCATGGTCGAGCCTCGATCGAGGTCGTGCCTCGCTTCTTGAGCCCCTTGGCCAGAGTGGCTGCCCCGTGGTTGAGCCTTAACCGAGATAATGCCTTGCTTCTTGAGTCCCTTGGCCAGAGTGGCTCCCTCACAGTCCAGCCTCGATCGAGGTCATGCCTCGCTTCTCGAGCCCCTTGGCCAGTGGCTTCTCCATGGTCGAGCCTCGGTTGAGTTCGAGCCTCGGTCGAGGTCATGCCTCGCTTCTCGAGCCCCTTGGCCAGAGTGTCTCCCTCATGATCGAGCCTTGGCCGAGGTTGTGCCTTGCTCCTCGAGCCCCTTGACTGGAGTGGCTCCCCCACGATCGAGCTTCAGTCGAGGTCATTTCTTGCTTTTCAAGCCCCTTGGCCAGAGTGGCTCCTCTATGGTTGAGCCCTGGTCGAGGCCGTGCCCTCGTTCTTCAAGCCCTTTAGCCGGAGTGGCTCCCTCGAGGTTGGGCCCCGGCCAAAGTTTGACTCTCCCGCTTGAGGTCGACCCCCAGTCAAAGTCAACCTCTTCCTCAAGGACATGTATGAATTTTTCAGGAGAATGCGGCCTCTCCTATAAGAAGCCTTAGGGAAGACAGACGGGAAATGTCAGCAGGTGGCACCACCACCTTCGCTAGAGCCCTGGCATGGTGCGAAGAGGCTGACATGCCTGAGAGGCGATGGCATGCTGCTAGGAATCTCAGAAGGTATGGCACCCCATCATGGCATGCCGACTATGACCTCTGCGAGATGGTGTTTCATCAGAGCACACCGCCTATGGAGGAGCGCCCCACCAGAGCTTCAAGCCCCTCAGTGCATAGTCGGCAACACCTGGGAAAGGGCACTCTACTCGGGGCACTGCACCCCTCTACCTACCATCTATGCCACCCAGAAGAGGAAGGTTTTGCCAGGAAATTCATACACTATAGCATCTGCCTCAAGGTCGGTGCTCTGCCAGGTCTCCCCAAGCATGGTAAGACAATGCCAGAGAAGGGTAGTATTCTATCAGAGTGTCAAGATCCATGGCATACCTCATGTACTCACCATGAAAGGAATGTGCACACCTCCAGGTTCCACTACCACCATCAGTGACAGGCCTTCCCCTCCTTCGGAGGGGGGGATGGAAAGCAGGCCTACCCCTCACCCACGGGGAAGCACCTAGAGGGGGCCAAGCTAGAACTCTGCACCCCGTAGGAGGGGCCACTCATCTATAAGAAACCAAAGGGGGGACTCCGATAAAGGTAAGCGAGAAGGGGCATGTAATTCAACAAGACTTGGAGCATATCCAGAATATAATAGGACTCCCTAGGGGAGTTCCAGTAGTTATGATGACCACTGCTTAAGCCCTCCTCGACCCTAACTCCCACTTCATCATTTTCTTTAAGATCTTTGAGAGTGGAGACCCCTTTAGAATCCATCGAGGATATGTTCTCCTTGATCGTCCACTGACTTGACCATCGAAGTGCCCCTACGAGAATCCCCGACCCAGGTCTCCCTTCTTTTGCATGACCGGGCACGTGCATTGGATGCCAAGCGAGAGAGCCACCACCCGATGCCATGTGAGAGTTGTAGGCCACGGTGATCTAGTCAGCAATAGTAATGATACATGATTATAAGGATCAAAGAAGTTTTCTTATATAACTTGTTTATTCTAGACTCACTAATATGACCTAATCGGCAATGCCAAAGATAAGTGATATTAATATCTTTTCTCTTTCTTTTCTTATTTTCAACTAGTAAAACTTTATCATTGAGTGAAAGAACTAAAAGAATATTAATAAATAAACCACTTCCAAAGAAATTATTAAAATGAGAAATGGAGCATCCACTGCTCTTTATATTAATTTCAAAATCTTGTTGTAATAACAAGGGTACAAAAATAATATTTCTAATAATATTTGAAAAATTTTGCTTGAAGATAATAATAACAGATAGGTGCCCACAGTTTTCTCTTGAAGGGCTTCACCACTCACACCATAAAGCCCAAAGTCACCCTTCTTCAAGCTCCCAATTCTTTGAAGTCCCTACAAAGACTTGCATATAGGAGACCCACATGCGGTATCTAATACCCATGAATCATAAGCTGAAGTACTCAATGACAAGTTAGTTTGTATCATGTACAAACCTTTTGATGCTCCATCAATATCAAGCTTTAGACTAGCAAGATATGACTTGCAGTTCTTCTTCCAGTATCCTTACTTGCCATAGTGAAAATAGGTTCCATCAATAGAAGGCTTCTTTGCCTTGTTTCTCTTCAAGATGCTTTTTTTAGGATTCCACCTTCTCTTTGAACCCTTCTTCGTTATTATTTTCTTCTTCCAATCAATTAGAAGATGAGCCTTATCTCCCTTAAAGTGGCTTTCAACTATCTTAAGCATGTTAAGCAGCTTAAGTAATGAAATGTTTAGTTTGTTCATGTGATAGTTCATGACAAACTGAGAGAAGAAATCAAGGAGTGACTGCAGGATCAAGTCTTTATTATGCTCTCTATCCATAACAAAGCCTAATTGATCTAATTGAGTGATTAAGTCAATCATCTTAAGACATGGGCTTGAATGGACGAGCCCTCAGCCATACATGCTCGAAATAATTACTTTGATATTTCATATCGGGTAGCCCTATTTTGCTCTTTATAAAGCTCTTCAAGATTGAGCAGTAAGGACCGAGGTTCCATTTCTTCATGTTGCCTCTATGACTTATTGCTCATAGAGACCAACATAATGCACTTGATAGTTAAACTATCATTCTACCATATTTTATATATGGTCCTTTTCTCCTCCATTGCATCATCTCCGATCGGATCTAGATAAGAAGAATTGAGGATGTAAGAGATATTCTCTTGAGTTAAGACAATTCTCAGGTTCCTTAACCAATCCACATTATTAGGACTGGCCAACTTATTGGCATCTAAAATATTCCATATGCTAAATTAGAAGCCATAATATTAATCTACACAAAAATAAAGAACAAAGTTAAGCAAACCACTCAAGATGATATACACAACTAGATAAGGACTTTTCAATCTAATTGTATCTTCCACTATTTTACTATGAATACTACAACCCTCACCTATAGTAAGTGAGAAACCCTAACAGGGTTTCTTTAATGGGGTTGAGATCCCAATTTCTCATAAATGTCGTGTTACACAACAAATATTTATGAGTTCAAGTGTTGCCCAGTGTAGCAACCCAAAAGGGAGGGTAAATTAGGTATTTTTAAAAATTTTAAACTAAAACAAGTATGTACTGAACTAATATGTTTGTGAAACAAGGTGCTTGTGTTTTGCCAAAGTAATTATATGCCCAATAAAGATATGTAGCAAAGTTAGTAAAATAAAGATAGAATAAATAAGAAAAATTAATAAGAAAGAGCAAGCAATCACAAACACAAAGATAAATAGTGGTTCGGTGCACACCAAGCACCTACATCCACTTCCTAAGCTACCCGTTGGGAATTTCTACTATAATCACCAAGATTATAGCCAACTTGTTTTCCAGGCTCACAAGTTAAAATCCCTTATTAGTTTTGTCACTTAGGCTCATCAACAACCTTTCCCTCAAGCCAACCCTAGGCTTGAATTCCAATTCATGTCTTGGAAGGGCCTAACCCTAGTTTCAATAGCCTTGAAACTAGTTACAATAATTAAAACCAAAGGTACAGATTAAGGCACAAAAATAAAACTCTCAAAAGAACATAAATAAAGTTGATTAAGCTCTTCTTGAATGATTGAGTTGTTTTCTTCTTCTTGAAAACTTTCAATGAATACTTTTGGATATTGATTTGAAGGCTCAATAGCAAGAATGAAGGCTTTTTCAGGTGGAATCTTCTTTAAGGCTCAGTCTTATCTTTTCAATAGCTTTTTCAAAAGATAAGATTTTGTCTCTTGTGTTTCTTCTTTTTCTCTTATGTCTTCAATGAGTTTGGTGAGTGATAAATACTTCAAAAATCTCAAAAAAACCATTTCTGACCATTGGAGTTGAGAATCTTGCCATTTTAGACCGTTTGAGCCAATTCTGAACTTCTAAAAATATAGCCATTAATGTTGTTAGAATCTATGAGTCGACCTGTGAGTCGACACTTGGGTCGACACTTGAGTCTTCATGAGTTGACACTTGGATCGACACTAGTATAATTATTTGAAAAATATGGTTCTGCTTTATTTCTGGTCTCAGGCTATGAGTTGACATATGAGTAGATACTTGAATCTTGTGAATCGACACTTGAGTCTTGTAAGTCGACACTTGAGTCAGCACTTGACAAAAAATCTTGGAGAGATACTATTCTGTAACTTCTTGTCTCAGGCCATGAGTCATTTTGTGAGTCGACACTTGACTCAACACTTTAGTGAAGTCCAAAAAATGATGTTCTATTCATTTCTGTTCTCAGGCCTTGAGTCAATCTATGAGTCGACACTTGAGTCGACACTTGGCATGCCAGCAAAAATTTTGCATGCTAGTCTTCAGAGGTATCGACACTTGCTTTCATCAGTCAACACTTGAGATTACATGAGTCGACACTTGGTTTGTGCCAATTTTAAAACTTTGTACCAAGCTTCGAAACTCTAAAAGATTATCCAATAAACTTCCAATTTCTTCTCCATAAAGATCAAAGTGATCAATTTCATGGCTTTTCAAGGTGAGAAGACTTCTAAACTTTGAAATTCATCTTGCATTTAAATGAATGACTTTGATACTTTTGTGACCTAGAATTCATAATTCCAATTGAAACATTAGTACAAAACATATACTCAATATTTTGTTATTCATCAAAATCAAGGGCTAAAGCTAGCAATCTCTTCCTTTTTGATGATGACAAAACTTTGAGTATATAAGCATTTGAATTCAAGTTTGGCTATTGTATTAAACTTTCACGTAAACATACATTCAAAGGCATTATAAATTGAATAAATTCATCAAACAAACTTCACAATTATCATCAAACAAAGTTCATAATGACATTCAGATGGAGATATATTATCCTTTTAGTTCATTCAACAATATTTGATGTGTCAGACAATGTTAAATTTTCTCATTTTCTACCCCTATCTTAAGTAGATTGTGAATTATTGAAAATTTTGGATTGTTACTTATTTAATCAATCTTATCTTATCTTACTCCCCCTTTTTGTCATCATTAAAAATTAAAAGGATTTTCTCCCCCTTAATTAGTGCGTTGGTCAAAATAGAATGTTAATAAGACAAAAAAGATGAGTAATAATAGGAAACATAACTTTCATGTATAGAAGAGTTTCAGTACAACAACAAAATCTCATACATAAACTAAAAATACAACATAGAGAGTACATGAAATGCAAACATATCATCTATGAGGTTACACCTCATCAGATGGAAACTCCAGAGCTACAGGTGCCATAATCCTGGCAACTGAAGGTCTAGGAGTCTTACGGGTCAATCTTCTAGTCCTAAGAGAAGGGCCAGAGTGAACTACTGTCCTAGAAGTCCTGGAAGTCCTCAGAGAATCTGTTGGAGTGAAGAAAGTGGAATCAGTCGCATGCTGAATATCAGGGGCAGGATCCGTAGCCTGAACAGAAGCATCCACTAAACCAACTAGAGGCTAATCCTCATGAACTGCATCACCACCAAGTATCGGATCATCACCATCATCTCGGGGAGGAAGAGGAGGTGGAACTGAGGGTCCAGGTGCAGTAGGAGGAGGCAACAGGGATCTCAGCAAATCTCTAATCTCAGCAAACCCTGCCTCCATAGCCTGTCTGATAGATGTGAACTCATCAATATAAGCTCTCAATCCGTGCAACTCAATCTGAAGCCTGCTAGTCCTGGCTGATATACTCATAATATCCTCAAGGATAGCAATGATCTGCTCCCTCAGTTTATCCTCGAATGCAAAATCTATTGTTAAAGTATACTGAGGAGCTAGAGTAGAAGGAGATGTAATAGGCTCTGACTCTGATCTATCAACTGGTGCTTGAATAGGAGTCATCTATGGAGTAGGTGTAGAAGGCCTCGCCTTTGTTGCCTGATCTCGTCCTGCTCATCAGTCTCCTAGCCTGACTCCCTCCTAGTCCATCTATCTGCTACCTTTCTGAAACCCATCTTGTGTAGTGATTTCTCCCCATAGGTATCTATATGCAGAATCTCTTTGGAGGCCTCACCCTCCAAGGGTATACCATAAGCTCTAAAGATACAGGTCAGACCCATCCCGTATGGTAAGCATAATCTCCTCTGGGCGGCTGCCTCACCCATCTGGTGAATCATCAACACAGGTAGGTGCCATCCGTTGAGTCAGGGTGACCATCAGCACCAGCTCCCGCTCTGTAATAAAGTCAAACTTGCCTATCTTCGAAAGCAGAATCTTGGCAATGATGTGATGCAGTAACCTCATCTCCATGGATAACTGACTGGCTAAGATAGTGGACACTCCTCTAATATCATCTCGCTCCAAGATACATCTGAATGTGGCATCCCTGTCTCTAACACAGTTAGCTACCAAACCTTGTAATGGGATCTCCCAAACTCTGCTAAGTGTATCAGGTGTGCCCAGAATCTGAACTCCCCTGACCTATGCAGTCCATCAGGCGTGACTGGAATCTGAACTCCCTTGACTTGTGCAGTCCATCTGATCCCGTCAGTAGCCATGCTGCCATAGAACTCCCACATCAAGTGAGGGTAATACTGCTCTCGCATAATGTAGAATGGTACCAACCTAGCAGCCCTCAGTAAATCTCCAATGACAAAGCCCTTCGAGTCCAGAAAAGGCAAATCAATCCTCCTCCCATAGGCAATAACTTTCCCTGCCACTCGTTCGACTATGGGGGACAGCTGCGGAGGGGTTGCCCTAGCTGCTGCTTGAGCCTCGAGCTCACCATGCTGCTTTGCTTGGTCTTGTCGAGCCTTAGACCTCCTTTCACTTAAGCTAGAATCTCCTCACTTAAAATGGGACCTCTTCTTGCAGAATGCCACTTGCTTTCTCGGACCCATTGCCACCAAAATCGCTAGAAATGAATGGGATTGAAGGGAGAAGATGGGGATTTAGCTAAAAGAGGAAGGATTGAGAGGAGGAAACACTATTTAAGGGTGATTGGAGAAGTTTGGGGACCACTAGAAAGAGACAAGAGTGAAAAAAGAATGGGAAAATGTATTCGATGATGCCGATACTTGCGATTTGCTCAAGTGTCGACACTTCGGTGAGTCAATACTTGGGCAAATTGCAAGTGTCGACATTTGTTCAAAAAGGTCAAAAAGTTCAGGGAAAAATCAGAAAGGTTTTTAAAAAATTGCCAAAAATCCAGGGGGGTCTAAGGATTATACTAAATGATATTTGAGAGGATTTTGAATATTTGAAGGAATCCAATGAAGAATTTGAAAGAGTTTCAATCAAAGGGATCAATGATACCTAATTCTTTTCTAATCATGCAAAACCTATCTTCACTAAGGGACTTAATGAAAATGTCTGCTAATTGTCTATCAGAACATACAAAATCAAGCATTACATCACCATTTTGCACATGGTCTCTTATGAAGTGATGTCTTATTTCAATGTATTTGCTTCTTGAATGTTGAACTGGATTTTTAGTTAAATTGATAGCACTTATGTTGTCACATCTTATGGGAGTTTTATTTAACTTGATGCCAAAATCTTTGAGTTGTTGTTTGATCCATAAGATTTGAGTACAATAACTTCCAACTGCTACATATTCGACTTCTGCCATAGATAGAGCAACTAAATTTTATTTTTTGCCAAACCATGAAATCAAATTAACTCCAAGAAATTGACAGGTATCATTAGTGCTTTTCCTATCTAGTTTATATCCAGCAAAGTCAGCATCAGAATAGACAATCAATTCAATTTATAAATCTCCAAAATACCATAGTCTAATATCAGTTATGCCAGATAAATATCTAAGAATGCGCTTTACAGCCAATAAATGAGATTCTTTAGCAGCAGACTGATATCTAGCATACATGCACATGCTAAACATAATATCTGGCATACTAGTAGTTAAGTACAATAATGAACCGATGATACCTCTGTATAATTTTTGATAAATATTTTTACCTGATTCATCTTTGTCATGTTTGCAAGAATGGCTCATAGGTGTACCTAATGGCTTGGTTGTCTCCATCACAAACTTCTTTAAGATTTCTTTTGTGATTTGCTTGGTTGATGAAGATCCCTTCTTTAGTTTGCTTGATTTGGAGTCGAAGAAAGAAGTTTAGTTCTCCAATTATACTCATCTCGAACTCTCCCTGCATAAGCTTGTCAAACTCTTGACAAAGAGTTTCATTAGTAGAACCAAAACTGATATCATCAATATAAACTTGTACTACTAAGAGATCATCATTTTTTCTATTCAAAAATAGTGTAGTATCTACATTGCCTCTAGAAAAACCATTTTCAAGTAGAAATTTACATAGCCTTGTTGGTTTTCTAGGGTTTTGATGGCACAGCAGAACACTGGATTTCAAAAAACTTCTTTCATGAAACTCCAAACAACTTGAAACCCTAAGCCCAAGATCCCTTATTCATTACAATTAATAAGTCATGCAATTAGGGTTTGGAAAAATACCTGGAATGCTAATTCCTTCTTCTTTCCACTAGGTACACAAGTGCATGCCCTCTAGAGGTGATCCACATAGGAATGGACCTAGGAAGCACTCCTTAATAGTTGGTTGCTTAAATCACTGGGACTCTTCTGATGGCCTTTCTTCTTTTGGCAGCCTCTCCTTTCTTGCTCAAACCCTTGCCCTTCAGTAGAACACTCTGAACCCTCTCCAAATCCTCTCTTCACTATCTTTTTCACTTTCTAAATCTCTTCCTAAACCCTTGTTTTAAAATGGTGGACTTGTCTTAAGATAAGACCTAAACTTTAACAAGGGATGGAAGTGACAAGGAGAGTGTTGCAGAGTGTAAGAATGTAAGAAAGAAAGGATATCAGAATCATAATGCCTTCGGCCTAAAGAATGAAGACTATAAATAGGAGATGGAGAGGCACCAATGATGGCTCTTCATCAGCCTTTGATCTGTCTATCAACAGATCAAATAAGACCCTTCATTAAGGAGTCTTATCTTGAAGCATCATGACTCTTCCTACGCCAAATGCCATAACCCTTCCTGCACCCAAAGACTTCTCCTGGTGGTTGGCCATTTGTCCTCATGCCATGTGGCATGTAACAAGTTGATAGGGGTCTTAAGATGGCGTGGAAGCAGACTTATCCAAGAGTCAAGTTCCTTCATTAAGAAGGACTCTTTGATTTAAATGTTGCGGTAACTAAGTGAAGGGTCGCAACATTTCACTTGCGCGCGCCATTTAATTTCACCGCCCATCCCTTCTTACAACCAGTAATAAGCTAGGACAAATATGCATGGGATAAGGCTAGGGATACCTTGTTTCATCTGGAAACAACTCCCCTAAGCAAGACTCTAGGTCCTTTTCTGTGCACCAATTGTGAAGAGTCGCTACTCTTCACTTATATGCCACCTTTCTCCATGCCATTTCCCATCTTTGACCAGTCAAAGGCCATGCAATATGGGTGTCATATGAAAGGGGATAAAGTGAAGTTTATCACGTTACAAGTGATCATAAGCAGAAGGATTCTTGGTCCTTCTGCACCACTTTGATTGCCGACCATTTCTTTTGGTGCCAAGAGTCCCATGCCCTTGGGACTCTTCGTATATGGCACATAAAATGTCCAAAAATTATCAGATAAAATCTGATAATTTTGTCCCACTCAGGACTTAACCCAATTTAGGCCTCCCAAAAATTGGTTAGTCCATTTAGCAACCTTTTAGACCCAATTCAATTGGGTTAGGAGTTAGGTTAGCATACACATGCTAGTGTATAATTTAGCTAACCAATTAAGATCCCATGATCCTAATAAAATGCTAATTGACTTCCTAGTCAATTTCCTAATATGTGTGACCCTTTGGGTTCCACATCTAGCTAGCAGTAGGTTTAGGTCCAAGCCAATTTGATCCAATCGAATCCGATTTGACCTAATTAGGTCAAATTGAGCTGACCTAAGTTGCCAATTCGAACTAGCTTTCGAATTGACTCATGAATTCAATCCAATTGATTCATGAAAGCCCACAAGATATGATTGACATTTAGCAACATGTCATGACTATCCAGAAGATGAGAAATTTGGTGAAAAGTATCAAAATACACTTCAGCAGAAAGTTACTGTACAATTCAATCTTTCGATCTCCCTATATCCTGATTAAGTGATGGGCATGGATAAATGTCAAACCCTAGCACTTAATCATTTTGAATCTCAATTTGATAATAAAGACTCGATCGATGAAAGATTATAAACACTATCTAATCTCATCCTGCTTTGATCAAAGACTTTCAAGTCATCATTTGAAGAAATCACGCGGGATAACTTCTCCTCTTACTAGGAGTGATCGATTCCTTGTTGACCTACTCATTACCTTTATACACAATCCACCATATCTAGAAATACCCCATACATGACTTAATTATCATGAGTGAGTATGCACCAAAATATAGGTTTATGTGCACAAGATACTATGGTAGTCTCAGGTGTAAGGATCACATGCACAACTCCCACTAAGAGAACATTCTTTTGACAAGTAAGTAAGACTTCCATTTGATGTTCTCTTGTCGGATCAGTTCAGTGGACTGATAACATAATGGGCACCCGCATCCTTGTATTAGTGTCTTTATACAAGTGATTATGAGACCAACCACCCTCTCCATCGAGCATACATAGGATGTGCTAGTCTTTCCAGATTCATCAATCCCCGAATCGATTATCCAACGACTAGGAATATTTTAGATTAGGGTTTATAGGAACTTAGGTCTCACCATTATGATCTCCATCATAAACCTAATTCTATTACCCTAACCTATGGGGTTCATCATAATTTTGATAAGATGCAGCAGTATGATGAATCAAAAGATGCCTTTTATTGATAAATAGTATCATACATGAGTTGGAAGATCACAGAAATGCCCTTACAATGATTGGCTTTAAGGGCACCATTCTTTCAAGACTTCATACCAAGCTCTTGGAGCTTGTTTTAAACCATACAAAGCCTTGTGAAGTTTAAGAACATGATTAGGATATTCACGGTTTTCAAAACTAGGGTGCTGTTCAACATACACTTCTTCAATTAAACCATTTAAAAATATACTTTTGACATCCATTTGAAATAATTTAAAATCCATAAAGTAAAGCAAAAGCAAGTAGTAATCTTATTGCTTCTATCTAGCAACCGGTGCAAAAGTTTTATCAAAATCAATATCCTCTTCTTGATTATAACCTTTAGATACTATTCTAGCTTTATTTCTAGTTACTACTCCATTTTTATCAAGTTTATTTTTGAAAACCCATTTGGTTCCAATTATTGAAACATTAGAAGGTCTTTCAACTAAAATCCAAACTCTATTTCTTTTGAATTTAATTAATTCATCTTGCATGGCATTTATCCAATTAGCATATTTTTTAGCTTCTTCAATTGATTTAGGTTCTATTTATGATACAAAATCTAAATAATCACACACTTTTCTTAGAGAGGAACGGGTACTTATCCCTTTCAATGGATCACCAATTATAAGTTTTTTCGGATGTCCATGGGCATACCTCCATTCTTTAGGTAAAGGCTTGGGTGTTGATGAAGCTCTAACTTCTTGTATTTGTTCTTCTTCAAGGTTTTGATCACCTTCTTGCTCTTTGGAATGTCCTTCATTGATGGTCATCTTTTTAATCCTTTGGATACTTGTTTCTTCATCAAGAGCATCTTCTTTTCTGGAAGATTTTTCATTAGTTTCATCAAAAATAACATGAATGGACTCTTCAACAAGAAGTGTTCTTCTGTTGAAGATCCTATATGACTTGCTAAAAGTAGAGTATCCTAAGAAGATCCCCTCATCTGACTTGGCATCAAATTTACTTAGGTTGTCTTTGCCATTGTTTAAAATGAAACAACAGCATCCAAAAGCACAAAAATATTTGATGGTTGGTTTTGTACCTTTTCAAAGCTCATAAGGTGTTTTCTTCAGGATCGATCAGATCAAAACATAATTTAAAATATAGCAAGCAGTATTTATGACTTCCATCAAAAAATATTTAGGTAACTCATTTTTATAAATCATGGTGCGTGCCTTTTCTTCAGGATCGATCAGATCAAAACATGATTTAAAACATAGCAAGCAGTATTTATGACTTCCATCCTTTTCTTTCTTTCTACTACCCCATTTTGTTGAGGTGTTCTAGGTGTAGAAAAATTATGATAAATTCTATTTTCATTGCAAAATATTTCAAAATCATGATTTTCAAACTCGGTACCATGATCACTATGCAAAAAGATAATTGAAACACCTTTTTCATTTTAAACTTTCTTATGAAACTTAATGAATGCAGAAAATATTTTATCTTTATGAGCTAAAAGTATTATCCATGTAAAATATGAAAAATCATCTACAATTACTGGACCATACTTCTTGCCTCCCAAGCTAGTTGTTCTAGTAGGTCCAAAGAAGTCCATATAAAGTAATTCTAAGGGTCTAGATGTAAAGAATACTCTTTTTGGTTTGAAAGATGATTTTGTTTGTTTTCCAAGTTGACATGCACTACAAATCTTATCCTTTTCAAAGGTGAGTTTTGGCAAATCTTTTATGAGATTCTTTTTATTCAATTTTAAAAGCAAATGTATACTTGCATGTCCTTGTCTACGATGCCAAAGCCAATTGATTTCATTGATCTTAGCTTTCATTGTCACCAGGCATTGACCATTTTGTATAGGTAGATCATCAAGATCAACCATGTAAATGTTTCCATGTCTATGACCAATGAACTTGATACCATTGTCATCAAGACTAGACACAATGCACATAGAAGATTCAAAAATCACTTTGAAACCTTTATCACAAAAATGACTTATACTAAGCAAATTATGTTTCAAACCATCAACAAGTAAAACATTATCAACATAAGTAGAGGGAATGATATGGACTTTACCAATACCGATAACTTTATCCTTTCTATTATCACCAAATATCATATTTTCACCATTTAAAGTCTCAAGAGATGTGAATTTCACATCTCTGGTCATGTATCTTAAGTAACCGCTATCAAGGTACCACAATCTCCTTTTATCCTTGGTTACAAGATACACCTACAAAAACAAATATGGTGGGAACTTTAGGTACCCAAGTCATCTTGGTTCCTTTAGGGTTAGTTGATGTGGTTCCTTTTGGAATCCAAACTTTTCTAACACTATTTAATTTTCTTTTATCACACACGTAAGATTTATATCCTAACTTATCACAAGCATAACATGTAATGCTAGATAATACATGTACAAAAGCTTTTTTGAAATACTTCTATTATTTTTGAGATTTAAAACCTAGACCTATTTTGTTGAAAATTGCTCTTTGGCTATTCAAAAGCATGTTAAGTTTTTTTGAATTATAGGTGAACTTTTCAACAAACGGTTTTACTTTTTCAAGTTCTTCTTTGTATTTCTTATTTTCTTGCAAAATTTCTTTGTTTTGTTTCATAAGTTTCTTATTTGTCACAAAAACTTTATCCTTTTTCAAAGAATCTTTTGCTTTCAAAAGATCTTCCTTTTTATTTTTCAAAGAGATAATTTGATCATTCAATTTTCTGTTCTCTTGAAGTAAGCTATCATTATTTATCAAAAACTTATCATTTGTTTTAGAAAGCTCCAAGTTTTTCTTTTTAATTCTTTGTTTTTCATTTTAAGTTTTTGATATTCTACAACAAGTTCATCAAAAATATCAGGTAATTCATCAAAAGTAAATTCATTTTCGGGTTCATATCTTACCAGTTCTTCATTTACCATGAAGCAGTGTTGGCTACCTCTTGTTGCTCTTCATCAATGCTTGAATCTTCACTCTCATTTCACGTTACCATCATCGCTTTTTTCTTAAATTTCTTTTTGGCCTTCTTGAGAGTGGGGCAATCCATTTTATAATGACCGGGCTTTTTACACTCAAAATATATTGGTTGCTCCCTTTCTTTCTCTTTTTCCTTCTCTTTATTAGGCTCTCCTCTTTGTGGCTTCTTCTTGTAGTTGAACCTCTTCTTTCTCATGAATCCTTTAAATTTTCTTGAGATGAGAGCTATTTCATCTTCCTCATCTTTCTCATCGGAGTCATCACTAGAATCCTTTTTGGTTATGGACTTGAATGTAATAGCCTTCTTTTTCTTCTCATTGTCCACCACTTTTTGCTTTAGGGATAGCTCGTAGGTCATAACTGATCCCAAAAGCTACTCAAGAGGAAGAGTGTTGATATCCTTGGCTTCTTCAATAGTAGTCACTCTTGGATCCCAAGATGATGGAAGAGAACTAAGGATTTTGTTGACAAGTTCAGCATTAGATACAACTCTTTCCAAACTCCTCATACCATTAACAATGTTAGTAAACCTAGTGTACATTTCATTTATAGATTCATTTGGTTCCATCCTAAATATCTCATAAGTATGGATGAGCATGTTAACTTTGATAGTCTTCACTTGATGTGTACCCTCATAGATAACTTCAAGTGTATCCCATATTTTCTTGGCGGAGGAGCAATTAGATATTATATAGAATTCACTAGGGTCTAATATACAAAATAATAAATTCATAGCCTTTGCATTAAGCTCAGCTTGCTTAATGCCATTCTCATTCCAATCTTCTTCTAATTTGGGAGTGGGAATGCTATTAATCAAGATAGTAGGCTGATGAGGACCTTTAACTATGGTCTTCCAAATATTGTAATCTATTGCTTGAATATAGATGTGCATGTGTGTCTTCCAGTATATGTAATTAGTGCCATTAAAGAGTGGGGGACGGTTTGAGGTTTGACCTTGAACAATACAAATACCAATTTGGGCTACCATTAGATCTTTGACTCAAGATCGCTAGACCTACACACTGAGTACCAAGCTCTGATACCACTTGTTGCCTAGTGTAGCAACCCAAGAGGGGGGGTAAATTAGATCTTTTTAAAAATTTTAAACTAAAACAAGTATATGCTGAACTAATGTGTTTGTGAAACAAGGTGCTTGTGTTTTGCCTAAGTGATTGTGTGCTTAATAATGATATGAAGCAAAATTAGTAAAATAAATACAAAATAAATAAAAGAAATTAATAAGAAAGAGCAAGCAATCACAAACATAAAGATATATAGTAGTTAGATGCACACCAAGCACCTACATCTACTTCTCAAGCTACCCTTTGGAAATTTTTACTATAATCATCAAGATTATAGCCAACTTATTTTTTTGGCTCACAAGTTAAAACCCCTTGTTGGTTTTGTCACTTAGGCATACCAACAACCTTTTTCTCAAGCCAACCCTAGGCTTGAATTTCAATTCACAGCTTTGAAGGGCCTAACCCTAGTTTCAATAGCCTTGAAACTAGTTACAACAATTAAAACCAAAGGTACAGATTAAGGCACAAGAATAAAACTCTCAAAAGAACAGAAATAAAGTCGATGAAGCTCTTCTTCAATGATTGAGTTATCTTCTTCTTCTTGGAAGCTTTTAATGAACACTTTTGGATATTGATTTGAAGGCTCAACAGTAAGAATGAAGACTTTTTCAGATGGAATCTTCTTTATGGCTCACTCTTGTCTTTTCAATAGCTTTCTTAAAAGATAAGATTTTATTTCTTATATTTCTTCTTTTTCTCTTATGTCTTCAATGAGTTTGGTGAGTGATAAATACTTCAAAAATCTCAAAATATCCATTTATAACCATTGGAGTAGAGAATCTAGCCATTTTAGACTGTTTGAGCCTCTGAACTTCTGAAAATATAGCCATTACTGTTGTCAGAACTTGTGAGTGATAATTGGGTCGACACTTGAGTCTTTATGAGTCGACACTTGGATTGACACTAGATATAATTCTTTGAAAAATATGGTTCTGCTTCATTTCTGGTCTTAGGCTATGAGTTGACCTATAAGTCGATACTTAAATCTTGTGAGTTGATATTTGAGTATTGTGAGTCGACACTTGAGTCAGTACTTGACAAAAATCCTGGAGAGACACTGTTCTATAACTTTTTATCTCAGGCCATGAGTCGTTCTGTGAGTCGATACTTGAATCTATGAGTCGACACTTGAGTTGACACTTGAGTTAATACTTCAATAAAGTTCAAAAAATGATGTTATGTTCATTTTTGTTCTCAGGCCTTGAATCGATCTATGAGTCGACACTTTGTGTGCTAGTAGAAATTCTGCATGCCAGTCTTTAGAGGTGTCGACACTTGCTTTCATGAGTCGATACCTGAGTCGACACTTGAGACTACATGAGTCGACACTTGGTTTATGCCAATTCCAAAACTTTGTGCCAAGCTCCAAAACTCTAAAAGATTGTCCAATAAACTTCCAATTTCTTCTTCATAAAGACCAAAGTGATCAATTTCATGTCTTTCCAAGGTGAGAAAACTTCTAAACTTTGAAATTCATCTTGCATTCAAGTGAATGACTTTGATACTTTTGTCTAAGGAATTTGATGTACCTGTGATCTAGAATTCACAACTCCAATTAAAACATTAGTACACAACATATACTTAATATTTTGTTATTCATCAAAATCAAGGGCTAAAAGCTAACATCAAGAGTAGAAAATTTTCTTTTCTAATTGCAATCCATTCAACTTTCAATATGACAGCTACCTCTAAGACACTTACAGCCTTGTGTTACATAACAAACAATAATGTCTTAGTTTAGTCATATGCTTTATTTTCATATTATCATGTTTGAATAATATTGCCCTTGTGTTGTACAACAAAGCAACACCATCAATCATGCTATAAAGCATTAGATGCACCAAGACAAATCTCACTCAAATCCTAGAGTAGGCCTTGTGTTATACAATAAACCTACAATAGTTTTTTATATGAATTTGGCATAGCATGAAGGAAGACATTTAGTAGTGTAATCAATCAGCATTTTCAATTCAAGGTCTAAATTAATCAAATTGGCCAGGTAAGTGAAGAGAGGTAGGAGGCCCCTGTGCTTGCCTTAGACACCAAAAATTTGGCCAGGTAAGTAATGGATCCAATCAAAAATCATATTCTCTTTACCTTCCTAGACCCACTTTTCTAGACACTAATTGATCAATCAAACCCTAAATAGATTTGCATTATGATTTTATAATACTATGACTAATTATAATTTTAAAGAGGGCTTTCATGGTCTCATGCACATCCTAATACTATAAATTATCTAATAGGCATATTACACCACAACATAATATGTGCCAAGTGTGTCATCATTCAAAGCAACCTTTACAACATAGCAGACATCCACTGCTATGTTAGGACAACCTTATTTTAGAATGATAACTGAATAATCTAAATTATTGACCCCTTGAGTGATTTTGATGATAACAAAATATTGGAGCATGTGTTTGTCTTACTAACAACTTTTCAAGTGCATTACAAGTTTTTGTAGGATGATCTTGGTGCCCAATTACAACTCCTACAACCTTGTCATATGTCATGTGTAATGTTGTAAAAGTTTCATGTATAGAAGAACCCAAAGAAAAATTGATGCAATATTCATAAAAAAGGGTTACTTCTATGTGTTTTTTAAGCTTAAAATTCTTTAGAATTTGTTGTTAGTTGAGTTGGAAAGTGTTTTGAATGATTAAGAGTTACTGGATGATTTTTGGAGAAGAGCTGAAGTTTTTATTGAAAATTCAACTCGAGCCAACTTATGTAAAGAGAGCCAACTCTAATCCATGGCACGGTTGAAGGATTCTGGCATGCAGAGATTCGAGCCGACTCATCTAGAGCTTCATTTCTTGAATCAGAAAGGCGAGCTGACCTAAAGGCAATTTGAGATGACTCAACCATTCAGTTAGGCATCTGAGTCGACCCTTCAGTAATCCTAGCCGACACCTCCAGAGTCCAGAGAAAATCAGTTCTGAGAGAACAGCCAAGAGAACCGACTCTACTAAGGCGAGTTGACTCCTCTATAGTACAACTTTGAAGACCCGAGGATCCAAGCCAACTCGACTGAGGCAAGCTAACTCAACCAGAGTAAGGAATCATCGACACTAAGGATCCGAGCCGACTCGATTATGGCGAGCCGACTCGACTAGAGTGAAGAATCAACTCTCTAAGGATTTGAGCTGACTCGAAGCATCCGAGCCGACTCGAACGTCGATTCCAGGCAAGTAATGGCTAGTTCCAAAACTTCATTTTTGAATTTAAAAAGTACTCAAATAATCAAATATCAAGTTCTAATGGTCTACAATGACTATATCCACCTAAGAAGAGTACAAGACTCTATAAATGAGGGATTTAGACAACCTTTGAAGAAGCTAATGCATGATTGAACATTAAATGAGCTTGTGAGAAAGAGAGCACAAAAAAAACATTCAAGTCAGCCTTCAAGTCTTCACTAACTCTAATCAGATGCTTGAAGCACTTATCGAGGAAGAAGAAGAAGCCATTGAAGTGCATTAAAATCATATTTAAAAAGGCTTCTCTTAAGCTACAACTGTAACCATCAGATAACTTGGATTTGCCATTAGTTGCTTACTTTCTTTTAACTCTTTTATAAGTTTGTGGGTTATTGGTGAGCCCTATTTAAAAATCAAGTGTGAGTTATTAGTGATCCCGTTTTAAAACTAACATTGTAAGGGTTTTTTATGAGCTCGATCAAAACCAAGGTTGGGTTCTTGGTGATCCTGTTCAAAACCAAGTTGGGTTCTTGGTGATCCTGTTGAAAACCAAGTGTTGGGTTTTGGATTGTGAGCCAGGTAAAATAATTCGACTGTATTCTGGTAGTGAATATAGTAGAAATCCTAAGTGGTATATTGGGTAGTGGACGTAGGAGCGAGGGTGCTCTGAACCACTATAAATTTGCTATGTTTGCATTATGCTTTTTTCTTTTTGTATTTGCTTTCGCTTTCAATTATTTGAAACACAATACCTCCACACTAAAGTAGATTTAAAAGAGCACATATCTATTCAAATTTTTTTTAAATTTCTAATTCACCCCCCTCTTGGAAAAGCTACTTGGATAACAACTGGTATCGAAGTAGAGTCTCTGAACTTATTTAGAGTAAAGATTAATGGCTCATCCCATGAGTACCTCTTTGGTCGAAGGCCAATCCACTAATAGATCTCTACTGTTCACTAGCATGAATTATTCTTACTAGAAAGCTAGAATGAAGATATATATCGAGCTATTGATTTTTAGTTATGGAAGGTCATTCTTAAGGGTCCACAAATATCCATGATTAAAGTTGATGGCATGGATGTCCCAAAACTTGAAGAGGATTGGGATGATCATGACATAAAAATGGATGAACTAAATGCCAAAGCCATGAACTTACTTTATTATGCTTTGGACACAAATGAGTTTAATCGAATTTCTATTTGCTCATCTACAAAAAAAATTTGGAATAAACTCGAAGTGACCCATGAAGGAACTTTCCAAGTGAAGACCTCAAAAATTAATCTTCTAGTACATAGCTATAAATTATTTAAGATGGAGCAAAATAAAACTATCTCTACCATGTTTTCATGGTTTATAGATATTATTAATAGCTTGAAAAGTCTTGGCAGGGTTTATTCTAATGCAGACTTAGTACAGAAGGTTCTAAGATCACTTACAAATAAATGGGACCCCAAAGTAACTGTCATCCAGGAAGCAAAAGATCTAAACACAATAACTCTGGATGAACTGTTGGGTTGTCTCATCACACATGAACGGCCATGCAGCATAGGAATGAAGATGATCAAAAAAAGAAGAAAACTATTGCCTTTAAAGCTGCATCGGAATCAAAGAAACATGATGAGGAATCAGAAGATGACTGCTCCTCCTCTGAAGATGACTTTAATCAACCCACAAGACAAGATTGACGTCTAGCAACGTGTCATGTCTACCCAGAAGATATGGAAATTCTGGTGAAATACCAAAACTACACTTCAGTAGAAAGTTACCGTACAATTAAATCCTTCGATCAGCCTGCACCCAAAATATAATTATGGATATGGATATATGTCAAATCCAAAATTATATCTATTTCTAGCTCAATCTTATATTGATGATTCAATTATCTTGATATTAGAAACCATCTCTAATATCTTTACTTTGATCAAAGATTCCCTGAATCATCATCCGATTGATAACAAGCTGGATGCAATCTCCTCTTACTAAGAGTGATCGATTCATTGTTGACCTACTCATTACCTTCATATCCAATTCACCATTCCCAGTATCAATCCTGTGCATGACTCAGTGTCATGATTAGGATTGAACCAAAGCATGGGTTCATGTACATAAGGTACTTATGGCAGTCTCAGGTCAAAGGATTACTTGTACCACTCCCATTATGAGAACCTTCTATTGACATGTAGCTAAGACTCCATTAGATGCTCTCAAGTTGGATCATATCAGTGAACTCATTCTCTAATGAGCACCCACATCTAATGAGCACCCACATCCTAGTATTAGTGTCATACACAAGTGACTGTGATAGCAGTCACCCTATTCAGTATACATAGGATGCGCTAGTCTTACCGGAAAACTTGATTCCCTACTCAAGGTTCCTTTGACTATGAATATTTTAGATTAAGGTTTTAAGACTTTAAGGTCTCACTGGTATGATCTCATCATAACCCTAAAATCATAGCCCTAATCTATGGGGTTCATCATATAATAATAAACACAGCGTATGATGAAAAATAATGCCTTTATTAGAATATTGTCAATTACAATGGTTTGGGAGATACAACATAGATTGGCTTGTAGGGCATATCCCTTTCAATCTCCCACTTGCATTAAAGCCAATCGCCTTTAAATTTTAATCCCATACACTCGAGGTGGCGATCAAACTCTCGCTGTGGTAGAGCCTTAGTGAATGGGTCTGCTACATTGTTCTTTGTAACAACTATATTTATGTAGACATCTTGTCTTTCTACTATTTCTCGGATGAGATGGTGCGTCTCAGAATGTGCTTGGACTTATGATGAGCTCTTGGTTCCTTAGCTTGAGCAACAGCTCCAGTGTTGTCACAGTAAAGTGGCACGGGGTTTTCAATCTCAGGAACAACACCCAACTCTGTGATGAACTTCTTCATCCAGACTGCTTCCTTGGCGGCTTCACTGATAGCTATGTATTCTGTCTCTGTGGTTGAGTCAGCTACAGTCTACTGCATGGTACTCTTCCAACTCATTGCTCCACCATTTAGGGTAAAAACATATCCCGAAATGGATTTGATGCGGGACAGGGATTGGACTGGATCGCTGGTGAGTATGAAAGTCACCAGGGATTAGGATTTGCAAAGGAGGAAAGAAGAGGGTGCAGGGTTAAGATAAAATATTGGGGTTCACATAGATTCCCCAAGAAGAACAAGCACATAGCAAAGGGGCTCACACAGATGCCCTAGAAGAACAAGCACATAGCAAAGGGGCTCACATAGATGCCTTGGGCTCACACAGATGCCCAAAATCAGGGATCACACAGAAACCCTGGGAAGATGGAGAAGGGATCATACAGATACCCTAGGAGCACACAGATTCTTCACACAGAACAATAAAAATTTTATTCATCCATCCTCCTGTTACAAAAGGCTGAGGGTGGTATTTATAGATTTTCCAACCCTCATTTGAATTTGAATACAAGATAAAAAGATAAGAACGAATCAAATTCAAATATAAGATAGGATAAGATAAGCCTATCCATATATCAATCATAACCAACCAAATCCTAAATCAAATTCAAATATAAGATAGGATAAGATAAGCCTATCCATATATCAATCCTAACCAACCAAATCCTAATTCAAATTTTAAACAAAAGATAAATCCTAAATAAATTTATTCCAAAAATGCTTCAAGATCTGTGCCACTCCAAGAATTATGCTTGCTCCAAGATCCGTGCTTGAGATGTCCCCATCAGGATTTGCTATCATCAGGGTCTGATTGAAAACTAGAATAAGAATAAGCTTCTAGTTTAAGATCAGAACCACCATAAACCAGAAAAATATCCTTAGTCCTTCTCAGGTACTTAAGAATATTTTTAACTGCTTTCCAATGATCCTCTCCTGGATCAGCCTGAAACCTACAGACAATGCCTAAAGCATATGCCAAATCAGGCCTGGTACATAACATGGCATACATTATGGACCCTATTACCGAAGCATAAGGTATAGAATTCATTCTATTTCTTTCTTCAGGTGTCTTAGGAGACATCCTTTTAGAAAAATGTATGCCTTGACTCATAGGAAGATAACCTCTTTTACTTCCATCCATGCTGAATCTTTTCAGCACTAAGTCAATGTACCTAGATTGGGATAAACCTAGCATCCTCTTAGATCTATCTCTATAGCTCTTAATACCTAGTATATATGATGCTTCTTCCAAATCTTTCATGGAAAATTGGTTTGATAGCCAAACCTTGACTGATTGTAACATTGGGATATCATTCCCAATGAGGAGTGTGTCATCTACATACAGAACCAAGAAGACTATGGCACTCCCACTAGTCATCTTATAAACACAAGGTTCATCCACATTTTTGATAAAACCAAACCATTTAATAGTTTAATCAAAGAGGATGTTCCAACTCCTTGAAGCTTGCTTTAATCCATAAATGGATTTTTTTAGCTTGCATACTTGATTAGGTTTATTCTTTGAAATAAAATCTTCTAGCTGTGACATGTAGACTTCTTCCTCAAGGAAACCATTGAGGAATGCAGTCTTCACATCCATCTGCCAGATCTCATAATCGTGGTATGCTGCTATAGCAAGTAAAATCTGAATAGATTTGAGTATGGCAACAGGTGAGAATGTTTCATCATAATCAATTCCCGATTTTTGTCTAAAACCTTTTGCCACTAATCTAGCTTTATAGGTTTCAACTTGGCCATCAGCTCCAATCTTTTTCTTATAGACCCATTTGCACCCAATTGGATTAACACCTTCTGGTGCATCGACCAAAGACCATACTTGGTTGACATACATAGAGTCTATCTCGGATTCCATGGCTTCTTGCCATCTATCTAAATCAGTACTCAAGATAGCTTCCGTATAGGTCAGAAGTTCATCATTTTGAGTGACTTGGGCTTCATTATTTTCAATAATAAACCCATACCTCTCAGGTGCCCGTGGCACTCTATCAGATCTACGGGGAGGAGTTTTGTGGTCTGGTTCTGTCCTAACTATATGTTCTATAGATTGAGAATTGTCTATCTGTGTTTCTTGTACTTCTCCAAGTTCAATAGTTCTACCATTGCCCTTTTCTAAAATAAACACTTTTTCCAGAAAAGTGGCCTGTCTGCTGACAAAAATCTTTTGTTCAGTTGGAGGGTAAAACAGATATCCTCTACCCTCTCTAGGATATCCTATAAATAGACATTTGTCTACTCTAGGTTCCAACTTATGTCCAAAATTTCTTTTAACATAAGCTGGACATCCCTATACCTTAAAATATTTAAGATACGGCTTCTTTCCACTCCAAGTTTCATATGGAGTACTAACAACGGATTTAGAAGGTACTTTGTTCAGAATGTAAACAGCAGTTTCTAGGGCATGACCCCAGAAGGAAATGGATAAATTTGTGAAGCACATCATGGATCGTACCTTATCTAATAAGGTGCGATTCCTCCTTTCAGCTATACCATTTAGCTGTGGTGTATATGGAGGGGTCCATTCAGAAAGAATTCCATTAACTTTAAGATAGTTTAAAAACTCCGTGGATAAGTATTCTCCTCCTCGATCAGATCGAAGAACTTTAATACTTTTCCCGGTTTGTTTTTCGACCATACTTTGATACTCCTTAAATTTATCAAAGGCTTCAGATTTATGTTTCATAAGATACACATATCCGAAACTAGATAAATCATCTGTAAAAGTGATAAAATATGAGTATCCACCTCTGGCCTGAGTTGTCATTGTACCACATACATCAGTATGTATAAGTCCTAATAACTCAGTTGACCTTTCTCCATGTCCAGTAAATGGAGTCTTGGTCATCTTATCCATGAGACATGATTCGCAAGTTCCTAATGATTCATACTCATAAGGATCAAGGAATTTTTTCTTGTATAACTTGCTTATCCTAGACTCATTAACATGACCAAGTCGATGATGCCAAAGTAAAGTATCATTAAAGTCTTCTCTTTTTCTTTTATTATTGACAAGAAAAACACTATCATTGGAAGAAATAGTTAAGAGCCCATTGCTAAATATGCCAGAACAAACAAATTCATTAGATAACATTATCGAGCAACCAGTGCTCGTTACATCCATTACATATCCTTGTTTTAATAACAAGGGAATAGATATAATGTTCATAATAATCTTAGGCATACAATAACAATTTTCTAACTCCAAGATCTTCCCTGAAGGCAACTTCAAAATATAGGTCCCTACAGCTTCTGCTTCGATGATATCACCATTAGCACCATAGAGATTGAAGTCACCTTCCTTCAATACTTTAAGCTTGTGGAGGTCCGGCAAAGATATGCATATATGGTAACCACAAACGGTATCCAATACCTAAGTATTTGATATAGATGAATTTAATGTCAATATAGCATGTATCTCATACATACCTTTTGGTACATCTGATGCACCAGGCTTCACAGTTGCAAGGTAAGCCTTGCAATTCCTTTTCCAATGTCTCGCTTTGCCACAAAAGAAACAGGTCGACTGTTTGGAGGCCTTCTTTCCTTTCTTATTCTTATTGTTGCCACTCTTAGGGTTTAGCCTCCTATTAAAACCTTTTTTGCCTGATTTCTTCTTATTGGTCCTATCAACAAGAAGAAGTGGAGCCTTTTCTTTCTTAACATGGTTCTCTGCTGTTTTTAACATATTTAACAGCTCAGGCAAGGAAGTGTTCAGTTTGTTCTTGTGATAATTCATGACAAACTGAGAAAATGATTCTGGGAGTGATTGCAGGATTAAATCCTGGTTCAACTCCCCATCCATGATAAAACCTAATTGACCCAATCTGGTGATTAAGTCAGTTACCTTCAGAACATGATCCAGAATGGATGTTCCCTCTATCATCCTTGCACAGAATAACTGCTTAGATATTTCATATCTAGCAGTTCTACTATGTTCTCCATAAAGCTCTTTTAAATTGAGCATTATGGATTGAGTATCCATGCTTTCATGCTGTCTCTGTAACTCATTGGTCATAGAGGCTAGTATGATACACTTGACAGTAAGAGAGTCATTCTGCCACATTTTGTATGTGGCCATATCTTCCTCTGTGGCATCATCCCTTAGTGGATTAAGACTAGGGGTATCAAGAATATAAGAAAGTTTTTCTGAACTCAGCATAATCTTTAAATTTCTCAACCAGTCCACATAGTTCGGACAAGTCAGTTTGTTGGTATCTAAGATACTTCGCAGTGATAATGAAGATGCCATTTATCTACATTTAATAAAGAACAATACATGAGCAAACAACCATGAAATGACTTACATAATTAAATTAGGTCTTCAATTTAATTATGTCTCCCACTATTTTATAAAAAATCATAGCCCTCACTATGATAATCGAGAAGAACCCTGATCGGTTTTTCTTAGTGAGATTGAGATCCTAATAATTATAAAAGATATTTCAGAAAACATAACAAATCTTTTATAAGCTCAAAGGTAGGAAGCTCTTCCAATTATATCTCATATAATTCTCAAGAAGTAACTTGGCCTCTAGAACATTATTAGTCTTGCAGAAAACACAACAAACCATAATGGTCTAGTTAAGTCAAGACCCTTTCATTTCTATACAGTCAATACTCAAATATAATGCCCTTGCAGATAACACAACAAAGCATTATACTGAATATACTGTAAGCATATCTATGCACTAGACTAGTATTATGTCAATCACCATATTAGGGCTTGCAGATAACACAACAAACCTAATGTGGTTCATAACACAATAATGATCCAGCATGAAGGAAGGCCAATATATAGTATATTTAACACTAAGCATTTTAGTCAAGATTTAAATTTAATCAAATCAGCCAGGCAAGTGGAAGAGATGTGGGAGTTCCCCCGTTGCTTTCCTAATCACCAATAAAAATTGGCCAGGTCAGTCAACGGAACCAATTAAAAAACCACAATTCTCTTTACCTTCCCAGAACCACCTTTCTAGACACCGAATGATCAATTGTACATCATGACTAGTGATGCTTATTAGTTAAATATACTAAGACTTAATATAATTTTTAAGAGGAGGGATTTATAAATTTCTAGCACATCCTTATAGAATGTATCACAATCAACATATCACTCTTATAAATAAACAAATATGTGCTAAGTGTGTCATCATACTAGGATAACCATTTACCACATAATGAATCCACCATTATGCCAGGGCAACCATATTTCAGTATGATGACTTCAAAACTAAACATATCTTTATAATAATTAGGGTTTGAGTGAAAAATCCTAACTAGTGACATACATCAAAACATATATGCAATCAAAGATATGCTAAGTGTAGTAACATATTAGGATTTAAAAACCCTAAGATGTGACATACAAACTATCATAGATTATAGTCCTAATTAAGGTGGTTCTGATATCACTGTAGGGTTCCGGTGCAATGCAGCGGATGGGTAATTTCAAAAATTGAAATTAATATGCACAAAAACCCTAAAATAGGAACTCCTTAATAAGACTAGAATGTATGAAGATAAACATTTCTATGCAAATTGAATTAGAATACCAACCTGTAATCGCTAATTCCAATTTACGAAGACTTAAAACTTGAAGATCGATAGGCTATTTGAATTCACCAGGCGTCCAAGTGTCCGCCCTCCGATGGTGATCCACACAGAGCAATGATCAAGAACACTATCTTCTTGTCCAATGGTTCCTCCTATTGAGTTTTTCTTCCTAGAACTCAATTCTTTGGATTATGGCTGGAATTCTTCCACACAAGAGGTTGCCTTCCTTTCTTTTATCTCTTCTCCTCCTTCCACTAAGACCTTGACCCTCTAAGACACTCTTGTCTTGAAGATAAGACTTTGTCCTAAGGGGATTTAGACTTGTCTTAAATTGGAGGAGAAACTAAGACAAGAATGTCTTAATGTAAGAAAGAAGGAATAAAATCAGAACTCCGTCTTTCCTTTACCGTCAGAGACTTTCGCTCTTGTTCTTGTTCAGTAACAGAGTTTCGACAGAGATGTACTCTGTAAAGGAAACAGTGCAAGAACAAGAAAAGAGAGAAAGAGTCTTTAGGAGAGGAAGAAGAAAAAAAATTACAATTACGGAGTTCTGATTTTCCTGACCCCTTAAATAGATTTTAGAGAGGCGCCCACACAACTCTCCATGAAAAACTTCTCACGCCCTTTCTCATTTTCTCATGCCCCATCCTTCCTTCTCACGGCCCTCCGGATAAATCCCATGGCTTTTCTTAAATGAAAAATCATGATGTTTTTAAAAGAAAGGAGTCGCGACTTTTAATCTCCGAAGAGATGTTATTTCGCGCAACCGGGAAGCAATGAATGCTTTCTGCCTTTCTCAAAAAAACATCAACCCTTGGATTCCAATCCAAGGCGGGACAACTGAGGCGCTAAAAGAGAGAAGGAATGCCACCCCATCTTAATTCATCGAAGAATTAACTGGGCACGCCAAGAGTCCATGCGCCCATGGACTCCTCCATTTGGCGCGCCAAGAGTCCATTAGCGAATGGACTCTTGGCATTTTGGCATGCAAAGGCTAAGAAGCGGGTGGGGGGCTAGCCTAGATACCTGGTTAGCCAATAGGGTTAGCCATAATCCCTATAACCTCACTTAGGGTCTAATTAGATCCAATTAGAACCCAAATTGAACCAATCTGGAACCCTAATTCGAATAATTTTCGAATATAAGCTAGGATTTGCAACACCTGCTAGAGTGTCATCATGCAAAGATGATTTAATTATAAAATTAAACCCTTGATCAATTCTCTTAAGTTTGTGTGACCCATTGGGTTCCACATCTAGCCAGCAGTGGGTTCGAATACAAGTTGACCTAATTTGATTTGAACTCTTTCTAATCGATTTAGGTCAAATTAGGCTTACCCGATTATGATCAATTAGGACTCTTCCCAATAAGTGATCTGATGTAGAACAAAGAACAAAGAAGCGTATGCGGAAGTAAATTTAGGATTAATTTCTCTTTTTTTTTTTTATATTTCAGAAATTGGCTTTGACTCAAAGTAAAGCTAAACTAAGCTAAAGGAAACTAGGTAAGGATTGAAAGCACAATTTAGATGAAACTAAATTATCAGAGTAGTTCAGAAGTAACGGATCGCTGGGGGTTGAGAAACTCCCAGACCTTGGGTTTCGCTCTGAACTTTCAACAGGACAGAAATAGAGAGGAGAGATGGTTTACCAACCAGACAGTGATCTTCTCAGAATTTGGGTGGAAGAACTCTCTCGAGCAGATTGTGGGATCCTCGGAGTCGGCTATCTTCGCAATGGATCCTCCAATACTGGTCGTGTGGTTTGGTCGGCTTCTCCTGGACTCAAGATCTGGGAAAGAAGAGGAACAAGTGATGGAATTCAGATACTCAAGAAAAGACTTACCAGGTTGAAGAACTTGAAAGCTGAAGTTGCTGAAATCAGGATTCTCCTGGAGGCTGATCTGACTTCCTCTTAGAATTGCTGTAGATCTGAAGTATCTGAACTAGAGCTGGATGCTGGTGGTCAGCCTGGACTTGGAGAGGGTGGCCGTGAGAGGTGGGATAGGCTAGGACTTGGTGGAAAGAGAAGGGTGATGGCGGCTAGGGTTTGGGAGTGGAGTGGCTAACCTAGGGTTTGGGTTTTGGAGATCTCACACCTCCTCAAGGTTCCTGGGGAACCCGGATTTACTCCCTCACGGAGCTCAACACCTGGATGCAAGTGCGGAAGAGAGAAAACACAAAGTTTGCTCACAAAAAAAATTTGGTTTCATTCATCTGATTGATTTAAACTTACAATAGGGGTTTAATTTATAAGGCTTTACAAGGGAGTAGGGTTTTACATCTTCCCATGTGGGACTAAAGGAGGGGATCTACAAATCAGGATAATCCATACACATATGGTTGGCCAAGGTACCAAAAAAAATTGATTAGGGTTATAAAAGGCAGGTAGATGGCGCCTCCTTGCTTGGATCTTCAAGAGAATTTTTTTCCTTCCATGGATCAACTCTTTTGGACTCCTCCTTTTCTTCCTCCCTAAGTCAAGGTCCTTCCCATCTTTGTTTTGGATTTTTTTGGCAGGTAGTGGGCGCCTCCTTGAAGTTCTCTCCAAGAGAATTTCTTCCCATTCTTACTTTGGTTCTTTTGGGAAAGTCTTGGCCGCCCCCTTGATTTGTGGACTCCTGGTGGATTTCTCCTCATCTGGCGCATGAGAGAAGGAAGCTGCTATCTGTGGAGTGGGGACCAAAGGCTGCTGGATGTAGATATGGCGCCCCCTGGACTCAGGCGTATGGCTGGGAGTGTGGCTGGGAGTGTGGTGCCCACTTGCTAGGCCTTGGGAGAAAATGTAACACCCCAGGTTGAAACCCTATTCCACTATTGAGTCAACATGACTCAATAAAATAAAATGCAGGTAATGTAGACTCAAGCTAAATTGAGTTGATCTAGTCAACTCTTATTACAAACCAAAAACCCTAATTCTTCGACAAGGTTAATCAGAGATCCAGATGGAGCTCTGAAGTCTTCTTCTGAGTCTGGTGCCCGCACCAATTCTCCCAGGGTGGGAGGAACTCGACCCTGTCGAGTATGGATCAAGTTGGCTCTGTTATCTCTCCAAGAGGTCTGGGTCCAGCTCTTGTAACTCTTCTCGGGAGATCCAAGAGTCATCAGAATCTGGCCTTCCTAGCCAGCGGACCAGGTATCTTTGGTATCCTCGATTACGAGTAGAGATAACCTGATCATCCAGGATCTTTTCAATCTGCTCTTTCCTCACAGGCCAATTTGTTGGTGGACACACAGGGTCAGGTTCACTCTCAAGAGCAGGATTAGGTTCAAAAGCCTCACTGGGAATCACAGCTGGCTCCCTATACTCTACTAGGTCTGTAATGTTGAAAGTGGAGCTAATGCCTAGTTCTGGAGGCAACTCGAGCACATAGGCATTGGATCCTACTCTCTTTACCACTCTAAATGGTCCAGCTCCCCTATCATGTAACTTTCTAACGGTTCCAGGAGGAAACCGTTCAGGCCTTAACCTAATCATTACATAGTCTCCTTCGTCAAAAGTTTTGACTCGTCTTTGAGAATCAGCCAATTTCTTATAAGTTTCATTACTTAAATTTATTTTGGCTTGAATTTCTTTATGCAAGTCTTTTATATGCTGTGCAAAAACTTCGACAGACTCGGAGACCCGTGTGTGGACTGGTAAAGGAGCTAGGTCAAGAGGTGTGTGGGGTTTGTAACCATGCACAATCTCAAATGGACTCTTACCCGTAGACCTATTGACCGAGTCATTATATGCAAATTCAGCTCTAGGTAAGTACAAATCCCAGTTCCTAATGTTTTCACCAACAAGACACCTTAGCAGATTGCCTAAACTACGGTTCACTACTTCGCTTTGGCCGTCAGTCTGGGGATGATAGGCAGTTGAAAACTTAAGTTTCGTCCCTAACTTATGCCAAAGGGTTTTCCAGAAATATCTGGTGAACCGAACATCCCTATCTGAAACAATGGTCTTGGGTAGGCCATGGAGTCGAACTATCTCATTAAAGAACAGGGTGGCTACCTTAGATGCATCAAATGTTTGGGAACAAGGCAAGAAATGGGCCATCTTGGAAAATCGGTATACTACAACACAGATAGAGTCATGCCTCCTCTGGGTCTTAGGCAAACCTAACACAAAGTCCATGCTCACATCTTGCCAAGGACAATCTGGGACAGGGAGTGGGGTATAAAGGCCGGTGTTCTGTTTTCGCTGTTTGGCAACAGCGTAGGTCCGACACCTAGCCACAATGTGTGCTACATCTCTTTTTAAGCTAGGCCAGAAAAAATGGTCTTCAATAGCCAGGGTGGTCTTATCTTTTCCGAAATGGCCAGCTAAATCTCCAGCATGAGTTTCCCAAATCAAGAATTCCCTAAGAGAGGTTCTAGGGATGCAAAGCCTATTCTTAAAGAACAGAAAGCCATCTAAAAGGGAATAATCCTTATGTTCACTAGATGGTCCTTGAGTTAGATCCTGGTATACAGTCTTGAAATCTGGACACGACTCATATTCTTCTTTGATTTGCTCAAACCCTATGACTTCAGCCCTAACAGAATTCAACAACAAAGATCGACGACTAAGGGCATCAGCTACCTTATTTTCAGACCCAGCCTTCTTATTTTCAGACCCAGCCTTATGCTTCAAAACAAAAGTATAGGACTGGATATACTCTACCCACTTAGCATGCCTAGGGTTAAGCTTCTTCTGAGAATTCAAGAATCTAAGAGCCTCATGGTCCGAAAATAGTACAAATTCTTGCGGTAGTAAATAATGTCTCCAGTAACCTAAAGCTTGCACTACCGCATAAAATTCCTTATCATAGGTAGAATACCTAAGCTTAGCATCATTAAGTTTTTCACTAAAGAATGCTACGGGATGGTTCTCTTGGCTTAGGACTCCACCTATACCTACTCCTGAAGCATCACAGGCAACCTCAAATACCTTTGAAAAGTCCGGTAGTCTCAAAATGGGTGCCTGGGTCATCCTATCCTTAAGATCTAGGAAGGCTTTATGGGCTGCTATGGTCCACTGAAATTCTCCCTTCCTAATGCAGTCTGTGATAGGAGCAACTACGGTACTAAACCCCTTGATGAATCGCCTATAGAAGGTAGCCAAGCCATGGAAACTTCTGACTTCATGCACACAGGTTGGCTCTGGCCATTCTACTATGGACCTAATCTTTTCAGGATCGGCAGCCACGCCGTTAGGGGTTACAACAAATCCAAGGAAGATAATCCTACTGGTCATAAATTCACACTTTTTGAGATTACCGTAGAGACTATCATTCCTCAAAACTTGACAGACTTGTCTAAGGTGGCCTAGGTGATCTGCAGGGGTCTTACTATAGATCAGGATATCATCAAAATAGACCACTACAAACTTCCCTATGAAAGCTCTAAGTACTTGGGTCATAATCCTCATGAAAGTACTAGGGGCATTGGACAACCCAAAAGGCATAACAACCCATTCGAAGAGACCATCCTTAGTCTTGAAGGCTATTTTCCACTCATCCCCTGGTCTAATCCTAACCTGATGATAGCCGCTCTTGAGATCAATTTTAGAAAAAACCATGGCACCGGCCATCATATCAAGCATGTCATCTAGTCTAGGGATGGGGAACCTATACTTGATTGTGATTTTATTGATGGCACGACTGTCAACACACATCCTCCACGTGCCATCCTTCTTCGGGGTTAGAAGTGCAGGGACTGCACAAGGGCTAAGACTCTCTCTAATGAACCCCTTCCTCAACAATTTGCCAACCTGCTTTTGCAGTTCTTTATGCTCAGATGGATTCATCCTATAATGGGGCAAGTTGGGTAAAGTAGCTCCTGGGACTAAATCTATGGAATGCTGAATATCCCTAAGAGGTGGAAGGTGGTCTGGCAGATCCTCGGGAAAAACATCCTCAAATTCTTCTAATAAAGGCTTAACTTCCTGAGGAGGCTCTGAGGGTGTAGGAGTCCTAAGTTCCTTAGCAGTCAACATCCAAATGGGTGAACCACTATGAATTTCTTGTTCTAGATCCTTGGCACTAATTAGGTTCACTCCAGTCTTCATTTCCCTAACCTTACTGGTTCCTTTAGCTACCTTGTCCTTAGGAGGGACTGAATGAATTATGATTTTCTTTCCATTGAAACTAAAGACACAGGTGTTGGATTTTCCTAAGAGGGTGGCATCATGATCATACAACCAAGGTCTTCCAAGAATTATACTGCTCACCCCCATGGGCAAGACATCACACCAAATCTTCTCTTGATAGGATTGCATTTGGATTTGGACCTGACATCTAGACTGGATGGGCATAGAGGTAGAGTCTACCCAAGAAACCTTATAGGGGTTGGGGTGGGGAACTAGGGTTAAGCCTAACATTTTGATTGTGCTAGTAGAAATGGCATTCACACAGCTCCCACTATCTATGATGATTTTACAAACCTTATCCCCTAGTTTAAGGAAAGTGTGTAGGATGTTAGTCCTACACCAATCTTCCTGAACTTTAGTCTGGGACAGGATGCATCTCACAACCCCTAAGTGGTCAGACTCAGTGGATTCTTCCTCTCCTTCATACTCATCAACCAAATTCATTCCAACCTCATAAACTTCTTCTTCAAACTCCTTATTAGGCTCGGAATTCTCTTCTCCTCCCTCTTCTATATATAGGGATCTACGAGGGAACTGGCTAGAAACATGACCTACCTTATGACACTTAAAACAAGCTATGGCTGTGCACTGATTTGAGATATGACCGGGCTTCTGGCACTTAAAACAGACGATACTAGGGGTTCTCTGGGTGTCAGGTGCCTTACCTTTGTCCATGGGCCTAGGGGTGGGGATACCCTGATTAGGCTTGCTAGGGGTAACCTGGCTAGGTCCATTTCTTGGGATTGGGGCACTAACCCTAGATGGCATGGGTCCTCTCTGAAACTTCTCAGTGTTCAGTGCAATCTGATAGTCTTGGTCTAGGTCAGTAACCTCTCTCAGAAACAACTCTCTCTTAATATCTTCCCTAAGCCCAGCCCTAAATCTAGACAAAGTGACATCATGGGCTTCACTCACATCACATCTCATTAGGTATTCATCAAAGGTGGTTATGTAGTCTGAAACAGATCGGTTCCCTTGTTTCAAAGTCTGCCATTGGTCTAACAGATTTTGCTGGTATGAAATGGGTAGGTACTTGTCTCTAAGTTTCTCTTTCATACCCTGCCAAGTGATTATGGGCTCTACATTTCGTCTTCTAGTGGTCAGCTCAATGTTTCCCCAGTATAACCTAGCTTGACGTATTAATTTTATCTTGGCAAACTTGAATTTCCTCTCCTCAGACATGGCATACCACTCAAAGTACTGGTCCATCTCACCCTCCCAATCAGAATACACCTTAGGATTTAAGCTACCATCAAAAGTGGGTGCATCTAACTTGATGTTCCGAATGAACCTATCATCTCTATCCTCAGGTTCTGGGTCAGGCCTCCTATGATTAGGTTCAGGATCTCGGTATAAAGGTCTTCAAGGCTCTTGGTGTGGGTGAGGTTGAGGCACATTAAAATCTGGGTCAGGAGTCCAATTCCGATGCCTAGGTTCCTCAAGTACTTGGACTCGATCCCTAAGCTGGGCAAAATTCTCATTCATATCCTGACTTAATTTGTTCATACTCTCAGTAAGAGCTCTAACCATGGCCTCTAAATCAGGTTGGGTTTGACCAGGTTGGTAGGGTACTCTATTCCGGATAGACATGATGCAATCAGGCACACAAAATGAGACTCAATTGAACGACTACGGGCTAACTAGACCTAGAGCCCAAACTAGGTGCCCAATCAGAGTGGCAAGCTAGCCTGTAGTAACTCAGGACTCAGCCAGGCAGGTGTAAGGGGAGTGTTAGGTCCCTGAATGCCAATCCTAGACACCAATCAGAGATTGGCCAGGTAGGCGGACCAACACACAAGCCCTTCGAGATGGAATCCCTGAACCACCGTTCTAGACACTGAGTACAAAGCACACACAGAGTAACCAGACAAACTGACTCAACACTAGCCTTGACCCGACTTGTTGATGTCCCTAGCCCACTAGGGCAAATTAGGTCTAATCAATTTTTAGATTAAAGGCTTAGGTTCGAATGAAGGGGTGGTGGTTTTGGGCTAAGGAGAGGTTATCAACTCCTCCCCTTATCTTAGATGCTCAAATGCCCTTAAGATGAATTAAGAGATGAACACTCAAAAATAAATGGATGGCAGAACACAAAAAATAGAGTTGCAGTAATTTAATTCTCAGAAATTGCACGGAAACCAATAAATCATAAGAAAATTATGAAAATTATTTTCAATTATACTCGTTTCAGCAAAACAAAAATTATAAAATTTGGAGTTACCTGAAGTGAGAAATAATTCCTACAACAGGGAAATTATGGGCTGAAAATAGAGCACTTCCCCGTTTACAATTCCTGCTACGAAGTTATAACCCAACGGATCCCCTACATGCCCTAGGAACACCCCGTGGAATGGGAAGAGGAGGTTTGCACCTCGCTTCGTTCCTAGGACCGGATGTCCTGGGGAGTCTACTTCGAGCAGACAAAGTAAAAAGAGAGAGACTCAAACAAGCAATCGAAACAGAAACCCTAGACAGGGCTCTGATACCAAAAATGATGCAGAACAAAGAACAAAGAAGCGTATGCGGAAGTAAATTTAGGATTAATTTCTCTTTTTTTTTTTTTATATATTTCAAAAATTGGCTTTGACTCAAAGTAAAGCTAAACTAAGTTGAAGGAAACTAGGTAAGGATTGAAAGCACAATTTAGATGAAACTAAATTATCAGAGTAGTTCAGAAGTAACGGATTGCTGGGGGTTGAGAAACTCCCAGACCTTGGGTTTCGCTCTGAACTTTCAACAGGACAGAAATAGAGAGGAGAGATGGTTTACCAACCAGACAGTGATCTTCTCAGAATTTGGGTGGAAGAACTCTCTCGAGCGGATTGTGGGATCCTCGAAGTCGGCTATCTTCGCAATGGATCCTCCAATACTGGTCGTGTGGTTTGGTCGGCTTCTCCTGGACTCAAGATCTGGGAAAGAAGAGGAACAAGTGATGGAATTCAGATACTCAAGAAAAGACTTACCAGGTTGAAGAACTTGAAAGCTGAAGTTGCTGAAATCAGGATTCTCCTGGAGGCTGATCTGACTTCCTCTTAGAATTGCTATAGATCTGAAGTATCCGAACTGGAGCTGGATGCTGGTGGTCAGCCTGGACTTGGAGAGGGTGGCCGTAAGAGGTGGGATAGGCTAGGACTTGGTGGAAAGAGAAGGGTGATGGCGGCTAGGGTTTGGGAGTGGAGTGGCTAACCTAGGGTTTGGGTTTTGGAGATCTCACACCTCCTCAAGGTTCCTGGGGAACCCGGATTTACTCCCTCATGGAGCTCAACACCTGGATGCAAGTGCGGAAGAGAGAAAACACAAAGTTTGCTCACAAAAAAAATTTGGTTTCATTCATCTGATTGATTTAAACTTACAAGAGGGGTTTAATTTATAAGGCTTTACAAGGGAGTAGGGTTTTATATCTTCCCATGTGGGACTAAAGGAGGGGATCTACAAATCAGGATAATCCATACACATATGGTCGGCCAAGGTACCAAAAAAATTTGATTAGGGTTATAAAAGGCAGGTAGATGGCGCCTCCTTGCTTGGATCTTCAAGAGAATTTTTTTCCTTCCATGGATCAACTCTTTTGGACTCCTCCTTTTCTTCCTCCCTAAGTCAAGGTCCTTCCCATCTTTGTTTTTGATTTTTTTGGCAGGTAGTGGGCTCCTCCTTGAAGTTCTCTCCAAGAGAATTTCTTCCCATTCTTACTTTGGTTCTTTTGGGAAAGTCTTGGCCGCCCCCTTGATTTGTGGACTCCTGGTGGATTTCTCCTCATCTGGCGCATGAGAGAAGGAAGCTGCTATCTGTGGAGTGGGGACCAAAGGCTGCTGGATGTAGATATGGCACCCCTGGACTCAGGCATATGGCTGGGAGTGTGGCTGGGAGTGTGGTGCCCACTTGCTAGGCCTTGGGAGAAATTGTAACACCCCAGGTTGAAATCCTAGTCCACTACTGAGTCAACATGACTCAACAAAATAAAATGCAGGTAATGTAGACTTAAGCTAAATTGAGTTGATCTAGTCAACTCTTATTACAAACCAAAAACCCTAATTCTTCGGGCAAGGTTAATCAGAGATCCAGATGGAGCTCTGAAGTCTTCTTCTGAGTTTGGTGCCCGCACCATGATCATTCAATTTAATCAACCCACAAGACAAGATTGACGTCTAGCAACGTGTCATGTCTACCCAGAAGATATGGAAATTCTGGTGAAATACCAAAACTACCCTTTAGTAGAAAGTTACCGTACAATTAAATCCTTCGATCAGCCTGCACCCAAAATATAATCATGGATATGGATATTTGTCAAATCCAATATTATATCTATTTCTAGCTCAATCTTATATTGATGATTCAATTATCTTGATATTAGAAACCATCTCTAATATCTTTACTTTGATCAAAGATTCCCTGAATCATCATCCGATTGATAACTAGCTGGATGCAATCTCCTCTTACTAAGAGTGATCGATTCCTTGTTGACCTACTCATTACCTTCATATCCAATTCACCATTCCCAATATCAATCCTGTGCAAGACTCAGTGTCATGTTAGGATTGAACCAAAGAATGGGTTCATGTACATAAGGTACTTATGGCAGTCTCAGGTCAAAGGATTACTTGTACCACTCCCACTATAAGAACCTTATATTGACATGTAGCTAAGACTCCATTAGATGTTCTCAAGTTGGATCATATTAGTGAACTCATTCTCTAATGAGCACCCACATCCTAGTATTAGTGTCACACACAAGTGACTGCGAGAGCAGTCACCCTATTCAGTATATATAAGATGTGCTAGTCTTACCGAAAAACTTGATCCCCTACTCAAGGTTCCTTTGACTAGGAATATTTTAGATTAAGGTTTTAAGACTTTAGGTCTCACTGGTATGATCTCATCATAACCCTAAAATCATAGCCCTAATCTATGGGGTTCATCATATAATAATAAACATAGCGTATGATGAAAAATAATGCCTTTATTAGAATATTGTCAATTACAATGGTTTTGGAGATACAACATAGATTGGCTTGTATGGCATATCCCTTTCAATCTCCCACTTGCACTAAAGCCAATCGCCTTTGAATCTTAATCCCATACACTCGAGGTGGCGATTAAACTCTCGCTGTGGTAGAGCCTTAGTGAATGGGTCTGCTACATTGTTCTTTGTATCAACTCTATTTATGTAGACATCTTGTCTTTCTACAATTTCTCGGACGAGATGGAAGCTTCTCAGAATGTGCTTGGACTTATGATGAGCTCTTGGTTCCTTAGCTTGAGAAACAGATCCAGTGTTGTCACAGTAAAGTGGCACAGGGTTTTCAATCTCAGGAACAACACCCAACTCTGTGATGAACTTCTTCATCCAGGCTGCTTCCTTGGCGGCTTCACTGACAGCTATGTATTCTGCCTCTGTGGTTGAGTCAGCAACAGTCTACTGCTTGGTACTTTTCCAACTAACTGCTCCACCATTTAGGGTAAAAACATATCCCGAAATGGATTTGCTATCATTAGGGTCTGATTGAAAACTAGCATCAGAATAAGCTTCTAGTTTAAGATCAGAACCACCATAAACCAGAAAATATCCTTAATCGTTCTCAGGTACTTAAGAATATTTTTAACTGCTTTCCAATGATCCTCTCTTGGATCAGCCAGAAACCTTCTGACAATGCCTAAAGCATATGCCACATCAGGCCTGGTACATAACATGGCATACATTATAGACCCTATTGCCGAAGCATAAGGTATAGAATTCATTCTATTTATTTCTTCAGGTGTTTTAGGAGACATCCTTTTAGAAAAATGTATACCTTGACTCATAGGAAGATAACCTCTTTTACTTCCATCCATGCTGAATCTTTTTAGCACTAAGTCAATGTACCTAGATTGGGATAAACCTAGCATCCTCTTAGATCTATCTCTATAGATCTTAATACCTAGTATATAGGATGCTTCTCCCAAATCTTTCATAGAAAACTGGTTTGATAGCCAAACCTTGACCGATTGTAACATTGGGATATCATTCCCAATGAGGAGTATGTCATCTATATACAGAACCAAGAAGACTATGGCACTCCCACTAGTCTTCTTATAAACACAGGGTTCATCCACATTTTTGATAAAACCAAACCTTTTAATAGTTTCATCAAAGCGGATGTTCCAACTCCTTGAAGCTTGCTTTAATCCATAAATGGGTTTTTTTAGCTTGCATACTTGATTAGGTTTATTCTTTGAAATAAAACCTTCTGGCTGTGACATGTAGACTTCTTCCTCAAGGAAACCTTTGAGGAATGAAGTCTTTACATCCATCTGCCAGATCTCATAATCGTGGTATGCTGCTATAGCAAGTAAAACCTGAATTGATTTGAGTATGGCAAAAATTGAGAATGTTTCATCATAATCAATTCCCAATTTTTGTCTAAAACCTTTTGCCACTAATCTAGCTTTATAGGTTTCAACTTGGCCATCAGCTCCAATCTTTTTCTTATAGACCCATTTGCACCCAATTGGATTAACACCTTCTGGTGCATCAACCAAAGACCATACTTGGTTGACATACATAGAGTCTATCTCGGATTCCATGGCTTCTTGCCATCTATCTAAATCAGTACTCAAGGTAGCTTCCGTATAGGTCAGAGGTTCATCATTTTGAATGACTTGGGCTTCATTATTTTCAATAATAAACCCATACCTCTCAGGTGCCTGTGGCACTCTATCAAACCTACGGGGAGGAGTTTTGTGGTCTAGTTCAGTCCTAACTATATGTCCTATTGATTGAGAATTGTCTATCTGTGTTTCTTGTACTTCTCCAAGTTCAATAGTTCTACCATTGCTCTTTTCTAAAATAAACTCTTTTTCTAGAAAAGTGGAATGTCTGCTGACAAAAATCTTTTGTTCAGTTGGATGGTAAAACAGATATCCTTTACCCTCTCTAGGATATCCTATAAATAGACATTTGTCCACTCTAGGTTCCAACTTATGTCCAAAATTTCTTTTAACATAAGCTGGACATCCCCATACCTTAAAATATTTAAGATTCGGTTTCTTTCCACTCTAAATTTCATATGGAGTACTAACAACGGATTTAGAAGGTACTTTGTTCAGAATGTAAACAGCAGTTTCTAGGGCATGACCCAAGAAGGAAATGGGCAAATTTTTGAAGCACATCATGGATCGTATCATATCTAATAAGGTGTGATTCCCCCTTTCAACTATACCATTTAGCTGTGGTGTATATGGAGGGGTCCATTCAGAAAGAATTCCATTAACTTTAAGATAGTCTAAAAACTCCGTGGAAAAGTATTCTCCTCCTCGATCAGACCGAAGAACTTTAATACTTTTCCCGGTTTGTTTTTCGACCATACTTTGATACTCCTTAAATTTATCAAAGGCTTCAGATTTATGTTTCATAAGATACACATATCCGAACCTAGATAAATCATCTATAAAAGTGATAAAATATGAGTATCCACCTCTGGCCTGAGTTGTCATTGGACCACATACATCAGTATGTATAAGTCCTAATAACTCAGTTGACCTTTCTCCATGTCCAGTAAATGGAGTCTTGGTCATCGTACCCATGAGACATGATTCGCAAGTTCCTAATGATTCATACTCATAAGGATCAAGAAATTTTTCCTTGTATAACTTGCTTATCCTAGACTCATTAACATGACCAAGTCGATGATGCCAAAGTAAAGTATCATTAAAGTCTTCTCTTTTTCTTTTATTATTGACATGAAAAACACTATCATTGGAAGAAATAGTTAAGAGCCCATTGCTAAATATGCCTGAATAAACAAATTCATTAGATAAAATTATCGAGCAACCAGTGCTCGTTACATCCATTACATATCCTTGTTTTAATAACAAGGGAATAGATATAATGTTCCTAATAATCTTAGGCATACAATAACAATTTTCTAACTCCAAGATCTTCCCTGAAGGCAACTTCAGAATATAGATCCCTGCAGCTTCTACTTGGATGATATCACCATTAGCACCGTAGAGATTGAAGTCACCTTCCTTTAATACTTTAAGCTTGTGGAGGTCCTGCAAAGATATGCATATATGGTAACCACAAGCGGTATCCAATACCCAAGTATTTGATATAGATGAATTTAATGTCAATATAGCATGTATCTCATACATACCTTTTGGTACATCTGATGCACCAGGCTTCACAGTTGCAAGGTAAGCCTTGCAATTCCTTTTCCAATGTCCCGCTTTGCAGCAAAAGAAACAGGTCGAATATTTGGAGGCCTTCTTTCCTTTCTTTTTCTTATTGATGCCACTCTTAGGGTTTAGCCTCCTATTAAAACCCTTCTTTCCTGATTTCTTCTTATTGGTCTTATCTACAAGAAGAAGTGGAGCCTTTTCTTTCTTAACGTGGTTCTCCGCTGTTTTTAACATATTTAACAGCTCAGGCAAGGAAGTGTTCAGTTTGTTCATGTGATAATTCAAGACAAACTGAGAAAATGACTCAGGGAGTGATTGCAGGATTAAATCCTGATTCAACTCCCCATCCAAGATAAAACCTAATTGACCCAATCTGGTGATTAAGTCAACTACCTTCAGAACATGATCCTGAACGGATGTTCCCTCTGTCATCCTAGCATGGAATAACTACATAGATATTTCATATCTAGCAGTTCTGCTATGTTCTCCATAAATCTCTTTTAAATTGAGAATTATGGATTGAGTATCCATGCTTTCATGCTGTCTCTGTAACTCATTGGTCATAGAGGCTAGTATGATACACTTGACAGTAAGGGAGTCATTCTGCCATATTTTGTATATGGCCATATCTTCCTCTATGGCATCATCCCCTAGTGGATTAAGACTAGGGGTATCAAGAATATAAGTAAGTTTTTCTTAACTCAACACAATCTTTAAATTTCTCAACCAGTCCACATAGTTCAGACCAGTCAGTTTGTTGGTATCTAAGATACTTCGAAGTGATAATGAAGATGCCATTTATCTACATTTAATAAAGAACAATACATGAGCAAACAACCATGAAATGACTTACATAATTAAATTAGGTCTTCAATTTAATTATGTCTCCCATTATTTTATCAAAAATCATAGCCCTCACTTTGATAATTGAGAAAAACCCTGATCGATTTTTCTTAATGAGATTGGGATCCTAATAACTTATAAAAGATCTTGCAGAAAACACAACAAATCTTTTTATAAGCTCAAAGGTAGGAAACTCTTCCAATTATATCTCATATAATTCTCAAGAAGTAACTTGGCCTCTAGAACATTATTAGTCTTGCAGAAAACACAACAAACCATAATGTTCTAGTTAAGTCAAGACCCTTTCATTTCTATACAGTCAATACTCAAATATAATGCCCTTGCAAATAACACAACAAAGCATTATACTGAATATACTGTAAGCATATCTATGCACTAGACTAGTATTATGTCAATCACCATATTAGGTCTTGCAAATAACACAACAAACCTAATGTGGTTTATAACATAATAATGATCCAGCATGAAGGAAGGCCAATATATAGTATTTTTAACACTAAGCATTTTAGTCAAGATTTAAATTTAATCAAATCGGCCAGGCAAGTAGAAGAGTTGTGGGAGTCCACCCGTTGCTTTCCTAGACACCAATAAAAATTAGCCAGGTCAGTCAACGGAACCAATTAAAAAACCACAATTCTCTTTACCTTCCCAGAACCTCCTTTCTAGACACCGAATGATCAATTGTACATCATGACTAGTGATGCTTATTAGTTAAATATATTAAGACTTAATATAATTTTTAAGAGGAGGGATTTATAAATTGCCAGCACATTCTTATAGAATGTTTCATAATCAACATATCACTCTTATAAATAAACAAATATGTGCTAAGTGTGTCATCATACTAGGACAACCATTTACCACATAATGGATCCACCATTATGCCAGGGCAACCTTATTTCAGTATGATGACTTCAAAACTAAACATATCTCTATAATAATTAGGGTTTGAGTGAAAAACCCTAACTAGTGGCATACATCAAAACATATATGCAATCAAATATATGCTAAGTGTAGTAACATATTAGGATTTAAAAACCCTAAGATGTGACATACAAACTATCATAGATTATAGTCCTAATTAAGGTGGCTCTGATACCACTGTAGGGTTCCGGTGCAACGCAGCGGAAGGGTAATTTCAAAAATTGAAATTAATATGCACAAAAACTCTAAAATAGGAACTCCTTAATAAGACTAGAATGTATGAAGACAAATATTTCTATACAAATTGAATTAGAATATCAACCTGTAATCGCTAATTCCAATTTATAAAGACTTAAAACTTGAAGATCGACGGGCTATTTGAATTCACCAGGCGTCCAAGTGTCCGCCCTCCGATGGTGATCCACACAGAGCAATGATCAAGAACACTATCTTCTTGTCCAATGGTTCCTCCTATTGAGTTCTTCTTCCTAGAACTCAATTCTTCGGATTATGGCTGGAATTCTTCTAGACAAGAGGTTGCATTCCTTTTATTTATCTCTTCTTCTCCTTCCACTAAGACCTTGACCCTCTAAGACACTCTTGTCTTGTAGATAAGACTTTGTCCTAAGGGGATTTAGACTTGTCTTAAATTGGAGGAGAAACTAAGACAAGAATGTCTTAATGTAAGAAAAAAGGAATAAAATCAGAACTCCTTCTTTACTTTACCGTCGGAGACTTTCGTTCTTGTTCTTGTTTAGTAGCAGAGTTTCGATGGAGATGTACTCTGTAAAGGAAACAGTGCAAGAACAAGAAAAGAGAGAAAGAGTCTTTAGGAGAGGAAGAAGAAAAAAAATTACAATTACGGAGTTCTGATTTTCCTGACCCCTTAAATAGATTTCAGAGAGGCGCCCACACAACTCTCCGTGAAAAACTTCTCACGCCCTTTCTCATTTTCTCACACCCCATCCTTCCTTCTCACGGCCCTCCGTATAAATCCCATGGCTTTTCTTAAATGAAAAATCATGATGTTTTTAAAAGAAAGGAGTCGTGACTTTTAATCTACGAAGAGATGTTATTTCGTGCAACCTGGAAGCAATGAATGCTTTCTGCCTTTCTCAAAAAAACATCAACCCTTGGATTACAATCCAAGGGCGGATAACTGAGACGCTAAAAGAGAGAAGGAATGCCACCCCATCTTAATTCATCGGAGAATTAAGTGTGCGCGCCAAGAGTCCATGCACCCATGGACTCCTCCATTTGGCATGCCAAGAGTCCATTTGCGCATGGATTCTTGGCATTTTGGCGTGCAAGGGATAAGGAGTGGGTGGAAGGCTAGCCTAGATACCTGGTTAGCCAGTAGGGTTAGCCATAATCACTATAACCTCAATTAGGGTCGAATTAGATTCAATTAGAACCCAAATTGAACCAATACGGAACCCTAATTCGAATCTAATTCGAATAGAAGCTAGGATTTGCAACACCTGCTAAAGTGTCATCATGCAAAGATGATTTAATTATAAAATTAAACCCTTGATTAATTCTTTTAAGTGTGTATGACCCATTGGGTTCCACATCTAGCCAGCAGTGGGTTCGAATACAAGTTGCCCTAATTTGATTAGAACTCTTTCTAATCAATTTAGGTCAAATCGGGCTTACCCGATTATGATCAATTAGGAGTCTTCCTAATAAGTGATCATTCAATTTAATCAACCCACAAGACAAGATTGACGTCTAGCAATGTGTCATGTCTACCCGGAAGATATGAAAATTATGGTGAAATACCAAAACTACCCTTCAGTAGAAAGTTACCGTACAATTAAATCCTTCGATCAGCCTGCACCCAAAATATAATTATAGATATGGATATATATCAAATCCAATATTATATCTGTTTCTAGCTCAATCTTATATTGATGATTCAATTATCTTGATATTAGAAACCATCTTTAATATCTTTACTTTGATCAAAGATTCCCTGAATCATCATCCGATTGATAACTAGCTAGATGCAATCTCCTCTTACTAAGAGTGATCGATTCCTTGTGGACCTACTTATTACGTTCATATCCAATTCACCATTCCCAGTATCAATCCTGTGCATGACTCAGTGTCATGATTAGGATTGAACCAAAGCATGGGTTCATGTACATAAGGTACTTATGGCAGTCTCAAGTCAAAGGATTACTTGTACCACTCCCACTATGAGAACCTTCTATTGACATGTAGCTAAGACTCCATTAGATGTTCTCAAATTGGATCATAACAGTGAACTCAATCTCTAATGAGAACCCACATCCAAGTATTAGGGTCATACACAAGTGACTGTGAGAGCAGTCACCCTATTCAGTATACATAGGATGTGCTAGTCTTACCGGAAAACTTGATCCCCTACTCAAGGTTCCTTTGACTAGGAATATTTAAGATTAAGGTTTTAAGACTTTAGGTCTCACCGGTATGATCTCATCATAACCCTAAAATCATAGCCCTAATCTATGGGGTTCATCATATAATAACAAACACAGCGTATGATGAAAAATAATGCCTTTATTAGAATATTGTCAATTACATTGGTTTGGGAGATACAACATAGATTGGCTTGTAGGGCATATTTCTTTCAATCTCCCACTTGCACTAAAGCCAATCGCCTTTAAATCTTAATCCCATACACTCGACGTGGCGATCAAACTCTCGATGTGGTAGAGCATTAGTGAACGGGTCTGCTACATTGTTCTTTGTATCAACTCTATTTATGTAGACATCTTGTCTTTCTACAATTTCTCGGACAAGATGGAAGCTTCTCAGAATGTGCTTGGACTTATGATGAGCTCTTGGTTCCTTAGCTTGAGCAATAGCTCCAGTGTTGTCACAATAAAGTGACACTGGGTTTTCAATCTCAGGAACAACACCCAACTCTATGATAAACTTCTTCATCCAGACTGCTTCCTTGGCGGCTTCACTGACAGCCATGTATTCTGCCTCTGTGGTTGAGTCAGCTACAGTCTGCTTCTTGGTACTCTTCCAACTCACTACTCCACCATTTAGGGTAAAAACAAATCCCGAAATGGATTTGCTATCATCAGAGTCTGATTGAAAACTAGAATCAGAATAAGCTTCTAGTTTAAGATCAGAACCACCATAAACCAGAAAAATATCCTTAGTCCTTCTCAGGTACTTAAGAATATTTTTAACTGCTTTCCAATGATTCTCTCCTGGATCAGCCTGAAACCTACAGACAATGCCTAAAGCATATGCCAAATCAGGCCTTGTACATAACATGGCATACATTATGGACCCTACTGCCGAAGCATAAGGTATAGAATTCATTCTATTTCTTTCTTCAGGTGTCTTAGGAGACATCCTTTTAGAAAAATGTATGCCTTGACTCAAAGGAAGATAACCACTTTTACTTCCATCCATGCTGAATCTTTTCAGCACTAAGTCAATGTACCTAGATTGGGATAAACCTAGCATCCTCTTAGATCTATCACTATAGATCTTAATACCTAGCATATAGGATGCTTCTCCCAAATCTTTCATGGAAAATTGGTTTGATAGCCAAACCTTGACTGATTGTAATATTGGGATATCATTCCCAATGAGGAGTATGTCATCTATAAACAGAACCAAGAAGACTATGGCACTCCCACTAGTCTTCTTATAAACACAGGATTCATCCTCATTTTTGATAAAACCAAACCTTTTAATAGTTTCATCAAAGCGGATGTTACAACTCCTTGAAGCTTGCTTTAATCCATAAATGGATTTTTTTAGCTTGCATACTTGATTAGGTTTATTCTTTGAAATAAAACCTTCTGGCTGTGACATGTAGACTTCTTCCCCAAGGAAACCATTGAGGAATGCAGTCTTCACATCCATCTGCCAGATCTCATAATCGTCGTATGCTGCTATAGCAAGTAAAATCCGAATTGATTTGAGTATGGCAACAGGTGAGAATGTTTCATCATAATCAATTCCCAATTTTTGTCTAAAACCTTTTGCCACTAATCTAGCTTTATAGGTTTCAACTTGGCGATCAGCCCCAATATTTTTCTTATAGACCCGTTTGCACCCAATAGGATTAACACCTTCTGGTGCATCGACCAAAGACCATACTTGGTTGACATACATGGAGTCTATCTCGGATTCCATGGCTTCTTGCCATCTATCTGAATCAGTACTCAAGATAGCTTCCGTATAGGTCAGAGGTTCATCATTTTGAATGACTTGGGCTTCATTATTTTCAATAATAAACCCATACCTCTCAAGTGCCCGTGGCACTCTATCAGACCTACGGAGAGGAGTTTTGTTGTCTGGTTCTGTCCTAACTATATGTTCTTTTGACTGAGAATTGTCTATCTATGTTTCTTGTACTTCTCCAAGTTCAATAGTTCTACCATTGCCCTTTTCTAAAATAAACTCTTTTTCTAGAAAAGTGGCACGTCTGCTGACAAAAATCTTTTGTTCAGTTGGATGGTAAAACAGATATCCTCTATCCTCTCTAGGATATCCTATAAATAGACATTTGTCCACTCTAGGTTCCAACTTATGTCCAAAATTTTTTTTAACATAAGCTGGACAGCCCCATACCTTAAAATATTTATGATACGGTTTCTTTCCACTCCAAATTTCATATGGAGTATTAACAACGGATTTAGAAGGTACTTTGTTCAGAATGTAAACAGCAGTTTCTAGGGCATGACCCCAGAAGGAAATGGGTAAATTTGTGAAGCACATCATGGATCGTACCACATCTAATAAGGTACAAATCCTCCTTTCAGCTATACCATTTAGCTATGGTGTATATGGAGGGGTCCATTCAGAAAGAATTCCATTAACTTTAACATAGTCTAAAAACTCCGTGGAAAAGTATTATCCTCCTCGATCAGACCGAAGAACTTTAATACTTTTCCCAGTTTGTTTTTTGACCATACTTTGATACTCAAATTTATCAAAGGCATCAGATTAATGTTTCATAAGATACACAAATCCGAACCTAGATAAATCCTCTATAAAAGTGATAAAATATGAGTATCCACCTCTGGCCTGAGTTGTCATTGGACCACATACATCAGTATGTATAAGTCCTAATAACTCAATTGACCTTTCTCCATGTCCAGTAAATGGAGTCTTGGTCATCTTACCCATTAGACAAGATTCGCAAGTTCCTAATGATTCATACTCATAAGGATCAAGGAATTTTTCCTTGTATAACTTGCTTATCATAGACTCATTAACATGACCAAGTCGATGATGCCAAAGTAAAGTATCATTAAAGTCTTCTCTTTTTCTTTTATTATTGACATGAAAAACACTATCATTGGAAGAAATAGTTAAGAGCCCAATGCTAAATATGCCAGAACAAATAAATTCATTAGATAACATTATCGAGCAACCAGTGCTCGTTACATCCATTAAATATCCTTGTTTTAATAACAAGGGAATAGATATAATGTTCCTAATAATCTTAGGCATACAATAACAATTTTCTATCTCCAAGATCTTTCCTGAAGGCAACTTCAGAATATAGGTCCCTACAGCTTCTGCTTGGATGATATCACCACTAGCACCGTAGAGATTGAAGTCACCTTCCTTCAATACTTTAAGCTTGTGGAGGTCCTGCAAAGATTTGCATATATGGTAACCACAAGCAGTATCCAATACCCAAGTATTTGATATAGATGAATTTAATGTCAATATAGCATGTATCTCATACATACCTTTTCGTACATCTGATGCACCAGGCTTCACAGTTGCAAGGTAAGCCTTGCAATTCCTTTTCCAATGTCCCGCTTTGCCACAAAAGAAACAGGTCGACTGTTTGGAGGCCTTCTTTCCTTATTCTTATTGATGCCACTCTTAGGGTTTAGCCTCCTATTAAAACCCTTTTTGCTTGATTTCTTCTTATTGGTCTTATCAACAAGAAGAAGTGGAGTCTTTTCTTTCTTAACGTGGTTCTCCGCTATTTTTAACATATTTAACAACTCAGGCAAGGAAGTGTTCAGTTTGTTCATGTGATAATTCTAGACAAACTGAGAAAATGACTCCGGGAGTGATTGCAGGATTAAATCCTGATTCAACTCCCCATCCATGATAAAACCTAATTGACCCAATCTGGTGATCAAGTCAATTACCTTCAGAACATGATCCTGAACGGATGTTCCTTCTGTCATCCTAGCACGGAATAGCTGCTTAGATATTTCATATCTAGTAGTTCTGCTATGTTCTCCATAAAGCTCTTTTAAATTGAGCATTATGGATTGAGTATCCATGCTTTCATGCTGTCTCTGTAACTCATTGGTCATAGAGGCTAGTATGATACACTTGACAGTAAGGGAGTCATTCTGCCATATTTTGTATGTGGCCATATCTTCCTCTGTCGCATCATCCCCTAGTGGATTAAGACTAGGGGTATCAAGAATATAAGAAAGTTTTTCTGAACTCAGCACAATCTTTAAATTTCTCAAACAGTCTACATAGTTCAGACCAGTTAGTTTGTTGGTATCTAAGATACTTCACAGTGATAATGAAGATGCAATTTATCTACATTTAATATAGAATAATACATGAGCAAACAACCATGAAATGACTTACATAATTAAATTAGGTCTTCAATTTAATTATGTCTTCCACTATTTTATCAAAAATCATAGCCCTCACTTTGATAATTGAGAAGAACCCTGATCGGTTTTTCTTAGTGAAATTGAGATCCTAATAACTTATAAAAGATATTGCAGAAAACACAACAAATCTTTTATAAGCTCAAAGGTAGGAAACTCTTCTAATTATATATCATATAATTCTCAAGAAGTAACTTGGCCTCTAGAACATTATTAGTCTTATAGAAAACACAACAAACCATAATGTTCTAGTTAAGTCAAGACCCTTTCATTTCTATACAGTCAATACTCAAATATAATGCCCTTGCAGATAACACAACAAAGCATTATACTGAATATACTGTAAACATATCTATGCACTAGACTAGTATTATGTCAATCACCATATTAGGTCTTGCAGATAACACAACAAACCTAATGTAGTTCATAACACAATAATGATCCAGCATGAAGGAAGGCCAATATATAGTATTTTTAACACTAAGCATTTTAGTCAAGATTTAAATTTAATCAAATCGGCCAGGCAAGTGGAAGAGATGTGGGAGTCTCCCCGTTGCTTTCCTAGACACCAATAAAAATTGGCCAGGTCAGTCAACAGAACCAATTAAAAAACCACAATTCTCTTTACCTTCCCAGAACCACCTTTCTAGACACCGAATGATCAATTGTACATCATGACTAGTGATGCTTATTAGTTAAATATGCTAAGACTTAATATAATTTTTAAGAGGGATTTATAAATTGCCAGCACATTCTTATAGAATGTATCATAATCAACATATCACTCTTATAAATAAACAAATATGTGCTAAGTGTGTCATCATACTAGGACAACCATTTACCACATAATGTATCCACCATTATGCCAGGGCAACCTTATTTCAATATGATGACTTCAAAACTAAACATATCTCTATAATAATTAGGGTTTGAGTGAAAAATCCTAACTAGTGACATACATCAAAACATATATGCAATCAAAGATATGCTGAGTTTGAGTGAAAAATCCTAACTAGTGACATACATCAAAACATATATGCAATCAAAGATATGCTAAGTGTAGTAACATATTAGGATTTAAAAACCCTAAGATGTGACATACAAACTATCATAGATTATAGTCCTAATTAAGGTGGCTTTGATACCACTATAGGGTTCTGGTGCAATGCAGCGGAAGGGTAATTTCAAAAATTGAAATTAATATGCACAAAAACCCTAAAACAGGAACTCTTTAATAAGACTAGAATGTATGAAGACAAACATTTCTATGCAAATTGAATTAGAATACCAACCTGTAATCGCTAATTCCAATTTACGTAGACTTAAAACTTGAAGATCGACGGGCTATTTGAATTCACCAGGCATCCAAGTGTCCACCCTCCGATGGTGATCCACACAGAGCAATGATCAAGAACACTATCTTCTTGTCTAATGGTTCCTCCTATTGAGTTCTTTTTCCTAGAACTCAATTCTTCGGATTATGGCTGGAATTCTTCCAAACAAGAGGTTGCCTTTCTTTTATTTATCTCTTCTCCTCCTTCCACTATGACCTCGACCCTCTAAGACACTCTTGTCTTGAAGATAAGACTTTGTCCTAAGGGGATTTAGACTTGTCTTAAATTGGAGGAGAAACTAAGACAAGAATGTCTTAATGTAAGAAAGAAGGAATAAAATCAGAACTCCTTCTTTCCTTTACCGTCGGAGACTTTCGCTCTTGTTCTTGTTCAGTAACAGAGTTTCGACAGAGATGTACTCTGTAAAGAAAATAGTGCAAGAACAAGAAAAGAGAGAAAGAGTCTTTAGGAGAGGAAGAAGAAAAAAAATTACAATTACGGAGTTCTGATTTTCCTGACCCTTTAAATAGATTTCAGAGAGGCACCCACACAACTCTCCGTGAAAAACTTCTCACACCCTTTCTCATTTTCTCACGCCCCATCCTTCCTTCTCACGGCCCTCTGGATAAATCCCACGGCTTTTCTTAAATGAAAAATCATGATGTTTTTAAAAGAAAGGAGTCGCGACTTTTAATCTCCGAAGAGATGTTATTTGGCGCAACCGGGAAGCAACGAATGCTTTCTACCTTTCTCAAAAAAACATCAACCCTTGGATTCCAATCCAAGGGGGGACAATTGAGGTGCTAAAAGAGAGAAGGAATTCTGCCCCATCTTAATTCATCGGAGAATTAAGTAGGCGCACCAAGATTACATGCGCCCATGGACTCCTCCATTTGGCGCGCCAAGATTCCATTAGCGCATGGACTCTTGGCATTTTGGCGTGCAAGGGCTAAGGAGCGGGTGGGGGGCTAGCCTAGATATCTGGTTAGCCAATAGGGTTAGCCGTAATACCTATAACCTCAATTAGGGTCTAATTAGATCCAATTAGAACCCAAATTGAACCAATCCGGAACCCTAATTCGAATCTAATTCGAATAGAAGCTAGGATTTGCAACACCTGCTAGAGTGTCATCATGCAAAGATGATATAATTATAAAATGAAATACTTGATCAATTCTCTTAAGTGTGTGTGATCCATTGGGTTCCACATCTAGCCAGCAGTGGGTTCGAATACAAGTTGACCTAATTTTATTAGAACTCTTTCTAATCGATTTAGGTCAAATTGGGCTTACCCGATTATGATCAATTAGGACTATTCCTAATAAGTGATCATTCAATTTAATTAACCCACAAGACAAGATTGACGTTTAGCAACGTGTCATGTCTACCCATAAGAAATGGAAATTCTGGTGAAATACCAAAACTACCCTTCAGTAGAAAGTTACCGTACAATTAAATCCTTCGATCAGACTGCATCCAAAATATAATTATGGATATGGATATATGTCAAATCCAATATTATATTTGTTTCTAGCTCAATCTTATATTGATGATTCAATTATCTTGATATTAGAAACCATCTCTAATATCTTTACTTTGATCGAAGATTCCCTGAATCATCATCCGATTGATAACTAGCTGGATGCAATCTCCTCTTACTAAGAGTGATCGATTCCTTGTTAACCTACTCATTACCTTCATATCCAATTCACCACTCCCAGTATCAATCCTGTGCATGACTCAGTGTCATGATACCAAAGCATGGGTTCATGTACATAAGGTACTTATGGCAGTCTCAGGTCAAAGGATTACTTGTACCACTCCCACTATGAGAACCTTCTATTGACATGTAGCTAAGACTCCATTAGATGTTCTCAAGTTGGATCATATCAGTGAACTCATTCCCTAATGAGCACCTACATCCTAGTATTAGTGTCATACACAAGTGACTGTGAGAGCAGTCACCCTATTCAGTATACATAGGATGTGCTAGTCTTACCGAAAAACTTGATCCCCTACTCAAGGTTCATTTGACTAGGAATATTTTAGATTAAGGTTTTAAGACTTTAGGTCTCACTGGTATGATCTCATCATAACCCAAAAATCATAGCCCTAATCTATGGGGTTCATCATATAATAATAAACACAGTGTATGATGAAAAATAATGCCTTTATTAGAATATTGTCAATTACAATGGTTTGGGAGATACAACATAGATTGACTTGTAGGGCATATCCCTTTCACAATGCCTAAAGCATATGCCACATCAGGCGTGGTACATAACATGGCATACATTATGGACCCTATTGCTGAAGCATAAGGTATAGAATTCATTCTATTTCTTTCTTCAGGTGTCTTAGGAGACATCCTTTTGGAAAGATGTATGCCTTGACTCATAGGAAGATAACCTCTTTTACTTCCATCCATGCTGAATCTTTTCAGCACTAAGTTAATGTACCTAGACTGGGATAAACCTAGCATCCTCTTAGACCTATCTCTATAGATCTTAATACCTAGTATATAGGATGCTTCTCCCAAATCATTCATGGAAAACTGGTTTGATAGCTAAACCTTGACTGATTGTAATATTGGGATATCATTCCCAATGAGGAGTATGTCATCTACATACAGAACCAAGATGACTATGGCACTCTCACTAGTCTTCTTATAAACACAGGGTTCATCCATATTTTTGATAAAACCAATCCTTTTAATAGTTTCATCAAAGTGTATGTTCCTACTCCTTGAAGCTTGCTTTAATCCATAAATGGATTTCTTTAGCTTGCATACTTGATTAGGTTTATTCTTTGAAATAAAATCTTCTGGCTGTGACATGTAGACTTCTTCTTCAAGGAAACTATTGAGGAATGCAGTCTTCACATCCATTTTCCAGATCTCATAATCGTGGTATGCTACTATAGCAAGTAAAATCCGAATTGATTTGAGCATGGCAACAGGTGAGAATGTTTCATCATAATCAATTCCCTGTTTTTGTCTAAAACCTTTTGCCACTAATCTAGCTTTATAGGTTTCAACTTGGCCGTCAGCCCTAATATTTTTCTTATAGACACATTTGCACCCAATAGGATTAACATCCTCTGGTGCATCAACCAAAGTCCATACTTGGTTGACATACATAGAATCTATCTCGGATTTCATGGCTTCTTGCCATCTATCTGAATCAGTACTCAAGATAGCTTCCGTATAGGTCAGCGGTTCATCATTTTGAATGACTTGGGCTTCATTATTTTCAATAATAAACCCATACCTCTCAGGTGCCCGTGACACTCTATCAGACCTACGGGGGGGAGTTTTGTGTTCTGGTTCTGATCTAACTATATGTTCTATTGATTGAGAATTGTCTATCTATGTTTCTTGTACTTCTCCAAGTTCAATAGTTCTACCATTGCTGTTTTCTAAAATAAACTCTTTTTCTAGAAAAGTGGCATGTCTGCTGACAAAAATCTTTTGTTCAGTTGGATGGTAAAACAGATATCCTCTACCCTCTCTAGGATATCCAATAAATAGACATTTGTCCGCTCTAGGTTCCAACTTATGTCCAAAATTTCTTTTAACATAAGCTGGATAGCCCCATACCTTAAAATATTTAAGATACGGTTTCTTTCCACTCCAAATTTCATATGGAGTACTAACAATGGATTTAGAAGGTACTTTGTTCAGAATGTAAACAGCAGTTTCTAGGGCATGACCCCAGAAGGAAATGGGTAAATTTGTGAAGCACATCATGGATCGTACTATATCTAATAAGGTATGATTCCTCCTTTCAGCTATACCATTTAGCTGTGGTGTATATGGAGGGGTCCATTCAGAAAGAATTCCATTAACTTTAAGATAGTCTAAAAACTCCGTGGAAAAGTATTCTCCACCTCGATCAGACCGAAGAACTTTAATACTTTTCCCGGTTTGTTTTTCGACCATACTTTGATACTCCTTAAATTTATCAAAGGCTTCAGATTTATGTTTCATAAGATACACATATCCGCACCTAGATAAATCATCTGTAAAAGTGATAAAATATGAGTATCCACGTCTGGCCTAAGTTGTAATTGGACCACATACATCAGTATGTATAAGTCCTAATAACTCAGTTGACCTTTCTCCATGTCCAGTAAATGGAGTCTTGGTCATCTTACCCATGAGACATGATTCGCAAGTTCCTAATGATTCATACTCATAAGGATCAAGAAACTTTTTCTTGTATAACTTGCTTATCCTAGACTCATTAACATGACCAAGTAGATGATGCCAAAGTAAAGTATCATTAAAGTCTTCCCTTTTTCTTTTATTATTGACGTGAAAAACACTATCATTGGAAGAAATAGTTAAGAGCCCATTACTAAATATGCCAGAACAAACAAATTCATTAGATAACATTATTGAGCAACCAGTGCTCGTTACATCCATTACATATCCTTGTTTTAATAACAAGGGAATAGATATAATTTTCCTAATAATCTTAGGCATACAATAATAATTTTCTAACTCCAAGATCTTCCCTGAAGGCAACTTCAGAATATAGGTCCCTACAGCTTCTGCTTGGATGATATCACCACTAGCACCATAGAGATTGAAGTCACCTTCCTTCAATACTTTACGCTTGTGGAGGTCCTGCAAAGATTTGCATATATGGTAACACAAGCGGTATCCAATACCCAAGTATTTGATATAGATGAATTTAATGTCAATATAGCATGTATCTCATACATACCTTTTGGTACATCTAATGCACCAGGCTTCACAGTTGCAAGGTAAGCCTTGCAATTCCTTTTCCAATGTCCCGCTTTGCCACAAAAGAAACAGGTCGACTGTTTGGAGGCCTTCTTTCCTTCCTTATTCTTATTGATGCCACTCTTAGGGTTTAGCCTCCTATTAAAACCCTTTTTGCCTGATTTCTTCTTATTGGTCTTATCAACAAGAAGAAGTGGAGCCTTTTCTTTCTTAACATGGTTCTCCACTGTTTTTAACATATTCAACAGCTTGGGCAAGGAAGTGTTCAGTTTGTTCATGTGATAATAAGATAAACTGAGAAAATGACTCCGGAAATGATTGCAGGATTAAATCCTGATTCAACTCCCCATCCATGATAAAACCTAATTGATCCAATCTGGTGATCAAGTCAATTAACTTCAGAACATGATCTTGAACAGATGTTTTCTCTGTCATCCTAGCACGAAATAACTACTAGATATTTCATATCTAGCAGTTCTGCTATGTTCTCCATAAAGCTCTTTTAAATTGAGGATTATGGATTGAGTATCCATGCTTTCATGCTGTCTCCGTAACTCATTGGTCATAGAGGCTAGTATGATACACTTGACAGTAAGGGAGTCATTCTGCCATATTTTGTATGTGGCCATATCTTCCTCTGTGGCATCATCCCCTAGTGGATTAAGACTAGGGGTATCTAGAATATAAGAAAGTTTTTCTGAACATAGCAGAATCTTTAAATTTCTCAACCAGTCCACATAGTTTAGACCAGTTAGTTTGTTGGTATCTAAGATACTTTGTAGTGACAATGAAGATGCCATTTATCTATATTTAACAAAGAACAATACATAAGCAAACAACCATGAAATGACTTACATAATTAAATTAGGTCTTCAATTTAATTATGTCTCCCACTATTTTATCAAAAATCATAGCCCTCACTATGATAATCGAGAAGAACCCTGATCGATTTTTCTTAGTGAGATTGAGATCCTAATAACTTATAAAAGATCTTGCAGAAAACACAACAAATCTTTTATAAGCTCAAAGATAGGAAACTCTTCCAATTATATCTCATATAATTCTCAACAAGTAACTTGGCCTCTAGAACATTATTAGTCTTGCAGAAAACACAACAAACCATAATGTTCTAGTTAAGTCAAGACCCTTTCATTTCTATACAGTCAATACTCAAATATAATGCCCTTGCAGATAACACAACAAAGCATTATACTGAATATACTGTAAGCATATCTATGCACTAGACTAGTATTATGTCAATCACCATATTAGGTCTTGCAGATAACACAACAAACCTATTGTGGTTAATAACACAATAATGATCCAGCATGAAGGAAGGCTAATATATAGTATTTTTAACACTAAGCATTTTAGTCAAGATTTAAATTTAATCAAATCGGCCAGGCAAGTGGAAGAGATGTGGGAGTCCCCCCGTTGCTTTCCTAGACACCAATAAAAATTGGCTAGGTCAGTCAACGGAACCAATTAAAAACCACAATTCTCTTTACCTTCCCAGAATCACCTTTCTAGACACCGAATGATCAATATTATATCATGACTAGTGATGCTTATTAGTTAAATATTCTAAGACTTAATATAATTTTTAAGAGGAGGGATTTATAAATTTCTAGCACATCCTTATAGAATGTATCACAATCAACATATCACTCTTATAAATAAACAAATATGTGCTAAGTGTGTCATCATACTAGGACAACCATTTACCACATAATGAATCCACCATTATGCCAGGGCAACCATATCTCAGTATGATGACTTCAAAACTAAACATATCTTTATAATAATTAGGGTTTGAGTGAAAAATCCTAACTAGTGACATACATCAAAACATATATGCAATCAAAGATATGCTAAGTGTGTAACATATTAGGATTTAAAAACCCTAAGATGTGACATACAAACTATCATAGATTATAGTCCTAATTAAGGTGGCTCTGATACCACTGTAGGGTTCCGGTGCAACGCAGCGGATGGGTAATTTCAAAAATTGAAATTAATATATACAAAAATCCTAAAACAGGAACTCCTTAATAAGACTAGAATGTATGAAGACAAACATTTCTATGCAAATTGAATTAGAATACCAACCTGTAATCGCTAATTCCAATTTATGAAGACTTAAAACTTGAAGATCGACGGGCTATTTGAATTCACCAGGCGTCCAAGTGTTCGCCCTCCGATGGTGATCCACACAGAGCAATGATCAAGAACACTATCTTCTTGTCCAATGGTTCCTCTTATTGAGTTCTTCTTTCTAGAACTCAATTCTTCAGATTATGGCTGGAATTCTTCCACACAAGAGGTTGCCTTCCTTTCTTTTATCTCTTCTCCTCCTTCCACTAAGACCTTGACCCTCTAAGACACTCTTGTCTTGAAGATAAGACTTTGTCCTAAGGGGATTTAGGCTTGTCTTAAATTGGAGGAGAAATTAAGACAAGAATGTCTTAATGTAAGAAGGAAAGAACAAAATCAGAACTCCTTCTTTCTTTTACTGTCGGAGACTTTCGCTCTTGTTCTTGTTTAGTAGCAGAGTTTCGACAGAGGTGTACTCTGTAAAGGAAATAGTGCGAGAACAAGAAAAGAGAGAAAGAGTCTTTAGGAGAGGAAGAAGGATTAAAAATATTATCGAGTTCTGATTTTCCTGACCCCTTAAATAGATCTCAGAGAGGCGCGCACACATCTCTTCGTGAAAAACTTCTCATGCCCTTTCTCATTTTCTCATGCCCCATCCTTCCTTCTCACGGCCTTCCGGATAAATCCCATGACTGTTCTTAAATGAAAAATCGTGATGTTTTTTTTAAAAAGAAAGGAGTCGCGACTTTTAATCTCCGAAGAGATGTTATTTCGCGCAACCGGGAAGCAACGAATGCTTTCTGCCTTTCTCAAAAAAAAAAATCAACCCTTGGATTCCAATCCAAGGGGGGACAATTGAGGCGCTAAAAGAGAGAAGGAAAAGGCGCCCCATATAAAACACGGGAGTTTTTTTTTTTTTTTACGGAGCGCACCAAGAGTCCATGCACCATGGACTCTTCCAAGTGGCGTGCTAAGAGTCCATTAGCGCATGGACTCTTGGCATTTTTGGCATTAAAATGCTAATAGACGGGTGGGGGGCTAGCCTAGATACATGGTTATCCAATAGGGTTAGCCATAATCCCTATAACCTCAATTAGGGTCTAATTTGATCCAATTATAACCCAAATTGAACCAATCCGGAACCCTAATTCGAATCTAATTCGAATAGAAGCTAGGATTTGCAACACCTGCTAGAGTGTCATCATGCAAAGATGATTTAATTATAAATTTAAACCCTTGATCAATTCTCTTAAGTGTGTGACCCATTGGGTTCCACATCTAGCCAGTAGTGGGTTCGAATACAAGTTGACCTAATTTGATTAGAACTCCTTCTAATCGATTTAGGTCAAACCGGGCTTACCCGATTATGATCAATTAGGACTCTTCCTAATAAGTGATCATTCAATTTAATCAACCCACAAGACAAGATTGACATCTAGCAACATGTCATGTCTACCCGGAAGATATGGAAATTCTGGTGCAATACCAAAACTACCCTTCAGTAGAAAGTTATTGTACAATTAAATCCTTCGATCAGCCTGCATCCAAAATATAATTATGGATATGGATATATGTCAAATCCAATATTATATTTGTTTCTAGCTCAATCTTATATTGATGATTCAATTATCTTGATATTAGAAACCATCTTTAATATCTTTACTTTGATCAAAGATTCCCTGAATCATCATCCGATTGATAACTAGCTAGATGCAATCTCTTCTTACTAAGAGTGATCGATTCCTTGTCGACCTACTCATTACCTTCATATCCAATTCACCATTCCCAGTATCAATCCTGTGCATGTCTCAGTGTCATGATTAGGATTGAACCAAAGCATGGGTTCATGTGCATAAGGTACTTATGGCAGTCTCAGGTTAAAGGATTACTTGCACCACTCCCACTATGAGAACCATCTATTGACATGCAGCTAGGACTCCATTAGATGTTCTCAAGTTGGATCATTTAAGTGAACTCATTCACTAATGAGCACCCACATTCTAGTATTAGTGTCATACACAAGTGACTGTGAGAGCAGTCACCCTATTCAGTATACATAGGATGTGCTAGTCTTACCGAAAAACCCTGATCCCCTACTCAGGGTTCCTTTGACTAGGAATATTTTAGATTAAGGTTTTAAGACTTTAGGTCTCACTGGTATGATCTCATCATAACCCTAAAATCATAGCCCTAATCTATGGGGCTCATCATATAATAATAATCACAGCGTATGATGAAAAATAATGCCTTTATTAGAATATTGTCAATTACAATGGTTTGGGAGATACAACATAGATTGGCTTGTTGGGCATATCCCTTTCACCTAGGGTCCAAACTAGCCCTAGAAATACCATGACAGCATCATGATCATTGGACCTTGGCCTTAGCCTTGGTCCCCTAAGCCTTGGAAGCACCACATGAGATCCAACAATCTCCACCTTGGTGCTTCAAGGCTTCAGCCAACTCCATCTTATCCACAAGCTGCATCAGTGCCACCACTTGCGAAAGCATCTTGCAATAGAACCTTCGTCAGTGCATCTGCTAGATTCTCCTTGGTGTGTACCTTCACCAGCTCCACCTTGCCATCCTCCATGAGCTCTCTAATATGATGGTATCTGATGTCAATGTGCTTGGTCTGAGCATGATAGATAAAGTTTTGTACAAGTAGGAGTGCACTATGACTATCGCAGTGCACCCTGACAGCCCCCTATTCTAGGCCCATCTCCAATGCTAGACTCTTCAGCCATAGGGCCTCCTTTGCTACCTCTGTAACTCTGATGTACTCCATCTCGGTGGTTAATAATGCCGTAATAGATTGCAAGCAGGATCTCCATGATACAGGACCTCCATATATGCTGAATATGAAACCTATCACCGAACGATGGGTGTCCACATCTCCACCGAAATCCACATCCACAAACCCTCCTTTCAGCCCTTGAGCCTCCTTGGATATGTTGGAGTGTCCCTCAGCACCTCCTTGCTATCCATAGCAGATGCCAACTCCAACCGTGCCTGCCAAGTACCTGAAGACTCCCTTCAGTGTTCGCTAGTGCTCCCTGCTAGGCTACGCCATGAACCTGCTCACCTGACTCACTGCATGGGTGATATCCAGCCTACAACACATCATGGTGTACATAAGACTAACTACACCAGAGCCATATGGCACCCTCTCCATCTTTTAAACCTCCACCTCAGTCTGTGGTGCCATGGACTTCGAGAGTCCAAAGTATTCGGCTATTGGCAGCTCCACCGGCTTTGCTTCCTTCATCCCATACCTCTCCAAAACATTCTTTATGTAGCTACCTTGAGATAAATGCAGCACCCTCTTGTTTCAATCTCTAAAGATTTCCATGCCTAGGATCTTCCTCGCAGGTCCCAAATCCTTCATCTTAAACTACCGAGACAAAGTTCCTTTAGTTTGTGCACTATCTACTTACTCTTGCATGCTATCAGCATGTCATCCACATACAAAAGTAAGTAGACCCTAGAACCATCATCAAGAGTCCTCACATATACACAAGAGTCATGATCGCACCTGGAAAGTCCAATTCTCCTCACAAAAGAATCGAACCACTTGTACCATTGCCTCGACGACTACTTGAGCCTGTACAATGACTTCTACATCAAACAAACTTTCCCTTCTGATCCTGGTGCTCTGAAACCTAGTGGCTACTCCATGTAGATGCTCTCCTCTAAGTGTCCATGGAGAAATGCCATCTTGACATCCATCTGCTCTAGCTTCAAGTCCTGAGATGCTACGATGCTCAGTAGTACCCTGATGGAAGTATGTCTGACGACGGGAGAGAAAACCTCGCTAAAGTCTATTCCTTTTCTCTGTGAGAAAACTTTGGAAACCAAACAAGCTTTGAATCTAATTCCTCCTTGTTCCAAAGGTCCCTTCTTGCATTGTTAAACCCATTTGCACCCTATGGATTTCTTTCCCTGTGGCAACTGCACCAACTACCATGTGTCGTTCTTGTGGAGAGACTACATCTCCTCGGACATTGCTTGGACCCACCTCTCTCTATCTAGGCTCTCCATAACCTCCTCATAGGTATATAGGTCTCCATTGGCTATCACCAGGGCATATGACACTATCTCTCTGAAGCCATATCGATTAGGTTGCCTGATGGTCCTCTTGGGCTTGTGCAGTGCAACCTTGATATCTCTCCTAGGTCCATCCTGCTCTCGTTGGTCCTCCTGGCCTCGATCATCCATCTGAGCTCTCTACACATGTGAAGGCACATTCTGAGAGTGCTCCACCTGAATGTCCAATCCTCCAGATGCACTTACAAGTGGTTAAATAGAAGATGAGGTAAGCTGTCTAGCGCTACCCTGCTGGATCTCCTGCTACTTCTCCATGCCACCTAACCTCTGGAGAACTGACCTCTCATCAAAGGTCACATCCCTATTGATGATGACCTTCTTCTCCAAGGGATCCCACATCCTGTACCCCTTGACTCCTCGTGGATACCTCAAGAACATCTCTTCTTTGACTTGGCATCCAACTTACTACACTCACCAGCACCGATGTGCACATATACCATGCACCCAAAAACCCATAGATGGTGAAGCCCAATCTTTCTTCCAAACCATCTCTTTTTTGGAATATCACCATCTAACTTTGTATGTGGTGATTGATTGACCAAATAGCAGGCTGTGTCAACTGTATCAACCCAGAATGCCTTAGGAAGCCCTGCTTGTAGCCTCATGCATCTTGCATTCTCCATAAGGGTTCGGTTGATTCTCTTGGCCATACCATTTTGCTGAGGAGTCCCTCTAACCAAGAAATGCCTTTTGATGCCACACTCCTCACAAAAGCGCTGGAACTCCTTGCTGGTGAACTCACCACCATTATCGGACCTCAGTCACTTTACACCATAACCTTGCTCCTTCTCAACTTCTGCTTTCCACATCTGAACTTTGAGAAGACCTCTGATTTCTCCCTCATAAAGTAGACCCACACTTTCCTTGAAATATCATCTATCAAGGTCAAGAAGTACCTCGCTCCATTTCTGGCTGAAACTGGAGATGGTCCCCATACATCAGTATGAACTAGCTTTAGTGGAGCTACATAGTGGGTGAACTGCTACTGAAGTGGACCCTCCTCTACTTTTCCATCTGACATGGCTCACAGACATATGAAATGTCACCAACCAGATCTAGAATTGATCCATGCTTGCTCAGTTCCTTCATCCCACGGTCTCCCATGTGGCCCAGGTAGTAGTGCCATAATCTATAGTCTCGCTGTGGGTCTTGAGCTACAGCTGATGTATCAAATTGCCCCATCAAAACTGATCCCTCTATCCTATAGAGATTATTGTCCATCCTCCTACCTCTCATCACAAACATGGTTCCATTGGAGATATTAAGTACTCCAATCCTGGCTTGACTGTTGAAGTTATAACCACATCGCTCTTGGTAGCCTAGTGACACCAGATTTTTCTTCAGCTCGAAAACATGCTTGACATTGGTCAGTGTCCTCATGATCCCATTGAAGATCCTTACTCATACACTCCCAATACCAGAAACCTTTCATGAGTGATCATCTCCAAGTATCACACTTCCCTTATCGATCTTGGTATAGGTCAAAAACCAAGACCAGTTCAGGGTATAATGATGAGAACAGGCTAAATCCAGGGTCCATATATCTATGTAAAGTCTATGATCATCTAATACCACCAAGAGGTCATCCTCCACCTCTTTATCAGCCATGGTACTCATCGAATCCAATCTTCTTTTCAGATAAATCTTGGCTATTCATGGCTTGATGCTGATTGGTGGTGGTTGCATGAGGCAAGGACATGAGGAGCGAGGCTACCAGTGAGATGGGATGCCATAATGCTTCATCTCTAGCAATGATGCGACTATGGTAGGGCTGAGTAAACATTGTTTCTCCTTTTAGTGATGATGGTGGGGGACACTGAGGATGGCGATCGAGGCAAGTGACAGGGAGAAGAGACCAAAAACTTCCACCAAACCACTTTCTTCTTCCTCTCCTCCCACAAATCAATAATTTGGAGTAGGGATTGAGTCCTAATCCTTGATCTCCACCCTCTCCCCACTTTCCGATAGCCCGGTAGAGGACCAATCTAGTGGCAAGAATTCACCAAGATTGAGGGCTCTGGGATGCCTGTAGCTTGCAAGCAATGCCAAGAATGAGAGAGAGAATAAAGAGGCTTTGAGAGGGGGTGGATGGTCAAGAAGGGAGATGAGGAGAGAGAGGGGAGGGGGCTAAGGGGAGGGGGAATTCATGGGTGGAGGGGAAGATGCTTATGGTTTTTTTTCATGAGTCTAGATCAGGTGGGAGGTGGTAAGAGGAAGGTTGGCAGCAGGAAGGAGGGGGTGGGTGGTTGCTAGGGTTCTGAAGGAAAGGGATGCTCTAATACCATGTTAAGAGGAAGGAAAATATTGTTTTTCATTGATATTAGGGCCCTAAAGGCCTTTAAATAGGTATAAGATTATCATATATAGTAACTTATGACTCCTTATAGGAGTGCAATAATACTCCTAATAAGACTAAGATAAAGTAATTATTCTGGAGAATAATATAAGATATCTTGCTCTCTAATAGTGGCCTCACTTGTTGCACCGGATAATATGCTAAGCCCATGAAGCATGCCACCCACCGATGAGCCAGCAACTCCCTATTGCAAGGCCATATGCTCTCCACCACCATCTTTGATTAAAGCCTCTGTAGTGGCCCGAATAGGAACCTCGAGGTCCTCCATCTGTATGCCAATAGAGAATTTAGGTTCTACCACTAAAGCCTCGCCTATGCTTGACTTTATCTTGACATCCTTCATGAATCAAGTAAACTTATAGTGGGCAACCTTCGGCTCCCAAACCAGGTCCTCATTCATGCTCGTGTGTAGGTACAGCCGGTGCTTGGCTATCTACCTAGCCTCCTTCTCTATAGACTGATCATGCTCCATAAAGGCCCACACCTCCTCTGCAACCTTTAGTCCATGCCTGCCATCGTTAAGCTCTCTCTTCATAATTTTGACTTCCTCCCAAAGTTTTATGGTACTAGTCTTTGCCACCTATCAGGAAAATGAAGCCATTAGTTAGGCTAAAGCAAAGAACTTATAGCAATGATAGATGCTACCCGACCTGCAAGCTTTGGGTAAGGCAGTCGATTGGCCTCTTGGGTAGCGGATCAGGGACCCTGCTGGTGCGAGGCAGCGAGTCTTGAAGTTGACTGGTGCTGCTATCTTCGGCCACAATGGGGAGTACCCTCAATGGGCATGCCACCTCCAGAAGTACCAACATAGATGTAGCAGCCCTCCATCTCCACAGCCCTGCCTACAATCTCTCCTATCATCAAGAACTTTGGCCACCACCTAGACTGATGACAAGCTCTCCACAAAAGTCACTACAATTCCTCTTACTGCACCACCCGATAGTATTCTAGCAGCGATCGAGAGAACTTCCATTGCAACCTCGATCATCGGAGGATCTATCATGACAAGTTCCATCTCTCCATCTACCTCCACAGCGATTGATTCCCCTAGCATAATAGACACCATGAGCCCAGTCACCTATGGTTCCTCCTCTTCTAGGATGAAGGGGCTACAGGCAAGGTAACTGCTGGAGTCACCTTCGACATCCCAAGGTCCATGAGGGCAATCAGAGATACTATTACCCTTCGAGTTAGGATGTCTGTCCCAGGATCAGAGGTGGACACCATTGAGACTATATTGGCGATGCCACCTAAAGAAGCCAGCACCTCTAAATCCATGACAGTGCCCTTCTTTGACCTTGCCATTACTTCTCTTCCACTTCTGTGACACCTTCTTGGTAGGGTCCCCAATAAATTTAGCCAATATGAATTTGAACTTCATTGCCTAATCAACATAGCAGTGAGCAACATCAACCTGCAAGAAAAGAAAACAGGAAGCAAAACACACTAAAACTAGAGTTTGACCAAGATTCAAAGCCATTTTAATAAACTTCCAAGTGTTTTGTACAAAGCCATAGTGGCCAAGACAAAAAAAGGAAACAAAAGAAGAAGCAAAAAATAGTGTGGGTTGATCATGGAAGGCTAGCTTGATCTTCTCCAACTATGGGATCCTTCCCACCAGAGCTCAAAAAGTCCTCGTTGCCACCCAAAGACAATTCCATTTTTAGCTTCCTAGTATCAACACCTGGAAGCAATTCAGTGACTTTCCCCTTCAAAAATTTAAAGCTTTGCTAGAAAGCATCCCTGCTAGCTTTTAGTGCCTTTTAAATGATACTCGTCCCTGACCTTAAAGGTCTTGACCACCTTCATTGCCGCTTGGGAATCTAGTGCCTCTAGTACCTATGCCTCCTCTTGTGTAGTCGAAGCCCAATCCTTGGGCTTGTGCAATGCTTCCTTAGCCACCCGAGCCCTCGCCTCGGGTTCCACAGCCTTTGCCTCCACACTAGAAACCCTTTCATCAGCCCTAGTGCCCTTGGCCTCAGCTTTGCCAAGCACCTTTTCTACTTTGGTAGCCCTCACTTTAGCTTAGCCAAGCATTGCCCGAGCTTTAGCAAGGTCCTTCTCCCTTTGACCTCACTCCTCGGCCAACAGGCGATGGAGTTCTACACCATCCGCTATGCTCTTGTCAAGACAAGTGGACATGATTGCCCAGGAGAACTTGGCCATGTCCACCCTCTCTCCTTCTCAGCCACTAGTTGATTATTGGATAGATTTAGTCTTTGGACTACTTCGTCATGCTCCCCCTCTACTATTTCAGCAAACTTTTGTAACAGCACCACCTCCTTAAGAAGGTAGTCCATATATTGAGGTAGGCCCCGGGCTTCCATGTTGCCCTACATCTAGACACCCTGTTCAAAATGGGTTGACATTCTTAAAAGAGGACTAGCATCCGAGTCCTTAGGTAGATAGTTTACCGACATTGTGACCCAGATAAAGTACTACAGGCCCTCCATGGCATTCCTTGCAAGCACTTCCTCCTCGATCTTTGAAGGGATAGTCATCTAGGAACCTGAGGCATGTATTTGCCCCAGGCAAGTGAATCTTGCTAAGGGTAGGAACACCCTCTAGAGCATCAAGGGGTATCACCTCTTCACCTCTGCCTGCACCAGTTGGAGGGGTCACTGCCCGCTTTACCTTAGCGATGGCTACCCTAGCCTTTGCCACCGACTTGGTCACCCACATTGGGGATTCCATTATCGATGCCAAAGTTTCACTGGCCTCTGCTTGAGTTTCTTCAATGGCCACTAACCCCTCCTCTTTTCCCTTTGGAACCTCGCCCACACTAGCTATAGTGGCACCCCCATTGTTAACGGGTGCTGTGACCTCCGCCACCTCTCCTATGATTGCTGCCTTACTGGATCTTGAAGCAAGATCCGAGGGAAAGATCATCCCTTACTCTTCTTCTCCTTCCATGGCCCCTTTGCAGGGGATGGAAATACACTCTCTTCCCCTTTGGGTTAGTCGAAGGTGGTGGAGAAGGCTCGTTGATGATTGTGGTTGGCAACTCATCATGGATCATCAAGACTACACTAAATGATAGAGTCATCCTAGTTTGAAAAAACAAACAAACAAGGGACTATTTATCAAACAATTGGCAATGACCTATCTTGGGACAAGGAAGCTCCCATCGCATAATGGGCCTTCAGCCAGCTCTCCAAAAGAAGAACATCATATGGTGGGACATGTATTGGTGACAACTCATCCACCATGATCTGCTCCGATTCTTGAAATATTGAAGGATCCAACAACCACGAAAGCTTCATCTCACCCTAACATCTGAGGAATAACCATGATGATGGAGAAGCTATGAAGAAGAATCATGACTTTCAATCCTATAATTTCACCAGGCCGGTCAGGAAGCTAAACCCCTTGCAGGGGGAGACATAGCACCACCCCTGGGAGGCCTTCACTTGGAAGAAATAGTAAAACACCCATGCCCTAGGCTCCATGCAATGATAAACTATTAAGGTGAAAAGCCAACAATGGCCCTCCAAGTGTTGGGAACCAATTATGATGGGTGCAAGTTATACCACCATAGTAGAACTGCCATTACCAAAAGTATGGGAATCCTAAGATCCAAATTCAATGACTCCTTGTGAAGGGTGACCCTTGTCGCTGTCCTCCTAGTGATCCACTCATTCTTCTTAGGAACCTCAATGATGGGGACCTCACCAGCACGGATCCCAGAACAAGCACGAATCTTGGAGTCATGCGAATCTCGGAGCATATCCAGAATAAATTTAGGATTTATCTTTTTATTTGAAATTTGAATTAGGATTTTGTTGGTTAGGATTGAGATATGGATAGGCTTATCTTATCCCATCTTGTATTTGAATTTAAATCATCTCTATCTTTTTATCCTATATTCAAATTCAAATGAGGATTGGACATGTCTATAAATACTACCCTCAGTCCTTTGTAAAAAAAGTTTTTGGAGAAAAAAAATTTAAGTTTTTTAGAAGAGTGATTCTTCTTGCCTTCGCCTTCGGGCATGGGCGTAATGCCCTAGTTATTCCCCTTCCCATTCCATCTTCTTTATCCCCTCGTGGCCTTTGAGATCCATCCTAGCGCCTCCAAGTATCGAGGAGGGTGTAATGCCCTAGAGGTGAGAGGTCTCTTCGTTAGGGTGAGTTCCAAAGTCCATGAGTTCCAAACCTTGTCTTCCAGCTCCACTATTCCTTCACCACCCTTTACCTAAAAAAATTCCAAAAAAATTGATACCCTAATTTTGGTGACTTCTAGGCTCACCAACGATCCTACCCATCTTTGTCCCCCATCAAATTTGGTATCAGAGCTAGAAAATTAGGGTACCTTTATATCAATCCAGATTCCCCACCACCGATCCAATTTTTTTTCCATCCTATCATGTTCCCAGATCAAAAAAAAAAAAAAAATCTCCCAACCAGTCTTCCCTCCTCTGTGATCCACTGCCCACTGCCATCGTCGCCTCCCTACTGCCTCGCTGCCTCACCAAAGTCCCACCCCTCTGGTGAACTATCTGCGTCACCACACTGATGCCTCATCGCCGCCCCACCGACTGCCACCGCCGCTCCCCGGCTACTGTCACCAGATCCACCATCATGCCGTGCCATCTGCCCTTCCGATGTTGTCGATTCGGAAAATCCATGGCCCAAGTCGATCGGCAACAACATCTCCCTGTTCCTCACCCGCAAGCCGGCCCTCCCCGGTCCATCCAAAATTCTCGCCGTCTCCCGTTAGCTTGGAGGAGAAAAGTCGAAGAATTAGAGCCCGCAGAGAGCCTCGTCTCATTCTCCTCTTTTCTCTCGTGGCAATCGTCCGATCGATCGAAAGGCAGGTAGGTAGGTAGGTGATGGAGAACCAGAGTTTCCTGTCATACGAGAGGCTCGAACAGATGGCGAGCTATGTGGGGACGAGCTTGGCCTCGACCTTTTTCGCCTCCCTGGAGCTCTTCTGCATCAACCTGAGCACCACCGAGGACGACGGCGATGAGGAGGAGGAGGCCAAGGACCAACCCCTCATGCTCACCAAGCCCGTCACCTTCGACTTCCCCCACGACGACCATTCCAAGCCGGCCCTCCCCTGTCTGTGCCACCATCTCTGCCCCAGCACCGTCGCCGGCAAATGCCCACCAGGCTGCCCTCCGAAGCCTCCCCTGTTCCTCCATTCCAACCATCACACCATCTTCCTACCTCCATCCATTTAGATTAGGAATCAAGTCTCCCTTCCACATCATTCATATTTTTTCCATGCCCTGAACCAGAGCCGTTTATCTTCCTCCTTCCTATCCTCCCATGCCCAGTTAAGCCTTCAACCCATCGATCCTTCATGCCCACTCACCATACCCACACACAACATCATCTCTTCTCCACATCCCGATTTCCTTCAAAAAAAACTCGTTCATTGTCCTCCCTGACCCCATTGCCATGGTGAACAAAAGCCCTCGACGATGGATCCACTTCGCCGCCCCCCCTCATCTCCTCCGCCTCTTTACCACAAACTGCTACATTCCCTCGAGATACGCCTGTTTCTTTCGAGCGTGCTGTCTCCCAGCCGTCAAACTCTGCCTCCACCCATGAAGACTGCTCTCCTCCCTTCCGCCCGAAGTCGCCCATAGCCAAGTCGACCTCCACTGCCCCGCCCGACTCCCCATTGCCGCAATGTCCGACACCTCTTCGATGCCCGACACCATCTTCCTGCTCTCCACCAGTAGCCATCGTCTTCCTCTATGGCTGAAGTTCATCAGAACGGCATCACCCCAGTCGTCTTCCTCTTGACCGAAGACCCCTCACCATCTCCAATGGAAGTCCACGCAGCCAGCTATCGCCCGACACCTCCCACCTTCTTTCCTCCCAACTCCCCACCGGCAAGCTGACCCTCCTCTTCGTCCTGTGTCACCGATCTTCTTCCATCCAAATTCACAGGAGCCAAAATGCCCAGCCCCGGATCAACTGCGGCCGAGCCTACACCTGGCCATTGACCCGTCAGTTACACCGTCTCCACTCAGCACCACCACCGGCAAAGCCTGTCGAAAGCCCCTTCCCCCTTTTCCACCATTCAGCATCCCGTGGAAAGAAAGAGAAGCCCACGACCGTGAAAGTAGTGCCGACTCTACCATTGCCGGCTTCAGGTCCTGTACGCTTCTCAAAGCTGCATGGCTCTTAAAGCATAGGGATTTAAGAACTGCATGATTTTCAGAGATGTCTCATGGCTAGCTAGATCTGAGCCTGACTCGACGGAGTCAAGTTTTCCCCACCTCAGGGGAATGATTGGGACCTCACCAGCACGGATCCCAGAACAAGCACAAATCTTGGAGTCATGCGAATCTTGAAGCGTATCCAAAGTAAATTTAGGATTTATCTTTTTATTTGAAATTTGAATTAGGATTTTATTGGTTATGATTGAGATATGGATAGGCTTATCTTATCCCATCTTGTATTTAAATTTAAATCATCTCTATCTTTTTATCCTATATTCAAATTCAAATGAGGATTGGATATGTCTATAAATACCACCCTTAGTCCTTTGTAAAAAAAGTTTTTGGAAAAAAAAATTTAAGTTTTTTAGAAGAGTGATTCTTCTTGTCTTCGCCTTCGGGCATGGGCGTGATGCCCTAGTTATTTCCCTTCACATTCCATCTTCTTTATCCCCTCGTGACCTTTGAGATCTATCATAGCACCACCAAGTATCGAGGAGGGTGTAATGCCCTAGAGGTGAGAGGTCTCTTTGTTAGGGTGAGTTCCAAAGTCCATGAGTTCCAAACCCTGTCTTCCAGCTCCACTATTCCTTCACCACCCTTTACCTAAAAAAATTTCAAAAAAATATGATACCCTAATTTTGGTGACTTATAGGCTCACCAACGATCCTACCCATCTCTGTCCCCCATCACTTAAGGTGAATGTCTGCCAAAAGGATAAATTTCTCCCCTAATTGGAGGATCTTCTCTACCATAAGGATGGGCCATGGTTTCAAGTGTCAAGCCCAGCTTTTCTGCTCCCATGATCACTAAACGTCAAAAGTAAGAGCAAAGGAAAGATGCAAGGGGAAAGATGATGGGGAACGAAAATAAAATGATGAATGAAAAGTTTTAACAAGCTAACCAGCAAGCAAACTTGAGAAATTAATTATGAAATAAATGGGATAAATTAATCCAAGAAAAGAATTTTCATAAGGAGACTAGTTGATCTAATTTTTAAGACCCGCAATGTAGATCTAGTTCAAAATAAGGATTAGGATCTTCATGGCAAGGAAACCATTACTACTATGATAAGTTAACCTTCAAATGATTAGATCTAATGAAGCTTAGGAAGAGTTTTCCTACCAACAATGATGGCTAATTATTTGGTGGAAGAAGGAGCTCTCATCACTCAAGAATTGAGGCCTAGAAGTCAAGATTGGCACTCTCTACTTTGAGACTCACTTTGGCCTTGATCCATGGCGTGGAGACCTTCATTTTTGACCTAGGAACCTGAGAGAACCTACAAAAAAATTTGGGATTAGACATGGAAGAAGAATTGGAGTTGGAATGAAACAAAGAAAAAAGGAAGAAGAAGAAAGTGGCCGGTGGCTTGGGACTTCGAGCTTGATCATAGATCCATCAATGGGCATTCCATCCTTTACTCCTTGCAAAAACACTCTTCAGTCTCAAACTCAAACTTTGAAAACTATCATTCTCTCCTTGGAAAAGGATCTACACACTCAAACTAGCTAGAAAACTTTCACCGCAAATAAGAACTCAAGAAAACTAGAACACAAAGAAACAATCCTTTGATTAATTCAAATCATAGAACATAATGAATACAATGAGAGCCTAGGGGCCCTATTTATAGGCTCCAATGCTAGAGAATTTTGTCCAAGAGTGGAGGGGAGGGGATAAGGATGGCTTAGTTGGCTCCAACAACTCTTAGGTAAGTAGTTCTAACTAGAAACAAATTGTAGGTAGAAAGTTACAACCACTTTGACATGTGGCATCTAGAAGATCCTAATGTGACCTCCAAATGCTAATGTGGAGGCTTAGGTATCATAAGTTGTGGCATCCCACATATCAAATATTGTTGGGGTACTGGAAGGAATCTTTATATTTCTTATAAAACTCTTGATGTAGTATAATTCCTTCTCCCCCAAGGTTGTTTGATGAGTTGTTCCCCCATGTGCTTCAAGTCTTGGCATGAATTGGGATTGGGCTTGGTCTTGAAGAGAATTGAATGGTTGGCCTTGGACTTGAAGAGGATGCCCTCCATCATGCTTTAGGCTTGAGCTGAATGGGCTTCTTCCATGTGTTGGCTTATGAGCCAAATCATGCTTCAAGAAAATTTGGCTTATGAACATGTTTTAAGAAAGTTTTTAACTTGCTTCAAAAATTTTATTGACTATAGCTACAAAAAACAAAGTGATTTAATCAAAGTATATATTTTTATTATGGATGTCCCCATCAGTTCTCCTCGGGTGGAAAGAGCTCGACTCTGTCGAGTAGGAATTCATCTGGCTTTGGTAATACTCTAGGAGGTCAAGATCGATTCTTTGTAAGTCCCTCGAGTGATCCATGAGTCTTCAAAATCAGGACATCCTTGCTAGTGAACCAAGTAGTGCTGATAGTCTTTGTTTCGAGTAGTGACAATCTTGTCATCTAAGATTCACTCAATCCTATATCGCCACTTTGAAAATATGGATGGTGGACACTCAAGGGTGGGTTCACTCTCAAGAGCAGAATCAGGCCTGAATAGCTCACTAGGTATCATTGTTGGTTCCTTATACTTTACTAGATCTAAAATGTTGAAAGTAGAACTGATATCAAAGTCAGATGGTATATCTAGCATATATTAGGTCCAATTTTCCTTCCTATTTTGAAAAAGACCTACACCACGAGCATATAATCGTTTTGAGCCTAATCAAGACATAGTCTCCTTCCTGAAATTCTTTGGCTTTTTTTACAAAATTTAGCCATGTGCTTGTTAATTTCATTACTCGAAATTTGTTTTACTAATCACACTATGCAAATTTGTTTTACTAATCTTGCTATGCATATGACTCTCGTAATATGGATACTTATGCATGGGACACCAAATGACAAGAGAAGAACACAAATGATACTAAATGGTAAAAGACAAAACAAGCTCAAATGGACTTTATTATCTATGGACTAAACTTTATTATTGGGCTACGAAACAAGGTTCCTAATTTTTAATATTTTCTAAATGGCTTTGAAGACTAGGGCAAAAAACTTCAGGTAGGTGGCAGTGAATCTTAATTTGGCTCCCAACATATACCAAAGAGTCTTAATAAAGTAATTGTTGAATATCAGTGGGACCAGATCAATGGTATGTTAGATGTTCCAGCCGGATGGGATAGCAGAATGAATGAAACATAATGGTGGATCGGGATGGTGGATGTTCAGAAATGGGGAATCAAGGATAGAAAAATTGTTAGGTAAAAAATTTGTAGGATTTTCAAAGGCTCCACAGCTTCTTGGGGCTAATCGATAGGGTTTTGTTCTTTGATGGTCAATACCCAATATGTGATCCTTCATCGATCTCTAGATCTAAACCTTCAACATTAATTAATTCTGGATCTTCTATGTTATCCTCATATTGATCTCCATGGTTTTGTCCTTGGATTTTATTTTGATCATCCCCGTTGTTGATTTCTTTAGGCAGGGTAATTATTTTATCTTCAAGTGATTGTCCTTGATCATATTCGTCCATAAGGTTAGACCCAGCTTCATAAACTTCTTCCTTCTGTTCTTCAACAGGTTTAGGATTTTCTCTTTCAAGCCCTTCATTTAGACAAGACTTTGATTCTATTTCATCCTTAAATTCTTCAATAGGTTCAGGAGATTTTTCCTCTAATTTTTCTATGGATTTAGTCTCTTCTTCATCTCCCTCATACTTATTGAATTTAGCAATATATTTAAACGCAGTTCCATCATCTTGTCTCAATTTCTACCATTGGGTTGGAAGATTTTGCTTATAAGATTTGCCTAGGTACTTTTCTCTTAGCTTACTCTTCATCTCTCCAAGTAATTATTTTATCCCCACTATAATAACTTTTATGCTCAACATGTCCCCAATATGACTTAGCATGTTGGACTAGCTTTGATTTGGCAAATTGACACTTTCTTACTTCCGACATTTCATCAAATTCAAAGTATTGATCCATTTTCTTTTTCCAATCGACATATACATTAGGATCTAAATTTCCATCGAAAGTGGGTACATAGGGTCGATTGCTCCTAAAGACTCTCTCCTCCTGATTTATAAAGTCTTGGCAGGGGTATCTAAGACTATACTCAGGGGCGAGATCAGGACATTGGGCTCTTGGACCAATGGGAGGTGATTTAGGATTAGTATGGGTCAAGCGATCTTTTTCGAGGTTCCTGATTTGATTATTTACTTGCCCTAACTCTTTGTTCACTTGTCCTAATTGTTTAGTTAGGATATCAAATTTTTCAGTCAGGGTCCTCATAAAGAATTCAAGATTGGGATCTATGGATACGTGTAAGACTATTGGTGTAGGACTTCAAATCAATTGGGCAAGCAGTACAAACTTAACTTCTAGGACTCCTAGACCTAAAAGTTCAAAATACAGGAATTGACTAAGTACTAGTTAAAGTTGTAATTACCTTTTTCACTGGCCAGGTAAGAGGTGGGGTTACGGGAGGCTTCCCTCGCTTTCACGAGGTCCTAATTAAAAACTGCAAGTCCACTTAAGGCATTTGCCATTGGACCTCTTGCCTTAGATACCAATCTCAAAAAGTAAGTACAAACTCAACTAATATTTGGTCTCATCTTGCACTTGAACCCGACTTCTGGGTGTCCCTAGTTTTAGGTTCCTACTCGATTTCAATTATGGTTTAGGTCTATGCAAATATGGGTGATTATTTTGGACCAAAGAAAGGTAATGACCTCCTTCCCTTATGTTATGATTGAATGCCCTTAATTGGATTTAGGAATGGATGCACAAATAATTCACCAACTAGATAACATAACAACTAGTATTAGCACAAACATGTGATTCAAACATGCATTTTAAAAAATTAAAATTCAAAAAAAATTAAATTAAAAAATTAAGATTTTGAATTCCAGATTTTAGAAATCAAGTTTTAAAATTTAAATATCAAATTAGGATTAAAAATTCATTCTAGAAGTTAGAGTTGTTGCAAGATAGTTTCAGCCCTAAAAACTTCTAGTCAACTAGTTTTAAAAATTCAAAATTAAAATTTTAAAACTCCAAAAAAAAAAATTAAATTTGAATTGTTAAATCTCTTAGTGAAGATTCCAGATTCCAAATTTTGAAATTTAATTCCTGAGATTTGGTTAAGAAATTCATTTTGAAAACTTGTTGTAAAAGAAAATTTCAGCAGGAAACAACTTTCAACTAGCTAGTTTTTAAAATTCAAAATTTATTTTTTTAAAAAATCCAAAAATTTAAAATAAAACTGATTTGGTTAGATCTCAAGGAAGAATTCTCAAATTTTAAAGTTTTAACTTCAGATTAACTCAAATTTTGGTTGAAAAAGTAGTTTGAAAATAGTTGCTAGAAGGTTCCAGTAGTTTAGCTAACTCTTAACAACCTGAATTCAAATTTTGAATTCTAAATTTTAAATCCTTATAAAATTCAAAATTATGGTGGAAAATAATAAAACTCTAGATGCCAAATTTAAAATTCTAAATTTATAAAAAAAAATTGTATTTTGCTGAAAATTAAATGAAATGGAAGGCAGAAACAGAATTATGGATAGAACTTCAGAAATGATCTAAGAACTCATATTTTTAAATCCAGAAATAAAAAAATATATTTTTTTAATTTTATATTTCGAATCCTAGAACACCAAGGTACTGGAAAAGTATTTTTTTTGAATTTTTCTATCAATATAAAAAATACTAAAATTTATAAAATATTCGGGTGAATACTAGAACAGAAATTTCAGCAATCAAACACTTGACCTAGTAAACCATAAGCTCTGATACCAAAAACTTGATGGTGGGCGAAAATAAAATGATGAATGGAGAGTTTTAGCAAGCTAACCAGAAAGCAAACATTAGCAATTAATTATCAAATAAATGGGCTAAATTAATCCGAGAAAAGAATTTTCATAAGGAGACTAGTTGATCTAATTTTTAAGACCCGCAATGTAGATCTAGTTCAAAATAAGGATTAAGATCTTCATGGCAAGGAAAACATCTCTACTAGGATAAGTTAACCTTCAAATGATCAAATTTAATAAAGCTTAGAATGAGTTTTTCTACCAACAATGATGGCTAATTATTTGGTGGAAGAAGGAGCTCTCATCACTCAAGGATTGAGGCCTAAAAGTCAAGATTGGTACTCTCTACTTTGAGACTCACCTTGGCCTTGATCCATGGCATGGAGACCTTCATCCTTGACCTAGGAACTTGAGAGAACCTACAAAGAAATTTGGGATTAGACATGGAAAAAGAATTGGAGTTGGAATGGAAACAAAGAAAAAAGGAAGAAGAAGAAAGTAGCCGGCAGCTTGGGACTTGGAGCTTGATCATAATCCATCAATGGGCATCCCATCCTTTACTCCTTACAAAAGCACTCTTCATTCTCAAACTCAAACTTAGAAAACTCTCATTCTCTCCTTGAATAAGGATCTACACACTCAAACTAGCTAGAAAACTTTCATTCTAAATAAGAACTCAAGAAAACTAGAATACAAGGAAACAATCCTTTCATTAATTCAAATCATAGCACATAATGAATACAATGAAAGCCTAGGGGTCCTATTTATAGGCTCCAATGCTAGGGAATTTCGTCCAAGAGTGGAGGGGAGGGAATGAGGATGGCTTAGTTGGCTCCAACAACTCTTAGGTAAGTGGTTCTAACTAGAAACAAATTATAGGTAGAAAGTTACAACCACCTTGACATGTGGCATCTAGAAGATCCTAATATGGCCTCCAAATGCTGATGTAGAGGCTTAGGTGTCATAAGTTGTGCCATCCGACATGTAAATATTGTTGGGATAGTGGAAGGAAACTTTATATTTCCCATAAAACTCTTGATGTAGTGTAATTCATTCTCCCCCAAGGTTGTTCGATGAGTTGTTCCCCCATGTGCTTCAAATCTTGGCATGAATTGGGCTTGGGCTTGGTCTTGAAGAGGCTTGAATGGTTGGTCTTGGACTTGAAGAGGACGCCCTCCATCATGCTTTGGGCTTGAGCCGAATGGGCTTCTTCCATGTGTTGGCTTATGAGCCAAATCATGCTTCAAGAAAATTTGGCTTATGAACATGTTTCAAGAAAATTTTTTAACTTGCTTCGAAAACTTTATTGACTATAGCTGCAAAAAATAAAGTGAGTTAATCAAAGTATATATTCTTATTATGGATGTCCCCATCAAAAGAAAGATAGGAAGACCCACCACAGATAGCCACTTGTATGCTTCCCCAACTGGTTGGAAGCTTCTCTCTTCTTTCCTGTCTCTTCACTACTTGGATGCTATGAGAATACAAGGGGCCTAACTAGACCCCACACCATCATATATATATATATATCCATCGAAAGGACCTATCCATTCCTTGAAGGGAAGACATCAGTTTCAACCCTGACAATTGATGCAACTCCATATCAATTCAGTATTAAAGCACCATCCCAGGAGGGGTGCATCGTAACATCCCAGGCGGACAGCCCACTGTAGCAACTTTTGAAACTACCACTGCCTCGAGTGATGCTACCTCTTGAGAAACCATGCTAGGTCCCCACACGAATCTTGGTGATCTACCTTACCTAATGTAGCATCACCATTTCTGTTGCAAGCTACCTTACCTCGCATAGCCTCGCCATCTCTATCATGAGCTACCTTGCCCAATGTAGCCTCACTATCTCTATTGTGAGCTGCCCATCAAGCATAGCCCTTGCCATCTTCGTTACGAGCTGCTTCATCTAGCATAGCCTCTCCATCTCTATCGTGATCTGTCATGAGCTACCTTGCCCAAATAGCCTCGCTATCTCTATCACAAGCTACCTCACCCAGCATAGTCTAACCATCTCTGCCATGAGTTTCCATGCTTGGCACTACTGTGCCATTTTGACTACAAACATTTGACTTCACCTTAGTAGTGGTAGGCCGCTGTGCACTGCTGGACCAGGAAATCTTTACTTCCTTTGTCCAAGACCATGGAGACCAATCCACTTGGACAAGGAAGTGGGGGGCATCTGATAGGTTAGGAATTGATTGTCCAATGTAGAAACTAAGATCCAACAATCTTTGGACACATGTCAACCAGCTCAGGTGGTTGAGGCAACCTCCCATCACTGGTGAGGCAAACTCAAAGGTGCATGCATGTTAATCATCACTGGCTTGCTCAGTCCACCCTTCCATGTATGCTCCCAAAGTGACAGTCATTGATGTTTGCTACCTAATGAACACACTGCCGCAGGGACATGCTGTGCTAGCTACCACTCCCTACCTTACCTATCATGGCATGGGTTGTCCCACTAAGAATGCCTGCAGTAGCTAGAACATGTTAGCCATTATCCTCTATCTTTAGGTGTCAGGTATATGCCTATCACTTGATTCACTTGATTCCCGGTAACCCTCCAGGTAAGACTAGAGGGCCAAAGTCGAACAAGGGCTTAGTGAGGACACAAGGAGAAGGACAACGGGAGACAAGGGAGATGGAACCGAGAGCCCACTCTTCTCAAGAGCCACCTCCTTCCACCATAAATGAACCCTCTTCTTTCTCTCCCATTAGCACACACCTTGTGCTCCCTGGATTAAGTCTTCCATAGCTTGCCACCTGAGTGAGATCCCATGGGCTGTTAACATACACTTTCCATTTTCTTTGAAGTACTTCAACTCCCATGACTCCACTTCTATGTGCCATCCATTAGGAAGCGGGACTCAAATGCACTGAAGTCTCTTTCCTCCATAGATTATGTTCCATCCCTCAATATCTCTCCTTAGCTTTCTCTCTAGTTCCTCTCCCACTCTTACTCCAAGCCTTCTCTGTTTGCCTCTCCTAGAGACTAACTTAGGCATCAAAAGGTCTACCATCAGGAACCCATTCCTAGTGTATCAAACTTTCTGGTCTTCTCTATTTTGTAGGACCGACTCCTAGTTATAGGATCCTACAAGGCCCCTGCTCCACAGCAACATCCGCTCTTGCTCAAGCCCTGTTTGAGCCGAGCTTGAGTTAGCACCACCTCTCAGAGAACCGCAACAACCATATCTACCAAAGGTTTGAGCCTTTGAATTTATTTTTGTAAGTTTTAGTTTTCTTATTTCAAATCTTTAAATTTTTGCACACTTTCATCTTTCTCTTTTTCTAAATCTTTGTTTCTTTGAAGCAAACCATCCAATCCTTTTTGCAAAACATCCTTTTATGCAAAGCTTCAACTTTTGCTCTTTGTAAAATGTCATTTGCTTATTTTAATATTTTATTCTTTATACCAAGTTTTTAAAATTCTACTAACAAATCATAAAATATAGTATGAAGCTCATCAAAAGTAAATTCTAGGTTGGGTTTTAAACTTATCTCATCCTCCAAGGCCATTAGGCAGAGATTGGCTATCTTTCCTTATTCTTCTTCTTTATTGGAGCTTGTGTCCTCACTATCACTCGAAGTGGCTAACATCACCTTCTTCTTGCTCTTTTTAAAAGCAATTAGTCTCCCAGGCATCCTAGATGAGGTTATACTACGTGGGGTTTTGATATCCCCTACTTCCAAAGTCTCAGATGAGGTTGTTCCAAGCATCCTAGCCTATTAGTTAGATGCTTAGGTTGGGTTTCGATACTATAAGCCCTAGCTAAGTGTAAGCCTTCCAAATTTCAAAGTCTTGGTTGAGGTCATCCCAAGCACCTTGGCCAAGTAGCAGATTGGTGAGGACACTACGACTAGACAAAAATTGCAATGCTTAATTTGGATCTCTGATTAATGTGTTGGGAAGTCAGTCATTTTCAGTTGAGTCCAGAGTTACTTGAGTCTTGTAATAAAGATTGAGTCTTCTAATAAAGTGAATCAATTGAGTTCCTTAAGTCAACAGAGACAATTGAGTCTTGTAATAAAGTCATTAAGTCACTTGAGTCCATTTGTTTCAGTCAAGTCAAGTGAGTTTGAGTCCTATAATTTTCATTCAAGTCAAGCTCAAGAGGGAGTCACCAGACCCCCACTAAAGCCACTCAAGAGGGAGTCACCAGATCCCCACTCAAGCCACCCTAATTCATGAGCTTGGGCCTCTACTCCATCCACCCTAGCCCATGCGCCTGGCCACACTCATGCCGCCCAAGCCCACCAGCATTGGTGCCCCATCCCAAGCCTACCAGCATTGGTGCCCCTCCTAGCCTAGCATGGAATGGCGCCTCCCAGTCCAAGCCCATGAAGAAGTGGCATCCCAGCCCAGCAAGAGTTGGCACCCAGCCCAACCAGGAGTTGAAGCCCCAACCCAGTCCAAGCCCATAAGAAAAGTCCAACCTCCCAGTCCAACATAGATTCAAGTAGTCCAAGCCCAAGAGGAGTCAAGTTTTCAAGTCCAACAAGGAGTTCAACCTCCAAGTCCTACAAGGACTCCAGTCTCCTTATCCTTTTCAAACTTTGTACTTCAACTTTGATAGAGATTTGTACTCCAACTTTGACAGGGAGAGGCCTGGGTGAATCTATAAATATCCCTTCCCACCTCCAACTTGTAATGATGAATTATTGAATGAAAATATGAGAGTTCTCTTCTTCATTTCCCGTGCAATTATGCATTGTTTCTCCGTGAGGGTGAGGGTGTGAGGCCCAACTTTTCACTCCATAAAGAGGGCACGTGAGGTGCAACGCAACCATCTTCATCTTCTATCTTCCAGTCTAGGCCGCTAGCCCTTCCATCCTCCACAGCCCAAGACGCCAACCTTTCATCTTCAAAACCCTAGGCTGCCAACATCTTCCATCCAACCTCCAGGCCGCCATCATCCAACCTCTAGGTCACCATCACCAAGTCTCCAGGCCATCATCATCAAATCTCCAGGCTGCCAAGCATCCTTAACACCCCTCCTAATTTTCTCCCTTCCCAACCTTTGACTTCATATTTTTTCTGTTATTCGAATCCCTAACCTTCAGTGTTTGCAGGATCCCTCCAGTGCTACGACCCTTGGAGGAGGTCTTCCTTGCCCTTGAAACCATCTGATAAAAAGCCAGAACATCCACGGGAATGAGGCTTCATCATCCAGGCATCGATCTAAGAAGTGTGATCCCTTCATTTTAGAGACTGATCATCATTGCCAGGTATGCAACCCAAATCCTTCTCTCTACTTCTAATTTGTTGAACACTGAGCATGCTCTAATAGTGGTTTCTTAATCCTAGGATCCTTTCTTTCTTTACTACTTTGTTAGGTCTTAATATGCGGGTAAAACTTTAGTCTTTACATGAAAACCTTAGTTGCTCTTAGTCTTTTTCAGGAACCAAATCAAATAAAAACCTGAAAATCTTGCTAACATAATCAACAATTTTCTTTATGCTCATCCCTAGCATGTTCATCCCACATCATAAATGTCCAAGTTGGGTCTCGATAACCATAAGCCTTGCCTAAGTAGTAAGTCTTCTAGGTTTTAAAATCTTGTGCGAGGTTGTCCCAAGCATCCTAGCTGAGTAATTAGATGTCTAGGATAGATCTCGATACTTGTAAGTCTTGGCTAAGTAGTAAGTCTTTTAGGCCCTAAAGTCATAGGTGAGGTTGTCTCAGGCAGGGTTTTGACACCCTCTCCTTTTTAAGTCTTGGGTGAGGTTGTCCTAGGCAAGGTTGGCAAGCTCTCCATACAACATTCAAGATAGGCATGCAAACATAGATGTATATCAAAAATGAAGCAATCTTTTCAATAGAAAATGTCAAGTACAAGTGTTTGTGGCTCTATAATCGAATTACATTAAACTAGATTGTCTTGAGAGGTAGATAAAGGACAAGTTGCATAAATAAGACATGACTCCTTGATGCCTCACCTATAAGAGGAGGATCAGGACCAAGACTCCCATGATTTGATGAGGTTCCTCCTAAAAAAATACTACGAGGCCCTTTCTCTGCCAGGTTCTAAAGGACTCCTAGATCCCTCAAAGAAGCCTAAAGGCGAGACCAGCTTGCAAAGAGAAGATGTGCATCGTGTTATGGTGACCCAACTAGCATGCAAAGCATGGAGGTGAGCCACAGGTGTTATGAAGCCTCGGCCATCGAAGATGGAGAGGAAAAGCTTCTAGATGCATCGAAGATATAGAACGACTATCTCTACCATGGCCTTGGATGAGCCTACTAGCCCGACCAAGGCAACATTCTTGAATTTGCTTTGACTCTTGACTTGGCTATAGCCTCCCTAAGAGCCAGGCCCTACTTGAGGTGGCCCAGAATTATGTCATAGATGGTGAAGAGCCACCCTCATGCCTTTCTCATACAAACTCACTAGACATTGAGAGAGGTAGGTTCTAAGAGTTGCACTTGCTACAGGCTCGCACACTATCAAATGTGAAGATTTGTCATAGTGGAGGAGGAACTAGGTGATGAGGTAGATGACCATCACCCCTCCTCTAATTTTACTTTCTAGCCCGCGATAGCCACAGTCCAACAAGTGAAGTGCCAGCCATTCTTGATACCTCCTAGCTAAGGAGAGCATTCGTCAACATGCCCTTGGTGCAAAGGCACTTCTCTGGGAATGAACCTGCTCATTGAGAGAGGGAACTCAACACAGCACCATGGGAGCCCAACCACTATCTCCGCATTCCTTAAATCACTAGAGCTTTGGAGGGACTTGGTGATGATCAGCTTCTCGAGCCACTTATTATAGAAGGGTGGAGGGAAGGCAGCCACACCAGTGGCCAACTAGTGCTCGACAAGTAGTTGTGTCCCATCAACTAGGCAACCATTCCTCCAAGAATCAAAAGATGAAGCACAAAGTGATCCTCCCATGGCTGACGATGAAGCACAAAGTGATCCTCCCATGGCTGACATTCCTTTAGGAGACTACACATTCATAGCTCTTCACACTTTGATCAGGTGATGCCACAAATGTATTAGAATCATGTCTGGTCAAAGGCTTCCCTGGGATCGAGTCTGCATCAAATGGCATGATAGGCCTTGTTGCACCCTTTGATTAGGGGCAAGTTGTATCTTCTAGCTTCCCCTCAAAGCATGATTAGGCCTCGAGATCTTGACAACATCCCGAGATTCTTGCAAAGTAATTCTCTCGGTGGTAGTGCATCCAACCCTGGGCGAGGTTGCCCCAGACATTGCAAAGACATGCAAGACATCATAAAGAGGTAAACCAAAGGAAACAAGGAACCAAGCAAAAATAAATGGAAACTAAAGAAAGAAGAAGTCTTTATTCATTTCTTAGGTGAAGGAGGAAGTATAAGGTTAGCAAGCTCTAAAGCCTTCCTCAACTTTTCCTTCCTCTGCCTTACAAAATCAATGATCCCTTTGGGTGAGGCATTCCAGGGGATGAGTGACCCAATTGCATCACCTACTTCAAGGTAGCGTCCAAGCATTGAAGCACTGTAGGCAAGCCCAATCAGTAGCATCACTCCATCAACACTGGAACTTCACATACGTGCTCTTGCAAACATCCGAGAAGAACTCCAAATCCCTTAAGTGGTACTTGGACTTACCCCTAGTAGTCTTCCTATTGGTGGCACTCACCCCTCACTATCCCTCTAAAGTGTAGGCAAGCTCCACCTCAAGGATATCAGCCTTTGCCTCCACCTCGGCCAATTAGGCCCATAGCTTTGCTAGGCATCTAGATGCATCCACCCTAGTAGGCCCACTCAGATTCAACCCCATTCTCCATGTTGGTTAGCATCTCTAGCAGGAGTGCAATCTCTCATTGTGGTTCTTTGATCTTTGTCGTAAGGTGGTCAAAAATAAAAACCTATCTCACTACTATAGCTAGGATGAGTAGGGATCGTATCCATGAAGATCAAGGATAATTATTTCACAAAAAAAATAAAGAAAGAGATAAATGTTTGGATCTTTAAAAATATGTAATATGTTAATAAAACTAACTGGTTTAAATTAATTATGAAATTGAGGAGTTTATATGATTAAAAGATCTCTTCAAGTTTTCAAATACTCACATACATAAATTCTATACTTGTTCTAGTCCAAGCAATCAAAGTTCATAATTATTTTAGAATCTTTCAAACTAATCCTTAATGTAGGCAATCTTGCTGAGTATGAACCATGTCCTATTAAGATCATGGCCCATCCCACAAGTATAAGCCATCCAATAATTAAGTTGAAAAGATCTTAACCAGATACATAAATAAAAATTCAAAAATTAATTATCTATGCTGAACATGAATCATATTGTATTAGGATTATGATCCATTCCATCTATAAGTAATTTATTCAAGAATCAAGCAGAAAAGAATTTAAAAAAAATTGAAATCTTTATTTAATTACATAGAGAAAAAAAATAAATATAAAAATTTAAGTACATAAATCTATACTTTCCTATAGATTGCATCTTAGTCAAGCATGGCTCCTGGATACATTTTCTTGGAGATTTGGAGCTCTATCACAACACCTCATCTCCTCGAAGAATCTCTTTTCTTTATTCCTCTTCCTTTCTTTCAGCCTATAACTATGTTATAAAAGAAAAGAAAATAAAATTATATTAGCTTTGCTATTGGTTGGTTTTCCTCATGCCTTCCCTTATCCTCCTTTTATAGATCTTAGATCAGGCCAAATATGGGTTCAGTTTGGAGTTCAAATCCTTATAGAAATAATGTTTGAAGCTTCAAAACTTGCTAGACCATTGGATGTTAATTAGAGAGCCAAAAAATCACCAAATCATGTCTCAGATCATCCCAAATCAATTCGAGTTAGTGCTTAGCTATTGGATCTTGATTGCAGTCGTTCTAGGTTGTTTGGGTTGGTACACATCATGGCTTGATTCATGCTAGAAGTCCTTAATGTCAGAGCTTATTCTTGCATTGGACTTCACCTATCTCGATTCCTGGCCATCGTCTTCCTCATGACATGCGATAGTATGGAGTAAGAGGAGGTGGGCAATGGTGGTGATGGGAGATCATGGTGGTGATGAGTAGTTGTGAAGCAGCATCATGGAACAAGGAAGAAGAAGGTTGCAATGGTAGCTCGATTGGCATCTCAGGCCAGCAATGATGATGCATGGTGGTGTCTCAAAACCATGGAAGAGGTTACAGTTTGGGAAGAATGACAAGTGATGGGATCTTGGGTGAAAGAAGGCTAGGGATGAAGTAGCAGTGACGGAACGTGTGGCAGCCTCTCTAGAGGCAACAGTGGGTAAGTGGCTCGCAGTCAGTAACTCATCAGTGTCTCAGGCCGATAGTGATGGGGATGGTGAACATAATGAAGATAATGGTGGCAGTAATAGTGGTGACATCTCAGCATGAGGAAGAGCGAGGTGACAGTGAAGGGTGTGCTGGTATCTTTGAGAAGATGGGTGGCCAGATTGGTAGGAGATGATGGCCAGCATTAGGAAAGATGATGCTAGGTTTTGGAAGATGACTAGCAATGGAGAGGCCGACAGTGTCTCGAGTTGGTAGTGATGATGATGGGGTAGGCTATGGCAGTGACGGTGGCTCGAAATGGGTGAAGGTGGCATGGGCCGAGGAAGAGGACAATGTCGATCCATGGAATAGGGGCTATGGATTGAGTGGCCGGTTCATGGTAGATCGGCTATTTTGAAATCTATGCTTGATTTGAATATTTATTGATCTAGACCCATTTGAACTCTGATTGTAGCCCATTTACATCCTCTCAACTTGCATGTTGGGCTCTTTATGTTGGCAAGTGTTTTCAAGATTTTAGGAATTTGAATGTCTCTAGTAACTTTAATGTACTTATCAAAGAGGAATAAACATGAATTAAATTTTTTATTAACTATTTTAATGGATGTAAAATTATTTTTGTACTTAGATTGACACTTGTTTCAACATCTACTTGTCATAAATATACACTAATTTTATATTTTTTAAAATTAATTTAAAAATAATTAATTTTGTAAGAAAGTCCAAATTAATTATGAAATTAGATTTTATCTAAGATATTAGTACCACTAATTAACTAAAATACTCAAAATAATTATGAAAATAGGTGACTTATCATACCCCGTAACTTACTCATTGCTAGTCCCTTAGTAGTGCAATAAATATATAAGTATTAATTTATAACCATGTGTCATTTAGATCTTCCTTTATAAAATTAGATCTAGGATTAAAGTTATAAGAAGTTAGCCAATATCACTACTAAGTATTGAGTTTTTGAAGTTAATTTCATAGTCAGTATTATTAGACACTTCCTTAGAATTCATCTAAAGATATATACACTTCTATTTGTGATAGCTAATTTAGCATTTCGGTACTAGCTTATAAAGGACATTTATCTTCACTTATCATCTACTTTGATCAATTTTCTATGTAACCCCAAATTATGCTCGTGAACTGAGATAGCATTCATACCACTTGACTTTTTTAATGAATAGTGCATCTTCATACTGCCCACTTTTTGATATGAATAATAATGCTTACTTAAGTGAAGGTGCTCGGTTACTTGGTAAAAAACTAATATTTAGAACTTGCCCTTTTTTCCCTTTTTTAAAATTTTTTTAGGAAGATAGATCTTTTCTCAAACTCAAGTTTCTTTAAATCGGGTATATATCAATTATTAATTTTTAGTAATAATTAAATCTTTAATTGGCCTTACAACCAATATCTACTTTATCTTGTTAGTGTGCATATGCAATAGAAATGATAATAGCCTTTAGATAATCTAAGCAGACTACTAAAAGTTTGGCCAACTAGTATACTCCTTGACTTGCTACAGTCATTAGTAAATACTTTATAGCTCTATTACTTTATCCTAGTCTATTTTGTGAAGGATTTTCTTTCATGATATATGATTTATTCAGAATAAAAATTTTCTCTTTTCAAATATTTCAAAGGATAAATCATTTTTCAAAAATTTTCAAAGTATTTTCAATAATTTTTTTTTTAAAAAAAATAAAAGATTTGTTCTATCCCTAACTTAATTTTCATTATCCTCAATAGAGTAAGAAAAAATAAAATAAGTAAATAAAATAAAGAGAGATACCACTTGGAATAGATATGCATTGTTCATTGACAGGTACTTCCATAAGGAGTGGTCCATTATTCCTACAAAAATGATAAATAATAAAAGCAATAGTTAATAAAAAGATTGGGTTGCCTTCCAAAAAATGCTAAGTTTAATATCTTCTACTAGACCTCTTAGAGTTCTTATCCTATTCCTGCCTGAATCTTTATGTGGGTTTGTAATTCCCTACATGATTTGGGATCTACTTCAGATATTTCTTGCATGAGACCATTAAGTGATTTATTCTTCTGATAGCTAATAACTCTTTCTTTATAATTTGATCTACGTATATCTTAAGTACTAGTTGGGGTTTTAAAGGACTTAGATCTTTCTACTCAATATGCTAAGGGAGTATTCCAGGATCACATTTTGGTGCCTTTTTCTTTTAGACAAAGGTTCAACGAGTGTCATGAGAGGCTTAACTAATAATTTAGGTCTTGGCATAATCTCTTTCTGATCTATAACCTAGTATTTTTTTTTCAAATTAATATTAACTCTATCTTAATACATCATTTCAATATTGTAGATAAATTTTAAAGACAATCCTTGAAAGTAGTTTCGAATACAGAGAAATTAGTTACAAAATTTTTAAAGTTGTTGTCCCTCATATCAGTAATATCTTATCCAATAGTTTCTTTATGTACTTTTAGAACACCTACAAGTTTGGCTTCCTGGTTAAATATTACTACTAAGATATCGGTGGATGCAATAAATAGTGGCTTCAATTCTAGCTCAAGTGGTGACTCTAATAAGGGAGATATTGGAGGGTTGGATGATGGCTCATATTTTTTGATCTAAAGTGGGATGGTGTTGGGTTAGGGTATTTCTACTAGGTCATCTATTTCTATGGTATACCCATCTTCATCGAAATCATCCACCTCAAAATGAGCCAAACAGGAATTTAACAAATCATGTGAGAGAATTTTATATGTAGCTTCTTTTATTGTATTTTTCATTTGTGATCCTTGAAAAGTCTTAATTAATTCCATCATTGCACCTATTTATTCTCCCTTCCCATTAAGAGCAGTGGACGATTCTCGATCACTAGGGAATTGGGCCATAGGTAAGTAGGGTGATGATAGAAGTGTTTCATCCCTCCATTTTGATTGCTATTTATATATTTTTATTTTAGTCAAATTATCTTCATTGGTCTTTTTGGTTGTACAGGGTTGCTCTAGGACCATTTCATTATCAAGAGTCATAATCAATTGTTCAAAGATAATTACAAGGATATTAAAGCTTTTAGCCAGGTATTATCCCTCGGGATCACTCTTGAGCTGACTATGCAGCTCTTTCTCACTTGCAACTATGGCTAATGGACTCAATTGCATCTCCAAACATATAATATCTTGGGTGTTGGAAGTCACATGTTGTCTCATGGTCTGCATGAAGCTATTTTTGGTAGCATTGGTACTATTTAGTGTAGCATTGAGGTCAGTATATGATTTAGCCAGAGCTTCTAGGGCTTTTCCTAGAAGAATGAGTCCTTCCTCAAGATCTAAACCTAATCGATTATTCAGTACTTGGCTAGGCCTTAGGTAGGGTTGATTAAAATTATGGGTTCCTAATGTTGCATTTTATGACCACATAAAATTGGAATGATTTTTCCATCCTGGGTTATAGGTTAGTGCATAGGATTCAGTTATATATCTGTCATTAGTTACACTTCCTTGTATGTACCTATTTTGGTTTGAATGCATCAAGTGAGGATATCCCTCCATAACATGATCCAGTGCATCACATGCAGTGCATATAGGTGCAAGCACATGGATTAATTGGATATATCCTTTATGTTCTAGGGCTTCAATTATACTAGTCAAAGTTGCAAATATATCTTCTACCAACTCCCTTATATAATTATATGCAACTTCAAATCTAGTGAACTTAGGATGCATATCAATTGGTTGAGATCTATTCATTAAATTGTTAGCCAGGAATCTACTTCTTGATGGTTGAACAAAGTCAATCAGATACCAATAGTCATGTAGGGTTTTAGGTTGATTATTGGAGTCAATTTCTCCCTTAGGGTACTAATAGGCCATGATGTTGTTGCTAAGACATTGTAGCTATTAGTTTAATTAACCAACTTCTAATAAATCAAAAATAAGTAGATAGCAGCAAGTCGGATCGAATCCATGGAGAAGGTGATGCTTAGGATAGTTTGAAATCTTTGATTTTTATAAAATAAAAAAATTAGTTTGATGTCAGGGATACAAAAAATTGAAAGTATGAAAGAAAATCAAAACTTGGGTAGGTCGATCTACTAATCAGATCTTAGCGTCTACTTACAATAAAATTGAAAACAAGAATTTAAAGTGTATAAAAATAAATATTGCATTAATTTTAAGAAAATTTTAATTACAAAAAATAAAAAATGATAATTAAATAAACTATGAAAAATAATAATAAAGAATTCAAAGTTGATTGGTGCAACCTCATCGGAAAGTTGGTTGATGTTACGTCATCTCCTTTTATCATACTTCATGGAATAAATTGGGCTTCCTCTTCTTCTTCGTCTTTGGATCTTGATCTGTAGATTGGTATAGGCGAAAAGATGGCATAGACGGTAGAGCTTCTCCTCTAAGAAACATATTTCTTAGAGGCCAACCGATAGCCCAAAGCTAAGCCTTCTATTTTGTATCGTATCCCTCTCTCCCAGATGATTTCTTCTTAGCTCAGGGGTCCTTTAAAAAGAGCTTGTCTAGGGCTTCATCCCGATCAAATTTAGAGTCAATCGGGATCCAGATTGGCCGGATATCATGCAAGAAACTCTCAGCTATTCATTCTACATCATAGCATTAGATCATGCTAGAATTCGTACAATGCAGCTCTCTTTCCTTCTCGGCTGAACAGAGTCCGATCCAGACTCTTATCGAGTGTTGGATTCCTCTTAGGACTTTGATTCTCCTCTCTTGAGCCAGTGTGGTGGCATGATGGAGTGGTGGTTGACATGTAGCTATAGGGTAGTGGTTGTGGTTAGTGGTTGACAGTGAGGGAGATTGAGAAGGGGGGCAACAACTGTGGGTGACCGATGGTGGACAGATGCTTGTGGATGAGGGTGTAGGCAGCAATGGGAGGCAATGATGGGTGGTGGATGGCGATTAGGCAATGTGGAGGATGGCAACGTGATGGCGTGGAGGATAGTGATGATGGTGTTGCAGACTTGGAACAAGGGGCTATGTGTGATAGATGGTGGCTCTGAGTAGTGGATGGTGCCTCTAGGGTAGCATATGGTGGCTCTGGGGCAGCGTACGGTGGCTTCGGGTGGGAGAAAATGTTCCTGGTCCATGGCTCTGAGCCGTGGACCAGAGGCATGTCTACTTGTGGACTAGAAGGGCATCCATAGACCAAGTGGCCAGTCCATGATGGACCGATTGCTTTAAAATATGTGCTCTTTCTTCATTAACTTTTAAAATTCAATTTTGGGCCTGTATAAACTCTAATTTGAGCATCGTCTATACTATTAGACTCAAGAAATTGAGCTCTTTCCATCAATAAACTTCTTTTCTATAAAATCTAATAAAAAGTATCAATTTTTAATAAATATTAATTAATTAATACTTATTTTAATGATTAAATTGGGATAATTGATAGGCTTATCACACCCCTAACTTAGTCATTGCTAGTCCCTTAGCAATGCAATTAAGATATAAGTATTAATTTTATAACCATGTGTCATTAAGATTCCCTTTTGGATCTAGGCTTAAGGTCAAAAAAAATTAGCTAGCATCACTAACTAGGTATTGAGTTTCCAAAGTAAATTTCACAGTCAGAACCATTAGAAACTTTCTTAAAATTCATCTAAAGCTCTACAACACTTGTGTTTATGATAGTTGACTTAGTATTTCAGAGCTAGATTGTAAAGGACAATTATCTTCTCTTATCACCTACTTTTGGTCAATTTTCTATACACCCCCCAACTTAAGCACATGACTGAGGTAGCTTTCACATCACCTAAATGTTTCTCTTTTTTTTTGGGTTAGCGATATCTTCACACTGCCCACTTTTTGATGTAAATAATAATGCTTACTTAGGCAAGGTACTTGATTACTCGGTAAAAAATCAATCTTTAGAACTTGCCCTTTCTTCTTCTCTTTTTTTATTCATTGTTTCCAGGCAGGTAAATCTTTCCTCAAATTAGAGTTAAATGAGAAGGGTGTATATCAATTATCAATTTTTTAATAATAATTGAATCTTTAATTGACTTTACAACCAATACTTACTTTATCTTGACAGTGTGCATATACGATAGAAGTGCTAATAGTATTTAGGTGACCAAAGTAGGACGCTAAAAGTCTGACCGGCTAGTCTACTTCATGACTCACTACAGTCATTAATGAATGCTTTCTAACTCTATTATCATTTTTCTAGTCTATTTAGCTCAAGAATTTTCATGGCACATGATTTATTCAAGATTAAGATTTTTTCTATTTTCAAGATTTTCAAAAGATTTTTCAAAAAATTTTAATATTTTTTAAAAAAATTTAAAGTTTAATAGTTTTTAAAGTTTAACAAGTTTATTCCTACTCGCCAACTTAAATACCATTCTCCCTAATGGTATAAACAAGTTCAACAAATAAATTTAAACCATAAGGACAAAGAAATATATAGGGATGAAGATTATCTAAGAAGAGGAGCTTATCAATAATATAAAGGCTACAATAGTCAACTTGGATTAGAATTTTCTATTTGATTATTATTATTTTGACTTTATTTGTAAGGGTATAAAATAAATATTAGGTTACCTCTCAACAAGCACTAAGTTTAACGTCTTCAGCCGGACATTATGAGGGAGTCCAATAGATGATTAACTTTAATGTGTCCCTCATAATATGAAAATGGCAAGGCCAATCAATAGTCCTTATCATCATGGTAGAAAAATATTCATAGAGTACTCTATGATGATTAGCCCAGATCAATAAAGTATACTAGGCAAACATATTATTCTAGGATTTAAAAATATTATTATAATTTATATGATAACTAGGAAGGGGTTGTGTTTGCTGGTCTGAGATTAGAGATGGTAGTTTAAAAAATTTTTCATTTATGGGTTGGTCTACCCTACTCCCCTTCTCAGACATGATGCATTTGGTTAATGTCCCTTCCCATTTTAAATCTTGGCACCTTTTCTAGATTAATATTAGACAATCTCCATATGTTGTTTTAATGTCATAGTAAGGTTTTGGATGTAGTTCTCAAAATTGGTGCTGAATATAAAGAAATTAATTATAAAATTTCTAAGATTATGATCCCTCATTTCAGTAATATCCCATCTAACAACTTCTTTGTATGCTTTTAGAATACCACTGAGTTGGGCTTCCTAGGTAAGTTTCACTGAAAAAGTTTTAATGGGTGTATCAAGAAGTGACTTCAGTTCTAAATTAGGTGGTAATTCTAACAAAGGGGCTATGGTTGGCTAGGTGATGGTTCTTAAAGTTTATTAATCAAAGTGGGATGGTTTCAAAGTAGGGTATTTGTATTGGGTTATTTACTTATGAGATATACCCGTCTACATTAAAATTATCCATCCTGAGTTGAGCCAGATAGGGATCTAACAAATCCTAGAAAGGAATTATGGGGATGGCTTCCTCTATGAGTCTGCATTTGTGGTTCTTGGAAAGTCTCTACCAATTCCATCAGTGCATCAATTTATTCTCCCATCCCATTAAAAGGCAAAGATGATTCTAGGGCACTAGGAAATGGGGCCATAGGTGAGTAGGGTAATGATGAAATTGGTTTGTCCCCTAAGTTTAATGTTTGCATATATTTTTTTACCTTAGCCAAATTATCTATATTGGTCTTTATGGTTGCGCAAAGTTGTTCTACAGCCATTTTATTCCCGAGAGCCAGAGTTGATTGTTCAGGAAAAGCTAGAGGGTCCTTAAAGTTTTGAGCTAACTATGGTCCCTCTAGGTTACTCTTGGGTTGACTAGGCAATTCACCTCCCTCCTCTCTATTAAGCTCAATTAATTATTGATCGGTTTGATTTGTTAGTTTATCGATAGATTGCTATTGGGCTATAATCATTTGTTGAAATTAAGCAAACCTATTGACATCTAGGTTGGTCTATAAAAGAGGTAGGTATGATACTTGCTGAACCTTCTCTTTAAATGATGGGCTATAATTAGTTGGAGAAGGTTGATAATGTGGATAGGGGTGATCATAGTAAGGTGTATCTATGAACATTGATCTTTAGGTTGCCGAGATAATAATTGGGTATGGTTACCACAAAAAATCTAGTTGAGCCCCCCAACTTGAATTATAGGCATTAAGGTATAAGTTACCTGTTAAGCTATAGGCCATTTAGATTTGATCTTGATAAACTTGGTTATACACAAACTCAAGAGGTTGGTACTCAGTTGGGCACTCACTCTCAAAGTGAGTGGGGCTAGAATAAACTTGGTGTGTTGGGAGAAAGGGTACTTTACTATAATGATTCATTCTCCTGGCACTGATTCAGTCTATCAGATTGTTATGATTATTTCGATATGCAATCAAAGTTTTAGATCAAAGCAATCCTTATTTATTTATATATATTTATTATTATTATTACTATTTTTCTAAAGAGGAGTAGTGAGATAAGAAGGAGAAGAGTTCTAAAGAAAAGGGCCTAAGGAGTACTAGAGCTAAGAGAGAGAAGAAGAGTTAGTTAGGGTTTTGTGTTATTTACAAACAAGTTAGCATACATGGACTTTCTATTCTAGGATTATCTTAAATCTAGAAAGCTCCTAACTATCAAGGCAACCTTAGAGCCCTCCAAGTCAGAAATTGACTAATTAGCTGGCCAGGTAAGGATAAGATCGAAGGGGGTCCCCCCCATTGTTTTCCTTAGACACCAATTAGATTTGTCAGGTCAAGCAACAGAACCAATTAAAAATCACCTTTTTTCAGGGCTACATCATCATTAAACCCCTTTCCTAGATACTAGTTAATTATCCAATCTTGGCTCGGTCCAACTCTTTTGGACACCTTGTCTTATTGAGCTTGAGTTCCTTAGGGGCTGGCATCTAATTGATTTTAATTAATAGGCTTAGGTTAATGCAAGATGCAGGATGGTAGTTTGTGGACCAAGGATGATCAAATCCCTACCTTATCTTGTTTATAGATTAATGCCCTTAAGATAGTTTATGGAAGTATGCAATGCAAAAAAAAGATGTCCCAAACAAGTAGTAATCTTTTAAGTTTTAATTAGTTACGCTATTTTAGTTAAGTATTATGTGGTGTGTTTGTTTTCTTTTTATATTATGTTATTTCAAGCAGAAGAGATAGAAAGCAACTTTTAATCTTGATTAATTAGGTATAGAAAAAACTATAATTAGGTTAAGCAAATAAAGAAACTATGTATCATATAATTAAGGCAAGAGATCAAATCGATATTTAAGACAGTTAATTAAAATATTAAGTAATTTTTTAAAGTAATTTTTAAAAAAGAAGAAATTGAAAAAGGATTTTTTTTCTTTTTAGGTTAGTTCGAAAAGAAAGAAACTAATTAAAAGGAAGAAACCAAAAAAAGAAATTTTTTTTATGTTAATTTGAAAAGGAGGATAGTAATAAAAAAAAATAAATCTAAAAAAATTGATAGATTTTTTTTTTAATAAAAAAGAAGGCTAATCAAAGGAAGCAGAAAAAGGAATTTTTTTAGGATTAATATAGAAAGGAAAAAATTAATTAGAGGTAACTAAAACAAAAAAATTAATCTAGGGTTATGATTGATCTCACCAAAAACTGTAGACTTTTTCTTTCTCCTCTTTTTTTCTTTTTTTTATTTTTTGTCTGTAAAAAAGAATATGAAAAATTAGTAAAGTTAATTTATAAAAAAAATCAAAGAGATAAAAAATGTTAGCATTCGTGCCTTCCCCGGTAATGGTGCCAAAAACTTGATAGGCCATGATGTTGTCGTTAAGACACCACGGCTATCATTTTAATTAACCGACTTCTAATAAATCAAAAATAAGTAGATAATAGCAAGTTGGGTCGAATCCATGAAGAAGGCAATGCTTAGAATAGTTTGAAATCTTTAATTTTTATAAAATAATGAAAAATAGTTTGAAGTTGGGAATATAAAAAATTGAAACTATGAAAGAAAATCAAAACTCGGGTATAGTCGATTTACTAATCTGATCTTAGCATCTACTTGTAATAAAACTGAAAATAGGAATTTAAAGTGCATAAAAATAAATATTTCATCAATTAAAAGAAGAATTTAATTACAAGATATTTAAAATGATAATTAAATAAACTATTAAAAATAATAACAAAGAATCCGAAGTTGATTGGTGCAGCCTCGTTGGGAAGTTGGTTGATGTCATGTCGCCTCCTTCCATCATACTCCATGGAGTGAACTGGGCTTCCTCTTCTTCTTCATCTTTGGATCTTGATCTAGAGATTGGTGTAGGCGAAAATATGGCATAGACGGCATAGCTTCTCCTCTAAGAAACCTCACTCTTAGAGGCCAACCGGTAACCCAAAGCTGAGCCTTCTTCCCTATAACATACCCCTCTCTCCTAGATGATTTCTTCTTAGCCCAGGGATCCTTTGAATATAGCTTGTCTAGGGCTTCATTCCGGTCAAATTTGAAGTTAATCAGCCTCTAGATCGGTCATATATCATGTAGGAAATTCTCAGCTATTCATTCTGCATCATAGCCTAGATCATGCCAGAATTCGAGCAACGCAACTCTCTTTCCTTCTCAACCAAATAGAGTTTGATCTAGAATCTTATCTAGTGCTGGATTCCTCTTAGGACTTCAATTCTCCTCTCCTGAGATAGTGCATGGCATGATAGAGCAACGATCGGTGTGTGGCGATGGGGTAGCGGCTATGGTTGGTGGTCGATGGTGAGGGAGATTAAGAAGGGGGACAATAGCTATGGGTGGCCAATGGTGGATGGATGCCGGTAGATGAGGGCATAGGTGGTGATGGGAGGCAGTGATGGGTGGTGGACGGTGATTAGGAGGTGTGGAGGATGGCCGCATGATTGCATGGAGGATGGCAGCGATGTAGAGGACTTGGAACAGGGGGGAATAGCGATTGAATGGTGGCTATGGGTAAAGATGGTGGCTCCGAGCGGTGGACGGTGGCTCTGAGGTAGTGTATGGTGGCTCCAGGGCAGCATACTGTGGCTCTAAGCAGGAGAAAATGTTCTTGGTCCATGGCTTTGAGCCAGGGACTGGAGGCATGGCTACTTGTGGACCAAAAGGGCATCCATAGACCAAGAGGCCATTCCATGGTAGACCAGCTACTTTAAAATGCATGCTCTTTCTTCATTAACTTTCAAAATTTGATTCTGGGCCCGTCTGAACTTCGATTTGAGTGCCATCTTCATTGCTGGATTCAAAAATTAAGGCTTTCTATTTATAGACTCATTTTCTATAAAACACTAATAAAAGTATCAATTTTTAATAAATAATAATTAATTAATACTTATTTTAATGGTTAAATTGAGATAATTGATAGACTTATCAGGTACTAATAGTTCTTTAGGCTTTTAGGTCATTCAATAGAATCTATTTCTCTTTTAGGGTACCCATAGTCCTGTATGGTTTTAGGTTAATCATTGGAGTATATTTCTCCCGTAGGGTACCAATAATCCTTAGGATTTTAGGTCGATTACTGGATTTTGGTTGGACAAAGTTACTCAGGTAAGAATAGTCCTGTATGGTCTTAGGTCATAATTAAAGTTTGTTTCTCCCTTAGTTAGGTAACAATAGTCCATTAGGCTTTTAGGCCATTCAATGGAATTGGGTAGCAATACTCCCTTAGGGTTTTAGGTTACATATTGGAATCTAGTTAGATAGAGTATCAATAGTCCTTTAAGATTTTAGGTTGATCACTGGATTCCATTTCTTAATGACCTTATAATCTTGTAAGGCTTAGATTGTATTTGACCAATCATTATTTTGTCTTAGCAAGATTTTTTAATGTTTATTTTTATTTATTATAGATAAAGAAAAGAAAATAAATGAGAGATAGATGAGAGGATAATTATAAAGATGAGAAACTTAGAGAGTCCTAAATCTATATATGATAGAAAAAAATATTTTAATTAGGTTAAAGTTCTGTTAGCAAATAAGTTATCACACAATGGAGACTCTATCCTAGGGTTAACCATATATAGATAGCTCCTAACAACCAAGGCCACCTTGGAGCCATCCAAGTCAAGAACTAACTAGTCAACTAGCTAGGTAAGCATAAGGTCAATAGGGGTCTGTTGACTCTATCTTGATTTTGATGATTGACAAAATGTTTAAGTATATATGAGTACTAATTTTATTTTAAGTATATTTTTTAGATCTTAGTACTCAACCATGTTGAATGAAGAAATGCTTGTATTTCAGTTGAAAAGTCCTTAAATTAATGGAAAATCAAGTATATGGACTTTGGAATTAATATGGAAGAACATGAAGAGGTTAAAGTTTCAATTTGAAGATGTTTCAGCAATGGCAAAAGCAAGTGTCAACACTTGGAAATGAAGTGTCGACACTAGAGGATCAAGTGTCGACACTAGAGGATCAAGTGTCGACACTAGAGGATCAAGTGTCGACACTGAAGAGTGAAGTGTCGATTCAAGGCCTGAGACAAACAGAAAACTTCAGAAAGCACTTTCAGTCAAGTGTCGACACCTGGAGCTGAAGTGTCGACACTTGGAAGTGAAGTGTCGACACCTGGAGAATGAAGTGTCGACACTTGAAACTGAAGTATCGACACCTGGAGGTGAAGTGTCGATACTTGAACAGTAACGGCTAGTTATCTGGAATGCAGAACTTCTCCAACTTAGCTCCAACGATCATATTTCTCTTCCTAACAGCTATAAACGGTCATTTAAGTGTTGGGAGGCTATATAAACATCAAGAATCAAATGGGAAAGTAATCCTTTGGTGAGTTTCTTGAATATTCTTAAAGGATTCAAGAGTTGAGTGATTCAAAGCCTTCAAGCTTCCAAGTTTCAAAGAGAGCATTCAAAGTCTACATCTACAAGTATCAATCAAAGGCTTCATCAACTTGAAGACAAGATCTTCATCAACATTCAAGGGCTTCAAAGAGATATTTGCTTTATTTTAGAAAGCTTTTATTGTATTCATTCATATTTGCTCTTACATTGTTTACTTGAGGTTTTTGGTGAATCCTGGAAAACCAAAGAGGTTTTTGGTAAGCCTTTGAAAACCAAAGTGGTTGTTGGTGAGCCTTGAAACCAACTAGGGTTTTACTTGTGAGCCCGAAGCCAAAACAAGCTATTTAGGTTCTTGGTTATCCCGTAAAACCAAGGGTGGTTGTCGGTGAGCCTTGAAACCAACTAGGGTTTGACTTGTGAGCTCGAAGACAAAACAAGTTGTACAGGTTGTTGGTGAGCCTAAGTTATAAAACCTAACTTAGTGGAATTCCCAAGGGATTCTTGGGGAGTGGATGTAGGTGCTTGGTTGGCACCGAACCACTATAAATCTTTGTATTTGTGTGATTGTTCTCCTTGTGCTTTTATTTTTTTATTTCCGCTGTATTTATTTGAAATACACAAGCACTTGAATTGCATTAGCACATACTTGCTTTAGTTCATAGATATTTTAAATAGTACAAAGGTTTTATTAAACCCAATTCACCTCCCCTCTTGGGTTGCCTACCTGAGCCTACAATTAGTATCAAAGCGGGTGCTCTGTTTGAAAATCTAATGATTTTGAGTTAAAGATTATGGCAACGCTTGTAGGTATTAGTGTTAGACCACCGTTTTTCAATGTCATAAATTACACATTTTGGAAAACTCGCATGTGCATCCATATTCAATCTATTAGTTAACATCTTTGGAAAATCATTGTTAGTGGTCCTCATATTCCTTCCATTTTAGTTAATGGCATTTCCATTCCAAAGCTCGAAGAGGATTGGAATGAATATGACATTAAACAAACTGAAATCAATGCTAAAGCAATGAACTTGCTTTATTGTGCATTGGACTTAAATGAATTTAATAGAATTTCTACATGCACATCGACGAAAAAAATATGGGACACACTTGAAGTTACTTATGAGGGTACTCTTCAAGTGAAGAATACTAAAATTAATTTGCTTGTACATTCTTTTGAAATTTTTAAAATGATGCATTATGAATCTATTTCTGATATGTATACTAGATTTATGACTATTATTAATGAATTGAAAAGTCTTGGTAAAATCTATACTAATGCTGATTTGGTGAACAAAATTCTTAGATCCTTGCTAAAATTATGGGATCCAAAGGTGACGGCGATCCAAGAAGCTAAAGATGTAGAAACCTTACCTTTGGAGGAGCTTATCGGTTCACTCATGATCTTTGAGTTGAACTTATGGCAAAGGATAGTGGAAGCTGATGTAAATAAGAAGATAATAGCCCTCAAGGCCAAAAAGAAATTCAAGGCAATGATGGCAACTTGGAGCGATAGCGAAGATTCAAGTACGAATGATGAAGTTGCCCATCTTTGCTTCATAGAAAATGAGAAAATGGTACGTGCTGATAATGATTATAATTTTACCTTTGATGAATTACACAATGCATCTAATGATCTTCTGCATAAATATAAATTGCTAAAATTGAACACAAGAAATTAAAAAGGCATGTAAATTCCTTTTTTCTTGAGAACACCAATCTTGCCAATAAAAATAATGATTTAAATGCCAAGATTGATATTTTGAAAAATGAAAAGAATAATTTTTCTAAAGAAAAAGAATTTTTGGAAAAAGAAAATATTGTTTAGAAAGATTTATGTGATAAAGTTTTGAATAAGAAAAATATTTTGGTTGAGGAAAAGAAGCAAAAATTTTTGAAGAATTTCTTTACTCCTGCTTCTTTCAATTTATCTTCTAAATGTGGTTTTAATGCTTATCCTTCTAGATTAAGAAAAGTTTGGGTTCCAAAAGGAACCATAATTACTAATCATAAAGGACCCAAGAAAGTTTGGGTACCAAAAATGTCCACTTAATTTGTTTTGCAGGAATGTCTTGCAGCCCAACATGAAAAAAGGAAGTTCTTGAAAAGTGGCTGTACAAGATAATTTGAAGAAGTGGACAAGCTACATTTTGGACTAAATGGTAAAAGGAAGGACTATACATATTGATAAATTCTAAACATTTCCTTCCATAATTGAAAATGTAGTTAAATTTTTATTGCATCAATTACTTTAAAAAATTATTTTTAAATGTTTAATTAGAATCAAGTTTAGACTTATAATCATTGGTTATGATCATAAACATTTTGGTATTGATGAATTTCATGCTATCATGATTAAACTTATGATTGTAAGACCTTCACTTGATTTTGATTAATGTATTTCATGAAAAATACTTTTACAGATATATATTGATTTGAAAAATATTTTAATTGATTGATTAGAATCAAGCTTAGACTAATAATCATTTGTTGTGATTATGACCATTTTGATGTTGATGGATTTCAAGCTCTCATGGTCAAACTAGTGATTATTAGATCCTCACTTGATTTTGATTGATATAGTTTCTAAATTATTTCAAGTGAAATGCTATGATTTATATATTTTTATTTTTGGTATCTATGCATAATCTAGAAATGATTTGGATCAAGTATAGTACTAGTAGTTAAGGGTTACTTTTGAGAAGAAGGTAAGCATATTGATAAACCCTTGCTCTAGTAGCTAGACTTGATATCATATTACTTCTAGCATTTGTATGGATATCAAATCATCTTAAAATGAATTTGAAATCATGCTAAAAGTCTTTAAGTGATATAAATGCTTTGTATTTTGAAAATCATGAATATCTTGAAAAATTTCAAATATTGATGCATGAGCTTTCATGTTTTATTCCTTAAATAAATGCATATTTTCAAAGAAGGAATAACAATTAGGAAGAGCATCCAAAGATTTGTTATCATATTTGATGCTTTGAATATTTTGCTTGATATCATGCCGTACTTGTATTGCTCTGATACTCTTTCTTCTTGTTTTCAAATCTAATTTTTTAAGGGGAGTTACATTCAAATGGTATCATATTTCAATTGGTATCATGTTCAATTTGTATCATATTCAATTGATATCATAATTATTTGATTTCATGCATTGATGACCTACTTGCTATTCTTTCCGACTTCATTCCCACTTTGTACTGCCTTTCACCCTTTTTCATGATGTCAAAAAGGGGGAGAAAATTGTTAAGTATGAAAAAGGGAAGATTGGATAAACATGAAAAATCATTTAAGAAATGAAAGAAAGTGCAAAAGGGGGAGAAGAACGTAAAATATTTTTATCTAAAGTGAAGAATTAGTAAGAAGAAGAAATTTTAAAAATTTGAAAATTTATTTTTGAAGATTTTTTTTTTGGATCATATTTTGAGGGGGAGCTTGGTGCTTATTGTTTTGTGCTTATATGTCAATTTTATTGTTAATCTTTTTAAGCTTATCCTTTTCATATACTTAAAGGTTTTGTCATCATCAAAAAGGGAGAGATTGTTGACTCTGTCTTGATTTTGATGATTGACAAAATGTTTAAGTATATACGAGTACTAATTATATTTTAAGTGTATTTTTAAGATCTTAGTACTTAACCATGTTGAATGAAGAAATGCTTATTTTTCAGTTGAAAATGTCCTTAAATTAATGGAAAATCAAGTATATGGACTTTGAAATTAATATGGAAGAACTTGAAGAGGTTAAAGTTTCAATTTGAAAATGTTTCAGCAATGGCACAGGCAAGTGTCGACACCTGGAAATGAAGTGTCAACACCTGAGGATCAAGTGTCGACACTTGAAAAGTGAAGTGTCGACTTAAGGCCTGAGACAAACAGAAAACTTCAGAAAGCACTTTCAGTCAAGTGTCGACACCTGGAGCTGAAGTGTCGACACTTGGAAGTGAAGTGTCGATACCTGGAGAATGAAGTGTTGACACATGGAGGTGAAGTGTCGACACCTGGAGGTGAAGTGTCGACACTTGAACAGTAATGGCTAGATTTCTAGGCTGTAGAACTTCTCCAACTTGGCTCCAACGGCCATATTTTTCTTCCTAATGGCTATAAATGGTCATTTAAGTGTTGGGAGGCTATATAAACATCAAGAATCAAATGGGAAAGTAATCCTTTGGTGAGTTTCTTGAATATTCTTAAAGGATTCAAGAGTTGAGTGATTCAAAGCCTTCAAGCTTCCAAGTTTCAAAGAGAGCATTCAAAGTCTACATCTACAAGCATCAATCAAAGGCTTCATCAACTTAAAGACAAGATCTTCATCAACATTCAAGGGCTTCAAAGAGATATTTGCTTTATTTTAGAAAGCTTTTACTGTAATCATTTATATTTGCTCTTACATTGTTTACTTGAGGTTTTTGGTGAACCTTGGAAAATCAAAGAGGTTTTTGGTAAGCCTTTGAAAACCAAAGTGGTTGTTGGTGATCCTTGAAACCAACTAGGGTTTTACTTGTGAGCCCGAAGCCATAACAAGCTATTTAGGTTCTTGGTTAACCCGTAAAACCAAGGGTGGTTGTTGGTGAGCCTTGAAACCAACTAGGGTTTGACTTGTGAGCCCGAAGACAAAACAAGTTGTAAAGATTGTTGGTGAGCCTAAGTTATAAAACCAAACTTAGTGAAATTCTCAAGGGGTTCTTGGGGAGTGGATGTAAGTGCTTGGTTGGCACCGAACCACTATAAATCTTTGTATTTGTGTGATTGTTCTCCTTGTGCTTTTATTTCTTTATTTCTGCTGCATTTATTTGAAATACACAAGCACTTGAATTACATTAGCACATACTTGCTTTAGTTCATAGGTATTTTAAATAGTACAAAAGTTTTATAAAACCTAATTCACCCCCCCCCCTCTTGGGTTGCCTACCTAAGCCTACAGGGTCCCCCAGTTGCTTTTCTTAGATACCAAATAAATTGGCCAAGTCAGTCAATGGAACTAATCAAGGAACCACTTTTTTTTAGGGCTACATCATCCTTGAACCCCTTTCCTAGATACCAGTCAACTATTTAATCCTGACCTGGTCCAACTCTTCCGAGTGCCATGTCCTAATAAGCTCGAATATCTAGAGCTGACATCTAATTAAAATTCTATTAAAGTCTAGGTCAAAGTAGATGTAGGGTGATTGTTTAAAGGCCAAGAAAGGATGATGAAATCCCGACTTTATGGTGTTTAGGGGTTTATGACCTTAAAGTGTTTTATAAGAGATGCAATGCAAATAAAACACATGTCCAACTAAGTTAGAAAGTTTTTGAGTTTTTATTTATTTATTTAAATTAATTAAGTATTATGAAAAAGGATTTTTTAGGGTTATTTAATGTAGTTAAATTAAAAGGAAAACATAATTAAATTAAAAGTTAACTTGTGAAAAGAAAGAAAGTATTTTTTTCTCTTTTCGTGTCAGCAAGAATAAAAGTAATCTAGAAAATAAGAAAATTAAATTAAAGCACTAATAATTAAAGAAGGCAATAAAATTGAAGAAAGTAACAAAATAAAAAATATTTTTTTTATTTTGTTGAATAATAACTTGCCTAGATCCTCAGTAATGGTGCCAAAATTTGATCACTTGTCATAGGATAGTCAAAAATAAAAACCTATCTCACTACTATAGTTAGGGTGAATTTGGATTATATCATCGAGAATCAAAGGTAATTGTTTCATGAAAAAATTAAAAAAAAGAGATAAATATTTAGATCCTTAAAAATATATAATATATTAATTAAAACTAACTAATTTAAATTAATTACGAAATTGATAGATTTATATGATAAAAAGATGTCTTCAAGTTTTCAGATAATCACATACATAAATTCTGTACATGTTCTAACCAAGCAATCAATGTTTGTAACTATTTTAGAATCTTTCAAACTAACCCTTAGTATAGGCTATCTTGTTGAGTATAAACTATATCCTGTTAAGATCATGGCCCATCCCACAAGTATAAGCTATCCAATGATCAAGATAAATAGATCCTAACAAGATACATAAATAAAAATTCTAGAATCAATTATCTATACCAAACATGGATCATAATGTATCAGGATCATAATCCATTCCATCTATAGATAACTTATTCAGGAATCAAATAGAAAAGAATTTAAAAGAAGTTAAAATCTTTATTTAATTGTATAGAGTAGAAAAATAAATACAAAAATTTAAGTATGGAAACTTGTATTTCTCTATAAACTGCATCTCAATCAAGCGTGGCTCTTGGATACATCTTCTTGGAGATTTGGAGCTCTGTCAAAGCACCTCGTCTCCTTGAAAAATTTCTTTTCTTTATTCCTCTCCCTCTCTTTCAGGCTAAACTAAGTTATATAAGAAAATAAAATAAAATTATATTGGCTCTACTACTGGTTAAATAAAATTATATTGGCTCTGCTACTGGTTGGTTTTTTTATGCCTTCCATGGTCCTCCTTTTATAGAGCTTAGATCAAGCCAAAACCGGGTTTAGTTTGGAGTTCAAATCCTTATAGAAATAATATTTCAAGCTTCAAAACTTGCTGGACCATTGGATGGCAATCAAAGAGCCAAAAAATCACTATATCATGTCTTGGATTGTCCCAAATCAATTCAAATTAGTGGCTAGATGTTAGATCTTGATTGCAATGGTTCTGGGTCATTCGGGTTGGTGCACATCATAGCTTGATTCATGCTAGAAGTCCTTCATGTCAGAACTTATTCCTGCTATTGGATCTTCACCTATCTTGATTCCTAGCCATCGTCTTCCTCATGACCAGTGATAGTGGGGAGGAAGAGGAGGTGAGTAATGGCAGTGATGGGAGATCATGGCGACGATGAGCCACAATGAAGTGATGCCATGGAACAAGGAAGAAAAAGGATACAATGGTAGCTCATATGGCATCTTGGGTTGATAGTGATGATGGGTGGTGGTGGCTCAAAACTAGGGAGGAGGCAGTGGTTTGAGAAGAATGGCCAACAACAAGATCTTGGGAGGAGGAAGCCTGGGCGATGAAGCGATTGTGATGGAATGCGTGATAGCCTCTTGAGAGGCGGTGGTGGGTATGTGGCTCATACTCAGTGACTCAGTAGTGTCTCAGGCCAGCAATGATGTGGATGGTGGATAGAACAGAGATAATGGTAGCAGTAATAGTGACAACATCTCAGCACGAGGAAGAGGGAAGTGATGGTGATGAGTGTACCGGTGTCTTCGAGAAGATGGTGGCCAGACTGGTAGGAGACAATAGCCAGCATTGGGGAAGATGATGATGGCTTTGGGAAGATATCCGGCGATGGAGAGGCCAGCAATATCTCGAGCCAGCAGTGACCGTGGTAGGCAGCGATGGGGTAGGCTATGGTAACGATGGTGATAAGCAGCGACAGGGCAGGATACGGCTATGACGGTGGCTTGGAAGGGTGAAGGTGACAAGAGCTAAGGAAGAAGATGGTGTTGATCCATGGAACAGAGGCTATGGATCAAGTGGCTAGTCTATGGTAGACTGGCAGCTCTGAATCTATGCTTGACTTGGATTTTTATTAATTCTGGGTCTATTTGAACTCTAATTTTAATCTCATTTGTATTCTCTTGACCTACACATTAGACTCTTCATGTTGGCAAGTTTTTCCAAGATTTTAGAGTTTTGAATGTCTCTAGTAACTTTAATGTACTTGTCAAAGAGGAAGAAATATGAATTAATTTTTTTATTAACTATTTTAATGGATGTGAAATTATTTTGATACTTAGATTGATACTCTGCTCAACATCTACTTGTCATAAATATACACTAACTTCATATTTTTTTAAAACTTATTTTAAAAATAATTAATTTGGCAAGAAAGTCCAGATTAGTTATGAAATTAGATTTTTTATATAAGAAATTAGCATAATTAATTAACTAAAATACTCAAAATAATAATAAGAATAAGTGACTTATCAGCGTTCAATTAGTTTAGAGGACCACTATGTCTTTCACTAGCATCCTTCACCACCTACTACCCCACTTCACCCTCCTCTACGATAGCCTCACCGATAGCACCGAATAGTTTGCTCGACCCATGAGGTACATCCCCTGTTGGGGACCTAGGCTCTTCGAATGTGAACCTGCACCCCCCATCGATGGTGCCCTCTATCGAGTCACCACATCATCTCTTACTAGAGCCTCAACTTGGACTCTCTGCTGGCGAAGGTACATGCCTAGGGATCCCATGGACTAAGCATCTATGAACCTAGGATTTTCTGTTTGTACACACCTAGAGATCCAAGCTACTGTTGTAGAAGCCTCGCCCGTGACTGGCCTCATTCTACCACCATCATCAGTTATGAATTTGGCAATCCTCTAGTGAATAGCCTTCAATTCCCAGATCAGCTCCTTGTTCTTGCTCGTGCACCAATCGAACTAGTGCTGGGCCATCTTTCGAGTTTCCTCAACCATGGATAGGAAGTGCTCTACACCAATGCACCCAACTTTTATGACCTCCAACCTATGCTTGGCCTGGGTGATCTCCTCTCTAGTGCTTTTGATTTCATCCCAGATCTGCATGATGCTAGTCTCCACCACCTATCAAGAAAGAGAAGTGGTTAGTTGGATCAACAAGAGAGACTCACAACACCGACAAGTATGGCCCCACCTATAGACACTAGGTGAAATAGTCAATTAGCCTCCCAAGCAGTGGATCAGTTACTTGGTTAGCATGAGGTGGGGAGCTATGAAGCTGATTGCTGCTATCCACTATCACCATAGGAAAAATCCCACCAAGTGACCTGCCTCAGGTGATGCTACCATAGGAGTTCCAATAGCCTCGCCTACTCCCCATCCTACTACCTCGCCCGTAGTTTCCCTTGCCTCCTCACCCATTAATAGCTCCATGGTAATCGGGAGAACTTCAGCCATGGCCTCGATCACCGATAGGCATGCCATGATAGGCCCTCTCCTTTGGTAACCTTGGTGATGACTAGCTCCATCGATAGTGCAAGATCCGAGAGATCAACTCTAGCACCCCCTCCTTTATAATAGTATAGAGTGTGAGTGGTGCCACCATCAAAGCCATCTTTGTTGTCTCAATTCCTATCGAAATGGGTAGAGTAGCCTCCACATCTCCAATCGAGTCACCCACCTCTAGCTCTATGGAAAGCAGCCTTGAGACCTCCTCGATGGTGCTCTTCAGGGGAATTGGTGCCTCGTTGATCACTATGGTGCCCTCCTTCCCTACTTCAGCTTTGCTGCTATCGCTCTTCCTCTTATGAGTCTTCTTCTTAGCAGGATTCCCTATTAGCTCATCAAGCATGAACTTCATTACCTAAACAACATGGTAGTGAAACTAGTGAACTCGCAAACAGGAAGAAAAGAAGAGTAAAGTTCAGTGTAAGTGGAATTTATCAAAAACTAGATTTTATTCCATTGACTTTTAAGTGTTCTATACATGCCTTGATGATCATTACAAAAGGAAGAAAGAAAAAGAAAACAAAAATGATGCATGACAGTCATGGGAAACTAACCAAATCTTCACTCACTTCCGAGTCCTCCTCACCAGAAGCTGTAGAGCACTTACTGCTACCCAAAGGTTACTCCACCATCAATTTCTTGATGTCTATACCTAGAAACTACTCCATGGCCCATCTCTTGCAAAACTCAAAGCTCTACCAGAAAGCATCCCTGCAGGAGTCTAGTACTGTCTGATGGTACTGCTCTCCTAACTTGAAGGGCTTGATTGCTTTAGCTACCATCTGGGAGGCTTGCACCACTATGGCCCTCATCTCCTCCTTTGTAACCAAGGCTTCATCTTTGGCCTCATCGAAAACTTCCTTTATTGCTCGAGCTCTCGCCATAGCCTTAACGACCCTTGCCTCTACCTCACTAAGAACTTTCTCAACCCTGGTGACCCTTGCCTCTGCCTCGCTAAGAGCTACTTATGCCTCCATGAAGTCCTCCTTTTGGCTTTGAGTCTTTGCCAATAGAAGTTGGAGCTCCATACTCTTGGCCAAGCTCTTGTCAAGGTGGGTGGACAGGGCTGCCAGAGAGGCCTCCACTACCTCCACCCTCACCCTCTTAGTTGTTAATCAGTCACTGGCCAAATTAAGCTCCTGGGTTGCCTGTTTGGATTCTTTTTCTGCTATCTCAGTGAGCTTTTGAGATTACTCTGACTCGCTAAGGATGCAATCATGTACTGCAGTAGCCCCCAAGTCTCCAAGAAGCCCTGCACTCAAAAGTCAGGTCTTCATCCTTGGTGGGAAACCAATACTAAGAAAGATGCATAAGAGAAGAGATTACCAACATGGCAACCTAGATGAACCACTCAGGCCATTACTGACTAGCCTCATCAATGCCTATGCCTCCTTCTTAGCCTCTAGGGAAATGGAGTCCTTCATGAGCTTGATTAACCTCTACAAACCTAGCAGGCGAACCTTGCTAGGGGTGTAGATGCTCTTTCAGGTGGTGGAGGGCCTTGCCTCTCCACCCTTACCAACATTCATCACAAGAGCCATCACCCACCGTACCTTGGTGACTACCCCTCTAGCCTTCGTCGCCACCCTAGTCACCCTTATCAGGGTCTTCATTATTGGCACTAGGGCCTTACCGGCCTGTGCCTGAGCCCCTACAATAGTCACTAGCCCTCCCTCACCCACCTTCGAAGCCTTGCCCATGCCTAGTGGAGTGTCCCTTTCAAGCTGTGGGGTCCCCCACCCTCTACCTCTACCCTATAGGGACACCTTGCTAGGGTTTAGTTCAAAGTCTAAGGGGATGGATAGCCCTTTACTCTTCTTCACCTTCTTCATAAGTGATGGGGAACATACCAACTTCCCCTTCGGGTCAATCTAAAATGGTGATGGTGACCTCCTAATCATCACTACCCTTAGTTCGGCCTGGACAACCAATCTTACACTAAAAAGTGAAGTTTTTTCACTTGCTCAAAAAGAGCTGAAGACTATTCATCTAATAGTTGGTGGGTGACATATCTTGGGGCAAGTTGACCCTTGTCTCATAGAGGGTTCTAGCAAACTCTCTAAGAGAAGAATATCATATGGTGGGACCTGGACCGTTGTCAGCTCGTCCATCATAATTTGTTCTTACTCCACAACACAAGGAACTCCAACAGCCGTGTGGTCTCAACGTCGCCCCATCACCCCAAGACTGGCCATGCGATCTAAGAAACTGTGAAGAAGAATCATGATTTCCAGCCATGATGCTTCGAAGGGTTGGACAGGAAGCCAAACCCCTTGTAGGGGAGGACATGTTAGGATTTATTCATAGATGACTAGCATACAGAACTAGGTTCTAAACCCTAAATGCAATAAAAGTAGAGATCATGCAAAACAAATTTTACAAGCATGCTGATTTAAAATTAAATCATAAATCATCTATTTAACTTTCTAATATACTGAAATAATAATAATATCATATCTGAAATTTTGTAAAATTGTAAGATAAAGGATCCACCTACCTAGATGCTTAACTCCCTCTTCTAGTATCGAATCTATTGGATCAATCGAATCTATCAAGATTCATGGGAGCCATGCACATGCTTGGCCTTTGCTAGTATCTACATGGAGCCTTCCTCACCAAATCACCAAGATCCCTTGACTACTAGATCCTTGCAGGTCTTTCTTCAAGAATAGAGATGGACCTTCTTCTTCTAGTCTAAACTAGAACTCAGTAGCCTTCTTTTCTTTTCTCCCAAGAAATAAAATACCTGAAAAATAAAAAAAGTATTTTTTTTGATATTTTTCATGAAACTCTTGCCTCTTATCTTTTTAGAGAGGTATTATAATTTATTTTTCATTGAATAAAAAAAAATAGGACAAATTTTGGAAAGGATTTATGTCAGAATTAATCTACGTAGCCTAGTTTCTGTGCATCTTAAAAATCATGAAAAATCTCCTAAAAATGCATCTTAAAAATCCAAGTAAAATTGATTTCTTATCTAATTTGATCAAACTTCAAATCTAGATAAGAGTCTAATTTTATCTAGCAAGAGAGAGAGTCCTAGATGAGAAAGAGGGTTACTAACTTGACACATCCCTCTTCTCACCATGCTGCAAGAGGAGGCACATATTTTTATGCCCTCCTCTTGATTTCTACATAAGATAAGAGACAGAGACCTGGTCAACTGGGTTTTCTAACTGTTGGTCAATTTTACTAATTTTTGACTAAGTTTGAATTCTTTTTCAAATCAGGATTCAACCAAAATAAAAAAAGGTTGTTGACCCAATTTGACTTGGTCAAAAATTTATGTCAAACTTGAATCACCAATCCAATTAACTTTAAATAAATTTAATAATAATTAAAACTAATTTAATTAAGTTAAATAATGAAGCTAAATATTATTGTAACATTTGTAAATAGGTATGTCAAGTTAAAATTAGTAGGTGTTTAAATTAGCAGGTGCTAATTTCAGCAAGTGCTTAAATTAACAGGTACCAAAATTAGCAGGTACTAAATATGTAATTCTTATATAGATCCATGCTCATGGTTAGGTTGACTCCTATTAAGTATGGGTCTCAAGTTCTATTCCATTTGGTAATGAGATATATCATGATCTCTATCATAGTATCATCGAAACTCTTCCAATATATTGAAATATTTTAGCTCAACCCTAACTTAGATCGTTGATTCGAAAATGATCCTAGTGAGCTCCCACAATTCATCAGTGATGCCTAGTAGTATGTTGTAGCAACCTAGTAGAATATAAAGGAATCCCTAGATGTAGTTACTATGTGATCAAATTTCTCTATCAAAAATCTTGATAGGATGCAGGTCATGGAAACTCATCAAACCCTAAGCATCCATTATATATCAAACTTAATTAGCTCGAGTCAAATTATAATTTTCATGAAAACTATTTTTCAATATCACACTACTATAGCCATAGATTTAAGGACTCAGCTAATTAGGTCATATAGGATTTTACCTTAACTACTAAGACCAATATATCCCATATAAGTGAACACCCTACTCCTATAGTGAAGCTACTATAGTCAATGAATACCACAAGATTTTGAATTACTAGGGATCATGTTAATGTACTGTCAAATCATAGCAACCTCATCGTGAGTAGTCGAGACACCGCAGTCAAGGAATTACTCACATAACTACAGCATTTGAGAAGTCACTAGCAAGTGATCCATGTGGCTTCTCAAATTTGGCAATGCTCAATGCTATTGTTCTCTAACAACTACTTGCACTCTTTCTCTAGTATTTCTATACTATAGACTAAAGACTCATCTACTAGAAGGGAGGCAATTCATGTATAAATCTTGATGGATCAATCACCATCCTCATGATGATCCAATGATTGAAAACTTTTAGGAGTTAATTTATAATAACACATGTCTCAAATTCTCAACTCATGAGAATATGTGTCATTGTCTATTAACTCCATGGATGATTCATAAATACATTAGATATGAATGAAAGGAATAAAGCTTAATTTTATTGATTTCAATGAATTAAGTACAAAATTATATCCTAGAATAGTTACAATATGTTATGCCAACTTAGTTTCTAGGGCATACATCTAACAAGATGTACCGCCACCCTTGGCTCCTAGGGTGGGCCTTCACTTAGAAGAAGGCATGGAACACTAGTGCCCTGGGCTCCATGCTATGCCAGACTATAAGGTTGAAGTACCTAATGATGGCCCTCTAGGTATTGGGAATCAACTACGCTGGACATAGCTAGTACCACCGTAGTAGCTCTACCATTGCTGGGAGCATGGGGACCCTTAGCCTCGCATTCAAGGACTCCTCGTGAGGGTGACCCTTGTTGTTGTTCTGTCAACAATCTACTCGTCCTCTTTGGGAGCCTTAAATAAGATGTCTGCTATGAAGGCAAACTTCTTCCCAAGCCGGCAGACATTCTCTTTTGAAAAGGCAGAGGTCGCGATCTCAAGCGTTAGATCCAGCTCCTCTTTCTCCATAACTACTATGCACTAGAAACAAAGAAAGAAAGAAAGAAGGGAAGGCTAGAGAAACCCACCATTAATCACTAATGGTGTACTTCTCCAATCGCATAATGACCCTTCTTCCAATGCTCTGGTGCTCTTGATCGTTTGGATGCTATAAAAGTAAAGGAGGCCCAATCGACTCCAAATTTATACTCATCGAAAGGACTCATCCCTCCCTTGATGAGGGGGTGCTGGTTTTCGCCTTGCCATTCAACACATCCCACATCGGTTCGTCATTAAAGGCACTATTCCAAGAGGTGCATCATAATTTCTCAGTAGTTCAAATTACCATAGCATTTATATACCTACCGTCACCTTAGATGACTCACCATCCAGTAATAGTGCCTGCTCTCCTCTACCACATGCCCTTCCTGGCATAGATCTTGATGGATGTAGCCTCACCCACCTTTCCATAAGTTTCCTTGTCCCATGAAGCCTTGCCTACCTTACTATAAGCTACCTTGCCTAGTGTAGCCTCGTCATGAGCTACCTTGCCCAATGCAACCTAGCCGGCCTCGCTATGAGCTACCTCACCTAGTACAGCCTAACTAGCCTCACTATGAGCTACCTTGCTATCATAGCCTCGCCTACTTCACCACGAGCTACCTCACCAGTACAACTTCACCTGCCTTGCTATGAGCAACCACGTCCAGTATAGCCTCGTTTATTTCATCGTGAGCTACCTCACACACCATAGCCTCATCTGTACCATTAGACTAGTAGGGACTCTACTTCCTTAGCGTAAGGTCCTAAAATTGCAGCCTCTCGAGCTTGGAAGTGAGGGGTATCTAATACATTAGGATTTGGCTAGTCCAGCATGGCACCAAAGCACCAATCCATGCTAGACATATATCAGCTAGCCTGGATGACTGGACCACCTCTCAATGCCTCACCACCTAGATATCAAGTTGCATGCTCACCAATCCCTTACCGGGATGTCGATCATTATCAAGTTTGCTCCGTCTATCCAATCATGCATGCTCCGGGTATGGCGGACATTAATGCAGGCAACGTGAGGAATGCCTTGTTGCAAGGATGTGCCATACCGGTCACCACTTTCTACTCCACCAACCATGATATGGCCCCCTCTCTAAGCATGCCTACAACCACTAGGATATGCTAGAAACCACTTTCTTGCAATGCGATGAAAGAATTATTACTTGAAAGTCAATTGTAGTTACTATATCAGTGGCATTTTTGTATTCTTCCAACTCAAGATTGATATTAATAAAGGTAATTTTTGATTCATCATTTGCTGTGTCTTATGTTTTAATTATAAGATTATGATGAACCCCATAGGTTAGGGCAATGAAATTAGGGTTATGATGGATATCATAATGATGAGACCTAAGTTCCTATAAATCCTAACCTAAAATATTCCTAGTCGATGGATCATTAGTTCGGGGATCGATGAATCCGGAAGACTAGCACATCCTATGTATGCTTAATGGAGAGGGTGGTTGGTCTCACAACCACTTGTGTAGAGATACTAATACAAGGATATAGGTGCTTTTTAGGTTATGAGTCCACTGAACTGATCCGACAAGAGAACATCAAATGGAAGTCTTACTTACATATTAAAAGTAATATTCTCTTAGTGGGAGTAGTGCATGTAGTCCTTAGACCTGAGACTACCATAATATCTTATGCACATGAATCCATATTTTGGTGCATGCTCATTTATGATAATTAATTCATGTACGGGATACTTTTGGATATGGTGGATTGTGTATGAAGGTAATGAGTAGGTCAATAAAGAATCGATCACTCCTAGTAAGAGAAGTTATCCCGTGTGATCTTTTTGAATGATGACTCAAGAAGTCTTTGGTGAAAGCATGATGAGATTAGATGGGATTTCTAATCTTTCATCGATCGAGTCTTTATTATCAAATTAAGATTTGAAAGGATTAAGTACTAGGATTTGACATTTATCCATGCCCATCACTTAGGATTTGATATTTATCCATGCCCATCACTTAATCGGGATAAAGGGAGATCGAAGGATTTAACTGCATGGTAACTTTTCACTAAAGGGTATTTTGGTAATTCTATCAAATTTTTCATCTTTCAGGTAGGCATGACATATTGCTAGACATCAATCATGTCTTGTAGGTTTACATGGATCAATTCGATTGGATTCATGAGTCAATTCGGAAGTTGATTTGAATTGGTAACTAAGGTCAGCTCAATTTGATCTAATTAGGTTAATCGAGTTTGAATGGATAGAATTGGCTTAGACCTAGACCTACTACTAGCTAGATGTAGAACCCAAAGGGTAACACACATTAGAGAATTGGCCAAGAAAGTTAATTTTATATTTATTAGGGTCATGGGATTTTGATTGGCTAGCTAATTGACATACTAGTATATGTTGGCTAGCCTAACTCCTAACTCAATTAGATTGGGTCAGCTTGTTTACTAATTAGGCTAACCAGTTTAAGTGGTATTTAAATTGGGTTGAGTCCTAAGTGGGGCAGCCTAATTCAGTATTTATTTGAATTTATTTGGGTCTTATCTTGGTCAAAATTTAGAGACCTACATGGCATGGACTCTTGGTGCCAACTAATGGTGTGCGCCATGAAAAAGTATGCGCAGAAGGACCAAGAGTCCTTCTACTAGTCAGTCACAAAGGCTAAATAAAGTCCAAAGGACTTCTTCCTTATCTCCATGCCCTTTTGGAAAAGTTTTGATTGATTAAATGATAGGAATTTGGTATGGAAGGGGTTGGCGCAAAATGAAGAGTTGCGTCTCTTCATTTTGGTGCTAATACGAGACCAAGAGTCCTATTTGAAGGCTCCTGTATTTCTCCAACATTTCAATTATGAAATCACACCTTTTATCTTTCCAAACTGGTCAAAGCCATGTGGCAGATGGAGGAAAAATACTGGAAATAGAAGAGACAATGATTTGTCTCTTGGTGCATGAAAACCCTTATCATGATATGTCCTCTCATCCTAATAAGACTCCTTCTACTTGAAGGGTCTTATCAAATGGCTGAAGGAGAGACATATCAGGCACCCCATCCCTCTCTATAAATTGACATCAATAATCTAATGCCAAGGCATGAGAGTTTCCTATCAGAATACTACCTGCTAGTTTCTCTCCCTCTTCCTTAAGACAACGTTTGTCTCTTTAAGACAAAGCTTGTTCTTTCAAGACAAGGCTAGTTTAATTAAAACAAGAGCCTAGGGAGAAAAATAGAAAGGATATTAGAAAACTGAGAGAAGATTTAGAGTGTTCTCTGAAAGCCCTACATTAGGGTAGGGGATCCAGCAAAGGAAGACAAGTTTAAAAGGCTACTAGAAGAGTACTGTCAAACAAGCAACCTTCATAGGAGTTCTTCCTTGGTCCAATTTCTAGGTGGATCACCTCTGGAGGGCATGCACTTGTGTGCCTCATAAAAATTAAGGAATACAGCATTCCAGGTATTCCTCGATAACACTAAATATTTGATTTGTTGTTGTTATGCTCAAGTGTTCCTAGGGTTTAGGATTCCGACCGGTCAGGGTTTCAAATATGAAAATTTTGAAACCTAGTCTTTCATTATGCCCAGCCTAGGTAACCCAACAGTGGTATCAGAGCTACCTTGATGAATGCAATTAGTAATTTCTTTAGTGTTGATTGCTTACTATGCTATGAATCGATGCATGATTAGTTTAAATTACACATGTGATATGTTATATCCTAGTAACTACTTCGGATTGGGTTAGTCACCATAGCCGTCTAATCATAGGACCCAATTAGGGTTTAAAGGCCATCTTTTTCCATTCAATGGGATCTACTATGGCATGTAGGGGTGCCACTATGGCCATATCCCATGAACAAGTGAGGTGAACGAATTGATATTATAATCATGCTTATGTTATGCATATTAGGGTTAATATGCTTAATTGTTGGAATGAATGTCATGTTGACATGATTAATTAGGATGTATTATAGACCATCAAATCCCTCATAAAAAAATTATATTTAGTTATAGTGTAAGTTAATCATGATGCAAATCTGATTAGGGTTCGATTAGCCAATTGGTGTCTAGGAAAGTGGTTCTAGGAAGGTAAAGGAAATGAGATTTTTAATTGATTTCGTTATCTGACCTAGCCAATTTAATTGGTGTCTAAGGAAAGCAATGGGGGGACCCCCTTATCTCTCCCACTTACCTGGCCAATTTGGTCAAATCTAAACCTTCAAATGGAAATGCTAATTGATTAAGCACACTACAAATTGCCTTCCTTCATGCTATGGCAAATTTGTATCAAAACTATAGTAGGTTTGTTGAGCAAACTCAAGGCTTACTATTAGGATTTGATATAAAGTTTGACATGATGCATTTTATGCTTTATAGTATGATTGATAATGCTACTTTGTTGAGCAAACTCAAGGATAACATTATTCAATCATGACTGTATAAAATGAAGGGTTCGACTAAACTAAGACATTATGGTTAGTTGGGCAAACATAAGGCTATAAGTATCTTAGAGGCAACTGTTATGTCGAGATTTCAAGGGATGCAATTGGAAAGGAATGTCCTACCCTTAAACTTATAAGTATTTGTTTTGCAAACACAAGGCATTTATAAGGAATTGGGATCTCAACCCCACTAAAAAAATTGAATATTGGTTTCTTATCTATCATAGTTGAGGGTTATGGTATTCGAAGAAAATAGTGAGAGACATAATTAGATTCAAGTCCTTATCTAATTATGGTTATCATCTTGAGTTGTCTGCTTATGTGTTGTTCTTATTTGTTCGTAGATTTGAAATTAAGTGGCTTTTTCTCTTTCACTGTGAGGCATCCTGGATGCCAATAAACTGACCGAACCGAATTATGTGGACTGGTTGAGGAACCTGAGAATAGTACTTGCTCACAAAAAAGATTTCCTACATCCTTGATTCTTTGGATCCATATCTGATCAGAGATGATGCTATAGAGGAATAAAATGCCACTTATAAAATATGGTAGAATGATAGCTTGACTATCAAGTGCATCATGTTAGCCTCGATGACCAATGAGATATAGAGACAACATGAAGACATGGAACCTCAGTCCATAATGCTCAATCTCAAAGAGTTGTATGAAGAGCAAAATAAGACTACTAGATATGAAATATCTAAGTAGTAATTCTAGGAACGAATGAGTGATGGCTCACATATACAGGTCTATATTCTTAAAATGATTGACTGAATCACCCGATTAGGTCAATTAGGCTTTGTCATGGATGGGGAACTTAAATAGGATTTGATCCTGCAATCACTCCTAGATTCCTTCAGTTTGTCATAAACTATCACATGAACAAACTGAATCTATCATTACCAGAGCTGCTTAACATACTTAAGATAGCTGAGAACCACTTCAAAGGAGATAAGGCTAATCATCTTCTTCTAGTTGATGGAAAGAAGAAAGGGGTAATGAAGAAGGGTACAAAGTGAAAGCTGAACCCTAAGAATAGCATCAATAAGAGAGAAGGCAAAGAGGCCTTCAAATGATGGATCCTGTTTCTTCTATGGCAAGAAGGGATATTGGAAGAAGAACTGCAAGACATACCTTACAAGTCTGAAGCAAGATGCCAGTGGAGCATCAAAAGGTTTATTTATGATATAAACAACTTATCATTGAGCTCTTCAACATCTAATTTATGGGTATTGGATACCGCATGTGGGTCTTATATCTGCAAGTCTTTGCAAAGACTCCATAAGATTAGAAGGTTGAAGAAAGGTGACTTCAAGCTTTATGGCACGAGTGGAGAAGCCATCATACTGAAGCTGTTGGAACCTACATATTATTATTTCCCTCGAGCAAGATAATGGAATTGAAAGATTATTATTTCATTCTAGATGTTATTAGAAATATTATTTTTGTACCTCTGTTATTAAGACAAGGTTATGAAATAAAAGTTGAGAAAAATGGGTGTTCCATTTTTCGTTCTAATGACTTCTTTGGAATGGAAAAATTTGTGAATGGTCTTTTAATTCTATCACTCAATGATGAAGTGTTGCTTGTAGAAAATAAAAAGAGAAAGAGAGATGATACCAATGAAACATTCCTTTGGCATTACCGATTAGGTCATATTAGTGAGTCAAGGATTAAAAAGTTATACAAAGATGATTTCTTTGGTCTTTATGATCATAAATCATTAAGAACTTGTGAATCTTGCCTCATGGAAAAAATGACCAAGTCTCCATTCACTGGACATGAAAAAAGGGCAACTTAATGTTAGGTTTAATATACTTAGATGTATGTGGACCTATATCAACTCAGGCTAAAGGAGGATACTCTTATTTCATCACTTTTATTGATGATTTATCTGGGTTTGGATGTGTATCTCATGAAACATAAATCTGAAGCCTTTGATAAATTTAATGAGTATCAAACTATGGTTGAGAAACAAACTGAAAAAATCATTAAAGTCCTTCGGTCTGACTGAGGAGGAGAATACTTATCTAGTAAATTTCTTAATCATCTTAAGTCAATTGGTATTCTTTCTGAATGGACCCCTCCATATACACCAAAATTAAATGGTATAGCAGAAAAAAGGAATCATACCTTGTTTGACATGATAAGGTCCATGATGTGCTTCATAGATCTTCCAATATCCTTTAGGAGATATGCCCTAGAAATCGCTGCATATGTAATAAATAGGGTACCATCAAAATCAATACCTAGTACTCCATATGAATTATGGAATGGCAAGAAATCAAGTCTTAAACATCTTAAGATTTGGGATTGTCCAACTTATGTTAAAAAAGAATTTGGATAAAAGCTAAGTGCTAGGGCTGAGAAATATAGGTTTAGTGGTTATTCTCAAGAGGATATTGGATACCTATCTATCATCTTACCGAACAAAAGGTTCTTGTTAGTAGGCATGCCATATTCTTGTTGGGATCCAGTGCAACGCAACGAAAGGGTATTTTCAAAATATAGAAATTAATATGCACCAAAACCATAAACCAGGAACTCCTTAATAAGACTAAAATGTATAAAGACTAACATTCTTATGCAAATTAGAATTAGAGTACTAACCTGTAACCGATAATTCCAAATTGATGAAGATTTAATCTTGAAGATGAACGGGCTATTTGAGTTCACCAGGCATCCAAGTGTCCGCCCTCCAATGGTGATCCACACAAAGCAATGACCAAGATCCTAACTCCTTGTTCCAATGGTTCCTTCAATTGAATTCTTCTTCCAGGAATTCAATACTTGGATTATGGCTGGAAATCTTCCACTCAAAGGTGTGTCTTCTTCCTTCTTACCCCTTCTCCACCTTCTACCAAGACTTAGAACCTTTAGGACACCTTTGTCTTGAAAGTAAGACCTTGTCCTAAGAAGATTAATGCTTGTCTTTAATTGGTGGAGAAATTAAGACAAAGATGTCTTAATGTAAGGAAGAAAAGAATTGGATCAGAACTCTTCTTTTCCTTTACCGTCGGAGACTTTCTCTCTTAACCTTGTTTAGTAGCAGAGTTTCGACAGAGTTTTACTCTGTAAAGGAAACAATGCAAAAATAAGAAGGGGAGAAAGAGTCTTCAGGAGAGGAAGAAAGAAAAAGAAAAAAAAAATCACATCATCGAGTTCTGATTCCCACCCTCTTTTTATAGTTTTCGGAGAGGCGCCCTCACAACTCTCTGATAACAATTTCTCACGCCATTTCCCTTCTTTCCACGCCCCTTTCCCTTCTTCCCACGCTCTTTCCTTTTTCTCACGGCCTTCTAGATTATTTCTCATGGCCTTCCAGATCAATTCTCACGACTTTTCTCAAAAGAAGAAGTCACGACGATTGAGAGAAAAAAGTCGCGAAACTTGAATCTCCGAAGAGATCTGATTTCGCGCTCCCGGGAAGAAACTATGCTTTCTTTCTTTCTTAAAAACCTCTCCACCCATTAGATTATCATCCAAGGGTGGACAAAAGAGGTGCTAATACTAAGAAAGAAGGCTGCCCCATCTTAATTCATCGGAGAATTAAGTGGGTGTGCGCCAAGAGTCCATGCGCCCATGGACTCCTCCAAATGGCGCGCCAAGAGTCCATAAGCGCATGGACTCTTGGTGTTTTGGCGTGCAAGGGAAAGGGGGCGGGTGGGGAAGTGGCCTAGCTAATAGGTTAGCCAATTGGGTTAGCCATAATCCCTAAATTCTCAATTAAGGTCTAATTAGATCCAATTAGAACCCAAATCGAGTCAATTCAGAACCCTAATTCGATTACGATTCGAATAGGAGTTAGGATTTGCAACACTTGCTAGAGTGTCTTCATGCAAATGACTCTTGATCAATTCTTTTAAGTGTGTGACCCATTGGGTTCCACATCTAGCTGGCAGTGGGTTCGAATACAAGTTGACCTAATTTGATTAGAACTCTTTCTAATCGATTTAGGTCAAATCGGGCTTACCCGATTTTGATCAATTAGGACTCTTCCTAATTCAAATCAACCCACAAGATAAGATTGACGTCTAGCAACGTGTCATGTCTACCTGAAAGATATGGAAATTCTAGTGAAATACCAAAATTACCCTTCAGTAGAAAGTTACCGTACAATTAAATCCTTCGATCAGCCTACACCTAAAATATAATTATGGATATGGATATATGTCAAATCCAATATTATAGATCAATTATATTCAATTATCTTGATATTATTTTATATTGATGATTCAATTATCTTGATATTAGAAACCATCTCTAATATCTCTACTTTGATCAAAGATTCCCTGAATCATCATCCAATTGATAACTAGCTAGATGCAATCTCCTCTTACTGAGAGTGATCGATTCCTTGTTGACCTACTCATTACCTTCATATCCAATTCACCATTCCCAGTATCAATCCTGTGCATGACTCAGTGTCATGATTAGGATTGAACCAAAGCATGGGTTCATGTACATAAGGTACTTATGGCAGTCTCAGGTCAAAGGATTACTTGTACCACTCCCACTATGAGAACCTTCTATTGACATGTAGCTAAGATTCCATTAGATGTTCTCAAGTTGGATCATATCAGTGAACTCATTCTCTAATGAGCACCCACATCCTAGTATTAGTGTCATACACAAGTGACTGTGAGAGCAGTCACCCTATTCAGTATACATATGATGTGCTAGTCTTACCGGAAAAACCCTGATCCCCTACTCAAGGTTCCTTCGACTAGGAAGGTTTTTGATTAAGGTTTTAAGACTTTAAGTCTCACTGGTATGATCTCATCATAACCCTAAAATCATAGCCCTAATCTATGGGGTTCATCATATAATAAAATCACAGCGTATGATGAAAAATAATACCTTTATTAGAATATTGTCAATTACAATGGTTTGGGAGATACAACATAGATTGGCTTGTAGGGCATATCCCTTTCAATTCTTAGAAAAAAAATTTATCCAAGAAGAAGGTAATGGGAGAATAATTGAATTGAGTGAAGTTCAAAATGAGCAAACCAAGTTCCTCAATCAGAAGTTCCAGTTGATCGGTACAACCACAACATACACCTTCTCTCCATAGGTCAGAGAGAGTAAGGATAGCACCTCTATGATATGGTTTTATGATTAGAAACAATAATGAAACCAGTATCATTGAAGGTGATGATCCACTGACCTATACAGAAGCTATCATGAGTAAGGATTCTGACAAATGGCCCGGTACCGTGAAATTCAAAATGGACTCCATGTATGACAACTAGGTTTGGACCTTGGTTGACCTACTTGAGGGAATTATCCCAATAGGGTGCAAATGGATTTTCAAAAGGAAGATTGGAGCATATGGGCAAATAGAAACCTACAAGGCTAGGTTAGTGGCAAAAGGTTTCAAGCAAGAGCATGGTATAGACTATGAAAGCCATCGTGCCAATTGCCATGCTTAAGTCCATTAGGATTATGCTTGCTATTACTGCATACTACAACTATGAAATCTGGCAGATGGATATTAAGACTGCATTCCTCAATGAAAATCTTGAGAAAGGACTCTATATGTCACAGCTAGAGGGTTTTGTCTCAAGTGGGAGACCATACCAAGTATATAAGCTTAGAAAATCCATTAATGGATTGAAGCAAGTATCAAGGAGATGGAATATTCATTTTGATGAAACTTTTAAGGAATTTGGTTTCATCAAGAATATGGATGAGCCGTGTGTGTATAAAAAGATAAGTTGGAGTGCTATTGTCTTCTTGGTCTTGTATGTCGATGACATACTTATCATTGGAAATGATGTTCCAATGATGCAGTCAGTTAAATCATGGCTATCAAAATAGTTTTCCATGAAGGATTTGGGAGAAGCATTATGTATTCTATGAATAAAGATCTATAGAGATAGATCTAAAAGGATGCAAGGATTATCCCAATCCAGGTACATAGACTTAATATTGAAGAGATTCAATATAGAGGAAAGTAAGAAGGGTTACTTGTCCATGAGTCAACGCATACACCTATCTAAAAAGATGTCACCTATGAAAGAGATAGGATGAATAAGATCCCTTATGCTTTGGTAGTAGGATCAATAATGTATGCAATGCTATGTACCAGGCCTGATGTTGCTTATGCCATAGGCATAGTCAGTAGGTTCCAGGAAGATCCAGGGGAGGATCATTGGAAAGCTGTGAAAAACATTCTTAAGTATCTAAGAAGGACTAAAGATATTTTTTAGATATATGGTGGATCAGAGTTAAAACTAGAAGGTTATACAAATTCTAGTTTCCAATCTGATCTAGATGACAGTAAATCCATATCAGGGTATATTTTTACTCTGAATGGAAGAGCAGTGAATTAGAAGAGTACCAAGTAACCAATTGTAGCTGACTCAGTTACTGAGGTAGAATACATAGCTGCTAGTGAAGCCGCTAAGGAAGCAGTTTGGATGAAGAAGTTCATCATAGAATTAGGCATGATTCCTGTAATAGAGCAACTAGTACCATTGTATTGTGATAACAGTGGAGTTGTTGCACAAGCAAAAGATCGAGGTCTCATCATAAGTCCAAGCACATCCTAAGATACATTCACCTCGTTCGAGAAATCATTGAAAGAAATGATGTGGTAGTAGACAAGTTGATACAAAGAACAACATAGCAAACCCATTCACTAAGGCCCTTCCTTTACAGCAGTTAGATCACCATCTAGATTGTATGGGTATTAAATACAAGGGCAATTGACTTTAGTGCAAGGAGAAGATTGAAAGAATTATGCCCTGAAAGTCAATGCAGTTATTGTATCAGTGGCATTTTTATATTCTCCCAACTCAAGATTGATATTAATAAAGGTAATTTTTGATTCATCATTTGCTGTGTCTTATGTTTTAATTATAAGATTATGATGATCCCATAGGTTAGGACAATGAAATTAGGATTATGATAGAGATCATAATGGTGAGACCTAAGTTCTTATAAACTCTAACCTAAAATGTTCCTAGTCGATGGATCATCGGTTCAATGATCGATGAATCCAGAAAGACTAGCACATCCTATGTATGCTCTATGAAAAGGGTGGTTGGTCTCACAACCACTTGTGTAGAGACACTGATACAAAGATGTAGGTGATCATTAGGTTATGAGTCCATTGAACTAACATGATAAGAGAACATCAAATGGAAGTTTTACCTATCAAAAGCAATGTTCTCTCAGTGTGAGTAGTGCATGTAGTCCTTAGACCAAAGACTACCATAGTATCTTGTATATATGAATCCATGTTTTGGTGCATGATCATTCATGACAATTAAGTCATGTACAGGGTGCTTCTGGATATGGTGGATTGTGTGTGAAGGTAATGAGTAGGTCAACAAGGAATCGATCACTCCTAGTAAGATGAGAAGTTATCCTGTGTGATCTCTTTCAATGATAACTCAGGAAGTTTTTTATCAAAGCATGATAAGATTAGATAGGATTTCTAATCTTTTATCGATCGAGTCTTCATTATCGAATTGATATTTGAAAGGATTAAGTGCTAGGGTTTGACATTTATCCATTCCCATCACTTAATCGGGATAAAAAGAGATCGAAGGATTGAATTGCATGGTAACTTTCCATTGAAGGGTATTTTGATAATTTTAATCAAATTTCATATCTTTCAGGTAGGCAAGACACATTGCTAGATGTCAATCATGTCTTGTAGATTTACATGGATCAATTCGATTGGATTCATGAGTCAATTTGGATGTTGAGATTCAAATTGGCAACTTAAGTCAGCTTAATTTGACCTAATTAGGTCAATCAGGTTTGATTGGATCGAATGGCTTGGACCTAGATCTACTGCTGGCTAGATATGGAACCCATAGGGTCACACACATTAAGAAATTGTCCAAGGAAGTCAATTATATTTATTAGGATCATGGGATCCTAATTGGCTAGCCAATTAATATGCTAGCATATGTTGGCTAGTCCAACTCCTAACTCAATTGGATTGGGTCAGCTTGTTTGCTAATAGGCTAACCAATTTAGCCAATTAATATACTAGCATATGTTGGCTAGTCCAACTCCTAACTCAATTGGATTGGGTCAGCTTGTTTGCTAATAGGCTAACCAATTTAAGTGGTATTTAAATTAGGTTGACTCCTAAGTGGGGCAGCCTAATTCAGTATTTGTCTAAATTTTTTTGGGACTTATCTTGGTCAAAATGAAGAGTCCTACATGGCATGGACTCTTGGCGCCAACTTACGATGTGCGCCAAGCAAAAGTGTGTGCAGAAGGACCAAGAGTCCTTCTGCCAATCAATCACAATGGCCAGATAAAGTCCAAAGGACTTCTTCCTTATCTCCAGGCCCTTTTAGAAGAGTTTTGACTAGTCAAATGATAGGAACTCAATATGGAAGGGGTTGGCACAAAATGAAGAGTTGCGTCTCTTCATTTTGGCACTAATTCGAGACCAGGAGTCCTTCTGTTTGAAGGCTCCTGTATTTCTCTGATGTTTCAATTATGAAATCACACCTTTTAGCCTTCCATAATCGATCAAATCCATGTGGTAGATAGAAAAAAAATGCTAGAAACCAAAGAGACAATGATTTATCTCTTGGCGCATGAGAAACCTTATCATGATATGTCCTCTCATCCTAATAAGACTCCTTCTGCTTGAAGGGTCTTATTAAACGGCTGAAGGAGAGACATATTAGGCACCCCATCCCTCTTTATAAATTGGCATCAGTAATCTGATACCAAGGCATGAGAGTTTCCCATCAAAATACTACCTGCTATTTTTTTTCCCTCTTCCTTAAGACAAGGTCTGTCTCTTTAAGACAAAGCTTGTTCTTTCAAGACAAGGCTAGTCTAATTGAGACAAGAGCCTAGGAAAAAAATAGAAGAGATATTAGGGAACTACGAGAGGATTCAGAGTATTCTCTACAAGCCATATAAGAGAGTAGGGGATCCAGCAAAGGAAAAAAATCTAAAAGGCTGCTGGAAGAGTACCAGTCAAACAAGCAACATTCATAGGAGTGCTTCCTTGGTCCGATTTCTGTGTGGATCATCTCTGGAGGGCATGCACTTGTGTACCTCATAGAGATTAAGGAATACAGCATTCCAGGTATTCCTCAATAACCCTAAAGATTTGATTTATTAGTTTTTATGCTCAAGTGTTCCTAGGGTTTAGGGTTCCGGTCGATCAGGGTTTCAAATACGAAAATTTTAAAACCTAGTCTTCCACTGTGCCCGGCTTAGGTAACCCAACATGCACAACATACCATAGCCATCAGGAACATGCCTATCAACTTGTTCCTTGGGACTCTCCAGGTATGTGGAAGTAAAGAGAACCAAAAGGCAAGAAGGTTGAATGGAGAAGGAACAAGGAGGCAAGGCAAAATGGAACCAAGAGACCTCACCTCTTTAGAGAGCCTTTCCTTTCAGACAAAGGAACCCTCTTCTTAAAGCACACCCTAAGCTCCCTAACTCCGCAAGCATCACCTGAGTGTTTATCAAGATATTTATAGGCAGCCCTACATACTTTTTATTTCCCACAAAGTATCTTGGCCATTGCAACTCCACTCAATAGTATGCTATCTCCTCGAAAGTGGGTCTCACATGCATTGAGAACCCCTTTTTCCACAGACCTATTCTGTCTTCCTTTTTCATTACTTCTCCAACTCCTCTCAACTCAACTCTACTCTTTGAACTAGAGGGAACTTCAAAACCTCTTCTATTTACCTTTATGGGAGACTAACTTAGGCATTGGAGGATCCACCATTGGGGAACCCCCCAGTGTGCAGACTTTTTAGTTTTCTATCTTGCAGGACACGACTCCCAATGATAGGATCCTGTGAGACCTAGCTCCATGTCAGTAGCACATCAGCTCTAGCCTTGTTTGAGTCAAGCCCGAATCAGTCCATGTTCCAGAGCGGCAACATTAACCATTTTAGCTCTTGATTGATTGTTGATCTTTGATATGGCTTGCTGTTGGTCAGGAATTTGGGTATCTAGCTGAGCTCCTCCATAGATGTACTTTCTGAGCCATGCTAAATAAGACTTTAATTTCATTCCTTAATTGAATACACTCTTCGTTATCATGGCCATGATCTCAGTAGAATCGGGAGTACTTGCTCTTGTTATAAGAGGCTAATGAGGACTTCATCGATATGGTCTCCATAAATATTTGTCCCCTTCTATTTTCATAAGAATTTTAGTTCTAAAAGATAAGAGAGGAGAGTAGCTACCAAACTTATTGAATGAGTCTTTCGGCTTGAGACTTCTTTGACATGATGAGTCAGGTTTCTTGGCTTGACTACTGTTTAGTCCTTCTCGAGCTTACTTCTTTCTCAGCCTTCATTTAGCTTCCCACAAACTAAGGGCACCCTCCTCTCTATGAATGTACTTCTGGGTGTATGTTAATAGTTTCAAATAAGACTTGGTGTATGTTTTATCCAACAAATAAGTGAATCAAAAGGTATGGAGTCCTCTTTTCATGGCCAACATGGCCACAGACTCATCCAGGTGGTAAACTTCTAGCATGACCGCTTTGAAGCAGACCACGTAATCTTTTAGCAACTCTCCCTCTTGTTGGCAAACTAAGAAGAAGCTATTTGGTATTTGTGGCATCCTTCAGCTAGCATTGAAGTATACCACAAACTACTTCTATAATTGTTTGAAGGAATAGATGCTCCTTGGCTCAAGTCAAGAGTACTAGGCCCAGGCCACGTTCAAAAGAATGGCTAGAAAGGTTAAGCAGAGTAAGGCTTCAGTAGCACCTTGAATCATCATGAGAGCCTTATAGTTCTCCAAATGGTCTAGCAAATCGGTAGTGCTATCGTAAGGCTCTAGTTAGGGCATCTTGAACTAACTAGGAATCGGTTACTCTATAATTTATCAAAAAAAAGGAGGGGTGTTCAACTCCATCAGGCCTTTGGTTCCTTCCTGGAGGTCTATAAGTTGATAGTTGATTTCCTATAGTTTGCAGCGATAGTTGTTGAGCCTTTGATTAGCAAATTACCTAGAAACTCTATGAGTGGATCCCTTCTAGGATGATTCAGACGAGGAATGAGGGCATTTATTTACCTTCGATCTCTTCCTCGTCACTGCTCCTTGTGCTAAGGATTTTCTTGTCATGGTGACATAGACCATAATTGGTGAGAAGTTGGTCAGTGCAAAGATCACCTATAAGGGGATCGCTGACTAGGTAGAGTAGCAGTAGTGGGAACAGTGGGAATTTCCAATTGCTGCTACTTTGTTGTGGCCTATTATTGCTACTACAATCCCTATACTGTCGTGGCTAGTATTTGTATCTACTGTACTAAAATGGTAAGCAAGTTTGGCTAGTCTACTAGTGATAGAGGTGGTGGAGCAATCGGCTCTAATTCCTGGTTGGGATGCTCCTCATGGCATGAAGAGCATCTAGTGTGGCTAGTGGAGGTGTTCTGCACTCTAATCTTCACCATGGATTCCTTGACTCCAGTGTCTTGTCTTCTTTCCCCCTTCCTGGCATGCCAATCTATTATAGACAAATCCTTGCTTTTGAAACTTCAGTGGTGTTGGTGATCTTGCTGCCTTTTCTGGTAAAGTGATCTCCTGCTCCTAGGTGTCCTTTGGTGATGCTTGCAAGAACAGTCTCACTTGACTGGTGGTTACCAATGGGGTACCCTCTAATGTTCAAGTTAGTGAATGATTTGGATAATAGTGAAGCCAATACTAATGGCGAGTTTCAGTGTGAACATAGGTAGTACTGTGATTTATTGGGAGTTCCCTCTTATCTATTTATAATTACTTGAAGTAACATAATTCGATTAGGAGGTAACCTCATTCAGTTGAGCACAGTAACTTTCTGTTGAGGCTAACCTCTTTTGTTAAGAGTAACAACTTTCGGTTGAGATTCCCTTTATTAAGATCTTTCCATTAAGATAACAACTTTTTGTTAAGACAATTAGATTCCGCTCAGCCCTGCCTCTTACTCGGGTGCTTTGGATTGTAGTATTGGTGGATGGTTCAAGCACATGGTTAGGGCCTTGGTTGTGGCTTTTTAAGTTCCTCAAAGGAATGGTGTATGTACCTTGCTCATTGCTGACTATAATAACCTCAATATTATCCTAGCATACCTGGCTAAGTTTACTTTGATAGTGTGTCAGAACTGAATAAATACTCGATTAATGTATATGAAGGGATGTCATGGCCAGTTTGGCTGATAGTCACTTATAGTCTTCGGGGTTTGAATTACTTGGTGCTGTTGCTTAGTCATCGTCTGGGTTAGTCCTCGAGGTTGAGTAAGTTGCCACAACATTTATGTCTGATATTTTCAATTATAAATAGACGAAAAGATATAAGGACAAATCCATGGCGATGAATCAAAGTGTTTAGGAGGTTATAGCCGACTTCAAATTGGACCTCTACTGAGAGGTGATGTTAAACAAGCTCTCATTCACATTTATATCTCAGAAAATTTCTTTGTGATTGATGTTGCAATGGGTTATGGTTAGATATCCATAATGGTTGACTCGACTCAACCCAATCTAATTTTAAATGATAGTTTTGGATGGTTGGAAAACCATCCTAAACTGTTCAACATAATTAAAACTCTTCCACTTATTTTTAGATTTTTGAGTGAAGAAAAAAGATCAGAGAATAGAATAACTAAGAAAAATCCTCCATTGCTCTAGAAAGACACTGCACTTGTACGATGATTAGAGAGAACTCTCTATTTTTGCGATGGTTCGAAGCAAATCCTAAGAGCAAGAACATGACCGGTTATTGAATCAGGGATTTTTCTTCACACTTCTATGGGGTATGCTCTTTCGTTGTTACCCTTTTTACCTTCACTTGTATATTATATCAGCCTGCATTGGCATCCCTAAAATCAAGCATAGAAGGGATTTTGACAAAACCCTAATAACTTTCTCTTGATGTCACATGCGCATACGATGGAAAAATTTGAACCTTTCTCATCCGACAAAGCATGTACTGGATTACAACCTACAATGCATGTGATTACAACCTACAAGATAGAAAGGAGCACAACCACACGGTACACATTTCACATCCTAAGGTTATCATGTGCAATATAGGGAGACAAGGGCACGTTGAATCAAACTAGCTCATATATTATCATTATTTTAAGATAGTTATTGTTAAAAATAATTAATTTTAATGTTTTGGAATTTGAATAGACAAATATCTTTCTTAGCATTACATTTAGAAAAGTTAATGGGATAGTTCATGAGGAAGTTCATGTATCTAATATTTAATTCATAAATGAGATGATTAATATATTGAATGGGGATAGTATATATTTGAAAATGAAGAGCCTCTTTAGGTTCAAGAATATGCAGAATCGAAGGATCTTTCTTTTATCTATAAATGTTCCTTATATTTATTATTTGGATTTAAGCAAAGAATGAAGAAACACTTTTTTTCCTAAATTCCTCTCCTTCTAACAGTGTTGGGATATGACAAGTTTGGTCTGTTTATGCTGATTTATTAAAAGCTTGAAGCTGGCTGATCAACATCTAAGAGATGTAAAGCCGATCAATGCCCAATAGGCATAAATATGATCAATGTCCAATAGGCATAAATATGATCAATGCCCAATAGGCACAAGATGATCAATCCCAAGAGGCACAAGGCTGATCAACATTTAAGAGATGTAAAGTCGATCAATGCCTAATAGGCACAAATATGATCAAGGCCTAATAGGCACAAATATGATCAATGCCCAATAGGCACAAGTATGATCAATGCTTAAGAGGCATAAGGCTGATCAATGTCTAAGAGACGTAAAGCCGATCAATGCCTAATAGACACAAATATGATCAATATTCAAGAAGCATAAAGCCGATCAATGCTCAACAAGCATAAGATTGACTAACTTCCATGTAATTGGCTAACTTTTATGAAAGGTAAAGCTTATCATTATTCAAATAATGCTAAGATCATTCAACCTCTAGAGAAGGGCCAATCAACTATGGATGAAGAGCCGATCAACTATGGATGAAGGGTTGATCAACTATGGATGAAGAGCCAATCAACTATGGATGAATGGCTGATCAACTATAGATGAAGAGCCAATCAACTATGGATGAAGGGTTGATTAACTATGGAAAAAGGGCTGATCAACTATGGATGAAGGGCTGATCAATTATAGATGACTTTCGCTGCACGTGCTCATGGTCCTGGGTTAAGCGTTTAACAGCTAGATGCCAGCTGTAAGCGGTTAAGTTCGTAGCCTATAAATACCTTCGAGTGCGATGGTGATGGGACTTCTGCTACTTCTTCTTTTCTGCGCCCTTCTTTGCCTAGTTTTCCTTCAGATCATATCTGTTCCAGTCCGGATGCCATTAACAAGCTTGAGAGCTACCTCAACACCCAGATCCTTTAAGAAGACGGTAAAGAGCTAGATCAAAATAGCTCAATCCACTTTTCTTTTGATTCAAGTTTGTTGTAATTTGTTTGGATGCAACAGATTGGCATGCCAAGAAGGGGAACTCAGTGAAAGAGTTTCAAATAATCTGGAAGGAAGCATGGTGAAAGATAGAAAGAAGAATCTGCCAGTAGAAGATATTTTTCGTTCTTCAAAAGGGAATGATCCTGTTCTTGGCAACAAGAGGAATGATCCTGTTCTTGATGAAAAAAGGAATGATCATGTTTTTGGCAGAAAGGGGAATGATCCTATTCTTGGCGAGAGGGTGGAAGCTCTTCCCATGAGATACTTTGATCAATAAAAGATGAATACTCTATTTGACAAAGTAGAGGTACTTACGCAGTGATGCAGAACCTTTAAGAAATTGCCGTGAGGGAATCAATGCGACCTACCACGTCAAGAACTAGCTGGCAACCTTCCCTTCAGGTAAGTAAACATCTCAGCCTAAGAAGGCATTCATCTTATCAATGTTCTTCAAGTCAACAGTACTTATTAAGGCATCATCACCAATCTCACCATCACACCAAGAAGTGAAATAAGGGGAAGCATCCATGATCCCATTCAATGTCATCTAGAGAATTAACCCCTGACAGTACTCATGTTCGCACCCTGCAAGAGCAAGTGATTTTGATAGAAAATTCAAAAAGCTGGAGTTGCAAATCGTCGAGGTTCTTGAACAGAGGAAAACTAAGGACACGACACCGAGTTGTAGCATTTTACCTCCTTTTTCTAAGAAGGTTATGGAAGAAAGAATCCCACATCACTTCAAAGTTCCACAAATCGAACTGTACAATGGGTCGTCTGACCCTTTGGATCATTTGGGTAGCTTGAAAACCCATATGCTGATCCAAGGGGCATCAGATGCATTGCATTGTCTTGCCTTCCCTGCGACCTTGAAGAAGTCAGCAAGAATATCATACTCAAGTCTGCAGCCAGATACTATTCATTCATTCAGTCAGCTAGAGAAGTTATTCATCTCCCACTTCAGAACAAGCAAAAAAATGCCTAGAAATTCTGACAGCTTATTCTTTATTCAGCAGTCAAAAGGAGAATCTTTGAGAGATTACATCAAGAGGTTTAATTCTTCCACATTGGAGATACCGGATCTCAACGAATATGTGGCAATGTCTGCTATGAAGAAGGGCTTGCGAGCCTCCAGACTCACATTTTCCTTGGATAAGAAATTCCTGATCAACTATTTTATATTACTGGCCCATGCTCAAAAATATGCTCAGGGCGAAGAACAAGCCTTGAGCCGGCGACAGGTGGAGAAAAAATTGGTGCCAAGTAAGAAAAAGGCCAAGGAAGAAAAATTCCAATTCTTTGGAATCCGATCAATTCAACAGCGAGGTCAGAGGCCGAGGGAGTTGATCGACAGAAGTTACATCAATTGGTTTGATGCTTATACCCCCCTGACTCTTCAAAGAGAACAGATCCTAATGGAAATTGAGAAAGAAAATTTTCTTCAAAGGCTAAGGCCAATGAGAGCCCTGCTAGCTATGCGAAATAAGGCCGAATATTATCGATATCATCGCGATCATGGGCATACAATGGAAGAATGTATCTAGTTAAAAGATGAGATCGAAGATCTGATTAAGCAAGGTTACCTGGGCAGATATGTCCGGAATCCAAACCAAAATCGACCAGTTGAAGCGACGGTGCCAAGGCCTACAGTTCCAAGGATGATTACTGATGGGACGGAGCTCTTGAACCAACAATCGACTGATGGATCGATCGGGATGATTTGTCATGCATGTCTTGAAGATGATCGGAGTCCCAAAAGGCTTTGAGGAAGTGTTGTCTTCTCTGACGAAGACCAACAAGGCATTCAGATGCCATATTTTGACCCTGTAATGATTTCTGCGATAATCGAAAACTTTGATGTACATAGAATTTTAGTTTATAATGGAAACTCTGCCGAGGTTTTGCTTTACGATGCATTTATCAAGATGAATTTGCCGATTAATAAGCTACGAAGGATTCATGTGCCATTAACTGGGTTTGGTAGAAATTCTATAGGAGTATAAGGAGAAATCACACTCCCCATGACCCTTGGAATAGCCCCAAAGCAGAGGACCTTTCCTCTTATCTTTTTGGTTGTTTGAATCCCTTCTGCTTATAATGCTATTTTGGGAAGACCTGCCCTGAATAAATTCCAAGCTATTGTATCGATCTATCATCTTTTGATGAAATTTCCAACTCAAAATGGGATTGGAAAAGTAAGGAGAAACCAACAGATGGCTCGTCAATGTTTGACAATCCAGAATCAACAGTCAATCAACAAACCCACTGCTAAACAAATGGATCCACGTGATCTGACTGATGGAGTCAGCATATCAATAGAAAGGACTATTCATGTTCCTTTTATAAAGGATGATCCTACTAAAATAGTTCAGATTGGAAGCTTACTTGCTGAAGACCAAAGGAAGAAGTTGGTTGATTTTTTGCAAAAAAATGCTAATATATTTACATGGATAGCTGCCGATATGATGGGAATTCTAGCTGAAGTGATTATGCATGAGCTTAAGGTTGATCCGCTCAGTCAGCCTATTCGACAAAAGAAGCACAATTTTGCCCCAGAAAGATAAAAAGTTATCAATGAAGAAGTGACCAAATTGCTTGAGGCTGGATTTATCAGAGAGGTTCACTATCCTGACTGGCTTGCCAATGTAGCAATGGTCAGGAAGGCTAATGGAAAATGGAGGATATGCATAGATTATACTGATCTTAACAAGGCATGTCCTAAAGATAGTTTTCCTTTGCCTAAAATTGATCAACTGGTTGATGCAACGGCTGGACATAAGTTTCTGAGTTTTATGGATGCTTTCTCTGGATATAACCAGATACGAATGAGTCCAGAAGATAAAGACAAGATGTCTTTCATCACTGATCAGGGGATATATTATTATAAAGTAATGTCATTTGGTCTTAAAAATGCTGGAGCTACTTATCAGAGGTTAGTAAACAAAATCTTTGAGGATCAAATTGGAAAAACTATAAAAGTATATGTAGATGACATGATCGTTAAGAGCGATCAGTCTGATGATCACATTAAAGATCTGCAGATAGCCTTTGATATTCTGTGACAGAATCATATGAAATTGAATCGACCAAGTGTATCTTTGGTGTAACTTCTGGAAAGTTCTTGGACTTTATGGTTACGAAGCATGGAATTAAAGCCAACCCAGAAAAAATCTGAGCCATCTTAGATATGAGACCTCTAGCTAATAAAAAAGAGATCTAATAGTTGACTGGATGAATCGCTTTGTTAAGCCGATTCATCTCTCATTCAGTCAAGAGATGCTTGCCTTTCTTCAAAACCTTACGACAAACCAAGGAGTTCAATTGGACAGATGACTGTCAGTCGGCTTTTGAAGAGCTTAAGAAGTGTTTGACAAATCCGATCATATTGTGTAAACCCCAAGAAGGAGAAGACTTATATCTTTATTTAGTTGCTTCTGATGAGGTAGTTAGTTTTGTATTGGTGAGAAAGGAGTCTGATGGATTGCATAAACCCATTTATTATATCAGTAAAGTCCTTCATGATGAAGAGATAAGGTATCCAAAGTTTCAGAAGATTGTTTATACTTTGGTAATATCGGCTAAGCACCTCAGGCCGTATTTTCAGTCTCATCGTATTATTGTATTGACTGACCAACCTGTGAGGATTGTTTTACAATGCCCTGATACTTCTGGTTGGATGGTGAAATGGGCAGTTAAATTGAGTGAATATGATATTATTTATCAACCTTGATCAGCAATGAAAGCTCAAGTACTTGCTAATTTTATAGCCGAATGTACATGAAATGACAGTGAAAAGGAAACTCAATCATCTGATGAAATGAGGGTGACTGATGCGTCTTAGGTATTACATGTAGATGGAGCATTAAATTCTTCTGGCTGTGGAGTAGGATTGATCTTATCCAATCCAAGCGGAGATGTCATGAGGTATGCACTCAGGTTTTCTTTCAATGTTTCTAATAATCAAGCTGAATATGAGGCTCTCCTAGCTGGTTTAAAAATTGCAAAGGAGTTGAATGTCCGATGACTAAAGGTATTGTCTGACTCTTAATTAGTTGTTAACCAAATAAAAGGGGATTTTGAAGTTCGTGATGCCACATTAGCTTTATACTTGAAGAAGGTTCAATAGCTTGGAACTTCATTTGATTTTTGGGATATCAGTCATGTCCCTAGGACCAAAAACTCTAGAGCTGATCATTATCTAGATTGGCTACTTCTTCATCTAACCAAATGGGTCGAACTTTTGTAAAACATTTGGAAATCCCTAGTATCTCTGCAACAGAAAAATAAAAGATTCTTTAAATAGAGCCGGAGATGGATTGGATGAGCCCGATAATCAAATATCTGACTAAAGGAGTATTGCTTGAAAATAGTATAGAAGCTAAACAAATTTGGAGGTTTGCTGCTCAGTATGTCATTTTAGATGGCTTGTTATATAAAAAATCATTTTTCCAGCTATTATTGAAGTGTCTGTCTCCTTCGGACGCCGATTATGCTCTTAGAGAGGTGCATGAAGAAATATGCGGGGATTATTTGGGAGGAAAGTCTTTAGCCTATAAAATTATAAGGCAGGGATATTACTGGCCGACTATGCAGAAGGACGCTACAGATTTTATGAGAAAATGCGATTCTTGTCAAAGGTATATAAATATTCAGAGGCATCCTGCCAGTCAGCTAACATAGTTAATAGCTCCTTGGCCCTTTGCTCAATGGGGAATGGACATTCTTGGTCCGTTTCCTCTAGCTTCTGGGCAGTGAAAATTTTTGATCATTGCCATCGACTATTTTACAAAATGGGTAGAAGCTAAGCCTCTAGCTTTAATAACAAAAGCGAAAGTTGAAATGTTTGTCAGAAATTCTGTTATATATCGGTTTGGAATTCCTAATGCTGTTATTACAGACAACGAGAGGCAGTTTGATAATCAGAAGTTTAAGGATTTCTGTGCTCAATATGGCATCCTTCACAAGTTGACATCTGTCAGACATCCTCAGCCTAATGGAGAAGTTGAGGTAACTAATCGGACAATCCTTCATGGATTGAAAACTTGATTAAATGAAACCAAAGGATCTTGGGCTGATGAACTTAACTCTGTTCTATGGGCCTACCGAATAACTCCCAGATCTACCATGGATGAATCTCCGTTTAATCTTGCTTATGAGAGTGAAGCGATGCTACCTATAAAGATTGTCCTTCATTCCAGAAGAACTGATTGCTTCGAGAAGTATAATAATGATGATCTAAGGAGAACTGATCTTGATCTACTTAAAAATTCCAGGTTGCAGGCATAACTGAAAATGGCAGCTTACCGACAAAGGGTGGCGCAGTATTATAATTCAAGGGTAAAGGCTCGAATCTTTTGGATTGGAGATCTTGTTCTGTGCCGAACAACTATATCTAGACCAGCTGAACAAGGCAAACTTACCCCAAATTGGGAAGGCCCTTATCGTATCACTGAAGTTATGCAATTAGGGACCTATCAACTTGAAAGTCTAGATGGTTATCCATTGACAAGGCCATGGAATGTAGAAAATCTATGCAAATACCATCAATAAAGACATCCTTGTTTCTTTCTCCTTTTATATGAAGGAAATATATGATATTGAAATATTCTCTAAAAAATAGAGAAAAGAAATGTTGGCCTGATAAGCTGACCACAATCCGACAAATAGAGTTAGTTTGACCCACTAACTCATCGATAATAAATGATCAGAATAACTGATCAAAAGGTTGGCCTGATAAGTTGACTACAATCCGACAAATAGAGTTTGTCTGACCCACTAACTCAACGGTAATAAATGATCAGAATAACTGATCCAAAGGTTGGCCTAATAAGCTAACCCTAGTCCGACAAATTGAGTTAGCCTGACCCACTAACTCATCAGTATTTAATGATCATAATAACTGATCTAAAGGTCATATTGATTGAAAGGGATATGCCCTACAAGCCAATCCATGTTGTATCTTCCAAACCATTGTAATTGACAATATTCTAATAAAGGCATTATTTTTCATCATACAATGTGTTTATATTATATGATGAACCCCATAGATTAGGGCTATGATTTTAGGGTTATGATGAGATCATACCAGCGAGACCTAAAATCTTAAAACCTTAATCTAAAATATTCCTAGTCAAAGGAACCCTGAGTAGGGGATCAGGGTTTTTCCGGTAAGACTAGCACATCCCATGTATACTGGAGAGGGTGACTGCTCTCACAGTCACTTGTGTATGACACTAATACTAGGATGTGGGTGCTCATTAGAGAATGAGTTCACTGATATGATCCAACTTGAGAACATCTAATGGAGTCTTAGCTACATGTCAATAGAAGGTTATCATAGTGGGAGTGGTACAAGTAATCCTTTGACCTGAGACTACCATAAGTACCTTATGTACATGAACCCATGCTTTGGTTCAATTCTAATCATGACACTGAGTCATGCACATGATTGATACTGGGAATGGTGAATTGGATATGAAGGTAATGAGTAGGTCAACAAGGAATTGATCACTCTTAGTGATGGGGAACTAATATGCATGCAATTTTTTTTGTATGTTTTACATGTTGAGTTAGGTGATTAATTCCCAAATTTCAGATCAAAATTATTTGTAGGGAATTTTGTATGAATTTTTGAAGATCAGCATGCAGATTAGAACCTAGAAAAGTAGCAAAGAAGGACCGCCGGGGCTGAGAAGCCTCGGTTAGGGCAAGTTCTCCTACAATAAAACTACTGGAGGTAGAGGGGTGTACCTGACAATGTCTGTGAAGATTGCAGCAAAAGGGTCTCTCGTTCCTCGACGGATGCGGCCTGGAAAATCGAGCCAAAGACTCGCGGATACCCGGCTTTCTGCTCGGTGATCCGATTGAGGCTTGGCTGGAGTCGTTGGATTCGTAGGAACTCGGGGACCTGCAAACGACCTGTCAGGGGTTAGAAAACTCACAAAGGAACAAGAAAACAAAGGAAAAACAGCAAGGGAAGGCTTCTTTTGGAGTGGGCGTCCAGGGATCTGAGATGCTTGTTGGTAGCAGGAAGATGATTGCAGCACTGGGAAGAAGAACTCTCGCAAACCCCTTTATGCACACAGCAGGGTATCACACAACTCAATAGAAGAACTCAAGGTTTTCATTCATCAAAAATTCCCCTCATACAAGAGGCTAGGGTCCCTTAAATAGACCCTTAACCTTGGGCTCCAAGTAAGGGTACATAAGTCTTTACATAAGAATCATTTTCCCTCTCAGACCCTAGCTAGAAAATAAGGAAATATTAGGTTGAAAAATCCCTAAAATTTTTCTTGACTTGGTCAAGACTCCAAGGACGCCTAGGGGGGCGTGTTGGGCTTCTAGGAGCAGCAAAAGGCCGGCCCAAAGGGGCCCGGGTGCATGGGTTTGGGCCTCTGGAAGCTGGGGTGGCCTGGTAGCCAGGTAGTAGGAATATTCCCTGGTATCTTGCTTCTTAGGGGCTTGGGCTTGGCACCTGGGCTTGATTTCATTGGGCTAGGATGCAGATGGACCTCTGGAATCATGGATGCCCTTATTTATGAATATACTTTGGCATCTGGAAGGGAATCTGGGCATCTGGAGGGCATCTGCAAGGAATCAGGGTTTCTGATTTTTCTCCTGGGGTCTTCAAATCTTCAAGCTGGGTTGGACTTGGGCTAAACTTCTATGTCTTCAATCTGGTTGGACTTGGTCTTCACTTGTATAATATAGTCTTGAGTCTTCAGTATGCTTGGACAGGACTCAAAAAAAATAAAATTAGCTCAACATGAGCTAACTAGCATTGGACTGAACTAGCTCAACATGAGCTGACTAGTACAGAACTGAAATAACAACTAAAATGGACTCAGATGAGCTAAGCCCTTATTACAGATAGATTCATAAATTATTGATCAATTTACAGAGGGTTGAAAAAGCCTCTGTCTTATTCTGGTGCCTCAGGTGTCCCCACCAATTCTCCCGGGGTGGGAGGAACTCGACCCTGTCGAGTGAAGGTTAGACTGGCTCACATATCTCTCGAGAAGGTCTGGGTTCAGGAGTTGCAAGTCCTCTCGAGAAATCCACGAATCGTCCGACTCTGGCCAGCCTTGCCATCGGACCAGGAAGCATTGATAGTCATGGCCCTGGGTCGTGATGGCTTGATTGTCCAGGATACGCTCGATCCGTTCTCCTCTCTCAGGCCAAATTTGTTTGTGGACACTCTAGGTTAGGGTCACTCACAATGAAAAGGAATAGGTCCAAAGGCCTCACTAGGTAGCGCTGCCGGTTCCCTATACTCAACCAGGTCTGTAATATTGAAGGTAGAACTAATGCCCAAATCCGAAGGCAAGTCTAACACCTAGGCATTTGATCCAACCTTCTCTATCACTTTAAAAGGTCCGGCTCTGCGAGCATGAAGCTTCTTTTAGGCCTAAGCCTAACCAAGATAAAATCCACTACATCAAATTCTTTGACCCTTCTTCGGGAATTAGCCAGTTGTTTTAAGATTAGTGCAGGTGGTGAACATGCTAGGCACATGCAGACAAATGATGCAAAGGACTCATACTGATACCTAACAGACTCGACTATGCATTCCTATCGAAGGAAATTTTATTGAACTCTTTGGATCTAAACCTAATAGATTATAGGTTCTCTAGGTTTGATCCTAGCTTGACATGCACATGAAAATTTACAGTGAACTCCTAGCAAATTCCAAAGAGTATGCCAGAAGTAAGATGCAAACCTAACATGCGTGATGAATGCATGCAGTATGCTAATCTCAGCTAAATGCAATCTAATGATCCTAGAAATGCTGGAGGTGTCAGGAAAGGGCAGAAAATAGGAAGTGGGTTCAGAATTAGTTTGGTAAGGTAGAGAAAAAGGTTCATGGTTAGTTGGATAAAGTAGGATAAAAGACGGGGTGTCAGGAACTAATCCTATACTAATGAGGTTAACCTTATGAGGTTGAGCTATATCTACAGGATTTGCATAATGGAAGGATGGGTCACTAATTTCGGGGAAGAGGTCCTTAATGGGAACTATAGGAGGGGACTCATCTTGAAGGTATTGATTCAAAGAGATCAGGTCCTTAATAAATTCTTCTGGTTCTTGTATTTTAGGACTAGACTCTATAATTTGGCTCTCCTCTATGGTTTTCTCAGGTAAGGCTCTAGTAGCAGTACCTAGGTTCTCTTCCTCTATTTGTTCTTCCATTATAGCTTTAGGTTGGAAATGGTCAAGGTCAACTAGCTCTGGGTTGGTTTCTACCTGGGTATCTACTGGGTCAGCTAATTCTAGGTCTACTAAAGGTGTCTCCTCTTCTCCCTCATACTCATCCACTAGGCTCACATCAGCTTCATACACTTTCGCGTTAATGTAAGCCTTGTAAATCTCAGGAATGGTTGGAGAAGGTCGGCTAGCAGGAAGTTGGTTAGGTTCTGGTCTCTGATTATGGGTACTACTCCTAGTAGGTTCAGGTTGTATAAGGGGTAGTGGCTCACTACTGGGTTCATATTTAGGGATACTAATCCTATGGGGTTCAAGTTGACTAGGGAAAGCATGACTAGTACTAGGTTGATACTTAGGGGTTATGGGTTCTCTAGGCTCATAGGACAAGGGTGCAGATCTATGGGTCATGGGATTATAGGATCTGGGGTCATATGATTTTGGGTCAGCTCTATGATCAGGTTCTAAGGATGGATCAAGGTATGGGGTCCTCCTAAGGTTGGGCTCTCTATATGGGTCAGGATATTGGGTTTTCCTAGGGTTGGACTCCCTATATGGGTCAGAATATTGGGTTCTCCTAGGGTTGGGCTCCCTATATGGGTCAGAGTATTGGGTTCTCCTAGGGTTGGGCTCCCTATATGGGTCAGAGTATTGGGTTCTCCTAGGATTGGACTCCCTATATGGGTCAGAGTATTGGGTTCTCCTGGGTTCAGTATCATAATAATGGTCACGGTAAGGGGTTCTTCTAGGTTCAGTATCATAATAAGGGTCATGGTAAGGGGTTCTTCTAGGTTCAGTATTATTGTATGGGTCAGGCTGAGGGGCTCTCCTAGGTTCAATCTCTCGGTATGGATCAGGGTTTGGGGTCCTCCTAGGTTGAGGATTGTAGTACGGGTCAGAATAAGGGGATCTCCTAGGTTTGGACCTCATGGTATAGATCAGGGTTTGGGGTCCTCCTAGGTTGAGGGGAATCAGGATCTGGCTCAGACTGTGACCCATGGGTTTTTCTTGGGGTCCCTACCCGGACTTTTAACTGATCAAACCTATTGGCAAGATGGTCAATTCTATCATTGGTTTGAATACGAGACTGAGTTAACTGGGTCATTTGGGTAGTCATCTGGGCCATTTGATCAACTATGGCTTTTATTTGGGCTTGTAAGTTTTCCATGGGTTCAGACATTTATGAAGGAGGTGGGTGATATGAAACTCCTGATCTAGTGCTCATGCAAGACTCGATCAGACCGACTATAGCTGACTAGACCTAAAGTCCAAACTAGATGCTCAATCAGGGTGGCAAACTAGCCTATAGTAACCCTGTACTCAGCCAGGCAGGTGTAAGGGGAGTGTTAGGTCCCTGATTGCCAATCCTAGACACCAATCAGAGATTGGCCAGGTAGGCGGACCAGCACACAAGCCCTTCGGGATTGAATCCCTAAACCACCATTCTAGACACTGAGCACAAGGCACACACAGGTTAACTTGACACAGTGATCTAACACTACCCCGGACCCGACCAGTTGATGTCCCTAGCCCACTAGGGTAAATTAAGTCTAATTAATTTTAGGTTAAGGCTTGGGACTGAATGCAAGGGATGTGGTTTTGGGCTAAGGAGAGGTGATCAAATCCTCCCCCCATCTGATATAGCAAGAGTGCCCTTAAAAGTAAATTATGCAATGATGGCAGGCAGATGAGGATGCAAATTAGGGTTTAGATATTTTTTTTTTGGTATTTTTGGAAAATATGTATTTTTTTTTTGGTATTTTTTAAATAGAAGAAAACTTGCAAATCATGACCTAATATACTGGAAATATACTAAAATTAAGAAATATGCAAAAACTCCTAAACAAAACCCTAAAACTTCCAAACATGTCTTGCTAAAAAAAACAGAGCCGAAAATTTGAAGGCCCTATTTCGGCTTGCAGAAAATTCACATGTCATAATAAAATCTGGAAAAGTTTTTAAAATTACTGTGAATTATGGTAAATCCAGGAAAATAAATTTCAGAATTTTTGGAGTTTTTAACAGGGATAAATAATTAAAATAATAGAGTATATATGGACTGAAAAATTGCAGAAAACAAGCCCTAATCTAAGCTCTGATACCAAATGATGGGGAACTAATATGCATTCAATTTTTTTTGTATGTTTTACATGTTGAGTTAGGTGATTAATTCCCAAATTTCAGATCAAAATTATTTGTAGGGAATTTTGTATGAATTTTTGAAGATCAGCATGCAGATTAGGACCTAGAAAAGTAGCAAAGAAGGACCGCCGGGGCTGAGAAGCCTCGGTTAGGGCAAGTTCTCCTACAATAAAACTACTGGAGGTAGAGGGGTGTACCTGACAATGTCTGTGAAGATTGCAGCAAAAGGGTCTCTCGTTCCTCGACGGATGCGGCCTGGAAAATCGAGCCAAAGACTCGCGGATACCCAGCTTTCTGCTCGGTGATTCGATTGAGGCTTGGCTGGAGTCGTTGGATTCGTAGGAACTCGGGGACCTGCAAACGACCTGTCAGGGGTTAGAAAACTCACAAAGGAACAAGAAAACAAAGGAAAAACAGCAAGGGAAGGCTTCTTTTGGAGTGGGCGTCCAGGGATCTGAGATGCTTGTTGGTAGCAGGAAGATGATTGCAGCACTGGGAAGAAGAACTCTCGCAAACCCCTTTATGCACACAGCAGGGTATCACACAACTCAATAGAAGAACTCAAGGTTTTCATTCATCAAAAATTCCCCTCATACAAGAGGCTAGGGTCCCTTAAATAGACCCTTAACCTTGGGCTCCAAGTAAGGGTACATAAGTCTTTACATAAGAATCCTTTTCCCTCTCAGACCCTAGCTAGAAAATAAGGAAATATTAGGTTGAAAAATCCCTAAGATTTTTCTTGACTTGGTCAAGACTCCAAGGACGCCTAGGGGGGCGTGTTGGGCTTCTAGGAGCAGCAAAAGGCCGGCCCAAAGGGGCCCGGGTGCATGGGTTTGGGCCTCTGGAAGCTGGGGTGGCCTGGTAGCCAGGTAGTAGGAATATTCCCTGGTATCTTGCTTCTTAGGGGCTTGGGCTTGGCACCTGGGCTTGATTTCATTGGGCTAGGATGCAGATGGACCTCTGGAATCATGGATGCCCTTATTTATGAATATACTTTGGCATCTGGAAGGGAATCTGGGCATCTGGAGGGCATCTGCAAGGAATCAGGGTTTCTGATTTTTCTCCTGGGGTCTTCAAATCTTCAAGCTGGGTTGGACTTGGGCTAAACTTCTATGTCTTCAATCTGGTTGGACTTGGTCTTCACTTGTATAATATAGTCTTGAGTCTTCAGTATGCTTGGACAGGACTCAAAAAAAATAAAATTAGCTCAACATGAGCTAACTAGCATTGGACTGAACTAGCTCAACATGAGCTGACTAGTACAGAACTGAAATAACAACTAAAATGGACTCAGATGAGCTAAGCCCTTATTACAGATAGATTCATAAATTATTGATCAATTTACAGAGGGTTGAAAAAGCCTCTGTCTTATTCTGGTGCCTCAGGTGTCCCCACCACTTAGTAAGAGGAGATTGCATCCAGCTAGTTATCAATCGGATGATGATTCAGGGAATCTTTGATCAAAGTAAAGATATTAGAAATGATTTCTAATATCAAGATAATTGAATCATCAATATAAGATTGAGCTAGAAATGAATGTAATATTGGAATTGACATATATCCATATCCATAATTATATTCTGGGTGCAGGCTGATCGAAGGATTTAATTGTACGGTAACTTTCTACTGAAGGGTAGTTTTGGTATTTCACCAGAATTTCCATATCTTCTGGGTAGACATGACACGTTGCTAGACGTCAATCTTGTCTTGTGGGCTGATTAAATTGAATGATCACTTATTAGGAGGAGTCCTAATTGATCATAATCGGGTAAGCCCGATTTGACCTAAATCGATTAGAAAGGGTTCTAATCAAATTAGGTCAACTTGTATTCGAACCCACTGCTGGCTAGATGTGGAACCCAATGGGTCACACACTTAAGAGAATTGATCAAGGGTTTAATTTTGTAATTAAATCATTTTGCATGATGACACTCTAGCAGGTGTTGCAAATCCTAGCTTCTATTCGAATTAGATTCGAATTAGGGTTCCGGATTGGTTCAATTTGGGTTCTAATTGGATCTAATTAGACCCTAATTGAGGTTATAGGGATTATGGCTAACCCTATTGGCTAACCATGCACCTAGGCTAGCCCCCCACCCGCCCCTTAGCATTTCATGCCAAAATGCCAATAGTCCATGCGCTAATGGACTCTTGGCGCGCCATTTGGAAGAGTCCATGGTGCATGGACTCTTGGCGCGCTCCATAAAAAACTCCAATGTTTTTAAACAGGGCGGCCTCATTTCCTAGAATTAGCGCCTCACTTGTCCTCCCTTGGATTGGAATCCAAGGGTTGATGTTTTTTTAAGAAAGGAAGAAAGCGCCTGTTGCTTCCCGGTCGCGCGAAATAACATCTTTTCGGAGATGAAAAGTCGCGACTCCTTTCTTTTTAAAACATCGACTTTTCCTTTAAGAAAGGCCGTGGGATTTATCCGGAGGGCCGTGAGAAGGAAGGATGGGGCGTGAGAAAATAAGAAAGGGCGTGAGAAGTCTTTCACGGAGAAATGTGTAGGCGCCTATCTGAGATCTATTTAAAGGGTCAGGAAAATCAGAACTTGGTAACGTTTTCTTTTATTCCTTCTTCCTCTCCTAAAGACTCTTTCACTCTTTTCTTGTTCTTGCACTGTTTCCTTTACAGAGTATACCTTTATCAAAACTCTGCTACTGAACAAGAATAAGAGCGAATGTCTCCGACGGTAAAGGAAAGAAAGGAGTTCTGATTTTATTCCTTCTTTCTTACATTAAGACATTATTGTCTTAATTTCTCCTCCAACTTAAGACAAGCCTATATCCTCTTAGGACAAGGTCTTTTCTTCAAGACAAGGGTGTCTAAAGGGCCAAGGTCTTAGTGGAAGGAGGAGAAGAGATCAAGGAAAGGGAGGCTACCTCTTGTGTGGAAGAATTCAAGCCATAATCCGAAGAATTGAGTTCTAGGAAGAAGAACTCAAAAGGAGGAACCATTGGACAAGAAGATAGTGTTCTTGATCATCGCTCTGTGTGGATCACCATCGGAGTGCGGACACCTGGATGCTTTGTGAATTCAGTTAGCCCCTTCAACTTCAAGTTTGTTGGAATAAGCGATTACAGGTTGGTACCCTAATCCTAATTTGCATAGATATGCTTGTCATATGTTCTAGTCTTATTTAAGGAGTTCCTGGTTTAGGATTTTTTGGTGTAAATTTAGTTTCAATTTTGAAATTACCCTTCCGCTGCGTTGCACTGGAACCCAACAGTGGTATCAGAGCCATCTTAATTAGGACTATAATCTATGATAGTTTGTATGTTACATATTAGGGTTTTTAAATCCTAATATGTTACTACACTTAGCATATCTTTGATTGCATATATGTTTTTGATGTATGCCACTAGTTAGGGCTTTTCACTCAAACCCTAATTATTATAGGGATATGTTTAGTTTTGAAGTCATCATACTGAAATAAGGTTGCCCTGGCATAATGGTGGATCCATTATGTGGTAAATGGTTGTCCTAGTATGATGACACAGTTAGCACATATTTAATTATAAGAGTGATATGTTGATTGTGATACTTTCTATAAGAATGTGCTGGCAATTTATAAATCCCTCCTTTTAAAAATTATATTAAGTCTTAGTATATTTAACTAATAAGCATCACTAGTCATGATGTACAATTGATCATTCGGTGACTAGAAAGGTGGTTCTGGGAAGGTAAAGAGAATTGTGGTTTTTAATTGGTTTCGTTGACTGACCTGGCCAATTTTTATTGGTGTCTAGGAAAGCAACGGGGGGACTCCCACATCTCTTCCACTTGCCTGGCCGATTTGATTAAATTTAAATCTTGACTAAAATGCTTAATGTTAAAAATACTATATATTGGCCATCCTTCATGCTGGATCATTATTGTGTTATGAACCACATTAGGTTTGTTGTGTTATCTGCAAGACCTAATATGGTGATTGACATGATACTAGTCTAGTGCACAGATATGCTTACAGTATATTCAGTATAATGCTTTGTTGTGTTATCTGCAAGGGCATTATATTTGAGTATTGACTGTATAGAAATGAAAGGGTCTTGACTTAACTAGAACATTATGGTTTGTTGTGTTTTCTGCAAAACTAATAATGTTCTAGAGGCCAAGTTACTTCTTGAGAATTATATGAGATATAATTGGAAGAGTTTCCTACCTTTGAGCTTATAAAAGATTTGTTGTGTTTTCTACAAGATCTTTTATAAGTTATTAGGATCTCAATCTCACTAAGAAAAAATCGATCAGGGTTCTTCTCGATTATCAAAGTGAGGGCTATGATTTTTGATAAAATAGTGGGAGACATAATTAAATTGAAGACCTAATTTAATTTTGTAAGTCATTTCATGGTTGTTTGCTTATGTATTGTTCTTTATTAAATGTAGATAAATGGCATCTTCATTATCACTGCGAAGTATTTTAGACACCAACAAACTGACTGGTCTGAACTATGTGGACTGGTTAAGAAATTTAAAGATTGTACTGAGTTCAGAAAAACTTTCTTATATTCTTGATACCCCTAGTCTTAATCCACTAGGGGATGATGCCACAGAGGAAGATATGGCCACATACAAAATGTGGCAGAATGACTCCCTTACTGTCAAGTGTATCATACTAGCCTCTATGACCAATGAGTTACAGAGACAACATGAAAGCATGGATACTCAATCCATAATGCTCAATTTAAAAGAGCTTTATGGAGAACATAGCAGAATTGCTAGATATGAAATATCTAAGCAGTTATTCCATGCTAGGATGACAGAGGGAACATCCGTTCAGGATCATGTTCTGAAGATAATTGACTTAATCACCAGATTGGGTCAATTAGATTTTATTATGGATGGGGAGTTGAATCAGGATTTAATCCTGCAATCACTCCCGGAGTCATTTTCTCAGTTTGTCTTGAATTATCACATGAACAAACTGAACACTTCCTTGCCTGAGCTGTTAAATATGTTAAAAACAGCAGAGAGCCATGTTAAGAAAGAAAAGGCTCCACTTCTTCTTGTTAATAAGACCAATAAGAAGAAATCAGGCAAAAAGGGTTTTAATAGGAGGCTAAACCCTAAGGGTGGCATCAATAAGAATAAGAAAGGAAAGAAGGCCTCAAAACAGTCAACCTGTTTCTTTTGTGGCAAAGCGGGACATTGGAAAAGGAATTGCAAGGCTTACCTTGCAACTGTGAAGCCTGGTGCGGCAGATGCACCAAAAGGTATGTATGAGATACTTGCTATATTGACATTAAATTCGTTTATATCGAATACTTGGGTATTGGATACTGCTTGTGGTTACCATATATGCAAATCTTTGCAGGACCTCCACAAGCTTAAAGTATTGAAGGAAGGTGACTTCAATCTCTACGGTGCTAATGGTGATATCATCCAAGCAGAAGCTGTAGGGACCTATATTTTGAAGTTGCCTTCAGGGAAGATCTTGGAGTTAGACAATTATTATTATATGCCTAAGATTATTAGGAACATTATATCTATTCCTTTGTTATTAAAACAAGGATATGTAATGGATGTAACGAGCACTGGATGCTCGATAATGTTGTCTAATAAAATTATTTGTTCTAGCATATTTAGCAATGGGCTCTTAACTCTTTCTTCCAATGATAGTGTTTTTCATGTCAATAGTAAAAGAAAAAGAAAAGACTTTAATGATACTTTACTTTGGCATCATCGACTTGGTAATGTTAATGAGTCTAGGATAAGCAAGTTATACAAGGAAAAATTCCTTGATCCTTATGAGTATGAATCATTAGGAACTTACGAATCATGTCTCATGGGTAAGATGACCAAGACTCCATTTACTGGACATGGAGGAAGGTCAACTGAGTTATTAGGACTTATACATACTGATGTATGTGGTCCAATGACAACTCAGGCCAGAGGTGGATACTCATATTTTATCACTTTTACAGATGATTTATCTAGGTTCGGATGTGTGTATCTTATGAAACATAAATATGAAGCCTTTGATAAATTTAAGGAGTATCAAAGTATGGTCGAAAAACAAACTGGGAAAAGTATTAAAGTTCTTCGTTCTGATCGAGGAGGAGAATACTTATCCACGGAGTTTTTAGACTATCTTAAAGTTAATGGAATTCTTTCTAAATGGACCCCTCCTTATACACCAAAGCTAAATGGTATAGCTGAAAGGAGGAATCGTACCTTATTAGATATGGTACGATCCATGATGTGCTTCACAAATTTACGCATTTCCTTCTGGGGTCATGCCCTAGAAACTGCTGTTTACATTCTGAACAAGGTACCTTCTAAATCCGTTGTTAGTACTCCATATGAAATTTGGAGTGGAAAGAAACCGTATCTTAAATATTTTAAGGTATGGGGATGTCCAGCTTATGTTAAAAGAAATTTTGGACATAAGTTGGAACCTAAAACGGATAAATGTCTATTTGTAGGATATCCTAGATAGGGTAGAGGATATCTGTCCTACCATCCTACTGAACAAAAGATCTTTGTCAGCAGGCATGCCACTTTTCTAGAAAAAGAGTTCATTTTAGAAAAGGGCAATGGTAGAACTATTGAACTTGGAGAAGTACAAGAAACACAGATAGACAGTTCTCAACCATTAGAACATATAGTTAGGACAGAACCAGAACACAAAACTCCTCCCTGTAGGTCTGATAGAGTACCACGGGCACCTAAGAGGTATGGGTTTATTATTGAAAATAATGAAGCCCAAGTCATTCAAAATGATGAACCTCTGACCTATACGGAAGCTATCTTGAGTACTGATTTAGATAGATGGCAAGAAGCCATGGAATCCGAGATAGACTCTATGTATGTAAACCAAGTATGGTTTTTGGTCGATGCACCAGAGGGTGTTAATCCTATTGGGTGCAAATGGGTCTATAAGAAAAAGATTGGGGCTGATGGCCAAGTTGAAACCTATAAAGCAAGATTAGTGGCAAAAGGTTTTAGACAAAAACAGGGAATTGATTATGATGAAACATTCTCACCTGTTGCCATGCTCAAATCAATCCGGATTTTACTTGCTATAGCAGCATACCATGATTATGAGATCTGGCAGATGGATGTGAAGACTGCATTCCTCAATGGTTTCCTTGAGGAAGAAGTCTACATGTCACAGCTAGAAGGTTTTATTTCAAAGAATAAACCTAATCAAGTATGCAAGGTAAAGAAATCCATTTATGGATTAAAGAAAGCTTCAAGGAGTTGGAACATCCGCTTCGATGAAACTATTAAAAGGTTTGGTTTTATCAAAAATGTGGATGAACCCTGTATTTATAAGAAGACTAGTGGGAGTGCCATAGTCTTCTTGGTTCTGTATGTAGATGACATACTCCTCATTGGGAATGATATCCCAATGTTGCAATCAGTCAAGGTTTGGCTATCAAACCAGTTTTCCATGAAAGATTTGGGAGAAGCATCCTATATACTAGGTATTAAGATCTATAGAGATAGATCTAAGAGGATGCTAGGTTTATCCCAATCTAGGTACATTGACTTAGTGCTGAAAAGATTCAGCATGGATGGAAGTAAAAGAGGTTATCTTCCTATGAGTCAAGGCATACATCTTTCTAAAAGGATGTCTCCTAAGACACCTGAAGAAAGAAATAGAATGAATTCTATACCTTATGCTTCGGCAATAGGGTCCATAATGTATGCCATGTTATGTACCAGGCCTGATGTGGCATATGCTTTAGGCATTGTAAGTAGGTTTCAGGCTGATCCAGGAGAGGATCATTGGAAAGCAGTTAAAAATATTCTTAAGTACCTGAGAAGGACTAAGGATATTTTTCTGGTTTATGGTGGTTCTGATCTTAAACTAGAAGCTTATTCTGATTCTAGTTTTCAATCAGACCCTGATGATAGCAAATCCATTTCGGGATATGTTTTTACCCTAAATGGTGGAGCAGTGAGTTGGAAGAGTACCAAGGAGCAGACTGTAGCTGACTCAACCACAGAGGCAGAATACATAGCTGTCAGTGAAGCCGCCAAGGAAGCAGTCTGGATGAAGAAGTTCATCACAGAGTTGGGTGTTGTTCCTGAGATTGAAAACCCAGTGCCACTTTACTGTGACAACACCGGGGCTGTTGCTCAAGCTAAGGAACCAAGAGCTCATCATAAGTCCAAGCACATTCTGAGACGCTTCCATCTCATCCGAGAAATAGTAGAAAGACAAGATGTCTACATAAATAGAGTTAATATAAAGAACAATGTAGCAGACCCATTCACTAAGGCTCTACCATAGCGAGAGTTTGATCACCACCTCGAGTATATGGGATTAAGATTTAAAGGCGATTGGCTTTAGTGCAAGTGGGAGATTGAAAGGGATATGCCCTACAAGCCAATCCATGTTGTATCTCCCAAACCATTGTAATTGACAATATTCTAATAAAGGCATTATTTTTCATCATACAATGTGTTTATATTATATGATGAACCCCATAGATTAGGGCTATGATTTTAGGATTATGATGAGATCATACCAGTGAGACCTAAAATCTTAAAACCTTAATCTAAAATATTCCTAGTCAAAGGAACCCTGAGGAGGGGATCAGGGTTTTTCCGGTAAGACTAGCACATCCCATGTATACTTGAGAGGGTGACTGCTCTCACAGTCACTTGTGTATGACACTAATACTAGGATGTGGGTGCTTATTAGAGAATGAGTTCACTGATATGATCCAACTTGAGAACATCTAATGGAGTCTTAGCTACATGTCAATAGAAGGTTCTCATAGTGGGAGTGGTACAAGTAATCCTTTGACCTGAGACTACCATAAGTACCTTATGTACATGAACCCATGCTTTGGTTCAATTCTAATCATGACACTGAGTCATGCACAGGATTGATACTGGGAATGGTGAATTGGATATGAAGGTAATGAGTAGGTCAACAAGGAATCGATCACTCTTAGTAAGAGGAGATTGCATCCAGCTAGTTATCAATCGGATGATGATTCAGGGAATCTTTGATCAAAGTAAAGATATAAGAAATGATTTCTAATATCAAGATAATTGAATCATCAATATAAGATTGAGCTTGAAACGAATGTAATATTGGAATTGACATATATCCATATCCATAATTATATTCTGGGTGCAGGCTGATCGAAAGATTTAATTGTACGGTAACTTTCTACTGAAGGGTAGTTTTGGTATTTCACCAGAATTTCCATATCTTCTGGGTAGACATGATACGTTGCTAGACGTCAATCTTGTCTTGTGGGTTGATTAAATTGAATGATCACTTATTAGGAGGAGTCCTAATTGATCATAATCGGGTAAGCCCGATTTGACCTAAATCGATTAGAAAGGGTTCTAATCAAATTATGTCAACTTGTATTCGAACCCACTGCTGGCTAGATGTGGAACCCAATGGATCACACACTTAAGAGAATTGATCAAGGGTTTAATTTTATAATTAAATCATTTTGCAAGATGACACTCTAGCAGGTGTTGCAAATCCTAGCTTCTATTCGAATTAGATTCGAATTAGGTTTCCAGATTGGTTCAATTTGGGTTCTAATTGGATCTAATTAGACCCTAATTGAGGTTATAGGGATTATGGCTAACCCTATTGGCTAACCATGCACCTAGGCTAGCCCCCCACCCGCCCCTTAGCATTTTCATGCCAAAATGCCAAGAGTCCATGCGCTAATGGACTCTTGGCACGCCATTTGGAAGTGTCCATGGCACATGGACTCTTGGCGCGCTCCATAAAAAACTCCGATGTTTTTATATGGGGCAGCCTCATTTCCTAGAATTAGCGCCTCACTTGTCCTCCCTTGGATTGGAATCCAAGGGTTGATGTTTTTTTAAGAAAGGAAGAAAGTGCCTGTTGTTTCCCGGTCGCGCGAAATAACATCTTTTCGGAGATGAAAAGTCGCGACTCCTTTCTTTTTAAAACATCGTGACTTTTCCTTTAAGAAAGGCCATGGGATTTATTCGGAGGGCTGTGAGAAGGAAGGATGGGGCGTGAGAAAATAAGAAAGGGCATGAGAAGTCTTTCACGGAGAAATGTGTGGGCGCCTATCTGAGATCTATTTAAAGGGTCAGGAAAATCAGAACTTGGTAACGTTTTCTTTTATTCCTTCTTCCTCTCCTAAAGACTCTTTCACTCTTTTCTTGTTCTTGCACTGTTTCCTTTACAGAGTATACCTTTATCGAAACTCTGCTACTGAACAAGAATAAGAGCGAATGTCTCCGACGGTAAAGGAAAGAAAGGAGTTCTGATTTTATTCCTTCTTTCTTACATTAAGACATTATTGTCTTAATTTCTCCTCCAACTTAAGACAAGCCTATATCCTCTTAGGACAAGGTCTTTTCTTCAAGACAAGGGTGTCTAAAGGGCCAAGGTCTTAGTGGAAGGAGGAGAAGAGATCAAGGAAAGGGAGGCTACCTCTTGTGTGGAAGAATTCAAGCCATAATCCGAAGAATTGAGTTCTATGAAGAAGAACTCAAAAGGAGGAACCATTGGACAAGAAGATAGTGTTCTTGATCATCGCTCTGTGTGGATCACCATCAGAGTGCGGACACCTGGACGCTTTGTAATTCAGTTAGCCCCTTCAACTTCAAGTTTGTTGGAATAAGCGATTACAGGTTGGTACCCTAATCCTAATTTGCATAGATATGCTTGTCATATGTTCTAGTCTTATTTAAGGAGTTCCTGGTTTAGGGCTTTTTGGTGTGAATTTAGTTTCAATTTTGAAATTACCCTTCCGCTGCATTGCACCGAAACCCAACATTGATAAGCTGATCACAATCTGACAAATTGGGTTGACCTGATCCACTAGCTCATGTGTACTCATTGATCGAAATAATTTGTTGATCAATTGAAAAGTTAATCATATGACAAGTGATGGTGAATAGCATGGTTTATTATTTTATCAATGATGTTATCATAAAATATCTGAAAGTATGATCTGGTATATTGACGGAAAATAAAAGACTTCAATAATATTCTGGTTACAAAAGGGAAAAAGAAAAAGTAGCAGTACCAGTTCTCTATTATATATATTATTCAGCTCTTTCTGATGTTTCTTTGATAAGCAACATTATCGGATCGTTAGTTGGCTTTCCCTCTTCTTTTTCTGCGGATTATTCTATGGAAATAGAGGAAAGGTCAAGGTTTGGGTATAATTTCTTGATTCCATTAATACAGTCTTCGAAACCGAGCTTGTAGCCTTTTGCCCCAACTCGATTTATTCCATCTTCAAATGCTTTAGATTTTTTAAATTCTTTGATTACAAGGGGCTTCTATTGGATCAGCAAGGCATTTTCTTGTTCGGTTTGCTTCAGTTTTTCTTCAAGAAATGATATTCTCTCCTTCATTAGGAGATTTAGACTTAATACTTCTTCATACACCTGAGTTTTTTCCATTATGGCTTCATCTGCCTACCGAAGTATTTTTCTTCTTCTGGCTCCATCCTCCACAAGCTGATGAGCATGCCTTTCATTTTATCATAGTTGGTTTTGCAGAGACAAGATCTTCGTAATCAATAGAACAACTCTTGATTCAAAGACTTTCTAATCAGTGACAGCTTTGTCTTTTTCTTCCTTAGCTGCAACCAGTTGCTTTTGAAGATCTCACTACAGAATGGTAGACTACGGTATGGTTTTTGCCAACTTCGGATTATTGATGCTTGTATCGAAAACTAGTATTTGAATGGCTTTGCCATCATTCGAATCAACTGGTTCCTCTAGAGGAGCTTTTCCTTTCTCCATTGAAGTATGTTTGGTGGGTGGGTCATGATCTGTTCCTTTTGGAAGTGGAATGGAAGGATTTTGTTCTTCTTCCTCAGATAAAGAAGCGATATATTTAGAAATTTCTGGCTTATCAGAGGTATTTTCTGACAAGCACCTTCTTCTTACACATGACCTTTCCTCTCTGAACCGTACTGGTTCAGCTTTTCTCTTTGGCATTTGATGAGGTTTCTTGTTACCTGGCTCCATCTCTCGACTACGATGAAGATCTCTTCTTAAGGAGTATTCCTTGGAACAAAGAGTTTTAAAAGAAAAATACTTGGGACAAAATTGGTTCAAAGCCCTGGGCATGGAACCTCTTTATATAGAGGTTGTTAATGGCTACGATTTATGGTCCAAATTCTAAGATATCAGGAGATCTCGACATGTTTAAGATCATGATTTGGTGGGAATTTATGCACCGCTTCTGATTCTTAGAAAGTCAGTTATAAAATATATATATAAAGGCATGCAATTTGAATTTGAATTCGAATCTTGTATAGCCTCTTAAGTCTTGACAAATGCGGTTATACGATCTGCCAATCAACTGCTCTTCTAACAGAAAGTTAACATTTGGCAAAGTTGGTATGATGGCTTATTAGACCTTGCCTAGAAAAATCTTTACGAAGTATACTTTTTCTTAAAATACTAAGAAAAAAGGGATAGGATTTTTGGTAAAACAGATGAGAGCATTATATCACCCATGAGCAAGTTAAAGGCCTAGTTAATTCAGAGATATTTGGTAAGTGTTGACTTCTCCTTTAGGATGAGTCAGAAATCGTGCTTTCCGATCAATTTTTTCGTTAAAGATTCTTGTTCGATGAACTTGTTCAGAAATGTTTTAATTGGATTTTTTCAAATAAGAATTAGTGTTTTGAATAATTCTTTGAAAATTTCTTTGATCCAAATTTTATACTTTTTTCTCATTTATGAAAAGTGTAACTTTTGCAATTCGAGAAACATTGCTAAAAAGAAAGATCTTTATTTCCTGTTAAAAGCAAAATAAGTTCTTACATCATTGATCATTTACATTTTGTTCGACTATATTTTCTTCTATTTCAACTTGATCTACAGTAAGAACTGTTGGTACATCTTCTGGAATTTGAAAATTCGATGTCGATTCTTTGGTTTGGTCACCGATTGTGTCTTTGGGTTGATCTATAGTTTGTTCTCCGACCTGATCTTCCTTGTCAAAATTTTCTTCATCAGAATCCTCATCATTAGAGTCTTCCTCTATCATTGAAGTGTCTAGGTCAAGGTAATATTTCTTTACCTTATTCAAATAATCGCAAGACCGAGGTTGTGGCTTTCTACCCCCGTCTCATAGAGTTTATCATCAAAAGCTTTCGATTGAACATATGCTTTTACAGCCCCATTAACGGCCTCTTCAATGGCTTGTTCGATCCTTTTGGTTGCCGTTAAAACTTTTTCTTCAGCCACTAAAACCTTCTTTTCGGCTGTTAAGATCTTTTCTTCAGCTCCCTCTAACTTAAGGGACATTGATCAGATTTTCTTATTTTTCTTCTTCAGCTTTGATTCCATAGTATTTATTTTCGACCTTGCTTCCTTCAGCTTTGCTTCTAGAGCTGACGTTTTGACTGTTGATTCTTCCAATTTCTTCTCCATGGCAGTTTTTAGTTCTTCAGCAACTTCTTTTTTCACCTCGGCAACGTTCACCTCGTTGCACATGGTTTTACAAAATTTGTAAAAATTTTTTAAACTCTCATCCATGATTCAAATTCCATGAATGAGCTATTTATTTACATTTCAAATTAGTCAGATTTAATAATAACAAAAAACAAAAATGATTAACTTTTTAAAAGAAAAAAGAGAACAAGTTTTATCCTATACCTTTAGTAAAGTAGGATGAAGTAACAGGATGGTGTCATCAATGTTGACCCCACAAGTGATTTTGATGATAACCAAACATTGGAGCATGTACATTTATTTCTGACAACTCTTCAAGTATTTGACAAGTTTTTGTAGGATGTATAACATGTTAAAACTTCAACTCCTACATTTCTACTTTTTTGTTTGAGTTGTGTTGTAAATGTTTTTGTAAAGAAGAACCTAATGAAAATGCTAAGAAAAATCAAGTAAAAAGGGTTACTTCTATGAGTATGTGTGTGCCATGAATTTTAGTTTGAGTTGGTTTATGTAAAATTGTAAAAGAGTTAGTGAGAGTTTTCTTTAAGTTCAATTGTAAAAATCTTGAAGAAGACACTCGAGCCAACCCAAGTGAAGAAGAGCCGACTCTACTTACTGGCACTAGCAAGGATTCTGGAACACAGCAAGGATTCTAGAACGTAGCAATCCGAGCTAACTCAATGGAAAGTGAGCCGACTCTAGTGAATCCAAGTCGATTGGAATCAGTCCGAGCTGACTCCTCCAGGGTCCATTTCCTAAAGTTTTCTAAGAATAGCCAGGCGAGCCGACCTGACCTAGAAAGAGCCGACTCTGCCAGACCTAATTTCAAAAGCCTAAGAAACCGAGCCGATCCGAACTGCATCGAGCTGACTCTTCCAGAGTAAGATTTTTCTGAACCTGAGAAGAAGAGCCGACCCAAGCTGAAAAGAACCGACTCCTTGAGAACAAGCTTTTCAAGTTTCAAGTTCGAGCCGACCCGAGATATCAAGAGCCGACTCGTCCAGAGTGACATTCTACGTCCTGAGACATAGAGCCAACTGCATTGAAGATTTGGTGACTCGACCTATTGACTCGAAGGATCCGAGCTGACTCGAAGGAATTTGAGCCGACTCGAACATCATTTTCAGGTATCTAACGGCTAGTTCCAGAATTTATTTTTGAATACTAAAAGGTGCTCCAATGGTCACAAATCATTTCCCAACGATCTACAACGGCTAGAACTATCTTGGAATGATGGAATACTTTAAATTTGAAGGATTTGAACTCCCTTAAAGCAATAAATAAGAGAGTTCTTCAAAGAAGAGAGAGATTCATTGAATATCCTACCAACCAACAGCACAAGAGCACAAGAGCATTCAAGTCTTCATCAACTCCAATTTAAAGCTTGAAATAATTTTTGGGAAGTAGCCACTGAAGTAATTAAAGCTTATTCAAGAGCATTCAAGTGGACTTCTATTAAGCTGCACTGGTAACTATCCGATAACCTGAATTTGTCATTTTTGTTGCATTTATTTTCAATTCAATCTTTGAATTATTGGGTTATTGGTTAGCCCGGTTGAAAAACCAAATAGGGTCTTGGTGAGCCTTGATAAAACCAAGGGTTAGGTTCCTGGTGATCCTGTGAAAACCAAGTTAGGTTTCCTTGGTGAGCTTGTTAAAACCAAAGGGTATTGGGTTTCTTTGGTGATCCCATAAAACCAAAGTGTAGAGATTTTGGATTGTGATCCTGTAAAATAATCCTACTATATTCGGGTGTGAATATAGTGGAAATCCCAAGTGGTATCTTGGATAGTGGACATAGGAGCTAGGTTGCTCCGAACCACTATAAATTTGGTGTGTTTGTATTGTGCTTTCTCTACTCTGTTTAGCTTCTACATTTTATAACTCCATCATAGCACCTACCACTTGCAAAGGATTTTGAATTGCACATTACTTGCTTTAAATTTTTTTAAAAAAATTCTTAATTCACCCCCCTCTTGGGTAGCCACCTAGGCAATAACTGGTATCAGAGTAGTGTCTCTGATTACATTAGAGTAAAGATTGATGGCTCATCCCATGAGTACATCCTTGGCGGAAGGCCAGTCAACTAATAGACCTCCACTATTCACAGGCACAAATTATGCATATTGGAAAGCATGAATGAAAATCTATATTCAAGCTATTGATTTTCAATTATAGAATGTCATTCTTAAGGGGCCAAGTATTTCCATGATCAAAGTTGATGGCGTGGATGTCCCTAAGCTTGAAGAGGACTGGGATGAACATGACATGAAATTAGATGAATTGAATGCCAAAGCCATGAACTTGCTTTACTGTGCTTTGGGTTCAAATGAGTTTAATCGAATTTCCATTTGCTCCTTAGCGAAGAAAATTTGGGATAAACTTGAGGTGACCCACGAAGGAACTTCACAAATGAAAACCTCAAAGATAAATCTTTTAGTGCACAATTATGAATTATTTAAGATGGAGCCTAAGGAAAGTATTTCTGCCATGTATACTAGATTTACAGATATTATTAACGGTTTGAAAAGTCTTGGTAGGATATATTCAAATGCTGATTTAGTACAGAAAATCTTGAGATCACTTCCTGACAAATGGTATCCTAAAGTCACTGCCATTCAGGAAGCCAAAGATTTAAACATTTTATCAATGGATGAATTAATGGGATCTCTCATCACTCACGAATTAGCCATGCAGCATAGAATGGATGATGTTCAGAAAAAGAAAAAGACAATTGCATTCAAGGCTGCATTAGAATCAAATGATGATGAAGAGACTGAAGATGACTCCTCCTCTGAAGATGATCTTGAAGATAAAGACATTGCAATGGTCGTGAGGAGATTCAGAAAGTTTATGAGAAAGAAGAAAGGTAACCACAACATAAAATTTCATAAATGAGAAGAGCATTCAAAAGAGAAGGATAAGGACAAAGATAAAGATAAGGAGCAAGTCCCCACCTGCTTTGAATATAAGAAACTGGAGCACATTCATCCGGACTGTCCTCAACTAAAGAAATTTTTTAGAAAGAAGAAAAAGAAAGCAATGGTTGCCACGTGGAGCGATAGTAAAGACTCCACTTCAACTGAAGAAGAAGAGACCACCAAAATAGCAAATCTATGTCTAATGGATCACGTGGATGAGGTAAATTCCCTCGATGCTCAAATTGAATTAACATTTGAAGAATTAAATTTTGCATTCCATGATTTGCTATCTGAATTTAAAAAAGCAGGAGTAAAGATTAGATCATTAAAGCATACCAATGATTCTTTACTCAAAGAAAAAATGAAATTTTAGAAAAGAACAGATTACTGCAAAAAGAATTTCATACCTTTTCTGAAATATGTAATGCTTTGAAAATTGAGAATGGAGAAGTTTAAGATAAAAAGAATGTTTTAATAAAAGAAAATAATGAACTGGAAAAGGAGATTGAAAAACTCAAGCCACTTGTTGAAAAATTAACTTTATCTTCTAATAAGCTTGAGTTAATTCATAAATAACAAAGAATTTCCAGAAACAAAGCTGGAATAGGTTTTAATGCTTCAAATTTAAATTATGTTTTTGCTACTACTTTTGTGAGACAAAAGAATTTTGTTTCCAAGTTTACTTCTCATAAAACCTTTGTTACAAAAGACTCTATTTCCATTTCAAAACCTTCTTCATATGTTCCTAAGAATTAAAATGCAGAACCTGCTATTTCTGCATCTAGAATTTCAAAGTCAAAATCATTCCAAAATTCTAGAATTAAATGTTTTGTTTGCAAAAAGTTAGGACATAAAGCCTTCAACTGCAATACTATTAGAAATGTCCATAATACAAGAAAAATTTGGGTTTCTAAAGGGACCACCTCAACTAACCTGAAAGGATCCAAGTTAGCTTGGGTACCTAAAAGCACTCCTTAATTTTCTTCTAGGAATGTCTTGCAGCCCAGAAATTAAAGAAAAAATGGTATCTCGATAGTGACTGTTCAAGACATATGACGGGTGACAAGGATCAATTTATCACCTTGGAAATGAATGGAGGTATGGTTACATTTGGAGACAATGGCAAGGGAAAAATAATTGGAAATGGTAAGATTAAAATAACCCTCTGTACTTTCATTGAAAATGTGCTACTAGTAGATAAATTGAAGCATAATTTATTGAGTATTAGTTAATTATGTGATAAAGGCTTCAAAGTTATCTTCGAATCATCTATGTGTATAGCAACAAACTCTCTTGACTCTAGCAGTAAATTCATTGGACATAGACTAGAAAATATTTATGTGGTAGATCTAAATGATCTTGCCATGTCAAGTAGTTCCAGTTTAGTTGCAATGAATGCTATGACCAAGGAGTCTTGCTTATTATGGCATAGATAATTAGGTCATGCTGGCATGCATACAATTGCCAAATTAATTTCCAAAAATCTTGTTAGAGGCATGCCTAAGTTTAAATTTGATTTGATCATGTTTGTGATGCATGCCAAATGGATAAACAAACTAGGGAGAGATTTAAATCCAAAAATCTGATTTCAACTTCTAGACCTTTAGAACTACTTCACATGGATTTATTTGGACCAACTAGGACCACAAGCCTAGGAAGTATGAAATATGCCCTTGTGATTGTAGATGATTTTTCCAGATTTACATGGATTTTGTTTATTGCACACAAAGATGAAACTTTCAAAATGTTTAAAAAATTTCACAAGAAAGTTTCAAATCAGAAAAATCTTTCGATAATTTCAATTAGGAGTGATCATGGCACTAAGTTTGAAAATCAATTTTTTGATGATTATTGTACTGAAAATGACATTGATCACAACTTCTCCGCTCCCAGAACACCACAACAAAATGGTGTTGTAGCGAGAAAAAATAGGACTTTAGAAGAAATGGCCAGAACAATGTTATGTGAAGGTAATCTTCTAAGGTACTTTTGGACAGAAGTGGTGAATACTGTATGTTATATTTTAAACCGTGTTTTGATCCATCCTATTTTGAAGAAAACCTCCTATGAGCTTTGGAATGAAAAAAAATCCAATATAAATTATTTTCATGTGTTTGGATGAAAATGCTTTGTACTTAATAATGGTAAGGATAATCTAGAAAAATTTGATGCTAAATCTGATGAAGCTATTTTCCTTGGTTATTCACTTCATAGCAAAGTATATAGGATTTTTAATAAAAGGACTCTTACTATAGAAGAGTCAATGCATGTCATTTTTTATGAAACTAACCTATCACCATCTAGAAAAGATGAGTATATTGATAACAATGCAGGTACCATTCGAAAGGAGATGGAAGACATGAGTATTCAAGAAAGACCAACAGAAGAAGGAGAAGAAATGGTAAGTAAGGATCATACCGATCTACCAACTGAATGGAGTACGCTACTTCCCATCCTAAAGAATTAATCATTGGTGATCCTTCTTAAGGTATAAGGACTAGATATGCACATAGAACTACACACGATTACCTAGCCTTTGTATCTCAAATAGAACCTCATACCTTAGAAGAAGCAGAAAATGACACAAACTAGATGTTAGCCATGCATGAAGAACTAAACCAGTTTGAAAGGAATAAGGTTTGGACACTAGTTGATAGACCTAAAGACCACCTAATTATAGGAACCAAATGGGTCTATAGGAGTAAATTAGATGAACAAGGAAATGTTATTAGAAACAAAGCTAGATTAGTGGCTAAGGAATATAGTCAAGAAGAAGGTATAGATTTTGATGAAACTTATGCACTTGTAGCAAGATTAAAAGCCATTAGATTACTTCTTGCATTTACTTGCTACATGAATTTCAAACTTTTTCAAATGGATGTAAAAAGTGTATTTTTAAATGGTTTTATCATCGAACAAGTTTTTGTAGAACAACCACCGGGTTTTGAAAATCATGCTTTTCCAAACCATGTGTTTAAACTCAATAAAGCTTTATATGGTTTGAAACAAGCTCCTAGAGCCTGGTATAATAGACTTAGCACTTTCTTAATTGAAAATAATTTTTCAAGAGAACATATTGATAAAGCTCTTTTCATTCAGAAGAAAAATAATGATATATTAGTTGTACAAATTTATGTTGATGATATTATTTTTGGTGCAACTAATGAAAGTTTTTGTGAAGAATTTGCTAAGCTAATGAAGGGAGAATTTGAAATGAGCCTAATGGGTGAACTGAATTACTTTCTCAGACTTCAAGTAAAACAATCAAAGGAAGGGATCTTCATCAACCAATCCAAATACACCAAAGAAATCATCAAGAAGTTTGGTATGGAGACAAGCAAACAAATGAATACACCCATAAGCCTATCCTGCAAATTGGATAAAGATGAAAGTGGATCCAATGTTGACCAAAAGCTTTATAGAGGTATGATCGTATCCCTTTTATATTTGACAGCCAGTAGACCTGATATCTTGTATAGTGTATGTGTTTGTGCTAGATTTCAATGCAATCCTAAAGAAACATATATGCTTGCTATTAAAAGAATTTTTAAATACTTGAAAGGTACAAGTAACCTAGGTCTTTGGTATTCAAAAGAATCATCTTTGAATTTAATTGATTTTTCTGATGCTGACTATGCTGATTGCAAAATTGATAGAAAAAGTACTAGTGGTACTTGTCAATTTCTAGGGTTGAATTTAATTTCATGGCACTGTAAGAAGCAAAACTCCGTAGTGCTTCCTACTGCTGAGGCAGAGTATGTTGCTGCAGGGAGTTGTTGTGCACAAGTATTGTGGATTAAACAACAACTAGAAGATTTTGGTATTTCACAATGCAAAATTCCAATTTGTGTGATAATACAAGTATTATAAATTTATCTAAAAATCCTATTCAGCATTCTAAGACAAAGCATATAGAAATTTGACATCATTTCATTAGAGACCATGTTCTAAACGGTGATATAGAACTAGAATTTATCCCAACCAAAAAATAATTAGCTGATATCTTTACCAAGCCACTAAATCAGGATAGATTTGAGTTGATTAGAGGAGAATTAGGTCTATGTTATCCTTTCTAGATTTAGTAAACCTAATTTCCTTCTAGAACTAAAAAAAAAAATTATCTAAAAAGCCTCCTATAATTACTCATGATTTTTGAACATCTTTCCCAAAATTTCTCAATGTATTGAACTGAACTTCTGGACCATTTGATTTCATATGGAAAGTTTCTGTTTGAGTCAACTCGAGCAATTTTGCTCTGGTCGAGCCGGCTCGAATCTTTGAGTGTTATACTCTTGCTCTGATCGAGCCGACTAAGTATGTGCTTAGCCGACTCGGTGTTCTGATTGCTCTGAGTTTGCTCTAGTTGAGCCGACTTGGATGTTTCTAGGGCTGAGCGAGCCGACTCGAAAGTCAGAAAATTGCTATTTAGGAAAGTCTGATCTATCTTTTCTAAGTACTTCACTCCCTCACTTTGCTTTGAACATTCTCCACCTCTCTCGAAAACTTTACCATCCTTCCTAAAATCATTCCCTAGAGCCTAAAATTCTTTGATTCCTCTGCAATGGCCCCTCGAAGATCTGCGAAGATAGTTCTTCAACTCAGTGAATCAAGCGATCGTAGTACAGATGTAAGAGAAAGAAAGGAAAAGAGAAAACGGTCTGCTCCAGTCCAGCAAGATGAAGAAACTCCTCCTCTCAGATAGCATGTCTCAATGATTAATCGACCTGTCACCTGCGGAAGAAGGATTGACTTTGCATTCCTAGAAGAAATGGGAATGAAAATCGGACACTAGATAGAAAACCAGGGGTGGAAGCATTTATGTTCTTTGGACACACTAACCTACCCCTCACTGGTATGGACATTTTATGAGAACATTATTATTAAAGAATTTCATTTGGAATCTACGGTCAAGGAGAAGATCATTGTGATAGATGAAGAAAGATTAAGCAAGATACTACACATGCCAACGAACGGTGCTACTGAACTTCTTCTATCGGACAAGGAACACATTTTGAAACTCATTTTGGAAAAGGATGAAGTGAGCACAGTCCGACATGTTCAAGCGAATCTACTGTCAAGGGAAATGAGGTTGCTACACTGTATGATCAGTAGAATATTTCTTTCGAGAACTAGCCGCTCTGACTGGGTCAGTGAGAAGGATATGATCATAATGGGACACTTGATTGAGGAAAAGCCTCTCAACCTTCCCTACATAATGATGATCCAAATGACTGAAGCAGCAAGAAAGGTCAAAGCCTGTCTACCTTTCGGTATGGTCTTCACTCTATTATTTGAAGAGGCAGGAGTTGACTTATCAAATGAGATAGGAAAGCCACTACATCACTTTGATATCTATTCCTTCAGCTCTCTAAAAAGAATGGGATATAAGTTACAAGAAGGAGAGTGGATTAAGAAGATGCCTAGTCAAGTTGCTGCTACCTTTTCTGATGAAGATGAAGATGCTGATGAAGAAAGGACTAAGGAAGCAATGGTTACTCCATTTGAACTTAAAAACTTAATACTTCAAACGATGGAAAATATCTCCAAATCTCTGACTGATCATATGAATTCTGCAATTGAGGAAATCAAAAAAATAGTTGACATCAAATTGCAGGAATTAAGACCTGAACAAGAGCTTCACCAGCAGAAAGTGGAAAAGAAATAAAGGATTTCAAGGAAGAAATCAGAAGCATTTTACTGCAATCTCAGAAGGAAACTGCTCCCATTGAAGATGCTCCTAAACAGATCATCAAAGAGTCACTTGATACTCTTATTCCTTCATCTGATCCACCTAAACCCACTAAGACCAAGAAAGAACCCAAAGCCAAGAAGACCAAAGTTTTTAGAGCCCTTGTTAGAACTAGATTCATGGATTTAAGGTTAAAACCTCTGAAAACTAAGACCTCTGATAGAGTCATAGAGGTAGGCTCCTCTTCTTCAACTAAGGAAGAAGAAGAAGATTAGATTGCTTGGTTAGTCTTTTGGGTGTAATTTCGTTGTTCCACATGTTATCTTTTATAGTTACAATGTACTTTCTTATTGGATCTAGCAAACTTTTTAATGAAATGGAAGTTATATGTTTAGCAATTGAATTTGTTATAGTACAACTGTAATGAAATTTTAATTAGAATTTCAAATTTGAGAATGTAAAATTATCTCAAACAAATATTAAAAACTTTCTCAATCTATTTTAAATTCTGAGCTTTATTTGAAATCACCTTTTTGATTGATTGACAAAAGGGGGGAGAAACTAATATGGGCTAATATGAAAAATGAGAAAAAGAGCTTACATAGAAAATAGGAGAGATTAAGCTGGTATTAATATCTGGCATACTTTGCTTGCTTCCTTGAAAATTTTTGATATATGGTTGAGCTTATTAACAACTACTCTTGAAGTGCATAAAAACAATGAAACAGTGGGAGCACAAAAATAATAGCACTGCTTAAATTACTTTAAAATCTAGAGAAAGGGGGAGATTCAATTGGATTGTTTTGCTCTGACTTGTATTCAAATTAATCTTAATGCTCTTATTACAATTGCATATTTTAACTCTCTGATACTCCATATCTAGTGCTAATTATAATACATTTTAAAGCATGAAAAGTTTCACACTTTGATGATATATAGTGATATCATCTCTTAAGCTCTAATACTTTTTCAAATCCAATTAGCTCTAATACATGTGAATATTTATGTTTCAAACACTGTTATACATGTAAAGTGTAAATGATTTGTCATGCCTAGTGTTTTGTCATCATCAAAAAGGGGGAGTGTTGCCCAGTAAGCAACCCAAGAGGGGGGGTATGAATTGGGTCTCTAAAAATTTAAAGCTAAGCTTATATCACAAGCTACAAACTTTACAAAACAAGATATGCAATTCAATTGAAAAAGGTCCTATAATTTGAATGCAATGGTCTAAAGTAATAGTACAGCAGAAATTAAAAGTAATGAGCAAAAACATAAAGAGCAAGGAGGGAGAGATCAAGCAATCACAAACACCACAAGCTATAGTGGTTCGGTGCCAACAATGCACCTACATCCACTCCCCAAGATCCCCTTGGGAATTCACTATAATCACAAGATTACAGTCGATTAGTTTTCTGGGCTCACTAATCAAAACCCGATTTGTTTTCATAAGGTTCACAAGTCAAACCTCACTTGGTTTTATGGGCTAACCAAGAATCTAATTGGTTTTCACAAGGCTAACCAACAACCTTCCTTAATTTTCCGGGCTAACCAAGAACCTTAGTGGTTTTGCGGGCTAACCACTAACCTAATTGGTTTTCCAAGGCTTACCAATAACTTTTCTTGGTTTTGCAATAGGCTAACCAAGAACCCTTACAAGATATGAAGTTTAGAAACAAAGAACCAATGTAAGCTTTCAAAAGAAAAGCAAATAAGTCGATGTAGCTCGATGTAGTACTACTTTGCTCTTGTTGAAGCCTTTTGAATGCCCAAGTATGAATGATCCTCAATGCCCTTAATGGCTTTGAATGCTTGGATGCTTTCTTTAGCTTGAGAGTGGCTGAAACTTGAATGAATTGGAGTTATGGCTCTGCTCTCTTCTTTTTTCTTCAAACTCTTAGTGGTATTCAATATTCTCTTGTATTTAGATTTGATTTGAACCATATAAATACCCTTCCAAGGCTTTAAAACCAAAATCTAGCTGTTACACTTGAAAAACTAGCTGTTGGGGTCCATGTGTCGATACTTTATGTGTGCCATTTGAAACTTTGTAGCGTACCGACCTGAGTCAACACCTCATCTTCATGTGTCGACACTTCATGTCATTTGTCGACACCTTGAGTCGACACATCTCTGAAAAATCATAGAAGATGCTGATTTTGAGCTGGAACAAGTTTCCATTTGGCTTTCATATCCATTCAACCATCTCTTGAATGTCCAAGTCGTGTTTTGTGCAATCTTATCATTCAAACTTGGATCTTTAACATAATTGGGCTTCTTCAAATTTTGTGAGCATCCTTTCAAAGAAAACATAATTAAAGCAAATTATTAGTCCTCAATTTATACTTAACTATTTTGCTTATTATCAAAATCAATTAGTGGAGTCAACAATCTCTCCCTTTTTGATGATGACAAAACCCTTAAGTATAAATTGCTTTACAAGTAAAGCTTTAAGAGAATTTAACAAGGTGCACAATATTGAAAACATTAAGTAAATCAACATTACTTGCACTAAAGATATGATCATTCAAAATGCAAGTAATAGTATTTGAGCTTGTTACAAAGATAGAGAGTATCAGAACTTTGTCAGAACTTTGAGCTTGATATTTATTTAAATGCATTGAGAACATGTATTATGATACTCTATAATGAAAATTCCAGCAATTAACAAGGCTCCCCCTGAATCAATGATTTATAACAACATTTGTAAGAATATTTTCAAAACATTGAAAGAGGGGTTTCAAGAATTAAACTCACTTTGAATTTAAGCATAAAGTAAAGCTCCCCCTTTCTTAAGGAATTTTGTAAATGTTTTTTAGGTTTTTCAAAAATACTCAAAATTAAAAGTTACTCCCCCTTTAGTTTTGAGAAGTAAACACATTTATACTTAAATCTCACTAAATTACTCCCCCTTTTTGTTATCATTAAAAAGGTAGGAAAATAAATACAAGATATATCATAGAATTTATAAATTCATTTTCGAAACTACTCACTCTTTTTCTTTAGGAAATACATTCAATAAAGAGTGAAGACATAGAATTATAAGAGCAATTCAAGATATAATATTCAATCTCATCAAACACAAAATAAGAGGAATCAAAAAGTGTTTCATATATGCCAAGAACTTGTACATCAAGTACATAGCAAAGGTAAAAGTATATATAAGCATAAAAGTAAATTATCTAGAAGTACATCAAAATCCTAAAAAAAATATAAAATAAGTCCTAATCCTCATCCATCGACTCATCAGAAGATGAACCGATCTCGATCGGTCCTGTATCAGTGAAAGAACGAGCTCTAGGCCATCGTGATCGAAGATCTCGAAGTCTGGTCCTGGTCGGCTAAGGAGGGGTATGGCATCCATGTCCTCTACGATGAATATAGGTCCGACCTCTGACTGAAGTAGTAAAAGTAGGAGCTACGTCCTTCGTAGGAATTGAACTGATCGGATCGATCAACTCAGCAATAGCTGGAGTAGGTGTAGGATCAAAAGTAGGGCCTGAATCGAGATATTGAAAGCCAGGTGTATAAAACCCAAGCTCTTGAGTGACTGATGAAGTATGAAGGGTTGGACTATCAAAAGTAGGTGTAATAGCTGATGATACAGGCATATCAAGAATAACAGTGTCAGCTAAAGAAAGTATCGTTGTATCTACAATAGATGTATCAATAGAGGGTTTCTCAATGATAGGTGTATGAATGTCAGGAGAAACAATAGTAGGTAAATCAATAACAATTATATCAATAACAGGACAAAGAATAGGAATAGAAACTGGAACTGGAGTGTGATCAACCGATCTAGGAGGAGAGGATGGATCAGGAATCGGGACAGGTGAGAATGATGGGTCAACAACAGGGCTCGTAGGCACATCATCTGTCACCTCTACAACTTGCTATGACGTAAGATCAGCAATACCAAACTAGTCTGAGTCAGTCTCCACATCTCCAACAATATCTCCAATAAGAGTATCTCCATCTCCATCTCCATTAGTAGTATGAACACTAGTGTCAATATCAGCAAGATCATCAGCTGGTGCTGGAGTAGGTACATGAACAGAAGCAGGAACAGTGTTTGCAGCAGGAGCACTCGTCGAAGATCTGGATAGTGCTGAGAGAATAGCTGAAATGCCATCATTAATACCAATGTGGCTCTCTCTCGTCTCAGCAATAAAAATGTCTAGACGCTACCTCATGATGAATACATCGATCTCTATACATTTGACTTTGTCCTCTAGACTGTCTGAAGTGCCAGGAGTCTCCGTCTATGCTGGTTGAGGCTATGGAGATATAGAAGGATCAGACTGAGCTGGCTGTGCTGCTGTCTCAGGCTGTGTCTTGCTCGGTCTAGCCTCACCTAAAAGATTCTGCTCCTCCTATGACCTTATCATCAGCTCCATCCTCGGCCTGTCCTGATATCCTCCATGTCCACTGGCCTCGGACTAAATGATAACCCATGCGATACAGTGACCTGATGTCATATACATCAGTATGGATCAAAGTATGATAGGGCTCATCATGGAAGCTGATTCTATACTCTCGAAATAATACAGTTAATCCCATGCCATATGGCAAGCAGAGCCGCTGACTAGACAATGCCTCAATAATCTGATGTACCATCAGAACAGGTAGACATATCGACATGCGCTGAATCAGTGAGACCATCATGAGCAACTCCCGCTCGGTAATGTAGTCGAAATGACCGATCTTCGGTAGAAGAATTTGGGAGACAATATGGTGTAGCAGTCTCATCTCTGCGGATAGTCTAGAAGCTGGAACAGTGGCTCCCTCAGGTAAGATATCGGACTCAAAAATGCACTAGAGACCACTAACTCGGTCCATCATGCTGTCAATAACTGATCCAGTCATGGGTATATCCCACACTCGGCTCAAAATCTATGAAGTGATGGGGATATCCCATCCTCTAACCTGTGCAACCTAGCCATCTGATCCGTAGAACTCTCATCAGCCCGAGATAGTATCTCTCGCTGAGCGAACAAAAAGTAACCAACCCAGCATGTTGGATCCACTCTCCTATCCAAAAATGTTGCTGGTCTAAGAAGGAAAAGTCCACTCGGCATCCTCCAACAACTGTCTTGGAGCTCATCCGGCTAGAAGGGGCAAACAGGGGTCGTGCAGGCAGATCCGGAGCTGTAGACTCGTGTCGGGCCTTCGTTCTTCGCTCTTCTTCATGCTGTGACTAGCGAGGTCAGCGAACGACTTGTTTGTGAGGACCCATTGTCAAGAATCAAAGTTTAGACAAGGTTTTTGGTGGAAAAAGGGGATTTTTAGGGTTTAGGAGCTAAAACCTAGATAGAAATCCAACAAAAATGGCTACCAAACCTTCAAAACCGAGAAAATGGTGGGTAAAAGCAAATAAATGATAAGATGAATAGTATGGGTACCTTGAATCAGTGTGTCAGCTCGAAGGAGAATGAAATTTGGGGAAAAAATGATTCGAAAACCCCTTAAATCTCAGTTTGCCATCGGTCATGTGTCGACTCATGCATGTGTCGACACATTTTGGTGTCGACTCATGATGTGTCAACACATCGACTTAAAAATTAAAAAATCAAGAATTTGATAGATGGAACAAAATCAATTGAGATAACATTATTTGGAGTCAAATTAATAATGATTAATCATGATTTATCATAAATAAGGTTGAATTGATCTAATTTGAGTTAAATTAAGGGAAAAACTTAATCAAACGGATTGATGATCCCGAGCTCTCTTGTAATCATGCAGAATCGATCTTCCAGAAGAGGTTTAGTTAAAATATCAGCTAATTAAAATTTAGTACAGATAAATTCAAGCAAGACATCATTGTTTTCTACATGATCCCTAATGAAGTGATATCTAATTTCAATGTGCTTGCTCCTAGAGTGTTGAACAGGATTTTTAGTCAAGCAAATAACACTGGTATTATCACATTTAATAGGAGTTCTAGCCAACTTGATTCCAAAGTCTTCAAGTTATTGCTTAATCCACATGATTTGAGCACAACAACTTCCTGCTGCAATATACTCAGCCTCAACTGTGGATAGTGCAACCAAAGTTTGTTTCTTGCTAAACCATGAGATTAAGTTAATCCCAAGAAATTGGCAAGTTCCACTAGTACTCTTTCTATCTAATCTACAACCAGCAAAGTCTGCATCAGAATATCCAATCAATTCAGTAGAAAAATTTCTAGAATACCACAAATCAATACTAATAGTACCAAATAGATATCTAATAATGCGCTTAACAGCCATAAAATATGATTCCTTAGGTTCAGAATGATATCTAGCACACACGCAAACACTGAACATAATATCTGGTCTACTAGCAGTCAGATATACTAAAGAGCCTATCATGCCTTGTATAACTTCTGATCTACAGATTTACCATGTTCATCTTTATCAAGTTTACAAGAGGGGCTCATAGGCGTATCTATTGGTTTAGTAGTCTCCATCCTAAACATTTTGATAATTTCTCTTGCGTACTTAGCTTGGTTGATGAAGATACAATCTAAAGTTTGCTTGATCTGGAGTCCGAGAAAGAAGTTTAGTTCACCCATCATACTCATCTCGAGCTCACCCTGCATAAGCTTAGCAAACTCTTGACAAAGAATTTCATTAGTATCACCGAAGATAATATCATCAACATATATTTGTACTACTAATAAATCATTATCTTTTTTTTTCAAAAATAGATTCTTATCAACATTTTCTATAGAAAATTCATTTTCAATAAGAAATTTGCTTAACCTTTCATACCATGCTCTAGGTGCTTGCTTCAATCCATAAAGTGCTTTGTGTAATTTGAAAACATAGTCAAGATGAGCATGATTTTCAAATCCAGGTGGTTGTTCAACAAAAATCTTTTCATATATAAAACCATTTAAGAAAGCACTTTTAACATCCATTTGAAATAACTTTAATTCATAAAACAAGCAAAATGCTAATAGCAGTCTAATTGCTTCAAGTCTAGCAACATGAGCAAAAGTTTCATCAAAGTCAATCCCTTCCTCCTGATTGTAGCCTTTAGCAACTAGCCTAGCTTTATTTCTAATAACAACACCATTTTCATCTAATTTATTCCTAAATATCTATTTAGTGCCAATGATTGAAACATTAGATGGTCTTTCTATAAGTATCCAAACATTATTTCTATCAAATTGTATTAATTCCTCGTGCATAACATTGATCCAATTAAAATCTTTTTCAGCTTCTTCAAAACATTTATGTTCTACTTGAGATATAAAAGCTATGTAATCACATTCATTTCTAATAGAAGCTTGAGTTCTTACCCCTTTCAATGGATCACCTAATATTAATTCCTTAGGATGTCTATGAGCATACCTCCACTCCTTAGGTAGATATTGATTCTTTGAAGTGTCATCTTCTTTCTCATCCTTGTATTGTTCTTCTTCACTTGGTTGAACTTGATCATTCAGTGTCAGCTTTTGAAGTTTGTCTGCACCTGCACATTCATCAGATGTATCCTTTTTTCTGGAAGATTTGTTAGTAGTTTCTTCAAATATAACATGTATTGACTCTTCTACAACCAAAGTTAGTTTATTAAATACTCTGTATGCCTTGCTTGATGTAGAGTATCTTAAGAAGATACCTTCATCAGACTTGGCATCAAACTTTCCAAGATGACCTTTTCCATTATTTAAAACAAAACACTTACAACCAAAAATACGAAAATATTTCAAAGTCGATTTTCTTTGGTTCCAAAGTTAAATATGGAGTTTTCTTTAAAATAGGGCATATCAAAACTTGATTTAAAACATAACAGGCTGTATTAATAGCTTCAGCCTAAAAATACCTTGGCAAATTATTTTCATAAAGCATAGTGCATGCCATTTCTTCTAAAGTACGGTTTTTCATTTCTACCACCCCATTCTACTGAGGTGTCCTAGGTGCAGAAAAATTGTGTTATACACCTTTTTCATTACAAAAGTTTTCAAAATCTTGATTTTCAAATTCAGTTCCAAGATCACTATGAATACAAATAACTGAAACACCTTTTTCATTTGGAACTTTTCTATGAAACTTTACGAATACAGAAAATGATTCGTCTTTTTGTGCTAAAAAGAAATTCCAAGTAAATCTCGAAAAGTCATCCACAATGACTAATCCATATCTCTTGCCTCCTAGACTTGATGTTCTAGTTGGTCTAAAGCGATCCATATGGAGTAGGTCAAGTGGTCTACTAGTAGTTACAAATCCTTTTGGTTTAAAAGAAGTTTTGACTTGTTTTCCAAATTGACATGCTTGGCAAATTTTATCTTTTCCAAAACAAAGTTCATGTAAATCTCTAACTAAATTCTTTTTACTAAGTATTGAAATAAGGTATATACTAGCATGCCCTAGCCTTCTATGCCATAACCAACTAGTCTCTTCCTTAGTAGAATTCATTGCAACAAGGCATTCTCCAGGCAAAGATAGATCATCTAGGTCTACCAAATAAATATTTTCATGCCTTTTTCCAATGAATCATACTCCATTTACATCCGGACTAGTAATCATGCAGTATGATGATTTGAAAATAACTTGAAAACCTTTGTACAAAACTGACTAATGCTTAAAAGATTATCCTTTAAACCATCTACTAACAGTACATTACTAATACTATTGGAAGGAGTAATGTGAACCTTACCAATATCTATGATTTTTCCTTTACCATTATCACCGAAGGTCACACTCCCTCCATTCAAAGCTTTAAGAGAAGTGAATTGCTTCACATCTCCAGTCATGTGCCTTGAGCAACCACTGCCAAGATACCAAATTCGTTTGTTTTCCTTGGTTGCAAGACACACCTGCAAAAAGATCAAGCTTTGTCTTTAGGTACCCAAGCCAACTTGGGTCCTTTAGGGTTAGCATTCAAAATGATTCCTTTTAGAACCCACACTTTACCAAAAGACATGATTTTTCTAAAATTACATTGATATGATTTATGACCTAATTTTTTGTAAGTAAAACAGATAATGCTAGATGATGCAGGTACAAAAAAATTTTTGAAATACTTTTGTTGCTTTTGAGGTTTATATCCTAAACCTGCCTTACTGAAAACTGCTCTTTGATTGTTTAAAAGTAAATTCATCTTTTCTGCGCTATAAGTAAATTTGTCAACGAAAGATTTAATTTTTTCAAGTTCCAAATCCTTGTTTTTCTTTATAAGATCATTGTTAGAAACAACATTTTTAGGTCTTTTTAAAACTTTATTTTCCATAGCCAAAGTATTATTTTTCTTTTCCAAAACATCTAGTTTAGTTTTCAAAGAACTAACATCATTAAGTAAAGAATTATTTTCTAAGGAGAAACTATTTGCATGATTTTTCAATTTCTTATTTTCTGATAAAACTATTTTGTAATCATGCATAAACTCTTCAAAAGCATTTCTATGTTCATCAAAAGTAAAATCAATTTCAGAGTCAGAACATACCTCTTCATTGTCCTGATGCGCCATGAAGCAGAGATTTGCAATTTCAGTATGCTCTTCTTCTGAACTGGAGTCTTCACTGTCACTCCAAGTGTCCATCATTGCTTTCTTACTTAGTTTCTTTCTTGATTTCTTGAGAAGAGGACAATCAAATTTGTAGTGCCCGAGCTTCTTGCACTCAAAGCAAGTAGGTATTTCCTTCTCATTTTTCTTTTCTTTCTCTTTCTCTTTTTCTTTACCTTTATCTTTGGATTGATATTTCTTCTTGTAGGGAAACTTCCTCCTCTTTATAAATATTCTAAACCTTCTTGCAAGGAAGGCTTCTTCACATTCTTCTTATTCTTTATTTTCGGACTCATCAATCGAGGATTCTTCTTGAATATTTGACTTGAAAGCAATCCCATTTTTCTTATTATCAAGGTATAGAGATTTCTGCTTCAAGTTGAGCTCATAAGTCATGAGCAATCCCACTAGTTGCTCAAGAGGTAGCTTGTCCACATCCTTTGCTTCTTGAATTACGGTCACCTTTGGATCCCACGACATTGGAAGTGACCTAGGAATTTTATTCACAAGATCAGCATTAGAATGACTTTACCAAGACTTCTCATAGCATTTACAATATTTGTAAAACGTGTATACATATCAGTAATAGATTCATTTGATTTCATCTGGAACATCTCATATGTGTGCACTAATATATTGACCATAGTGTTCTTCACTTGATCGGTACCCTCATGGATAACTTCAAGTGTGTCCCATATTTCTTTGGCGGACATGCATGTAGATATCCTATTAAACTCACTAGGATCTAATGCACAATACAAGAGATTCATTGCCTTAGCATTGATCTCGGATTGTTTAATATCATTTTCATCCCAATTCTCTTCAAGTTTTGGGATGGAAACATCATTAACCACTACCGAAGGAATATGATGACCCTTATCAACTACTCTCCATAAATTATAATCTATAGAATGCATATAAATTCTCATCCTAGTTTTTCAATAAGTATAATTTATTCCATTGAAAAATGGATGTCTATTTGAGGCTTGTCCCTCAACTACACTAGTACCAAATGGGGCTGCCATAGATCTTTACTCAAGGCGATAAAGCCTATACACAGAGAATAGGGCTCTGATACCACTTGTTGCCTAGTAAGCAACCCAAGAGGGGGGGGTGAATTGGGTCTCTAAAAATTTAAAGCTAAGCTTAATATCACAAGCTACAAACTTTACAAAATAAGATATGCAATTCAATTGAACAAGGTTCTATGATTTGAATGCAATGCTCTAAAGTAATAGTACAGCAGAAATTAAAAGTAATGAGCAAAAATATAAAGAGCAGGGAGGGAGAGATCAAGTAATCACAAACACTACAAGCTATAGTGGTTTGGTGCCAACAATGCACCTACATCCACTTCCCATGATCCCCTTAGGAATTCACTATAATCACAAGATTACAGCCGATTAGTTTTCCAGGCTCACTAATCAAAATCTGACTTGTTTTCACAAGGTTCACAAGTCAAACCTCACTTGGTTTTATGGGCTAGCCAAGAACCTAATTGGTTTTTATAAGGCTAACCAACAACCTCCCTTGGTTTTCTGGGCTAACCAAGAATCTTAGTGGTTTTGCGGGCTAACCGTTAACCTAATTGGTTTTTCAAGCCTTACCAATAACCTTCCTTGGTTTTGCAATAGGCTAACAAAGAATCCTTACAAGATATGAAGTTTAGAAACAAAGAACCAATGTAAGCTTTCAAAAGAAAAGCAAATAAGTCGATGTAGCTTGATATAGTGCTGCTTTGCTCTTATTGAAGCCTTTTGAATGCCCAAGTATGAATGATCTTCAATGCTCTTGATGGCTTTGAATGCTTGGAGGTTTTCTTTAGCTTGAGAGTGGTTAAAACTTGAATGAATAGGAGTTATGGCTCTTCTCTCTTCTTTTCTCTTCAAACTCTTAGTGGTATTCAATATTCTCTTGTGTTAAGATTTGATTTGAACCATATAAATACCCTCCCAAGGCCTTAAAATCGAAATTTAGCCATTACACTTGAAAAACTAGCTGTTGGGGGCATTTAGGACGAGTTCTGCGTTTCAAAAAATTAGCCATTACTGTTGCCAAAACTCCATGTGTCGATACTTTCTCAGTTGAGTCGACACATAAGGTCGACACAAGTTCTTCTTGAGTCGTCACTTAGTTCAAAATGGTTCATTCAAATTCTCTTGAAATCTTAATTGAGTTGACACATTCTCAGTTGAGTCGACACCTTGAGTCGACACCTTGCATCCATGTGTCGACACTTCAACTATTCCTTCACCTTCTGCAAGTTTTATGGCTTGAAAGTCTCAGACGATGTGTTGATCCATGTGTTGACACTTTGAGTCGACACATAAGGTCCATGTGTCGACACTTGATCTGTGCCATTTGAAACTTTGTAGCATACCGGCCTGAATCGACACCTCATCTTCATGTCTCAACACTTCATGTCATGTGTCGACACCTTGAGTTGACACATCTCTAAAAAATCACAGAAGATGCTGATTTCGAGCTGGAACAAGTTTTCATTTGGCTTTCACATCCATTCAACCATCTCTTGAGTGTCCAAGTCTTGTTTTATGCAATCTTATCATTCAAACTTGGTTCTTTAACATAATTGGGCTTCTTCAAATTTTGTGATCATCCTTTCAAAAAAAATATACTTAAAGAAAATTATTAGTCCTCAATTTATACTTAATTATTTTGCTTATTATCAAAATCAATTAGTGGAGTCAATAGGGAGATTGTTGACCCCACAAGTGATTTTGATGATAACCAAATTTGGAGCATGTACATTTATTTCTGACAACTCTTCAAGTATTTGACAAGTTTTTGTAGGATGTATAACATGTTCAAACTTCAACTCCTACATTTCTACTTTTTTGTTTGAGTTGTATTGTAAATGTTTTTGTAAAGAAGAATCCAATGAAAATGCTAATAAAAATCAAGTAAAAAGGGTTACTTCTGTGACTATGTATGTGCCATGAATTTTAGTTTGAGTTGGTTTATGTAAAATTGTAAAAGAGTTGGTGAGAGTTTTCTTTAAGTTCAATTATAAAAATTTTGAAGAAGACACTCGAGCCGACCCAAGTGAAGAAGAGCCGACTCTACTTACTGGCATGCAGTAAGAATTCTTGAACACAACAATCCGAGCTGACTCGATGGAAAGCAAGCCGACTCTAGTGAATCCGAGTCGATTGGAATCAGTTCAAGTCGACTCCTCCAGAGTCCATTTTTTGAAGTTTTCTGAGAACAGCCAGGTGAGCCGACCCGACCTAGAAAGAGTTGACTCTACCAGACCTAATTTCAAAAGCTTGAGAAAGCGAGCTGAACCGAACTGCATCAAGCCAACTCTTCCAAAGTAAGGTTTTTTTGAACATGAGAAGAAGAGCCGACCCAAGCTGAAAAGAGCCGACTCCTAGAGTTCAAGTTTTTCAAGTTTCAAGTTCGAGCCGACCCGAGCTATCAAGAGCTGACTTGTCCAGAGTGACATTCTGTGCCTTGGGACACAGAACTGACTGCATTGATGATTTGGTGACTCGACCTATCGACTCGAAGGATCCGAGCCGACTCAAAGGAATCCGAGCCAACTCGAACGTCTTTTTCAGGTATCTAACAGCTAGTTCCAGAATTTATTTTTGAATGCTAAAAGGTGCTCCAATGGTCACAAATCATTCCCCCATGGTCTATAATGGCTAGAACTGCCTTTGGACGATAGAAGACTTTAAATTTGAAGAATTTGAACTACCTTAAAGCAATAAATAAGAGAGTTCTTCAAAGAAGAGAGAGATTCGTTGAATATCCTACCAACCAACAGCACAAGAGCACAAGAGCACAAGAGCATTCAAGTGAAGATTTCAAGTCTTCATCAACTCCAATCTAAAGCTTGAAGCAATTTTTGGGAAGAAGCCACTGAAGTAATTAAAGCTTATTCAAGAGCATTCAAGTGGACTTCTATTAAGCTGCACCGACAACTATCCGACAATCTGAGTTTGTCATTTTTGTTGCATTTATTTTCAATTCAATCTTTGAATTGTTGGGTTATTGGTGAGCCCGGTTGAAAAACCAAATAGGTTCTTGGTGAGTCTTGTTAAAACCAAGGGTTAGGTTCCTGGTGATCCTGTGAAGTCCAAGTTAGGTTTCTTTGGTGAGCTTGTTAAAACCAAAGGGTGTTGGGTTTCTTTGGTGATCCCGTAAAACCAAAGTGTAGAGGTTTTGGATTATGATCCTGTAAAACAATCCTATTGTATTCGGGTGTGAATATAGTGAAAATCCCAAGTGATATCTTGGGTAGTGGACATACTAGCTGGGTTGCTCCGAACCACTATAAATTTGGTGTGTTTGTGTTGTGCTTTCTCTACTCTGTTTAGCTTCTGCATTTTATAACTCTATCATAGCACCTACCACTTGCAAAGGATTTTGAATTGCATATTACTTGCTTTAATTTTTTTAAAAAAATTTTCAATTCACCCCTCTCTTGGATAGCCACCTGGGCAACAATCAATCTGCTGGGACTTAGTGATTTCCCAGTCTCTTGGAATAATGATGGAGTTCAGAAGATGACAGGCTAGCATTAGGTAATTCAGGCCCGAATCATCGACGTATACGAGAAAATCGACCAAAATATTTACGGCCGGAGTTCTTTCTTCTTCTTCTTCTCTCATTGGAGCTTTTCCTTTATCAGTCTGGTCAGCAGAAGGTAGCGATGGATCGGCTCTAAGAAGTTTCATTGGTCATCTTTCTTGTGGTGGAGGTTGAAGGGATATTAACAACAGAACTTCATCATCCTCCGACAAGCTTGCTATCAGTATCGGAGAGATGGGATCTGATGAGATTATTGAAGCTATTGGATTCGTCGATTTTATTTTCTTCGGTCTTTTTACTCTCTCTTCTTCTTGATTGGAAGGGGTGGCTTCAGCTTTCTCTTCTTCGAAAGTTTTCGAAGCTTTCGAACATCCACCATAACTGACGTATCTATAACAGTTGAGAAATCAGAGATTAAGATTGATTGATAATAAAGAATAATGAAACAGTATCAATAATGAAAAAACCTAAAGAAGATTTAGGGCTGATTTCTGTCGAAAAAAGCCCTCTTTTGGTAAGAAGTTCTTTAATCGGAGGAACCTCCATCCCCGTAAGCTTCTCGTAATCTTCTTTGTCGGAAGACAAGACCTTCTTGCCATAATTAAGAGTCAGTCAGGGTTCCCTATGGCTAATAGTGAAGTCCCAGGGGATTTTGGAGATGATGTAAAAGAAACAGGGCTTCCAATCATGGATTGTTGAAGGAAGCCCCAAGATAAATTTCCGACCATGGCATGGGTTAATCACCCACCACCCATGGCCGTGAAAGTCCTGTTTTAGTACAAATAAAGTGGTAAAAAGAGAAGTCTTTAGGATTATATCTGCATCCTTGCAAAGGATTAAGAACACACAAATGATACAGATACTATTAGGGGTTAGCTGAGATGGTAGTACCCGATACAATCTGAAGATTGTAAGAAAAAATGGGTGAATCAGAAATCTAAGACTGGCCCTCAGATGTTCCTCATAAATGGTCAGGCTGCCGGGTGGAGGCCGATCTATTTGTTCTTCGAAACTGGGGAGAATTACATCATAATCATCTGAAATGTTATAATATTGTTTTAATGCTAAGATTCGATGTTTGGTTAAAGAAGACCTAATATCGCTCATCGTCATTGATTCAGCTTGTTTTTTCTGTTGTTGGGAAGTGGATTCTTCATGATTTTTTACATGACTGACCTCTAATACTCTAGCCATAGTTGATAAAGAAAGAAAAGGAAGATCAACTTAAAAGAGAAGATAGAAGAAGAATAGAGGCTGACCTGAAAATTTTCTTTTGCTCCTAAGGCGAAGAGATTGGAATGGTGAAAACCTATTTTTCTGAGAAGGGTGGTGTTTATATAATATCCTTCAACAGTTTCGGATTTCCCTCGAATAATGAGATCGATTCAGATCTGGCCACGTGTCCATAAATACAGATTGGGTTTCTCGAAGGATCAAAATGACCTTTTATAATCCAACGGTAGAAATCTATTGACAAGATGGATGCATTTATTTTTGGCAAAAATCTTTTGGCTTACTTGGATTTTGAAAATTATAATGATGAGAGGAAGATACGGCTGTTAGTTGTTGACTCCACTAATTGATTTTCATGATAAACAAAATAGTTAAGTATAAATTGAGGACTAATGATTTGCTTTAAGTATGTTTTTATTGAAAGGATGCTCACAAAATTTGAAGAAGCCCAATTATGTTAAAGAACAAAGTTTGAATGATAAGATTGCACAAAACAAGACTTGGACACTTAAGAGATGGTTGAATGGATGTGAAAGCCAAAAGAAAACTTGTTCTAGCTCAAAATTAGCATCTTCTATTATTTTTCAGAGATGTGTCGACTCAAGGTGTCGACACAAGACATGAAGTGTTGACACATGAAGATGAGGTGTCGACTCAGGCCGGTATGCTACAAAGTTTCAAATGTCACAGATCAAGTGTTGACACATGAACCTTATATGTTGACTCAAAGTATCAACACATGGATCAACACATCGCCTGAGACTTTCAAACCACAGAACTTGCAGAAGGTGAAGGAACAGTTGAAGTGTCGATACATGGATGCAAGGTGTCGACTCAAGGTGTCGACTTAATTGAGAATGTGTCGACTCAACTGAGATTTCCAGAAAATTTGAATGGACCATTTTGAACTAAGTGTCGACTCAAGAAGAACATGTGTCGACCTAATGTGTCGACTCAACTGAGAAAGTGTCGATACATGGAGTTCTAGCAACAGTAATGGCTAGTTTTTTCAAACGCAAAACTCATCCCAAATGCCCCCAACGGCTAGTTTTTCAAGTGTAATGGCTAGATTTCGATTTTAAGGCCTTGGGAGGGTATTTATATGGTTCAAATAAAATCTAAACACAAGAATATTGAATACCATTAAGAGTTTGAAGAGAAAAGAAGAGAGAAGAGCCATAACTCCTATTCATTCAAGTTTCACCCACTCTCAAGCTAAAGGAAGCCTCCAAGCATTCAAAGCCATCAAGAGCATTGAAGATCATTCATACTTAGGCATTCAATAGGCTTCAATAGGAGCAAAGCAGCACTACATCGAGCTACATTGACTTATTTGCTTTTCTTTTGAAAGCTTACATTGGTTCTTTGTTTCTAAAATTCATATCTTGTAAGGGTTCTTGGTCATCCTATTGCAAAACCAAGGTAGGTTATTGGTAAGCCTTGGAAAACCAATTAGGTTGGCGGTTAGCTCACAAAACCACTAAGGTTCTTAGTTAGCCTGGAAAACCAAGGAAGGTTGTTGGTTAGCCTTGTGAGCGAGGACGGGAGCTAGGTTGGCTCTGTACCAGCTAAGGGCATTAGCACTCGACTGATAGGGATAGGGACAGCTCAATCCGAGCTAATCTATCTGAGGCCATCAATGTATCTCTTGTCTCGGATTCAGTCTGATTCCCAGCTCCTAGGCTTTCCACCCGATTGAGAGATGCGATGAGCCATGCACGTGCAGTTGAGGCAGGTGGGGAAGTTCCAATCTTCCTTCCGTGTCTATAACCGGCTACGTCAATCGAATTACTCGATTCCTTTGGACCGACTATTGACTGAGCAAGGGATGAGATCATTCTTGACTCGCTTTCTTCGGTTCGATAGCCACCACTAGTCGCAGTTGGGGGGCATGGGATTGACCCATTGATGGGAACAACGGAGGAAGGAATAGGTGAGCTTGCAAAAATCGAGGCACCAGGATCACCAATTAGTTTCTTGGTTAGCCCGTAAAATCAAGTGAGGTTTGACTTGTGAACCTTGTGAAAACAAGTCGGGTTTTGATTAGTGAGCCCAGAAACTAATCGGCTGTAATCTTGTGATTATAGTGAATTCCCAAGGGGATCTTAGGGAGTGGATGTAGGTGCATTGTTAGTACCGAACCAGTATAACTTGTGGTGTTTGTGATTGCTTGATCTCTCCCTCCTAGCTCTTTATATTTTTGCTCATCGCTTTTAATTTTAACTGCACTATTACTTTGGAGCATTGCATTCAAATCATAGTACCTTATTCAATTGAATTGCATATCTTATTTTATAAAGTCTGTAGCTTGTCATATTAAGCATAGCTTTAAATTCTTAGAGACCCAATTCACCCCCCCTCTTGGGTTGCTTACTGGGCAACAAGTGGTATCATAGCCCTCTTCTCAGTGTATAGGCTTTATCGCCTTGAGTAAAGATCTATGGCAGTCCCATTTGGTACTAGTGTAGTTGAGGGACAAGCCTCAAATAGACCTCTATTTTTTAATGGAACAAATTATACTTATTGAAAAACTAGGATGAGAATTTATATGCATTCTATAGATTACAATTTATGGAGAGTAGTTGATAAGGGTCCTCATATTCCTTCGGTAGTGGTTAATGGTGTTTCCATCCCAAAACTTGAAGAGGATTGGGATGAAAATGATATTAAACAATCCGAGATCAATGCTAAGGCAATGAATCTCTTGTATTATGTATTATATCCTAGTGAGTTTAATAGGATATCTACATGCATGTCCTCCAAAGAAATATGGGACATACTTGAAGTTACACATGAGGGTACTGATCAAGTGAAGAACACTAAGGTCAATATGTTAGTGCACATATATGAGATGTTCCAGATGGAACCAAATGAATCTATTACTGATATGTATACACATTTTACAAATATTGTAATTGCTATGAGAAGTCTTGGTAAAGTCATATCTAATGTTGATCTTGTGAATAAAATTTTTAGGTCACTTCCAACATCATGGGATCCAAAGGTGACCGCAATTTAAGAAGCAAAGGATGTGAACAAGCTACCTCTTGAGCAACTAGTGGGATCACTCATGACTTATGAGCTCAACTTGAAATAGAAATCTATGGACCTTGATAAGAAGAAAAAGGGGATTGCTTTCAAGTCAAATATTCAAGAAGAATCCTCGATTGATGAGTCCGAAGATGAAGGAGAAGAAGAAGAAGGTGAAGAAGCCCTCATTGCATGAAAGTTTAGAAGATTCATGAAGAGGAGGATGTTTCCCTACAAAAAGAAATACCAATCTAAGAAAAAGGGAAAAGAAAAAGATAGAAAGGAAAAAGAAAAGGAGAAGGAAGTACCGATATGCTTCGAGTGCAAGAAGCCGGGACATTACAAGTTTGATTGTCCTCTCCTCAAGAAATCAAGAAAGAAATTAAGTGGTGCACGCACCAGGCTCAGGAAGAGGCTTCAACTAATGCCAAGCTCTTTATGGTTAGAAGACCAAGAATTTAAGTCCTATAATAAGTCTTTGAGTCCTGTATTTACTTTATTAGAATAATTGAGTTCTGTTTTATTTTAATTTGGATCCAATTAGAGTTCAATTAATCTTTGTATTAAGTTGGATTCAAAAGCTACTTGAAGCTGGCTTTCAATTAAGCTAGATTAAGTGCAACCAGCTTCACCAACTACATGGAGCACCACATCATTATTGAACCATGCCACCTTGGAAGACATGTCATGCCACTTGGAGGAGAGAACATTCCACATCACCAAGACAAGTCAACTATGGATTCCCACCCAAGAAAAATTCAAATGAAGCTCCACTCTTCATGGGATGCCACCTTGCAAGAGCCATTCCACCTTCTTTGGGATGCCCTTGATTTTCTCCCTTGTAAATAGGAATTTCAAATTTGAAAGGGCCCTCCTCTCTTCATGGGATGCCCCTTGATTTTCTCCATGAAAGGTGGTGTAGTTTGAATTTTGAAAGGAAGCTTAAAGTCTATAAAAGCTCCTAAGTTCTCTTGTAATGGAAATAATGAGTCCTTGACTGGACGTGAATTTTTAGGTTGAACTTTGGTAAGTAATTTGCCTTTGTTTGTTTAAATTTTGCTTGCTGTATTTCTGAGTAGGTTGACTGAGATTCGCATAAAAGTCTTAATGAAAGTAGTTAATTTTTTTTTAACATAATTTTTTTCCTACTCCATATTAAGTTAGTTATCATCATGTAAAATTTAATCCTCAAAAAAAAATTACAAAAAAAAATGAAAATTCCTGCATTTTATCACTATCGCTGAAATTCCTTTATGTTCAGTCCTATTTTTTTTTCTCATTAACTAGTTTTCAGTATCTGCTCAGCATAGTATAGATTTTATTTTAAAATTTCCTTTTGTATGGCATATTATCTAGAAGTTAGAAATCTTCTATGAATTTTTTAATTTTTTTTGAATCTATTACATTGTACTTTTCCACCACTTTAGAACTGCAACACACTAATTCTGCACCTAAAATTTGGATCCATATATTTGTTGCATTCATTTCATGGTAAACCAAATTAAGGGCATCAAATTGACATAGGGTCAGGATTTCATTACCTGTCCCTAGCCCAAAAATCACCAACTTACATAACGAACCCAACCCTAATTAAAATGGATTAGACATTTAATTGCTCTAGCGAGCTAGGGACACCCACAAGGTCGGGTCGAGTCAAGTGTCAAGCCAACTTTGACACCCTGTTTGTGTGTGCTTGTATCTGGTGTCTAAGTAAGTGGTTCAGGGACAAGAGCCCAAAGGAAAGTAGGCTGGTTCGCTTACCTGGCCAATTTCTAATTGGTGTCTAAGGCAAGTAAAGAAGAACCTCCACTAACCTTACACTTACTTGGCCAGGTGACAAGTTACTACAACCCGGATTATCAATTTGACCTTATATTTGATTTGTACTCTAGGTCTAGCAAAACCCCTAGTCCGAGTTGAGCCCGTGTGCATGGCAACTAGATCAGGAGCACCTTATCAGCAAACCCAAGTCCAATCTAGTGTAACCATGGAACAAAACTTTGAGAGTCTGATGAAATCTTTGAATGACCAAATGACCAGGCTGAACCAAAACTTAACTGATCAATTAGCCCAGACCAATCAAAACTTGATCGATCAGATAACCCATATCACTGCTAGACTTGATCAATTAGAAGCTCGTACCCCTGGAGGAAATCATGAAGTCCAGAATGAGTTAGAGCCTGAATCCGAGTTTGAGATACCCAACAACCCTTGAAGGGCTCTTCATCAAGACCACTTCTTCAAGCCAAATCCTAGGAGACCCAATCCTGATCGAGTCTATAACCCGAACCCTAGGATAGCACACCATGATCCAGTTTATGAGCCAAACCCTAGGAGACACAATCAGGATCAAGCAGACCGTGACGAGCGAACCCTTAGGAGTATTAGGTTGAAAGCACCAACATTTTATGAAAATCTGGATCCTAAGGTTTACGTAAATTGGGAGGGAGAGATGGATCAACACTTTGATTGGTATGACACGACAGAGGAGAGAAAATGCAAGTTCGCGAAGCTTAGGTTAATTCGTCAGGCTAGGCTTTACAGGGGAATTGTCGAGAGGTTCATTAGACAAAGGGGTGATGTTCCCATAATAACCTGGAGGGCAATGAAACTTAGGCTTAGAGAGAAATACCTTCCTATGTCCTACCACTAGAGACTTCTAGATCAGTGGCAGAGATTGACTCAGGGAACTAAGAGTGTAGCCGAATACATTGCCAAGTTTGATGAATTTGTAATAAGATGCAATGTGGATGAGTCTGAGTCAGTTACTTTGTCTAGATTTAGGGCAGGACTGAAAGAGGAAATCTTGAAGGAGTTATTTTTAAGAGAAGTTCATGACTTAGAGCTAGCTTACTAGGTAGCACGAGATGCCAAGAGTTCTATAGGGGACCATTTTATCGTAGACCCGAACCCCCTAGAACTAGTGCACCTAGTCAGTAGCCAGGATCGAGTCAGATGCGACCCAATCAACCTAGCCCTAGCACCCCTCTGACCCGTAGAGATGATAGGGGTAAAGCACTAGAAGTTTAGAGGACTCCAAACCCTAATATGGCTTGCTACAGATGTCATAAGTTAGGCCATTATGCTAGCAATTGTCCAACTAGGGCCTTACACATAGGGGAATTAGAAGAGAACGAGTCTGAACCTAAAGAACCCCTAGGAGATAGTGTTAAGGAGGTATATCAGGCTGAGGAAAATTTGGCTAAAGAGTATGAAGGAGACAAGGAACAAATAGAGCCTGATATGTTGGGAGTAGTTAGATGCATCCTTACCCAAAACACGACATAGGAAGATTGGCGTAGGACTAATATTCTACAAACATTCATCAAGTTTGGGGATAAGGCATGTAAATTAATCATAGATAGTGGGAGTTGTGTAAATGCCATATCCACTAGTGCTGTCAAAACTTTAGGCTTGTCCATAGTTTCCCATCCGACTCCCTATAAGGTTTCTTGGATAGACTCCACTTCGATTCCTATCAAACATAGGTGCCTAGTCCAAATCCAGTTACAGTCCTATCAGGAGAAAGTGTGGTGTGATGTCTTACCAATGGGAGTAAGCAGTATCATTCTAAGTCGACCCTGGTTATTTGACCATGACACGACCCTATATGGTCGATCAAATTCCTGCTCATTCATGCACCTAGGAAAGAAGTTTGTGATCAACCCAACACCACCTAAGGACACTGTTATGAGAGGATCAAGCCACCTAAAGGAAAAGAAAATGAGAGTCAATTTGATCACTGAAAAGGAAATTGAGAAAGAACTCACTAAGGATACACATGTTTGGATTTTAACCACTAAGGAAATTCAGGAACCTTCCCATAAAGAACGCCCTCGGAAAGTGGCTAAAGTGTTAGAAGACTTTAAGGATGTATTTCCAGATGACCTACCTAACCAGCATCCACCACTCAGGGACATCCAGCACGCCATTGACTTAGTCCTAGGAGCCACCCTACCCAACCTTCCACACTATAGGATGAACTCTATCGAACATTTAGAGTTACAAAGACAAGTAGGGGAACTCCTTAGGAAAGGATTTATTAGAGCGAGTTTGAGTCCTTGTGCAGTACCCGCATTACTGAACCCTAAGAAAGATGGCACTTGGAGGATGTGCATTGATAGTCATGCCATTAATAAGATCATAACAAAATATAGGTTTCCCATACCCCGTTTGGACGACAGGTTAGATATGATGGCCGGAGCAACAATATTCTCAAAGATTGACCTTAAGAGTGGCTATCATCAGGTTAGGATTAGACCTAGGGATGAGTGGAAAACTGCATTCAAGGGTAGTAATGCCTTTTGGACTATCCAATGCTCCTAGTACCTTTATGCGGATTATGAACCAAGTCCTTCGGTTATTTATAGGAAAGTTTATTGTAGTTTACTTTGATAACATTCTTATATATAGCAGGACCCAAGAGGATCATTTGGACCACTTGAATCAAGTCTGTTTGCAAACCTTAAGAAATGTGATTTTTTTCCCCATAGAGTCATTTTCCTAAGTTTTGTTGTCACACCTGATGGAGTTTCTGCTGATCCCGAAAAGATTAAATCAATTGTTGAGTGTCCTGTGCCAAAAAGTGTTCATGAAGTACAAAGTTTTCATAGCCTAGCTACTTTTTATAGAAGATTCATTTGGGGGTTTAGTACCATAGTTGCTCCAATCATGGATTGCATTAGGAAAGGCCAATTTAAATGGACAAAAGCTACTGATAGGGCCTTCCTAGATGTTAAGAATAAAATGACACAAGCACGTATCTTAAGATTGCCTGATTTTTTTAAGGTTTTTGAGGTTGCTTGTGATGCATCAGGAGTTGGAATAGGTAGAGTTTTAAGCCAGGAGAGCCACCCCATAGCTTTCTTTAGTGAAAAATTAAATGAAGCCAAGCTTAAGTATTCCACCTATGATAAGGAGCTCTATGCGGTAGTGCAAGCTTTAAGGTATTGGAGGCACTAACTACTACCGCATGAATTTGTCCTATTTTCTGATCATGAGGCCCTTAGATTTCTTAGTTTCCATAAAAAGTTGAATCCTAGGCATGCCAAGTGGGTCGAATACATCCAGGCCTACACGTTTGTTCTGAAACACCGTGCCGGAACTGAGAATAAGGTAGCCAATGCATTAAGTCATAGAGCCCTGCTTCTAAACTCGATCAGCACTAAAGTCGTTGGATTTGAAAGACTTACGGATGAGTATGATAATTGTCTAGACTTTAGTGAAGTTTACCAAACCTTGAAATTGGGACCATCTAGTGACCATAGTGAGTACACCCTTTTAGATTGTTATCTATTTAAGGAAAACAAGCTTTGTGTCCTAAAGACTTCCTTGAGAGATTTTTTAATTTGGGAAACCCATGCTGGAGGTTTGGCTGGTCATTTTGGAAGAAACAAGACCATATTGATAATTGAGGAGAAATTTTAATGGCCAGGCCTTAAGAGATAGGTAGCCAATGTTGTTGCCCGATGTAGGACATGTGCGGTTGCCCAACATCAAAGACAAAACACTGGGTTATACACTCCTTTACATGTGCCGGATTGTCCATGGCAGGATCTTAGCATGGACTTCATTTTAGGACTGTCCAAGACCCTTAGAAAACATGATTCTATTTTTGTAGTGGTTGACCGGTTTTCGAAAATGGCCCATTTATACCCTGCTCCCAAACTTTTGATGCCTCCAGGGTAGCCAAGCTTTTTCTCGTTCAAGTAGTCAAGTTATATGGGTTACCTAAGACCATTGTTTCTGATAGGGATGTTCGATTCACAAGCTATTTTTAGAAAACCCTTTGGCACCTATTAGGAACAAAACTAAAATTCTCAATTGCTTACCACCATCAGACTGATGGACAAACTGAAGTTGTAAATAGAAGTCTAGGAAACTTATTAAGGTGCCTTGTTGGAGAGAGTCTAGGAAATTCGGATTTACTTCTACCTCGTGCTAAGTTCGCATACAATAGCTCGATCAATAGGTCTACTGGTAAAAGTCCCTTTGAGATTATCCAGGGTTACAGACCTAGGAGACTTATCGACTTTATCCCATTACCCACACACTCACGTGTATATGAGTCTACCGAGTCATATGCATAGCATCTTAAAGAATTACATAAGAAAATTAGTAAGAAAATTCAAATAAGTAATGAAGTTTATAAGCATGTGGCTGATTCACATAAACGGATAAAAGAATTTAATGAAGGGGACTCAGTCATGATAAAACTTAGACCTGAAAGGTTTCCACTGGGAACTATGAAGAAATTGCATGCCCGGGGAGCTGTACCTTTCCAAATAATTAAGAAAATAGGATCTAATGTATATGTGTTAGAGTTACCACCTGATTATAGCATTAGCTCCACTTTTAATATTTCTTATCTGAAAGAATTTAAAGAACCGGCATTAATTCCTATTGAGCCTTTTGGACCTCACCCTGCCTTTGAGAGCGAAACCCTACCTGAGTGTCCACCACCAATTCTACTAGACCAGAGAGACAAGATTGAACGTATCTTAGATGACCAAGTGATTACTACTAGAAATAAAGGTTATCAGCATTATCTAGTTCGTTGGCACGGTCAACCAGAATCTGAAGACTCCTGGATTATCCAAGAGGATATACAACAAATTGACCCAGACAAATTAGAAAAATGCTACAGTCAAACCAATCCTTACTCGACAGGGTCGAGTTCCTCCCACTCGGGAAGAATTGGTGTGGGCACCAGGCTCAGGAAGAGGCTTCAACTAATGCCAAGCTCTTTATGGTTAGAAGACTAGGAATTTAAGTCCTGTAATAAGTCTTTGAGTCCTATATTTACCTTATTTGAATAATTGAGTTATGTTTTATTTTAATTTGGATCCTATTAGAGTTCAATTAGGCTTTGTATTAAGTTGGGTTCAAAAGCTACTTGAAGCTAGGTTTCAATTAAGCCAGATTAAGTGCAACCAGCTTCACCAACTACTTGGAGCACCACATCATCATTGAACCATGCCACCTTGGAAGACAAGTCATGCGACTTGGAGGAGAGAACATGCCACATCACCAAGACAAGTCAACCATGGATTCCCACCCAAGAAAAAATCAAATGAAGCTCCACTCTTCATGGGACGCCACCTTGTAAGAGCCATTCCACCTTCTTTGGGACGCCCTTGATTTTCTACCTTGTAAGTAGGAATTTCAAATTTGAAAGGGCCCTCCTCTCTTCATGGGATGCCCCTTGATTTTCTCCATGAAAGGAGGTGTAGTTTGAATTTTGAAAGGACACTTAAAGTCTATAAAAGCTCCTAAGTTCTCTTGTAATGGGGATGATGAATGAAATGAAATCTTTTCCTAAGAAAGCTTTCTTCTTTTGCTAGCCAAAGGCCCTTGAGAGAAGGTAGGTGTGAGACCTAGGATAGTTAACCAAACAAGCTACTAATCCCTCTTCCAATCCCATTCGGCCACCCTTGAAGAACACTCTTCAAGCTTCTCCAAATTTGTCCATCCCACCGTCTAAAAGAGATCATCTACAATGGAGTTCCCCATGCCAACAAACAAAGCAGATTCAAGCTATGGGCACCAAATTAGATCTACTTCATTCCAAGCCTAAACCTCTTCTTCTATTCCTAATTCTCCACTTCCATTCCTCCAACCTTCCTTCTTAACCCTTTAATGCTTCCATCTATTTGTGCAGGATCCCCGGGTCTCATGGTTTCCAAGATGAAGGTCTACTGTGCCAAAGATTCAAATACGGAGTGCCTTGAAACCTAGAGTAATCTCTTAGTCATTTAGTACTTCTTCTTCAGTGTCCTTTTCCTCATTTCATAATATTAACGCCGGATAACCATCTTAATCTTCCTTCAGATCTGAAATTGTGAGTAAGTTAACCCTAATCTATGTGGTTTCCTAACCACGAAGATCCTTTTTTTGGTTATTTTGATAGAGTCTTTTCTAGTCTAGTTTTTTCATTATGTTCCTCTCATGTAATCTTGTTCCTTTTACGTAGAATAGCCGCATGTTTATATGTTTCATTTTCGTTTACTCCCTCTAATTTCTAGAAATGCATCATTCGATACTTGTCCCCCATCATTAAGGAAGAAAGCAATGATGGCCACTTAGAGTGACAGCGAAGACGCCAGTTCAGAAGAAGAGCAGACTGAAGTTGCAAATCTCTGCTTCATGGCACATCAGGACAATAAAGAGGTATGTTCCAACTGTGAAACTGATTTTACTTTTGATGAACTTAGAAATGCCTTTGAAGAATTAATGCATGATTATAAGTTAGTTTTATCTAAAATAAGAAATTGAAAAAGCATGGAAATAGTTTTTCTTTGGAAAATAATTCTTTACTAAATGATCTTAGTTCCTTGAAATCTAAACTAGATATTTTGGAAAAGAAAAATAATGCTTTAGCTATGAAAAATGAAGTTTTAAAAAGACCTAAAAATATTGTTTTTAACAATGAGCTTTTAAAGAAAAACAAGAATTTAGAACTTGAAAATGATAAGTACAAAAATGAACATGAAAAAATCAAACCTTTTGTTGACAAATTTACTTATAGCTCAGAAAACTTGAATTTGCTTTTAAACAATCAAAGAGCAGTTTTTAATAAGGCAGGTTTAGGATATAAACCACAGAAACAACAAAAGTATTTCAAAAACTTTTTTGTGCCTGCATCGTCTAGTATTACTTGCTTTACTTGCAAAAAATTATGACATAAATCATATCAATGCAATTTTAGAAAAATCATGTCTTTTTGTAAAGTGTGGATTCCAAAAAGAACCATTTTGAATGCTAACCCTAAAGGACCCAAGTTGGCTTGGGTACCTAAGAACAAAACTTGATCTTTTTGTAGGTGTATCTTGCAACCAAGAAAAACAAACGAATTTAGTATCTTAACAGTGGTTGCTCAAGGCACATGATTGGAGATGTGAAGCAATTCACTTCTCTTGATGCTTTGAATGGAGGAAGTGTGACCTTTGGTGATAATGGTAACGAAAAAATCATTGGTATTGGTAAGGTTCACATAACTCCTTCTAATAGTATTAGTAATGTACTTTTAGTAGATGGCTTAAAGCATAATCTTTTAAGTATTAGTTAGTTTTGCAATAAAGGTTTTTAGGTAGTTTTCAAATCATCATATTGCATGATTTCTAGTCCAGATTTAAATGGAGTACAATTCATTGGAAAAAAACATGGAAATATTTATTTGGTAGACCTAGATGATCTATCTTTGTCTAATGGAGAATGCCTTGTTGCAATGAATTCTACTAAGGAAGAGACGAGTTGGTTATGGCATAGAAGGCTAGGGCATGCTAGTATGTACCTTATTTCAAAACATAGTAAAAAAAAATTAGTTAAAGATTTACCTGAACTTTGTTTTGAAAAAGATAGAATTTGCTAAGCATGTCAATTTGGAAAACAAGTCAAAACTTCTTTTAAACCAAAAGGATTTGTAACTACTAGTAGACCACTTGAACTACTCCATATGGATCTCTTTGGACCAACTAGAACATCAAGTCTAGGAGGCAAGAGATATGGATTAGTCATTGTGGATGATTTTTTGAGATTTACTTGGATTTTCTTTTTAGCACAAAAAGACAAATCATTTTCTGTATTCGTAAAGTTTTATAGAAAAGTCTCAAATGAAAAAGGTGTTTCAGTTATTTGTATTCGTCGTGATCATGGAACTGAATTTAAAAATCAAGATTTTGAAAACTTTTGCAATAAAAAAGGTATTGAACATAATTTTTCTGTACCTAGGATACCTCAGCAGAATTGGATGGTAGAAAGGAAAAACCGTACTTTAGAAGAAATGGCACGCACTATGCTTTGTGAAAATAATTTGCCAAGGTATTTTTGGGCTGAAGCTATTAATACAGCCTGTTATGTTTTAAATCGAGTTTTGATATGCCCTATTTTAAAGAAAACTCCATATTTAACTTTGGAGCCAAAGAAAATCGACTTTGAAATATTTTTGTGTTTTTGGTTGTAAGTATTTTCTTTTAAACAATGAAAAAGATCATCTTGGAAAGTTCGATGCCAAGTCTGATGAAGGTATCTTCTTAGGATACTCTACATCAAGGAAGGCATATAGAGTATTTAATAAACAAATTTTGGTTATAGAAGAGTCAGTACATGTTATATTTGAAGAAACTACTAACAAGTCCTCGAGAAAAGAGGATACATCTGATGAATGTGCAGGTACTGACAAACTTCAGAAGTTGACACTGAATGATCAAGTTCAACCAAGTAAAAAAGAACAAGACAATGATGAGAAAGAAGATGACACTTCAAAGCATCAAGATCTATCTAAGGAGTGGAGGTATGCTCATGGACATCCTAAGGAATTAATCTTAGGTGATCCATCAAAAGGGATAAGAACTCGAGCTTCTATTAGAAGTGAATGTGATTACATAGCTTTTGTATCTCAAGTAGAACCTAAATATTTTGAAGAAGCTGAAAAAGACTCTAATTGGATCAATGCTATGCAAGAGGAACTAATACAATTTGATAGAAATAATATTTGGACACTTATAGAAAGACCATCTAATGTTTCAATCATTAGCACTAAATCGGTATTTAGGAATAATTTAGATGAAAATGGTGTTGTTATTAGAAATAAAGCTAGGCTAGTTGCTAAAGGCTACAATCAGGAGGAAGGGATTGACTTTGATGAAACTTTTGCTCCTGTTGCTAGACTTGAAGCAATTAGACTGCTATTAGCATTTTCTTGTTTTATGAATTTCAAGTTATTTCAAATAGATGTTAAAAGTGCTTTCTTAAATAGTTTTATATCTGAAAAGATTTTTGTTGAACAACCACCTGGATTTGAAAATCATGCACATCCTGACTATGTTTTCAAATTACACAAAGCACTTTATGGATTGAAGCAAGCACCTAGAGCATGGTATGAAAGGTTAAGCAAATTTCTTATTAAAAATAAATTTTCTAGAGAAAATGTTGATAAGACTCTATTTTCGAAAAAGAAAGATAATGATTTATTAGTAGTACAAATATATATTGATAATATTATCTTCGGTGCTACTAATGAAATTCTTTGTCAAGAGTTTGCTAAGCTTATGCAGGGTGAGTTCGAGATGAGTATGATCGGTGAACTAAACTTCTTTCTCGAACTGCAGATCAAGCAAACTTCAGATGGTATCTTCATCAACCAAGCTAGGTACACAAGAAAAATTATCAAAAAATTTGGGATGGAGACTACTAAACCAATAGGTATGCCTATGAGCCGCTCCTGCAAACTTGATAAAGATGAACATGGTAAATCTGTAGATCAGAAGTTATAAAGAGGCATGATAGGCTCTTTACTGTATCTGACTGCTAGTAGACCAGATATTATGTTCAGTGTTTGCATGTGTACTAGATATCAGTCTGAACCTAAGGAATCACATCTAATGGCTGTTAAGCGCATTATTAGATATCTGTCTGGTACTATTAGTATTGGTTTGTGGTATTCTAGAAATTCTTGTGCTGAATTTATTGGATATTCTGATGCAGACTTTGCTGGTTGTAGATTAGATAGAAAGTGTACTAGTAAAACTTTCCAATTTCTTGGGGTTAACTTAATCTCATGGTTTAGCAAGAAACAAACTTCGGTTGCACTATCCACAACTGAGGCTGAGTAAATTGCAGCAGGAAGTTGTTGTGTTCAAATCTTGTGGATTAAGCAACAACTTGAAGACTTTGGAATCAAGTTGGCTAGAACTCCTATTAAATGTGATAATACTAGTGCTATTTGCTTGACTAAAAATCCTGTTCAACACTCTAGGAGCAAGCATATTGAAATTAGATATCACTTCATTAGGGATCATGTAGAAAACAAAGATGTCTTGCTTGAATTTATCTATACTGAATTTCAATTAGCTGATATTTTAACTAAACCTCTTATGGAAGATCGATTATGTATGACTAGAAGAGATCTCGGGATCATCAATCTGTTTGATTATGTTTTTTCCTTAATTTGACTCAAATTAGATTAATTCAACCTTATTTATGATAAATCATGATTAATCATTGTTAATTTGGCTCCAAATACATGTTATCTCAATTGATTTTGATCCATCTATGAAATTCTTGATTTTTCAGTTTTTAAGTCGATGTGTCGACACATCATGAGTCGACACCAAAATGTGTCGACACATGCGTGAGTCGACACATGACCGACGGCAAACTGAGATTTAAGGAGTTTCTAAATCATTTTCCCCCCAAATTTCAATCTCCTTCAAGCTGACACACTGAATCAAGGTACCCATACTGTTCATCTTATCATTTTCTTGCTTTTACCCACCATTTTCTAGGATTTGAAGGTTCGGTGGCCGTTTTTGTTGTATTTCTATCTAGGTTTTAGCTTTTAAATCCTAGAAACCCTCTTTTTCCACCAAAAACCTTGCCCAAACTTTGAATCTTGATAATGGGTCCTTGTAAACAAGTCGTTCGCCGACCTTGCCAGAAATAGCATGAAGAAGAGCGAAGAACGAAGGCCCGACATGAGTCTAGAGCTCCGGATCCACCTGCACGACCCCTGTTTGCCCCTTCTAGCCGGATGAGCTCCATGACAGTGGTTGGAGGGTGCCAAGTTGACTTTTCCTTCTTAGACTAGCAGCATTTTTGGATAGGAAAGTGGATCCGACATGCTGGGTTGGTTACTTTTTGTTCGCTTAGTAAGAGATACTATCCCGGGTTGATGAGAGAGTTCTATGGATCACTTGCCCATTGATCAGATGGTTGGGTTGCATAGGTTAAAGGACAGGATATCCCCATCACTTCAGAGACTCTGAGTAGAGTATGGGATATACCCATGACTAGATCAGTTATTGATAGCCTGATGGACCGAGTTAGTGGTCTCTAGTGCATTTTTGAGTCGATATCTTACTAGAGGGAGCCACTGTTCCAGCTTCAAGGTTGTCTGTGGAGATGAGACTGCGACATCATATAGTTACCCGGATTCTTTTGCCAAAGACCGATCGCTTTGACTATATCACCAAGCGGGAGTTGCTGGTGATGGTCTCACTGATTCAGCGCACGCCGATTTGTCTTCCTGTTGTGATGGTTCATCATATTACTGAGGCGTCATCTAGCCAGTGGCTCTGCTTACTGTATGGCATGGGATTGACAGTATTATTTCGGGAGTATGGAGTCAGCTTTCAGGATGAGCCTTATCGTACTTTGATCCATATCGATGTATATGACATTAGGTCATTGCATCACATGGGTTATCATTTAGTCCGAGGTTAGTGGACACGGAGGATATCAGGTCAGGCTGAGGATAGAGCTGATATTGATGAGGATACAGTAAAAAAGTGGATTCTTTCAGGTGAGGCTGGACCTAGCGAGACTCGGCCTAAGATGGCAGCATGGCCAGCTCAGCCTGATCCTTCTACATTTGCCCAGCCACAGCTAGTGAAGATGGAGACTCCTGGTACTTTGGATACCTTAGAGGACAGAGTCAGATGCTTCGAGATCGATGTATTCATTATGAGGATGCATCTTGATGTATTTATTACCGAGACAAGAGAGAGCCATATGGGTCTTAGCAAGGCATCTCGGCTATTCTCTCAGCACTGTCAAGATCTTCGACGAGTGCTCCTGTTGCAGACACTGCTCCTGCATCTATTCATGTACCTGCTCTTGCACCAGCTGATGACATTATGGATCTTGATACTGGTGTTCAGACTATTGTTGGAGATGGAGATGGAGATACTGTTATTGGAGATATTGATGGAGATGAGGAGACTGACTCAAATTGGTTTGATATTGCTGATCTTATGTCAGAGCCAGCTGCAGAGGTGACGGATGATGTGCGTGCGAGCCCTGTTATTGACCCATCCTTCTCACCTGTCCCGATTCCTGATCCATCCTCTCCTCCTAGATCGGTTGATCACACTCCAGTTCCAGTTCCTACTTCTATTCTTAGTCCTGTTATTGATATACCTATTATTGATTTATCTACTATTGATTCTCCTGACATTCATACACCTATCATGAGATACCCTCTATTGATACATCTATTGTAGATACACCGATACTTTCTGCAGCTGACACTGTTGTTCTTGATATGCTTATATCATCAGTTGTTACACCTACTTTTGATAGTCCTACCCTTCATACTTCATCAGTCACTCGAGAGCTTGGGTTTTATATACCTGGCTTTCAGTACTCGATTCAGGCCCTACTTTTGATCCTACACCTGCTCCAGCTGTTGCTGAGTTGATTGATCCGATTAGTTCAATTCATGCAGAGGACGTAGCTCCTACTTCTACTGCTTCAGTCAGAGGTCAGACCTATATTCTTTGCAGAGGACGTGGATGTCGTACCCCTCCTCAACCGACCAGGACCAGACTTCAAGATCTTCGATCACGATGGCCTAGAGCTCGTTCTTTCACTGATACAGGACCTATCGAGATCAGGTCATCTTCTGATGAATCGATGGATGAGGATTAGGACTTATTTTATATTTTTTGGATTTTGATGTACTTCTAGATAATTTACTTTTATGCTTATATGTGCTTTTACCTTTGCTGTGTACTTGATGTACAAGTTATTAGCATATATGAAAAACTTTTTGATTCCTCTTATCTTTGTGTTTGATGAGATTGAGTATTATATCTTGAATTGCTCTTATAATTCTATGTCTTCACTCTTTATTGAATGTATTTCCTAAAGAAAAAGAGTGAGTAGTTTCGAAAATAAATTTATAAACTCTATGATATATCTTGTATTTATTTTCCTACCTTTTTAATAATAACAAAAAGGGAAAGTAATTTAGTGAGATTTAAGTATAAATGTGTTTACTTCTCAAAACTAAATGGGGAGTAACTTTTAATTTTGAGTATTTTTGAAAAACCTGAAAATCATTTACAAAATTTCTTAAGAAAGGGGGAGCTTTACTTTATGCTCAAATTCAAAGTGAGTTTTATTCTTGAAACCCCTCTTTCAATGTTTTGAAAAGATTCTTACAAATATTGTTATGAATCATTGATTCAGGAGGAGCCTTGTTAATTGCTGGAATTTTTATTATAGAGTATCATGATACATGTTCTCAGTGCATTTAAATAAATATCAAGCTCAAAGTTCTGATAAAGTTCTGATACTCTCTATCTTTGTAATAAGCTCAAATATTATTACTAGCATTTTGAATGATCATATCTTTAGTGCAAGTAATGTTGATTTACTTAATGTTTTCAATATTGTGCACCTTGTTAAATTCTCTTAAAGCTTTACTTGTAAAGCAATTTATACTTAAGGGTTTTGTCATCATCAAAAAGGGAGAGATTGTTGACTCCACTAATTGATTTTGATAATAAGCAAAACAGTTAAGTATAAATTGAGGACTAATGATTTGCTTTAAGTGTATTTTCATTGAAAGGATGCTCACAAAATTTGAAGAAGTCAATTATGTTAAAGAACCAAGTTTGAATGATAAGATTGCACAAAACAAGACTTGGACACTCAAGAGATGGTTGAATGGATGTGAAAGCCAAATGGAAACTTGTTCCAACTCAAAATTAGTATCTTCTGTGATTTTTCAGAGATATGTCGACTCAAGGTGTCGACATATGACATGAAGTGTCGACACATGAAGATGAGTTATCGACTCAGGCTGGTACGCTACAAAGTTTCAAATGGAACGATCAAGTGTCGACACATGGACCTTATGTGTCGACTCAAAGTATCAATACATGGATCAACACATCGCCTGAGACTTTCAAACCACAGAACTTATAGAAGGTGAATGAATAGTTGAAGTATCGACACATGGATGCAAGGTGTCGACTCAACTGAGAATGTGTCGACTCAACTAAGATTTCCAAAAAACTTGAATGGACCATTTTGAACTAAGTGTCAACTCAAGAAGAACATGTGTCGACCTTATGTGTCGACTTAACTGAGGAAGTGTCGATACATGGAGTTCTGGCAACAGTAATGGCTAGTTTTTTCAAATGCAGAACTCGTCCCAAATACTTCCAACGGCTAGTTTTTCAAGTGTAATGGCTAGATTTTGATTTTAAGGCCTTGGGAGGGTATTTATATGGTTCAAATCAAATCTAAACACAAGAATATTGAATACCATTAAGAGTTTGAAGAAAAAAGAAGAGAGAAGAGCCATAACTCCTATTCATTCAAGTTTCAACCACTCTCAAGCTAAAGGAAGCCTCCAAGCATTCAAATCCATCAAGAGCATTGAAGATCATTCATACTTAGGCATTCAAAAGGCCTCAACAAGAGCAAAGAAGCACTACATTGAGCTACATCGACTTATTTGCTTTTCTTTTGATAGCTTACATTGGTTCTTTGTTTCTAAACTTCATATCTTGTAAGGATTCTTGGTTAGCCTATTGCAAAACCAAGGGAGGTTATTGGTAAGCCTTGAAAAACCAATTAGATTGGTGGTTAGCCCACAAAATCACTAAGATTCTTGGTTAGCCCGTAAAAACAAGGGAGGTTGTTAGATAGCCTTATGAAAATCAATTAGGTTCTTGGTTAGCCCGTAAAACCAAGTGAGGTTTGACTTGTGAACCTTGTGAAAACAAGTCGGGTTTTGATTAGTGAGCCCAGAAAACTAATCGGCTGTAATCTTGTGATTATAGTGAATTCCCAAGAAAATCTTGGGGAGTGGATGTGGTGCATTGTTGGCACCGAATCACTATAGCTTGTGGTGTTTGTGATTGCTTGATCTCTCCCTCCTTGCTCTTTATATTTTTGCTCATTGCTTTTAATTTCCGCTACACTATTACTTTAGAGCATTGCATTCAAATCATAGTACCTTGTTCAATTGAATTGCATATCTTATTTTGTAAAGTTTGTAGCTTGTGATATTAAGCTTAGCTTTAAATTTTTAGATACCCAATTCACCCCCCCTCTTGGGTTGCTTATGGGCAACATTAGCTTTTATAACCGCCTTCTCAGTCAGAGTCAACACGTCATCAAAGCATGCTGCCCCAAAATGGAATCTTCTGATAGTTTTTAATTTCTAATTAATGAATTCAGAAACTGGGGGCGACTAGTGTTGCGATATGACAAGTTTGGTCTATTTATGCTGATCTATTAAAAGTTTGAAGCTAGCTGATCATTGTCTAAGAGATGTAAAGCCGATCAATGCCCAATAGGCCCAAATATGATCAATGCCTAATAGGCACAAGTATGATCAGTGCCCAAGAGGCACAAGGCTGATCAACGTCTAAGAGACGTAAAGCTGATCAATGCTCAATAGGCACAAATATGATCAATACCCAATAGGCACAAATATGATCAAGGCCCAATAAGCACAAATATAATCAATGCCCAATAGGCACAAGTATGATCAATGCCCAAGAGGCACAAGGCTGATCAACGTCTAAGAGACATAAAGCCGATCAATGTCCAGTAGATACAAATATGATCAATATTCAAGAGGCATAAAGCCGATCAATGCTCAACAAGCATAATATTGACTAACTTCCAGGTAATTGGCTAACTTTTATGAAAGATAAAGCTTATCAATATTCAAATAATGTAGAGATCATTCAACCTCTAGAGAAGGGCCGATCAACTAGGATGAAGGGCCGATCAACTATGGATGAATAGCATATCAACTATGGATGAAGGGCCGATCAACTATGGATGAAGAGCTGATTAACTATGGCTGAAGGGCTGATCAACTATGGATGAAGAGCCGATCAACTATGGATGAAGGGCTGATCAATTATAGATGACTTTTGTTGCACGTGCTCACGATCCTAGATTAACCGTTTAACAGCTAGATGCCAGCTGTAAGCAGTTAAGTTCGTAGCCTATAAATATTTTCGAGTGCGATGATGATGGAACTTCTGTTACTTCTTTTCTGCATCCTTCTTTGCCTAGTTTTCCTTCATATCATATATGTTCCAGTCCGGATGCCATTAACAAACTTGAGAGCTATCTCAATACCTAGATCCTCTAAGAAAATGGTAGAGAGTTAGATCAAATCAGCTCAATCCACTTTTTTTTTGATTAAATTTATTGTAATTTATTTGGATGCAACAAACAGTTATATCAATTCCTTGTAACATATACAACCACTTCCTGGAGGTTCATCTACAACATACACACATCATCTCTATAGTCATGCTTGAGACAATCAAGCAACAGTGCGTAGTTTGTTCACCAAATTAAAAAAAAAATGGAGCGTAGCCAGAGTCCATGCACTTTTTAGACAGACCTTTGGAAAAGTACATATTAACAGAACGATTATGCTCTTGGTCGCCGTGAAACAGGGGAAAGGTAGCCTCGTTTTAGACTTCATGCAGAGGTATTGTAATAATCAAAGAATTTGTGGAACGCAAGCAAGGCAGTGCAAGTCACAACCGCTCACCATCAACCATCCCTGTCTTCCATCATCGCTTCGATTTTCGAGCAAGTTGAACGCCACCCGCTGGCCTTGCGATCTCTAGGAGCTTTCCTTCTTTAAACATGACTTCAATTTTCCTGTTATATATGCCCGGTCGGATCCGAGATTGAGTCGGACAAGACATTCAGCCGGTTGAGGCAGATTGAAGCCCCCGCCAGTCGGCTCCCATGAAGGCCTTGATGCATCCCCACTGAGGGCCCACGAGCTAATTGGCCATTTGACTATTGTTCCAGGGAAGCCGACCTAAGGGAAGCCGACCACCTAAGGGCCAACCAAATAAGAGGCCAACCAACTTGATCTACGTTCGGGAGAACGCCTGAGAGTTCCGGAAGATTCCCTCCAGCTGGTGCCAGAATTCTGTTGCAATAGATTCTTCGATGTGGCCACGACCCTGTGCCACCTGGTCATCTCTTTTGATCCTCCCAGGGGCAGATCCGAAACTTCGTCTCGGCTCTCTAATGAATTTTGGCAGCATCTCATGCCTATAAAAGGTACTCAAGGGACCTCCATGAAAAATAAAGAGAGAGGTTCTTTCTCTTCCATTCTATGCTTCTCTTTGATTATCTCCAGTCCCTTGCTCCAGACCCCTTGCTAAATTAAGCATCGGAGTGTCCCCCGTCGGAGCACCTCCGGTGCCCAGGGGACCTTTTGCTGGTTGTCCTTCCAGGAAGATTTCTGCCACAACGAAGCTAGTCTGGTACAGGGGTTAGCGCAGCAATATTTCCTTTGTTTGCTTGGACAACTCGCTGGATCTCCGCTAGAGCCTTTCTTTGAACAAACATCTCAACGTTTGAATACATCACAGAATCAGAGTAGTGGCATAGATCAAGGGGTGGCCATGGTACGAGAGCTCTTTGAGGTGTAATGGAGGAGCGCAGTAGGAGGTAGAGCGTGTGGTAGGGGATGATGAAGAAGACCCTGCCGGGCTTCAGAATGGACTCAGGACTGACGAGAATCCAGGGGAACCTGAAAACATCAGGGCGTGCCACACAATGCCTGGGATTCTTGGCCATCACTTGGGATGCAGCCACCGGTCTATTATGGATCTCCACGGACCCGCTGGGGTGGACAAGTTTTAACACGCATTCCTCGCTTGAATTCAACATGGTTCAGACTAAGGAACAAGCCAAGAAAAAGAAGACGAAGAAATGGAAATGGAGGAAAGGAGGATTGCGGTCCGAATTTGTTATAGCAAGTGTGGCGGGGATTCTGAGGTTACATAGTGGGGCTCCTTTTGTCAGGTATCGATTTTTTTTTTTTTTTTTGGACACGAAGCAGATTATGTCAGCTCGGGGTCTTCATGATCTTGTATTTTATGCAGCTAATATTTTTGGATAGGTGTGGACACCTTGGTAATATCCAATGAGTACAGGCATCATGTACTGTTGTGCTTATCTGAACGGGCGCATCTTCACGGCGAGATGGTGACTAACTTGTTAGCTCCACGACGGACATCCTCTTTACACTATACCATAAGGTTATGTTGCCATCATACCATTCCTTCATTATAATTCTAAGATTATATTTGATAGATCATGTTGATGCTGAATTCCCATCGACCGAATGGAATGGTTCATCTGTTGGATCACCGTCGACCAGAACCTGCAAAATAGATCCCTTGACCGGAAATCTTCTGGTGGGAGATACTCCGATGCCAAAGTCAGAAGGAACTCAGGCAGCAGAATGGAGAGCTCGAAAGCAGAGAGTGAAAAGAAAGGATTCGAATTTCTGGGATTAGCCAAAACTTACTTCGAGTGTCCCCTCTTACTAGTATTTATAAGCTCCAATCGTAACTACTTACAGTTATGAGAGTTGGCAAATGCAACCTCCTCATAACTGTAAGTAGTGGTGGTCAGAGAATCAGTTATTTCGGAGCTTATCCAATCTGAGGATTTCGACCATGTGGGTGGTTGCAATAACCAAAATAGACTTCAACTATTCTGGGGTTGGAAAAGCCCACATGTTTAATATGCCTCTCTTTTCTAGAGTAGATCCGAAGTGAGCTTAACATTCTCTTTAGTAGCACTCCTAAAGAAAATGTTAGCTATATACTTCAGAGGAGTTTCTTTGGAAATAACAAAGAAAGATAAATACTTACAATCTTGAATACGAGATAACATGCTCTTCAGATTATGTTGAAGGAATAAAGCCGAAGATGTTCAATTGAAAGACTTGGCCTTCGGACCAAGACAACAATACGATGCTGAAGACATAAGGTTAATAAGCTTGGCTTCTAGACCATACAAGATATGAAGTTCAAGACATAAGGTTGACAAGCTTAATCTTCGGACCAAGATAAATATATGAAGTTGAAGATATAAAGACGTTAGGCATGGTCTTCGGACCAAGATAAGGATACGAAGCCTGAGACATAAAGACGTTAGGCATACTCTTCGAGCCAAGATAAAAATATGAAGCCGAAGATATAAAGATTGTTAGGCATGGTCTTCGAACCAAGATAAAGATACGAAGCCAGAGACTTAAGGTTGTTGGGCTTACTCTTCGGACTAAGATAAAGATACGAAGCCGAAGATATAGAACATCCTTTTGTAGATCAGAATCTTCATCAAGTCCAGGAGATATTTTCCTTTGCATATTTATTTGACCAATAAACCAAAAAATTGAAATTGGTTCAAAGAATAACTCAGCAATTAATTAAAATAAAAACAGGATATCATAACAGCTACCCCCCACTCCCAAGTTTGAAATGATTTAATTTTGAAAAATGGGAGTATTTAAAATTTATCATTTTGTGGTAACTGACAAGTAAGGATGCGCTGATTTCTAACATGTTTTTCATAATAACTGCTTGGTGGCGTGAAAGACGTGGTGAAGACATGTACCGCCTTTTCATTTACTGATTTGAAAAAGATGTTTCGAATATGGGAAATATCTAAGAAATCTGTTTTAACAAAAGGCTTTATCTGATCGAGGCAAGATACGTGGAAGCCATCTGAGGCTTGATCAAAGTTATAAGATCTTCGTGGCCCTCTATGGCTTTTCATGCGAATCACAATCACCACCTTATTATTGAACGGTTGTTAAGAAATCGTACCCACGATCGAGGTCATTAATATGGCACACGATCGAGAAGATCTCTGAATCACCTCGAAATCCCATAACTTCACCTATAAAAAGGAGGAGAGTTTCAGAAGGAGAACTTTCTTCGCACCCGTGCTCCTTCCTTCCGCTCCGCACTACAACCCACCATTTTCGTTTCTCTCGGAGGTAGAAGTCCTTCTTCCCTATTCCTTTTTGTTTCTTCATAATATTGGAGTCCATTAGGAGTCCTTCCATTAGCAGAGGTTCGCTGGGAGGTGAAACCAGTAGGGGACCATTGAGAGGTGAAACCGGTAGGGGTTTGCCTGGAGGTGAAACTGGTAGGGGTTCGCTAGGAGGTGAAACCAGTAAGGGAAAAAGTTCAGGTAGGAAGAGGATTCCAGAGAGATCTTCCAATACTGTTGCTAGTTCCTTTACGCTTGCTAAGCTAGTAGAAGGTGTTAGGCAGCATTTCCATATTCCTTGGACTTTCAAAACAATCCTCCCGAAACCTGAAGAAAGAGTAGACAACCCTCCTATGAGATCAATTGCCATATACGAAGACCACCTTAAAGCCGGTCTTCAACTTCCACTTCATCCCTTTTTCACAAAAGTTTTCAATCTTTATCAAATTATTTCGGCCCATCTAACTCCGAATAGCTTTAAAAACATCTGCGGATTTCTGGTTCTTTGCAAGCTTCGGAACATAGAGCCAAGGACTTCCCTTTTTACTTCTTTATTTGTACTAAAGAGAAACTTCCATGATAAGGGATGGTGGGTCATAGGTCCTTGGGCAGGCCGAAGACTAATAAAAGGAACCCCTACTGCCATACATGGGTGGAAACCATGTTTTTTCTTCATATACTTTACCAACTGGGGGTTCAATACTGAATGGAAAGCTCTACGTTTGGATGCAAACGCGGGAAAGAGGGTTCTGAATGCCAATCTCAAAGACTTTGAAACTTTGTCAGAGCCAAAAATTTTCCCGTTTAAAGAACTACTGAAAGAAGAAAACCTTCACCATGCCCATATCAGTGAAGTCCCGGCATTAGGTATAGAGATAGTGGTCTTCGAATTTTTATTCATTGCTTCTTTCTCCCCTTTTTTTTTATAATGAAATTCTTTCTTTGAACTACAGGTGAACCAATGAAGCCGAAGCTTGATAAAGTTCTGTAGGCTTCCAGGAAGAGGGCAGTGCCTGTTCCATCGAAGTCCGAAGTTTGAAAGAAAAGAAGAGCCAAAGAGAGCTCGAGCACTCCTCCGATGAGGCCCACATCGGACAAAGAGATACCTCCCACTATGCCAAGTCCACCTGAACCTTCAAAGAATCTATCTCCAAGGAGGTCCCCATCGAAGAGTCCCTGTCTGAGGCCCCCTCTGGATCAACGTGACTTGGCATTTGAAAGGGAATCCTTACTTGCATCTCCGAAGGAGAAAGGAAAGGAAAGAGCAAAATATCGGTCCGAAGATGACCCCAGGTGGAATGCCTCTTCGGAAGGAGGTTGCAACATAGATTTTACCATCTTTTCTGAAGCACAGGGCCTAGAGAACCCTGAACTGGCCAGGAAGCTGATGAAGCATACACTTCTACCCAAGGACTGGGACAATACTAAGTCCCGATGTATTGAAGATGTTTCTGACTTAGTGTTCTCATCCGTGCTGAAGGTAAGCATCAGATTTTGTGTTTTCAAAGCATAAATTTATTATTGCTAACCTTTCTATTTGTTAATGTAGATGATCCATGATATCACTGTCATGGAAGAAAACATCTTTGATTTCAGAGACAATTATAAAAGATTGAAGGAAAAAATGAAGGCGGCTGAGGCTGAAAAGATAAAAGCCAAGGAACAAAGGCAGGCTATGGTGGAGAAGCTTGCCCAAAGTGATGCCTTGGTTCAGAGTTTAAAAACTGATGTAGAAAATATTTAATCAAAGAACTCTGAACAGGAGGCAAGACTCAAGAAGAGGAAGAATAAAGTCCGGTCTTTGGAATCTCTACTCAAGGCAGCCCATCATAAGTTCGAGAAAGCTGTCAAGAAGGCCGAAGAGGATGCTAAAGGAATTCAATTTTTAGAAGACCAACTGAGAAAGGCAGTAGAAGACTATAAGGCATCTTCGACTTTTGAGGGAGAAATAATTGAAGCCGGGTCTTATAGTTACAAAGGAGGCTTCAATGATGGAGTGAAGGAGGTGCAAAACTTTTATCTAGATCTGGATATTTCGAGAATTCAAGTATTTACTCTCAAAGATCCAAGTGAACCCGAATCACAAGAAGGTCCTTCTGAAGCACTAGTAACAGCCGAAGAAGTAAATGACCCGATCGATCTTAGCCAAGCCGTAGAGGGAGACTTGTAACTTCCAGCTTTTCTTTTCTCCTTTTGAAAGAATATAAAAGATCTAATCAATGGAAATTTGCTCCAATGAAATATTTCTCTGTGAATGTACATATGAATGGATAGAAATTGTCCCAAGTATAGAGTCTTCGGATTAGAACATGATTGAAACCTCCGAAGTATAAAATAACACTAAGTCCTTGGACTCAGAATAATATAACCTTTTAAGAAATAGAACCCCAAAATCTGGTTCAAGGTTATATCATATTGAATAATAATATCAAAATAAGAATGACCCTGAGATTTCAAGACACCAAGTCTCTAAATAAATAATAAGTTTTTGGATCCGAAAAATGTACTAAGTCACCAAATAAGAGAGTCAAGTCTTCGGACTTGAAGATTCGCTAAGTCTTCGGACTTAGAAGAATTCTAGAAAGTTGAAACAAGAAAGAACGCCGTCTCTAGATAAGAATGCCAAATCTTTAGACTTGAAAATATACTAAGTCTTCGGACTTAGAATAATTCCATATAATTGAGAAGAGTACCAAATCTCTAGATAAGAGCCAAGTCTTCGGACTTGAAGATTCACTAAGTCTTCGAACTTAGGAGAATTCCAGATAATTAAGATAAAAAAGAATATCATCTCTAGATGAGGATACCAAGTCTTCAGACTTGAGAATTCACTAAGTCTTCTGACTTAGGATAAAATAGACCATGTGGGTCACCTGCATCTTCATTATGAATGAAAGGTTGATTAACCTTTGGCATTTTTATGGAATAAATCACTTAGATCATCCTTATGCCTTTTGATCAAGGATTAAGATAGGTTGATCGGGCCTACCTCGGTATTTCATAGAGTAGATTACGAAGATCATTCTCATGCCTTTTTTGAGATAGAATTAAAACAGGCTGATCATGCCCACCTCGACACTTCGTGAGGTAGATCATGGAGATCATCCTCATGCCTTTTTGATTAAGATGGACTAGTTAAGCCTAACTCGACACTTCGTTGGATAGATCACGGAGATCATCCTTATACCTTTAAGAAAAGAAAAATTAAGATAGGCTGGTTAAGCCTACCTCGACACTTTGTAGGGTAGATCACGGAGATCATCCTTATGCCTTTTTGATTAAGATGGACTGGTTAAGCCCAACTCGGCACTTCGTAGGGTAAATCACGGAGATCATCCTTATGCCTTTAAGAAAAGAAAAATTAAGATAGGTTGGTTAAGCCTACCTCGGTACTTTGTAGGGTAGATCACGGAGATCATCCTTATACCTTTTTAGAAATAGAATTAAGATAGAATAGTCAAATCTATCTTGATGACCTTGAACAAAGACCTTTATTGATAATACTTGTGGAGGTTTTGTACATTCTAAAGTCGAGGTAGTAGAATATCTTCTAAGGTTTCCAACCGATAAGTCCCGGGTCGAATAACCTCTTTGACTCGGTATGGTCCTTCCCATGTAGGAGAGAGTTTACCTTGCTCGGTTGGTTTGGATACTTCAGACTTTCACAAAACCAGATCCTCAGGGTGAAAGGCCCGTTCTTTTACGTGAGAGTTGTAGTACTTTATAATTTTCTGCTGATATGCAGCCATTTTCAATTGTTCCTGAAGTCGTGTACCATATGATAAATCTAGGTCAACTCTTCGGCGTTCAGAATTTTTGGGCTCTTTATACTGATCAATCCGTAGAGATTGCAAAGAGACATCTATAGGAAGAACTGCTTCAGTGCCATAAGATAGATGAAATGGAGATTCACTAGTAGCTATTCTGGGAGTGGTTCGTATGCCTAAAGAACTTAGTTCAATTCATAGTAGCTATTCTGGGAGTGGTTCGTATGCCTAAAGAACTTAGTTCAATTCATCGGCCCACGATCCCTTAGCATCATTTAATTTAGTTTTAAGATCATGAAGAATAGTCCTGTTTATCACTTTAGCTTCTCCGTTACGTTGAGGATGTCCTACTGAATTAAGCTTGTGAAAATATGATATTGAGCACAAAAGCACTTGAATTTCATATTATCAAACTGCCTTCCATTGTCAGTTATTATAGAATAAGGAATTCCAAAATGAAAGATGATGAAATTTCTTACAAAATTTTTAACCTTTACTTCAGTGATCTGTGCCAATGCTTCGGCCTCAACCCACTTTATGAAATAATCAATAGCCACTATAAGAAATTTTTGCTGCATAGAAGCCGAAGGAAATGGACCAAGAATGTTCATTCCCTACTGTGCAAAAGGCCAGGGAGCTGTCAATGGAGTTAACTGATTCGCAGGCCATCTTTGTACATTGGAGTATCGCTGACATTGATCACACCTTTGGACAAATTCTGTAGAATCCTTTTGAATGGTTAGCCAATAATAACCTTGATGAATTATTTTCTATACCAATGATCTGCCACCTAGATGATCTCCATATATTTTTTCATGCACTTTCCTGAGTGCATAATCTACATCGGATGGACCCAAACATTTCAACAAAGATTGCGTGAAGGACCTCTTATATAATATTTCATTCAGAATCACATACTGAGAGGCCATCCATCGAAGCCGCTTAGCTTCCAGCTTGTCTTCGGGTAAGGTGCCTTCTCTCAAAAACTTGAGAATTGGGTCCATCCATGAAGGTTCATGTTCAACTTGACAGACTTCAATTGTGGGTTCTGATATACTGGGATCTTCAAAATATTTCACATATGTCTTTCTAAGATAATCTGGTGCAATGGTTGCAAGTCTTGAAAGTGCATCAGCCTGAGAATTTTTCTTCCTTGGTACATGAACAATCTCAAAATGCTCCAACCCAGATGTCAGACTTCAGACTTTTTCTAAGTACTGGATCATATTTGGATTCCAAGCTTCGAAATCACCTTTTACTTGATTCACCACCAACTGTGAATCAAAAAAAACTTTGATCTATTTAGTCTTCAATTTTTGGAAGATTCTAAGCCCAACAATAAGTGCTTCATACTCTGCCTGGTTATTTGAAGCTTGGAAAGAAAACCAAAGAGCATATTCAATAACTTGCCCATTCGGACTAGCCAAAATTAGACCTGCACCACAACCGTTGGCAATTGAAGCACCATCTACATGCAGCATCCAAATAAATTCCAGACCATCTTTGGTACTTTCCTTTTCGGCTCTTGGTTGGTCCTCTTCGAATCTCCATGTACATTCTGCTATGAAATTAGCCAAAATTTGTGCTTTCATTGCTGACCTAGGCTGGTACTCAATATCAAATTCTCCCAACTTCACAGCCCATTTAGCTATCCTTCCTGAGGTGTCAAGACAACGAAGAATGGCTTTTAAGGGCTGATCTATCAGAACCACAATGGAATGGGCCTAGAAATAGGGCCGAAGATGCTTCGCTGCCACCACTAGAGAAAAGATAATCTTTTGCACTCTGGGATATCGGATTTCTACTTCATGCAACACTTTGCTAGTATAATAGATCAGCTTCTATAAATGATTGGCATCTCTTCGTACCAGCACCGAACTAACTGCTTCATCTATGGCTAATATGTATAAGTAAAGTGTCTCTCCTTTGTAGGGCTTGGAGAGCAATGGAAAATTTTCTAAGTATTCCTTCAGCTTATCAAAAGCAACTCTGCAATCCTCTGTCCATTCAAAATTTTGAGTTTGATGAAGAACCTTGAAGAAGGGTAAACATCTTTCTGCAGAGCGAAAAATAAATCAGCTCAAAGAAGCAACTCTTCCTGTTAACCTCTGAACTTCCTTCTTGCAAGTGGGATTTCTCATTGTCTGAAGTGCTTGGATCTTTTCTGGGTTAGCTTCAATCCCTCGCTTGGTGACCAAGTATCCCAGGAATTTTTCAGAAGTTACACCGAAGACACATTTGGTTTAATTCAATTTCAACCGATGGTGTTTGAGAGCATCAAAAGACTCCTTTAGATCTGCAATATGATCAGACTTATGAAGACTTTTTACAATCATATCATCAACATAAGCTTCTATATTTCTCCCAATCTGACTCTTGAAGGCTTTGTTAATGAGCCTTTAGAAAGTTGCCCCAACATTTTTTAAACCAAATGGCATTACCTTATAATAGTAAAGTCCTTTCTCTGTAATAAAAGCAGTTTTCTCTTCATCTTCAAGATCCATTCAGATTTGATTATAGCATGAGAAGGCATCCATAAAACTCAACAATTGATGACCAGCTGTGGCGTCAACTAACTGATCGATTTTTGACAAAGGAAAACTGTCCATCAGACATGCTTTGTTAAGATCTGTATAATCTATGCAAATCCTCCATTTGCCGTTTGATTTCTTCACCATAACCACATTTGCCAACCAATATGGATATTGAACTTCTCTTATGAAGTTAGCCTCAAGTAGCTTATTAACTTCTTCATCAATAACCTTCTGCCTTTCAGGAGCAAAATTTCTCTTCTTTTACCGAATAGGCTTATAGCTGGAAGACACTTCTAAGCAATGGGTGATCACATCAGGTAGAATTCCGGGCATGTCCGAAGCTGTTCAAACAAAAATATCAGCATTATCTCAGAGAAAGGTAATTAATTTTATCTTTGACTCCTCATCAAGCAAGCTACCGATTTGTATAACCTTGGTTGGGTCATCTTCGGATAATGGCACAAAAAGTGTTTTCTCAACTGGTTCTCTACAGTCTTCGGATTCATCTCTCGGATCCAACTGGTCGAGTGTCAAAGACTTGGTTGCTTGTTTACTTTGGATCATCAGACACTAGTGAGCGATCCTTTGATCTCCCCTCGCTTCTCCAATGCCTGTCCTAATAGGAAACCAAACCAAAAGGTGGTAAGTAAAAACTATGGCCCTGAACTTATTCAATGCTGGACACCAAAAGATTGCATTATAAGCCGAAGATGTTCAATTGAAAGGCTTGGCCTTCGGACCAAGACAACAATACGAAGCCGAAGACATAAGGTTAATAAGCTTGGCTTCCGAAGACTTGACTCTCTTATTTAGAGACTTAGTACATTTTTCGGATCCAGAAACTTATTATTTTTTTGGAGACTTGGTGTCTTGAAATCTCAAGGTCATTCTTATTTTGATATTATTATTCAATATGATATAACCTTGAACCAGATTTTGGGGTTCTATTTCTTAAAAGGTTATATTATTCTGAGTCCAAGGACTTAGTGTTATTTAATACTTCGGAGGTTTCAATCATGTTCTAATTTGAAGACTCTATACTTGGGACAATTTCCATCCATTCATATGTACATTCAGAGAGAAATATTTCATTGGAGAAAATTTCCATTGATCAGATCTTTTACATTCTTTCAAAAGGAGAAAAGAAAAGGAAGAAGTTACAAGTCACCCTCTATGGCTTGGGTAAGGTCGATCGGGTCGTTTACTTCTTCGGCTCTTGCTAGTGCTTCAGAAGGACCTTATTGTGATTTGGGTTTACTTGGATCTTCGAGAGCAAACAATTGAATTCCCAAAATATCCAGATCTGGATAAAGGTTTTGCACCTCCTTCACTCCATCATTGAAGCCTCCTTTGTAACTATAAGACCCGGCTTCAATCATTTCGCCCTCAAAAGCTAAAGATGCCTTATAATATTCTACTGCCCTTCTCAGTTGATCTTTTAAAGATTGAATCTGTTCAGTAGCCTCTTTGGCCTTCTTGACAGCCTCCTCGAACTTCTGATGGGCTTCCTTGAGTAGAGATTCCTAAGACTGGACTTTATTCTTCCTCTTCTTGAGTCTTGCCTCCTGTTCAGAGTTCTTTGATTGGATATTTTCCATATCAGTTTTTAACTCTGAACCAAGGCGTCACTTTGGGCATGCTTCTCCTCCATAGCCTGCCTTTGTTCCTCGGCTTTTGTCTTTTCAGCCTCAGCCGCCTTCATTTTTTCCTTCATTCTTTTATAATTGTCTCTGAAATCAAAGATGCTTTCTTCCATGATAATGATATCATAAATCATCTGCATTAACAAATAGAAAGGTTTGCAACAATAGATTTATGCTTTGGAAACACAAAATCCGTTGCTTACCTTCAGCGCGGATGAGAACATTGAGTCAGAAACATCTTCAATACATCGGTACTTAGTATTGTCCCAGTCTTTGGGTAGAAGCGTATGCTTCATCAGCTTCCTGGCTAGTTCAGGGACCTCCAAGCCCTGTGCTTTAGAAAAGATGGTAAAATCTATGTTACAACCTCCTTCCGAAGAGGCATTCCACCTAGGATCATCTTCGGACCGATATTTTGCTCTTTCATTTCCTTTCTCCTTCGGAGATGCAAGTAAGGATTCCCTATCAAATGCTAAGTCACGTTGATCCAGAGGGGGCCTCAGATGGGGACGTCCTTTGAGATGGACTCTTTGAAGGTTCAGGTGGACTTGGCATAGTGGGAGGTATCTCTTCGTCCAATGTGGACCTCATTGGAGGAGTGCTCGAGCCCTCTTCGGCTCTTCTTTTCTTTTAGACTTCAGACTCCGGTGGAACATGCACTGCCCTCTTCCTGGAAGCCTGCTGAACTTTATCAAGTTTCGGCTTCATTGGTTCACCTACAGTTCAAAGAAAGAATTTCATTATAAAAAATAAGGGGAGAAAGAAGCAATGAATAAAAATATGAAGACCACTATATTTATACCTAATGCCGGGACTTCGCTGATATGAGCATGGTGAAGGTTTTCTTCTTTCAACAGCTCTTTAAATAGGAGAATTTCTGGCTCTGACAAAATTTCAAATTCTTTGAGATAAGCCTTCAGAACCCTCTTTCCCGCATTTGCATCCAAGCACGGAGCTTTCCATTCAGTATTGAACCCCTAGTTGGTCTAGTATACAAAGAAAAAACATAGTTTCCACCCATGTATGGCACTAGGGGTTCCTTTTATTAATCTTCGGCCTGGCCGAGGACCTATGACCCACCATCCCTTATCATGGAAGTCTCTCTTTAGTACAAATAAAGAAGTAAAAAGGGAAGTCCTCGGCTCTACGTTCCGAAGTTTGCAAAGAACTAGAAATCCATAGATGTTCCTAAAGCTATTCGGAGTTAGCTGGGTCGGAATAATTTGATAAAGATTAAATTTTTTTATGAAAAAGGGATGAAGTGGAAGCCAAATACCAGCTTTAAGGTGGTCTTCGTATATGGCAATTGATCTCATAGGAGGGTTGTCTACTCTTTATTCAGGTTTTGGGATGATTGTTTTGATAGTCCAAGGAATATGGAAACACTGCCTAACACCTTCTAGCTTGGCAAGCGTAAAGGAACTAGCAACAGTATCGGGAGATCTCTCCGGACTCCTCTTTCTATGCAAACTTTTTTCCCTGCCGGTTTCACCTCCCAGTGAACCCCTACCGGTTTCACCTCCCGACGAACCCCTACTGGTTTCACCTCCCGACGAACCCCAACCAGTTTCACCTCCCGGTGGTCCCCTACTGATTTTACCTCTCGGTGAACCTCTGCCAATGGAAGGACTTCTAATGGACTCTAACATTGTAAAGAAACAAAAAGGAATAGGGAAGAAGGACTTCTACCTCCGAGAGAAATGAAAATGGTGGGCTGTAGCGCGGAGCGAAAGGAAGAAGGAGCACAGGTGCGAAGAAAGTTCTCCTTCTGAAACTCTCCTCCTTTTTATAGGTGAAGTTATGGGATTTCGAGACATTTCGGAGATCTTCTCGATCGTGCACCATATTAACGGCCTTGATCGTGGGTACGATTTCTTAATAACCATTCATCAATAAGGCGGCGATTATGATCCGCGTGAAAAGCCATGGAGGGCCACGATGATCTTTTAACTTTGATCAAGCCTCAGATGGCTACCACGTATCTTGCCTCGATCAGATAAAGCCTTTTATTAAAAGAGATTTCTCAAAGATTTTCTAGATTTGAAACATCTTTTTCGAATCAACAAATGAAAAGGTGACACGTGTCTTCACCACGTCTTTCACACCACCTAGCAGTTATTACGAAAGACATGTCAGAAATTAGCGCATCATTACTTGTTAGTTACTACTAAATGATAAATTTTAAATACTCCCATTTTTCAAAATTAAATCATTTCGAACTTAGGTGTTGGGGGCAGCTGTTATGATATCCTATTTTTATTTTAATTAATTACTGAGCTATTCTTTGAACCAGTTTCAATTTTTTGGTTTATTGGTCAAATCAATATGCAATGGGAAATATCTCCTGGACTTGATGAAGATTCTGATCTACAAAAGGATGTTCTATATCTTTGGCTTCGTATCTTTATCTTAGTCCGAAGAGTAAGCCCAACAACCTTAAGTCTCTGACTTCGTATCCTTATCTTGGTCCGAAGACCATGCCTAATAATCTTTATATCTTCGGCTTCGTATCTTTATCTTGGCCCGAAGAGTATGCCTAATGTCTTTATGTCTCTAGCTTCGTATCCTTATCTTGGTCTGAAGACCATGCCTAACATCTTTATATCTCCAGCTTTGTATCTTTATCTTGGTTCGAAGATTAAGCTTGTCAACCTTATGTCTTGGGCTTCATATCTTGTCTGGTCCAGAAGCCAAGCTTATTAACCTTATGTCTTTGGCTTTGTATTGTTGTCTTGGTCCGAAGGCTAAGCCTTTCAATTGAACATCTTCGGCTTTATTCCTTCAACATAATATGAAGAGCATGTTATCTCGTATTCAAGACTGTAAGTGTTTATCTTTCTTTGTTATTTCCAAAGAAACTCTTCTGAAGTGTATAGCTACCATTCCCTTTAGGAGTGCTACTAAAGAGAATGTTAAGCTCACTTTGGATCTACTCTAGAAAAGAGAGGCATGTTAAACATGTGGGCTTTTCCAACCCCATAACAGTTGAAGTCTATTTTGGTTGTTGCAACCACCCACAGGATCGAAATCCTCAGATTGGATAAGCTACGAAATAATTGATTCTCCGACCACCACTACTTACAGTTATGAGGAGGTTGCATTTGCCATCTCTCATAACTGTAAGTAGTTACGATTGGATCCTATAAATATTGGTAAGAGGGGACACTCAAGGTAAGTTTTGGCTAATCCCAAAAATTTGAATCCTTTCATTTTCCTCTTTGCTTTCGAGCTCTCCATTATGCTACCTGAGTTCCTTTTGATTTTGTTATCGGAGTGTCCCCCTCTGAAAGATTTTTGGTTAGGGGATCTGTTTTGCAGGTTCCGGTCGATGACGATCCGGCGGACGAACCACTCCATCCAGTCGATGGGGATGCAGCATCAATAAATCATTTAAGAATCCTAAATGGTAATCTGAATTACATGCAAGATAGATTATCACTGAATAGATTGCCAATAATGCTGATTACTATGTTTGGTATACATAGGTAATCTATTAGTAAGATTGATTACTGTGTTTGGTATGACAAATAGATTACCAGTAATCTAAGCTCAAATTTCTAAAATACCTCTATATTAAATTTATTAAAATTTATATATTATTAAAATATCCCTAAGTCAAAAATCAGTCTTTCCTCATCCTTTCATAAATATTACGAAAGGATCTTTAATATGAGAGCTTAAAAGAAAACTTGATTGAAAGGATGCCGCTAGGTAAGGAAAGGGGAGAGAGGAAGGAGGGAAATGTTTTGTTCTCACCGAAGTGAAAGGGACGGTGCAATTTTATAAAAAAAAAAATACTAGATTACCACATCTCCGATAATCTGGATAGCCACCTCTCCCTGAGATAATCTGGATTGCCACATGAGTGGTAATCCAGATTACCACTACAACATAGATTATCGATTTAAAAAAATATCAAACAGAGTTATCTAGTGGGCCCAGTTTAAAATTTCCAGTAATCTGAATAGATTACCATCTACCAAACACAACCTAATAGTGCTTGAGGATCACCCGATCTTCTTTGATGACATGGGATACTATTCCTGGCATCTTACAAGCAAAAATTTGTAAGAAAAGTTCCTTGACTAGTACGACCAGCAGGAAATCTTTCGATGCTTAAGTCAGTAAGAGAGATAGGCTACAATAGTTGAAGCTAAGAGAGGTGGAAAGACTGAATGAATGTAAAACAAGGGTATCAAAATATACCTCACTAGAGGTCTTCTCTTACCTATTTATAGAGTTACTTGGGATAACTGAATACTATTAAAGAAGTGGCCTCCTCTAATATAGATAACAAATTTTCATGGAGATGTTGGGATCTTGTCTCTTGAAATCTTTTTTGTTCGTTCTTTTTTATTAGGATGGCAGGATCTATTAAGATTTTATCCTCTATGATCTTTATTAGGACAGCTGGTCCATGTCTGCCACTCGCTAGGATGTTGTGGACTCTAATATCGGCGTAGCATGGTTGTTGCTGACAAAGGAACCTTGGCATTGTATCTCAGCATGCCTAAATAAGTCCATCTTTAAAGTTAGTTAGGCCTGAGTAATTACTCGGTAGATGCTCAAAGAGGGATGTTATACCAGTCGAGCTCGAGTCATTTGCAGCATCTTAGTCTAGGATGTTGTAGATATTTGATATGGTAGTTGGTTTAGTCATCTCCTTCAAAGTCATCTTCTCCTTAGTTGGTAGCCCGGTTGTTTTTGCATGGATGCCCTTGCCATCTTTTCCTTAGTCTGTAGCATAGTTGATGGTTCGGTTGATCCTCGATACTAAGTAAGTAATTATTTTAATAGTGCCCCCCTCCACTCTTGAGTCCACAACATTACCGAGTGACTATTTCGGGCTTTGTTGGTGGGGACACCAGGATCAGACACAGATCACTGGATCCCATATGGTTTATTGATTAGGGTTTTAATTTTAGAACCTTAGTCATGTGTCACAATTTTGTAATCAATTAAGATTGAGTCCTGTGATAAGTTGAGGTTAGTTGATTTGTCTCAATCCTCAACCCTAGTCAGTATACTGAGTCCTGTACTTCAGTTATGAGTCCAGTAAGAGTTCAATTTTGTACAAGAGAAGAGGATACCCTACTGTGGAGTTCCACCAGGCCTCATCCAGGAGCCAGAAGACCCCATTTCAGCCAATTATACTTTGTATACAATCCTAGGGCCAAAGATCCTACATGATGCCCGAAGCCCTCCAGATGTTTTCTGGATGCCCAGATTCCCTCTAGATGCCAGAGAATACTCATAAAACAGGGCCTCACTTGATTCCAGAGATCCATCTGTGCCCCAGCCCAAAGAAGATTCAAGGCCCAAGTCCATAAGAACCAAGATGCCATTTTATTCCAGGAATATTCCATCTAGGGTGCCCTAGATATCAGGAGGCCCAAAGCCAATGCACCCCAAGTCCCTTGGCTGGCCCATTGCTACCCCCCTGAAGCCCACATGCCATTCAAAGCAAGAGTAGGCATCCTCACATGTTGACCAAATCAAATCATGAAGGGAAAAGGAGAAGACTAGGTCAAGTTCCTAACCTAGTTGGGATTTGTTTTCCTAATTGTTTTAAGACTTGTAATTCTAACCTAGCTAGGAGGACTTGTAACCCAACTAGGAGAAGACTTGTAATACTTTAAGGAGAGGTTATTCTTAACCTAAGTATAACCCTACTTAGGAGAGGGCATAGGAACTCTATAAATACTGCACCCGTCTCCCTCTTGTAGTCACTTCTACCTTATGAAATAAACTCTTGCTAAAGTTTTGGTTAAGTTGCTTTGTGTTCTTGTGTTGATGTTGGTGTTCTTGTATTTGGTGGATATTCTTGTGTGCCCTAGCTGACCCCTGCTTCCATGCCCAAGTTCCCATCAACTACGCCCAAGGAGAAGAAGCACTTGCTGCCATCCAAGTGAAGGAACCCCTTATTCCCCAGCCACCAGCTTCAACCCTAATCCTGATTCCCTCAAAACCCTAGTTTCTTTTCCTTTATTTATTTGCTATTTTGATTGACCTCTAATGCTTGCAGAATCCCCGAGGTGTTTCACCTTTCCTGCGGAGGCTTTCCTTGCCTCTGGGACCACCCAGATCAGCCATCAAATTCAACAGAACCAAGGCTTCTTCATCCAGGCTCCAATAAGAGCATGAGTGATCTCTTCAATTACTGAATTTACAATCTCTGACTGGTACGAAACCCTCCATACTCTTAGTTTTTGATTTGATTGAAGATAACTATCCTAAGCCAGAAATTTTTCAATTCTCAGGTCCTGTCTTTCATTATCTTGAATGAGTTATTTTGTGATACGATGATTCTTTGCATTGCTGAATATCTTGCTAGTTCTTGTTTTATTTTGGAAATTTAGCCTACAAACCTAAATTATAAAAATCATAAAAAAATATTAGTTTACTATTTTTTTCTGCATATTTAGTAATCTTAGAGTCATCACACATCAGTTTGGTATCAGAGCGGGTTTAGGATAGCATTCATCTACTTTAGATTCACAAAAACCTAATTTCTGAATTTTCTGCATCCTGTCCACTGCATTAGGTATCTGTTTTTCATCTTATTTTGACCCCCTAGGAATTTTATTTTTCTGTGAAAATTTAATGAAGTGTTCTATGTCCTGTCCTATGTTTTATCATAATTTTTAATTAATTTTATAGAAAACATAATTTACTAAAATTCAGCACATTACAAACTCTAACTAAAAACTTGAGATTTCTGCATCAGTCTAAAAACCCTAAGATTTTCACCATCATCTGATTTTAAATTTGCATAAAATCTGGTAGAGGTCATCTCCACCATCCATCCTATATTGTAAGATTTTTTTTTTTTTTTTTTGCATCGACAACTATGTCAAATCCTGTATATTTTGAAATCCTAATTTCCTGAATTTCTGCACTTACTTGACCAAACCTAACCAACTTCCACACACCCCAATCCCAAGCCTAATTTGATTGCTAACCTAATCAACTTAAACATAAATTGCCACATCATAAAATACACAAAAATATTTTATTTTTTTGATTGTTTTAGTTTGCATTAGGACTCATTGAATGTGCATCATTTGATTAACCTAATCTTAAGGGCACTTTCACTATCTCAGATCAGGGCAGGATTTCACCACCTGTCCTGGGCCCAAAACAACCACCAACATTCTGACCCAAACCTTAATTAAAATTAATTAGACCTAATTTTCTCTAGAGAGCTATGTGACACCAACAGGTCGGGTCCGAATTGTGTGGGCCAACTAATGCATTTAATCTTGTGGCTATTGCTGAAATCTGGTGTTTAAGGTTGAGGGTCTAGAGTCGAACGACCTAAGTGGTGTTATGGTTTTTAATTAGGTCCCTACGAAAGCAGGGAGGGCCTCCCACACTCCCACTCTCTACCTGGCCAGTGGAAGGATTAGTTGCTGGGTTTGGTGTAAGTTGAGCTGACCCATTCAGTTTTGGCTCTAGGTCTAAGAAACCCTAGATTGTACTAACCTTTTTCTTTTTGCATGCTTGGTTGCATCATCTCATCTTAATTGTTTGATTGAATGTATGACCACTAGACTAGGAACCCAATACCAGAAGTCCAAACCCCAACTTAGTTCAACCATAGAGTCCAGTCTCGAAGCTCTCATAAGAACCATGAATGAATAGATGGTTGCCCAATTAACCACCCAGATTAACCAATCCAATACCCAAGTGAACCATAAGCTTGACCAACTTATCCAATCAAGTAATCAAGCAATCCATAGTTTTGACCAAGTAGGAGATCAATTAGGAACCCTAGGCAAGACCCAAAGAGCTGAACCCTTACCCTATAATCCCTAGGAACCCATAGTCCCAAGATATGAACCCAATAATAACCCGTTATCCCTTAGTCTATCCGAACCCTATAGGATTAATACCCCTAGATTTGAGCCTAGTATTAGTTAATTTTCCATTAGTCAACCCCCTCTTACCATCCCATTGATTCACTAGAATGATATTAAAGAGGAGATATATGAGGCTGACCGAAGCTTAGTGGAATAGTATGAGGAGGAAGAAAGGAGTTCTCCATAGAAGAATTAGAGTTAGTTGAATTAATAGATACCCAGGTAGAAGCCATCCTAGAATCAGTTGACCCTGACTATACTCACATAGTAGTCGACCCAGAGTTAGATGGCCCAGATCACACCCAAGCAATAATGAGAGAGCAGTTAGAGGAAGGGAACCCAGATTTAATTACTAGAGCACCACCTGAGGAAAGTTTAGAAGATGACCCAATTGTATAGCCTAGTCCTGAATTTCATGAGCCATAAGAGTTTATTAAGAACTTGATCTCTTTAAATCAGTACCCTTAAGATGAAGTTACTCCATTGCCTCAAATTGATCTTTTTCTTGAAATTAATGACCCATTCTTCTATCATGCAGACCCTGTAAGACTACCTCAAACCCATAAGATCAATCTCATTAGTCTAGGACTCATCCCTGAAACCCCTTCTAGTATTCTACTCTTTCTGATTAACCCTGGGTCATCTTCTTATTTCTTATACTGCTAGATTAACCCTGAACCCACCTCTTATTTCTACCCTTTCCTGAAACTTCTTTTATTTTTTTTGCAATTAGTTTACATTTTTTAAGAGTTTGCATGTTGCATTCATTCATTAAGCACGTCATGTTTGCATTTTACTTCTGGAAAACCCTATAGCACCTAGTAGGAGTCCATAGTAAATTCTCATGTGCATGCCATACTAGGGTCAAACCTAGAGAGTCTATAGTATGATAGGTTTAGGCCCAAGAGAGTCCAATAAATTTCCTTCGATAGGGAAGCCTAGTTGAGTCTATTAGGTGTTAGTTTTGAGTCCAATAAAATTCACAGTCCTAACCCATTTGTCTACACCTACACTAGCCACTGCACAGTACTTGCATTTGGAAATTAGTCAAAAGCTAAACATAAGTAATGAACTAAATAACAACTTGGCTAATTTCCAAAAGAAAGATAAAGAATTTTATGCAAAGGAATACATGATGATAAATGAGTTTTCTGCTCGCGAAGCTGGCCCATCCAAAATAATGAAGAGTAATGGACCCAATGCCTATGTGCTTGAGATATACCTGATTTAGGTATTAGCTCCACCTTCATCATCTCAGATCTTATAGAGTCTAGGGAGCCAGCAGTGATACTCAGCAAGCCCCTTGAGCCACTCCCTTTCATTGTGAGTGAACCCACCCCTGAGCGACCACATACAATTTGGCCTTTTGGTAAGGAAAAGACTGAGAGAACTCTGGATGATCAAGCTACTAGTACCCAGAATAGAAACTGTCAACGATATTTGGTCCGGTGGTAAGATCGGCCAGAATCTGAGGATTTGTGGAATGTTGGTGTGGACTATAGTGCCTCAACCCAGACCCTCCTTGAGCCAAATTGATCCTTACTCGATGGGGTCGAGTTCCTCCCATCCCGGGAGAATTGGTGGGGACACCAGGATCAAACACAGATCACTTTATCTCATATGATTTATTGATTAGGGTTTAAATTTTAGAACCTTAGTCATGTGTCATAATTTTGTAATCAATTAAGATTGAGTCCTGTAATAAGTTGAGATCAGTTGATTTGTCTCAATCCTCAACCCTAGTCAGTATATTAAGTTCTGTACTTCAGTTATTAGTCCAGTAAGAGTTCAATTTTGTACAAGAGAAGAGGATACCCTACTATGAAGTTCCACCAGGCCTCATCCAGGAGCCAGAAGATCCCACTTCAGCTAATTGGACTTTGTATACCATCCCAGGGTCTAAGATCCTGCATGATGCCCAGAAGCCCTCCAGATGTTTTTCAGATATCCAGAATCCCTCCAGATGCCAAAAAATATTCCCATAATAAGGCTCACTTGATTCCAGAGATCCATCTATGCCCCAGCCCAAAGAAGATTCAAGGCCTAGGTCCATAAGAACCAAGATGCCATTTTATTCTTGGAATATTCCATCCAGGGCACCATAGATATCAAGAGGCCCAAAGCCCATGCACCCCAAGTCCCTTGGCCGGCCCATTGCTGCCCCCTTGAAGCCCACACACCATTCAAAGCAAGAGTAGGCGTCCTCATATGTTGACTAAGTCAAATCATGAAGGGAAAAGGAAAAGACTAGGTCAAGTTCCTAACCTAGTTGGGATTTATTTTCCTAATTATTTTAAGACTTGTAATTCTAACCTAACTAGGGGAAGGACTTGTAACCTAACTAGGAGAAGACTCGTAATACTTTAAGGAGAGCTTATTCTTAACCTAAGTGTAACCCTAGTTAGGAGAGGGCATAGGAACTCTATAATTACCCCACCCCTCCCCCTCTTGTACACACTTTTACCATATGAAATAAACTCTTGTTGAAATTTTGGTTAAGTTACTTTGTGTTCTTGTGTTGGTGTTGTTCTTGTGTTTGGTGGATATTCTTGTATGCCCTAGCCAACCCCTACTTCCACGCCCAAGTTCCCATCTGCTATGCCTAAGGAGAAGAAGCCCTTGCTACCATCCAAGTGAAGGAACCCCTTCTTTCCTGGCCGCCAGCTTCAAACCCTAATCTCGATTCCCTCAAAACCCTAGTTTCTATTCCTTTATTTATTTATTATTTTGATTGACCTCTGATGCTTGCCAGATCCCTGAGGTGTTTCACCTCCCCTGAGGAGGCTTTCCTCGTCTCTAGGACCGCCCAGATCAGCCACCAGGTTCAAGGGAACCAAGGCTTCTTTATCCAGGCTCCAATCAGAGCGTGAGTGATCTCTTTAATTACTCAATTTACAATCTTTGACTGGTACGAAACCCTCCCCACTCTTAGTTTCTGATTTGATTGAAGATAACTATCTTAAGCCAGGAATTTCTCAATTCTTGGGTCCTGTCATTCATTATCTTTAATGAGTTATTTTGCGATACGATGATTCTTTGCATTGCCGAATATCCTGCTAGTTCTTATTTTATTTTGAAAATTTAGCCTACAAACCTAAATTTTAAAAATCAAAAAAATAATTAGTTTACTATTTTTTCCTGTATATTTAGCAATCTTAGAGTCATCCTGCATCATTTATCTTTTCTGGATGAAAAGAGTAGTTACCTCTTCAGCCTCGGGGGTCAATTGGATCTTCATGCCATCCAAGCATTTATTAGTTCATTGAAAATCATCGCCAACTACTTTATCATCTTGATCATGGGGGAGAGATGACTATTAGCATAATGCTCAAAAAGGTACATAATAACTCCCTAGATGGTTGACAATTTCTTTGATCTCCTCAATCGATCAGGTGGCACCATGTGGCCTAACAGCTACAAACTTTTAATGACTCATGCAGATCCTGGCATCAAGAGTTAATCAGCTAGTGGCAACTTCGAAGTGGCATGGCATTACTTGGCTAGGTATGGACCATGTGTCAGAATTTGAGGATCTTGGCTGAATTAAGGTTTTAATCTTAACTATCTAGGCTAGTACAAAAGGGCATCGCTTCCTTGTAGAATCGATAGAAGAAGACACTCAAGGCCTAATCCCAGCCTCCTAGGAAGTCTTAGGTTAGTCTTCATTTTGAAGGAATCGTTAGACGATATCTAGGGCAGCATGCATAGATTTCAAAATTTTTAATTTAACTAATTAGTAGTGGAATATAAAATCTAATCTAGCATGCATATAGGATCATATCATAAACATATCATAAATCGGAAAATAAATCAAGTAGATTGAATCTACTTACTTGCTACACTACTCCTATTAGATATATACCCTAAAAGCCAATCTGGCTAATATATATTTTATTTTTAGCACATAAAATTATATTTAATAATTATAATTGGACAATTTATCCATATATGTTATGTGTCCATGTATTTGTTGGAAAACAAGGGTAGGGTTCCATGCATAAATTTTTTTAAACCAGCAGAAGCAAATTAGATTAAAACAATTCTAATCATCAAATCATGCATTAGAATAATTCTAAAAACTAACCATACAAGATCAAGATAGGATATGAATAGAGTATAGATACTGAAATTAAAATCAGCATTAGATTAAAACAATTCTAGTCACCAAATCAAGCATTAGAATAATTCTAAAAACTGACCCTACAGGATAAGACAGGATATGAACAGAGTATAGATACTAAAATTAAAATCAATATGCATCAATCTAACTGATACATATTATAAATCTAATCTACAAAATATAAATAGGATAGAATTCCATACTTCATCATGGGTTGATGAACCTGCTACTGATGGAACATGGTAGAAGGTCTGGACATTGCCTCGTAGCTGTGCTAGGTGTCCGACCTCTATGAAAAGTCCACATGAAGGCCCGAGAAATCACCTTTCCTAGAGTGCTACTTTATGTGAAGGCTATGGATGGCTTATCTAAAATCCTTTCTTTAAATTTTCTTTGAGTCTTCTAGAAAGATGAGGAGATGGAGGATGAGGAGGATCAATTCATAAAAGAAAAATAAAACTAAAACTTATTTTCTTTATTTTCTTTTTCTTCCTTTCTTTCTCTTGTTTCTCTTCTCCCTAGCGCCAAGATGGAAGTCCCCATGCATAACTTGCATTTAAGCCCACTCCCTATTTTTTTTTCATGATTTTTTCTTGGTTTCTCATAGTAAAAGCCTCTCTTACTTATCACATAATCCTAACAAAAACCCATTCAAATAGGTATGGAGAAAAGGATTGGGATAGGACTAAAGAATAGAGTTTTACTAGAACTAGGAGTTTGATTCCTAATAAAAATCATCTAATTTAAATTCAAATCAATTTTAAAAAAAATTTAATTTTATTTAACCCAAAATAGATTGAGAGAGGGGATCAAAACACATTTTGCATGAAGAAATCTTCCTACCAAAAATCAAAAGTTCATGGAAAAATAAGGAGGCGCAAGATCCAGTTTTGACTTGGTCAAACTAGATTCATAACTATATTAAAACTCCTTTTAAAAATTATCTTGGCTTAATCGCATTCAGAATGGATAAGAAGGAAGGTGCTCATGACATTTTGGTGTGGAGAATGTACATGCAAAAAATCATTTGGGCATGGAGAAATAAGTGGTATAAGAAAAAAATGTTAATAGTTTGACTTGGTCAAACATAATTCAAATCTCAATTTAGTTTGATTTGACCAATTAAATAGTTTGAACCTAATTTAATTAGGCTCCTATTAAACTTAATTAATCAAAAAATTAATAAATTCTAAATTTAAATTAAATCAAGATCAAGATTCTTTAGGATTAGGTCATCGAATAACATAATCGGGTGAAAATTAATTAAACCAAATTCAATTAGATTTGACCAAATCTTTTTATTCAATTAAATTGACCCAATTAGTAATCTAATTACTAACTAATTCTCTAAATATCAATTAATATTTATTTATTTATTTATTTATAACTTTTGTATAGGATAAATTGTTAATCATATTCATAATTTTGATAGCCATCATGATCAATCAAAAACTTCTATTATATGTGACCTCGTAGGTTCGAATTCTAATCTAGTAGCTCAAGAACGATTTCCTGAACTAATCGATATGACCATCTAGCAATGGTGCTCGATGTTCGGATAGGTTGAATGATGGCAAAACAACATTCAAGAACCCAAGCTATAGTTACCGTATAATTCATCCCTTTAATTTAATGCTCGGGATGACTTTAGAGTCGATTGCCAACTATTAATTAGTGCATCAGAATGTGTCTCAACCTACTAAATCTTGTGACTCATTATAGGATTCTCTAGGCTTAGATTTTGCTAAATTGAAATATTGTCAAGCATTTACTCTAGCAACTTGGAGTGGTCAATCCTTTCTTGACTAAACATCGACTTAACAAGTCTTGACACACCTAGAAACCTTTCATCACTAGATAGAATCCAAGTAGTTTAGTACTAAAGTACAGTGAATTGCTTGGCAAGTTACCATGATAGTCTCAGGTCGGAGGGAAACTTATATGCATACTCTTTTTATGAGATACTCTTGACAACAAAGTACTCAATAGTGGTCACTATTTAGTGAGATATACTCCTATATTTACTTGCATGCCATACTAGTATCTCCACACCCTTGGTTAAGAGGACAACCAACCTATATGGCACACAACAACCAATTCTTGATAGACATTGTTGTCCTAGGTAATAATATATCATTTGATCACGAATCGATTTAAGAACCACTTGATAAATCCTCCTTTATCGAATCAATATAATTATAAGGACTTTAATACATTAGAGTTCACGGGAAGATGGAAAATAGTGTTAAGCTTCCAAAAATATTATTTATTTTTTTTATAATTCATATACATTTATAAAATAGCTCAACATTTACAATCTAGACGATTGGCTTTAGGATACTTTTTCTAACAACTCCTACTTGGACTAAAGCCAATCAGTATAATATCATATACCCATCTTCCACTTGTGATCATCAAACTCTTTGATTCTAAGGACTTTAGTAAATTGGTCGGCCAGGTTCTCCTTTCCATCGATCTTTTGCAGGTCAATATCATCTCGTTCCATAATCTCTCAGATAAGGTGGTAGTGACATAGACGTGCTTGGTCCACTGATGTGCTTTTGGTTCCTTTGCTTGAGCAATGGCTTCGAGCTATCATAATGAGAATAACTAGACCATGAATGGAGGGTGCCACTCTAAGCTCAGTAATGAACTTTTGTAACCATACCTTCCTTTGCAGTATCAGATACCGTAATGTACTCCACCTCATATACAAAATCAGTTATAGTGTGCTACTTGGAACATTTTCAACAAACAACAACTTCGTTAAGAGTAAAATCATAACCAACATACTTTTGTTATCATCTCAATTTGATTGAAAACTTGAGTCAGTATAATCAACTAGTTTGAAGTCAGAATCTCCATAAACTAATCATTAGTCCTTAGTTTTTTTCAAATACTTAAGGATAGTTTTTACAACCTTCCAATAATTCTCACCTAGATCAGATTGGTATCTACTCACTACTCCTAGTGACTATACCACATCTGGCCACGTACATATTATGACATATATAACGAATCCCATTATCAAGGCATATGGAATCCTATTTATATGCTCTCTCTCGAGGAGTTATCAGATAATCCTTTTTAGAGAGTAATTTCATGGTTATCGAAAGATAGTCTTTCTTGGAACCTACCATGCTGAACCATTTTATCATAGTATCAATGTACATCAATTGGGATAGCCCTAGCAATCTTTTAGATCTATCTCTATAGATCTTCATCCCAAGATGTAGGTTGCTTCTCCCATGTCCTTCATGAAAAATTGGGATGATAGCCAAACCTTTACTCCTTGCATTATAAGAATGTCATTTATGATTTAGAGAATGTCATCTATATACAAAATAAGAAATATAATTACTAAACTATTAGCCTATTTGTATATGCAAGACTTTTCTTTATTGTTAATGAAGTCATACATTCTAATCACCTTATCAAAATGCATGTTCCAACTCCAAGATACTTGCTTCATTTCATAAATAGATCTTTGAAGCTTGCATACCTTTGATTCATCTGTAGATATAAATCCTTAAGGTTGTATCATATACACCTCCTCTTTTAACTTTTCATTTAGGAAAGTGGTTCTGACATCCATTTGCTAGATCTTAAAATCAAGATGCTTAGCTTTCGCAAGCATAATCTGAATGGACTTGAGTATTGCTATAGGTGAAAATATCTTATCATAGTCAATATCATAATATAGACGATAAACCTTAGCAACCAGATGGGCTTTATAGGTCTCCACCATCCCACCTACTCTCCTTTTCTTTTTAAAAATTCATTTACACCCTATGGGTTTAATCCATTTATGTGGGTTAATGAGTGTCCATACATTATTAATTTTCATGGACTCTTTCAAATTTCATGGCATCATGCTATTTTTAGAGTTGGAACTCTGCATCACATCCATGTAGGTGATCGGAACTCACTATTTTCATCATGTTTAACAGGATCATTATCCTAGACTAAGAAATTATAGTATCTATCTAGTTGACATGGTACTCTATCGGATCTCCTTATAGTTGCCTCTATAATAGGCTTCGAATTTGATTGAATTGGTTTAGTTGATTGTGTCAATTCTTCTACCTATCAAACTTCTTCAAGTTTAACTTTAGAGGCATTAGTTTCTTTCTCGAGGAACTCTCTTTTTAAAAAGTTTGGTGATAAGTGCATAAATATTAACCATAGTGCATTAAATAATAATTAATTTTACTTTATTTAATTAGAATTAATATTTTTATATAGTTTTTTAATGAAATAACCCTGTCAATGTGAAGAGCATGATTTTTAGAGTTCAACAGTGTGAATGGCACTCAATTTGGAGTTCAGACGGGCCTGAAATTTTAATTTGAAGTCGTTACGAAGAAGTTGCACGAATATTAGAGCAGCCGATCCATGGTGGACCGACTGCTGGGTTCACAGGGTGCCCGATTGATCCATATCCTCCATCATAGCCGGTCCATGGAACAGATCCATGGACCACAGGCCAAAACAAGCTTAGTTATCACCGGGGAAGCTGCTGGATCTTCTTTCCACACCGCCGGGAACCTCCTCGCCGGTCAGAGAAGACATTGGAAGCCAAAAAAACTCCCATTCACCTTTCATCTTCCTCATCACATCCACCCAAGTTGCCAGAAAATTTTAGCCATCGTGCACCGCTTGCATTGTTCGGTATATCATCCTCGAAGCCGAGAACTCACCGGAAAACCCTTAATCGGAGTCACTTTCGTCCAAGCTACCAGAAAATCCCAAGACCAAGCCATTCACCGTCTCCTCCGTCTCAGGCGTTATTCTTCTTCTCCAACTAGATTGCCGCCTCCACTCTGATTTACCATCACCAGTCTCAGCCATGGTTCCTCCTCCTTCAGACCAAGCCACCCATCCCCCGTTCACTACCATCTTCCCATAGGATTCATCACGGTCGTCTTCTTCCTCCCACCAGTTTGCATGACGCCTGTGTCTGTTTCCTCCATCCGAGCTCTCCATCAAAGTTTGGCCCTCTCCATGGTGATGTCGCCTCCCTGTTCACGAAGATGTTGCAGCACCACTGTTGGTCCAAAAACTTTTCGGAAGGTTTGGAATTTGGATGTCCGAAATTGTAGGAGGATCGAGGGATAACACCGAAGAAGTGCGAGTGGATACGGGATAACATCGCAGTGGTTGAATTAGTTATGGGAGTGATGCTTGGGAACCGAAAGAAATTGAGAGGAGAGTCAAACGATGATTTCCCACAGACTGGATGCATTCCTTTGGCCTTTAAACATGAGACCTATGTGGGGAATTGAAAAAATCTTTTTTCTGGGAGTTATTCCACCCTTCAGAAGCCCGTCACCTCTTTTCTCTTCCCCTTTCTCCTTCCCATCTTTTCTTTTCATAGAGAGTTTTAGTTATTTTATTTTTATTTTTATTTTAACTCCTAGCCCTGTTAATGTCTTAGAAGTTAAATATTTTATAATCAGATTTGATTAGGAATAGAAAATTAGTTTTCTTATTTTAAATTCTTTCCTTGCAATTTTTAATTTCAGCACTAAGATAGATTAAATTCTTGCAATTTATTTTATACTATTTAAATTCCTGTAATTAGGGTAGTTTTTATTTTTGCATTTAAATCCTGTAATTTATATTTCTATGAGTAGTATAATAAATTTTATATCATTTTATTTTATTTTATTTTATTTTTTAAAGTTTTATTTTAATCATGTCTGGCTAAGCGTATCCTCTAGGATTGGTGATGAAGCTAGACCATGATTAGAAGCCCTTCTTTGGATTTTATTTGGGCTTTAATTTTAAGAGTTTATCTTCTTTTTTTAAACTTCTTGCCAAGAGACTTGATGAGCTATAGTTGGGTGTTGCCCAGGTGGCTACCTAAGAGGGGGGTGAATTGAAAATTTAAAAATTAAGGCAAGATTATGTGTAATTAAAAATCCCTTGCAAGTGGTAGGTGTTGTGACAAGATAATAGATTGCACAAGCTAAGTAAGAGCAAGGAAGCACAATTCAAACACACAAAATTTATAGTGGTTCGGAGCAACCCAACTCCTATGTTCACTACCTAAGATACCACTTGGGATTTCCACTATATTCACACCCGAATATAGTAGGATTGTTTTAAAGGATCACAATCCAAAATCTCTACATTTTGGTTTTAACGGGATCACCAAAGAAAACCCAACACCCTTTGGTTTTAAACAGGCTCACCAAAGAAACCCAACTTGGTTTTCACAAGATCACCAAGAACCTATTTGGTTTTTCAATCGAGCTTACCAATAACCCAACAATTCAAAAATTGAATTGAAATAAATGCAACAAAAATGACAAACTCAATTTGTTGGATAGTTGCCGGTGTAGCTTGATGGAAGTCCACTTGAATGCACTTGAATAAGCTTTAATTAATTCAGTGGCTTGTTTCAAAAGTTGCTTCAAGCTTCAGAGATCTGAGTTGGTGAAGACTTGAAGGCTAACTTGAATGCTCTTGTGCTCTTTTACTATTGGTGGTTAGGATATTCAATGAAGTTCTCTAAACTTTTAAGAACTTTTTCAAAAGCTCTTACATTTTGGATGTTCAAATCCTTCAAATATAAGGTCTTCTATCACTCCAAGACAGTTCTAGCAATTGTAGACCATTGGGGAATGACTTGTGACCGTTGGAGCACTTTTTGGCATTCAAAAATAATTTTTGGAACTAGCCATTGAATACCTGAAAATGATGTTTGAGTCAGCTCGGATTCCTTTAAGTCGGCTCGGATCTTTCAAGTCGATAGGTCGAGTCACCAAATCTTCAGTGCAATCAGCTCTTTGTCTCAGGATGCAAAACTTCACTCTAGACGAGTCGGCTCTTGATAGCTCGGGTCAGCTCGGACTTCTTTCTTTGAAAAGCTTGAACATAAGGAGTCGGCTATTTTGATCATTGGTCAGCTCTTCTTCTCAGGTATTGAAATCATTACTTTGGAAGAGTCGGCTCGATGCAGTTTGGGTCTGCTTGCTTTCTCAGGTCTTCAAAATTAGGTCTAGCAGAGTCGGCTCTTTCTGGTTCGAGTTGGCTCGCCTAGCTATTCTCAGAAATCTTCAAAAACTGGACTCTAGAGGAGTCAGCTCGAACAAATTCCAATCGACTCGGATTCATTGGAGTCGGCTCGGTTACCTTCGAGTCAGCTCAGATTGCTACGTTCCAAAACCTTGCTACGTGCCAGTAGATGGAGTCGGCTCTTCATCATGCTAGGTCGGCTTGAGTATCTTCTTCAGGATTTTTATACTTGAACTCAAAGAAAAACTCTCACCAACTTTTTACATTTTCAAGCATACCAACTCAAAATAATTTTTATGGCACACACACACAAAAGTAATCCTTTTCACATGATTTTTTTTTAGCTTTTTCATTGGGTTCTTCTTTACAAAAATACATTACAATACAACTCAAACAAGAAACAATAGTGTAGGAGTTGAAGTTTGAACAAATTAAGCCATCCTACAAAAACTTGTAAAACACTTAAAGAGTTGCTAGAAATAAATATACATGCTCCAATGTTTGGTTATCATCAAAATCACTTAAGGGGTCAACAATCTCCCCCTTTTTGATGATGACAAAACATTGGGCATGAAAATGTAATATAAAACTTTACAATTACTTGTATGACTATATTTGCAAGAGCATATAAACAAGTAAAATGAATTGACTTCAATTAGTGCCAAATTATGGAATGAGAATTAGGGCAATGAGAGATAGTCTCTCCCTTAATAAGATACTCCATGTTTTGGCTCACTTTCTATGTATTTTCAGAGCTTAAAATGTTTCAAGGGAACATTAAGTATCGGAGCTATTAAAAGTCAAAACTTAAAAGATTATGTATCAAAAATATGTATCATTATGTATCAGAGCCTCTTAAATATGTATCATGATGTATCAAAGCTTAATTTGAGATTAGCTTTCAAGCTTTATGCATTAGAGCAAATCTTTGTGTATTAGAGCAAATATATGAATATATTTTACCCTTTTCATGCAATGATTTTACAACTTTCTCCCCCTTTTTGTCAATCAATCAAAATGGTAGAGTAGGAGTTAAGCTCAGATTTTGAAATAGAATGAGAAAGTATTTAACATTTGTTTGAGATAATTTTGCTTTCTCATATTGATCTTGAAATTCTAATTAAAAAATCAGAATTGAACATAAACATTCATTTGCATAGAGAAATAGAGCAATTTAAGAGACAAAAAGTGTACTTTTCATTTCATTTCAAAGAAGTTCAGTACAAAGTGAAGAGTAATACACTTAGTCACTTTCTAAGTCTACTCTAGGATATGAAGGTTGACCGGGAATCTGAATGCCAGGCGGCAGATAAGTAATTGGGTCAACAAATTATGGTATATTGTGGGTTCCTTGTGGCCTAAGGTGTGGAGCAAGTTGTCTTGGATGAGCAGATTGACTAGGAAAAGTGTAGAAGAAGAGGGAGGAGCACTTTGAGTAGCTTGGATTTCTTCAATCTTAGTCATCATTTTCCATAAGAAGCTGTTCATAGATTTCAGTTATGCTTCTATTTTCTTTGTGCTTCTAGAGGCAGCTAAATCTTCCATTGATTCTTTTATTTGTGCCACTTCCTTTTGCAATGTAAACGTTTCTATGGCTTAAACATTAGCAAATGCTTCTACTGAGCCTCTCAATCTTCCAAATTCACTTTTAATTATTCCAATGCCCTTGGTGTAGTTATCTTCCATTCTTTTACCTATTTCAACTGATCCTATTCTGATTCTCAAGTTGTCCATCTCAAATTCTATAAGCATCAAGTACTAATGTAACAGATTTTTCAATTTTCTCCGAACTTGAAGTAATCAGCTGTAAAATCAGTTGCATATCTGTGTCTGTTGTATGTACTTTGGTCTTTGAAGTTTCAAGAGATTCAATTTTGTTTTTTAGATAGTCTATCTGTCCTTCAAATTGATTGAGTCTCTCATCAACTAATTTGTGTAATTCTTTAAACATTCCATCCATAAAAGACTTTATAGTTTCAGTCATGTTATTCATTTGCTGTGTAATGAAGTCTTGTAACAACGAAGTGTCTACAACGGGAGCAATAGTAGTATGACTGTGAACAGGAACATCAGTAGACTGAGTAAAAATGGGAGTACTATAAGGCATATCAGGCATATCTGGTACTGAAACATCTGGGAAAGAAGTGTCAAAGTCTATTTGGACTGAAGATCCCATCTATGGCTATGGTTCTGGAATATGCATTGTAGTGTCTTCACCATCCTCTAACTCTGTTTGCTCTTGAATCTCTTCAGTTTCTTCAACTATGGGAGCATCAGTCTTCTTTTTCCATGTGCCATCTGACAACAAATATCCCATCATTTGAAAAGTTTTTACAGTATAGGTATCTGTATGTAGAAGTGTCTTGCTGTCCTCTCCTGTCAAGTCTATGTTTGTATTTTGAAAGAATAAAGTGAGGACCATTCCATACGGCAGGCAAGCCTTGACTTTTCTTACTGCCTCCTTCATCTGGCTGATCATGATAGCTGGTAAATTAATCTTATCACCATTAATTAGAAGCTCCATGAAGCACATATCCCTTTCACTAAACCAATCAAAATGTCCAGTTCTAGACAAAAAGATCCTACTGATAAAATTATGTAGAACTCTCATTTCAATGGATAACATGCTGGCCTTGAGAATCCCTATCTCATCAACTTCAGTTCTTTCTAAAACAGTTTGCAGTGCTCTAGTTCTGTCTTTCAGTACTAAGTACTCAGTCCCCTCAAATGGCATTTCCAAGACATTTCCAAGGATTTCTTGAGAGATAATAATTCTTCTCCCTTTCACTAATGAGTCAATAAAATTTTCACCAAATCTTAAATTTTCATAGAAACTTCTAACCAGATTGGGGTAAGTTTTGATATCCAATGAACATAAGTTTCTCCAACCTTGATCTCAATAAAATCACTGATAACAAAACCAATTTCTTTTAGGTACTCAAATAAAATCCGTCTGCTGGTGGTGATTAGTGTCATACCTAAAGACATATGATGGCTAGGAGAAATTGGACTTGGTTCTTCCTCAGACTATGGTGGATTTCGAGAAGCTCTGTCTTCTCGAAATTTTGTCCTCCTCTCTTGCGGAGTAGCTTCACTACCTCATTTTGATTTCTTTCTAACTGCCCTCCTTGGTGCCATTGAGTGAAGATATTCAAATTTTGAAGCTATTTTTGGAAGTTGGAAGTATTTGGAAGGTTTCTTAGTGGGAAAGAGAGTAGGGTTTAGGAATAAAAATGAGAAAGAAAAACCCTACATCTCGAACTAAAAAGAGACGGCTCGACATCTGAGCCGACTCGATCAATAGGTCATCTGCTCGAGTCGGCTCAAGCAGAGGGAGCACAAGATAAGTTTTTGGATTTCAATCAAAGCTCATTTATCATACAAATTGGGATTTGGAGGTCTCCTAGATAATTTGTCCTCAAGATTATGAGAGTATTTCTAGAGTGGGTCATATAATCCTAGTTCATTTCTAATCATTACAAATCTATCAAAACTCAAAGGTTTTGTAAAAATATCAGCAAGTTGGTTTTCAGTTGGAACGAATTCAAGTACAATATCATTATTCAAAATATGATCTCTTATAAAATGGTGCCTAATTTCATTGTGTTTGGTTCGTGAATGTTGAACAGGATTTTTTGTCAAATTAATGGCACTTATGTTATCATATTTGATTGGAGTTTTAGATTGTGTAACACCAAAATCTTCTAGCTGTTGTTTAATCCATAACACTTGAGGACAACAACTACCAGCAGCAACGTACTCTGTCTCAGTAGTGGACAATGCTACGGAGTTTTGATTCTTACAGTGCCTTGAAATTAAATTCAACCGTAGAAATTGACATGTATCACTAGTACTCTTTCTATCAATTTTGCAACCTGCATAGTCAGCATTAGAGAGACCAATTAAATTCAAAGATGATTCTTTAAAATATCAAAGACCTAAATTGCTTGTACCTTTCAAATATTTAATAATTTGTTTAACATCAAGCATATGTGTTTCTTTAGGATTACATTGAAATCTAGCACATACACATACACTGTACAAGATATCAGGTCTACTGGCTATCAAATATAATAGGGATCTGATCATACCTCTATAAAGCTTTTGCTCAACAATGGATCCATTTTCATTTTTATCTAGCCTGCAAGTAGGGCTCATGGGTGTGTTAGCCTCTTTGCTTGTTTCCATGCCAAATTTCTTGATTATCTCTTTGATGTACTTGGCTTGGCTTATAAAGATTCCTTCCTTCATTTGTTTGACTTGTAATTCGAGGAAGTAGTTGAGCTCACCCATAAGGCTCATTTCAAACTTGCCCTGCATCAACTCAGCAAAATATCCATAAAGATTTTCATCAGTTGCACCAAATATAATATCATCAACATAGATTTGTACAACTAACACATCATTACCTTTGTTTTTAATAAAAAGAGTTTTATCAACATTTCCTCTTTTGAAATCATTTTCAAGTAAAAATTTGCTCAATCTATCATACCGGAGTCAAAAGTGCTGGGACAGCACAAGGACTCAAACTTTCCTTAATGAATACCTTTTTAATCATATCCCCTACTTGTCTTTGTAGCACCTGGTATTCTATAAGGTTCATCCTATAGTGGGGAAGGTTTGGTAAGGTGGGTCCCGGTACCAAATCAATTGCATGCTGAATATCTCTTAATGGAGATAACTGATATGGTAAATCTTCAGGGAAAACATCCTTGAATTCTTCTAATAAGTCTAGGACCTCCTTAGGATGTTCTAATTTGGGTTGATCCTGAGCTTCCTTGGTAACCAGAACCCAAACTGGTGACCCTCCAACTATTTCTTGTTCTAACTCCTTTGCATAGATCAAGTTCATATTAGGCTCTTTTTCCTTTAAGTGACTTGACCCTCTCTTAACATGGTCCTTGGGTGGAGCCGCATTAATCACTATCTTCTTTCCTAGATGGTGAAAAGCATACAAGTTCGATCGTCCAAACAAGGTGGCATCGTGATCAAACAACCAAGGTCTACCTAAGATGATACTATTGACTCCTATTGGGAAGACATCGCACCAAACTTCTTCTTGGTAGGATTGTATCTGAATTATAACCATTCATCAAAACCTGATGGGAATACTAGTTGCATTAATCCAGGATACCTTATAGGGGTTTGGATGTGAGACAGTTGGTAAGTTTAAGCTTTTAACAACATTAGTAGAAATTGCATTGACACAACTCCCATAATCAATAATGACTTTACATACCTTATCCCCTATTCTAATGAAGGTCTGTAGGATGTTGTTCCTACGCCAATCCTCATTTTTTTTAGCTTGAGTCAGGATACATCTAACCACTCCTAGTTGATCCATACCAATGATTTCTTCCTCCTCCACGTACTCATCTATTAGTTCAATTCTAGCCTCATAAACCTCTTCATCACAAGACTCCTTAGTTTCAGGTTCCTCCAATTCAGGTTCCTCCAATTCAGGTCCCCCTATGTGTAGGGTTCGTGATGGACATTGAGCGGCAAAATGACCAGTCTGGTTACACCTAAAACATAGTGTGGTCTAGTTCCTATCCTTCTGAACCATAGGTGCTTTCCCTTTGTCATCCTTATGAATAGGCTGGGGATTGGGTCTAGATCGATTGGTAGGAACTTGGTTCTGATATGCCCTATTTTGAGAAGCACTAAACCTAGTCAAGTCAGGTCGATAGGTAACAGGTTTCCTCTGAAACCTTTTAGAATCGAGAGCAATCTGGTAAGCGTGTTCTAAATCATGTACCTCTCTTAGAAACAGTTCCCTACTTATGTTATCATTCAGGCCTGCTCTGAACCTAGATATAGTAACTGATTCAGACTCAGACACACCACACCGCAAAGCATATTCATCAAAAAGAGTGATGTATTCGGACACAGTTTGATTTCCTTGGGTTAGCCTCTACCATTGATCTAATAACGTCTGTTTATAAGACAAAGGTAGGTATTTGGCCCTTAATCTGTATTTCATCTCCTGCCATGTATCTATAGGTTGGTTTTCCCTCTGTCGCTCTAGTATCTCCATAGTATCCCAATATAGTCGTGCCTGTCGGACTAATCTAAACTTAACGAATTTGACCTTACGCTCTTCCGACATAGGACACCATTCGAAATACTGATCCATGTCACTTTCCCAATCAGAGTAAATTTTAGGATCTAGGGTACCGTTAAATGTAGGTGCATCAAATCTAATACTCCTGAGAGCTCGCTCTTCCTGATCATCTATATCATATTGTGGCCTCCTAGGAATAGGGTCAGGGGTAACCCCTCTGTACTGGACTCGATGCCTGGGAATTTGGTCAGGTCTGACCTCTCTATGTTGGGCTCGATACCTAGGGATTGGTTCAGGAGTAACTTCTCTATGCTGGGCTCGATGCTTAGGAATTGGGTCAGGAGTCAATTCTGGATGCTGGGATCCTAGGTCATGTCGAGGGGTAGCTCCAACGGGTGTAGGATGAAGTTGAAACACATGGGATTCCTCCAACGAACATATTCTTTAATTCATTTGATCAAACCTATGATCGACTCTAGTGCTAAGCTGCCTAAGCTGCTTAGTCATAGATCTCATGAGATTTTCAAGGTTTGAATCCATCGATGTACTAGGTTGGTCTTGGGGAACTTGATATGGTGTTCCAGTCCTAGTAGTCATGCAAACAACTCGATGCACTCAAACAAACCTAACCAACTATAGCTAGCTAGACTTAGAGCTCAAACCAAATGTTAGGTCAAAATGACACTCTTGGTTGTAGTAACTTGGCACCTGGCCAGATAAGTGTAAGGTTGGTGGAGGTCCCTCTTTACTTGCCTTAGACACCATTTTGAAATTGGCAAGGTAAGTGAACCAACCCACCTTCCTTTGGGTTCTTGTCCCTGAACTACTTGCCTAGACACCAGACACACAAGCACACACAAACAAGTTATCTAAATTGGCTTGACACTTGGATCGACTCGACCTTGTGGATGTCCCTAGCTCTCTAGTGTAATAGCAATTAAGTTTCTACTCGATTTTAATTCAAAGCTTGGGTTCGAATGCAATGTTGGTTGTTTTGGGCTAGGGAAAGGTTATCAGCTCCTTCCCCCATCTGACATGTTCGAATTGCCCTTAAAATCTCTTAATGTATGAATGTAATAGACAAACATACAAACTAATAAAAACCCAAACCATAGCGAATCAAAATCATGTTTGCTGAAGTTTTCACAGAATATGTTCTCAAACCAAAAATAGAAGATCAAAAACTTCACATAACTCAGTAAATCATGAAAAAACGCAGTAAAATATCTTCAAATGTGATGCATTCAACAAAATAAATCTCACAATTTTTGGACTTACCTATAAACAGAAACAATTAAAACATCAGATTATATATGAGTAGATGCATAACAGAAACTAGATGCAATGATGATGACCTAATCTAAGCATGCTCTGATACCATATTTGATGCAGGATGAGATGGTGATGAGTGATGTGCCATGCTTATCTTGATTGATATAAATATATATATTGTATTTTAAAAGCAATAACTGATATCCTAATAGCAAAAATAAACAGGAAGATCTAAAGAAAATAAAGTGACAACTAGTTATCAAAATTACCTACCCTCATGCAGATCTTTCAAATAACTATAAGGGAGGATCATGGTGATTGAGAAACCACCGTAGATTTGGTTACCTACTTTCGAGTTTCAGATCTAGATGAAGGGAAGGGGTTTAGATTTACCAATATGCTTTAAAATTCCCTCGGTTGAGGATCTAGATCACAACACTCTAGAGTTGACGAACCCGACTCCAAAACCGACCGATCCGGCGATTGGACTCCAATCACACCGGTTCCAAAGCAAGGACTCTGATCTTCAAAGTTGGATCTCGAAAGGATTCCCGGGGTCTTCTTCTTCGACTTGCTTCAGGAATCTCTTCAAAGGATTGGATGTAGACCTTAAAGAGTCTTCAAATGGCAAATTTGATAAAAGAATCAGAACTGATAAGTATAGAGCATCACACCCTACGAAACTTGGATGTCGCACCCAAGTTATTCTAGGCATCTTGCCTAGCACCTTCAAGTAAACTAGCTATGGAGGAATTGAAAACTTGGACGTCGCACCCAAGTTGTTCTAGGCGTCTCACCTAGCACCTTCAAGCAAACTAGCTATGGAGGAATTGGAGAAAATGCAACAGCACTTTATCTTTTCATTATTCAAAATATCACTGCTTACAAAGAAGGGTTTTAGGCTCTATTTATAGCCTCATTACAAGTAGAAAGATGAGTTCAAATTCAAAATAAAAGAAGAGGGAATTACAATTAAGGTTTTGGAATAGGTGCCAATGCTTCATAAAGATAGTTATCTTGACTTGATCTTCCACCCTTTGATCTTCTCCCTTTTCTTTCCTTGGCCGATTAAAGTGAAATTTGTTATATTTAAATGGGAGTGGAGCCCACCTAAAACACTTCCAGGAGAGAATTCGTTGGGAAGGAAAGAGAATTTGTTAAAGGTAGAAAAGCTTTAACCAACTCTCTTAAATGCCTTCAAAGCTTGTGCCATTTAATTCTTCATTTAAGACTCCTTGATTGCTACCTTCAAAAACTTTCTTCAAGAAACTCCCTCCACCTTTAAAGCTCTATAATTACTGCCTTCATAAAGCTCCTTCAAGAAACTCCCTCCACCTTTAAAGCTCTTTATTTGGTGAGAGAATACGTGAAAAGTTTTCTTGGAAGAAAGAATAGGCGTGGAGCTTCCTTTCTTCAAGTAGCCAAATAAATATGGATGTGGTCCCCTCTTAACTCCTTTCATATTATGTAAACTTAGTCAACTCAATACAAAAATAACTTAGGTCCCATTAAAATCCAAAATGGACCCAAAGACTAATTACTAGACCCAAACAACAATTTAGACCCAATTGAGATCTAATTGAACCAATTACAACTTAATAATAGAGATAAGATGACATGGATGCTTCTTTCTGGCTCTGGTGTCCCCACCAACCATTCTATTAGGAAATCAACATGACACTCTAGAATGGCTCACTTAGCAAGTTCATGATTTAACTACTGCTATCCACGTGATGCAACATGTCTACGGCATCGGTAGTCACACTATAGCCAGAAGTAGATCAAGCCATGCTGTTGCAAACTCTTGCACTCCTAAGAATAGCATGCTTGGAGCCATGATGACTCCCGCTCCTGTAAGACATTGAGTGGGAAGAATCTGTTCCTCTTATGGCACCAAAGAATCCCAAGATGCCAAGGAGGTGCTCCCCTTCACCCAGATCAGATGAAGGGCCTACTCCGGCCCATTCATGCCCAAGACCTTTTGAAGCACACCCACCTAGGAATGTTGAAGTAAATTGCAAACTTTAAGAGATATACCGATGCATTGAAGCCTCACGAGGCTTAGCACCCCCAGATACGAAGATCTTGGTTTTGCCACCAAACCACCTTTGAAGCCCCCATTGTTGGAGGATGTTTCCAGGTGCGTGGACAACCTTCTACTAGCAACCAACCTCAAAATCTTATATTGGAAGTGATAGCAATAGGGGATTGAAGCAATTAGCCTGGCAAGGATTCAGCTTTCTTGTGCAAAAATCTCCTAACTTATACAGAGTGCCTCGAACATGCTAGATATGATATGGATGTGAAACCACTACTCTTGGGACCTCCAATAGTGAGGATTCAACCCTCCAAAGCTCCTAGTCAAACTCCAAAAGGGTAGAGAGGGATGACTCCAAAGAGGCTAGGTGCTTGGTTTCCTACTTGGACTAGGAGTCCTTAGGTGCTAAGGAATTCTCTCCTTCCTAGGGTATGGTGGCTTGGATGCTGATGTTCCCTTGATAGAGAGTGATAAACCAAAGGGAAAGAGAGAAAGGAAGAATATAGATATCAGGGAGAAAAAGTTATTTCATTATGATGGCTCCAATCAGCTCCATATACAAAGTATATATATATTAGGTCACCATGACCTAACCCTAAAACTCCCATAAGCCAACTTAATGCATAATTGAGTTTCCCAAGTCCAAGTACACCCTTGACTCGGCCCAATCACACATACCTAGGACTCAAAACCAGCTCAATATAAGTTAGCCCCTTGAGGCCCAAGTCCTCTAAACCTCAAGACCCGAAAGGCTAATAGCTTTTCATTCCCAAGTCCTCTGAACCTTAAGACCCGAAAGGCTAATAGCCTTTCATCCTAGGACCCAAACTAGCCCTAGAAATTTCATGATAGTATCATGATCATTGGACCTTGGCCTTAGCCTTGGTCCCCTGAGCCTTGGAAGCACCACATGAGACCCAACACACATCTTGCAAGAGCCACTGCCAAGATATTTCAAGATGCTATAGCTAGAGATATATGATGGGTCTACCAATCCGATGGACTATTTATAGGGCTTCAAGATGATGATGCTCCTATATGGAGCCATTGATGTGGTGTTATGCCACGCTTTCACTTCAACTCTCAAGAAATTAGCTCAATATTTGTACTCCAGCCTAAAATGAGGTTCTATCCATTATTTTGATTAGTAAAGTTGGTCTTTTGCTTATTTTGCTAGTAGTAGGAAGCCACAATGGAGTTCTGATGCAGAACAAAAGAGGATGATGCGATGCGGAAATAAATTAAGATTATTATTATTATTATTTTTATATATTTTCAGAAATTGGCTTTGACTCAAAGGAAAGCTAAACTAAATTGAAAGAAACTAGGTAATAATTGAAAGCACAATTTAAAAGAAACTAGGTTATCAGAGTGGTTCAGAAGTAACAGATCGCTGGGGGTTGAGAAACTCCCAGACCTAGGATTTCGCTCTGAACTTTCAACAGGACAGAAATAAAGAGAAGAGATGGGTTACCGACCAGACAGTGATCTTCACAGAGTTTGGTGGAAGAACTCTCTCGAGCAGATTGTTGGATCCTCGGATTCGGATATCTTCGTAATGGATCCTCCAATACTGGCCCTGTGGCTGAGTCGGCTTCTCCTGAACTCAAGATATGGGAAAGAAGAAGAACAAGTGATGGAATCAGATACTCAAGGAAGGATTTACCAGATTGAAGAACTTGAAAGCTGATGTTGCTGAAATCCAGATTCTCCTGGAAGCTGATCTGACTTCCTCTAGAAATTGCTCTAGATCTGAAGTATCCGGACTGGACCCGGATGCTGATGGTCGGCCTTGACTTGAAGAGAGTGGCCGTGAGAGGTGGGATAGGCTAGGGTTTGGTGGAAAGAAGAGGATGATGGGCGGCTAGGGTTTGGGAGTGAAGTGGCTAACCTAGGGTTTGGGGTTGGAGATCTCACACCTCCTCAAAGTTCCTGGGGAACCCGGATTTACTCCCTCACGGAGCTCAACACCTGGATGCAAGTATGGAAGAGAGAAACAGAGTTTGCTCACACATAAATTGGATTCATTCATCATTGTTTAAAACTTACAAGAGGGATTTATTTTATAGGCCTTTACAAGAGGTCAGGATTTTACATCTTCCCATATGGGACTAATAGGATGGATCTTCAAATTAGGCTTGTAGAATCAAATCCTTCTCATATGGCCAGCCAAGAGCTTCCATAAGTGTTGATTGGCGGCTCCAAATGGTAAGTAGGTGGCGCCTCCTAGCCTTGCTCTTCAAGAAAAATTTTTTTCCTTCCATGCTTGGTTTTATTTGGAAGTATTTGGGCGCCTCCTAGTTTTGCTCCCCAAGTTTTGGCTTCTTCCTTTCATGGCTCAACTCTTTTGGACACCTCCTTTTCTTTCTCCCCAAGTCATGGCTCTTCCCAACTTTGCTTTGGTCTTTTTAGGCATGGATTGGGCACCCCCTTGAAGTGCTCCCCAAGAAATGCCTCTTTCCTCCTTTAGCTTGGCCTTTTAAGGTATATATGGGGCGCCTCCTTGATTTTGGCTTCAAGAAAAATTCTTGCTCCCTTGGGTGTGGGGACCAAGACACTGGGATGGAGATGTGGTGCCCCCTGGACTCTGGCGTGTGGCTGGGAGTGTGGCGCCCACTTACTTGAGCCTGGGAGAAAAATGTGGCACCCTGGACCTTGACTTGAAAAAGGTGGCACCAACTTGGAGAAGACCTAGGCCACTGCTAGGACTTGTACTGAGTCAACATGACTCAACAAAATTTAAATTACAGACTCAAGACTAAAATTGAGTTGACCAAGTCAACCCTTATTACAAAAACAGAAAATCCTAATTCTTCGGGCAAGGTCAATCAGAGATCCTGATGGAGCCCCGAAGTCTTCTTCTGAATCTGGTGCCCGCACCAAGTTCTAACTCTCTAATCTACATTAAGTAGGAGGAAGAATCCTTTAGGGTCATATGTAAGCCTATTGAATGAAGCGGCCATGAAGGTATACAACCTTGATCATTAGGTTGCCATGATCATCATGAAGTGTAGTCTCCAGCAATATCCTTTTCTTTTCTCCTTAGAAAGGAAACCATTAGTAGATTTTTTTGAGATGCTCTCTAGAGCAGAAAAGTATGCACATGCAAAGAAAGCATACGGTGCTATGTTCCTCCAACTATTCTATCTACCCTAGCTCTTGCTCCACCTTCTACTTTTTCATTTGCCTTAATACCTAAGGAGCAACCCTCAGCTTCAAGATTTTACTTGAAAAGTGGGATTGAGAAAAAAGGTCGAGGAGTCAGTCGCCTCCATGACATCAAAGAACACCTCCCTAGATTTGGCATCTTCAAAGCCCTAATTAAGCAGGTGTTTTGCCACTATGAAAGTTCAGTCAGTATACCCCTTTAAATACCCCACATGATCACATTTTGATGTAGATCTAAGGGTAGCTATCTGAAGCTAGAAAGATGCAAGCAAAGCTTGAAAGAAGGAACCAGAACAAATTTTACTTTTATTATCGGGATCATGGCCATAATACTAAAGAGGGCATACAAATTCAAGATGAGATCGAGAAGCTCATTCATCATGGCAAACTGAACATATTCCTTCATAATCAAGGGGAAAAACATGATGCCCGGTCCCGTGCCTGCCAGAGCTATCGTCCAAAGTGGAGGAACCTACTGATCGACCCATCAAACACAATGTCAACACTATTATAGAGGGACCAGAGAATGAAGCCAAAGCTAGCAGCCAGGAGTAGGGTCTCGATGAAACCATAACCTTCACTTGGATAGATACAAGAGGAGTCTAATATCTCCACCATGATCTTGTGGTCATAACACCAAATATTGATGACTATAATGTCCACCATGTACTTGTTGATAATGGAACTTCAGTAGATGTTTTGTTTTATGATGCCTTCTTAAAAATGAACATTTCTCTCGAACAGCTAAAAGAATTGGATGCATCGATAAAGGGATTCTTGAGAGAATTGGTCCCTTTTGAAAGCACCATCACTTTGCCGGTGATAATAGGAAGTGTCCCCTGGCGATCCAGAGTGTGCCTTACTTTCACAGTCATAAAGACTCCCTCGACTTATAATGTTATATTTAGCCAACCAAGGTTGAACACTCTATAGGCAATAGTTTCGACCTATTACTTGCTAATGAGATTTCTTACATTACGAGAGATAGGAGAAGTGCATGGAAACCAAGCTCTGGTGAGATATTGGCACCTGGTGGTTCATCAGATCAGACAAATCAAACCCCTAAATGGCCTCCCAGTTGAAGGATTAGATGCTAGAGACAATTTGACCAAAGAGAGAGGGAAGCCTATGAAGATCTCATAGCCATTTCCTTGCATGATGGGGACTCTTAGCATGTTATTCAAATTAGCTCGAGAATAGATGAAGATACGAAGGAACGATTAATAGCCTTCTTACAAAAGAAAATTGACATCTTTGCCTGGACTCCTACAGATATGCCAGAAATTGATCCCGAATTAATGATGCACCATTTAAAGGTGGACTCGAATCATCACCCCATTATAATTACATTATATACATATATAAAAGTATTAATTTAATAATTAAATTATCTCTATTTATTTAAAATTGATGCTTTTATGCATCTTTTATAGGAGAGGAGAGCACCAACACAAAGAACTCGATTTATGGATTCAAATGAAAAAAGTATGAAGTGAATTAGACTTGAAATAAGTCCAGAATCAATTTTTAAAGATTTAAAATGGAGAAGCACTAATTTTAAAGTAGCTAATCCACCATGGACCAGCCGCTTGGTCCATAGAATGCTCGATGGTCCACCAGAAGCCATTTTTGTAGGTCCATGGCAAAGAACCATGGACCATGGTGCGGTTCTAGCCATCTCTTTGCTGGATCTTTTCATCTTTAGCACCGTCCTTCCATAGAGCTCATCATCGGTCACCTTTTCCATCTCATCATGACACCATGAAGCAACGAAGCCCATGGCCATTAGGGGGGCTCCTGAGCGAAAAATCTTGCTGACCAAAATGAAGACAACACTGGCTCTAGTGATATCACCACTGATGGTGGCGATGGTCATGCATTGGTGATGTCGATGGGGCCCCTTAGATGAGCAATCAAGAGGAACAACAATTATGAAATAGGGGTTCATTGTGGTTTGATAATTATATTATATACATACATAAAAGTATTAATTTAATAATTAAACTATATTTATTTATATTAAATTAATATTTTTATATATTATTTATAGGAGAAAAGACCATCATTACAAAGAGCTCATTTTTTGAAGTCCAACGGTGCAAATGGAACTCAAATCGAAGTTCAATTGGACCCGAAATTAAATTTTGAAGGAATTGCACATATTTTAAAGTAGCCTGTCTACCATGGACCGACTGCTAGGTCTACAGCACGTGAATTGGTCCACCGATAGCCATTGCTATCGGTTCACAAGCCCAACCATGGACCATTGACCTTCCTAAGCCTTCTCATCATCGAAGAAGTCACTAGACACCTTCCTCTCACTGTCGAGGGCCATCCCTCGCCGGAAAGATCACCAGGAAGCTACTTTTGAAGCCAGCCACCGTCCTTCCTCTTCCTCCCCGTCATCTGCTCAATCTACCATTGCCGCCACCAGGCATCTCCCTTTTCACTTCCTCATTTTGCCCATCATCACCACCCATGGTCAGAGAGGAAGCCAGAAAAGTCATTGCCAACCGTGCCCATGTTCTCCATCGTCGATTCTCCTCTTACTCAGGCATCGTCGTCCATCTTCTCAGCAAGTCATCCCCTCTCCATCACCACCATCCAAGTGCCACTGCCCACACCTATCGACCTGCCACTATCATGCCCCTCTAGGCCCAAGCCATACTGTCGGTCGTTGCTCTTCTCATCTCCCTCCACACTTCCTCAGTCCACCAAGCCACCAACCTTCTTCTCCCTGCCACCGTGCCAACTGTCAACATCACCAGCTCGTCGCTGCTTGCCACCATCATCCACCCATCACTAGCCAGGAGCATCCTCATGGACCGGAGAAGCCACCCTATTTCTTATTCCCTATTCCCCATCTAATGTTCCCTCCCACCATCCAATCAACCTGTCATCGGTCGCCATCTCCGTCAATCCCTCTTCCCCGCTATCCACCATAATTGGGAGAGGAGAATCCGAGTCCCAGAAGGAGTCCTAGGATTCAGGGATTTGGAGACCCGGCAAAGTCCCTCCTGGACTCTATGTCGAAGAAGGAAGTTAGCATCGATCACCTCATTAGGCCACACATTGGTCGGTCGAGAAGTCCCTATGCGATATATGTTCGATTTGGAACTCGATTGAGTCCAATTTGATCGAGACAAAGCCCTCGACAAGCTCTATTTAAAGGACTCCTAGGTTATAATAGAAAGCATCTCAGATAGAGGAGTACGGTATAGGGTAGAAGGCTTAGCTTTGGGTTATGGGTTAGCCTCTAAGAGTGAGGCTTCTTAGAAGAGAAGCTATGCCATCTACACCATCTCTTCACATATGTCGATCTCCAGATCAAGATCCAAGGAGGAAGAAGAAGAGGAAGCCTAGTTCATTCCATGGAGTAAGATGGAAGAAAGGAATGTGATAATAACCAACTTCCCGACGAGGCTATGCCAATCGACTTCAGACATTTTGTTCCTGCTTTCTTAGATATTTAATTATTATTTTTAATGCTTTGCAGATTCTTATTATAATTAATATAAAATTTATTTTCATTTAAATTCCTATCTTTTGCTTTCCTATAAGTAGATGCTAAGATTTGACTAACAGATCGAACGTACCAGGTTTTGATTTTCTTTCATGCTTTTATTTTTTTCCGACTTCAAATTACTTTTTTATTTTATAAAAATCAAAGATTTCAAACTATCCCAAGAACAGCCTTCTCCATGGATTCGACTTGACTTGCTGCTATCTACCTATTTTTGATTTATTAGAAGTCGGTTAAATTAAACTAATAGCCACAATGTCTTAATGACAACATCACAATCTATCAAGTTTTTGGCACCGTTGCCATGAAAGGCATGAATGCTAACATTTTTGATTTCTTTGATTTCTTGAAAATTCAAGTGTACTATTTTTTTCGTATTTCTTGTGCAAAAAAAAATCAAAAAAAAAGAGAAAAAGGGAAACAAAGAGGAGAAGGAAATTTTTATGATTTTGGTGAGATCAACCCTAACCCCATATTTATTCCTTTATTTATTTACTTTCTTTTAATTAGTTTCCTCCTTTTCAACATGACAAAAAAATATACTTTTTTATTTGATTTTAGTTAGTTTGTTCCTTTTCAAACTAACCTAAATTTTTTTTCCTTTTAAATTCCATTCTATTTAAATAAACCTAAAAAAAATTAAAAAAATAATAAACCTTTAAATAACTGCCTTAAATATTAGATTTGATTTTCTGCTTTAGTTTAGAATATCTTGTTACCTTATTTGTTTAACCTAATTTAGTTTTCTTCCTCTCATATCTAACTAACAAAAAATTAAAACCCACCTTCTATTCTTTTTGCTTAAAATAGAATAACCTAAAAAGAAAACACAAACACCTCATAACACAACTAAAATAGAGTAACTAACTAAACCTTAAAAGACTATTACCTATTTGGGACATCTTTCTTGTTTGCATAGCATATTTTGATAAAATATCTTTAAGGTATTATCCCATAAACAACATAAGGTGGGGAGTTGATAACTCTTCCATGGCTCACAAACCATCACCCTACATCCTGCATTGACCTAAGCCTATTAATTAAAATCAATTAGATGCTGCCCCTAAGGAACTCAAGCTTAATAGGACAAGGCATCCAAAAGAGTTGGACTGAGCCAGGATTGGTTGATTAACTATTGTCTAGGAAAGAGGTTCAAGGATGATGTTGCCCTGAAGAAATATAGTTTTTAATTAGTTCCATTGACTGACATGGCCAATTTTAATTGGTGTTTAAGAAAAGCAATGGGGGGACCCCCATCAATCTTACCCTTACCTGGTCAGTTGATTAGTCAGTTTCTAACTTAGAGGGCTGCAAGGTTGCCTTGGTAGTTAGGAGCTGTCTAGAATTAAGGAACCCTAGGATAGAGAGTCCATGTATGTTAACTTGTTTGTAAATAACACCAAACCCTAACTAATTCTTCTTCTCTCTCTTAGCTCTAAAACTCCTTAGGCCCTTTTCTTTAGAACACTTTTCCTTCTTCATCTCACCACTCCTCTTAAAAGAATAATAATAGTAATCATAATGACAAATAAAAATATGAATAAATAAGGATTGCTCTAATCCAAAACTTTGATTGCATATCCAAATAATCAGAACAATTTGATAGACTGAATTAGTGCTAAGAGAATGAACCCTTATAGTAGAGTACCCTTTCTCCTAACACACCAAATTTATTTGAGGCCCACCCACTTTGATAGTGAGTGCCCCACCGGGTACCAATCTTTTGAGTTTAGGTATAATCGTGTTTATCAGGATCTAACCCAAATGACCTACAACTCAAGAGATAATCCATACTATAATGCCTATAATTTAGGTTTGGGGGCTTAACTAGATTTTTCATGGCAACTGCATCTAGTGGTTACCTTGGCTACCCAAGGATCTATGTTTATAGATAAACCCTATTATGATCAGCCCTATCTCCATTATCAACCATCTTCAATTAATTATGGCTCATCATTTGAAGAGAAGGTTTAGTAAGCACCATACCCACCTCTCCTACATACCAACCTAGATGTTGATAGGATTGTCTAATTTTAACAAATGATTATAGTCCAACAGCAATCTATTAATAGGATAATGGATCAAACTGATCAATAATTGATTGAGCTCAATAGAGAGGAGGGAGGTGAACTGCCTAGTCAACTCAATAGTAACCTAGAGGGATCATCCCTAGTTCAAAACTTTAATGACCCTCTAGCTTTTCCTGAACAATCAACTCTAACTTTCGATAATGAACTGGTCTTAGAATAACTCTACACAACCATAAGGACCAATATAGTTAATTTGGCCAAGACAAAAAAATATATGAAAACATTAAACTTGTGGGATGAACCAATTTCATCATTATCCCACTCACCTACGGCCCCATTCCATAGTGCCCTAGAATCATCTATGCCATTTAATGGGATGGGAGAACAAATTGATGCAATGATAGAATTGGTCGAGACTTTCCAAGACCCACAAATGCATGACTCAATAGAGGAAGCCACCCCCATAATTCTTTCCTAGGATTTGTTAGATCCCTATTTTGCTTAATTAAGGGTAGATAATTTTAATGTAGATGGGTATAGTACTGAAGTGAAAAACCCAATACAAATACCTTACTTTGAAACCAACCCATTTTTGATTGATGAACAATAAGAGCCATTACCTAGCCCACCAATAGCCCCCTTGTTAGAATCACCACCTGAACTAGAACTGAATCACTTCTTGATGCACCCGTTAAAACTCTTCCAGTGAACCTTACCCAGGAAGCCCAACTTAGTGGTATTCTAGAAGTACATAAAAATGCTATCCGGTGGGATATTACTTAAATGAAGGATCAAGATCTTAAAAATTTTTTAGTTGATTTCTCCATATTCGGCACCAATTTTGAGAACCGCCTCCAAAATCTTTCCATGATATTAAAATAATGTATGGAGATAGGTCTAATATTAATCTAAAAAAGGTATCCAAATTTAAAATGGAAAGGGACATTGACTAAATACATCATGCCCGAGAAGGGAAGTAGGGTAGACCAACTCATAATTAAAGAAATTTTTAAACTACCACCTCCAATCTCGGTCCAACAAACACAATCTCTTTCTAAGTATGGTATAACTATAATAATAATTTTAAATCTTGGGATAACATGCTTGCCCAGTACACTTTATTGAGTTGAGCTAATCATCATAGAGTACTCTATGAACGGTTTTCTGCCATGATGACAAGGCCTCCTGATTGGCCCTGTCCTTTTGATATTACGAGGGACATAATAAAGTTAATTGTCTATTGGACTCGCTCATAATGTCCGACTGAAGATGTTAAACTTAGTGCTGGTTAGAAGGCAACCCAATAATCTCATTTTTTCTTTAGTATAATTACAGGAACTTAGATGGAAGTTCAATAGCTCACTACTTCACTAGCCCACTACTTCACGAAGCTTTCTTCAACTCCCAAAGCACATCCACTCTGATGTACTCTTTCCTATTCTTTTTTATGTATTATACCCTTTATTTTTCTTCTCCATTGAGGATAATGTTGATTAAGTTGAGGGAGAGAATAAATAATCTGATTAAGTCCTCAAGTATGACCAAAAATAATTAGTTTTCTATCTAAATTTTATCTCGATTTGAAGTTAATTATGCACCCTAATCAATGATTGCTCAATGGCCTAGATAGTTTTAGAGATACTAAGGGGCAAATCACTAAGAAAACTTGATAAATAGGGTGTTGATCAAATTAAATTTTGAAAGTGATTATAGATCTCTCTCCCTTCTTATCTTAATAAAGAACCTACTTATTGAGAGTAGGGGTGGAAATGTTGAGATATACAAAAAGTTCTTAAAAATATATTAGAGAGTCAATCTAACCTCGCAGCTCTTCTTGAACTCTTACTAAGAACCGGGCCCCTTCACCTAAGTAAACATTGTGGTTCGTGTCAAAAAGTGAGAAGGTCAAGAGATCTGTTAAGTAATGTCACCTTACTGAGTAACCGGGTCCCTTCATCTAAGTAAGCATTATGGTTCATGTCAAAAGGTAAGGATGCTAATACTTAAAAGGTCAAGACATTGCACTAGACTTCTCAAAAAAAAAGAAAGAATAAAAGGACTAAAGTGCAAAAAGGCAATAAACTCGACTAAAATTATGTTAGAAGATTTAAAGAGTATGTTGGGAAGATAGTAAAGAAGACCTCTAAATATTTCTATGGTCAACACTCAACCACTAATTGGGTTGATTCATTGATCCAATGAAATACCTCTTTAATGGTCTGCCCGGGTATCAGCTACCTTTAGGATAGCCTAAGTCAACTTTCAATTTAAGGATAAGTCTGTATATATAGCTAATTCATCCATTTTACTAGAGGATGAGTAAAGTTAAAGTTGGGGGGTGAGATAATTATATTATATACATACATAAAAATATTAATTTAATAAATAAACTATCTTTATTTATATCAAATTAATATTTTTATATATCATTTATAGGAAAGAAGATTATCATTACGAAGAGATCTATTTTTGGAGTCCAACGGTATAAACTGATAGAAAAGTGCCCTAAGAGCCAATCATTATGAGGGCCTTTTTGTAAACTTCTAGCTCATGTATGACATACTTTCATATTTATAAAGGCATTTGATTCATCATATACTGCTGTGTCATATTTTCTTATTGATTATGATGAACCCCATAAATTAGGGCAATGGAGTTAGAGTTATGATGGAGTTCATAACAGTGAGACCTAATTCCTATAAACCCTAATCTAGAATGTTCCTAGTCGTTGACCATCGATTCGGGGATCGATGAATCCGAAAAGACTAGCTTATCCTATGTATGCTCAGTTGATGAGGATGGTTGATCTCACAACCACTTGTATAGAAACACTAATACAAGGATAAGGGTGTTCATCAGGGTATGAGTATACTGGATTGATCTGCACCAGGACTATCTTATGGAAGTCTTACTACTTGTCAAAAGATAGATCATAGAGTAGAAGTTGTGCATGTGATCTTTAGACCTGAGGTCACCATGGTTCCTTGTGACACTAAGCCATATTTTAGTTCATACTCATTCATGCCATTACGGCATGTACGGGGTGTTCTGGGTATGGTGGATGGTGTACGAAGGATGTGAGTGGACCAACAAGGAATCAATCATTCCTGGTAAGAGGAATTGTTATCCCATGCAATCTCTTCGATGAGAGACTCAAGAAGCCTTTCATCAAAGCAAGATGAGATTAGTGGAATCTAATCAGTCATTAGTTAAGTCCTCATGATCGAGCTGAGATTCGATATGATTAAGTATTAGGGTTTGACATATATCCATACCTATCACTTAAACGGGATAATGGGAGATCGAAAGATTAAATTGCACGGTAACTTACTACTGAAGGGTATTTTGGTATTTTCAACCAAATTCCTCATCTTCCAGGTAGGCATGACATGTTGCTAGATATCAATCTTGTCTTGTAGGTTTTCATGAACTAATTGGTTTGGTTTCATTAGTCAATTCGATGTGTGATTCGAATTGGACAATTAGGTGAGCCAATTTGACCTAATTAGATCAATCAGGTTTGATCGGATCGAATTGGCTCAAACCTAAACTTACTACTAGCTAGATGTGGAACCCAATGGATCACACACAATAGAGACTTGGCCAAAGAAATCATTCATGATTTAATTAGGGTCATAGGATCTTAATTGGTTAGCCAAATTGCATACTAGCATATATAGCTAACCTAATTCCTAACCCAATTGGATTAGGTTTGGTTGCTTGCTAATTGGGCTAACCTAATTATGAAAAATCCAAATTAGGTTGAGTCCTAAGTCGGGCTAGCTAAATCAGAGCTTGATCTGATTTTAATTTGAACTTAAGGACATTTTAGATGCCATATATGAAGAGTCCCAATGGCATGGGACTCTTGGTACCTAAATGATACCTTAACTTCAAAAGGGCACAGAAGGGCCTATAGACCTCTGATCTGAAAATAAAAGATATAGTCAGAAAGTTTATTTGATGCCCTTTCCAATGACACCCATATTGCATATGTTTGACCAAGTCAATTTGATGCTTTGGGTGGACTAAATGGAAAGGGAAGACTACTGGCGCCCTTTGGCGCACCCGGGAGAAAGTATGGCGTGCAGATGGACTGAGAGTCCTTCTGCAGATGAGACTCTAGGAGCTTCATCGGGAAGATTCCTCTTAGCTCAATCCCCATGCCTTGACAAGTCAAAAGACCGGTTTAATGTTTGAATGGGATGGTTTGAAGAGGAGTGAAAAGGTGGCGCGCACATGAAGAGTCGCGCCTCTTCATATGCGCGCCAACAACAGAGGGCAGAGTCCTTCTATCTCTAAAACTCTTCAAGCCTCTTATTACTTCAGATTAAAAGAGGTGTCTCCCTATCTTAGAAACCGGTATTTGACACATGGCATGATGGGGATTGATCTGGAAAGTGAAAGAACACATATATGACTCTCCATTCCCGAAGAGTGTTATCATATATGATGTTTCATATCTGATAAGTGTTGTCGGGATGTATTTCACGCCCCATCTAAGATTATAAATAGGGGGTACAATAAAATGAGAAATACTACTACTTCTTCTTCTTCGATCTTCTGAGATCAGTGTTTTTATTTTTTCGAGAGTCTATCTGAGAGTCTTCCACTTTCTCCCTCCCTCCTTGTTTTAGGACAAGACTTGTCTTGTCAAGACAAGTTCTTCTACATTAGGACAAGGCTTGGTTTTAGGACATAAGCCTATAGGGTCCTAGTGAAGGGTAGTCCTAGAACCTAAAGTTGTTTAGGACAGTGTCTTGAGTGCCCTTCAGTAGGACAGGGTGTCCTACAGTGGTCAATAGACCAAAGGCTACTGAAAGAGTTCCACTTCTCCTAGCAACTTGAAGAAGGAGTTCTTTCTTGATCCGAGTTTCATGTGGATCACTGTTGGAGGGTTTGCACTTGTGAACCTTGTGGAAAAGTTGGGTTTCAGTGATCCAGGTATTTTTCTTGATTTTATTTTATGATTCATTAGTTGATATTGCACAAGGGGTTCCTAGGAATTAGGATTTTCTATACATGTTAGGGTATCATACTATAAAATTTTGTTTTGAAAGTCAATTCCACATGCTACATGATTCCCGGCATCCTGGGAGAATTCTCATCATAAACGACACTCAAATCGGAGTTCAATTGAATCCAAAATTTAATTTTAGAGGAATTGCATGTATTTTAAAGTAGCTGGTCTACCATGAACTGGCTGCTAGATCTACAGCATGCGAATTGGTCCACCGGTAGCCATTACTGCTAGTCCATGGGCCCAACTATGGACCACCGACCTCTTTGAGCCTTCCCATCATCAGAGAAGTTGCCGAACACCTTCCTCTCATAACCGGGGGCCATCCCTCATCGAAAAGATAACCGGGAAGCTACTTTTAAAGCCAGCAACTGTCCTACCTCTTCCTCCCAGTCGTCCACTCGATCTGCCATTATCGCTGTGATGGGGAACAGATATCAAATGATGCATTTCTAGGAATTAAAGAGACTAAATGATAATGAAGCAAATATGTATGCATCTATTCTACATAAAAGAAGCGGAATTACATGAAAGGAACGTAAGTGAAAAACATGACTAGAAAAGAACCATTTCAAATCAACTAAGAATGGACCTCCATGGTTAAGAAACCACACAGGTTAGGGCTAGCTTACTCTAATATTTTAGATCTGAAAGAAAGGTTTTAAAAAAGGTTACCCGGCCATTAATACTTTGAAATGTGGCAAGGGAACACTCAAGAAGATGTACTAGGATGGTAAAGGGATTACTCTAGATTTTAGGGCACCTTGTATCTGATTCTTTAGCACAGTAGACCTTCACCTTGGAAACCAGGAGACCTGGGGATCCTGCACAGATAGATGGAAAGATTAGAAGGTTTAAATGAAAGGTTGGAGGAATGGAGAAGGAAAGTTTGGAATGGAAGAAAGAGGCTTAGGCTTGGTTTGAAGTGGATCTCCTTTGGGACCCATAGCATGAAACTTCTTCACTTGATGGCATGGAGAACTTCCTTGTGGATGACACCCTTTGGAAAAGGGGAAGGACGAGCTTGGTGTGGCTTGTAGAAGAGTCTTCAAGGTTGGCCGAATGGGGATGGAAGAAAGGATTAAATGCTTGATTAGCTAAGTAACCTAGGCCTCACACCTACCTTCTCTCAAGGGACTTTGGCTAGCAAAGGAAAATTTTCAAGAAAGGAGTTCATTTCATTCATCATCAACATTACAAGAGGATTTAGGAGCTTTTATAAACCTTAAGCTCCCTTTCAAATTCAAATTACATCACCTTTCATGGAGAAAATCAAGAGGCATCCCAAAAAAAAAAGGAATGGCCGTTTTAAAATTTCAAAACTCCTAATTACAAGGTGGCGTCCCATGAAGAGTGGAGCTTCATTCAAATTTGCAAGGTGGCATCCCATGAAGAGTGGAGCTTCATTCAAATTTGAATTTGTCTTGGGCGAAAATTCATGGTTGAAGTGTCTTGGTGATGTGGCATGATTTGTCCTCCAAGTTGGCATGACTTGTCCTCCAAGGTGGCCTGGTGCTTCGATGATGTGGTGCTCCAAGTAGTTATGGTTTGTTGGTGAAGCTAGTTGCACTAAATCTTGCTTAATTGAAACCCAAATCAAGTAGCTCACCCAACTACTTATACTTGCTCAATACAAAGCCAAATTAACTCTAATTGGACTTGAGAACCCAAATTGTAATAAATAGGACTGAATTATTCAAATGAAAAATAAATACAGGACTCATAGACTTATTTCAGGACTTAAATTCTTAATCTTCTATCCATAAAGAACTTGGCATTGGTTGAAGCCTCTTCCCGAGCCTGGTGCCCGCACCAATTCTCCCTAGGTGGGAGGCACTCGATCTCGTCGAGTAAGGATCGGTTTGATTGTGATATTTTTCTAATAGATTCGGGTCAATTTGTTGTAGATCCTCTCAGGTGATCCAGGAGTCTTCAGATTCTGGTCGGCTTTGCCAATGAACTAGATAACGTTGATAACCCTTATTTCTAGTAGTAATCACTTGGTCATCCAAGATACGTTTAATCTTGTCTCTCCGGTCTGGTGGACACTCAGGTAGGGTTTCACTCTCAAAGGCAGGGTGAAGTCCAAAAGGCTCACTAGGAATTAATGCCGATTCTTTAAATTCTTTCAGATCAGAAATATTAAATGTGGAGCTAATGCCATAATCAGGTGGTAACTCTAGCACATATGCATTAGATCCAATTTTCTTAATTATTTTGAAAGGTCCAGCTCTTCGGGCATGCAATTTCTTTATAGTCCCCGGTGGAAACCTTTAGATCTATGTTTTATCATTACGGAGTCCCCTTCATTAAATTCTTTTATTCATTTACGTAAATCAGCCATATGCTTATAAACTTCATTACTCATTTGAATCTTCTTACTTATTTCTTTATGTAATTCTTTAAGATGCTGTGCATATGACTCTGCAGACTCAAATACGCATGCATGTGAGGGCAAAGGAATAAGGTTGATAGGTCTTCTAGTTTTATAACCATGGATAATTTCAAAAGGACTTTTGCCAGTAGACCTATTGACCAAGCTGTTGTACGCAAATTCAGCATAAGGTAGAAGTAAATCTCAATTTCCCAGACTCTCTCCAACAAGGCACCTCAATAAGTTTCCTAAACTTCTATTTACAACCTCGATTTGTCCATCAGTCTGAGGGTGGTAAGCAATTGAGAATTTCAGTTTTGTTCCTAGTAGGTGCCAAAGGGTTTTCCAAAAGTAGCTTGTGAAACGGACATCCCTATCAGAAACAATGGTCTTACATAACCCATGTAACTTGACTACTTGATCGAGAAAAAGCTTGGCTACCCTGGAGGCATCAAAAGTCTGGGAGCAGGGTATAAAATAGGCCATTTTAGAAAATCTGTAGACCACTACAAAGATTGAATCGTGTTTTTTAAGGATCTTGGGCAGTTCTAAAACAAAGTCCATGCTAAGATCCTACCATGGATAATCTGACACAGGTAAAGGAGTGTATAACCCAGTGTTTTGTCTTTGATGTTTGGCAACCGCACATATCCTACATCGGGCAACAATATTGGCTACCTATCTCTTAAGGTCTGGCCAGTAAAATTTCTCCTCAATTATCATTATGGTCTTGTTTCTTCCAAAATGGCCAGCCAAACCTCCAGCATGGGTTTCCCAAATTAGAAAGTCTCTCAGAGAAGTCTTTGGAACACAAAGCTTGTTTTCCTTAAACATATAACCATCAATAGGGTGTACTCACTGTGGTCACTAGATGGTCCTAATTTTAAAGCTTGGTAAACTTCACTAAAGTTTGGACTGGTATCATACTCATCCATAAGTCTTTCAAATCCAACAACTTCAGTGCTAATCGAGTTCAGAAGCAGGGCTCTATAACTTAATGCATCGGCTACCTTATTCTCAGTTCCAGCACGGTGTTTCAAGATAAATGTGTAGGCCTGGATGTATTCTACCCACTTGGCATGCCTAGGATTCAGCTTTTTCTGGGAACTAAGTAATCTAAGGGCCTCGTGATCAAAAAACAGGATAAATTCATGCGGTAGTAGATAGTGCCTCCAATACCTTAAAGCTTGCACTACCGCATAGAGCTCTTTATCATAGGTGGAATATTTAAGCTTAGCCTCATTTAACTTTTCACTAAAGAAAGCTATGGGGTGGCTCTCCTGGCTTAAAACTCCTTCTATTCCTACTCCAGATGCATCACAAGCGACCTCGAATACTTTGGAAAAATCGGGCAACCTTAAAATTGGTGCTTGGGTCATCTTATCTTTTATCTCTAGGAAGGCTCTATTGGCTGCTTTGGTCCAATCAAAACTACCCTTCCTAATACAATCAGTTATTGGTGCGACAATGGAGCTAAAGCCTCGAATGAATCTCCTATAGAAGGTGGCTAAACCATGAAAGCTACGAACATCATGAACAGTTTTGGGAATAGGCCACTCAATTATGGATTTGATCTTTTCAGGATTAGCTAAAACTCCATCAAAGGTAATAATGAAACCTAGGAAAGTGACTCTACGGGCCATGAATTCACACTTCTTCAAATTAGTATAGAGACTCTCTTTCCTAAGGGCTGAACATACTTGTCTAAGGTGGTCTAAGTAGCTTTCTTTAGTCCTACTGTAAATCAAAGTATCATTGAAGTAAACCATAACAAATCTTCCCATAAAAGCTCGTAGGACTTGGATCATGACCCTCATAAATGTACTTGGTGCATTGGATAGTCCAAAAGACATCACTACCCATTCAAATAACCCATCCTTAGTCTTAAATGTAGTCTTCCATTCATCCCCTAGTCTAATCCTCACTTGGTGGTAGCCACTTTTAAGGTCGATCTTAGAAAAGATAGTAGCTCCAGCCATCATATCTAATAAGTCATCTAATCGTGGAATAGGAAATCTATATTTCACGATGATTTTGTTGATGGCATGACTATCAACACACATCCTCCAAGTGCCATCTTTCTTAGGTGTTAGTAAAGCTGGGACTGCACAAGGACTCAAACTCTCCCTAACAAATCTTTTCCTGAGGAGGTCCCCTACTTGTCTTTGTAATTCTAGATGTTCGGTAGGGTTCATCCTATAATGGGGGAGATTGGATAAGGTTGCTCCAGGGACTAAATCAATGGCATGTTGGATGTCCCTAAGTGGTGGAAGGTGGTCAGGTAGGTTGTCTGGAAATACATCCTTAAAGTCTTCTAACACTTCAACCACTTCTTGAGGCTGTTCTTTCTGGGATGGCTCTTGAATTTCCTTAGCGGTTAAAATCCGAACAGGTGTACCCCAAGTAAGCTCTTTCTCAATTTCCTTTGCAATTATTAGATTGACTCCATTCTTTTTCTCCTTTAGGTAGCTCGATCCTCTATTATCAATGTCCTTAGGTGGTGTGGGGTTGATCACAAACTTCTTTCTTTGGTGCATGAATGAGCAAGAGTTTGATGACCATAAAGGGTTGCATCATGGTCAAACAACCAGGGTCAACCTAGGATGATACTACTCACACCCATAGGTAAGACATCATACCACACTTTCTCTTAATAGGACTAAAATTGGATTTGGACCAGACACCTAAACTTGACAGGAATTAAGGTGGAGTCTATCCAAGAAACCTTATAGGGATTCGGATGGGGGGCTGTGACTAATCCTAGAGTCTTGACTACACTAGTGGATATGGCATTCACACAACTCCCACTATCAATGATTATCTTACATACCTTATCCCCTAGTTTGACAAAGGTTTGTAGGATATTAGTCCTACGCTAATCTTCCTGGGTCTTAGTCTGGGTAAGGATGCATCTAACTACTCCCAAAAGGTCAGGCTCTACATGATCCTCGTCTCCTTCATACTCATCTACCAAATTGTCCTCAGCCTGATATACCTCCTCAACACTATCACCTAGGGGCTCTATGGGTTCAAGCTCATTCTCTTCTAATTCTCCTATATGTAAAGCCCTAGTTGGACAATTGCTAGCATAATGGCCTAGCTTATGACATCTGAAGCAAGCAACAATAGGGTTTGGAGTCCTCTGAACTTCTGGTGCTTTACCCCTATCGTCTCTACGGGTTAGAGGGGTGCTAGGGTTGGGTCGGTTGGGTCGCATCTGATTCGGTCCTGGCTATTGACTAGGTGCACTAGTTCTAGGGGGTTTGGGTATATGTTAAAGAGGTCCCCTATGAAACCTCTTGGCATCTCGTGCTACCTGGTAAGCTAGCTCTAAGTCATGGACTTCCCTCAAGAATAACTCCTGGATTTCTTCTCTCAATCCTGCCCTAAACCTAGACAAGGTAATCAATTCAGATTCATCTACATTGCATCTTATTACAAACTCATCAAATTTTGCAATATATTCGGCTACACTCTTGGTTCCCTGGGTCAATCTCTGCCATTGGTCTAGAAGTCTCTGGTGGTAAGACATAGGAAGGTATTTCTCTCTAAGCCTAAGTTTCATTGCCCTCTAGGTTACTATGGGAACATCACCTCTTTGTCTAATGAACCTCTCGACGTTTTCCCAATAAAGCTTGGCTTGACGAATTAACCTAAGCTTCGCAAATTTGCATTTTCTCTCCTTAGTCATGTCATACCAATCGAAGTATTGGTCTATCTCTCCCTCCTAATCTATGTAAACCTTAGGATCCAGATTTTCATTAAATGTTGGTACTTCCAACCTAATACTTCTAAGGGTTCGCTCGTCACGATCTGTTTGATCCTAATTGTGTCTCCTAGGGTTTGGCTCATAGACAGGATCATGGTGTGCTATCCTAGGATTCGGGTCATGGACTCGATCAGGATTGGGCCTCCTAGGATTTGGCTCAAAGAAATGGTCTTGATGAAGAGCCCTTCTAGAGTTGATGGGTGTCTCAAACTTAGGTTCGGGCTCTAACACATTCTGGACTTCATGAGTTCCTCCAGGGGTACAAGCTTCTAATCGATCAAGCTAGAAGTGATGAGGGCTATTTGATCAGTCATGTTTTGGTTGGTCTGGGCTAATTGATCAGTCAGGTTTTGGTTTAGCTGGGTCATTTGGTCATTCAAAGATTTGATCAAGCTCTCAAAGTTTTGTTCCATGGTTACACTAGATTGGGCTTGGGTATGCTGATAGGGTGCTCCTGATCTAGTTGCCATGCATACATGGACTCAAACTTGGACTAGGGGTTTGATAGACCTAGAGCCCAAACCAAATGTTAGGTCAAATTGACAATCCAAGTTGTAGTAACTTGGCACCTGGCCAAGTAAGTGTAAGGTTGGTGGAGGTTCCTCTTTGCTTGCCTTAGACACAAATTTGAAATTGGTCAGGTAAGTGAACCAACCCACCTTCCTTCGGGCTCTTGTCCCTGAACCACTTGCCTAGACACCAAATACAAGCACACATAAACATGTTGTCAAAGTTGGCTTGACACTTGATTCGACCCGACCTTATGGGTGTCCCTAGCTCGCTAGAGCAATTAAATGTCCACTCCATTTTAATTAGGGTTGGGTCTGTTATGCAAGTTGGTGATTTTTGGCCTGATGAATGAGCCTTGATCACCAGTAACTACTCTTGGAGATGGAGAAGCATCGCCATGATCGTGAAGGCAACTTCTGCCCCCGTTGCAGACTTCACATCCTGCACGGTTCTAAAAGTTGCACGATTTTTGGAGTTACACGGATCTCAAAGCCTATACATTTCTCAAAGCTGCACAACATTCAAAGCTACACATATTTCAAAGTAGAGGAAAAAAAATCATGGTTATGTCAAGCTAGAGTTTGGAGTTCCTGGAGCCTGAAGTCAAGTTGAAGCTGGAGCCTGACCCAAACTCAATAGAGTCTAGTTTTTCCCACCTCAAGGGAATGATGGGGACCTCACTAGCATGGATCCCAAAGAAAGCACAAATCTTGGAAATGCATGAATCTCGGAGCATATCTAGAATAAATTTAGAATTTATCTTTTATTTAAAATTTGAATTAGGATTTGGTTGGTTAGGATTGAGATATGGATAGGCTTATCTTATCCTATCTTGTGTTTGAATTTGAATCATCTCTATCTTTTTATCCTGTATTCAAATTCAAATGAGGATTGGACAGGTCTATAAATACCACCCTCAGTCCTTTATAAAAAATAGTTTTTAGAGAAAAAAAATTGAGTTTTTAGAAGAGTGATTCTTTTTACCTTCGCCTTCGGGCATGGGCGTGATGCCCTAGTTATCCCCCTTCCCAACCCATTTTTTTTAACCCCTCATGACCTTTGAGATTCAACCTAGCACCTCCAAGTATCGAGGAGGGTGTAATACCTTAGAGGTGAGAGGTCTCTTCATTAGGATGAGTCCAAAGTCCATGAGATTCAAATCCCTGTCTTCTATCCAGACTATTCCTTCACCATCCCTAAAAAAAAATTCAAAAAAAAAATGGTACCCTAATCTAGGTGACTTCTAGGCTCATTAATGGTCCACCCATCTGTCCCCCATCACGCTACCAGGCATCTCCCTCCTCACTGCCTCATGCCACCCACCGTCACCATCTGTGGTTGAACAGGAAGCCAGAAAAGTCATCACTGGCCATGCCCATGTTCTCCACCACCGGTTCTCCTCTTGCTCAGGCATTGTCATCCATCTTCTCAGCCGGTCATCCCCTCTTCATCACCACCATGTTGACTCCATTATTGATTTTGATGATAAGCAAAATGGTTAAGTATAAGTTGAGGACTAATGATTTCCTTTAAGTATGCTTTTATTAAAAAAGGTGCTTACAAATTTGAAGAAGCTCTTTTGTTTGAAGAAGCCAAGTTTGAATAAAAAGTTGCTAAAAGAAGACTTGGACACTCAAGAGTTTGTTGATTGGATGGTTAAGTTAAATGAAAATTTGTTTCAGCTAAAGTTCATGCCTTTCTATGAAGTTTTCAGAGAAGTGTCGACACATGACATGAAGTGTCGACATATGAAAGTGAAGTGTCGACTCAGGGTAGTATGCAAGAATGTTTCAAATGGCACAGATGAAGTGTCAACACATGGACCTGAAGTGTTGACTCAAAGTATCGACACATGGATCAACACAATGCCTGAAATTTTCAAGCCACAGAACTTGAAGAAATTGAAGGAACAGCTGAAGTGTCGACACATGGAAGCAAGGTATCGACTCAAGGTGTCGACTCAATTGAGAAGTGTTGACATATCTGAGTTTTCCAGAGAATCAAATTAGAGCAATTTGAACTGGGTGTCAACTCAAGAAATTCAAGTGTCGACCTTATATGTCAACTCACAGCCTGAAGTGTCGACACATGGAGTTATGGCAACAGTAACGGCTAGTTTTTCAAATGTAGAACTCACCCATTTTGCCCCCTAATGGCTAGTTTTTCAAGTCTAACGGCTAGAAATGGGATTTGAGGCCTTAGAGAAGTATTTATATGCTCCAAATCAAATCAAATGACAACATATTGAATATTATTGAATACCATTAAGAAGAGAGAAGAAAGGAGAGCTTTAACTCCTATTCTTTGAAGTTTCAACCACTCTCAAGCTAAAGCAAGCCTCCAAGCATTCAAGAGCCTTTAAGAGCATTGAAGATCATCCATTCTTGAGCATTTAAGAGGCTTCAATAAGTTCAAAGCAGATATCTCTACATCGAGCTTCAAAGAGATACCCGCTTTATTTTAGAAAGCTTACTTTGGTTCATTATTTCTAAAACTTATTTTGTTGTAAGGGTTCTTGGTTAGCCTATTGTAAAACCAAGGGAGGTTATTGGTAAGCCTTTGTAAAACCAATTAGATTGGTGGTTAGCTTGCAAAACCACTAAGGTTCTTGGTTAGACCGGAAAATCAAAGGAGGTTATTGGTTAGCCTTTGAAAACCAATTAGGTTACTGGTTAGCCCGTAAAACCAAGTGAGGTTTTGACTTGTTGGCCTTGTGAAAACAAGTTGGATTTTTGATTAGTGAGCCTGCAAAACTAATCAAATATAATCGGGTGTGATTATAGTGAATTCCCAAGGGGATCTTTGGGAGTGGATGTAAGTGCATTGGATAGCACCGAACCATTATATTTCTTAGTCTTTGTGATTGCTTGATCTCTCTTCTTGCTCTTTACTTATTTCTCTTTATTTTCACTGCACTTTTGTTTTAGAGCATTATAATTGAATTAATAGTACCTTGCTAATTTATTTGTTGAATTGGATTGCATTGCTTAGTATCAAGTGATCTCAAGTTTTAATTTTTAGAGACCCAATTCACCCCCCCTCTTGTGTTGCTTATTGGGCAACAAATGGTATCAGAGCCCTGTTCTCAGTGTATAGGCTTTACCACCTTGAGTAAAGTTCTATGGCAGCCCCAATTGGTACTAGCATAGTTGAGGGTCAAGCCTCAAATAGACCTCCATTTTTCAATGGATCAAGTTATACTTATTGAAAAACTAAGATGAGAATTTATATGCATTCTATTGATTACAATTTATGGAAAGTTATAGATAAGGGTCCTCATATTCTTTCAGTAGTGGTTAATGGTGTTTCCATCCCAAAGCTCGAAAAGGATTGGGATAAAAATGACATTAAGCAATCTGAGGTCAATGCCAAGGTAATGAATCTCCTCTATTATGTATTAGATCCTAGTGAATTTAATATGATATCTACATGCATGTCTGCTAAAGAAATATGGGACATACTTGAAGTTACCCATGAGGGTACCGATCAAGTGAAAAATACTAAAGTAAATATGTTAGTGCACACTTATGAGATGTTCCGAATGGAACCTAATGAATCAATCACTGATATTTATACAAGATTCATAAATATTGTTAATGGTATGAGAAGTCTTGGAAAAGTTATGTCCAACGCTGATCTTGTAAATAAAATTCTCAGGTCACTTCCAATATCATGGGATCTGAAGGTGACTGCAATTCAAGAAGTCAAGGATGTTGACAAGTTACCTTTTGAGCAGCTGGTTGGATCGCTCATGACTTATGAGCTTAATCTGAAACAAAAATCAATGGACATGGAGAAGAAGAAGAAGGGGATTGCTTTCAAATCAAATATACAAGAAGAATCCACAATAGATGAGTCCGAAGATGAAGAAGAAGATGAAGGTGAAGAAGCCCTTCTTGCATGAAAATTTAGAAGATTCATGAAGAGGAGGAAATTACCTTACAAAAAGAAATATCAATCAATGGAAAAAGGAAAAGAAAAAAAGAAAGAAAAAGAAAAGGAAAAGAAAAAGGAAGTACCTACATGCTTCGAGTGTAAGAAGCCGGGATACTACAAGTTTGATTGTCCTCTCCTTAAAAAATCTAGAAAGAAATTAAGGAAGAAAGCAATGATGGCCACCTGGAGTGACAGCGAAGAATCCAGTTCTGAAGAAGAGCAGACCAAAGTTGCAAATCTCTGCTTAATGACACATCAAGACAATGATGAGATAAATTTCGACACCAAAATTGATTTTACATTTGATGAACTTAAGAATGCCTTTGATGAACTCATGCATGATTATAAACTAATTTTATCTGAAAACAAGAAATTAAAAAAGCATGCAAATTGTTTCTCTTTTGAAAACAATTCTTTACTAAATGATGTTAGTATTTTGAAATCTAAATTGGATGTTTTAGAAAAGAAAAATAATACATTATCTATGAAAAATGAAGTTTTGAAAAGACCTAAAAATGTTATTTCAAACAATGATCTTTTAAAGAAAAACAAAGATTAAGAACTTGAAAATGTTAAGTACAAAAATGAACTTGAAAAGATAAAACCTTTTATTGAGAAATTCACTTACAGTTCTAAAAAGTTAAACCTACTTTTAAATAATCAAAGAGCCATTTTTAATAAGGCAGGATTAGGATATAAACCACAAAAGCAACAAAAGTATTTCAAAAACTTTTTTGTACCTGTATCATCTAGCATTACTTGTTTTTCATGTAAAAAGTTAGGACATAAATCATTTCAATGTAATTTAAAAAAATCAATTCTTTTGGTAAAGTGTGAGTTCCAAAAGGAACCATTTTGAATGCTAACCCTAAAGGACCCAAGTTGGCTTGGGTACCTATAAACAAAGATTGATTTTATTGCAGGTGTATCTTGCAACCAAGTAGAACAAAAGATTTTGGTATCTTGATAGTGGTTGCTCAAGGCACATGACTGGAGATATGAAGCAATTTACTTCTCTTAAAGTTTTGAATGGAAGGAGTGTGACCTTCGATGATAATAGTAAAGAAAAAATCATTGGTATTGGTAAGGTTCACATAACTCCTAGTAGTATTAGTAATGTACTTCTAGTCGATGGTTTGAAACATAATCTTTTAAGCATTAGTTAGTTTTGCAATAAAGGTTTCCAAGTAGTTTTTAAATCATCATATTGTATGATTGCTAGTCTGGATAAAAATGGAGTACAATTCATTAGAAAAAGGCATGGAAATGTTTATTTGGTAGACCTAGATGATCTATCTTTGCCCAAGCCTTGTTGCAATGAATTCTACTAAAGATGAGACTAGTTGGCTATGGCATAGAAGATTAGGGCATGCTAGTATGTATCTTCTTTCAAAACTTTGCAAAAAGAATTTAGTTAGAGATTTACCTGAACTTTGTTTTGAAAAAGATAGAATTTGCCAAGCATGTCAATTTGGTAAACATGTTAAAACTTCTTTCAAATCAAAAGGTTTTGTAACTACTAGTAGGCCACTTGAACTACTTCATATGGATCTCTTTGGACCAACTAGAACATTAAGTCTAGGAGGCAAGAGATATGGATTAGTCATAGTGGATGATTTTTCGAGATTTACATGGGTTTTCTTTTTGTCACAAAAAGATGAATCTTTTTCAGCATTCATAAAGTTTTATCGAAAAGTTTCAAATAAAAAAGGTGTTTCAGTTGTTTGCATTCGTAGTGATCATGGAACTGAATTTGAAAATCAAGATTTTGAAAATTTTTTTAATGAAAAAGGAATATAACAAAATTTTTCTGCACCTAGGATACATCAGCAAAATGGGATAGTAGAAAGAAAAAATCATACTTTGAAAGAAATGGCACGCACTATGCTTTGTGAAAATGATTTGCCAAGATATTTCTGGGCTGAAGTTATTAATATAGCCTATTATATTTTAAATCGACTTTTAATCTGCCCTATTTTAAAGAAAATTCCATATGAACTTTGGAATCAAAGAAAATCGACTTTGAAATATTTTCGAGTTTTTGGTTGTAAATATTTTATTTTGAACAATGGAAAAGATCATCTTGGAAAGTTCGATGTCATGTCTGATGAAGGTATCTTTTTAGGATACTCTACATCAAGCAGGGCATACAAAGTTTTCAATAAACAAACTTTGGTTGTAGAAGAGTCAGTACATATTATTTTTGAAGAATCTACTAACAAATCCTCTAGAAAAGAGGATACATCTGATGAATGTGCAGGTGCTGACAAGCTTAAGAAGTTGACATTGAATGATCAACCTCAGCCAAATGAAGAAGATCAAGACAAGAATGAGAGAGGTGATGACACTCCAAAGCATCAAGATCTACCTAAGGAGTGGAGGTATGTTCATGGACATCCTAGGGAATTATCCTAGGTGATCCATTTAAAAGGGTAAGAACTCAAGCCTCAATTAGAAATGAATGTGATTATATAGCTTTTGTATCTCAAGTAGAACCTAAATATTTTGAAGAAACTGAAAAAGACCCTAACTAGATCAATGCTATGCAAGATGAACTAGTTCAATTTGATAGAAATAATGTTTGGATACTTATAAAAAGACCATCTAATATTTCAATTATTGGTACTAAATGGTTATTTAGGAATAAATTAGATGAAAATGGTATTGTTGTTAGAAATAAAGCTAGGCTAGTTGCTAAAGGCTACAATTAGGAGGAAGGGATTTATTTTGATGAAACTTTTGCTCCTGTTGCCAGACTTGAAAAAATTAGACTATTATTAGCATTTGCTTATTTTATAAATTTCAATTATTTTAAATGGATGTTAAGAGTGCTTTCTTAAATGGTTTTATAACTGAAAAGGTTTTTGTTGAACAACCACCTGGATTTGAAAATCATGCACATTCTGATCATGTTTTTAAATTACACAAAGCACTTTATGGATTAAAGCAAGCACCTCGAGCCTGGTATGAAAGACTCAGCAAATTTCTGATTGAAAATAAATTTTTTAAAGGAAATGTTGATAAAACACTATTTTTGAAAAAGAAAGATAATGATTTATTAGTAGTACAAATATATATTGATGACATCATTTTTGGTGCTACTAATGAAATTCTCTGTCAAGAGTTTGCTAAGCTAATGCAGGATGAGTTCGAGATGAGCATGATGGGAGAACTCAATTTTTTTCTCAGACTCTATATCAAGCAAACTACAGATGGTATCTTCATCAACCAAGCTAAGTATACAAGAGAAATTATCAAGAAGTTTGGGATGGGGACTATTAAAGCAATAGGTACGCTTATGAGCCCCTCTTGTAGACTTGATAAAGATGAACATGGTAAATCAGTAGATCAAAAGTTATACAAAGGTATGATTGGCTCTTTATTGTATCTAACTACTAGTAGACCAGATATAATATTCAGTGTTTGCATGTATGCTAGATATTAGTCTAAACCTAAAGAATCATATCTTATGATTGTTAAGTGCATTATTAGATATCTATCTGGTACTATTGATATTGGTTTATGGTATTCTAGAAATTCATCTGCTAAATTGATTGGATATTCTGATACAGATTTTGCTGGTTGTAAATTGGATAGAAGAAGTACTTGTGGTACTTGCCAATTTCTTAGAGTTAACTTAATCTCATGGTTTAGCAAGAAACAAACTTCAATTGCATTATCCATAGCTGAGGCTGAGTATATTGTAGCAGGAAGTTGTTGTGCTCAAATCTTGTGGATTAAGCAATAACTTGAAGACTTTGGAATCAAGTTGGCTAGTACGCCTATTAAATATGATAATACTAGTGCTATTTGCTTGACTAAAAATCCTGTTAAACATTCTAGGAGTAAACATATTGAAATTAGACATCATTTTATTAGGGATCATGTAGAAAATAATGATGTTTTGCTTGAATTTATTAGTACTGAGTTTCAATTAACTGATATTTTGACTAAACCTCTTCTGGAAGATTGATTCTATATGATTAGAAGAGAGCTCGGGATCATTAATCCTTTTGATTAAATTTTTCCTATATTTGATGCAAACTAGATTAATTCGACCATAATCATGATAAAGAGAGCTCGGGATCATTAATCCTTTTGATTAAATTTTTCCTATATTTGACTCAAACTAGATTAATTCAACCATAATTATGATAAATCATACTCAATCATTGTTGATTTCATTCTAAAATTATCATATTTCTAGTGATTTTGATCTGCCCTTGAAATCCCTAAATTTTTGATTTTTAAGTCGATGTGTCGACACATCGATGTGTCGACACATGCATGAGCCGACACATGAACGATAGTGGACTAAGAATAAAGGGTTTTCCAAACCATTTTTCTCCCCATTTTTTTCTCCTTCGAGCTGACACAAGGATTCAAAGGTACTCTCACTGTTCTTGCCACTGTTTCGTGCTTTATACCCATCGTTTCCTTGATTTGGATGCCTGGTTGTTTGGATTTGGTTGGATTTCTCCTTGCATTTCGATTCTAAGCCCTAGAAACCCTAGATTTTAACCAAAACCTTGCCCAATCTTTCAATCCAAGCAATGGAACCTTGCAAGCAAGTTGTCCGTCGACCTCGTCAGTCAAATAAGGAAGAAGAGCGAAGGACAAAGGCCAAACATGAGTTTAGAGCTCCAAATCCACCCACATGACCACTGTTTGTACCGTCTAGCTGGATGAGCTCGAAGATCGTCGTTGGAGGATGGTGAGTGGACTTTACATTTGTCGACCAGCAGCATTTCCGGATTGGATAATGGATTCGTCAGGCTGGACTAACTACATTCTGTTCACTCAGCGAGAGGAATTACCCAAGGCTTATGCGAGAGTTTTATGGATCACTCACCCGTGGGACAGATGGATGGTTAGCACAGTTCAGAGGATAAGATATCCCTGTTTCTTCAAAGATTCTAAGTAAAGTATGGGATATACCGATGATAGGATCTGTTGTAGACAGTTTGATGGATAGAGTCAATGGACTTCAATGCATCTTTGAGTCTGACATTCTACCAGAGGGAGCCACTATACCAGCATCCAGATTATCTGTAGAGATGAGACTGCTGCATCACATCGTTGCCTGGATACTTCTACCGAAGATCGGATGTTTCAACTATATCACTGAGTGGGAGTTGCTCGTGATGGTCTCTTTTGTTCATCGCATGCCCGTCTGTGTTCTAGTGCTTATGGTCACCAGATTACAGAGGTGTCGACTAGCCAGCGACTCTGCCTACCCTATGTTATGGGATTGATTGTTCTATTTAGGGAGTATGGTGTCAGCTTTGAGGATGAGCCCTACCGCACATTACTTCATACTGATATGTATGACATCAGGTCATTACATTGGATGGGCTATCATTTGTTTCAAGGCCAGTGGACTTGCAGGATATATGGTCAGGCCGAGGGCAGAGTTGATGATAATGATGCAGCAGAGGAGGAGTGTATCTTCTCCGACGAGGCAGGACCCAGCAAGAGTCAGCCTGAGATGGCAGTGCAGCCAGCAGTTGCTTCTCAGTCTGATCGTTCTACTTCAGCACAGTCTCAGCCAGGTCAGATGGCGACTCCAGATACTTTAGATAGCTTATTGGATAGAGTCAGATGAATCGAGATTGACGTGTTTATCATGAGGCAGTGTCTTGACTGTTTCATAGCTGAGACAAGAGAGAGCCATGCTGGACTTAGTGATGGCATCTCAGCTATACTTTCTGCACTCTCTAGATCTTCAGTGAGTGCTCTGGTTGCTGATACTGCTCCTGCACCTACTCCTACACCTGCTGATGATATTGATGATATTGATACTGGTGTTGATACTACTGTTAAAGATGGTGTTAATGTTGGTGATACTGTTGTTGGAGATATTGGAGATGATGATGAAGACGATGAGCAGACTAACTCAGACAGATTTGATTTCATAGATCTTATTTCAGAGCCAGTAGCGGAGGTGATGGCTTACTTGCCTAGGAGTTCTGTTCATGACCCTTCCTATTCACCTACCCAGACTCCTATTCCATCTTCTCCTTTAAGATCGGATGATCGCATTCCTGTTCCTATTCCTATTCTCTCTCCAGTTATTGATACTCCTATCCTGACACCTATTATTGATTCCCCTGATATTGATAATTTCGTTATACATACACCTATTGTTGAGACCCCTGTTGTTGATACACCGATTATAGACATACTAGTTCATTCTACAGCTGATACTTCTATTCTTGATATGCCTGTTGTATCATCAGCTGTTACCCCTATCCTTAACACATAGATTGTTGATATCCTACACTTCACACATCCTCGCTTATCCGAGAGCTTGGGTTTTATACACCCAATTTTCAATATCTTGACTCAGGTCCTTCATTTGATCGCACACCTCTTCAAGCGATTGCTGAGATTGTTGACCCGATCAGTTTCGTTCTTGTGAAGGACATTGCTTCTACCTCTACTTCTCCAGCCAGAGGTCGGACATATGCTCGTCGCAGAGGATGTGGCCATCGTACCCCTCCACAGTCGACCAAGACCCGTCTCAGATATCTTAGATCGATGTGGCCACGAGCTCGATCCTTCACTGATACAGGACCGATTGAGATCGGTTCATCTTTTGATGATACTGACATGGATGAGGATTAGGACATTTCTATATTTTTAGATAGTTTGTTTTTATGGTTCTATGTATCTTTATCTTTGTTATGTATCTGTTGTACAAGTTCTAACTTTAAATGAAAAACTTTGTTGCTCTTCATCTTTATGTCTTTGATGCAAATGAATGATATATCTTAAATTATTCTTCAATGTCTTCACTCTTAAATTAATGAATTTCTTAAAGGACAAGTAGAATAACTCAATGCTATATCTTGACTACTCAATCTATTTGTTTTCCTACTTTTTTAATGATAACAAAAAGGGGGAGTAGAATAATAAAATATAAATATAAATGAGTATAAAAGTAGAATAATGAAACAAATACAATATAATTTGTGATATTCATGCAAGGGATAAATAAATTTTTGAAAACTTGAATCGAGAAATGTTTATAAAATTCCTTAAGAAAGGGGGAGCTTTACTTTATTTTCATTTGAAAATCCTTTCAAAATGAATTTCTTCTTAAAATCTCTATTTAAATGTTTGAAAAGATATTTATAAACTATTTTATGGATCATCGATTCAGGGGGAGCTTTATTCTTTGCTGAACTTTTCTTATAGAGTATCATGATACATGTTTTCTATGTTTTAAAAGTATCCCAAAGCTCTGATACTCTCAATCATTATAACAAGCTCTGGCACTATTACTTTTGTTCTGAATTGCCATATTATTAATGCAAATTATGTTGATACACTTAATGCTTTCAGTTTTATGCACCTTGATGATTTCTTTTAAAAGCCTTTTTAAGCAATTTATACTTAAGTGTTTTGTCATCATCAAAAAGGGAGAGATTGTTGACTCCGTTATTGATTTTGATGATAAGCAAAATGGTAAAGTATAAGTTGAGGACTAATGAATTCCTTCAAGTGTGTTTTAATTGAAAAAGGTGCTTACAAATTTGAAGAAGCTCATTTGTTTGAAGAAGCCAAGTTTGAATGAAAAGATTGCTAAAAGAAGACTTGGACACTCAAGAGTTGGTTGATTGGATGGTTAAGTTAAATGAAAATTTATTTCAGCTAAAGTTCAGGCCTTTCTGTGAAGTTTTCAGAGAAGTGTCGACTCAAAGTGTCAACACATGACATGAAGTGTCGACACGTGAAAGTGAAGTGTTAACTCAAGCCGGTATGCAAGAATGTTTCAAATGGCACAGATGAAGTGTCAATACATGGACCTGAAGTATCGACTCAAAGTGTTGACATATGGATCAACACAATACATGAGATTTTCAAGCCACAGAACTTGAAGAAATTAAAGGAACAACTGAAGTGTCAACACATGGAAGCAAGGTGTTGACTCAAGGTGTCGACTCAACTGAGTAAGTGTCGACACATTTGAGATTTCCAGAGAATCAGATTAGAGAAATTTGAACTGGATGTCGACCCAAGAAATTCAAGTGTCGACCTTATGTGTCGACTCACAGCCTGAAGTGTCGACACATGGAGTTCTGGCAACAGTAATGGCTAGTTTTTCAAACATAGAACTCACCCATTTTGCCCTCCAACGGCTAGTTTTTCAAGTCTAATAGCTAGAAATAGGATTTAAGGCCTTGGGGAAGTATTTACATGCTTCAAATCAAATCAAATGACAACATATTTAATATAATTGAATACCATTGAGAAGAGAGAAGAAAATAGAGCTTTAACTCCTATTCTTTGAAGTTTCAACCACTCTCAAGCTAAAGCAAGCCTCCAAGCATTCAAGAGCCTTCAAGAGCATTGAAGATCATCCATTCTTGAACATTTAAGAGGCTTCAACAAGTTGAAATCATCTCTACATCGAGCTTCAAAAGATACCCGCTTTGTTTTAGAAAGCTTACTTTGGTTCATTATTTCTAAACCTTATTTATTGTAAGGGTTCTTGGTTAGCCTATTATAAAACCAAGGGAGGTTATTGGTAAGCCTTTGCAAAACCAATTAGGTTGGTGGTTATCCCGCAAAACTACTAAGGTTTTTGGTTAGCCCGGAAAACCAATGGAGGTTATTGGTTAGCCTTTGAAAACCAATTAGGTTCTTGGTTAGCTCGTAAAACCAAGTGAGGTTTTGACTTGTTGGCCTTGTGAAAACAAGTTGGGTTTTTGATTAGTGAGCCCACAAAACTAATCAACTATAATCGGGTGTGATTATAGTGAATTTCCAAGGGAATCTTGGGGAGTGGATGTAAGTGCATTGGATAGCATCGAACCACTCTATTTCTTGGTCTTTATGATTGCTTGATCTTTCTTCTTGCTCTTTACTTATTGCTCTTTATTTTTGCTACACTTTTATTTTAGAGCATTACAATTGAAATAATAGTACCTTGCTAATTTATTTGTTGAATTGGATTGCATTGCTTAGTATCAAGTGATCTCAAGTTTTAATTTTTAGAGACCTAATTCACCCCCCCTCTTAGGTTGCTTACTGGCTAACACACCATCCAAGTGCCATCGCCCACACCTACCGACCCACCATCGTCACACCCTTCTCAACCAAAGCCATGCCGTCATTGCTCTTCCCATCTCCCTCCACTGCTTCCTCAGTCCACCAAGCCACTGGCCATCTCCTCCCTACCACCATGCTAACCGTCTACATCACCAGCTTGCTGTTGCTTGCCACCATCGTTCACCCATCACCGGCTAGGAGCCTCCTCATGGTGAGAAGTTGCTGCCCTGTTCCTTATTCCCTATTCACCGTATGATGTTCCTTCACACCATCCACATTAACCTATCATCGGTCACCATCTCTGTCAATCCCTATTCCCTACCATCCACCATGATCGGGAGAGGAGAATCCAAGTCCCAGAAGGAGTCCCAGGATTTAGGGATTTGGAGACCTAGCAAAATCCCTCCCAGACTTTGTGTGCTAGAGAAGGAAGTTAGCATCGATCACGTCATCAGGCCACACATCAGATAGCCAAGAATTCCCCATGCAATATCTACCCAATTTGGAACCCGATTGAGTCCAAATTTGACTAGGATGAAGCCCTTGATGAGCTCTATTTAAAGGATCCCTAGGTTACAATAGAAAGCATCTTAGAGAGAGGGGTACGGTATAGGATAGAAGGCTCAGCTTTGGGTTGTGGTTTGGCCTCTAAGAGTGAGGCTTTTTAGAAGAGAAGTTGTACCATCTACACAATCTCTTCACACACCGATCTCTAGATCAAGATCCAAGGAGGAAGAAGAAGAGGAAGCCCGGTTCGCTCCACAGAGTATGATGGAAGAAGGGGATATGACATCGATTGACTTCTCAATGAGACTACACCAATCGACTTCGGACACTTTGTTCCTGCTTTCTTAGATATTTAATTATTATTTTTAATGCTTTGTTAATTCTTATTTTAATTAATATTAAATTTATTTTTATTTAAAATTCTATCTTTTACTTTCTCATAAGTAGATGATAAGATCTGAGTAATAGATCAAATGTACCAGGTTTTGATTTTCTTTCATGCTTTTATTTTTGTTCCTGACTTCTAATCACTTTTCTTTATTTTATAAAAACCAAAGATTTCAAACTATCCCATGTACTACCTTCTCCATGGATTCGACCAGACTTGCTGCTATCTACCTATTTTTTATTTATTAGAAGTCGGTTAAATTAAACTAATAGCCATGGTATCTTAACGACAACATCGCGATCTATCATGGTTCCAACTGTCACAGTTCGACTGGTGGTGGTGCATAAGTAGGTTCGGTAAGACTCCAGTGGTGGGTCTCAACGGTATGCGGGTGATGCTGGGAAAGGCTCCGATGGTAGTCTCGGCTCGAGGAGATACATCGAACGATGATCATGATAGAAGGAAAAGGATGGCACAAATCTCAAAGCAATTAAAAAGTCTAGGCCTTCGATCAAGATCTAATGGCAAGAAAAAGATTAAGCAACCTAATATAAATTGTAATGGATTCTAAGCCTATTTTACCTATCTAGCCATTGGTTTATTATAGAACTAAATCCTATCCACCTGTATGATCCTCATGTTTAGTCCCATACCGAAAGAATGTGAAGATCCCTCTTCTGTTAAACCCTATAAAAGGGTTCCTATGCCTCTACATAGAGGGACAGGATGGGATCAACTTAGAAGCAAGATAGTGTTGAAGTGCGGGAGGGAAGAAAAAATTTTGTATAAGGGAAGGCGGGATTTTCTTATTCTCCAGTCTTTTGTATTTCTTTAGTCTATAATAAAAGAGTATGTTTTTATCTATGAGTCTATCATTTGTTCTCTTTTATTAGCTCCTTAGTATGCCTTATTATTAGATTGAGATTAGGGACAACTCTTATTTTTCAGAGATGTGCCATGATTTGTTACAGATATGGGGTGTGCAGAGAAAAGAAGAGTTGGATACCTAGTGCTTCTCGAAGATTTATCGTGATCTGTTACGAGTACAAGACGTGCCAAGGAAAGATGGGTTATTCCCTAAAATCAATTACATCCAAATTATAAAAGAAATACAATTAGTCAGTGCAAATTCACTCTTCAACTCCTGAACAATCCACTTTACTTGTTTCATCCGTAAAAGTAGTTTATCTCTTGTTTACTTTTATTTCTACACAATAACAATTATCCTTCTTTTCTTTTTAAAATCACAACTTAGCCCTAAGATCTCTGAGAATATGATCCCAACTCATCCTAGCTGTAAAGTTGAGTTAGCGAATTTTTTTTGACCACCAACAATAGTGATCAAATTTGGCACCATTGTCGAGGACCATAGGCACAGTTGTGATTTAAAAAAAAAATAAAAAAAAATAAAAAACCAGTTAATATTTATTTCCTTTTTACTTCTTAACTAATTTACTGTTTCCAAATTTGATTAACCACTTAACTACTTATAACCCTAATCTAATTTAGTTATCTTTTTTCCATAATTAACTAAATTAAAAACTTACCCCAAAAAAACAACCTAACCTAAAAAGAAAATAAGACATCTCATAATGCGTAATTAAAATAAAGAAACTAATTAATCTTTAAAAACTAATTACTTATATTGGATATCTATTTTCTTTGCATTACATACTTCAAAAACATCTTAAGGGCACTAAACCCCTAAACAATATAAGGTGAGAATGTCATTATCCTTCCTTAGCCCACAAACCACCATCTTGTATATTACATTGACCTAAGTCTTAATCTAAAATCAATTAGATGTTGGCCCTTAAGGATTTTTAAGCTCACTAGGACAAGGGACCTTGAGAGTTAGACTAGCTCAAAATTAACTAGTTCACTGGTGTCTAAGAAAAGGGGTTCAAGGATGATGTAGCCTTGAAGGAAGGTGGTTCTTTAATTGGTTTTATTGTCTAACCATACCAATTAATTTGGTATCTAAGAAAAGCAACAAGGGGATTCCCACCAACCCTACCCTTACATAGCCAGTGGGTAGTTAGTATCTGACTTTTAAGGCTCAAAGGCAACCTTGGATTAGTTAAGAGCTGTCTAGAACTAGGGACCCTAGGATAAAGAGTCCATTGATTACTAACTTGTTTGCAATTAACCTAGAACTTTAATTAATACTTCATTTCGATCCCTCTTAGTTTTAGCACTCATTAGGCTCTCATCTTTAGTTTTCTTCTCTATCTTTCTTCTCTCTTCTTCCCCCTTCTTCTCTTTAATAAAATATATTAAAAAAAACTTAATAGTCTAGGATTGCCTTACCTAGACCATTGGTTGCATGCTAGGTCGACAATCACTACAACCCAACTTGCAACCACTTGACGAAGAGTTAGAGAAGACCCTTAGGTCAATCCAAGCTACAAACATGACCGACCCTGCTGATGCCAACCTTTCATGCCCACTAAGGAAATATTTTACCCTATCCTCATACTCATACTCACCATGAATCCAAGCACCTCCTGTGAAGGGAACCCAATATGAGATCAAGTCCAGTATTATTTAGATGCTACCATCTTTTCACGGACTTAGTAATGAGGATCCCTATAAGAACCTAGGTGAATTTCTTAAGATCCGCCCTACAGTTAAAATTCAAAATTTCTCTGGCGATGCCTTTAGGTTAAGACTTTTCAATTTTTACTTTAAGACAAAACCAAATATTGGCTGAGAGCCATAAATTCAGTGACTATATCAACCAGGGACTAACTTCAAAGAGAATTTCTTAAAAAATACTTTTCCATAGGAAAAAACCAATTAGATTAGAAAAGCTATAACTAGTTTTTGCTAAATGGAAGGGAAAATGTTCCATGAAACATGGAAGAGGCTAAAGGACCAAATCTAAAAGTGCCCACATCATGTAGTTCCAAAGTGGCAATTATTCTAGTGTTTCTATGATGGTCTATTAGAGAAACACGGACAGATGGTCGATGTCTCATGTGGAGGGACTTTCATGCTTAAAAGTGAGAATGAGGCATGAAAATTATTTGAAACATTAAGTGAAAATTCTTTACACCATATGTCTTCCTCAAGTAATGACAGACTCATTGCTCCTCAAAAAAGGGGTGGAATCTATGAAGTTGGTCACTACATGGATATCCATGATAAAATGAATGAGATATCACGGAAGATAGTAGCTGAGTTGTCCTAAAGGATGGATCGCATGTTTATTAAGGGACATTATCCTACCCCACTTATACCTAGTGTGCAACAAGAAGTTTGCACAATTTTCTCTAGCCCTACCCACTACATCACAGAGTGTCCAGCGATTGCCCAATTTCCTGATTTGTCCAAGAACAGGTTCAACAAGCTCAAGCCCAACAATCTTGTAGACCAAGAAATTATCCTTATTCAAACACCTAGAAACCCAGGATGGTACAATCACCCTAATTTCTCTTGAAAATCTCAACCACCTGCTATCCCAATCCCATCAAGCCCAAACTACCAAGAAACCAACTACAGGAGCATACCTGACTTGCAATACCAAAACCCTCCTCAACCGTCCTCCACTAGCTATAGCTCAACTTTTGAGGAGAGAGTTTTGAAGGCTTTAGATTAGATAAAAGTCAACACTCAGACCCTCAACTCTCACTCATAAATAATCAATATTGCCACCTAGATCAACATGGTTGTAGCTCTAATGGGGCTCGATTGAGCTAGCCTATCCAGAAGCATCGGGCTCTCCATCCTTGTGTCTTTGCAGCTGATCAATCTTACAAAAAAAGGAGACCTGGGACAGGGATCCCAGCAGGGACACTTCAACGATCAAGTCAGTAAGGTGACCAAGGAGAACAGACCCTCTATGATAGAGGCTTGGGATGCCACTGCGTAGAGAGAGATAGAAGAGAATAAGAAAAACTAGAGTTTCTGGGTAGCTAGGGGGTTGTTCACTATTTCAACCCTTTGCCTTTGCTCTCTTATCATTTCTCTCTTGGTTCAGCTCCCCATCTTGGAGATCCCTCTTATTATTATATAGGAATTGATTTAGCCAGACTGGGTATGGAGCCTTACTTGGGTGCCTTTCCCAGAGCGTCCCCTGTGGAAGGGGTACAAGCTCTTCAAATTCATGTTGGACAAGGTCCGAGGTTCCCAGGAGGAGGTCTTCTTATAGGGGATGTAGCTGGCGTGCTGCAGAGCCTACCCCCTTGGTGGAGTGATCCCTTATGGAAGGTCAGGTGGCATGCCACAAGATTTAGAGCCTCGACTGAGTGCTTCCACTTACAAGGGAAAGATAGCATGCCGTAAGGCCTAGACCCATGGAAGAGCATTCCTCTTGTGGGAAGTGTAGATGGTGTGTGTTGCCCAGGAGGCTTGTCCCAAGAGGGGGATGAATTGGAAATTACAAAATTTCTTGCAAATATGTGAACAAGTAATTCCTTTCAGTGGTTGAGTGTTGTGTTAATCAGAATTAAGTGCGGAAGCTGAAAAGTAAGTAAAGCAAACAAAAACAAAACAAGTTTAGAGTGGTTCGAAGCAACCTAGCTCCTACGTCCACTACCCAAGTTCACCACTCGAGATTTTCATTATATCCCCCAAACCGAAATACAATCGGATTATTTTTCAAGCTCACAATTTCGACCTCTACACTTTGGTTTTTAAACCGGGCTTACCAAAGAAATCCACACTAGGTTTTCACAGGCTCACCTAGAACCTCTACACTTTGGTTTTCAGTAGGCTTACCAAAGAAACCTATTTGGTTTTTATAACTAGGCTCACCAATAATCCAAGTATTCTAAGAGTAGAATGAAAAGCAACAGAAAAGACAAACTGAGTTGTCTGGTGGTTGCCGATGTAGCTCGAGTGAAGCTCAATTGAATGCTCTTCAATGCACTTCAATGGCTTCCTTGCTTTCTTCAAAAGTTGCTTCAAGCTTCTGATAAGAGTTGGTGAAGGCTTGAAGACTGACTTCAAAGCTCAAGTGCTCTCTCTTTTTACTTCAATAAATGTTCAGAAAATGTTCAACAACTCATTAGTCTTCTCTAAGGATGTTCTCATACCTTATTTATAGAGACATCAACTACCTTCCCTTGATTTTGAACGTTGTAGACCATTAAAAAGTGACAGGATACCATTGGAGCACTTTTGGAATTCAAAATAAGAAGTTTGGAACTAGCCGTTGGAAGTGATCCCGACATTCCAGTCAGCTCAGACATCTTCGAGTCAGCTCAGATCAGGTTCGAGTCGGCTGGGTTGAATACCAGTCGGCTAGGTTCCACGGTCATGAAAATAGCTCATTCTGGATGAGTCGACTAGGCTGAAATCCAGTCGGCTAGGTTCCCAGAGATTCTCAGAACATTCTTAACCAAGTTCTGGACAAGTCGGCTGGGACTTGGTGCCAGTCGGTTGGGTCTGTATGCCAGAGATTTTTTTTCTTGTGTCAGTGCCGGAGTCAGCTAGTTCCTACATCCAGTTGGCTCGAGAATGGTTTTTCAGTCAGACCAATTTCAATTCTCCAGAACTCACATGCCAAGCTTTGAAAACTTCCTTCAGATCTTCTTACAACAATATTGAGAAAAATTGAAGCTTGAAAACTAGTAGAAGCAACCCTTTATCTTTGATTCAAATAGAAAATTTTTGTTAGGTTCTTCTTTACAAGATTCTAATTACTTACAACTCAATACAAAGAAATAAAGGTTGTAGGGTTTAAAAAAATATGTCAAAGTAGTCATCCTACAAAAACTTGTCAACCATTTGATGAGTTGTTAGATAACCAAATATATGCTCCAATGTTTTGTTATTATCAAAATCACTTTAGGGGTCAATAATCTCCCACTTTTTGATGATGACAAAACACTGGGCATGAAAAAAAATCTATTCTATTCATAAGTATAAATGTATATCATAGTAAGAATTTACCTTGTTTGATGTAAAACAATATTAACTGTATTCTCAAATGAGTGTCAATGTATTCTGTATAGTTATACACAAAGCCAATACTATAAAATGTAAGTGTCAGAGAATAAGTGCTTATGTGTATTAAGCAACATTAAGCATTGACAGTTAAATATAATTAGTAGAGAGAAAAATAGTAATCATTGAAGCAAATTAAACATGTATTTCTCCCCCTTTTTATAAAATTTCTAATCAATGTGAAATTTCTTCCCTTTTTATCGATTATTTGAACACTTCAGCAGAAAAGATATGCAATATTCATTAAGCTCCCCCTGTCTAATTAACTTTAGCAGTTCTATTCCAATTCTATTAAGTTTCTTCTTTCATGCACTTTATTATATAATAGTTCTCCCCCTTTTTGTCATCAAATCAAAAAGTTATGCAATTAAGCTCAGATTTCAAGTAGATTAAGATTGTATTAAGATTTATTTGAGATAATTTCACTTTCTCAAATTAGAGAGAGAATCCTATTGAAAAATATTAGAGAGTGTTAACAAGATAAAAGAAGTACACACATGTGTCAAAAGGATATTCATTGCATTTCCATTAAAAGATTCAGTACAATAAACATTACACAATCTTCAAAAAGTTTCCAAAAAATATAGAAATTTTCAAAGACCTACTCACTATCAGATTCTTCCTTAGGTACATTGGTAGGCATACTAGCACCATACTAAGAAGCAGGTCTAGGAGGTCTACTAGAAGATGCATGAGGTGGAGGTGCTCTAGGATGGAGAGAAGTGATAGGACCCCTAGAAGAAATAGGAGAAGGATCATATAGAGGTCTAGTCCTAGCAGTGATCTCAAAGGATTTAACAGTGCCACAGATTGAAACCATCTCCATCCAGATTGCACCAAGTTGTTGTTCCATATCCTTGAGGCTTGTAGGTACCTTGATCACAGCCTCTTTCATTTCACCAATTTCCTTTTGCATTGATATAAGTTCAGAAGCTTGGACATTAGCAAAAGCTTCAACAGATCCTCTTAGTCTTCCAAGTTCTGATCTGATAATCCCAAAGCCTCATGTGTAGTCATCTGCCATTTATATTGTTTCTACAATTGTTCAAAGTGCATTTGGCTTCATTCAACTCAGTTCTATACTCATTTAAGGTTGTATCAACTGATTTCTTTATGGCTTCAGAACTAGAAGAAATAAGATCTAGGATAGGTTGAAGTTCCACTTGAGGTGTAGATCTTGAAGTTTCTATTGCTTCAACTTTTCCATGCAAACTTGTAACATGTTCTTCTAGTTGAGATAGTCTACTATCCACTGACTATTTTAGATCACCAAAAAGTGAAGTGATAGTGCCTGTCAGTGAATCAGTCAAGGTCTTCATCTGATCTTCAATTTGACTTTGGATGTTTGGAGGATGTGAAGCTGTAGGAGTGAAGTCTGGTGAAGGAATATCAGCTGTCATGAACTCAGGTGCAGGCATATCTAATTCAGGGAAAGGTGCATTAGTCTCTTCAAAAGTGGCAGTAGGTTCTGGAATGAGAGATTCTGACTCGAGTGCAGGTGCAGTAGAGGTTCCAGATTCAGCAGTAGCAGTAGGTTTTGGAATGAGAGATTCTGACTCAGGTGCAGGTGCAGTAAATGTTCCAGCTTCAGAAGTAGCAGTACCAGTAGTTTCTTCATTTTCTTTTTCTTCTTCTTTACTGCTTGAACTACCAATTGCCCTGATATTAGTTCCTTTCTTTCTCCAAACACCTTCAACTTGAATGTAACCCATTCTTTCTAGTGACTTGGAGGTGTAGACATCAGTATGGTGCAGTTCAACTCCATCCTCACCTTCCAAATTCACTCTTTGGGACTTGAATAGTAGGGTTAACATCATTCCATAGGGTAAGCAAGCCTTAGCCTTTCTGATAGTCTCCTTCATTTGCATGATGATAATATGTGATAAGTTCACAGGAGTCTTTTCCATGATATGTTCCATAAGGCACAGGTCCTTCTTAGTTACCCAATCAAATCTTCCAGTCCTTTGCACAAATATTCTACTAATGAAATTGTGCAATAACCTCATTTCTAGTGATAAAGTGTTGGCAAAGACAGTTCCAATCCCACTGACATCTTCCTTGTTCAGGATAGTTCTCAAGGTCTTTTCTCTATCCTTAATTTCTAGGTAGTTCACTCCATCAGTAGGTAAATCTAGTAGACTGTGCATAACTTCTTCATTGATAAAAACTCTTCTTCCTTTAATTGTTGATTCTACATGATTTGTACCTACTCTCAAATTTTCATAAAATGTCTTAACAAGTGAGGGATAGGTTCTTTCATTTAGAGAGCAAAATTTCCTCTAGCCTTGATCTACAATCAATTCACCAATCTTTAATCCTATCTCCTTCAAAATTCAAAGTTGATACGATGGCCAGAAGTTACCGGTCTTGTGGATATTGAGGGGATTTGGCTTGGAGCAATGGGAGTAGCCCTTGCATGTTCTTCCACAAGTTCTTCACGATGAACAGTGGTAGTCGGCTCTTCTTGATGCCTCTTAGTTCTTCTTTCCCTTTCCATGGATGGAGCAGCTTGCAAGGAGCATTTCCCGGTAGCACGTTTAGGAGCCATTGCTAGGAAAGAGGAAGAGATGAGAGAATGGAGAGCTTAGAAGGGAGAGAGGAGTATTTGGAATAGGATTGAGAGAGGAATGGATGGTTAGAAAGATGAAATGGAGGTTAAAAAGCTCGGAAAGCGGTTTACAACCCAAAATAAAAAACTCAAGCGCGATAATCCAGTCGACTCGAAAAAGCCCTAGAGAGGCTCGAGCCGGTTAGGCCAGAACTTGCCCAAAACACATAGAGAATCCAGTCAACTAGGTTTAAGAACCAGTCGACTCGAACAGAGAAATCAGGGTTTTTAGAAAATTTAATCACAAACCTGAGAGATTTTTGGAGAAAATTTCTAAGGAAATTTAGGCTCTATGATAGAGAATGAAATTAGGAGGTTCTCTAGATGATGTTTCCTTAAATTTAAAGGGATTAGATTAGAGAATTTAAAAAGGATCACAAAGTCCTAATTCACTTCTAATTAGTTCAAACCTATCTTGATTAAGTGGCTTAGTAAATATATCAGCTAATTGATCTTCAGTAGGAACAAAATCAAGCACTATATCACCATTTGAAGCATGATCTCTAATAAAATGATATCTAATTTCAATGTGCTTTGTTTTAGAGTGTTGAATTGGATTCTTTGTCAAATTGATAGTACTTGTGTTATTACATTTAATTAGAATTTTAGATTGTGATACACCAAAGTCTTGTAGTTGTTGTTTAATCCATAACACTTGAGCACAACAACTACCAGCAGCCACGTACTCTGCCTCAGCAATGGACAAGGCTACGGAGTTTTGCTTCTTACAGTGCCGTGAAATTAAATTTAACCCTAAAAATTGGCATGTACCGCTAGTTCTTTTTCTATCTATTTTACAACCAGCATAGTCAGCATCAGAAAATCCAATCAAATTCAAGGTAGAATGTTTAGAATACCAAATTCCTAAATTACTTGTTGCTTTCAAGTATTTAATTATTCTTTTAACAGCAAGCATATGTGTTTCTTTTGGTGATGACTGAAATCTAGCACATACAATATGTCAGGTCTACTTGCAGTCAAATACAAAAGGGATCTGATCATACCTCTATATAGCTTTTGGTCAACATTGGATCCATTTTCATCTTTGTCCAATCCGCAAGCTGGGCTCATGGGTGTGCTTATTGATTTGCTACTCTCCATACCAAACTTTTTGATGATTTCTTTGATGTATTTGGCTTGGTTGATGAAGATGCCTTCCTTTGTTTGTTTTACTTGAAGTCCAAGAAAGTAGTTTAGTTCACCCATTAAGCTCATTTCAAATTTTCCTGCATAAGCTTAGCAAATTCTTTACATAGAGATTCGTTAGTTGCACCAAAAATGATATCATCAACATATATTTGTACAACTACGATGACATTATTCTTCTTTTTGATAAATATAGTCTTATCTACATTTCCTCTTGAAAAATTATTTTCAATTAAGAAAGTGCTAAGTATATCATACCAGGCTCTAGGTGCTTGTTTCAAACCATACAATGCTTTGTTTAATTTAAATACGTGGTTTGGAAATGTGTGATTTTCAAAACCTGGTGGTTGTTCCACAAAAACTTTTTCAGAGATAAAACCATTAATCAATGAACTCTTTACACCCATTTGAAAAAGTTTGAAATTCATGTAGCAAGCAAATACAAGTAGTAATCTAATGGCTTCTAGTCTTGCTACAGGTGTATAAGTTTCATCAAAATCAATATCTTCTTCTTGGTTATATCCCTTAGCCACTAGTCTAGCTTTGTTTCTTATTATATTTCCTTGTTCATCTAATTTATTCCTATAGACCCATTTGGTTGCTATTATTGGATGGTCTGTAGGTCTATCTACTAGTGTCCATACCCTATTCCTTTCAAACTGGTTTAATTCATCATGCATTGCCATCATCCAATTTGGGTCAGTCTCAACTTCTTTTAGGCTATGGGGTTCTATTTGTGATACAAAGGCTAGGTAATCATGTGCATCCTTATGTGCAGACCTAGTCCTAACACCATGTGAAGGATCTCCTATGATTAATTCTTTAGGGTGAGATGTAACATACCTCCAGTCCCTCGATAGATCGGTGTGATCCTTACTTACCGTTTCTTCTCCGTCTTGAGTATCTTTATCTTGAATGCTCAAGTCCTCAATTCCTTTTTGCAACGTACCTGCATCATTATCTATGCACTCTTCTTGTTTAGAAGGTGTAGGGTTAGTTTCAATAAATACAACATGTATTGACTCTTCAACAGTAAGAGTCCTTTTATTAAAGACCCGATATGCTTTGCTATGTAATGAATAACCTAGAAAAATTGCATCATCAGCTTTAGAATCAAACTTTCCTAAATTATCATTTCTATTGTTATTCACAAAGCATATGCATCCAAACAAATGAAAATAACTGATATTGGATTTTCTATCATTCCAAAGCTCATAGGGAGTTTTCTTTAAAATAGGACGGATCAAAATGCGGTTTAAAATATAGCATGCAGTGTTCACCGCTTCTACCCCAAAGTACTTTGGAAGATTGCCTTCGCACAACATTGTGCAAGCCATTTCTTCCAATGTCCTATTTTTCCTCTCTACAACACCATTTTGTTGAGGTGTTCCAGGAGTGGAGAAGTTATGATCAATGCCAAATTCAGTACAATAATCATCAAAAAATTGATTTTCAAATTTAGTTCAATGATCACTTCTAATTGAAATTAAAGATAAGTTCTTTTGATTTGAAACATTTTTATGAAATTTTCTGAAAACATGAAAGGTTTCATCTTTTGAAGAAATAAACAAAATCCAAGTAAATCTTGAAAAATTATCTACTATCATAAGAGCATATTTCATACCTCTTAGGCTTGTGGTCCTAGTAGGTCTGAAAAGGTCCATGTGAAGTAGTTCAAGTGGTCTTGTTGTAGAAACTATATTCTTTGATTTAAAACTCCCCATAGTTTGTTTACCCATTTGGCATGCATCACAAACATGATCAAAATCAACTTTAAACTTAGGCATGCCTCTAACAAGATCTTTAGAAATTAATTTGGCAATAGTATGCATGCTAGCATGACCTAATCGTCTATGCCATAGTAAACATGACTCTTTGGTCTTAGCATTCATTGCAACTAGACTGGGGCTACTTGACATGGCAAGATCATTAAGATCTAGCACATAGATATTTTTAAGTCTATGTCCAATGAACTTATTGCTAGAATCTAAAGAGTTAGTTACTATACATATAGAAGATTCAAAGACAACCTTGAAGCCTTTATCACATAATTGACTTATGCTTAAAAGATTATGCTTCAACTTGTTTACTAGCAAAACATTTTCAATAAAAGTGAAGGGTCTTATTTTGATCTTACCAATACCGATTATTCTCCCTTTGTCATTATCTCCAAAGGTGACCATGCCTCCTTCTTTCATTTCAAGGGTGATAAACTGGTCCTTGTCACCCGTCATATGTCTTGAGCAGCCACTGTCTAAGTACCACCTTTTCTTCAATCTTTGGGCTGTAAGACATTCCTGCAAAATAATCAATGAATTCTTTTAGGTACCCAAGCTACCTTGGATCCTTGCAGGTCAGCAGAGGTGGTTCCTTTTGGAACCCAGATTTTTCTTACATTCTTATGGACATTTCTAGAATTATTGCAGTCAAAAGCTTTATGTCCTATTCTTTTGCAAGCATAGCATACAACTTCAGAGTTTTTAATAAATGCAGAATTAAAAGTTCTAAAAGTTGATGCAATTGATGCATATTTTAAACCTTTTAAAATATAAGCATTTTTGCTCAAGTTCTTAGAAACATACAATAAAGATTTTGAAGTTGAAACAATTTTTGGTGCAGCCAAAGCTTTTTGTGATAATATGTTTTGAACAGGTACTTTAGATTTCACAAAGGTAGTTGCTGAAATTCTATTCATAATAGAAGTTTTAAAAATAATTCCAGCTTTGTTTCCTGAAATCCGTTGTTCTTTTAAAATTAACTCAAGCTTATTTAAAGACAAAGTAAGTTTTTCAACTAATGGCTTGAGTTTTGTAACCTCCTTTTTCAGTTCAACATTTTCAGTAAATAAATCATTATTTTTCCTTTTACATAAGAGATTTTCATTTTTCAGCTTTTCAATTCTTTCAAAAAAGTCATGCAGTTCTTTTTGCAATAAAAGGTTCTTTTCTGAAATTTCATTTTTCTATTTAAGTAAAGAGTCATTCATATTTTTCAATGATTTTATCTTTACTCCAGCTTTCTTAAATTCAGATAATAGATGATAAAATGCAGAATTTAATTTGTCAAATGTAAATTTTGTGCTATTGCTAGGGGATGTTACCTCATCTTCGAGACCCATTAAACATAGATTTGCAGCCTTGGTGGTCTCTTCTTCTTCAGACGAAGATGATTCTTCACTATTTCTCCATGTGGCAACCATGGCTTTCTTCTTCTTTTTCTGTCTAAAGGATTTCTTTAATAGAGGACAGTCTGGACGAATGTGCCCCAGCTTCTTGCATTCATAGCATGTGGGGACTACATCTTTATCTTTCTCTCTATCCTTTTCTTTTTCTTTTCCATAATCCTTCCTATGGAATTTCCAGTTTAATCTTCATTTCTTTCTTCCCATGAACTTTCTGAATCTCCTCACAACCATTGCGATATCATCATCTTCTAGGTCATCATTGGAGGAGGTGCTTTCTTCTTCAGACTCTTCATCATCCCTCTTTGATTCGGTAGTAGCTCTGAAGGCTATAGTTTTCTTTTTTTCTATTCGTCTTCAGTTCTGTGCTGCATAGTCAGCTCGTGGGTGATGAGTGATCCCAACAATTCATCCAATAGTAATGTGTTGAGGTCTTTGGCCTCCTGGATTGTTGTCACTTTGGGATCCCACTTGTTAGGTAAGGATTGGAGTATCTTCTGAGCTAGATCAGTATTTGAGTATACCTTGCCAAGACTCTTCAAACCATTAATAATATCTATAAATCTAGAGAACATGGTAGAAATTATTTTAGAAGGTTCCATTTTAAACAGTTCATAGTTATGAACTAAAAGATTTATCTTTGAGATTTTCACTTGGAAAGTTCCCTCATGGGTCACTTCGAGTTTATCCTAGATTTCCTTTGCTAAAGAGCAAGTGAAAATTCGGTTTAACTCATTTGCATCCAAAGCATAATAGTAAGTTCATTGCTTTGGCATTCAATTCCCCTATTTTCATGTCATGATCATCCTAGTCCTCTTCAGGCTTAGGGATATCCATGCCATCAACTTTGATCATGGGAATGTGTGGCCCTTTTAAGATAACCTTCCATAATTGAAAATCAATAGCTTGAATGTAAATTTTCATTCGTGCTTTTCAATAAGAGTAATTAGTGCCTGTGAATAGTGGAGGTCTATTTATTGACTGGCCTTCGGCCAAGGATGTACTCATGGGATGAGCCATCAATCTTTACTCGAGTAATCAAGACACTGCTCTGATACCAGCTGTTGCCCAAGTGGCTTTTCGTAAGAGGGGGGTGAATTGGAAATTACAAAATTTCTTGCAAATATGTGCACAAGTGATTCGTTTCAGTGGTTGAGTGTTGTGTTAATCAAAATTAAGTGCAGAAGCTGAAAAGTAAGTAAAGCACAACACAAACAAAACAAGTTTAGAGTGGTTCGGAGCAACCCAGCTCCTACGTCCACTATCCAAGTTCACCACTCGAGATTTCTACTATATCTCCAAAATCGGAATATAGTCGGATTGTTTTTCAGGCTCATAATCCCAACCTCTACACTTTGGTTTTTAAATCAGGCTCACCAAAGAAACCCACACTAGGTTTTCATAAGCTCACCTAGAACCTCTACACTTTGGTTTTCAGTAGGCTCACCAAAGAAATGTATTTGGTTTTTACAACCGGGCTCACCAATAACCCAAGTATTCTAAGAGTAGAATGAAAAGCGACATAAATGACAAACTAAGTTGTCTGGTTGTTGCCGATGCAGCTCGAGTGAAGCTCAATTGAATGCTCTTCAATGCACTTCAATGGCTTCCTTGCTTTCTTCAAAAGTTGCTTCAAGCTTCTGATAAGAGTTCATGTCGGACATAAGCTCGACCTCGAACGGGAGCTCGACCTTGGCTGGGCGCTCACCTTGGATGGGAGTTTGACCTTGTTGGGAGCTCGACCTCGGATAGAAGCTTAACCTCGACAGGGAGCTTGACCTCGGATAGGAGCTTGACCTCAATCGAGAGCTCGATCTCGATCAAGAGCTCAACCTTGGACAGGAGCTAGACCTTAGTTGGGCTCGATGGTGCTCTCTACCACCTCATCAGCTTGCTATGTCGGACATGGGCACAATGTTAGTGGCTTGCCACATCAGATGCCCCCACTCCCAAGCTCGGGGCACTGTTGGGCTTCGGATGAAGGGAGTAGATCGATGCCACTAACATGGAAGGCCTCCAGGCCCTTCATTAATTATTGTATTTAGCTAGTGATTCATGGATTGCCGGTCTACCCATGCTGGTCCACCACATGGATGAAAGTTGATGATCAACAATAATGCCTTCGTCCCATCCGATGTGATGATTCACGATTCGAGCCTATGATGATTCGCAGGCCCTCTCTTCCATCACTGAGAAGCTGCCATGTGGATAGCAATGATGACCCGTAATAATGCCTTCATTCCTCCCAGAGTGACGGTTTGTGACCTGAAGTGCCCTGCATGTTAGGTGCCGATGTGTGTCACGACCTCATTGGCTTGAGGGGAAGAGGAAGAGGCATTTAACCATTGGTGATGGGCTTGAAAAGGGATTTCAGTGTCCCTTTCAGAAGGATTTGCTACTACTCTACATCCTTTCAAAATTTCTAGAGAGGGAAGGATAGAATAAAGAAGGAGATCCCCCTTTATACCTAGAGAAGACCCTGATTAGGAATCTCACCCAGGTTGGTCCTTCTTTCTTGCCTTCTTCTTTCCTTCTGGCATCTCCAGTTCAAGCCTCTAGGTCTTTTCTCCTTTCTTCTTTTACTTAGTGCTCCAATGTGTTCTCCCGGTAGCCATCACCATCCTTTTGAGCATCTTTCTAGGACCACTGGACCATCCTTACCTTGACCTCCTCCCTCGGATAGAGAGGAGGAGGCATCCCCTTTAGAGTTTGATAGGGTCCTTGATGGGCAGTGGACCCGATGTCCTTGCTTTGCCTCTTCCACCATCTTTCGCTAGCCAAGACCTGGCAAGTCCATCGAGCATATACGCGATGATGACCAGGAAGGGGTTTTTGGCATCCTGAGTCCCTTCAGATCTCAGCCCTGAACCTGAAGGATCGGGTCACCTTCAGCGAGCCAGGTAGAGTCGCCGTCTACGAAGACTTCTTCCTTGGTAGTTTTGGGCTGTATCTTCATCCCTTTGTCCCGTCCTTCCTGGACCATTATAGATTGGTCCCTGCCCAGTTGACCTCTAATGCCATTAAGGCGATCTGGTCCTTTATAGTCTTGTGCCATTTTCATAGCATGGTGGCACACTTTTCTTTGTTTAGTGCTCTTTAAACTAAAACACCACCCCAAATAGAGAGGCTAGTGGTTTATTGGGCCCCAGCCTGGGAGCCTTTGATTCGACCTCCCTTCCTTCATCAAATGATGGAAACGTCAGTTTCTCTTTGCTTACCTTGAAGGTGTCAACTCGTTTGGAGCGATCTGGACCAGTCTTCCAACCACGATACTTCAATCGAGCCGGTTGATCGAGAGGTGTACGACTAGCTTGTCACCTTAAAATTCCATATGGGTAAGACCTTCTCTTTGAGCAAAATCTGTTCGATGCTAGCATCAGCCCAATTTGGTCCCTAGGTAAGGATGCTGGTTTGCTTTCTTTTATGTCAATCGGTAATTAACCAGTTTCTTGTGATTGGTGCAGGCATGAAGTTCTCTATGGACTGGATCTACCAACTATCCTGGAAATAGGCATCAACTAGGGGCTCCACGAGGGGCAGGAAAAGAGGCTCGACAGGGAGCTAGGGAAGAGGCCCCGTGGAGAGTAGGAGAAAAGACCCCACGGGGAGCTAGAAAGAAGGCCTCATAGGGAGCCATCGGGGTGAGCTAAAGAGGCAAGGAGAAGAGAGGTCCCGCACCAGTGGCAAGGGTGACCGAGGACATGGACCCATCGACTGACGAGGCCCCTGCATTAAGGAAGGGGGCTGCGCAACCTCCAACCACCATCATCAAGGTCATGTCAGTGCTACCATCACCCAAGGTAGGCTTCGGTGCAGGGCCTGATGGAGCAATCAAGCCTCGTGTAGCATCTCTAATAGTGACAGAGACTCGGGGGCCAGATTCAATGTCTAGCAGGCCATAGACCTCCCCCGCACCTCCTCTCAGGGTCCCCAGGGCTACTGCCATGATCCTGCCCAACGTGGTAGTGATGCTCGATGCGGGGCTGGCACAAAAACTACTGGGCTTCATCTTGTAGCCCCGAGATCACCGAGAGAGGTCCGGCTAGATGCTAGGAGAGACTGTCGATGGGATTCTCCGATAACTGCTTATGGTAAGTCCATTGTTGCTAGGTTGAGCTTCAGGTCTAGGGAGCAGTGGAACTCCATGCTAACTTTTCTTTGGTTTTGATTGTAGGTGACCCAGGATGCCCTCCTAGTGAAAGACTCTTGCCAGGCACTGGGCAAGCGAGACATTGATTTCCATGCCAAGCTCGAGGTTGCAGAGGCCAACTCTTGAGCTCTGGCTGACCTGGTGCCCGATTTGAAGGTGTGGGTGAAGTTGCTGGAGGTTGAGCTTAAGGCCTCCCAGGACACTGTCAAGGAGCTCGAGGACTGGGCGAAGGACCATGAGGCCAAGGCCACAAAGTGGAAGGAGCTCATCCATGACATGGAGAACTGGTTGGTGGACTCCACTACCATGATTCTACATCTGGATGGGGAGCTTCATGCCCTCCAAATGTGGTTGGATCTCTTAGAATCTTGCACTATCATCATGAAAAAAAAGTGCTCATCTCTGAGATGGTGATCAGGGTAGAGTAGGAAGCCATCTAGGCTATCACATGGTACAAGTCCTCAGAAGAATTCGAGGATGATGTTAGCGAAGCCATCTACAATGCCTTCTACAAGGGCTTCGATTAGTGCAAGAAGAAGGTGGTGCTGACCTTCGGTCACTTAGACTTGTATGACATAATGTTGGACGACCTTGAGGGGGATGGGTCAACCCTGACCGAGCCAGCCACCGGAGCCTCTTCAACACCCGCATCGAGCCTACTATAGGAGACCATCGCCCACACGGTGGTTGAGATAGGTGCACCAATCAACACCACCATGGGGGCCTACGAATCCGGCAAAGCCCCACCTCCACGGCCATGAGCAACCTAGAGCCATCTTCTTCTTTTTCTCTTCTTTTTTTGTATTCTTCATGGGACTCCCTGGCTTGTCGAGGAGGCTCCTTCCTTGTTAAAGATTTTTGATGAATGAAGAGGTTTCTTTGCTTTGAACTTGGGTTCTTCTTGCTGTTGTGCTTTCTCTTCCCTTCCACCCTTTGTTTCTTCTTCTTTTTCTTTTTGGAATGATAGCAGGGCTATGAAGCAAGCTGTCCAAAGGGGCAATGTTGTCAGTCTCTTGTTATTCTTTGCCAATCTTGGGAGCTGGCAGATGAATGTAAGGCTTTGGAGCTCCCGGCTTCCTTTGCCGAACCTGGGGTCCAATGGATAAGTGCGGGGCTCTAAGGCTCTTGGCTTGATGAGTGTGGGGCTCTAAGGTGCTCAGCTTCCTTCATCAGACCTGGTGTTCAATAGATAAGTGCAAGGCTTTGAGGCTCCTGGCTTGATGAGTGTAGGGCTTTGAGGCTCCTGGCTTCCTTCGCTGGACCTAGGGTTCAACAGATAAGTGTAAGGCTCTGAGGCTTTTAACTTGATGAGTCTATGAGGCTCCCAGCTTTTTTCAATAGACCTGGGGTTCAATGGATAAGTGTTGAGCTCTAAGGCTCCTGACTTGATGAGTGTGGGGCTTTGAGGCTTTCAACTTGATAAGTTTAGGGCTCTGAGGCTCTTGGCTTGATGAGTGTAGGGCTTTGAGGCTCCTAGCTTGATAAATGCGAGGCGCTTGGGCTCCCAGCTTCCTTCATCAGACCTGAGGTCTGACAAATAAGTATGGATCTTTGGAAAGCCAAAACCAGGCCATGCTATCAAAGGAGCATTCCTTTTCATACTTGAGTAGGGAATGCACATCGTTGGAAGTACATCCTCAAGTTTGTGATTTTTCATGTCCAGGGAAGCTGAGTACCATCGAGTCTAGTGATCTGATAGGTACCTTGGGATAGGGTGATAATTATATTATCTACACATATAAAAAGTATTAATTTAATAATTAAATTATAATTATTAATATTAAATTTATATTTTTATATATATCATTTATAGTAAAGAATACCATCATTATGAAGAGCTCAATTTTTGAAGTCTAACGGTGCAAATGACACTCGAATTGGAGTTCAATTGGACCCGAAATTAAATTTTGAAGGAAGAGCACATATTTTAAAGCAACCAATCCACCATGGACTGGCTGCTTGGTCTACAGGGACTTCTGGTCCACAAGCAGCCATTACTGCCAGTCCATGGACCATGTCCATGGACCATCCCTATTCCAAGCATCGTTCTCACTGGAGAAGCTGCTGTGGAGCTTCCCCTCGTCGCCAGGAGCCTTGTCATGGTCGGAGATGTCACCGGAGAGCTATTTTTGGATCATCCCACTGGTCATCATCCTCTCAGCCTCTGCCCATCACCGTCCATCGTCCCGTCACCAACTCACCATGTCAGAAGCTGCGTGCCACCCAATATGCCTTCCCCCGGCCATCGAAAGCATCCCCTCGTTGTTGGGAGCCCTCTCAATATCGGGGGACCTCCTCCATGGCCTTCTCCAACACTTTTCGACTGGCCTCCCTTCCGACAAGCCACCAAAATGCCTCTCCACTAATCCACTATCGCCGTCCATCCATGGCTATTCCACGACCACCAGCACACTACCAAGAAGCCTCCGAGCATCTCCCTCATCGATCGACCGCCAACATCGGCCTTCCCTCAGCCCGATCCTCCATACCACCCATGGCCATCTTCCTCTCCTCGTTATCACCATCAACAGCAACTCACTGCCACCCCCTGCCATCCCAAGCCACCACCCATCCGCCCCGCTGCCTATAGCCACTACCTCATCATCATTCACCACCCCTCCAAGCCTCGGTCATGGCTCGGTCCATGGTTCCTTGTTGCGTGCCCCAGAACCATCCTTTCCACTGTCGACCACCACCTCTTGCCGCTGTCTGCGCCATCTACCTACAGTGCCAAAAAGGGAGAGTCTCAATCACAAGAGGAGTCCCACAAATTCGAGGACTCAGAGATCTAGTGAGAGTCCGAGATCATCATGCAGTAGAGTCCTGTTCGAACTCCGTTTGTTAGAGAATGAAAAGAGACTCGATCAATCCACATGACATACATCGAATTGTCCAGATTTTCTTTTACGATATATTGCTAATCTAAGCCTGATTGAGTCTAAATTTAATCAAGATGAAGCCCTCGATGAGCTTTATTTAATGGACCCCTGGGTTACGATAAAAAGCATCTTGGAGAGAGAAGTATGGTATAGGATAGAAGGTCTAGTTTTGGGTTGTAAGTTGGCCTCTAAGAGTTAGGCTTCTTACAGGAGAAGCTATGCCATCTATGCAATCTTTAAGCCTATGCCAATCTTCAGATCAAGATCCAAGGAGGAAGAGAAGAGGAAGCCCAGTTCGCTCTATGAAGTACGATGAAAGAAGGGGATGTGACATCAATCAACTTCCCGATGAGGCTGCGCTAGTCGACTTTGGACACTTTCTACTTTCTTTGATATTTAATTATTATTTTTAATTTTTTATAGTTGGATTTTTCTTTCAAGCAATATCTATTTTTATTCACTTTAAATTTCTGTTATTTACTTTCTCGTAAGTAGATGCTAAGATTCGACTAGCGGATCAAACGTACCAAGTTTTACTTTTCTTTCATATTTTTAAATTTTATTTTTTTGACTTCAAAACCTTTTCCCTTATTTTATAAAAATCAAGGACTTAAAAATATCATAAGCACTGCCTTCTCCGTGGATTCGACTAGACTCATCCTTTCTATGTAGTCTTAATTTCTTAGAAGTTGGTTAATTAAATTGATAGTCATGGTGTCTTAACGACAACATCATAGCCTATCAAGTTTTTGGCGCCATTACAGGGGAAGGCACGAATGCTAATTTTTTGATCTCTTTATTTTTTGTAAATTTGGTATACTAATTTTTTTTGTTTTTTTGTAGATCAAGAAAAAACCAAAAAAATAAAAAATAAAAAAAAAGAGAAGGAAAATTTTGTAATTCTGGTGAGATTAATCCTAGCCCTAATTACTTTCCTTTTTTTTAGCTGCTTCTAATATCTTTGCCTTTTTATATTTACCAAGAAAATTCCTTCCCTTTTTTTGTTTCCATTGATTAGCCGCCTTCTTTTTTGTAAAAACAAAATCTTCCAAATTTTCCTTAAGATTTATTTCCTTTTTTTTACTATCCTCCTTTTCCAATCACCATTGGAAAAAAATCCTTTTTAGTTTCTTTCTTTTAATTAATTTCTTTTTTTAAAACTAACATAAAAAGAAAAAGTTCTTTTTTCTTTTTAAAAAATTAACCTATAAAAACTTAACATTTTTAATTGCCTTAAATACTGAGTTGATTTCTTGCTTTAATCTATAGTTGCTTTATTTGTTTAACCTAATTTTAGTATTTTTTTTCTCACACCTAATTCACCAAGATTAAAACCTACCTTCTATCTCTCTTGCTTGAATTAAGATAACCTAAAAAGAAAATAAAAATACCATATAATACTTAACTAAAATAGCATAACTAATTAAAACCTAAAAGATTTTTACTTGTTCGGGACATCTTTTTTTTTTGCATTGCATCTTTTTATAAAATATATTAAGGGCATTAACCCTTAAATAATATAAGGTGGGGAGCTAACAATCCTTTCTTGGCCCACAAACCACTACCCTACATCTTGCATCAACCCAAACCTTTTAATTAAAATTAACTAGACATTATGATAAGGGACGGGATTCTAATATGATGCAGGATGATATGCAAAGGATGAAGATGAAGAAAATCAGATTAAAACAAGCAAATATTTTTCAATTTTTTATGGTTGTGATTCCCAAAACTAGCTTAGATTAGGTTAGGATTATTCTGTATCAATTAGCATCCTATAAATTAATGAGGGATGAGATTCTAACATAATGCATGATGACATGAAAGAGAGGAACATGAAAAAAAGTTCAGATTAAAAAAGCAATGATTTTTTATGTTATTTAGGTTTAGTTCCCGAAAATAGCTAAGACTATGTCAGGGTTTTATGCAACAACTAGAATTCCTATCCACAAGCTATAACTATCAAAGAAATAAAACAAGTAATGGATCCTAGGTCTAAGAAGGCATATTAGGAGCATGTTCACCTTCAAGAAATTAGACAAAAGGAGATGGAAATTAGGTTTAACATACCAGGTAATGATTTCTAGTTGCTGTAGAAGAGATTGCTCCGCTCAGATCGGTGCCTGGATGATTTGGTCACTTTTCCATGAATCCATCAACTTTTTATCAACTTTGTTCGGAGGCAAAGAAGATGTCATCCAAGGGGTGTGGTATCGTAGGAATCCTGCAAATGTCAAAGGCTAGAGGTAACCAAGAAAGAAAAATTAAGAAACTGAAGATCAGGTTGAAGGATGATTAAAAGATAGAGTTGCAGGGGATTGGTGGCCTTGGAGGAAGCTTCGGGAATCTGGATCTTAGAGAGGGCTGATGGTGGGCATCTTAGGGCTCTTGCTTGGATGGACAATGGCTAGGGTTTAGTAAGAAGAAAAAGGAACAAGTCTCTCACATACTTTCAAAGAACACAAATTGTCATAAGAAAAATTTACTAGAGTTTATTTCATGATAAGAGATTTTTTTACAAGAGGGGGAGGGGTGGGGTATTTATTGATTCACCAAGGACCCTTTCCTATCAAAATAGGATTACAGGTTTGTATGGGATAAGGAGTACAAGGTTTAACTAGAATTAAGAGTACAAGGTTTAACTAGAATTAAGAGTACAAAGTTTGATTGAAATTAGGAGGCCTAAATTCTAGTAGGACTTGGTCATTGGACTCCTTGTAAAACTTGGAAGCTTTGACTTTTCTTATGGGCTTGGGCTGGGATGAAATCCTCTTGGGCTACTTTGACTTTTCCACTCCTTGGTGGGCTTGGATAGCATGAAGGGAGTCCAGATGTTGGGCTGGTGACTTAAGTGTGGGTCCAAGGGTCCTCCTCTTGAATAAAATTACATGGAATAAAAAAGGCATAATTGACAAGACTCAAAATAGGTCTAAATAAATAAATGGACTCAAATAACAGGACTCAAAAGACTTATGAGGTTGAGACAAGGGATTCATTAGACTTAATTAGACTTCTTGCCTCGACTTATTACATGACTCAAAATTAAATTCCATTAAAGGACTCAAAATTGACCAACACATGACTTAGAGAACAAATTGAAGCTTGAAATCTATGTTTGATATGATGTCCCCATTAATTCTCCCGGGATGGGAGTAACTCGACCCTGTCGAGTAAGAAGGTCGATCTGGCTCAGGTACTGCTCTGACGGGTCTAGGTTGAGGTGTTGTGGATCCTCTTGAGTGATCCATGATCCTCAAATCTTGGTTGACCATGCTAACAAACCAAGTGATATGGTAGCCTTTATTTCGGGTACTAATATCTTGATCATCCAGGAAATGCTCAATCTTTCCTCTCACAAGCTAATTTGATGGTGGACACTAAGGGTTTGGTTCACTGGTGGGGACACCAGGATTAGACACAGATCCCTGAATCCCATATGGTTTAATTAGTCATGTGTCAAAGTTTTGAAAATTTTGTAATCAATTAAGATCGAGTCCTGTAATAAGTTGAGGTTAGTTGATTTGTCTCAACCATCAACCTAGTCAGTATTTCGAGTCCTGTACATCAATTATGAGTCCAGTATGAGCCTAATTTTTGTACAAGAGAGGAGGTCACCCTATTTTGGAGTTTCACCAGGCCACATCCAGGAGTCAGAGATAGCTACATCAATCCATTGGATCTTGTGTGACAACCAAGGATCCAAGATGCTTTCAGAAATCTTGATTCTTTCCAAATATCCTCCAGATGCCCAGATTCCAGCCCAGATGCCAGAGCATGTTCCCAAACTAGGGAATCTATGATTCCAAAGGTCCCTTTACATCCTAGCCCAAAGAAATCAAGTCCAAGTGCCAAGCCCAAGCCCTAAAGAAGCAAGATTCTATGGAATATTTCTGCTACCAGGCTACCAGGCCACCCCAGCTTCTAGAGGCCCAAAACCATGCACCCAATCCCCTTTGGGCTGACCCCTTGCTGCCCCTAGAAGCCCAACACGCCCTCCTAGGCATCCTTGAAGTGTTGACCAAGTCCAAGAGGTGTCCTTGAGTGGAATGGTCAAAGCATGAAGGAAAAAGGAGAAGACTAGGTCAATTCCTAACCTAATGGGGATTTGTTTTTCTAATCTAGCTAGGAAAGGACTTGTATTCCAATTTGGAAGAGGACTTGTAATCCAAGTGTAACCATGGTTAGTGAGGACATGGGAACTCTATAAATACCCCATCCCTCCCCCTCTTGTAATCAACTTTTATTCTGATATCAAAACCCTGATGAATTTATTTTGAGCTTGCAAGCTTGTGTTACTTTGTTTTTTTGGTTCTTTGGTGTGTGTTTGTATTTCCTTGCTGCCCTAGCATCCTTCTACACCCTAACTCACTACCATCCAAGTTTTCGCACGTCCAAGAAGGAGTGCCCTAGGCCACCAAGCAAGGAGATCTTCATCAAGCTTCAAGCTGCCCCGCTTCTAAACCCTAACCTGATTTCTTCTAAACCTAATCCCCTTTCTTTTTCTTACTTGCTATTTTGATTGACCATTAATGTTTTGCAGGATCCCCGAGGTGTTTCACCTCCACAGAGGAGGCTTTCCTTGCATCCGGAACCATCCAAACTAGCCATGTAATCAAGGGAACCGAACTTCATCATCTAGACTCCAATCAGAGTGATGTGTGATCTCTTCATCGGACGTTCTTCAAATCACTGATTGGTAACATCCTTCCCTTCTTTTAATTTCTGATTTGATCTTTTAATTTATGATTTGATGAAGATAAGCTATCCTAATCTAGGAGTTTCTTAATTCTCGGGTCCTAGAATTTATTATTTTGCTTGAGTTTGCCTGCGATACGATGATTCTATGCATTGCTCTTCTTCTTGCTAGTTCTTACTTTTATTTAGGAATTTAGCTTACAAACAAAATTATAAAAATTACAAAAAAATTATTTTACTATTTTTCCTACATGTTTATAAGTCTTAGAGTCATCCCTCATTATTTTGGTATCAGAGCGGGTTTAGGATAGTTTTTATTTTCTTTTCACTCACAAACCCTAATTTCTGCATTCTGTCCACTGCATTAGGTGTCTAGGTTTCATCTGATTTTGGAATCATAAACATTTTGTTTTTCTATGAACATTTCACTGAATGTCCTCTGTTCTATCCTAGTAATTATCAGAATTCTTAATTATTTTTAGTGAAATTTTAAATCTCTAAAATTCGGCATAATAGGAACCCTAACAAAATCCTAATAATTTCTGTAGCAGTCTAGAAAACCCTAGGTTTGCATTATCATCTGATTCTTTTTTAGCATAAAATTTGGTAAGATTCATAATCACCGTCCATCCTCTATTACATATTTTTTTTGAATTTTTTTTGCATCAGGATCAGTGTCAAACTTTGCATCGGTTGAAACCTTGATATCCTGAATTCTGCTATTTCTGCATTTTGACTCAACCTAACCTAATCAACTTTCAAACCCCCCAATCCCAAGCCAAATTTTGTTTGCTAATCCAAGTAAACTTAAACTTAAATTGAAATCTCATAAATTAATTAAAAATTATTTTTTTTTCTGATTGTTTTAGATTACATCAGGACCATTGAATGTTCATCATCTTTTAATCTAATCTTAAGGGCAATCAATATAACATCAGGGCAGGAGGTCATAACCTGTCCTGGGCCCATAAGAAGCATCCAACATTTCCACCCAAGCCTTAATTAAAATTAATTAGACTTAATTGGCCCTAGTGGGCTAGGTGACACCCAACAGGTCGGGTCCGAACCGTGTGGGCCAACTAGTGCATTTAATCTTGTGGCTATTACTGAAAGCTGGTGTCTAAGGCTGGGGTTCCAGAGTCAAACGACCTAAGTGGACTGGTGGTTTATAATTAGGACCCTGTGACAAGCAGGGGGAGCCTCCCACCACCCCACCCCCTACCTGGCTAGTGGAAGGATTAGCTGCTGGGTTAAGTGTAAGTTGAGGTGACTCACCCAGTTTTGGCTTTAGGTATAGGAAACCCTAGATTAAGCTAACCCAATTTTGCATGCTTGGCTGCACCATGTCATTTTGACTGATTGTTTGATTGCATGACCACTAGACTAGAAATCCAATACCATAAGTCTAAACCCCAACCCAGTTCAACCATGGAGTCCAGTCTTGAAGCTCTTATAAGAACCATGAATGAATAGATGGTTGCCCAATTAACCACCCAAATTAACCAATCCAATACCCAATTGAATCATAAGCTTGACCAAATGATCCTATCAAGTAATCAAGCAATCCATAGTTTTGACAAAGTAAGAGATCAGTTAGGAACCATAGACAAGACCCATAAGACTGAACCCATGACCTATGAACTCATAACCCTTAGTCAGCCTGAGCCCAATAGGATTAGTACCCTTAGATATGAACCCAGTGTTAGTCAGGAGAACCTTAGCCAACCTACCCTTGTCACCCCAGTCATTAGTCAGTTTTTCTTTAGTCTACCCCCTCCTACCACCTTATTGGCTCACCCAAATGACCTTGAAGAGGAGATATATGAGACTGACCCATGTTTAGTGGAACAGTATGAGGAGGAAGAAGAGGAGTTCCCCATTGAAGACTCTAGTTGAATCAATAGATATCCATGTAGAAGCCACCCTAGAATTAGTTGACCCTGACCATACCCACATAGTAGTCAACCCAGAGTTAGATGACCCAGATCACACCCAAACTGCAATGGAAGAGCAATTAGAGGAGACTTTAGAAGAGGATCCAATTGTAGAGCCTAGTCCTGAATTTCCTGAGCCAGAAGAGTTTATTGAGGACTTGGCTTATCTCACCAGTACCCTTTGGATGAAGTCACTTCCTTGCTCGTAATTGAAGATCTTTTTTTTTAAATTAGTGACCCATTCTTCCATAAGGCAGACCCAGTAAATAGACATCAACCCCATAGTGTCAATCTTATTAGTCTAGATTTAATTCCTGACACCCCTTCTTACATCTTATTCTATCCAATCAACCTTGAACCCTTTCTACCCCACTAGACTAACCCAGAATCCATCTCATATTTTCTATCTTTACTTGAATTTTCTTATATTTCTTTAATCATTCACCTGCATCATGTAGAGGTTTGCATGTTGCATTCATTTATTGTACATGTTAGGTTTGCATCTTACTTCTTGCATACCCTTTGGCATTTAGTAGGCATACATAGTAAATTTTCATGCGCATGCCATGCTAGGGTCAAACATAGAAAGTCTATAGTGTGTTAGGTTAGACCCTAAAAATTCCAATAAAATTTCCTTCGATAGGAAAGTTTAGTCAAGTCTAATAGGTATTAGTTGAGTCCAATAAAATTCACATCCCTAAATCACATATCTGCACCTAAACTAGCCTCTGCATAGCATATGCATCATGAAATTAGTCAAGAGCTGAACATAATTAATAAACTAAATAACAACTTGGTTAATTCTCAAAAGAAAGATGAAGAATTTTTAGCAGAGGAATATATGACTGTTCAAGAATTTTCTACTCGCAAAGTTGGCCCATCCAAAATAATGAATAGTAGTGGACCCAATGCCTATGTGCCTGAGATATCACCTGATTTAGGTATTAGCTCCACCTTCATCATCTCAGACTTTGTAAAATCTAGGGAGCCAGTAGTGATACCCAGCGAGCCCCTTGAGCCACTCCCGTTCTTTGAGAGAGAACCCACCCCAGAGCGACCACATATAATTTGGCCTTATGGTGAGGTAAAGATTGAAAGAGCTCTGGATGATCAAGCTATCGGTATCCAGGATAGAGACTGTTAGCAGTATTTGGTACGGTGGCAAGGTCAGCCAGAATCTAAAGACTTGTGGAACGCTGGTGTGGATCTGCAGAGCCTCAACCCAAACCCTCCTTGAGCCAAATTGACCCATACTCGATGGGGTCGAGTTCCTCCTACCCCAGGAGAATTGGTGGGGACACCAGGATCATACACAGATTCCTGGATCCCATATGGTTTAATTAGTCATGTGTCAAAGTTTTAAAAATTTTGTAATCAATTAAGATCGAGTCCTGTAATAAGTTGAGGTTAGTTGATTTGTCTCAACCCTCAACCTAGTCAGTATTTTGAGTCCAGTACATCAATTATGAGTCTAGTATGAGCCTAATTTTTGTACAAGAGAGGAGGTCACCCTATTTTGGAGTTCAACCAGTCCACATCTAGGAGTCAGAGACCACTACATCAATCCATTGGATCTTGTATGACAACCCAGGATCCAAGATGCTTCCAGAAATCCTAATTCTTTCCAGATATCTTAAAGATGCCCAGATTCCAGTCCATATACCAGAGCATATTCTCAAACCAGGGAATCCATGATTCCAAAGGTCCCTTTACATCCTAGCCCAAAGAAATCAAGTCCAAGTGCCAATCCCAAGCCCTAAAGAAGCAAGATTCTATGGAATATTCCTGCTACCAGGCTACCAGGCCACCCCAGATTCCAGAGGCCCAAAACCATGCACCCAAGCCCGTTTGGGCCAACCCCTTGCTGCCCCTAGAAGCCCAACATGCCCTCCTAGGTATCCTTGAAGTGCTGACCAAGTCCAAGAGGTGTCCTTGAGTGTAATAGTCAAAGCATGAAGGAAAAGGAGAAGACTAGGTCAATTCCTAACCTAATGGGGATTTGTTTTTCTAGCCTAGCAAGGAAAGGACTTGTATTCCAATTTGGAAGAGGACTTGTAACCCAAGTGTAACCATGGTTAGTGAGGGCATGGGAACTCTATAAATATCCCATCCCTCCCCCTCTTGTAATCAACTTTTATTCATGATATCAAAACCCTGGTGAATTTCTTTCGAGCTTGCGAGCTTGTGTTACTTTGTTATTTTGGTTCTTTGGTTTGTGTTTGTGTTTCCTTACTGCCCTAGCATCCTTCCACACCCTAACACACTACCATCCAAGCCTTCACACATCCAAGAAGGAGCGCCCTAGGCCACCAACCAAGGAGATCTTCATCAAGCTTCAAGCCGCCCCGCTTCTAAACCCTAACCTGATTCCTTCTAAACCTAATCCCCTTTCTTTTTCTTACTTGCTATTTTGATTGACCCTTGATGTTTTGCAGGATCTCTAAGGTGTTTCACCTTCCCAGAGGAGGCTTTCCTTGCATCCGAAACCATCCAAATTAGCCATCTAATCAAGGGAATCGAACTTCATCATCTAGACTCCAATCAAAGTGCTGTGTGATCTCTTCATCGGACGTTCTTCAAATCACTGATTGGTAACATCCTTCCCTTCTTTTAATTTTTGATTTGATGAACATAAGCTATCCTAATCCGGGAGTTTCTCAATTCTCGGGTCTTGGAATTTATTATTCAGCTTGAGTTTGCCTACAATACGATGATTCTATGCATTGCTCTTCTTATTGCTAGTTCTTACTTTTATTTGGGAATTTAGCTTACAAACTAAATTATAAAAATTTCAAAAAAAATATTTTACCATTTTTCCTTCATGTTTAGCAATCTTAGAGTCATCCCTCATCATTCACTCTCAAAGAAAGGGTTAGGCTCAAACTCACTGGGTATCATTGCTGCTCCCTATACTCTACTAAGTCTGTGATATTAAAGGTTGAGCTTAATGCCTAATTAGGTAACTCATGCACTAGGTCCAACTTGCTTTATCACTTTGATGGATCCAGCTTACAGGTATATAGCCTAATTGTTACAAAATTTTCCTAGAAAACACTTAGACACTTTTCGGGAATTAACCATATTTTTATAAAAGCATTGCTTACATTAATCTTATGATTAATTCCTCATGTGAATCTCTAATCATGCAGTGCAAAGACTCACAACACCTAATGCAGACAAATGACTCATGCCAACACTTATTGATATGTAGACTCGATTAACTCTAAACTATAGCTGTGGGTTTGACCCTAGGTCAGGTGGGTAACATGCAGATGAGAACTTGACATGCACTCCTAACAGATGCCATAGGGTCCTCCAAAAGTAAGATGCAAACATGACATGCGTAATGAATGAATGCAACATGCTTACTCAAAAATGCAATCTAATCAATAAGCAATGTATGAGGGCCATACCTAGATCAGGACCCTCTCTTAGGACAAGAAGCCTTACCCTAAGACTCCTAGATCCTCTATTACTATGATCATGGCACCAATCTTTTTTGAGCTTCTGTCTGATGGAGAGTAGCTTCACAGATCCTGGAGCAGCATGGATCTTGATGCATATCCAGAATAAGTTATTTTTAGGATTGAGTTTTAGTTTTTAGGATTTATCTTTATTTTGAAATGTGTTAGTTGGTTAGGATTGAGATATCTAGTTGTTAGGATAGGGATAGACCTTATCTTATCTTGTATTTGAATTTGAACTATCCTTATCTTTTTATCTTGTATTCAAATTCAAATGAGGGTTGGAAAGGTTTATAAATACCACACTCATTGCTTTGTAAAAATTTGGTTAATAAAGATGAGTTTTTAGAAAAGAGTGATTCTTTTCGTTCGTCCCGCATGGGGACGGTGTGAGAGGCCCATCTTTCCTTCGCCTTCGAGCATCGAGGGGTGTAAGACCCTATGCCTTCGCTTTCAAGGATTGAGGGGTGTGAGGCCCTAGTTATCCTCTTCTCCGTTGAGTCCCCTCTATGGTCTTAGAGATTTTCTTCACAGCCCCAGGTAGCGATTTGGGTGGGATGCCCTAGGCTCCGCATGTAGTGAGATGGGTGGGATGCCCTAGACTACATATAGTGGGGTGGGTGAGATGCCCTAGAGGTGAGAGGTCTCTCCGTGAATGTGAGTCCCAAGTCTGTAGAGTGTCCAATTTTCTTACGCTCCATCTCCATTGTTCCTTCATCATTCTTAGAAAAAATCCAAAAAAAATAGTGGTACCCTAATCATCGGTGACTTCTCAGCTCACTGACGATCTTTCCTCTGATCCATCCCCCATCAAATTGTAAGGGTTACAAAGTGTAGAGTTCTTATTAGAAAGGCAAGAACTTCATGGAATTGAATCTTCTTGGGTAGCAAATCCTCTTGAGTCCTTCTCTTGGCATCATGGAACTTTTGGTATTTGGGCTTCATCCACTTAGGCGACATGTAGTGCTACGATTTATTGAAGTGGGTGATGAGAAAGAGATGTGGCGCTCCATTAGATATTGGTGGCAAAATTAAGATGGGATGAGGTGCGGTGAGGTGCCTCTCTTATCTTGACCTACTACTCAAAATTGGCATCAATCCTTCTTCTATTTTCTTGTATTTCAAACTTGAAAGATTGCCTAATATTGGACTCTTTTGAAGTAAATAAATAAGATTGGACTCCTTGGCACTCCCTTGAATTCTGGGCGATAAAGAGAAGGTGAAATGAGGTGCTAAATGAGATGAGAGTCCTTCCATCTTACTTCTCTTAAAATGGTGTCAACTTGGATTTCAAATGGGCGACAAAAAAGAGAGAAAAAAATGAGGCACCCTCCCTTTTGGATAAACTTGAACTTCAAATGTTGTCTTAACATCTTGATGTCTTGATGTCTTGATGTCTTGATAAAAATAAAAGACAACCATCTTTTGACATTGAGTTGGCCATCCAAGGTGATGTGGTAAGGCATACTACTCCAAGTGGTGGGAGACAAGGCTCCATGACATGGTGATGTGGCATAAGGTGTTGACGTGGCATGATGACATGGCTTGGTGACCAAGATGATGTGACATGGCATGTGATGAGATGGCACCTTAATGACTTGTCATGTGGCACCAAGAATTAGTTAGCACGTGGCACTAAGAATGGGTTAGCACATGTCTTGAATTGGGTCCCCTCTTATATTACAAGACTCAATTAAAATAACTAATCACATGACTCAACCAACTAAATAACTAAAGAACTTAATTGGAACTAATTTGAAACCCAACTTGATTAATTGATCAAAAGGCATAATCTCACAAACCAAAAATTATATACTGACTCAACTCAACTTGGTAAATAGGGTTTGACTCAACTTGATAAATAGGTTTTGTATATATATACAGGTTTTGATTGAATTTAGGATTTTGGGCTGAAACCACTGGGCTAAAATAATAGAATTTAAAAAAGACTATTTACAAGTGATCTTGGGTTTGAGCTTAGGGCTTCATTCACAGGTAATCCACAGGGATGTGGAATTGACCTGTTATTTCATTCGGGCCCTGGTGTCCGCACCAATTCTTCCTAGGTGGGAGAAACTCGATCCTGTCGAGTATGGGTCAACTCTGCTATGATAGTGTTCTAGTAAGTTAGGATCAATCCTTTGCAAATCTTCTCTAGTGATCCAAGAATCTTCAGTCTCGGGTCATCCTTGCCAATGAACCAGATATCGTTGATAGTCTTTGCTCTGAGTAGCGATTATCTTATCATCCAAGATCCACTCGATCCTGTCTCTTTGCTCTGGTAGTTTTGCTGGTGGAAACTCATGGGTTGGCTTCTCTCAAGGATGGGATCAGTCCTAAAAGGCTCACTAGGTATCAACGTTGGCTCCCTATACTCTATAAGGTCTGAAACATTGAAAGTAGAACTAATACCTAGCTCAGATAGTAAATCAAGCACATAGGCATTAGGTCTAATTTTTCAAATTACTTTTTATGGTCCACTACTACGGGCGTGTAACTTCTTCATAGTTCCAGGTGGGAACTGTTCAGGTCATAGCCTAACCATGACAATGTCTCTTTTATTGAATTCTTTGAGTCTCTTTCTTGAATTACCCTTTGTTAGTGAATGACATGCTGATGAAAACTTGGCATGAACTCCTAGTAGATGCCATAGGGTTTTCCAGAAATATGATGCAAACCTAATATGCTCAATGAATGTATGCAACATACTAATCTCTATAAAATACAAACTAATGGTCCTAGAAATGTTGGAAGCTTTAGGAAAGGGTAGGAAGTACGAAGTGGACTCTTGGGATGGTTCTGGATCAATGAAGATGACCTTAAGGTTTGGACATTGAGTTACGTCAACAGGTAATAAAAGGTCAGCCTGATGGAAGGACGAGTCAATAATTTTAAGAAAGAGATCTTCAATTAGGACTAATGGGGTGAACTCTTACTGAAGGTGCTGGCTTGGAAAAATCAAGTCCTCACTAATTACTTCGGGATCTAGAATTTCAAAACTAGGATCTATGGCTTGATTCTCTTCTAATGTTTCCTCAGGTAAGGTCCTAACAATAGTGTTAGACTCCTCAAGGTTCTCTTTTTTTACTTGTCCTTCCAGTATAGCTTCAGTCAAGGTATGGTCAGGGTTAACTAATTCTAGGTTGGCTTTAGTCTGGGTGCCTATCGGGTCAGCTAATTCTGGGTCAGCCATATGTATCTCCTCTTCTCCCTCATACTCATCCACTAAGTTCACCTTAACTTCATACACATCTACTTTAATGTCATCTTTGTGAAGCAATGGGATAGTAAGAGTGGTTCGATTAAGGGGAAATTGGCTAGGATCTGGGCTGGTAAGGGTAGGTCAGCTCTAATTAGGGTTGTGTCGGCTCAGGTGAGAATTGGGTTGACTAAAGGACAGTGGGCTAATACTGGCCTCATATTTAGGGCTACTAATCCTATGGGATTCAGGCCGACTAAGGAAAATTTGACTGATACTAGGCTGATACCTCGGGGTTATGTGTTCCTTAGGCTCATAGGATATGTGCTCGGATCTATGGGTTATGGGTTCCTTGAGTTCATGAGATTTAGGTATAGAGGATCTGGGTTCACAGGATCTTGGTGCATAGGAACTAGGTTCATATGATTTGGGTAGGTACTTTTTCCTAAGTTTAAGTTTCATGTCTCTCTAAGTAGTTATGGGTATGTCTCTTCGAAGGTCTGATCATTTTTTCAACATCATACCAATAAATTTTATAGCCTGGCGTACTAATTTAAGCTTAGCAAACTTAAACTTTCTTTCATCAGATACTAGTTCTCTCTGAAAATACAGATCCATACCTTCTTCCCAATCAATAAAATCCTCAAGATCAACATCACCACCAAATGTATGTGCTTCTATCCTAAAGTTCCTAGTGGCTTTCTCATCCTGGTCTATGAAATCGTAATTGGGTCTCCTATGGCTAGTCTCATAAATTGGGTCAGGGTGTGGAGCTCTCCTAGGGTTGGGTGGTGCAGGACATGGCATCTCAAGTTTAGGCTTAGTATGGGACACAGGGGTTCTCTCTTGGGTTCCTAACTATTCATTTAGTCGTTCAAACCTATTGTTGAGTTGTCATAACTATTCAGTCATAGTCCTAAAGAAGGTCTCAAGGTTAGACTACATGGTCAAGCTGGGTTGGGTTTGGGTGAGACTACAAGTATGGAGTTCCTAATCTAGTAGCCATGCAATGCAATCACATAAATCGAACTAAGATTTCCTAGACCTAGAGCTCAAGTAGAATGGGTTAGCTCAAATTACAACCAATTCAGTAATTACCCTGTCCATTGGCCAAGTAAGAGGTGGGGTCAGGGGAGGCTCCCCCTGCTTATCACAGGGTCCTAATATAAAACTATGAGTCTACATAGGGCATTTGCCTCTGGACCTCTAGCCTTAGACACCAGATTCAAGAGATAATCAAAGGATTAGGTGCACTAGCTTTCACACAATACTTGGAACCTGACCTTGTTGGTGTCCCTAAGCTACTTTAGGTTTTTAGTTGATTTTAATTAGACTTAGGTTCGATGCAAAGGTGGTTGTTTTGGGCCCAAGATAGGTGATGAAATCCTGTCCTGATCTGAGATAGTAAAGTGCCCCTAGATTTAGTTAACAATGTATGCGCACAAGATGAAACCCTAATGCACAATGGAATTAAAACAAAAAATAGCAAAAAATAAAATCTTTTTTTTCTTTTTTTTAAGATTGAATTTCAGATCTAATTAGTTTTTAGATTTCTGATATCAGGTTATCATGTTCGACCGTAGCTCATTACTCCCATGGGTCGTGACAATATACTTTCATATACCCGCTCAGGAGGCGTGATTTCCTTCCAACAAAAAATAATAAAATAAAAAAAATTCTGATTTTTTTTGTGATTAGATAGTAGATTAACAAAAAATAAAATAATTATTTTTTGGGTTTTTTAACATTGGTTTTATGTAATTTTAATTTTAGCCTAAACTATATATGAAAAAATTTCAGCAAAGAGCGATTAAACCCTAGTTTAACATACTCTGATACCAAAGATGATGTAGGACAAAATATGCAAAACTAATTTAATGATATTTAAACTAATTTTTAGAGATTAAATAGCAATTATATTTTTGGAATTATCAGATTAAAGACTTAAAGCATCCAATAAAGTAAGACTAGTCAACTAGTTATAAGCTCGCAAAGTAGATTTAACAAATCTAATTATGAAAGGACCTTGGTGATAAAGAAATCATCATAAACTAGGATTTAAAACTTTCAAGAAATCAGATCTTAAGAGAAAGGAAGATTTTAGATTTACTAATGAAGATTTATCGCTCTTTGATGTGGATCAGGATCGGCAATCTAGGATTTCGCGGCAAGACTTCAGGATTGTCATTCTCAGGCTCGGATCTGCAATGAGACTGGTTCCAAAGAAAGAACACCTTTACTTTAGATCTCGATCACCTGCAACACTCAAAGACACCCAAGTTAGTGGGCATGGAAAGAAGAAAGATTTTGGAAGGAAGAAGAAAGGAGAAGGAAGCTTGAAGGCTACGGCTAGGATTTTGGTTGGATGGATGGAAGATGGATTGTTGGATAACTAGGATAACTAGGGCGTCACACCCCGTGATGCTCCAAATAACAAAGGAATTTAGGGCCTCACACCCCGTGATGCTTCGAAGAACAAAAGAATTTAGGGCCTCACACCCTACGATGCCATGACAGTAAAGGAATGACAGAGAATATCTCCTTTATTTCATGAATAATAATCAATTTCATAAAAGGGGTTGATGGTGCTATTTATAGACCACCAGCTAGAATTGTAAAGGTTACAAAGTGTAGAGTTCTTGTTAGAAAGGCAAGAACTTCATGGAGTTGGATCTTCTTGGGCAGCAACTCCTCTTGAATCCTTCTCTTGGCATCATGGAACTTTTGGTATTTGGGCTTCATCCACTTGGGCGACATGTAGCGGTAGGCTTTATCCAAGTGGGTGATGAGAAAGAGGTGTGGCGCTTCATGAGATATTCACGGCAAAATTAAGATGGGATGAGGTGCGATGAGGTGCCTCTCTTATCTTGACCGACTCAAAATTGGCGTCAATCCTTCTCCTATTTTCTTATATTTCAAACTTGAAAGAATGCCTTATCTTGGACTCTTTTGAAGTAGATAAATAAGATTGAACTCCTTGGCGCTCCCTTGAATTTTGGGCGACAAAGAGAAGGTGAAATGAGGTGCTAAATGAGATGAGAGTCCTTCCATCTTACTTCTCTTAAAATGGCGTCAACTTGGATCTCAAATGGGTGACAAAAAAGTGAGAAAAAATGAGGTGCCCTCCCTTTTGGATAAACTTGAACTTCAAATGTTGTCTTAACATCTTGATGTCTTGATGTCTTAATTAAAACAAAAGACAACCATCTTTTGACATAGAGTTGGCCATCCAAGGTGATATGGTGAGGAATACTTCTCCAAGTGGCAGGTGACAAGGCTCCATGACATGGTGATGTGGCATAAGGTGATAACGTGGCATGATGACATGGCATGATGGCATGGCTTGGTATCCAAGATGATGTGACATGGCATGTGATGAGATGGCACCTTGATGACTTGTCATGTGGTGCCAAGAATTAGTTAGCATGTGGCACTAAGAATTGGTTAGCACATGCCTTGAATTGGGTCCCCTCTTGTATTACAGGACTCAATTAAAATAACTAATCACATGACTTAACCAACTAAATAACTAAAGAACTCAATTGAAACTAATTTAAAATCCAACTTGATCAATTGATCAGAAGGCATAATCTCATAAACCAAAAATTTAAAACCGACTCAACTCAACTTGGTAAATAGGGTTTGACTCAACTTGATAAATAGGATTTGCATATATATACAGGTTTTGATTGAATTTAGGGTTTTGGGCTGAAACCAACTACGCTAAAATAATAGAATTTAAAATATACTATTTATAAGTGATCTAGGGTTTGGGCTTAGGGCTTCATTCATAGGTAATCCATAGGGATGTGGAATTGACCTATCATTTTCTTATAGTCTTGGTGTTTGCACCACCACTTATCATCAAGTGTGCCAAAGGATTCCTTCAACTTTTGAAGGATTTCCTCAAGCTAGGCTTCCTCGAACATGCAACTAAATTGTCATTCATAGCCTTAGGTCAAAGAGCCACTTCTAATAGGTGTCCTTGACCACACATCGAGCATTGGGAATGGGCTCCTCAGGCGCAGAATTCATTACCACGTAAAGGATCCATTCATGCTTTAGGATGATGCTAATCTTTCATTACTAGCTATCGAAGTTGGGACCCATGAGCTTGTCATTATCTAATAATGATCGAGCGATAAATTGGTGGCCATTATTTGAAAAGATAATATAAGACCAATTAGTATATGAATTACTAACCCTAAAGACTTAAACTTTAGTCTAAAGATTCTCTAATAATTTTATTCAGATTGGAAGCTCTACCTTCAGTTCGAGGAACTACATCAGTTCCTTAGTAGGTACAAAAATCCTATAGGCTATACATGAGCCCAACTTTGGTTGGCCCACCCATGCACATCTAAAGGCAGGTTCTAAACTAATGTACTTCTCCAAACAACTTCTAGTAATCAATTTCATCCTAGGTTCCTTTTTAACAGGCCTTTGGGCCTTTCACAAAAAATATTGGTTAGATTCAACCATTAACATGACAAAACTCAATGCTTCTAACCAATAAATAGTCAAGCTTGACTTTGGCTGGCCAACCTGACCACTATTAAGAGAGTCGCACTGAGCCATCATATTATGAATGGTAATTTCAACACCTAGATGATCACTAGGCCTTTGGGCCTTCCCGTGATCACCCAACTATTGAATCCATTACCATACACTTAATGGGAGGCTATGATCGCTGTTGAGGTGGTCAAAAATAAAACCTACTCACTACTATAGCTAGCGATGAATCGTGATCATATCCTCAGGGACTAAGGATAATTATTTCATAAGAAAAAAAGCCAAAGAAAGTTGTTGTAGAGGATTAGATTGAGAGCAGTAGTTATTAAAAGATAACAACTAATTAATTGATTAAATTGAGATAGCAAGGGAAGTAACCTAGAAATCCAAATCCACCATGCAAACATGTTTTATCTTCTTTCTTTATGTTGTAATATCAACAATTCTTCTAATTTTAGGGTTAGAATATTTATCTCTTATTAGGCACGGGCCATATCCAGAGATCACAACATGTCCGCTTGGAGTATAAACTATCTAACTGGTTTGCAAGGTTAGGGATCTAATCTACAACACTATGATCTATCTCTCTTAGGCATGTACCATATTCTAAGATCATGGCATGTCGATAGAAGGTGTAGGCCTTGTATGCCAGATCAAATCAACAATCAGAGAAATAACTCAAAAGATAGAGGGAAGAAGATCATGAGTTTTATTGCATAGAAATTAAATACAAAAAAAATGATAGAACCTGGTTACAAGCTTTATCTTCATTCCAAGTTAAAGGAGTCTAGCTGCACATCGCTACTGCCAGCATCCCCTCCATAATTCTCCTTTTTCCTAAGCCTAAACTATGATGATCTAAATAAGAAAAAGAAAATAAATCAGTATAAAAATTGTTATAAAAACTAATGCCTAGACTACTGCCTAGGGTCCTCCTTTATAAAGCTCATCAAAGGCTTTCTTCTGGTCAAATTTTGAGTCAATCGGGCTCAAGATCATCAAGATATCAAGGAAAAGCTTCCCAGCCATCCATTCTGTATCACAGGCTTTAGCTTGCACTGAGAATTGTGCTTCCTTCCTTCTTAGGCAACAAAGTCCCTCATGAATCCTAGATCGAATCTCCAGGACTCCTCCTATTTGAACTCAAATGCTTCCTCTCCCAGTTCTAGACAAACTATGAGATGGCCAGTGATGCTGATCGGATGGCGACAAGAAGCAGTTGGGTGGCTGCATGAAGGAGACATCGATGGCAGCGGATGGTGGTGGAATGGTGGAGTCGATGAGGAACGAGTAGCATAACAAGTCAGTGGGCAGCATAGGGAGGAGCACCGATGGGCTTCTCCGATCATGGAGGCTCTTAGCAGCATCTAGTGGAGCTCGGATAGTGGCCGATGACTCTTGGATGGTGGCCGAATGGACAAGAAACTAAAAAAAATTGAAGGATAGTGATTGGTGGATTTTTGGTGGCTCTCTGGTGATAGACGACTTCCCAGCAATGAGGGAAGGAGTTTCGACAACTTTTCCAGCCATGGGTGATGCGGGATGAAACATGCTAGAGATTATCATAAAGAAATTACAATTCTAGAGAGCAATAAGTTTAGATTTTTATGATGGTCTTGTTCCCGAAAAAAGGTTAAGAACAAGAAAGGTTGTCATGTGAAGATCAAAGTCCTACCCGTAGATTAAAATTCTAAGAAGTGATAAAGAAAAAAAGGATCCTAGGGTTGAGAAACCACTAATTTAGAATATGGCCGATTTTCAATAAAATAGAAATAGAGAGAAGGGATGTGTTTGATTACCTGGCAATGATTTTTTCCATGTGTAGATGGGGCATGCACTCTCAGGATTGGTGCTTGGAAGAAGAAGGTCATTCCTACGGATGCGCCAGTTTTTCATCAGATGGTCTCGAAGACAAAGAAGACCTTCTCCAAGGATCGTGGTACTGGAGGGATCCTGCAAACACTAAGAGTTAGAGACCCTCAAGAAGGAAAAAATAAAGGAAGTAAGTTAGAAGTAGAAAAGAGGTGGTGGAGGATGCTGATGGCTCGGCATGGAGAAGTGCTGGGTGGCTTGGAAGCTAGCAGCTAGGGTTTGGAGGAGAAGCTCCTTGGTGGCTGGGGCTGGAGGGCTTTAGAAGATGGCGGTCTTAGGGCTTGGGAGCTTTGAAGTTGGCAGCTAGGGTTGGTGGTTGGCGGCTAGGTGAGGATGAAGATGCCTAATGACTTTGGAGGTGGGGGCTAGGGCTAGGGTTTGGGGGACTTGGAACTGGTGTTGGGCCTCTCACCCTCTCACTCACGGAGTGTCAATGCTCAAGAGCACATGAAACTTGAAGAAGAAGAATTCTCTCATTCATTAATCATTGACAATAATTCTTACAAGAGGGAGAAGGGGTATTTATAATTCACCTAGTCCTCTTAGACTCCCTGTCAAAGTTGGAGTATATACATGGAAAAAAGGTGGCGCCACAAAGTTTGAGTGGGCTAAGGAGGTGCCAAGTTGACTCCTTGAGGGACTTGGATGGCTTGATTTCTTGTTGGACTGCTATAGTAGGTTTGTTGTGTAACACAAGATCTACTCTAGGGTTTGATATGAAATTTGTATTGGTGCACTTAGTGCTTTATGGCATGGTTGAAATTGTTGCTTTGTTGTGTAACACAAGGGCAACAATTTTCAATTATAGCTATATAGAAATGAAGGGTTTGACTAAATTAAGACATTATAGTTTGTTGTGTAATACAAGACTATAAGTGTCTTAGAGGCAAAGATAATTGTTGAGAATTGCACGGGTTGCAATTGGAAAGTAAGTCCTACCTTTGAACTTATTAGTGTTTGTTGTGTAACACAAGGCACTAATAAGGAATTAGGATCTCAACCCCACTAAGAAAATCGGAAAGGTTTCTCACTTACCATAGTTGAGGGTTATGGTATTTGAAGAAAATAGTGAGAGACATAATTAGATAGAAAGTCCTTATCTAGTTGTGGATGTCATCTTGAGTGGTCTGCTGATATTGTTCTTTAATTAAATATAGGATATTTATTTTTATGGATTCAAATTTATCATTGCATGGCATCTTGGATGCTAATAAGTTAACCAATTCAAACTATGTGGACTGGTTGAGGAAGAAGGCTGATGGAGCCTGTTCCCATTGTAGCATGTTTGGGCATTGGAAGAAGGATTGCAAGACTTGTCTTGCAAATGTGAAGCTAGATGCAAGTGGTGCATCTAGGGATTTTGTACATGATACAAACCAATTTATCATTGAGTGAATCTATTTCTAATTCATGGGTATTGGATACTCATGTGGGTCATATATTTGTAAATCTTTACAAGGACTCCACAGAATTAGAAATTTGAAGAAATGTGACTTCAAATTATATGGGGCAAGTGGAGAACCCATATATGCTGAAGCTGTGGGCACCCATCTTCTGTTATTACCTTTGGGTAATATCATAAGGTTGGAAGAATGCTACTATGTGCCAAATATTGTAAGAAACATTATTTCAATACCCTTGTTGTTACAACAAGGATATGAAATAAGTGTAAAGAGCAGTGGCTGCTCTATTCTTCATAATAATACAACATTTGGGCATTGTTGCTTCGTGAATAGTCTTCTAACTTTAGTACTCAATGATGAAATACTTCTTGTAGATGACAAGAAGTGAAAAAGAGATAATATCAATGTCACATATCTTTGGCATTGCCGGTTAGGTCATATCAGTGAGTTAAGGATAAATAAGTTAGTCAAAGAGGATTACTTTGACCCTGATGATTTTTAATCATTAGGAACTTGTGAGTCTTGCCTCAAAGGAAAAATGACCAAGTCTCCATTCACTAGATATGGAGAAAGGGCAACTGAATTATTAGGTCTTGTACATACTGATGTATGTGGACCTATGTCAACTCAGGCCAGAGGAGGATATTCTTATTTCATCACTTTTATTGATGATTTATCAAGGTTCGGTTATGTGTATCTTATGAAACACAAGTCCAAAGCCTTTGATAAGTTTAAAGAATATCAGAGTATGGTTGAAAGACAAACTGGACTTAGTATTAAAGCTCTTCGACATGATTGAGGAGGGGAATACTTATTTAGTGAGTTTTTGAACCATCTCAAGGACAAAGGCATTATTTCTGAATGGACCCCTCCTTATACATCATACCTTGTTAGACATGGTGAGGTCCATGATGAGCTTCACAGATCTTCCCATTTCCTTCTGGGGATATGCCTTGGACACTGTTGCATATATATTAAACAGGGTACCATCTAAGACAGTAAGTAGCACTCCATTTGAGTTATGGAATGGTGAAAGACCAAGTCTTAAGTACTTAAAGATTTGGGGTTGCCATGCTTATGTTAAGAATAACTTTGGACATAAGTTAAGTGCTAGGGTTGATAAGTGTAGGTTTGTTGGTTACCCAAAAGAAGGTAAGGGATACCTCTTTTATAATGCTAATGAGCAAAAGATAATTGTCAATAGGCAAGCTACATTCTTGGAACAAGAGTTTATCCAAGAAGGATGTAGTGATTCTTCACTTGAGTTGTGTGAAGAACAGAACCAACAAACTGATGAGCCTTTAAATGAAGTTCCTTAACCAGAGGTTCTTGTGGATCAAGAACAGCCACAGTACACACCTCCTCTCCGAAGGTTAGAGAGGGTGCGAGGAGCACGTCTCAGATATGACTTTGTCATCGATGATGACAATGAAGCCAATATCATACAGGATGATGATCTTGTAACCTATTTGGAAGCTATCGAGAGTAGGGACTCCGATAAGTGGCTTGGTGCCGTGAAATCTGAAATGGACTCCATGTATTCCAATCAGGTTTGGACCTTGGTAGATCCACCTGAAGGAATAACTCGATAGGGTGTAAATGGGTATTCAAGAAGAAGATTGGAGCAGATGGTCAAGTTGAGACCTATAAGGCTAGGCTGGTAGCAAAAGGTTTTAGACAAAAACATGGTGTAGACTATGATGAAACCTTTTCTCCAGTAGCCATGCTCAAGTCCATTCGGATACTGCTTACCATAGCAGCATACCATGATTATGAGATCTGGCAAATGGATATAAAGATTGCTTTCCTCAATGAAAACCTTGAGGAAGAAGTCTATATGTCACAGCCAGAGGGGTTTTCTCAAGTGGGAGACCAAACCAGGTATGCAAGTTAAAGAAGTCCATTTATGGACTTAAGCAAGCATCAAGGAGTTGGAACATCCATTTTAATAAAACAATCAAAGGATTTGGTTTTATTAAAAATGTAGATGAACCATGTGTGTATAAGAAGACAAGTGGGAGTGCCATTGTTTTCTTAGTTTTGTATGTGGATGATATACTGATCATTGGGAATGATATCCTAATATTGCAATTGGTTAAAACTTGGCTATTATCAAAGATTTCCATGAAGGATTTAGGAGAACCATCCTATATACTGGGTATAAGGATCTATAGAGATAGATCCAAGAGGATGCTGGGCTTATCCCAATCTAGGTACATTGACTTAGTATTGAAGAGATTCAACATGGATGGAAGTAAGAAAGGTTACTTGCCAATGAGTCAAGGCATACAACTCTCTAAGAAGATGTCTCCTAAGACATTAGAAGAAAGAGAGAGGATAACTATGATTCCTTATGCTTCAGTTGTAGGATCGATTATGTATGCCATGTTATGTACCAGGCCTAATGTTGCTTATACCTTAGGCATAGTGAGCAGGTATCAGGCAGATCTAGGAGAGGATTATTGGAAAGCTGTGAAAAATATTCTTAAGTACCTGAGAATGACTAAAGATGTTTTTCTAGAATATCTAGGATCTGAGTTAAAACTAGAAGGTTATACAGATTCTAGTTTTCAATCAGATCCAGATAATAACAAATCCACATCGGAGTATGTCTTCACCATGAATGGTGGTGCAGTGAGTTGGAAGAGTACCAAGCAGTCTACAGTAGCTGACTCAATCACCGAGGCAGAGTACATAGCTGCTAGTTAAGCTGCAAAGGAAGCTGTCTGGATGAAGAAATTCATCATGAAATTGGACATGGTTCCTAATGTACAACAGCCAGTGCCATTATACTATGATAACACTGGGACTGTTGCACAAGCTAAGGAACCAAGGTCTCATCACAAGTCCAAGCACATTCTAAGATGGTTTCACCTTATTGGAGAGATTATAGAAAGACAAGATGTTGTCGTCAAACGAGTTGACATAAAGAACAATATAGCAGACCCATTCACTAAAGCATTAGCCAAGCAGCAGTTAGATCGCCACTTGGATTGTATGGTCATAAAGTATAAGAGCGATTGGCTTTAGTGCAAGTGGGAGTTTGATAGAAAAATATCCTAAGAGCCAATCATTGTTTGGGCCTTTTTTTGTAAACTTTCAACTCATGCATGACATCATTATTTATAATAAAGGCATTTGATTCATCATATACTGCTGTGTCATATTTTTGACGATGATGAACCCCATAGAGTAGGGAAATGGAATTAGGGTTATGATAAAATAACAGTGAGACCTAATTCCTATAAACCCTAATCTAGAATGTTCCTAATCATTGGACTATCGATTCGGGGATCGATGAATCCAGTAAGACTAGCTTATCCAATGTATGCTCAGTTGATGAGGGTGGTTGGTCTCACAACCACTTGTGCAGAGATACTAATACAAGGATAAGGGTGCTCATTAGGTTATGAGTACACTGAACTGATCTGCACCGGGACTATCTTATGGAAGTCTTACTCCTTGTCAAAAGATAGGTCCGATAGTAGAAGTTGTGCATGTGATCTTCAGACCTAAGGTCACCATGGTTCCTTGTGCACACTAAGCCATACTTTGGTTCATACTCATTCATGGCATTGCAACATGTAAGGGTTGTTTTGGGTATGGTGGAAGGTGTACGAAGGATGTGAGTGGGCCAACAAGGAATTGATCAATCCCGGTAAGAGGATATGTTATCCCGTGTAATCTCTTCGATGAGTGACTCAATGAATCTTTGCAAAGTGAGATGAGATTTGAAGTGGCTTCTAATTAGTAATTAGCTGAGTCCTCATGATCGAGCTGAGATTCGATATGATTAAGTGTTAGTGTTTGACATTTATCTATACCTATCACTTAATCGGGATAATGGAAGATCAAAAGATTGAATTGCATGGTAACTTACTACTGAAGGGTATTTTGATAATTTTCATCAAATTCCTCATCTTCCGGGTAGGCATAACATGTTGCTAGACGTCAATCTTGTCTTGTGTGTTTTCATGAACTAATTGGATTGGTTTCATGAGTCAATTCGATGCGTGATTCGAATTGGACAATTAGGTAAGCCAATTTGACCTAATTAGGTCAATCGGGTTCGATTGGATCGAATCGGCTCAAACCTAAACCTATTGCTGGCTAGATGTGGAATCCAATGGGTCACACATAATAGAGAGTAGGCCAATGAAGTTACTCATGGTTTAATTAGGGTCATGGGATGCTAATTGGTTAGCTAGATTGCATACTAGCATATGTAGGCTAACCCAATTCCTAACCCAATTGGATTGGGTCCGGTTGCTTGCTAATTGGGCTAACCTAATTAAGGAAAACCTAAATTAGGTTGAGTCCTAAGTGAGGATAGCCAAATCAGAGCTTGATCTGATTTTATTTTGGACTTTTGGATGTTTTATAGAAGAGTCCATTTGAGTTGGGACTCTAGATGCCAAAATGATACCTTGGCATTCAAAAAGGCCTAGAAGAGTCTATAGTCCCCTGATCTGAAATATATTTATATGGATGGAAAGAAGACTTAATGCTCTTTCTTTTAACACCTATATTGCATATGCTTTGACTAGTCAAAGGTTACATGGGGTGTAGATAAAGTTGACCACAAAAGGACTCTTGGCGCCAAGAAGCGCGCGGGAAATGAAGGTGCGCACAGAAGGACAAAAGTCCTTCTGCAGATGAAACACTCCAGTGTTTCATCAAGGGGTGCCTTCTCATCTTATCCCCATGCCCTTTGGATTTAAATGACCAGTCAAAGGGAATAAGAGGCTGGCACGAAATGGGAAAAAGAGTAGCGCGCGCAGATGAAGAGTCACGTCTCTTCATCTGCGTACGGTTCTGAGGCAGAGTCCTTCTGCTCTCAAGAATCTGCTCTTTCCATGGTTTTTAAATCTTAAATGATACCTCCTTCCATTCTTCTTAACCGGTAAATGCCACATGGCACACGAGGATTTAATCTGGAAAGGGAAAGAACAATGATAAGACTATTCAATCCTGAAGAGTCTTATCATATTTGAAATAACATATCTGATAAGAGACATCGGGATGGTTTTCATGCCCCTTGAAATATTATATAAAGGGGGTATGGTGAAATGAAAGATATAGTTTTCAGTCATCAGAAAACAGATATCCCATTTTCCCAAGAGTCTGTCAGTCTGAGAGTTTTTCTACTCCCTCCTTTTTAATTTAGGACAAGACTTGTCTTGTTAAGACAAGGTCTTTTCTACTAGGACAAGGCTTAGTTTTAGGACATAAGCCTAAGGGGTCCTAGAGGAGGGTTATCCTAAAATCAAGAGTGGTTTAAGACTATGTCTAGAAAGCCCTACAGTAAGTTAGGGTGTCCTACAGTGGTCAAAGGTCAAAAGGCTGACAAAAGAGTTCTGTTGAAGCAAGCAACCCCGGTAGGGATTCTTCCTTGGTACCATTCTCGTGTGGATCACCATTGGAGGGCTTGCACTTGTGAGCCTCATGGAAAAGATTGGATTTTAGTGATCCCGGTATGTATTCTGACTTTATTTATGTTTCGTTGATTGGTATTGCATAAGGGGTTCCTGGGAATTAGGGTTTCATGCTTAGAATTTTGTTTTGAAATTCACTTCCGCATGCTGCATGATTCCCGGCACCCTGGGAGAATTCCCATCACTAGGAATCTGAGAGAACCTGCAAAGAAATTTGGGATTAGACATGGAAGAAGAATTGGAGTTGGAATGGAAACAAAAAAAAAAGGAAGAAGAAGAAAGTGGCCGGCGGCTTGGGACTTGGAGCTTGATCATAGATCCTTCAATGGACATCCCATCCTTTATTCCTTGCAAAAGCACTCTTCACTCTCAAACTCAAACTTAGAAAACTCTCATTCTCTCCTTGGATAAGGATCTACACACTCAAACTAGCTAGAAAACTTTCACTCTAAATTAGAAATCAAAAAACTAGAACACAAGAAAATAATCCTTTCATTAACTCAAATCATAGCATAGAATGCATACAATGAGAACCTAAGAACCCTATTTATAGGCTCCATTGCTAGAAATTTCGTCCAAGGATGGAGGGGAGGGGACAAGGTTGGCTTAGTTGGCTCCAATAACTCTTAGGTAACTGGTTCTAACTAGAAACAAATTATAGGTAGAAAGTTACAACCACTTTGACATATGGCATCTAGAAGATCCTAATATGGCTTCCAAATGCTGATGTGGAGTTATAAGTTGTGGCATCCCACATGTCAAATATTGTTCGGGTAGTGGAAGGAATCTTTATGTTCCCCATAAAACTCTTGATGTAGTATAATTCCTTCTCCTCCAAGGTTGTTTGATGAATTGTTGCCCCATGTGCTTCAAATCTTGGCATGATTGGGCTTGGGCTTGGTCTTAAAGAGGCTTGAATGGTTGGTCTTGGACTTGAAGAGGATGCCCTCCATCATGCTTTGGGCTTGAGCCGAATGGGCTTCTTCCATGTGTTGGCTTATGAGCCAAATCATGCTTCAAGAAAATTTGGCTTTTGAACATGCTTCAAGAAAATTAACGGGCTTCTTCCATGTGTTGGCTTATGATCCAAATCATGCTTCAAGAAAATTTGGCTTATGAACATGTTTCAAGAAAATTTTTAACTTGCTTCGAAAATTTTATTGAGTATAGCTGCAAAAACAAAGTGAGTTAATCAACATATATATTCTTATTATGGATGTCCCCATCAGTTTTCCCGTGGTGGAAAGAGCTCGACTCTATCAAGTAGGAATTCATCTAGCTTTGATAATACTCTAAGAGGTCAGGATCAATTATTTGTAAGTCCTCTCGAGTGATTTATGAGTCTTCAGAATCAGGACATCCTTGCCAGTGAACCAATTAGCGCTGATAGTCTTTATTTCGAGTAGTGACAATCTTGTCATCTAAGATTTGCTCAATCCTATCTTGTCACTTTGGAAATATGGCTGGTGGACACTTAAGGGCTGGTTCACTCTCAAAGGTGGAATCAGGCCTGAATTGCTCACTAGGTATCATTGTTGGTTCCTTATACTTTACTAGATCTGAAATGTTGAAAGTGGAACTGATACCAAAGTCGGATGGTATATCTAGCACATATTAGGTCCAATATTTTGAAAAGAACCTGACACCATGGGCATATACACCAATCATATAATAGTCATTCCTAATCAAGACATAGTCTCCTTCCTGAAATTCTTTGGCTTTTTTTATAAAATTTAGCTATATGCTTGATAATTTCATTGCTCAAAATTTGTTTTACTAATCACACTATGCATATGACTCTCGTAATCATGGATACTTGTGCATGGGACACCAAATGACAAGAGACAAATGCAAATGATACTAAATGGTAAAAGACAAACAAAAATAAAATAAGCTCAAATGGACTTTAATATCTATGGACTAAACTTTATTATTGGTCTAGGAAACAAGGTTCCTAATTTTCAATAATCCCTAAATGGCTTTGAAGACTCTGGCACAAAACTTCAGGTAGGTGGCAGTGAATCTTAATTTGGCTCCCAACATATGCCAAAGAGTCTTAATAAAGTAACTATTAAATATCACTGTGACCAGATCAATGGTATGGTAGATGTCCTAGCCAGATGAGATACAAGAGTGAATGAAATGTAATGGTGGATCGGGATGGTGGATGTTCGGAAATGGGGAATCAAGGATAGAAAAATTGTCAGGGAAAATATTTTGTAGGATTTTCAAAGGCTCTACAGCTTCTTGGGACAGATTCGTAGGGTTTTGTTCTTTGACAATCAATACCCCAATATGTGATCCTTCATCGATCTCTAGATCTAAACCTTCAACATCAATTAACTCTGGATCTTTTATGTTATCCTCAGATTGATCTCCATGGTTTTGTCCTTGGATTTCATTTTGATCCTCCCCATTGTTGATTCTTTAGGCTAGGTAATTATTTTATCTTCAAGTGATTGTTTTTTATCATATTTGTCCATAAGGTTAGATCCAGCTTCATAAACTTCTTCCTTAAGTTATTCAATGGATTTAGGATTTTCTTTTCTAGCCCTTTATTTGGACAAGACTTTGATTCTATTTCATCCTTAAATTCTTCAATAGGTTCAGGAAATTTTTTCTCTAATTCTTCCATGGGTTTAGTCTCTTCTTCATCTCCCTCACACTTATTGAATTTAGCAATATATTTAAACGCAGTTTCATCATCTTGTCTCAATTTGTACCATTGGGTTGGAAGATTTTGCTTATAAGATTTGCCTAGGTACTTTTCCCTCAACTTACTCTTCATATCTCTCCAAGTAATTATTTTATCCCCACTATAATAACTTTTATACTCAACATGTTTTCAATATGACTTAGCATGTCGGACTAGCTTTAATTTGACAAATTGATATTTCTTTACTTTCGACATTTTATCAAATTCAAAGTACTGATCCATTTTCTTCTCCCAATTGACATACACCTCAGGGTTTCCATCAAAAGTGGGTGCATAGGGTCGATTGTTCCCAAAGACTCTCTCCTAATCTACGAAGCCTTGGCAGGGGTATCTAAGTTTATACTCAGGGGTGAGATTATGATAATGGGCTCTTGGACCAATGAAAAGTGGTTTAGGATTAGTATGGGTCAAGAGATCTTTTTTGAGATTCCCGATTTGATTATTTACTTGTCCTAACTCTTTGTTCACTTATCATAATTGTTTAGTTAGGGTATCAAATTTTTCAGTCAGAGTCCTCATAAAGAATTCAAGATTGGGATCCATGGATACGTGTAGGACTGTTGGTATAGGGCTTCAGATCAAATGGGAAAGCAGTACAATCTTAACTTCAATGGCTCCTAGACCTAAAAGTTCAAAATACAGGAATTGACTAAGTACTAGTTAAAGTTGTAATTACCTTTTCTATTGGCTAGGTAAGAGGTGGGGTTGAGGGAGGCTCCCCTCGCTTTTATGAGGTCCTAATTAAAAATTGCAAGTCCACTTAAGGTGTTTGCCATTGAACCTCTTGCCTTAGACACCAATTTCAAGAAGTACAAACTCAACTAATATTTGGTCTCATCTTGCACTTGAACCCGACTTGTGGGTGTCCCTAGTTTTAGGTTCCTACTCGATTTCAATTATGGTTTAGGTCAATGCAAATGTGGGTGATTATTTTGGGCCAAGGAAAGGTAATGACCTCCTCCCTTATATTATGAATGAATGCCCTTAATTGGATTTAGAAATGGATGCACAAACAATCAACTTGCTAACAAGATATCTATACAAGCTCAAATATGTGATTCAAATCCGAATTTAAAAAAAAAAATTAAAATTCAGAAATTTAATTGGAAGATTTAAATTTTGAAGTCCAGAATTTAGAAATCAAATTTTAAAATTTAAATATCAAATTATGATTAAAATTTCATTCTAGAAGTTAGAGTTCTTGCAAGATAGTTTTAGCCCTAACAACTTCTAGTCAACTAGTTTTAAAAATTCAAAATTAAAATTTTAAAATTTTAAAAAAATTAAAATTAAAATTTGAATTGTTAAATATCTCAGCAAAGATTCTAGATCCCAAATCTTGAAATTTAATTCCAGAAATGTGGTTAAGAAATTCATTTTGAAAGCTTGTTGTAAAAGAAAATTTCAGCAGCGAACAACTTTCAACTAGCTAGTTTTAAAATTTCAAATTTTATTTTTTAAAAAAATTTAAAATAAAACTAATATGGTTAGCTCTCATATCATAATTCTTATATTTTAAATTTTTGACATCAGATTAACTCAAATTTTGTTTGAGAAGGTAGTTTGAAAATAGTTCCTAGAAGGTTTCAGCAGTTTAGCTAACTCTTAACAACCTGAATTCAAATTTTGAATTTTGAATTCTAAATCATTCTAAAATTTAAAATTCTAGTGGAAAATAACAAAACTTTAAGTCTAAATCTCAGATCTAAAATTTAAAATTTAGAAAAATATTTTTGTATTTTTTTGAAAATTAAATTAAATGGAAGGCAGAAACAGAATTCTGTATAGAACTTCAAAATGATCTAAGAACTCATATTTTTAAATCCATAAATAAAAGAAAAATATTTTTTTTAATTTTATATTTAAAATCCTATCACACTAAGGTACTGGAAAAGTATTTTTTTTTGATTTTTTTGATCAATGTAGAAAATACTAAGATTCATGAAAAATTTGGATGAATACTAGAACAGAAATTTCAGCAATCAAACACTTGACCTAGAAACCATAGGCTCTAATACCAAAAAATTGATGGAGGAAGAAAATAAAATGTTGAATGAAAAGCTTTAGCAAGCTAACCAGCAAGCAAACTTAAGCAATTAATTATCAAATAAATGGGCTAAATTAATCCAAGAAAATAATTTTTATAAGGAGACTAGTTGATCTACTTTTTAAGACCCGCAATGTAAATCTAGTTCAAAATAAGGATTAGGATCTTCATGGCAAGGAAACCATCACTACTAGGGCAAGTTAACCTTCAAATGATCAGATCTAATGAAGCTTAGAAAGTGTTTTCCTACCAACAATGATAGCTAATTATTTGGTGGAAGGATCTCTTATCACTCAAGGATTGAGGCCTAGAGTCAAGATTGTCACTCTCTACTTTGAGACTCACCTTGGCCTTGATCCATGGCGTGGAGACCTTCATCCTTGACCTAGAAACCTGAGAGAACCTGCAAAGAAATTTGGGATTAGACATGGAAGAAGAATTGGAGTTGGAATAGAAACAACGAAAAAAGGAAGAAGAAGAAAGTGGGCGGCAGCTTGGGACTTGGAGCTTGATCATAGATCCATCAATGGATGTCCCGTCCTTTACTCCTTACAAAAGCACTCTTCACTCTCAAACTCAAACTTAGAAAACTCTCATTCTCTCCTTGGATAAGGATCTACACACTCAAACTAGCTAGAAAACTTTCACTCCAAATAAGAACTCAAGAAAACTAGAACACAAGGAAACAATCATTTCATTAACTCAAATCATAGCATAGAATGAATACAATGAGAGCCTAGGGGCCCTATTTATAGGCTCCAATGCTAGGAGTTTCATCCAAGGGTAGAGGGGAGGGGAAAAAGTTGGCTTAGTTGGCTCCAACAACTCTTAGGTAAGTGGTTCTAACTAGAAACAAATTGTAGGTAGAAAGTTACAACCACTTTAACATATGGCATCTAGAAGATCCTAATGTGGATTTCAAATACTGATGTGGAGGCTTAGGTGTCATAAGTTGTGGCATCCCACATGTCAAATATTGTTGGGGTAGTAGAAGGAATCTTTATGTTCCCTATAAAACTCTTGATGTAATGTAATTCCTTCTCCCCTAAGATTGTTTGATGAGTTGTTCCCCCATGTGCTTCAAATCTTGGCATGAATTGGGCTTGGGCTTGGGGTTGGTCTTGAAGAGGCTCGAATGGTTAGTCTTGGACTTGAAGAGGACGCCCTCCATCATGCTTTGGACTTGAGCCGAATGGGCTTCTTCTATGTGTTGGCTTATGAGCCAAATCATGCTTCAAGAAAATTTGGCTTATGAACATGTTTCAAGAAAATTTTTAACTTGCTTCGAAAACTTTATTGACTATAGCTGCAAAAAACAAAGTAAGTTAATCAAAGTATATATTCTTATTATGGATGTCTCTATCATTCTTGGTTTTAAGACAACCCTTCTCTAGGATCCCTTAGGCTTATATCCTAAAACAAAGCCTTGTCCTTATAGAAAAGACCTTGTCTTAACAAGACAAGTCTTGTCTTAAAGAAAGGAGAGGAGGGAGGGAGAGATAGAGAGAGACACTCAGACAGAAGACTTGGTGGAAATTGGACTCCTATTTCAGAAGACCAAACATTACATTTCTCATATCACCGTATACCCTTTAAATAATGATTTAAGGGGCATGAAAAGCATCCCAATATTTCTTATCAGATATGTCTCTTCATATCTGAAAAGACTCTTCAGGATTCAGGAGTCTTATCTGAGTTCTCTTAGTTTCCAGATGAACTCTCCTCATGCCACATGGCATGTACTGAACTCAAAGGAAGGAAAGAAGGCATCTTTTCATATCTTAAAACCATAAAAGAAGAAGAATCCTGAGAGCAGAAGGACTCTATCTCAGAATCATGCACAGATGAAGAGACGTGACTCTTCATCTGCGCACGCTAACTTCTTTCCCATTTCACGCCATCCCTTTATCCCTCTTTGACCAGTCATTCAAAAACCAAAAGGCATGGAGATAATCTGAAGAGGTGTCCCAGATGAGAAACTCCCAGAGTTTCATCTGTAGAAGGACTCTCGGTCCTTCTGCACGCACTCTCTTCTCCCGCGTGCATCAAGAGGCGCCAAGAGTCCTGAGCGCCCAGGACTCTTCAATAAATTGGTTTAATGTTCAAATAAAACCAGATAAAGTCCGGTTTAGGATGCCCCACTTAGGACTCAACCTAATGTAGGTTTCCCTCAATAAAGTTAGTCCATTTAACAAGCAACTAGATCCAAATCAGTTGGGTTAGGAATTGGGTTAGCCTACACAAGCTAGTGTTTAATCTGGCTAACCAATTAGGATGCCATGACCCTAATTAAAACATGTATGACTTCCTAGGCCAACTTCCTAATGTGTGTGGCCCTTTGGGTTCCATATTTAGCCAGCAGTAGGTTTAGGTTTAAGCCGATTCGAACCAATCGAACCCGATTGACCTAATTAGGTCAAATTGGCTCACCTAATTGTCCAATTCGAATCATCCATCGAATTGACTCATGAAACCAATCTAATTGGTTCATGAAAACCTACAAGACAAGATTGATATCTAGCAACATGTCATGCCTACCAAAAAATGTGGAATTTGATGGAAAGTACTAAAATACCCTTCAGAGGAAAGTTACCTTGTAATTCAATCTTTCGATCTCCCGTTATCCCGATTAAGTGATAGGTATGGATATATGTCAAACCCTAACACTTAGTCATATCGAATCTCAGCTCGATCATGAGGACTCAACTGATGACTTATTAGAAACCACTTCTAATCTCATCCTGCTTTGATCAAAGGCTCCTTGAGTCACTCATCGAAGAGATTACATAGAATAACAATTCCTCTTACCAGGAACGATTGATTCTTTGTTGGTCCACTCACATCCTTCGTACACCTTCCACCATACCCAGAACACCCCGTACATGACTCAATGTCATGAATGAGTATGAACCAAAACATAGCTTAGTGTGCACAAGGAACCATGGTGACCTCGGGTCTAAAGATTACATGCATAACTCCTACTCTAGGACCTATCTTTTGACAAGTAGTAAGACTTTCATAAGATGGTCCCAGTGTGGATCAGTTCATTGTACTCATACCCTGATGAGCACCCTTATCCTTGATTAGTATCTTTACACAAATGGTTGTGAGACCAACTATCCTCATTAACTGAGCATACATAGGATAAGCTAGTCTTATCAGATTCATCGATCCCCGAATCGATGGTCCATTGATAGGAACATTTTGATTAGGGTTTATAGGAACTTAGGTCTCACTATTATGATCTTTATCATAACCCTAATTTCATTGCCCTAATCTATGGGATTCATCATAATCTATAAATAAGGCATAGCAGTATATGATAAAAATAAATGCCTTTATTAATATAATGTCATACAAGAGTTGGAAGATTATAAAAATGTCCTTACAATGATTGACTTTTAGGGCACTTTTCTTTCAATCTTCCACTTGCACTAAAGCCAATTACCCTTATACTTTATACCCATTCTATCTAAGTGGCGATCTAACTACTGTTTGGGTAATGCTTTAGTAAATGGATATGCTATATTGCTCTTTGTGTCAACTCGATCGATGACAATATCTTGTCTTTCTATTATCTCTCGAACGAGGTGGAACCATCTTAGAATGTGCTTAGACTTATGGTGAGACCTCAGTTTCTTTGCTTTTGCAACAGCTCCAGTGTTATCACAGTATAGCGGCACTGGCTGTTGTAATTCAGGAACCACACCCAATTCCATGATGAATTTTTTCATCCAAACAGCTTCCTTCGCGACTTCACTTGTAGCTATGTATTCTGCCTCAATGATTGAGTCAGCTACTGTTGGTTGCTATGTGCTCTTCCAAATCACTATACCACCATTCAGGGTGAAGACATATCCCGATGTTGATTTGCTATCATCTAGATCTGATTGGAAACTATAATCTGTATAGCCTTCTAGTTTCAACTTAGATCCTCCATATACTAGAAAAATATCTTTAGTCCTTCTCAGGTACTTAAGAATATTTTTCATAGCTTTCCAATGATCTCTCTTGGATCTACCTGAAACCTGCTCACTATGCCCAAGGCATAAGCAACATCAGGTCTGGTACATAACATAGCATACATAATTGATCCTACAGCCTAAGCATATGGAACATAGCCATCCTCTCTCTTTCTTCAAATGTCTTAGGAGACATTTTCTTAGAGAGATGTATGCCTTGACTTATAAGCAAGTAACCTTTCTTACTTCCATCCATGTTAAATCTCTTCAACACTAAGTCTATGTACCTAGACTGAGATAAGCCTAGCATCCTTTTAGATATATCTTTATAGATCCTTATACCAGTATATAGGATGCTTCTCCCAAATCCTTCATGGAAAACATTGATGATAGCCAAGTTTTAACCTATTGTAACATTAGGATATCATTCCCAATTATCAGTATGTCATCAACATACAAGACCAAGAAAATAAGTGCACTCCCACTTGTCTTCTTATACACACATAGTTCATCCTCATTTTTGACAAAACCAAAACTCTTGATTGTTTCATCAAAATGGATGTTCCAACTCCTTGACGCTTGCTTTAGTCCATAAATAGACTTCTTTAACTTGAATACCTGGTTTGGTCGCCCACTTGAGACAAAACCCTCTGGCTGTGTCATATAGACTTCTTCCTCAAGGTTTTCATTGAGAAAAGCAGTCTTGACATCCATCTGCCAGATTTCATAACATAGTATGCTGCTATGGCAAGCAAAATCCGAATGGATTTGAGCATGGCTACTGGAGAAAAGGTTATAGTCAATGCCATATTTTTGTCTAAAACCTTTTGCTATCAGCCTGGCCTTGTAGGTTTCTACTTGACCATCTGCTCCTATCTTCTTCTTGAAGACCCATTTACATCCTATTGGGTTAATTCCATCAAGTGGATCTACCAAGGTCCAAACCTGATTGGAATACATGGAATCCATTTCAATTTCATGGCACTTAGCTATTTGTCGGAGTCTTTTCTCTCGACAGCTTCCGAATAGGTCACAAGATTATCATCCTAAATGATGCTGGCTTCATTGTCATCCTCGATGACAAAGCCATATCTTAGAGGTGCTCCCCGCACCCTGTCTGACCTTCGGAGAGGAGGTGTGTATAGTGGCTATTCTTGATCTACTAGAACTTCTGGTTGAGGAATTTCATTTGAAAGCTCATTAGGTTGTTGGTCATGTTCTTCACATAACTTAATTGAAGAATCCCTACTTCTTTCTTGGATAAATTCTTACTCCAAGAATGTAGCATGCCTACTGACAAACATCTTTTGCTCAGTAGTAATATAAAAGAGGTATCCAATATCTTCTTTAGGATAACCAACAAACCTACACTTATCAGCCCTTCCACTTAACTTATGTCTAAAGTTATTCTTGACATAAGCATAGCAACCCCAAATTTTTAAGTACTTAAGACTTGATCTTTTACCATTCCATAACTCATATGGAGTGCTACTTACTGACTTAGATGGAACCCTATTCAAAATATATGCAGTAGTTTCCAGGGCATGTCCCTAGAAGGAAATGGGAAGACTATGAAGCTCATCATGGACCTCACCATGTCTAACAAGGTACGATTTCTCTTTTCTGCCATACCATTTTACTGGGGTGTATAAGGAGGAGTTCATTCAGAGATTATGCCTTTGATTTTAAGATGGTTTAGAAACTCACTGGACAAGTATTCATCTCCTCGATCAGAACGAAGAGCTTTAATACTATGTCCAGTTTATTTTTCAACCATACTTTGATATTCTTTAAACTTATCAAAAGCTTCAAACTTATGTTTCATAAGATACACATGATCAAACCTTGATAAATCATCAATAAAAGTGATGAAGTAAGAATATCCTCCTCTGGCTTGAGTTGTCATAGGTCCCACATACTATGCACAAGACCTAGTAACTCAGTTACCCGATCTCCATGTCCAATGAATGGAGACCTGGTCATTTTTCCTTTTGAGGCAAGACTCATAAGTTCCTAATGATTGGAAATTATAAGGGTCAAAGTAATTATCTTTGACTAACTTGTTTATCCTTGACTCACTGATATGACCTAACCGGTAATGCCAGATATATGTGACATTGACATTATCTCTCTTTCTCTTCTTACATTAATAAGAAGTATTTCATCATGGAGTTCCAAAGTTAGAAGACCATTAATAAAACAACCATGCCCAAATATTTTATTATTATGAAGAATAGAGCAGCCATTGCTCTTTACATTTATTTCATATCCTTGTTGTAATAACAAGGGTATAGAAATAATGTTTCTTACAATATTGGGTATGTAGTAATATTCTTCTAGCTTTAACATATTACCTAAAGGTAATAATAAGATACATGTGCCCACAGCTTCAGCATAAATGGCCTCACCACTTGCCCCATATATCTTGAAGTCACCTTTCTTCAAATTTCGAATTTGGTGGAGTCCCTACAACGAATTGCAGATATGAGATCCATATGCGATATCCAATACCCATTAATTAGAATTTGAAGAACTCAATGATAAATTTGTTTGTATCATGTACGAACCTTTAGATGCTCCACTTGATCTTGCTTCATACTTGCAAGATATATCTTGCTTCATACTTGCAAGATATATCTTACAATTTTTCTTCCAGTGCCCTTGCTTGCCATAGTGAAAATAGGCTCCATCAGCCTTCTTAGCTTTCTTCTTATTCTGGAAGCTCTTCTTAGGATTGAATTTACTTTTCAAGCCCTTCTTCTTTGCCTATTTCTTTCTTCCATCAACTAGAAGAAGATGAGCCTTATCTCCTTTAGAATGGCTCTCTACTATCTTAAGCATATTAAGCAGCTCTGGCAATAAAGTATTCAATTTATTCATACGGTAATTAAGAACAAACTGAGAGAAGGAATCTAGGAGTGACTGGAGGATCAAGTCCTGATTGAGTTCACTATCCATGACAAACCCTAATTGACCTAATCGAGTGATTAGGTCAATCATTTTCAATATGTGGGTTTGTACAGATGAACCCTCACTCATCCGTGCACAGAATAATTGCTTCGATATCTCGTATCGAGCAGCCCTACTTTGCTCTCCATATAGCCCCTTTAGGTTGAGCAATATGGACTGAGGTTCCATACCTTCATGTTGCCTCTAGAGCTCATTGCTCATCGAGGCTAACATGATGCACCTGATAGTTGTACTATCATTTTGCCACATTCTATGTGTGGCAATTTCCTTCTCTGATGCATCTTCTCCAATCAGCTCAGGGTTCGAAGAATCCAAAATATAAGAAAGTTTTTCCTGAGTAAGAACTATTCTACCAGTCCACATAATTGGGACCAGTTAACTTGTTGGCATTTAAAATGCCCCGCAGTGATAAATTTGAAGCCATAATGTAAATATCCTATATTTAATTAAAGAACAATATCAGTAGACCATCCAAGATGACATTCATAATTAGATAAGGACTTTTATATCTAATTATGTCTCCCACTATTTTCTTCGAATACCATAACCCTCAATCTATGGTAAGCGAGAAACCTTATTGGTTTCTTTAGTGGGATTGAGATCCTAATTCCTCATGAATGCCTTGTGTGTACACAACAAATACTCATGAGTTCAAAGGTAGGACTTCCTTTCCAATTGTAATCTATGCAATTCTCAACTATTAAACTTGCCTTTAAAAAACTTATAGCCTTGTGTGTACACAACAAACCATAATGTCTTAGTTTAGTCAGACCCTTCATTTCTATATAACCATGATTGAATAATGTTGCCCTTGTGTGTACACAACAAAGCAACAATTCCAATCATGCTATAAAGCACCTAGTGCACCAAGACAAATTTTATATCAAACCCTAAAGTAGGCCTTGTGTTTACACAACAAACCTACATAGTGTTGACATAAATTTTGCTTAGCATGAAGGAAGGCAAATTATAGTATTCTTAATCAATTAGCATTCCCAAATTAAGATTTTAGATATGACCAAATTAGCCAGATAAGTGGAAGGGGTGAGGGGGTCTCCCTGTTGCTTTCCTTAGACACCAATTGAATTGGACAGGTCAGACAATGGAATCAATTAAAAACCTCAATCCCTTTACCTTCCCAGAACCACTTGCCTAGACACCAACTGGCTGATCAAACCCTAATTGGTTTTGCATCATGATTAAGTTTATACTATGACTAAACATGATTTTTAATGAGGGCTTTGATGGTCTTAAACACATCCTAAATAATCATATCAACAATGTTCATAACAACAAGTATAAATATAAAGCATATCAATCCAGCATATGCATAACATTGTATGATTACATAGCAATCATATCATAGCATGATATTTCAATACCCCGTTCACCTCACTTGTTCATGGGATATGGCCATAACGGCACCCCTACATGCCATAGGAGACCCACTGAATGGGAGAGGTCCTTTAAACCCTACTTGGCTCCTATGACCAGATGACCATGGTGACTAACCCAATCCAAACCAGTTACTAGGATAAAACTTATTATAACGATGCATTTGATCAACAATATGCATAATATCATATCATAACAATATCATGCTATTTTCATGATAAAACAGAAACCAAACATATTAATTCTAATATGCATATAATCACAATTCTAGAAGGGTTGACTCAATAGGGTTCGGGTCGACTCGGTCTCTAGTCGGATCGACTCGATAGGGTTTGGGTTGACTCGAATGTGGATGTTCATGAACTTTAAAATGACACATAATTAAATGAACTAAGGGTTGCTCTGATACCACTGATGAGATTTCTAGGGAGCCTAGGTCATCATGCTACTTGCGGAAGTGAATTTTAAAACAAAAATTCAAGTATGAAAACCCTAATCAGCTAGAAGAAACCCTAATTCCCAGATCCCCTTAGATATTACCAACTAATAAATCATAAATGAAGTACAAGAAACATACCTGAAATGCTGTATACCAATTATTTCCACAAGGCTCACAAGTGCAAGCCCTCCAACGGTGATCCACATGAGAATTGAACCAAGAAAGAATTCCTCCTTAAAGTTGCTTGCTAGAGTAGTACTCTTTCGGCAGCCTTTGGATTTTTGACCACTTTAGGACACCCTGTCCCACTGTAGGGCACTATGAATACTCTCTTAAACCACTCTTGGTTTAAGACAACCCTCCTCTAGGACCCCTTAGGCTTATGTCCTAAAACAAAGCCTTGTCCTAGTAGAAAAGACCTTGTCTTAACAAGACAAGTCTTGTCTTAAAGAAAGCTGGACGGAGGGAGAGAAAGAGAGAGACACTCAGATAGAAGACTCGGTGAAAATTCGACTCCTATTTCAGTAGACCGAACATTACATTTCTCATTTCACCGTACACCATTTAAACAATGATTTAAGGGGCATGAAAAGCATCCCAATGTTTCTTATCAGATATGTCTCTTCATATCTGATAGGACTCTTCAGGATTCATAAGTCTTATCTGAGTTCTCTTGGTTTCCAAATGAACTCTCCTCATGCCACATGGCATGTACGAACTCAAGGGAAGGAAAGAAGGTATCTTTTCATATCTTAAAACCACATGGCATGTACGCGCGCTAACTTCTTTTCTATTTCATGCCATCACTTTATCCTTGGGTTCCATATTTAGCCAGTAGTAGGTTTAGGTTTAAACCGATTCGAGCCAATCGAACTCGATTGACCTAATTAGGTCAAATTGGCTCACCTAATTATCTAATTTGAATCATCCATCGAATTGACTCATGAAACTAATCCAATTGGTTCATAAAAACCTACAAGACAAGATTGACGTCTAGCAACGTCTCATGCCTACCCAAAAAATATGGAGTTTTATGGAAAGTACCAAAATACCTTTCAGTAGAAGTTACCATGCAATTCAATCTTTCAATCTTCCATTATCCTAATTAAATGATAGGTATAGATATATGTCAAACCCTAACACTTAGTCATATTGAATCTTAGCTCAATCATGAGGATTCAGCTGATGACTGATTAGAAACCACTTCTAATCTCATCCTGCTTTGATCAAAAGCTCCTTGAGTCACTCATTGAAGAGATTACATAGGATAACAATTCCTCTTACCAGGAATGATTGATTCCTTGTTGGTCCACTCACATCCTTCGTACACCTTCCACCATACCCAGAACACCCCGTACATGACTTAATGTCATGAATGAGTATGAACCAAAACATGGCTTAATGTGCACAAGGAACCATGGTGACCTCAGGTCTAAAGATCACATGCACAACTCCTACTCTGGGACCTATCTTTTGACAAGTAGTAAGACTTACATAAGATGGTTCCGGTGCAGATCAGTTCAATGTACTCATACCCTGATGAGCATCCTTATCCTTGTATTAGTATCTCTACATAAATGGTTGTTAGACTAACCACCTCATTAACTGAGCATACATAGGATAAGCTAGTCTTATTGGATTCATCGATCCCTGAATCGATGGTCCATTGACTAGGAACATTTTGATTAGGATTTATAGAAACTTAGGTCTCACTGTTATGATCTTTATCATAACCCTAATTTAATTGCCCTAATCTATGGGGTTCATCATAATCCATAAATAAGACACTGTAATATATGATGAAAATAAATGCCTTTATTAATATAATGTCATACAAGAGTTGGAAGATTATAAAAATGCCCTTACAATGATTGGCTTTTAGGGCTCTTTTCTTTCAGATGGGTCTATAGAAATAAGCTAGATGAACAAGATAATGTAATTAGAAATAAGGCTAGACTGGTAGCTCAAGGTTACAACCAAGAAGAAGGAATAGATTTTGATGAGACCCATGCACCAGTAGCTAGACTAGAGGCCATTAAATTACTTTTGGCATATGCATATTTCATGAACTTTAAATTATTTCAGATGGATGTAAAAAGTGCTTTTCCAAATGACTTTTTATCCGAAGAAGTTTTTGTAGAACAACCGCCTGGTTTTATCGATCACTCTTTTTCAAATCATGTTTTCAAGTTAAATAAAGCTTTATATGGTCTTAAACAGGCACCTAGAGCTTGGTATGATAGATTAAGTAAGTTTTTACTTGAGAATAATTTTGTAAGAGGTAGTGTAGATACTACTTTTTTTATTCAAAAAATAATAATAATATTTTGTTTGTTCAAATTTATGTTGATGATATAATATTTGGATCTACTGATGAATCTTTATGCCAAGATTTTGCTTAGTTAATGCAGGATGAATTTGAAATGAGTCTAATGGGTGAGGTAAACTACCTTCTCGAGCTTCAAATTAAATAATTGAAGGAAGAGATTCTAATCAACCAAGCTAAATACATTAAAGAGATTATCAAAAAGTTTGGCATGGAATCAAGTAAGGAAGCTGAACACCCATGAGTCTTGCATGCAGATTAGATAAATATGAAAATGGCACAAGTATTGATCAAAAGTTATATAGAGGTATGATAGGATCTCTACTCTATTTAATTACCAGTAGACCTGATATTCTATTTAGTGTTTGTATGTGTGCACATTTTCAATCAAATCTAAAAGAATCACACATTATCGCTGTTAAAAGAATTACCAAATATCTTAAAGGCACATGTAATATAGGATTATGGCATTCATCTTTAAAGTTAATTAGTTATTTGGATGCTGACTATGGTGGCTGTAAGATTGATAGAAAAAATACCAGTGGCACATGCTAATTTCTAGGTGTTAACTTAATTTCATGGCACTGTCAGAAACAGAACTCTGTAGCACTATCCACTACTGAGGCAAAGTATGTGCCTGCGGGGAGCTGTTATGCAAAAGTATTGTGGATTAAGCAATAGCTAGAAGACTATGGTGTTATCCAATCTAAGATAACACAAGTGCTATTTATTTATCAAAAAATCCAAATCAGCATTCTAGAACTAAGCATATAGAAATAAGGCATCATTTCATTAGAGACCATGTTTTGAATAATAATGTAGAATTAGAATTTGTGCCAACTAAGAACCAACTAGCTGATATTTTTACCAAGCCTCTTAGCTAAGATAGATTTGAAAAGATTAGAGGAGAGTTAGGTTTATGTGACCTATCTTAAGATTGTTGACCTATTATTTTTAATATATATATATATATAGGAAAAATTATCTAGAGTCTTCAAAATTCAATTTAGAGCTATCGACCACTTCATTTGGTACTGATTTAGCTATAGAAAACTTTTATTTGATCTTTTGAGCTTTACCCTATGTTTTTGCTCGAGCCGAGTTGAGCAATCCCCTGTCCTATCGAGTTGACTCGAAGGACAGGTTGGGCCTTTTTCAAATAGGGTTCCATAGCTTTCAATCCTAAACCATTTTGTCATTTCCACTATTTAACTCCACTGGTTTCTCCTCCTAAGCCTTAGGAATACCTCTAGAACCCTTCTTAATCCCTATTCCGAGCTCAATGGCTCTTAGAAATGTCGTAGCAAAAAGACCTAGGAAGGTGATTCGATCCATTGCGGAGGAACGGAGGACCAAACGAAAGCAAGATGCTCCGGCTTCTCAATCCACTAAAGAACAGCTTGAGCAGTAGCCAACCGAAGCTCTAGAAGCCCACAACAAGTCATTCTTATGGGTAATCGGCAGGTAACCTCTGGAAGAACCATAGATTTCAGTTTTCTAGAAGGAGAGAACTTGAGGATAGGTGATGGCTTGATGTTCAAGGTTGGAGACACTTTTGTATGCTTGATTTGCCCACTTATCTAACCTTAGTCAAACATTTCTTTGAAAACCTATATCTTAGTACTTTTCATCTTGAATCTATTGTTAAAGGCAAAAGTATTGTTGTGAATGAGCAAAAGTTAAGTAGATTACTGCAAATACTAAAAGGAGAGTGTTTTTTGGTTTTGAAAGAGAAACAAAGGACTCTAAGAAGAGTTTTAGAAAGGAGTGATGTATCAAGGATAGTACATGTTCGAGCTAACCAATTGTCTTTGAAAATGAAGCTGTTACATAACATCATTAGCATAGTATTTTTACCAAGAACTAGAAGATTTAACTGGGTAAGCGAAAGAGATTTAATGTTCATGAATTTTTTGATTGAGGGGGAGGCCCTCAACTTGCCTTATATTATGATCTCATAGATGAGGGAAGTAGCTCACAGGGCACGAGTCTATCTTCCATACGGGATGGTGCTTACTCTACTCTTTCAAGATGCTGGTGTTGACTTATTAAACGAGGAGAGGAGACTTTATTACATACTAATAGATACAATGTTAAAACACTGAAAAGAATGGGATTTCATAAACTAGAAGGCCAATGAATTCAGAAGACCTCAGGACAGAGAGTTATACATTTTGATGATGAGGAGTCTTCTGAGGATGAGCAGACTGGATAGCCACAAGACATCGAGATTGAGCGACCTATAGATGAGGCTGGACCCTTTGAGCCAGCACCTACTTCACCTCAATCACCTATGAGAGATCCGGATACTGGTGGTTCACATCATGATTAGAGATTGTAGACCATCTTGGATGAGCTTTATGCTCTACAGCGAGGCAAAGCTGAGATTGATTCTAAGATAGATGCCTTACAGACTGAGATGAGGGATGGATTTTAGCAGATCTTAGCAGCTCTTCGGGGGATCATGCAGCTAGACCATCAGCATCTCCTCCACCACCAGATGATGGACCTAGACCAGATGATGGTACTGACTTTGGACATGGAGAGCCTGAGCATTGTACTGGCACACAGGCCACTGATTCACCTGCAGTCACTAAGGAGTAGAGCACTAATATCTTAGATACACCAGTGATGCGAATTCCTTTCGGTACCAGCACTTTGGCATTGTCAGATCCTCCTTCAGTGCAGGCAACTCCTATCTTGATTTCAACTGAGTCTTCACCTTCTAAACCTAAAGTTGCTAGACCACCTATTCCTACTAGGACCAGACTTAGGGACCTTAGGCCTAGGTTTTCTAAGTTCAAACCACAATCTAGCATCTTAGAAATTAGCTCTTCTTCTTCTAGTGAAGATGAGCTCAGCCCTACTTTTTGAGTTTAGATCTCACTTATTCTGTCCCTTTTATTGTATGTGACACTATTTTGTAGTGCATTGACACTTTTGTATTGTATCACATCTTGTACTGACACTCTTTACATATATATATATAAAATGTATTTTGGAAATCTTGTGTTATGATTGATATATGAATGTTTATGAATAATTGTGGATGAATGATTTGAATTATGTAAATTAAATATCTTGGTGAAATTATCTCAAACAATATTTTTACTTGTATCTTACTATTTCAATATGTTAACCTTTTTTCCGGTAATGTATGCTTTTATTATGTTTTGTTGATGACAAAAAGGAGGAGAAGTGCATGAAAATGAGAAGAATTGCTGTGAGCATGAAAATGAGAAGAATTGCATAAAAATGGAAATTAACCTTGTTACATGAAAAAGAGGGAGAAATTATTGAAAATTCTTCTAAATATAAAGTATTGAAGTTGTATTGAAAAGTTTTCCTGAATATAATTTGAGAATAGTATATAATGTAAGGGGGAAACTTTGTTTGATACATTATGTTCCTTATTGATCTGATACATGATTATAGCTTTAATGCATGATTAGTATTTAACCTTATTGCTCTAATACATGTTCTTAATTGTTGATATTGTGACACTAGTTCATTTTAACTATGATACAATATCATGATACTTCATTTGTTCCGATACATACCATTTTGAATTTGCATTGATACATGTGAATATCGGTACATAGTATGTTACCATACATGCAATTGTTAAGTATTTTTTAAAGCCTTTCATGCCCAATGTTTTGTCATCATCAAAAAGGAGAAGATTGTTGACCCCTGGAATGATTTTGATGATTACAAAATATTGGAGCATGTATTCATTACTAACCTTTTCAATTATTCAAGAAGTTTTTGTAGGATGCATTTATCAATGTCTTATTTTATTTCCTACTTAGTTGAAGTTTATTACAGTATAATTGTGTTATTTGATGAAGAGTTGTATGAACAAATTGTATTGAAAATCTCAAAGTTGTAAAGCCCAAATTCTTATTCTTGTAATCTTGTAAAAAAGGAGCTAAGAATTAGTAAAAATGAGTTTGAATAGGTTAGATATCTTTTGTAAAATATTTTAAAGTATTAGGAAGACTCATATTGGTTGGAGATACGTTTGGTTGAAATTTTGAAGAAGTTCTGCTCGAGCCGACTCATAGACCAAGAGCCGACTCCTATTCTGGCACAGCACGGAGAGTTCAGAGTTTCAGAAGTCCAAGCTGACTCAAAGATATTGAGCCGACTCATCCAAAAGTTTCAAATCACGTGATTTAGAAACCTAGAGATCCGAGCTGACTCGACCTAGAAGAGCCGACTCGTCTAGAGTATGATATTCTCCTGTCTGAGACTTTAAGCCAACTCGACCATCTCGAGCTGACTCGAGTGTCGGGTTCAGACCTGTAACGGCTAGTTACAGAATTGATTTTTTGAATTCCAAGAAGTCTTCAATAGCTCTATTTCGATTTCTTAGGCCCTACAATGGCTAGAACTATTGGAAAACTATAAAAAGGAGGTATTTATGATGGATTCAAGAGATTCTTTAAGAAAATTATTGAATATTCAAGAGAGTTTCAAGTCTTTCACCAACTAACTTTAAGTGAGCATTCAAGAGAGGATTCAAAGCTTCACCAACTCATCTTCTTCAATCATTAAATCCAACTTTTGAGGAAGTCAAGAAGTAGCTTTAAGAGCATTCAAGAGCATCTAAAGCAAGACTTCAATTTGAGCTTCATCAGCAACTACTAAACAACTTCGATTTGTTGTAAAGTTGCTAGTTTCTTCTTAAATATCTTGTATCTTCTCCAAGAGTAGTAAGGGGCTGTGCCTTGTAAGTGTTGAAAGGTTATTAGGTGAGCCTATTAAAACCTAAGTTGAATTTCTTTGGTGAGCCCGGTGTTAAAACCAAAGGCTGTTGGGTTTGGATTGTGATCCCGGTAAAACAATCCGACTATATTCTAGGAAGAATATAATGAAAATCTCAAGTGGTACTTGGATAGTGGATGTAGGAGCAAGGTTGCTCCGAACCACTCTAAATTTCTTGTGTTTGTGATTGTGTTTGCTTGACTTGTTTGTGATTGTTGATATACTTACTTCCGTTGCTTAATCTATCACAACACCACAATACTAAAAGATTTTCAAAGTACACATACTTGCAAGTTTTTTTTATCCCAATTCACCCCCCTCTTGGGAAGCCACATGGGCAACAGTTAATATGAACTATACCTAGCATGAAGGAAGGCAAACTGTAGTGTGTTAAGTCAATTGGCATATTCAATTTAAGGTGCAGATATAGCCAAATTGTCCAGGTAAGTGGAAGAGATGAGGGGGTCCCCCCGTTGCTTTCCTTAGACACCAAATTAATTGGCCAGGTCAGACAACGGAACCAATTGAAAATATCATTCCCTTTACCTTCCCAGAACCACTTGCCTAGACACTAATTGGTTTATCATATAACCCTAAATGAATTTTGCCACTTGACTAACTTACACTATGACTAAATATTTTAATTATGAGGGCTTTTAGTGGTCTCAAAACATGTCCTAATATAGACTTAATCATATTAACCTAACATTCATGATATCATAAAGCCTATCATTCATGACATCATAATGTATTCATCACCATACACATATGACATGATATTCAGTCCATCATTCGAGCATATTAACCCTAATATGCATACCATAAGCATGATTGTAATATCAATCCGTTCACCTTGTTCATGGGATATGGCCACAGCATCACCCATACACGCTATAGGAGATCCCATTGAATGGGAAGAGAGGGCCATGAAACCCTAAGTAACTCCTATGACCGGACAGCCATGGTGACTAACCCAATCCAAATCAGTTACTAGGATTTATCATATTGGAAATATGTATTTGACCTAATCATGCATAGAATCATATAATCATTCAATAGACTGCACCACTTGATAATATGCACTATCATATAATCTTTCAAAAGTATGCATCATACTATGATTAATATATATGATCATATTATCATTCAATACTATCATATAATCTTTCAAAAGTATGCATCATACTATGATTAATATATATGATCATATTATCATTCAATATATAATAGAACCCGAATTTGTGGCATGCATCATATATGATCATATTAACTATATGCATATACAATTGACCATTAATTGAATGAAATAAGGTTGCTCTGATACCACTGTTGGGTTTCGATGGCACGGCGGAAGAATGGATTTCCAAAATTTTTATTTTGAAACTCCAAAACAACTTGAAACCCTAAGCCCAAGATCCTTATTCATTACAATTAACAAGTCATTCAATTAGGGTTTGAAAAAATACCTGGAATGCTAATTCCTTCTTCTTTCCACTAGGCACACAAGTGCATGCCCTGCAGAGGTGATCCACATAGGAATTGATCCTAGGAAGCACTCCTTAGCAGGTTGCTTAAACAACTGGGACTCTTCACATTGGCCTTTCTTCCTTTGGTAGCCTCTCCTTCTTTGCTTAGACCCTTGCCCTACAGTATAGCACTCTAAGCCCTCTCCTCAACCTCTCTTCACTCTCTTTTTCACTTTCTTATTCACTTCCTAAACCCTTATCTTAAAATAGTGTACTTGTCTTAAGACAAGACCTAAGTTCTAACAAGGGAAGGAAGAGACAAGGAGAGTGTGGTAGAGTGTGAATGTAAGAATGCAGAAAGAAAGGATTTTTTTTTTTTTGATACCCATCGGCCTAAACACCGATGACTATTTATAGGAGATGGAGAGGTGCAAGATAAACCTTATCATCAGCCTTTGATCTGTCCAAACATAGATCATATAAGACCCTTCACAAGAAGGAGTCTTATCTTGAAAGGTCAAGACCTTTCATGCACCAAAAGCCTTATATCCCTTTGCCTGGATAATGTGGCCCACTTATCCTCATGCCATGTGAAATGTAACCAACAGGGAGATTGCTTAGATGGCATGGAATGAAGTGACTTTTTCAAGAGTCAAGTTTCTTCATTGTGAAGGACTCTTGGATTTAAATCATTTGCGGTTATCATGAAGGGATGCAACCATTCATGTGCGCGCCACCTTAATTCACCGCCCCTTCCTTTCATCGGTAATATGCCATAATAATTGGACAAGAGATAAGACTAGGGATGCCTTGCTTCATCTAGAAACAAAGTCCCATAAGTAGAAGGACTCTAGGTCCTTTTCTGCATGCCATATACTCATGCACACAATTTAATTTGGCACCAAGAGTCCCACCACTTTAGGACTCTTCATTTAATCAGATAAATGCTGATAAAATCTGGATAAAACTAGATAAATGCTGCCCCACCTTGGACTCAACCCAATCTAGGATTCCCTTAAATTGGCTAGCCCATTAAGCAACCTTTAGACCCAATTCAATTGGGCTAGGAGCTAAGTTAGCCTACACTTGCTGGTGTGCAATTTAGCTAACCAATTAGGATCCCATGATCCTAATAAAATACCAATTGACTTCCTAGGCCAATTTCCTAATGTGTGTGACCCTTTAGATTCCATATCTAGCCAATAGTAGGTCTAAGTCCAAGCTAATTCGATCCAACCGGATCTGATTTGACCTAATTAGGTCAAATTGAGCTGACCTAAGTTGCTAATTCAAACTAGCTTTCGAATTGACTCACGAATCCAATTGAATTGATTCATAAAAACCTACAAGACATGATTGACATCTTGCGACGTGTCATGCCTACTTGGAAGATGATAAATTTGATGAAAAGTACCAAAATATCCTTTAGTGAAAAGTTACCGTGCAATTCAATTTTTTCGATCTCCCTTTATCCCGAATAAGTGACGGGTATGGATAAATGTCAAACCCTACCACTTAGTCATTTTGAATCTCTATTCGATAATGAAGACTCTACTGATGACTGATTAGAAATCACTTTTAATCTCATTTTGCTTTGATTAAAGACTCCTTGAGTCATTAATCGAAGAGATTACATGGGATAACATTTTCTCTTTCTAGGAATGATCGATTCCTTGTTGGTCCACTCACATCCTTCATACACCTTCCACCATATCCGAGAACATCCCATACATGACTCAATGTCATGAATGAGTATGAACCAAAACATGGCATAGTGTGCATAAGAAACCATAGTGACCTCATGTCTGAAGATCACTTGCATAACTCCCACTATGAGAACTATCTCTTGACAAGTAGTAAGACTTTCATAAGATAATCTCAGTATGGATTAGTTCAGTGAACTCATACCCTAATGAGCACCCTTATCCTTATATTAGTGTATCTACACAAGTGGCTATGAGACCAACCACCCTCTTCATCAAGCATACATAGGATAAGCTAGTCTTTCCAGAAGCATTGATCCCTGAATCGATGATCCAACAACTAGGAACATTTTAGATTAGGGTTTAGGTCTCACCATTATGACCTTCATCATAATCCTAATTCCTTTTCCCTAATCTATTGGGTTCATCATAATCTTTAAATAAGACACAGCAGTATGATAAAATAAATACCTTTTATTAATATATTAATATCATACAAGAGTTAGAAGATTACAAAAATGCCCTTATAAAGATTGGCTTTTAGGGCATTTTTCTTTCATGAATTATGCGGTAACCATATGCCATGGGTTCTAGAGAGTTGCTCTGTAATTTTTGACCTATCCTGATATCGAGTATCATTACTAGATGATGACTTTGACTGGTACTGGAAGTGTTCCAGTGCTACCGGCTTAGTGTTTGAACCTATGGGATCACACACCATACGGATTTCTACCTGATCTAAAGGTTGATCGATGATTGAGAATCGTTTGGCATCACTGGAGGTCAATATGATTGACCATGATCCAAGTGTCGATACTTTGGAATATCGATACTTTCAAGTGTCGACACTTCCATGTGTCAATACTTGGCTGTGATGAGAATTTTTTTTTCACTAATTCGATTAGTAAATTTTAGAGGACTTATTTGCAATATGATTCAACCTAATGGGTCAAGCCAAATGTGATTTGGCTTAAAATCAAATTGGATTTGATTTTTCAAGCTCTCTTTCCTTTAAAAAGATTTAAATTTGAATTTCAAATTCAAATTTCAAATCTTGGCTAAAATTGGCTTCAAGATTTTTATGGAATGCATTATTTGGGAATGCAGATTTTCTCCCATTTAAACCTAGAGCTAATTTGGTTTAACCCTTAACCCTCTCCCCCAATCACTCTACCTTCCATATCCCTCTCCCTCTTCGCTGCCACTATAAATAAGTGTTATTGTAAGGCTGACAATAGGATGACAAGCTGGGCTTTTCTAAGAGAGAAAGAAAAGGATTCCTTATAGTAGGGTTTGAGAGGATTAGGATTTTGGGTGTGAGCCTACCTAGCAATCAAGCTAGGGTATGGGAAGAGAGAGTTAGTTAGGAAGGGTTCCAGTTCCACTTCTCCTCATTGTCCTCCAACAAGTTCTTCCCGGTGGCTTCAAGAAAGTCTTGCATGTCCAAGGAAGGAGAAGATTGGCTTCCGGGATACTAAAGAGCTAACACTCCAAGGGAGTTGATTGGGATTGAGTCCTAGTGTGAAGTACCCATAGAGGCCAGATACTTGTGTGGCTCGGTAGCTCTTCATCACCTCCATCCAATGGTTTAAAGGTAACGTACCTTTCCCTTGGTCTCATGTGATCAGATCTAAAGCATGAAATTGTTACATGCTTTTACTTTTTATTGCTTACCTTTGCATGCACTTTTATTATGGTGGATCCTATTGTAGGCAGATTGGTAGATTGACTTGATTGATCTACTAGGTCATTCACTATTCTTTATTTTAAAATAGTTTTAAAATATAGTCTGCTTGTACTGCTTCACTTTCAAGAAGTATCTATAATTGCTATTATAGGACTTAGTGTGGTCATAAAGAACAAATTCAATTACACTGTCACTTATAGAAAGTTATGGAAAGCAAAGCAAAAAGTAATAGCCATGGTATTTGGTGATTGGGACAAATCATATGAATTACTGCCTAAGTGGTTGCATGCAGTAGAGAAATTTAATCCCGATTCTTGGGTGAAATTCATTGGCACTCTAATCAGTCATCCAACATGTGCTTAATTTGATTGGATCTTTTGGGCTTTTGCACTGTCAATTGAAGGGTTCAAGTATTGTTGACCAACAATGAGTATTGATATGATATTTTTGTATGAAAAATATAGACATAAATTATTAATTGCAACTGTTGTTGATGAAAATGATCAAATTTTTTTATTAGCTTTTGCTATTATTGATGAAGAGTCCATTGATACATGGGGTGATGGGTTTCTATAGGGTCTTATAGCATAATAGAACATTGGATTTTAAAATTTTATACTTGAAAACCCTAATCAGCTAGAAACCCTAAGCCCAAGATCCCTTATTCACTACAATCAATAAGTCACTAAATTAGGATTATGAAGAATACCTGGAATGCTAATTCCTTTTCTTTTCACTAGGCTCATAAATGCAAGCCCTCCAGAGGTGATCCATATAGGAATCAAAATAGGAAGCTCTCCTTAGTAGGTTGCTTGATCAACTGAGACTCTTTTGATGGACTTTCTTCCTTCAACAGCCTTTCTTTCCTTGCCCAGACCCTTGTCCTCCAGTAGAGCACTCTGAGCCCTTTCCAAAATACTTCTCACTTTCACTTTCACTTCCTAAATAACTTCCTGAAACCCTTGTCTTAAAATGGAGTATTTGTCTTAAGACAAGATAAGGGATGAAGAGAAATAAGAGAGTGTGGCTGAGTGTGTGTAAGAATGCAGGAAAGAAGAGATTTTGTGATACCCTTTGGCCTAATCACCGAAGCCTATTTATAGGAGAATGGGAAGTGCCAGATAAGCCTTCTCATTAGCCTATGATAAGCCTTTTATTATCAAATAAGACTCTTCATATAGAAAGAGTCTTATTAATAAAGCATCATGACCTTTTGTGCGCCAACTACCTCATTCAAGTCCCTTCAAAAATTATCCGACTTCTCCACTTGCCACTTGTCCTTTTTTGGTTACAGAGTAGCCAAGGGATGTGGCCTTTCCAAGGAAAAAAATCAGTGATGAGAAGTTGCCCAAAGTAGAAGGACTCTGCTTCTCATATTTGTGCCAAATGAAGAGTCACAACTCTTCATTTGCGCCAAGTCACTTCCACTGAACTTCCTTTTGTTTTGATCGGTCATAAGCCATTCAAATGGCATGGAGATGAGGCTAAGGGGTGCCTTGCTTCATCTGGAAACAAAGTCCCAAAGTAAAAGGACTTTAGGTCCTTTCTATGCCCATTTATTTCTTGCGCACAAAATAAGTTGGTGCCAATTGTGAAGAGTGCTACTCTTCACTTGTTGGTCAACATTTTCCATGCCATATGCCACCTTTGACCTGGTCAAAGTATATGCAATATGGGTGTCATTTGAAAGGGCATTAAATCTACTTTCTGACCATATAATTTGTTTTTAGATAGGAGATCTATTGGTTCTTTTGCATCCTCCTGAATGCTGATGTATCACTTAGGCACCAAGAGTCCCATAACATTGGGACTCTTCATATATGGTGCATAAAATATCCAAGAATATCATATAATAATTTGATAAATTCATCCCACTTAGGACACAACCCAATTTAGATTTTTCATAAATTGGTTAGTCTATTTAGCAACCATTTAGATCCAATTCAATTGGGTTAGGATATTAGGTCAGCCTACACATACTAGTGTGTAATCTGGCTAACCAATTAGAATCCCATGACCCTAATTAAATGTCAATTGACTTTCCAGGTCAATTTCCTAATGTGTGTAACCCTTTGGGTTTCACATCTAGCCATTGGTAGGTCTAGGTTCCAGCCAACTCGATCCAATCGAACCCGATTGACCTAATTAGGTCAAATTAAGCTAACCCAAGTTGCCAATTCGAACTAGTTTTCAAATTGACTCATGAATTCAATCCAATTGATTCATGATAACCCACAAGACATGATTGGCATCTAGTAACATGTCATGCCTACCTGGATGATGAGGAATTTGGTGAAAAGTATCAAAATACCCTTCAGTGGAAAGTTACCATGCAATTTAATCTTTCGATCTCCCTTTATCCCGAATAAGTGATGGGTATGGATAATTATCAAATCCTAGCACTTAATCATTTCCAATCTCTATTCGATAATGAAGACTCTATTGATGACTGATTAGAAACTACTTTTAATCTCATTCTGCTTTGATCAAAGACTCCCTGAGTCATCAATCGAAGAGATTACTTGGAATAACAATTCCTCTTACTAGGAATGATCGATTCCTTGTTGGTCCACTCATATCCTTCATATACCTTCCACCATATCCGAGAATACCCCGTACATGACTAAATGTCATGAATGAGTATGAACCAAAACATGGCTTAGTGTGCATAAGGAACCATGGTGACCTCAGGTCTAAAGATCACTTGCACAACTCCCACTATGAGAACTATCTCTTGACAAGTAGTAAGACTTCCATAAGATAGTCTCGATGCAGATCAATTCAGTCAACTCATATCCTAATGAGCATCCTAATCCTTGTATTAGTGTCTCTACACAAGTGGCTATGAGACCAACCATCCTCTCAACCGAGCATACATAGGATAAGCTAGTCTTTCCGAACTTATCAATCCCCGAACAGATGGTCCATCGACTAGGAATATTTTAGATTAGGGTTTATAGGAACATAGATCTCACTATTATGATTTTCATTATACCCCTAATTCTATTTGCCTTGACCTATGGGGTTCATCATAATCTTTAAATAAGATACAGTAATATCATGAAATAAAATACCTTCATTAATATAATAATGTCATACAAGAGTTGGAAGATTATAAACATGCCTTTACAAAGATTGGCTTTGTTGATCCCATAAGTGATTTTGATGATAACCAAACATTGGTGCATGCATTTATTTTTCTAACAACTCTTCAAGTGGTTTACAAGTTTTTGTAGGATGATTTCATTGCTCAAACTTCAACTCCTACATTTGCATTTCTTGTTTTGAGTTGTGTTGTAAGTGAAAATTGTAAAGAAGAACCCAAAGAAAAAAGTTAAGAAAGATCATAAAATTGGGTTACTTCTAAATGTATTTCAAGCTTTTTAATTTCTTATAAATGTGTTGAGTTTAAAGATATCTTAAAGCTTGAAGACTTGCTGGATGAATTCTGGAGATAGACTAAGAAATCATTGATACATTTATCCGAGCTGACTCGAAGAAGAAGAGAGCCAACTCTGGCACATGGCACGCATGAGGATTCTAGCATGCAGATATCCGAGCCGACTCTAAAGGACCCGAGCCAACTCATCCAGTGCACTATTTCCTGAATCAGATAGGCGAGCTGACCCAACCGGAGTCCAAGCTGACTCTTTCATTTGGTCAGACATCTGAGCCGACTTTTTAGAAGATCGAGCCGACTCTTCTAGAGTCTAAAAAATTATTTCTAAGAATTACAACCATCCGAGTTGACTAGAGTGAAAGTTAGCCAACTCGACCAAACTAACATTTTGAAGGCTTGAGAATCCGAGTTGACTAGAATCAAAGCGAGCCGACTCTTATAGAGTGAAGAATCAAGACACTGTGCAAGCGAGCCGACTGGATTAAAGAGAGTCGACTCAACCAGAACTCCTCTGTGGATCCGAGCCGACTCGAGTGATCCGAGTCGACTTGAAGTTCGATTTCAGTCTTGCAACGGCTAGTTTCAGAACTTAGATTTTGAATCCAAAAGGTGCTCCAACGGTCATATGTCACATCCCAACGGTCTACAACAACTCAAATTGCCTTAGAATGATGGAAGGCAATATATTTAAGGGATTTGAACTTCTTTGAAGGGAGAGACTAGTAAGTTTTCAAAGAGTTAATGATTTATTGAATATCCAACCAACCAACAAGGAAGAAAGCACTAAGAGCATTCAAGATAGCCTTCAAGTCTTCACCAACTCTTATCTAAAGCTTGAAGCATTTATTGAAGAAAGAAAAGAAGCCATCCAAGTGCATTAAAGTGCATTCAAGTGGGCTTCTCGCGAGCTGCATCGGCAACCACTCGACAAAAATTTGTTTATCATTCCATTGCTTTTCTTTTCAATTCATTTTTGAATTGTTAGGTTATTGGTGAGCCCGGTTGAAAAACCAAATAGATTCTTGGTGAGCCTTTGTTAAAAACCAAGTGTTGGGTTCTTGGTGATCCTGGTAAAACCAAGTTGGGTTTCTTTGATGATCCCGGAAAAACCAAAGTATAAAGGTTTGGATTGTGAGCTTGTGAAAACAATCCGATTGTATTCCTATGGGGGATATAGTGGAAATCCCAAGTGGTAATCTTGGGTAGTGGATGTAGGAGCGGGTTTGCTCCGAACCACTATAATTATTATGTGTTTGTGTTGTGCTTCTCTGATTTGATTTAGCTTCTATAGTTAATTATTTCATCATAGCACTTAATACTTTAAAAGGGATTTCAAAAGTGCACATTATTGCATAAATTTTTTAAAATTTTCAATTTACCCCCATCTTGGAAAAGCCACCTGGGCAATAACTGGTATCAGAGCAGTATCTCTGAATATATTAGAGTAAAGATTGATGGCTCATCCCATGAGTACATCTTTGGCCAAAGGCCAATCTACTAATAGACCTCCACTCTTCACTAGCACAAATTATTCTTATTGGAAGGCTAGAATGAAAACTTATATATAAGTTATTGATTTTCAATTATGGAAGGTCATTCTTAAAGGGCCACATATTCTCATGATTAAAATTGATAGCGTGGATGTCCCTAAGCTTGAAGAGGACTGGGATGAACACGACATAAAGATGGGAGAATTAAATGCCAAAGCAATGAACTTATTATACTGTGCTTTGGATTCTAACGAGTTTAATCAAATTTCCACTTGCTCTTCAGCAAAAGAAATTTGGGATAAACTTGAGGTGACCCACAAAGGTACTTTTCAAGTGAAGACTTCAAAAATAAATCTTCTAGTACATAGTTATGAATTGTTTAAAATGGAACCTACTGAAAATATCTTTGCCATGTATACTAGATTTACAGATATTATTAATGGTTTGAAAAGTCTTGGCAGGGTTTACTTAAATACTGACCTGGTATAGAAGATCTTAAGATCACTTCCAGAAAAATGGGATCCCAAAGTTACTGCCACCCAGGAAGCAAAAGATTTAAATACCTTACTCTAGATGAACTAATGGGTTCACTCATCACACATGAATTAGCCATGCAACATCAAACTGATGATGATCAAAAGAAGAAGAAGACAATTGCCTTCAAAGCTGCATTGGACTCAAAAAAAGATGAGGAATCGGTAGATAACTCCACCTCTTTTGAAGACGATCTAGAAGACGAAGATATTGCAATGGTCGTGAGGAGATTTAGATGGTTTATGAGAAAAAAGAAAGGAAGATTCAATAAAAAATTCCATAAACGAGGAGTGCACTCCAAGGACAAGGACAACGATAAAGAAAAAAAAAAGGAACAAGTCCCCACCTGCTACGAATGTAAGAAATTGGGGCACATTCATCCAGATTGTCCATTATTGAAGAAATTCTTTAAGAAGAAGAAAAAGAAGATGATGGTTGCCACATGGAGCGATAACGAAGAATCCACTTCAACTAAAGAGGAAGAGACCATAAAAACAAGAAATTTATGTCTAATAGATCTCGAGGATGAGGTAACATCCCCCAATGCTCAAATAGAATTCATATTTGATGAATTAAATTTTGCTTTTCATGATTTATTATTTGAATTTAAAAAGACTGGAGTAAAGATTAGATCCTCAAAGAATATCAATAATTCTTTACTAAAGAGAAAGAAGAGATTTTGAAAAAGAATAATTTATTGCAAAAAGAGTTACATGTCTTTTCTAAAAAATATAAAGCTTTGAAAACTGAGAATAGTGCATATCTTGACAAAAACAAAGCTTTGATGAATGAAAATAATGAGTTGAAAAAGGAGGTTAAAAAACTCAAGTCGCTTGTTGAAAAACTTACATTATCTTCAAACAAGCTTGAGTTAATTCTAAAAGAACAAAGAATTTCTTGAAATAAAGCTGGAATCGATTTTAACTCTTCAACTTCCAATGGTATTTCAGCAACTACTTTTGTACAATCAAAAGCTTATGTTTCAAAATTAGTATCTCAAAAAGCTTTTGTTACAAATGTTTCTTCTTCTACTTCTAATGCTAGATTGTATGTTCCTAAGAGCTCAAATAGAAAATATCTTATATCTGCATCTCATACATCAACATCTAGAACTTTAAAATCTGCATCTTTTTAGAATTCTAGAGTTGAATGTTTTGCATGCAAAGGGTTAGGACATAAAGCTTTTCAATGCAATATTTTTAGAAATATCTAAAATAAAGTTAGAAAGGTTTGAGTTTCCAAAGGAACCGCCTTCGCTAACCTGCAAGGATCCAAGTTAGCTTGGGTACCTAAAAGAACTCCTTGATTATCTTGCAAGAATGTCTTGTAGCCTAAAAATTGAAGAAAAGATGGTATTTCGATAGTGGCTGTTCAAGGCATATGACGGGTGACAAGGATCAATTTATCACCCTAGAGATGAAAGGAGGTATGGTCACTTTTGGAGATAATGGCAAGGAGAAAATAATCAAAATTAGTAAGATCAAGATAATCCCCTCGACTTTTATTGAAAATGTATTGCTAGTAGATAAATTGAAGCATACTTTATTGAGTATCAGTCAGTTATATGATAAAAGCTTCAAGGTTATCTTTGAATCATCTATGTGTATAGTAACAAACTCTCTTGACTCTAGTAGTAAGTTCATTGGGCATAGACTTGAAAATATTTATGTGGTAGACCTTAATGATCTTGCCATGTCAAGTAGTTCCAGTCTAGTTGCAATAAATACTAAGATCAAGGAGTATTGTTTACTTTGGCATAGACGATTAGATCAGCTAGCATGCATACTATTACCAAATTAATTTCCAAAAACTTAGTTAGAGGCATGCCTAAATTTAAAGTAGACTTTGATCATTTTTGGGATGCATACCAAATGGATAAACAAACTAGGAAGAGCTTTAAACCCAAAAATATGATTTCAACTACTAGACCTCTAGAACTAATTCACATGGACTTATTTGGACCAACTAGGACCACAAGCCTAGGAGGTATGAAATATGCCCTTGTGATTGTAGATGATTTTTCTAGATTTACATGGATTTTGTTTATTGCTCACAAAGATGAAACCTTTAAAGTATTTCAAAAATTTCACAAAAAGGTTTCAAATCAAAAAAATCTTTTAATAATTTCAATTAGGATTGATCATGGCACTGAATTTAAAAATCAATTTTTTGATGATTATTGCATAAAAAATGGCATTGATCATAACTTCTCCGCTCCTTGGACACCACAACAAAATGATGTTGTAGAGAGAAAAAATAGGACTTTGGAAGAGATGGCCCGAACAATGTTATGTGAAGGCAATCTTCCAAGGTACTTTTGGGCAGAAGCAGTGAATATTGCTTGTTACATTTTAAACAGTATTTTGATCCATCCAATTTTGAAGAAAACCCCTATAAGCTTTGGAATGAAAAGAAATCCAATATTAATTATTTTCATGTTTTTGGATGTAAATTCTTTGTTTTCAATAATGGTAAAGATAATCTAGAAAAATTTGATGCTAAATCTGATGAAGCAATTTTCCTTGGTTATTCATTACATAGCAAAGTATATAGAATATTTAATAAGAGTACTCTTACTGTAGAAGAGTCAATGCATGTTATTTTTGATGAAACTAACCCTTCACCTTCTAAGAAAGAAGAGTGCATGGACAATGATGCAGGTACAATTTAAAAGGAAACGGAAGACATGAGCATATAAGAAAAACTAATTGAAGAAGGAGAAGAAACAGTAAGTAAGAATCATGCAGATCTACCAAGAGAATGGAGATACGTAACTTCCTATCCTAGAGAATTAATTATTGGTAATCCTTCACAAGGTATTAGGACTAGGTCATCATATAGAGTTGCACACGATTACCTAGCCTTTGTATCATAAATAGAACCTCAAACCTTAAAAGAAGCTCAAAATGACCCAAACTGGATGATGGCCATGCATGAAAAACTAAACCAGTTTGAAAGAAATAAGGTATGGACATTAGTTGATAGACCTTCAAACCATCCAATCATAGGAACCAAATGGGTCTATAGGAACAAATTAGATGAACAAGAAAATGTGATTAGAAACAAAGCTAGATTAGTAGCTAAGGGATACAACCAAGAAGAAGATATTGATTTTGATGAAACATATGCACCCGTAGCAAAACTAGAAGCCATTAGATTACTTCTTGCATTTGCTTGCTACATGAATTTTAAATTTTCTCAAATGGATATGAAAAGTGTATTTTTAAATGGTTCCATTTCTGAACAAGTTTTTGTAGAACAACCACCGGATTTTGAATATCATGTTTTTCCAAACCATGTGTTTAAATTGAATAAGGCTTTATATAGTTTGAAACAAGCACCCGGAGCCTAGTATGATAGACTTAGCACTTTCTTGATTGAACAATGATTTTTCAAGAGAAAATGTTGATAAAACTCTTTTCAGCAAGAAAAAAAATAATGATATATTAGTTGTATAGATTTATGTTGATGATATTATATTTGGTGCAACTAATGAAACTCTTTGTAAAGAATTTGCTAAGTTAATGCAGGGAGAATTTAAAATAAGCCTAATGGATGAACTTAACTACTTTCTTGGACTTCAAGTGAAATAAACAAAGGAAGGAAGCTTCATCAACCAAACCAAGTACACCAAGAAAATAATCAAAAAGTTTGGGATGGAGATAAGCAAACAAATGAATACACCCATGAGCCCAACTTGCAGATTGGACAAAGATGAAAATGGATCCAATGTTGACCAAAAGCTTTATAGAGATATGATCATATCCTTATTATATTTGACCGCAAGTAGACCTGATATCTTGTATAGCATATGTGTATGTGCTAGATTCCAATCTAATCCTAAAGAATCACATATGCTTGATATTAAAATAATTATCAGATATTTGAAAGGTACAAGTAATCTAGGTGTTTAGTTTTCAAAACATTCTTCATTGAATTTAATTAGATTTTCTGATGTTGATTATACTGGTTGTAGAATTGATAGAGAAAGCACTAACGGCACATGCCAATTTCTAGGATTGAATTTAATCTCATGGCACTATAAGAAACAAATCTCGGTAGCACTTTCTACTGCTGAGGCAGAGTATGTAGTAGCAGAAAGTTGTTGTGCACAAGTGTTATGGATTAAACAACAACTAGAAGATTTTGGTGTTACACAATCTAAAATTCCAATCAAGTGTGATAACACAAGTACTATAAATTTGATAAAAAGTCCAATTCAGCATTCCAAAACAAAGCATATAGAGATTAGACACCACTTTAGTAGAAGAGATCATGTTTTGAATGGTGACATTGAACTAGAATTTATCCCAACTGAAAGCCAATTAGCTGACATTTTTACTAAGCCACTAAATCAGGATAGATTTGAATTGATTAGAGGTGAATTAGGTCTTTGTGATCCTTTCTAGATTTTCCTAACCTAATTTTCTCAAAATTAAGAAAAAACTATCTAGAAAACCTCCTACATCTATTCAAGATCTTTGACAACTTTCCTTGAGATTTTACTTAATTAATTTCAATTTCTAAATTATTTCAATTTTTATGGAAAGTTTCTATTCGAGTCGACTCGAGCAATTTTGCTCTGGTCGAGCCGGCTTGAATTTCTATTATTTTTGCTCTTGCTCTAGTCGAGCCGACTAGGTCAATTTAAGGTTTGCCTAGCCGACTCAAATTTTTGTTCGTTCTGAGTTCGCTCTGGTCAAGCCGACTCGGATGATTTTAGAGAAGAGCGAGTCGACTCGGATGTCGGAAAAATGCTTTTTAATAGAGCCGAGTAACACTTTCTTACTTCTTATGCTCTTATTTTTTTTTTACTTCAATACTTGTCATTCCACTTGAAACTCTTTCCAATCCTCCTAAATCCTTATCCCAAAGCCTCAAATTCCTCTCTCTTGCCTATTTACTACAATGGCTCCCAAGACGGCTGTGGGAAAGAGATCAAAATGGATGGTACCCTCTGTAGAGACAGGAAGAAGAACTAAACGTTGACAGGAAGAGCTGACTCCGGTAGTAGAAGAAGAAGAGGAAGAAAGTGAACCAATGGCCATAGCTCCATCTCCGAGACAGGTAGTCTTTATGTCAAACAGACCTGTAAATAGCGACAGGAGAATTCTATTTAATTTTTTGGATGAAATTGGTTTGAAAGTTGAAAATCTGATTATAGGGTTGAGTGTATTTTTGTTCATTGAATATCTCCACATGTCCAACTCTCATCAGAACTTTTTATGAAAACCTCATATTAGAGCACAACCACATTGAATCAATTGTGAAAGGAAAGAGGGTTATGGTAACTGAAGAGAGTTTGAGCAGTTTACTAGAAAGCCTGCTAATGGAATCAAACATTTAATTCTAAAAGACAGAGAAAAGGCTCTGCAAACAATTCTTGGCAGAGAAGATGTTGGTGGAATAGGTATTGTGATGACCAACACATTATCATTAGAAATGAGGTTGCTACACAATTTTATAAGTATAATTTTTCTCCCAAGGACTGGGAGATTTGACTGGGTCAATGAGAGGGATCTGAGTTTCATGGAGTATATCATTCAAGGAGAATCAATCAACTTACCCTTCATAATGATCATGCAGATGAAAGAGGCAGTCCGAAAGGTGAAAGCTTGTCTTCCTTATGGAATGGTCTTAACTTTGATATTTCAAGCCTCTAGAATAAGCCTTAAAGGGGAAGTTGGTAAGCCCCTACACCATACAAATACATACTCCTCCAAGTCATTATTAAGAATGGGCTATATTTGTATTGAAGGAGTATGGAAGAAAAAGGGCACGTATGAAAGAGCAGTTGCAGCCAGCAGCAGCAGTTCAGATGATAGTAGTGAAGAAATTCCCAGGAAAATCTCCACTGCAGCACCAGCAGCTCCTGAAGAAACTGTTCCCAGCTTAGAGCAGATATTTAACATTCCTATTGGTGAGTTTGGGACTTCTACCGAGCATTTTTCTATACTAGCTGAGACTGAATTTGCATCTGCCAGGTCTGAGCCTACTTTATTTGAAACCATGGAGACAGTGCACCTTGAGACTTCTTTACCTACATCTCCATCAGCACCTATGGCTCCTAGACCACCTGCACCTTCAGTTGATACATCAGTTTTGACGGATTTTATCCCTCAATAGTTGAGCACTCTAACAGACACACTGACTTGCACTGTATCTAATATGTTTGGCGAGTTTCGCTAGTCAGTACAGACAAGGCTAGACCAATTTGGAGGGGATATAAGAGATCTGCGCAATAGAGTAGACATTCTTGAGACCTCCAAAGGTGTATCACAACCTGATCTGCAACCCATTATTGATTTAGTCTCATCTAGTTCTGAATCAATTAAAAACATTGTGAATCATACCTTAAAAGCATTTAGAATAGAATTAAGTAACATAAAGTTCACAATGAGTTCACTAGAAGCAAGAAGAAGAATGGAAGAAGACTATACTAAAGGAATTAGGATTCTAAGAGCAGAGTTTGGAAGGTTAAGAGGATCAGCTGAAGCATTTGCCAATGCACAGGCCACTGAACTTATTCAACTACACAAGGAAATAAAGAAACTAGATGAAGAGATTGACTCAGTGTAATTCAAGCTTGAGCAGCTGTCCAGCAAAGTTATTGCAGCATTTGCTACTTCATAGCCTAGACCTGCTCCCATTCCTACTCCTAGGCCTCAGTCTGCTCCCTTTGCTGGTCAGTCTGCACATCCCAGACAACCAGCTCCTCACATTAGGCCCCAGGGTTCACATCCCATTCCTACACCTTCTGATGTACTAGATGTTGATCCCTTAGCTTCCATGCCTACTGGCATTCAAATTCCTGGCTATTCCACTAGCACTAAAGTAGATCTAGACAGTGATTGATTATACTTTCTTTCATATTTTGTACCATGCATTGAACAATTTAAATGAAAAGAAAATTATTTTGGTATTTGCTAGCACTGTCTTGAATTATTTTGAGCTTAGCAATGCTTACAACAATGTGATGAATTTTAATTAGAATATCCAAATAAAATTGAGAAAGTGAAATTATCTCAAACAAACATTCAAAACTTTCTCATTCTATTTTCAAATTTTGAGCTTTATTGTAATACCTTTTTGATTGTTAGACAAAAAGGGGGAGAACTTTGTGCTCTCATGAAAAATGAAATGAAAAATTTGAGCTGAAAAATGAAATAAAAATTTGAACTATGAATGTTAAGCTTCGTTGAAAATATTTTCAACTAATTTCATGCATTGGAAAATATTCAAAAAGGGAGAATATTCATGAAGTGCATGAAAAGAATGGAAAAAGGGGGAGAGTATAAATGTATGTGTTCAAATGAGCTTAAGTGTTTAAAAATCTATAGAAAGGGGGAGAAAATTTTATTGAAAACAAATGGCTTTGACTCTAAACCCATATTTTGCTCTGATTGCTCTAAATTTTAATTCAAGAATTAGATTTAATTCTTTCAATTTTAAGCTCTGATACTTCATGTTTGTGCTATATCTGTCACTTTAAAGCATACAAATGTTAATACTCTGATACACACTAAAGAACTAACATTGACACCGTATAGTTTCATTACAAGAGCTCTGAAATTTATTTGCAAACATAATTAGCTCTAATACATGTGCATACTTACTTTCAAATACTTTTATACATGTAATTGTAAAGAATTTTTCATGTCCAGTGTTCAGTCATCATCAAAAAGGGAGAGATTGTTGACCCCATAAGTGATTTGATGATAACCAAACATTGGTGCATGCATTTTTTTTTTAAACAACTCTTTAAGTGGTTTACAAGTTTTTGTAGGATGATTTCATTTCTCAAACTTCAACTCCTACAGTTGTATTTATTGTTTTGAGTTGTGTTGTAAGGGAAAATTATAAAGAAGAATCCAAAGAAAAAAGTTAAGAAAGATCATAAAATTGGGTTACTTCTAAATATGTTTCAAGCTTTTTAATTTCTTAGAAATATGTTGAGTTTGAAGATATATTGAAGCTTAAAGACTTGCTGGATGAATTATGGAGATAGACTGAAGAAATCATTGATACATTCATCCGAGCCGACTCGAAGAAGAAGAGAGCCGACTTTGATGAACCCAAGCTGACTCGTCCAATCTACTATTTCCTAAATCAGACAGGCAAGCTGACCCAACAGGAGTCCGAGCCGACTCTTTCATTTTGTCAGACATCCGAGCCGACTCTTCAGAAGATCGAGCCGACTCTTCCAGAGTCCAAAAAATTGTTTCTGAGAACTATAGCCATCCGAGTCGACTAGAGTGAAAGTTAGCTGACTCGACCAGACTAATATTTTGAAGGCCTGAGGATCCGAGTTGACTAGAATCAAGATGAGCCGACTCTTACAGAGTGAAGAATCAAGACACTGTGCAAACGAGCCGACTGGATTGAAGAGAGTTGACTCAACCAAAACTCCTCTATGGATCCGAGCTAACTCGAGTGATCTGAGTCGACTCAAAGGTCAATTTCATTCTTGCAATGGCTAGTTCCAGAACTTGGATTTTGAATCCAAAAAGTGCTCCAATGGTCATATGTCACATCACAACAGTCTACAACAACCCAAACTGCCTTGAAATAATGGAAGGCCATATATTTGAGGGATATGAACTTCTTTGAAGGGAGAGACTAGTAAGTTTTCATAGAGTTAATGCTTTATTGAATATCCAACCAACCAACAAGGAAGAGAGCATTAAGAGCATTCAAGAAGGAAAAGAAGCCATCCAAGTGCATTAAAGTGCATTCAAGTGGGCTTCTCGCGAGCTGCATCGGCAACCACTTAACAAAAATTTGTTTGTCATTCTGTTGCTTTTCTTTTCAATTCATTTTTGAATTGTTGGGTTATTAGTGAGCCCGGTTGAAAAACCAAAGAGGTCCTTGGTGAGCCTTTATTAAAAACCAAGTATTAGGTTCTTGGTGATCATGGTAAAATCAAGTTGGGTTTCTTTGGTGATCCCAGTAAAACCAAAGTGTAGAGGTTTGGATTGTGAACCTATGAAAACAATCCGACTGTATTCCTGTGGGAGATATAGTGAAAATCCCAAGTGATAATCTTGGATAGTGGATGTAGGAGCTGGTTTGTTCCGAACCACTATAATTATTATGTTTGTGTTATGCTTTTCTGATTTGATTTATCTTCTGTAATTAATTATTTCATCACAGCACTTAACACTTTAAAAGGGATTTCAAAAAGTGCACATTATTGCATAATTTTTTTTAAATTCCCGATTCACCCCCTCTTAGAAAAGCCACTTGGGCAACAACTGGTATCAGAGCAGTGTCTCTAAATACATTAGAGTAAAGATTAATGGCTCATCCCATGAGTACATCTTTGGCCAAAGGCCAATCTATTAATAGACATCCACTCTTCACTGGCATAAATTATTCTTATTGGAAGGCTAGAATAAAAACCTATATACAAGCTATTGATTTTTAATTATGGAAGGTCATTCTTAAAAGGACATATATTCCCATGATTAAAATTGATGGCATGGATGTCCCTAAGCCTGAAGAGGACAGGGTGTTGGGTATCCGGTGCACCGCTGCGAAGTGTAATTTCAAAATGATGAAATTGGCACCATAATCCCTTAGCCAAGATCTCCTTATTCAGGATTAAAACATATAATGAACATACAAACTTACATTGTTAGAATTAGGGTACCAACCTGTAATCGCTAATTCCAATAAAGTTTGATGTTGAAGGGGCTGATTGAATCCACCAGGCATCCAAATGTCCACCCTCCAATGGTGATCCACAAGATGATTGATCAAGATGCAAGCTTCTTTGAAATTCCTTCACTTGAATTCTTATCCTAGAACTCAAGAGGACTATGGCTTTAAAACTTCAGGGTAGGGGCTCCTTACTTCCTTTCTTTCTTCTTCCTCTCCCTTTCTTAAGACCTTGTCCTAAGAATAAAACTCTTGTCTTGAAGGAGGAGAAGGATTTAAGACACTAATATCTTAAAGTAAAGGAAATAGAAACAGAGTAGGAGTTCTTTTCTTTTACCGATCAAGAGATTCTTCTTATCTCTTGTTTTGGACTTGAGTTTCAACAAAGAAGAGAACTCTGTAAGAGGGAAACTCTCTGTATCCTAAACAAGCTAAGGAGGAATCAGTTTCCTGGAAACAAAAGACAATAAAAATAAACTCTGTCATTCATTAGTCAAACACCCGAGACCTCTGTTGTTTAAATAGATTACAGAGAGATGTCTTCTCAAAAGAACACAACTCTCCGTAAACACCATTACACTTTGTCTCATGCCCCTTCCCTATTTCTCACGCCCCATCCTCCCATCTCACGGCCTTCTAGATTAAATCTCACGGCTTTTCTTAAAGGAAAAACTGCGGTGTTTTAAAAGGAAAGGGGTCGCGACTTTTCATCTCCGAAGAAATGTTATTTCGCGCGCCCGGGAAGAGTTAGCGCATTCCTTCTTCCTTAAAATCCCATCAGTCGTTGGATTCCCATCCAATGGGGGACAGATGGTGTGCTAATCATTAAGAAAGGAGGCCGCCCCAAATAAAATCATCGGAGAATTAAGTGGGGCGTGCCAAGAGTCCATGCACCATGGACTCTTCCAAATGGCGTGCCAAGAGTCCATATGCGCATGGACTCTTGGCATTTGGCATGAAAATGCAAGGGGGGCGGGTGGGGAGGCTAGCCAAGTTACATGGCTAGCCAATAGGGTTAGCCATAATCCCAATTAACTCAATTATGGTCTAATTAGATCCAATTAGAACCCAATTTGAACCAATCCGGAACCCTAATTCGAATCCGATTCGAATAGAAGCTAGGGTTTGCAACACCTGCTAGAGTGTTATCCTGCAAAGATGATTTAATTCCAAATTAAACTCTTGATCAATCCTTTTAAGTGTGTGACCCATTGGGTTCCACATCTAGCCAGTAGTGGGTTCGAATACAAGTTGACCTAATTTGATTAGAACTCTTTCTAATCGATTTAGGTCAAACTGGGCTTACCCGATTCGATCAATTAGGACTCTTCCTAATAAATGATCTTTGAATTTGATCAACCCACAAGACAAGATTGACGTCTAGCAACGTGTCATGTCTACCCGGAAGATATGGAAATTCTGGTGAAATACCAAAATTACCCTTCAGTAGAGAGTTATCGTACAATTAAATCTTTTGATCAGCCTGCACCCAAAAATATAATTATGGATATGGATATATGTCAAATCCAATATTATATTTATTTCTAGCTCAATCTTATATCGATGATTCAATTATCTTGATATTAGAAACCATCTCTAATATCTTTACTTTAATCAAAGATTCCCTGAATCATCATCCGATTGTTAACTAGCTGGATGCAATCTCCTCTTACTAAGAGTGATCGATTCCTTGTTGACCTACTCATTACCTTCATATCCAATTCACCATTCCTAGTATCAATCCTGTGCATGACTCAGTGTCATGATTAGGATTGAACCAAAGAATGGGTTCATGTACATAAGGTACTTATGGCAGTCTCAGGTCAAAAGATTACTTGTACCACTCCCACTATGAGAACCTTCTATTGACATGTAGCTAAGACTCCATTATATGTTCTCAAGTTGGATCATATCAGTGAACTCATTCTCCAATGAGAACCCACATCCCAGTATTAGTGTCATACACAAGTGACTGTGAGAGCAGTCACCCTTTCCAGTATACATGGGATGTGCTAGTCTTACCGGAAAACCCTGATCCCCTACGCAGGGTTCCTTTGACTAGGAATACTTTAGATTAAGGTTTTAAGATTTTAGGTCTCACTGGTATGATCTCATCATATCCCTAAAATCATAGCCCTAATCTATGGGGTTCATCATATAATATAAACACAGCGTATGATGAAAAATAATGCCTTTATTTAGAAAATTGTCAATTACAATGGTTTCGGAGATACAACATAGATTGGCTTGTAGGGCATATCCCTTTCACAGGGATGAACACGAAATGAAGATTGGAGAATTAAATGCCAAAGCAATGAACTTATTATACTGTGCTTTGGATTCTAACAAGTTTAATCGAATTTCCATTTACTCTTCGGTAAAAGAAATTTGGAATAAACTTGAGGTGACCCACGAAGGTAATTTCCAAGTGAAGACTTCAAAAATAAATCTTCTTGTACATAGTTATGAATTATTTAAAATGGAACCTACTGAAAATATCTCTGCCATGTACACCAGATTTATAGATATTATTAATGGTTTGAAAAGTCATGGTAGGGTTTACTCAAATGCTGACCTGGTATAGAAGATCTTAAGATCACTTTCGGATAAATGGGACCCCAATGTTACTGCCATCTAGGAAACAAAAGATTTAAATGATTTACCTCTGGATGAACTAATGGATTCACTCATCACACACAAATTGGCCATGCAGCATCGAACTGATGATGATCAAAAGAAGAAGAAGACCTTCAAAGCTGCATTGGACTCCAAGAAAGATGAGGAATCGAAAGATGACTCCACCTCCTCCGAAGATGATCTAAAAGATGAAGATATTGCAATGGTTATGAGGAGATTTAAACGGTTTATGGGAAAGAAGAGAGGAAGATTCAAAAAAAAATTCCATAAAGGAGGAGAGCACTCCAAGGACAAGGACAAGGATAAAGAAAAAGAAAAGGAACAAGTCCCCACCTACTACGAATGTTAGAAATTTGGGGCACATTCATCCAGATTGTCCATTATTGAAAAATTCTTTAAGAAGAAGAAAAAGAAGGCGATGGTTGCCACATAGAGCGATAGCGAAGAATCCACCTCAACTAAAGAGGAAGAGACTACAAAAACAGGAAATATATGTCTAATGGATCTCGAGGACAAGGTAACATCCCGCAATGCTCAAATAAAATTCACATTTGATGAATTAAATTTTGCTTTTCATGATTTATTATCTAAATTTAAAAAGGCTAGAGTAAAGATTTGATCCTCAAAGAATATCAATAATTCTTTACTAAAAAAAAAAGAAGAGATTTCGAAAAAGAATAATTTATTACAAAAAGAGTTACATGTCTTTTCTGAAAAATATAAAGCTTTGAAAACTGAGAATAGTGCATATCTTGATAAAAACAAAGCTTTGATGAATGAAAATAATGAGTTAAAAAAGCTGATTGAAAAACTCAAGCCGCTTGTTGAAAAACTTACATTATCTTCAAACAAGCTTAAGTTAATTCTAAAAGAATAAAGAATTTCTATAAATAAAACTAGAATCAATTTTAACTCTTCAACTTCCAATAGTATTTCAGCAACTACTTTTATACAATCAAAAGCTTATGTTTCAAAATTAGTATCTCAAAAAGCTTTTGTTACGAATGTTTTTGCTTCTACTTCTAATGCTAGATTGTATGTTCCTAAGAGCTCAAATAGAAAATATCTTATATCTGCATTTCATACATCAACATCTAGAACTTTAAAATCTGTATCTTTTCAGAATTCTAGAGTTGAATGTTTCGCATGCAAAGGGTTAGGACATAAAGCTTTTCAATGCAATATTTTTAGAAATGTCTAAAATAAAGTTAGAAAGATTTGAGTTCCCAAAGGAACTACCTTCGCTAACCTGCAAGGATCCAAGTTAGCTTGGGTAGCTAAAAGAACTCCTTGATTGTCTTGAAGGAATGTCTTGCATCCTAAAAATTGAAGAAAAGATGGTATCTCGACAGTGGCTGTTCAAGGCATATGACAGGTGACATTGATTAATTTATCACCCTAGAGATGAAAGGAGGTATGGTCACTTTTGGAGATAATGGCAAGGAGAAAATAATCGGAATTGGTAAGATCAAGATAATCCCCTCTACTTTTATTGAACATGTATTGCTAGTAGATAAATTGAAGCATAATTTATTGAGTATCAGTCAGTTATGTGATAAAGGCTTCAAGGTTATCTTTGAATCATCTATGTGTATAGTAACAAACTCTCTTGACTCTAGTAGTAAGTGTTGGGAATGGTGTCCCAAAGCCAATCGCCTAGACTATAGGCGGTTGTGCTCAGTTTTATAATTTGTATATGAATTAATAAAATTTTATTTTGGCAGCTGATGGGGCACGGGATAGGGATAGGATCGTCGGCGAGCTAAGAAGTCGCCGAAGATTAGGATATCCTAATTTTTTTCTATTTTTTGATTTCTTTATGGTGGTGACGAAGGAAAAAATAGGGATGGAGGATAACGAGGATGGACTACCACGAACCCTGAAACCCACTCTCACAGAGAGACTTCACACCTCTAGGGCATTATACCTACCACCCACCTCACTACATGCAGTCTAGGGTATCTCACCTACCACCCATCTCACTACACGCGGAGCCCAGGGTATTTCACCTGCCACCCAGGTCACTCCTGGAGCCATGAGGGGGATTTCAAAGAACGTGGAGGAAAACGAAGATGGGGGGATAACTAGGGCATCACGCCCCTACGATATCCCGAAGGACAAAGACAACATCAACACCCGCAGGTGAAGACATAATGGGCCATAGCCCTGAACAACAACAGCCAAACCAACTGACAAACCAAATTCCAAAAATTCAATTTCTTCTATCTTTTTACAATAGGAATGAGGGGTTATTTATAAGCTCCATAACCCTCATTTGAATTTGAATACAGGATAGGGATAACTCAAATTTAAATACAAGATAGGATAAGATAAGCCTATCCATATCTCAATCATAACCAACAAAATCCTAATTTAAATTTCAAATAAAAGATAGGATAAGATAAGCCTATCCATATCTCAATCATAACCAACAAAATCCTAATTTAAATTTCAAATAAAAGATAGGATAAGATAAGCCTATCCATATCTCAATCATAACCAACAAAATCCTAATTTAAATTTCAAATAAAAGATAAATCCTAAATTTATTTTTCAAATTTATTTGCTGCTCCGAAATTTGTGCTGCTCCGAGATTCGTGCAGGATGATGTCCCCATCATTCTCCTGAGGTGGGGAGAACTCGACTCCGTCGAGTCAAGCTCAGCGGGGTTTGCGCTCTGCTGGGTTGTATGTGAACTCGGAGGTATCAAGACCATACTTTTCCTTCATCCTCTGGCTCCACGCATCAACCCTGAAACCCACTCTCACAGAGAGACTTCACACCTCTAGGGCATTATACCTACCACCCACCTCACTACATGCAGTCTAGGGTATCTCACCTACCACCCATCTCACTACACGCGGAGCCCAGGGTATTTCACCTGCCACCCAGGTCACTCCTGGAGCCATGAGGGGGATTTCAAAGAACGTGGAGGAAAACGAAATGGGGGGATAACTAGGGCATCACGCCCCTACGATGTCCCGAAGGACAAAGACAACATCAACACCCGCAGGTGAAGACATAATGGGCCATAGCCCTGAACAACAACAGCCAAACCAACTGACAAACCAAATCCCAAAAAATTCAATTTCTTCTATCTTTTTACAATAGGAATGAGGGGTTATTTATAAGCTCCATAACCCTCATTTGAATTTGAATACAGGATAGGGATAACTCAAATTTAAATACAAGATAGGATAAGATAAGCCTATCCATATCTCAATCATAACCAACAAAATCCTAATTTAAATTTCAAATAAAAGATAGGATAAGATAAGCCTATCCATATCTCAATCATAACCAACAAAATCCTAATTTAAATTTCAAATAAAAGATAGGATAAGATAAGCCTATCCATATCTCAATCATAACCAACAAAATCCTAATTTAAATTTCAAATAAAAGATAAATCCTAAATTTATTTTTCAAATTTATTTGCTGCTCCGAAATTTGTGCTACTCCGAGATTCGTGCAGGATGATGTCCCCATCAGCAGCTCATCAAATTATTCATTTTCCTGTAATGAACTCTATTTATGTGATGAAGTCCTTAGGACTACACTAACTTTGATATAGAGAGGATATATCGAGTGGTCCTTTAAAAGGTTCACAACCAAATAATAGATTGTACAGGATGGCAATGTATCAAGTATAAATTGTTGTGTTTTGCATCATTTGATTGTCCTCTTGGCCAAAGGAGTGTGGTGACACTGATATGATCTACAAGTAGGATGTGTGACATCTCATTGAACATGACTCCATGGAGCTTCTTTCTACCAAAGGATTGCTCGCGATTAGATATGGATATATGTGTCCCTCCAACCTGAGGTCACCATGGTAGCTTGCAAGCAACTCCCTGTGCTTTGGTGTTGAACTACCCGGATTTTTAATCCGGTGATGGAAGGTTTCTAGGTACAGGCAAGTACTTATGGAGCAATGGTGGACCAAGATGGAATTGACCTATCCAAATTGTTTGGATTGAATGTCTCGTAGTGTCTCAATTTAGCAAATCCTCGATCGGGGTAGTTCTAGTGAGGAGTCACTGGACTTGCGAGGTTGAGACATGTTGTGGATTGACTTAGTTAGTGTTGGCAGTCTAACCCTAGGTCATCTAGAGCATTGGATTTCAAAGGGATGAATTATACGGTAACCATATGCCAAAGGTTCGATAGATTGCTCTCGCATCTTCGGCCTATCCAGACGTCGGGATCCATTGCTAGATGGTATCTTGTGCTGGTACTGGAAGTGTTCCAGTGCTACCATTTAGGTTCGAACCTATGAGGTCACATGCCATAGAGGATTTCTTCCTGATCCGGGAGCCAATCAATGATTGGGAATCATTTCAGTATTAAGGTCAAACGGTCTAATTGAGCACACATTGGATTTTTTCTGGTCAACCTGATCTGATTTGGATCAACCAGGATTGGTTTTGATCAACCAGGAATTGTTCCTAGTAGACCAGGACTAGATCCAATTTTTTTTACTGATTGGGTTTTGGTCGAACCGAGGTTTAATGAACTAGTTTTTACTTGGTTTGTTTTCAGGATGTTTTTCTCCCAGTTTTTTAATAAACGGGCTTGAAGGTTCCTTGTTCTCACGGTTATGCCACCCCGTTGCTGAAATTGTTTCTCACGGTGAATCCCATGGTTCACGGTGCTTGTTTCTCCCTCTTCCCCTGGTATCCGTTCCCCTGTTTTTACCGTGTGAATGGATAAAAATGCATGGAGTTCAAATGTGTTTGGGTTTATCTGGTCTTCTCACGGTGATCTTTTTCCCACGTATTTCCTTCTCTCTCGGTCGCTGATTTCACATTCTTTATTTTTTCACCGTGCGGTTTAAACCAATCTAGAGCCTATCCATTGTTTTTTGGACTCTCTCACGAGGTCTTCTTTTTCCTTCACGGGTTTTCACCCCTCTGATAATTTCTTGGTTGCTTGTGGTGAGATAGAGAGAGGAGTTGCAGGCCATGAGAGGAAGAGAACAGGGGATTGCAACAGGGCGTGAGAGACCAACCGTGAAGACCTTCTCTCTTTTCCTTGTTTTATTTTTTCAGCGGCACATACATCTTAGTTTGGGCCGTGAGGTGCAAGGGAGAAATAAGAAAGAAGGCGTGCGAGAGATAGAAAAGAACAGGGCATTTGAAAGGAGCCGTGAAAGAGAATTTTGGGAGAAAAATCTAAGTGCAGGAAATTTATTCTGCGTCCTGTATATCTTTCCCTGGTTTTTAGATTTCCTTTGTGTGCTCTTCATAGATTTTGGGCAGTCTTGGAGAAAGATCGTCAGTGGGGTTTGTTTGGTTTTCCCTGCTCCACTTTTCGTGACCTGTTCGTTGATTCTTGGAGGACTAGCATCCATCCAGGAGTTGGATCAGCAAGAGCCCATGCATGGATACTTTAAAGAGTGGACATTTGGACAACTTGAGAGATTGGATTGATCTCTTCCAGATCTAATTTGCTGTTGAAGACTGCTGGAGTTCAACCGGCTGCATTGATTTGCTGTTGAAGAGAATTGGCTTCTTCTTGCTTCAATCCAGAATTCAGAACAAAAGGGAGCTCTATAAGGTATGTTATTTCTTTTTGTTATCATGCATGTTTAGATCTAGATTTTATCACATTATTTATAATTATTGCACTTGTCTTTATATGCCTCTGTATCTATTTCATGCATCATGTTTATGTTAGATCCTATGCATGAGTAGGTTTTTTCGTATGCATGTTTAAAAAGTTTAATTATACAATACCTACTCCCTAGTATAGCATTCCTAGGATAGGCATCCGATGCACTGGTTTCCTTCAGTGATATCAGAGCCACAAGTTCCTGTGTAGCATATCATGATTGCATGGTTTTGGATATATATCTAGATTAAGGATTACTTTTATGAACCTAGTTGAGACATTCACCATGGCCGTGTGTCCATAGAGACTAATCAGGGTTTAAAGCCCCTAAGTTTCTATGGCACGAGACGGTTCATTTGTGTTGGCCTTTTCAGAAGGATCCTTAAAGGAAACCTATGGTATTAAAAATATTTTAGTCCTGATACATGATTATACATTGGCATGTCTTTAATTGTTCAGGCTTACATATTATAAATGATATGATAGAACTAGATATGATGCATGAAAGATGTAAAAGGGTTTTACATGGATTTAAATAAATATGTTTTAATTAAAAGTTGGATTATAATCAAACAATTATGAATTGAAAGATTAATTAAATGACAAACCTGATTAGGATTTATGAAACCTAATGTCAATTGAATAAGCCATCCGGGTTAATTGGATTAGCTGTCTGATTGGGTCCGTTAATTGGGTTAGACCTAAGGTTAGTTGAATTGGACTTAAAAGAACTAATCAAATGTTGATTAAGGACCTTCTCTTTAGTATCTATCTAATAGTTAGATGGGTTAGTCTATTCTTCTAAAATGGATCTAATTAGTGGCTATGTGGTAAGCCCGAGTTCTTAGGCTGGTCTAATCGAGTCTGGTAAATCGATTGGTGTCTAGGCAGGTTTGGCATTTTTGATCATGGTTGCATGAGGCTACCTCTTTCCTGGCCAACTTGGTTGGTATTTAGGAAAGATGGTTAATGGCGGTTACTCACACATGATCTCACCTACCTGGCCAATCTGGTCAACCAGAACTGATTAGAAGAGCTTATTGATTCGAGTTAACCCATGTCACCCAAGTTGATCAGCCTGTCTAATCTTTAGGTGCCCATGGACCAACTTGTTGAATTTAATTCAACCCTCTTGAGAATTGATTTGATCAGTGAGCGGTTGATCCATGTTCTTCTCTATATTCTTCTGTCACAATTTAATTAAAATCCTCTAAAATTATTAGGACCTGAAAAAGACTAAGTCAATGAGTTGATGGTGTCTTAGCTTCCCATTAAGTGGGTTAGTAATGAGTCCTTTAGCTTGGTGTAAATTGGCAGTTCCAAAGAACGGGTGTGCATCCGATTACTGGGATTACTCTCCCATAGATGATGGTTTAGTGCAACCTTCTTAACGATGATCAGGTGGGCCGGCCAAAGTCAGGCTTGGTCATTCGTTAGCTGGAATCATCGGATTTGTCATATTGATGGTGGACCTAACCAGAGACCCGCAATATGAGGCCCCAAGGTCGATTAGGGGTTCTGTGGGGCAAAATTTATTACTGGAAGTTGCTTAGGGAAGCAATTGGTTAGAGAACCTACCTTTAGGCACGTATGGGTGAGCCGGCCAAAGTCGAGCTCATACGTGGTCTATTGGATTTCAGTACCCACTATGAAATGATGATTTCATGGATTGGAGTTAGGGGCTCCCAATCTGAAAAATTAGTGGGAGGGACTTTTAGACTAAAGTCCAAGTCTTTTGGTTTAATGGATTAATTCATATACTAATTTGGTCTTGATTTTCCTTTCAGATGTCTTCAAACCTTTCACTCCGGTCACTTCTCAATAACGAGAAGTTAAAGGGTCCCAATTTTGATAGCTAGTATCGAAAATTGAGGATAGTCCTGGAGCACGAGCGGATCTTTTATGTGATAACTGATCCAGCACCCGAAATCCCTCCTACCAATGCTCGGAGTTGGTCAGCGACACTTATTTGAAGTGGATTTCTGATCGAACTACTGTCCGATGATAATGTTGGCAACGATGAACGATGAATTCAGTCGCAAATTTGAGGCCTAGCCAGACAAGAGTTTTTTAAAGTTGAAGGAATCTTTCGGCATGCCAGACGATGTGGAGCAGTACAAAGTATCTTGTACGACCTACAATGCCAAAATGTCGTATGGCAGTTCGGTCACTGATCATGTATTGTACATGATCGAGATGATTGAACGATTGGACAAGCTTGGATGTCCCTTGAACGAGCAACTCAGCAAGGATGCGATCCTGAATTCTCTTTCCTCCTCCTATCTTGACTTTCTCGATCATTATAAAATGAATAAGCCTGCAGTCAATTACCATGGTTTGATGGGATTGCTGCAGACTTACGAGAAGGACCACCAACTGAATAAGGGGGTGCTGAATTTAGTGGGAGGTCTTAGAGGTCATTGTCCCTTTAAGAAAGGAAAGAAGAAAGGTAAGGGAAATAAGGTGCAAAGTGCTCCTAGCCCAAGTCAGGCCAAGAAAGTGAAAGCTGATCAAACTGGTGCAGAGTATTTCTATTGTAAGAAGTAGGGACACTGGAAGAGGAACTGTCCTCTTTATCAGGCATCCTTAGACCCAAATGCCCAAGGATAGAAAATGTCAGTGACTTGTATCTATGGCACTATAGGCTAGGTCATATTAACCAGAATAAGATAAACAAGTTGCAAGGAGAAGGCCTCCTCGAGGTCAATGATTCTGACTCACTACCCACTTGTAAATCATGTTTGCTTGGTAAAATGACCAAGTTACCTTTTACTGGAAAAGGTGAACAAGCTACAGAACTTCTGAGTCTCATACATACTGATGTATGCGGACCCATGACAGTTAGTGCCAGAGGTGGATACAGATATTTTATTACATTTATAGACGACCTTTCTAGTTATGGTTATGTCTTCTTGATGAGACATAAATCTGAGTCATTTGAAATGTTCAAACGATATCGTAATGAAGTGGAGAAACAAACAAGAAAGAGTATTAAAATCCTTCAATCTGATTGAGGTAGTGAATACCTATCCGGTAAGTTCATGACATATCTTGAGGAGAATGGGATTCTCTCTCAGTGGACTCCTCCAAGAACACCCCAATTGAATGGTGTGTCCGAAAGGAGGAATCGAACCCTGTTGGACATGGTTCGATCCATGATGGGTTTTGTAACTCTATCATTATCCTTCTGGGGATATGCACTTGAGATAACTTGTTACTTGCTGAATGGTGTTCCAAGTAAGTCATAGTCTCCACTCCATATGAGTTATGGACTGGACGTAAGCCCTCAATTTCACACCTTCGGGTCTGGGGTTTTCCAGTTTATGTAAAGCGTTTAGACTCAGATAAACTTGGTCCTAGGTCTAATCGATGCCTATTTATTGGGTACCCTAAGGAAACAAAGGGGTATTTCTTCTACTTGGAGGATGAACAAAAAGTGTTCGTTGCTCTTAGGGCTATCTTTTTGAAACATGACTTCCTTGGAGAAGGAACTATAGCCTCTAAGATTGAACTTGGTGAAGTTTAACCAGTAGAAGAACCTACACACTCTAAGGCCGTCATAGAACTGGCTATGATTAGATCACACCCAGAATCCATTATAGGAGATCCGGTAGAGTATCGCATCAGCCGGACAGATACTACAGTTTCTTGGTCCGGGATGGTGATCCTATTGAGCTCGATGAGAATGATGAAAATCCGATCACCTATATGAATGTACTTCAGAGATCTGACTCTAAAGATGGCTTGGAACCATGCAATCCGAGATGGAGTCCATGGAGATCAACAATGTATGGACATTGGTTGATCCACCTGAAGGGATAAAATCCATCGGGTGCAAGTACATTTTCAAGAGAAAAAGGCGCGCAGATGGGAAGGTAGAGACCTATAAAGCCCGTTTGGTTGCCAAGGGGTATCGTCAGCGATATGGTATCGATTATGATGAGACATTCTCTCCAGTGGCAATGCTCAAGTCCATTCGGATCATGCTTGCTTTGGCAGCACATTTTGACTATGAGATCTAGCAGATAAATGTCCGAACCACTTTCCTGAATGGGGAGCTGGATGAGGAGGTATATATGATATAGCCTGAAGGGTTCACATCCACAGACGAGTCAAAAGTGTGCAAATTGTAGAGGTCCATTTATGGACTCAAACAAGCATCTCGAAGTTGGAACATGTGATTTGATAGGTGTATCAACAAATCATATGGCTTTGTTAGGAATGGAGAGGAGCCCTGCATCTATAAGTGGGTTAATGGTTCTATGATAGTATTCCTGGTACTATATGTTGATGACATTCTCTTAATCGGGAATGACAACGCAGCATTACAAAGAATAAATGTCATACACATTTTTTAAGAGGCATAAAAGGACCAAGAGTCCTTTTACAAATAAATCATGTTTTTTTATGATAATCCTTAGCCACTATCTTCTTTAATAGGTGCCTATTTGGACTAGATTTGACTAGTTAAAATATGTAATAATGGGCATGAATTCATGAAGGGATGTGATGCTTGGATAATATGGCACATCGGATGGGCTAGAGTCCTTCTGCTTATCAATCACCTTTTTTTTCAAATAAGCCTTTCTAATTTATATGCCTATTGGGATGTTGGACCAATCTTTAATTCTGAAATTAAAGACTAATTATCAGTTTTTTCTAAAGAGTTGCGATAAGCAACTATTGGCATAAAAATGTTAGTCAAACAACGTTTTACTTTGCACCTTTCTGCCAAAAGACTCCTTCTACTTAAAGGGTCTTATTTGATATGTAAATATCATATTAAGGACTGATGAAAAGGTATATTAGGTATCTTCTCTCTTCCTATTTAAAGGCTTCAATGATTGAAACCAAAGCATCCGAAGTTTGTCTTGACAACTCTCTCTTTCATTATTAGGATAAGTCTTTTATTTTTGAAAGATTGTGCCCTGAAAGCCAATTGAAATATTGTATTTTGATCCCAAAATCAATGAATTGACATTTTATAACAAAGGCATTATTTTCATCATACGCTGTGTCTTTATGATTTTATGATGAACCCCATAGATTAGGGCTATGGTTCTAGGGTTATGATGAGATCATACCAGTGAGACCTAAAGCCTTAAAACCCTAATCTAAAATATTCCTGGTCGATGGGACATTGAGTTGGGGATCAATGTTTCCGGCAAGACCAGCACATCCTATATATGCTTTGTGATGAGGGTGACTGATCTCACAGTCACTTGTATTTGACACTAATACTAGGATGTGAGTGCTCATTAGAGAATGAGTTCACTGAATTGATCTAGATTGAGAATATCTAATGGAACCTTATCTGTTTGTCAATAGATAATTCTCATAGTGGAGGTAGTGCATGTGGTCCTTTGACCTGAGACTACCATAGTACCTTATATATATGAATCCATACTTTGGTTTGCAATCAATCATGACACTGAGTCATGCACGAGGTGATACTGGTTATGGTGGATTGTATATGGAGGTTGTGAGTAGGTCAACAAGGAATTGATCAGCCCTAGTAAGAGGGAATTGCATCCAGCTAATTTCAAATGATGGATTCAGGAAACCTTTGATAAAAGTATGAACATTAGAGTTATTTTCTAATGGTTCATTAATGAATCATCATTATAAAGATTGAGCTAGGGATGAATATAAAATTGGATTTGACAAGTATCCATATTTATAATCATATTCGGGATGCAAGTTGATCAAAGGACTGAATTGCCCGGTAACTCACCATTGAAGGGTATTTTGGTAATTCCACCAAAATTCCACATCTTCCGGGTAGACATGATACATTGCTAGACGTCAATCTTGTCTTGTAGGTATATGATTGAGTCATGGTAATTCAAATCAGTTAATTAGAATTAGATTCTAATTGACCGAGTCGAGCTAGTTTGAGTTGACCTAAATTGGCTTAGTTGAGATCTAACCGAATTAAGTCAAATAGCACTCGGACCTACTGCTGGCTAGGTGTGGAACCCAATGGGTCACACACAAAAGAAAATTGATGAAGGATTTAATTTGGAATTAAATCATGTTTGCAGGATAAACACACTAGCATGTGTTGCAGACCAAATTTCTATTCGAATCAGATTCGAATTTGGTTCCGAATTGGGCTTAATTGGGTTCTAATTGAACCAGATTAAGGTCCAATTTAATTTTTAGAACATTGGACTAACCCATGGTTGAACCCAAGTGAATTAAGTTCACTGAGACCCTCTCTCCAAGCCGCCCTCTCCCTTTCTCACCCGCGCGCGCCAAGAAGAAGAGTCCACGCGCGTGGACTTCATGCACGTGAGAAAGAAAATTACATCGGAGAAAAATCTGAAAAAGGGGGCGATTCAGATCCTTGTCTGGCACCCTTGGATCTGGATCTGATGGCCAAAAAAAATTAAGCAAAAGATCCGTCGCTTTTCCATCGCAAATCCATCTCCAAAAGTAGCGATTCTTCCTGAAGTTTTTTCGAGAGTCCTCCTCGTCGGAAAAACGAAAATTAAATCGGAGAATCATGATTTTTGGTTGAGGGGACGCGTGAGGAATGAGGGATCACGATTCCTGGGGTTTCAGAGGGTTGCATTGTTTTGAGAAGACGCCCCTCTGAGATCTATAAATAGGGTTGGGTTCTCAGGGGTTTTCATGCAACATAATTCAGAGATCCGATTCCTTTTCTTCCTCTCCAGAATACTCCTTCCCCTTGTTCTTGTTGGGTATTGTTTCCCTTACAAAGGTATCCTCTGTCGAAACTCTGACCCTAAACAAGAATAAGAAGAAGGTCTTGAACGGTAAAGGAAAGAAAAAGGAAAGGATCTGTTCTTCTTCTTTTCCTTCTTGAATTAAGACTTTGCCTGTCTTAATTTTTCTTACAATTCAATTCAAGAAAAGAAATTCAAGAAAGGGAATTCTTGAAAAAAAAAAAAAAAATTCAAGAAGAGGAAAGAAGGAAGAAAAGAAATTTTCAAGAAAGAAAATTTCAGCCTAAAAGTCTAAGAATTGAATTCTTAAAAAAGAATTCAAGAAGAGGAGCCAGGAACTAGAAATTGTTGTCTTCATCTTTTTCTGTGTGGATCACCATTGGAGGGTGAACATTTGGGCACCTGGTGGAGATTCAGAGTTTGGATTTTTGCGATACAGGTTAGTATTTTAATTTGAGATTAAATCTTATATATACATCTTATATATTTTAATTCTTTTAAGGAGATCTTGGGTTAAAGGTTTGGTGAAGATTTCATAAAGATAAAAATTTTGAAATCTATGTTTCCGCCTTGCCATCGAACCCTACAGTGGTATCAGAGCCTCCTTATTAAGATTAAAATATATATGCTGATTTTTAGATGCATATTTATATAAGTAACATGAGATGTAGTATATGTTTGATGTAATGTCACCAATTAGGGTTTTCACTCAAACCCTAATTGTTGTAGAGATATGTTTAGAGATCTTGTCATCATACTGAAATAAGGTTGCCCTGGCATAATGGTGGATCCATTATGTGGTAAATGGTTGTCCTAGTATGATGACACACTAATCACATATTTGTGTATATGTTTGATGTATGCCACTAATTAAGGTTTTCACTTAAACCTTAATTTGTATAGAGATATGTTTAACCTTCTAGTCATCATACTGAAATAAGGTTGCCCTGGCATAATGGTGGATCCATTATGTGGTAAATGGTTGTCCTAGTATGATGGCACACTATGGCACATATTTGCTAGAATGTGCTTTGTTTTAATAAAGCCCTCTTTAAAAACATATTAAGTTGTAGTGTCATATACCAAAAGCAAAAATAATCAATATGATTAGTTTATCATTCGGTGTCTAGGAAAAGTGGTTCATGATCGGTAAAGAGGACGTGGTTTTTAATTGGTTCCGTTGACTGACCTGGCCAATTCTTATTGGTGTCTAAGGAAAGCAACGGGGGGACTCCCACCACTCTCCCACTTACCTGGCCGATATGATTAACTTAATTATTGATTGATATGCTTAGTGTAATATTCACTACATGTGGCCTTCCTTCATGCCAAGTCATTATTATGTTATGATCCATATTAGGTTTGTTGTGTACACACAAGGCCTTTTTTTTTATGGTGACTAACATAATTTTGGCTTGGTACATTTGATGTTTATGGCATGATTTAATATAATACTTTGTTGTGTACACACAAGGGTATTATAATTAGTATCATGACTATATAGCAATGAAGGGTCTAACTTAACTAAAATATTACAGTTTGTTGTGTACACACAAGGCTATTAATTTTTTAGAGGCCAAGATAAGTTGAGAATTGTATGAATTACAATTGGAAAGAGTTTTCCTGCCTTTGAACTTATATAAGATTTGTTGTGTACACACAAGGTCTTTTATAAGGAATTAGGATCTCAACCCCACTAAGAGAACCAATTAGGATTTTCTCGATCATCACATGGAGGGTTATGATGCTTGATAAAATAGTGGGAGACATAATTAAGTTAAAGTCCTAATTTAATTATGTTTTGTCAACATTGATTGTTTGCTTATGTAATGTTCTTTGTTAATGTAGATTAAATGGCCTCTTCACTCTCACTCCGTAGCATTCTTGATGCAAATAAATTGACTGGACCAAACTATGTTGATTGGTTGAGAAACCTGAAGATAGTACTCAGCCAAGAAAGAATTTCTTATATTCTTGATACCCCAACCTTGGAACCATTAGGGGAAGATGCCTCGCAAGAGGATAAGACCATATATAACACGTGGCAAAATGACTCACTTACTGTCAAGTGTATAATGCTTGCCTCTATGACCAATGAGTTACAGAGGCAACATGAAAGCATGGACACAAACTCCATATTGCTCAATTTAAAAGAACTTTATGGAGAACATAGTCGAATTACAAGATATGAAATATCTAAGCAGTTATTCCGTGCAAGGATGACAGAAGGTACATCCATACAAGACCATGTATTAAAGGTTATTGACCTAATCACCCGATTTGGTCAATTGGGTTTTGTTATGGATGGGGAGTTGAATCATGATTTAATCCTGCAGTCACTCCTAGAGTCATTTTCACAGTTTGTTCTTAATTATCATATGAACAAACTTAACACTTCCTTGCCTGAGCTGTTGAATATGTTAAAAACAGTAGAGAGCCATTTAAAGAAAAATAAGGCTCCACTTCTTCTTGTGGATGGTGTAAACAAGAAGAAAATAGGCAAAAAGGGTTCCAAGAGGAGGTTGAACCCAAAAGGGGGCATCAAGAAAAAGAAAGGAAAGAAGGCCTCCGGACAAATGACCTGCTTTCATTGTGGCAAGCCGGGTCACTAGAAAAGAAACTGCAAGGTTTACCTTGCAAGTGTGGAGCCTGGTGCTAGTGATGCACCAAAAGGTATGTATGAGATACATGCAATTTTGTCATTAGACTCTTCTAATTCAAACTATTGGGTATTGGATACTGCTTGTGGTCATCATATCTGCAAATCATTGCAGGGACTACAGAACATTAGAGTTTTGAAGGAAGGCGACTTCGAGCTCTACGATGCTGGAGGAGATTCCATCCAAGCAGAAGTTGTAGGGACTTATATGTTGAAGCTGCCTTCTTGGAAGATTTTAGAGTTAAAAAATTATTATTTTATGCCTAGAATCATTAGAAACATCATATCTGTACCCTTGTTACTTAAACAAGGATATATTATGAATGTAATGAGCAGTGGCTGCTCAATCAGTTTTTCTAATGAAATAATATTTAATGGCATATTTTGCAATGGTCTCTTAACTTTATCTTCTGATGACAATATACTACATGTTAGTAATAAACGAAAAAGAGATGAAGTAAACAATACTTTACTTTGGCACTGTCATCTTGGACATATTAGTGAGCTGAGGATTAACAAGTTATACAAGGAAAAATTCCTTAATCCTTATGACTATGAATCATTAAGAACTTGTGAATCATGTCTCATGGGTAAAATGACCAAGACTCCATTTAGTGGACATAATGAAAGGACAACAGAGTTATTAGGACTCATACACACTGATGTATGTGGACCTATGACAACTCAGGCCAAGGGTGGATACTCATATTTCATCACATTCACTAATGATTTTTCAAGGTACGGATTTGTGTATCTAATGAAACATAAGTCCGAAGCTTTTGAAAAATTTTTAGAGTATCAAGGTATGGTAGAGAAACAAACGGGAAAAGTATTAAGATCCTTCGATCAGATAGAGGAGGTGAATACTTATCCACCGAGTTTCTTGATCACCTTAAACAAAAGGGAATCATCTCTAAATGGACTCCTCCTTACACACCACAATTAAATGGTGTTGCTGAAAGGAGAAATCGTACTTTATTAGATATGGTATGGTCCATGATGTGCTTCATAGACTTACCTATTTCTTTCTGGGGATATGCCTTGGAAACAGCGGCTAATATTTTAAATAGAGTACCATCCAAATCTATATCTAGCATTCCATATGAGTTATGGAGGGGAAAGAAACCCAATCTTAAGCACCTTAAGATATGGGGATGTCTAGCCTATGTCAAAAGAAATTTTGGACATAAGCTTGATGTTAGAGCAGAAAAGTGTCTATTTGTTGGATATCCTAAAGATAGTATAGGATATCTATTCTACCACCCTACTGAACAAAAGGTTTTAGTCAGTAGGCATGCCATTTTTATGGAGAAAGAGTTCATCCTACAAAAGGGCAGTGGGAGAAATATTGAACTTGAAGAAGTTCAACAAGTAGATACATCTTGACAAAATCATAACATAGTTAGTATAGAACCTGAACACACCACTCCTATCCGTAGGTCTGATAGGGTGCGACATGCACCTGAAAGGTATGGGTTCATTATTGAAAATAATGAAGCCCGAATCATTGATAATGATGAGCCTCTAACATATACGGATGCTGTCATAAGTAGTGACTCAGACAAATGGCTGGAAGCCATGAGATCCGAAATGGACTCCATGTATGTCAACCAAGTCTGGACTTTGGTTGATGCACCAGAGGGTGTTAACCCTATTGGATGCAAATGGGTCTATAAGAAAAAGATTGGGGCAGATGGCCAAGTTGAAACTTATAAAGCCAGATAAGTGGCTAAGGGTTTCAGACAAAAACAGGGAATAGATTATGATGAAACATTTTCTCCTGTTGCCATGCTCAAATCTATTCGGATCATGCTTGCTATAGCAGCATATCATGATTATGAAATCTGGCAGATGGATGTGAAAACTGCATTCCTCAATGGTTTCCTTGAGGAAGAGGTTTATATGTCACAGCCAGAAGGTTTTGTCTTGGAGACTAAACCTAATCAGGTATGTAGGCTAAAGAAATCTATTTATGGATTAAAGCAAGCATCTAGGAGTTGGAACATCCGATTTGATAAGACAGTCAAAGAATTTGACTTTATCAAAAATGAGGATGAACCTTGTGTGTACAAGAAGACTAGTGGGAGTGCCATAGTTTTCTTGGTTCTGTATGTAGATGACATACTCCTCATTGGGAATGATATCCCAATGTTACAATCGGTCAAGGTATGATTATCTAAACAGTTTTCCATGAAAGACTTGGGAGAAGCATCTTATATACTAGGCATCAAGATCTATAGAGATAGATCTAGGAGGATGCTAGGTTTATCCCAGTCTAGGTACGTTGACCAAGTGCTAAAAAGATTTAGCATGGAGGAAAGTAAAAGAGGTTACTTACCTATTGGTCATGGCATACATCTTTCTAAGAAGATGTCTCCTAAGACACCTGAAGAAAGAAATAGAATGAATTCTATACCTTATGCTTCGGCAGTAGGGTCTATTATATATGCTATGCTATGTACTAGGCCTGATGTGGCATATGCCTTACATATAGCCAGCAGGTTTCAGGCTGATCCAGGAGAGGATCATTGGAAGGCTGTGAAAAATATTCTTAAGTACTTAAGAAGAACTAAGGATATTTTTCTAATATACGGAGGATCTAATCTTAAACTAGAAGCTTATTCAGATTCTAGTTTTCAATCAGATCCAGATGATAGAAAATCTATATCTGGGTATGTTTTTACCCTTAATGGAGGAGCTGTAAGCTGGAAAAGTTCTAAACAGCAAACTGTAGCTGACTCAACAACTGAGGCAGAGTACATTGCTGTTAGTGAAGCTGCCAAGGAAGCTGTCTGGATGAAGAAGTTCATATCAGAGTTGGGCGTAGTTCCGGAGATTGAAGGTCCAGTATCACTTTACTGTGATAATACAGGGACTGTTGCTCAAGCAAAGGAACCAAGAGCTCATCACAAATCAAAGCACATTCTGAGATGCTTCCATCTCGTTCGAGAGATTGTCGAAAGACATGAAGTCTGCATTAAAAGGGTAGAAACGAAGAACAACATAGCAGACCCGTTCACTAAGGCTCTATCACAGCGAGAGTTTGATCGCCACTTTGATTGTATGGGGTTAAGATTTAAAGGCGATTGGCTTTAGTGCAAGTGGGAGATTGAAAGATTGTGCCCTGAAAGCCAATTGAAATATTGTATTTTGATCCCAAAATCAATGAATTAACATTTTATAATAAAGGCATTATTTTCATCATACGCTGTGTCTTTATGATTTTATGATGAACCCCATAGATTAGGGCTATGGTTCTAAGGTTATGATGAGATCATACCAGTGAGACCTAAAGCCTTAAAACCCTAATCTAAAATATTCCTGGTCGATGGGACATTGAGTTGGGGATCAATGTTTCCGGCAAGACCAGCACATCCTATATATGCTTTGTAATGAGGGTGACTGATCTCACAGTCACTTGTGTTTGACACTAATACTAGGATGTGAGTGCTCATTAGAGAATGAGTTCACTGAATTGATCTAGATTGAGAATATCTAATGGAACCTTATCTGTTTGTCAATAGATAATTCTCATAGTGGAGGTAGTGCATGTGGTCCTTTGACCTGAGACTACCATAGTACCTTATATATATGAATCCATACTTTGGTTTGCAATCAATCATGACACTGAGTCATGCACGAGGTGATACTGGTTATGGTGGATTGTATATGGAGGTTGTGAGTAGGTCAACAAGGAATTGATCAGCCCTAGTAAGAGGGAATTGCATCCAGCTAATTTCAAATGATGGATTCAGGAAACCTTTGATAAAAGTATGAACATTAGAGTTATTTTCTAATGGTTCATTAATGAATCATCATTATAAAGATTGAGCTAGGGATGAATATGAAATTGAATTTGACAAGTATCCATATTCATAATCATATTCGGGATGCAAGTTGATCAAAGGACTGAATTGCCCGGTAACTCACCACTGAATGGTATTTTGGTAATTCCACCAAAATTCCACATCTTTTGGGTAGACATGATACGTTGCTAGACGTCAATCTTGTCTTGTAGGTATATGATTGAGTCATGGTAATTCAAATCAGTTAATTAGAATTAGATTCTAATTGACCGAGTCGAGCTAGTTTGAGTTGACCTAAATCGGCTTAGTTGAGATCTAACCGAATTAAGTCAAATAGCACTCGGACCTACTGCTAGCTAGGTGTGGAACCTAATGGGTCACACACAAAAGAAAATTGATGAAGGATTTAATTTGGAATTAAATCATGTTTGCAGGATAAACACACTAGCATGTGTTGCAGACCAAATTTCTATTCGAATCATATTTGAATTTGGTTTCGAATTGGGCTTAACTGGGTTCTAATTGAACCAGATTAAGGTCCAATTTAGTTTTTAGGACATTGGGCTAACCCATGGCTGAACCCTAGTGAATTAAGTTCACTGAGACCCTCTCTCCAAGCCGCCCTCTCCCTTTCTCACCCGCGCGCGCCAAGAAGAAGAGTCCACGCGCGTGGACTCCTCTTCATGCGCGTGAGAAAGAAAATTACATCGAAGAAAAATCTGAAAAAGGGGGTGATTCAGATCCTTGTCTGGCGCCCTTGGATCTGGATCTGATGGCCAGAAAAAATTAAGCAAAAGATCCGTCGCTTTTCGGTCGCAAATCCATCTCCAAAAGTCGTGATTCTTTCTGAAGTTTTTTCGAGAGTCCTCCTCGTCGGACAAACAAAAATTAAATCGGAGAATCATGATTTTTGGTTGAGGGGACACGTGAGGAATGAGGGATCGTGATTCCTGGGGTTTCAGAGGGTTGCGTTGTTTTGAGAAGACGCCCCTTTGAGATCTATAAATAGGGTTGGGTTCTCGGGGGTTTTCATGCAACATAATTCAGAGATCCGATTCCTTTTCTTCCTCTCCAGAATACTCCTTCCCCTTGTTCTTGTTGGGTATTATTTCCCTTACAGAGGTATCCTCTGTCGAAACTTTGACCCTAAACAAGAATAAGAAGAAGGTCTTGAACGGTAAAGGAAAGAAAAAGGAAAGGATCTGTTCTTCTTCTTTTCCTTCTTGAATTAAGACTTTGCCTGTCTTAATTTTTCTTCCAATTCAATTCAAGAAAAGGAATTCAAGAAAGGGAATTCTTGAAAAAAAAAAAAAAATTCAAGAAGAGGAAAGAAGGAAGAAAAGAAATTTTCAAGAAAGAAAATTTCAGCCTAAAAGTCCAAGAATTGAATTCTTGAAAAAGAATTCAAGAAGAGGAGCCAAGAACTAGAAATTGTTGTCTTCATCTTTTTCTGTGTGGATCACCATTGGAGGGTGAACATTTGGGCACTTGGTGGAGATTCAGAGTTTGGATTTTTGCGATACAGGTTAGTATTTTAATTTGAGATTAAATCTTATATATACATCTTATATGTTTTAATTCTTTTAAGGAGATCTTGGGTTAAAGGTTTGGGGAAGATTTCATAAAGATAGAAATTTTGAAATCTATGTTTCCGCCTTGCCATCGAGCCCTACAATTTTAAGACAAGTCCACCATTTTAAAACAAGGTCTTAGGAAGAGAATTAGAAAGGATAATAGGATAGTAAGAGAGTTTTCAGAGAGGTTTTGTGGTACTTTTTGAAAGGAAAAATGTCCTAGAAGAGAAGAAAGGCTGCTAGGAAGAGTAAAGCAAGAAAAGGAGTATTTCCTTGATCCATTTCCTATGTGGATCACCTCTGGAGGGTATACACTTATGTGCTTAGTAGAATAATAGATATTAGCATTACAGGTATTCTTTTATTTCCTAATTTTTTGTCTTGTTAATTGATATAATCAAGATAGTCGTGGGTCTAGGGTTTCAGTTGACTAGGATTTCAAAGATTAAATTTTTGAAATCCAGTCTTCTGTTGCACAACTGTAACTCAACACAGGTAGACTTAAATGATCTAGCTATAAAAAGTAGCATAAGTCTAGTAGCTATGAATGCTAAAATCAAGAAAACTAGTTAGTTTTGGCATAGAAGACTTGGACATGCTAGCATGCATATATTATCTAAAATAATCTCAAAAGATTTAGTTAAAGGATTACCTAAATTGAATTTTGAAAATGATCATATATGTGATTCTTGTCAATATGCTAAACAAACTAGGAGAGTTTCGAATCTAAAAATATTGTTTCAACATCTAGATTTTTTGAGCTACTACACATGGACTTATTTAGACCAACTAGAACCACAAACCTATAAGATAAAAAATATGGACTTGTGATGGTAGATGATTTTTTCAAATTCAATTGGATATTATTTTTGGCACACAAAAATGAAGCATTCATTATTTTTTAAAATTTTATAGAAAATTTTCAAATTAGAAAATTTTATCAGTTATTTTAATAAGAAGTGATCATGATATAAAGTTTGAAATTTAATATTTTAAAGAATTTTGTAATGAGTATGGTATTGATCACAACTTTTCAGCTCTAAAATATCACAACAAAATAGTGTTGTAAAGAGAGAATAGAACATTAAAAGAAATGGCCTGAACAATATTATGTGAAGGTAATATTCTAAAGTACTTGTAGGCTGAAGCTATGAACATTATATATTATATTCTGAACCATATTCTTATTAGATATATTCTAAAGAAAACCCCTTATAAGCTTTGGAATGATAAAAAATCAAACATAAGTTATTTTCATGTATTTGGTTGTAAATGTTTTATCTTAAATAATGGAAAAGATAACCTTGAAAATTTTGATGCAAAATCTAATAAAGGTATCTTTCTTAGTTATTCAATTTCAAGTAAAGCTTATAGAGTTTTTAATAAAAAAAATCTTAATAGTTGAAGAATCTATTCATGTTATTTTTTATGAATTTAACATTTCACCTTCAAGAAGAAAAGAGTGCATTGACAATGATGTAAGGGTTTTGGTGACCAGGGTGGAAGCGTGGATTTCAAAAATTTATTATGAAACCACTACCAAACCCTTAACCCAAGACCTCCTTACTAGGAATTAAAACATACAAACATGCATATATAATATAAACTAGAGTTTAGGCACCAACCTGAACCGCTAGTATCCAATTCGATGAAGAAAATCCTGATTCAACCTTCTTCTCCACTAGGCGCCCAAATGTTCGCCCTCCAACGGTGATCCACACGAAACTCGAACTAAGGAAAAACTCCTTCTTCAAGTTGCTTGGAGAAGTGGAACTCTTTCGGCAGCCTTTGATCTATTGATCATTGTAGAACACCCTGTCCTACTATAGGGCACTAAAGACACTCTCCTAAACCACTCTTGGTTTTAGGACAACCCTCCTCTAGGACCCCTTAGGCTTATGTCCTAAAACAAAGCCTTGTCCTAGTAGAAAAGACCTTGTCTTAACAATACAAGTCTTGTCTTAAAGAAAGGAGGAAGAGAGAGACACTCATAATAGTGCTTCGGTGGAATTCTTTTTTTTTTTTTTCAGACTCATTTCACTGCCCCCTATTTATAGATATAAGAGGGGCATGTGATATGTCCTCCCATCAACTTATCAGATATGATTTTTCAAGACCGAAGAGAAGTTATCTGGCTTGAAAAATCATATCTAATAAGCCCATTCATGCACCGAAGGCCTTATTCACATCCCTTCTTTTATCTGGATGAATTCTCACTTGCCACATGTCAATTACCGGTCCCTAGGAAGCCAAAAGGTGCCTCTTCAATCTCCAAACATCAGATATTATGAAGAGTCCTGATAGCAGAAGGACTCTCCATCAGAACCGTGCGCTATATGAAGAGTTGCGACTCTTCATGCACCGCGCGCGCCATCCTTCTTCCACGCAAATTTCAAAGAATGTTGACTATTCAAAATATTAGTAATATGGGTGTCATTGGAAAGAGCATAAAATTTTCTTTTTGACCATATAAATTATATTCAAATAAGAGATCTATAGCTCATTCTATGCCCTTTTGAAGTTAAGGTATCATTTAGGCACCAAGAGTTCCATGCCATTGGGACTCCTCATGTATGGCACCTAAAATGCCCTTAAATCCAAATTAAAATCAGATTTAGCTCTGATTAGGCTAGCCCCACTTAGGACTCAACCTAATTTAGGTTTCCCATAATTAGGTTAGCCCAATTAGCAAGCAACCGGACCCAATCCAATTGGGCAGGAATTAGGTTAGCCTACATATGCTAGTATGTAATCCAGCTAACCAATTAGGATCCTATGACCCTAATTAAATCATGAATGACTTCCTTGGCCAAGTCTCTATTGTGTGTGACCCATTGGGTTCCACATCTAGCCAGCAGTAGGTTTAGGTTTGAACCGATTCGATCCGATCAAACCCGATTGACCTAATTAGGTCAAATTGGCTCACCTAATTGTCCAATTCGAATCACACATCGAATTGACTCATGAAACCAAATCAATTGGTTCATGAAGACCTACAAGACAAGATTGATGTCTAGCAACGTATCATGCCTACCCGGAAGATGAGAAATTTTGGTGGATTTACCAAAATACCCTTCAGTGGTGAGTTACCGGGCAATTCAGTCCTTCGATCTACTTGCACCCTGAATATGATTATGGATATGGATACTTGTCAAATCCAATTTCATATTCATTCCTTGCTTAATCTGATAATGATAATTCATTAATGAACCATTATAAACTATTTCTAATGTTCATACTTAGATCAAAGATTTCCCGAATCTTCATTTGATTGAAATCATCTGGATGCGCTTCCCTCTTACTAGGGTTGATCGATTCCTTTTTGACCTACTCACAACCTCCATATGTAATCCACCATACCTAGTATCACCCCATGCATGACTCAGTGTCATGATTGAGTGTGAACCAAAGTATGGATTCATGCATACAAGGTACCATGGCAGTCTCAAGTCAAAGGACCACATGCACTACTCCCACTATGAGAACTATCTATTGACAAACAGATAAGGTTCTATTAGATATTCTCAAGCTGGATCCATTCAGTGAACTCATTCTCTAATGAGCACCCACATCCTAGTATTATTGTCAAACACAAGTGATTGTGAGATCAGTCACCCTCTTCACCAAGCATACATAGGATGTGCTGGTCTTACCGGAAGAATTGATCCCCTACTCAATATCCCATCGACCAGGAATATTCTAGATTAGGGTTTTAAGGCTTTAGGTCTCACTAGTATGATCTCATCATAACCCTAGAACCATAGCCCTAATCTATGGGATTCATCATATCTTAATAAAATTAATAAGACACAGCGTATGATGAAAATAAAATGCCTTTATTAATTGATAATGTCAATACAATGGTTTGGGATACAAAAGAAAATCCCATCGAAATACAACATTTTGATTGGCCTTTAGGGCATAATCCTTTCAATCTCTCACTTGCACTAAAGTCAATCGCCTTTAAATTTTAACCCCATACAATAGAGGTGACGATCAAACTCCCATTGTGGTAGAGCCTTAGTGAACGGGTGTGCTATGTTATTCTTCGTTTCTACTCTTTTAATGCAGACTTCTTGTCTTTCAACAATCTCTCGAATGAGATGGAAGCATCTTAGAATGTGCTTTAATTTGTGATGAGCTCTAGGTTCCTTAGCTTGAGCGACGGCTCCAGTATTATCACGGTAAAGTGGTACTGGACCTTCAATCTCCGGTATAACACCCAACTCTGAGATGAACTTCTTCATCCAGACAACTTCCTTTGCAGCTTCACTAACAGCAATGTATTCTGCCTCAGTTGTTGAGTCAGCTACAGTCTGCTGTTTAGAACTCTTCTAGCTTATAGCTCCTCCATTTAGGATAAAAACATACCCTGAAATAGATTTGCTATCATCTAGATCCGATTGAAAACTAGAATCTGAATAAGCTTCCAGTTTAAGATCAGATCCTCCGTATATCAGAAAAATATCCTTAGTCCTTCTCAAATACTTAAGAATATTTTTCACAGCTTTCCAGTGATCCTCTCCTGGATCAGCCTGAAATCTGCTGGCTATACCTAAGGCATATGTCACATCAGGCCTGGTACATAACATAGCATACATTACAGATCCTATAGCCGAAGCATAAGGTATAGAACTCATTCTATTTGTTTCTTCAGGTGTCTTAGGAGACATCTTCTTAGAAAGATGTATGCCATGACCAATGGGCAAGTAACCTCTTTTACTTCCCTCCATGCTAAATCTCTTTAGCACTTGGTCAATGTACCTAGATTGGGATAAGCCTAGCATCCTCCTAGATCTATCTCTATAGATCTTGATACCCAGTATATAGGATGCTTCTCCCAAGTCTTTCATGGAAAACTGTTTAGATAACCATATCTTGATCGATTGTAATATTGGAATATCATTCCCAATGAGGAGTATGTCATCCACATACAGAACCAAGAAAATTATGGCACTCTCACTAGTCTTCTTGTACACACAAGGTTCATCCTCATTTTGGATAAAGTCAAACTCTTTGACTGTCTTATCAAATCGGATGTTCCAACTCCTGGATGCTTGCTTTAATCCATAAATGGATTTCTTCAGCCTACATACCTGATTAGGTTTAGTCTCCAAGACAAAACCTTCTGGCTGTGACATATAGACCTCTTCCTCAAGGAAACCATTAAGGAATGCGGTTTTCACATCCATCTGCCAGATTTCATAATCATGATATGCTGCTATAGCAAGCATGATTCGAATAGATTTGAGCATGGCAACAGGAGAAAATGTTTCATCATAATCTATTCCTTGTTTTTGTCTGAAACCCTTAGCCACTAATCTAGCTTTATAAGTTTCGACTTGGCCATCTGCCCCAATCTTTTTCTTATAGACCCATTTGCATCTAATAGGGTTAACACCCTCTGGTGCATCAACCAAAGTCCACACTTGGTTGACATACATGGAGTCCATTTTGGATCTCATGGCTTCCAGCCATCTGTCTAAGTCCCTACTCATGACAGCATTCGTATAGGTTAGAGGCTCATCATTTTCAATGATCCGAGCTTCATTATTTTTAATAATGAACCCATACCTCTCAGGTGCATGACGCACCCTATCAGACCTACGGATAGGAGTGGTGTGTTCTGGTTCGATACTAACTATGTTATCAGTTGGTTGAGATGTATCTATTTGTTGAACTTCTTCAAGTTCAATATTTCTCCCACTGCCCTTTTGTAGGATGAACTCTTTCTCCAGAAAAGTGGCATGCCTACTGACAAAAACTTTTTGTTCAGTAGGGTGGTAGAACAGATATCCTATACTATCTTTAGGATATCCTACAAATAGACACTTATCTACTCAATCATCCAGCTTATGTCCAAAATTTTTTTTGACATAGGCTGGACATCCCCATATCTTAAGATACTTAAGATTAGATTTCTTACCCCTCCATATCTCATATGGAGTGCTAGAGACAGATTTAGATGGTACTCTATTTAAGATATTAGCCACGATTTCCAAGGCATATCCCTAGAAGGAAACAGGTAACTTTGTGAAGCACATCATGGACTGTACCATATCTAATAAGGTATGATTCCTCCTTTCAGCAACACCATTTAATTGTGGTGTGTAAGGAGGGGTCCATTCAGAGATAATCCCCTTTTCTTTAAGGTGATCGAGAAACTCGGTGGATAAGTATTCACCTCCTCGATCTGATCGAAGGATTTTAATACTTTTCCCCGTTTGTTTCTCTACCATACTTTGATATTCTAAAAATTATCAAAGGCTTCGAACTTATGTTTCATAAGATACACAAATCCGTACCTTGAAAAATCATCAGTAAACGTGATGAAATAAGAGTATCCACCCTTGGCCTAAGTTGTCATAGGCCCACAAACATCTGTATGTATGAGTCCTAATAACTCAGTTGTCCTTTCTCTATGTCCACTAAATGGAGATTTGGCCATTTTACCCATGAGACATTATTCACAAGTTTCTAATGATTCATAATCATAAGGATTAAGAAAATTTTTCTTGTATAACTTGCTAATCCTAGTCTCACTAATATGTCCAAGCCAACAGTGCCAAAGTATTGTTTACATCATCTCTCTTTCGTTTGTTACTTACATGAAGTATATTGTCATTAGTGGATAGAGTTAAAAAACCATTGCAAAATATGCCATAACATATAATTTCATTAGAAAAGCTGATTGAGCAACCATTGCTCATCACATTCATAGTACAACCTTGTCTAAGTAACAAGGGTACATAAATGATATTTCTAATGACCTTAGGCATATAGTAACAATCTCTCAACTCTAAAAATCTTCCCCGAAGGTAACTTCAAGATATAAGTCCCTACGGCCTCTGCTTGGATGGACTCTCCTCCAGCACCGTAGAGCTCGAAGTCTCCTTCCTTCAAAACTCTAAGCCTCTGCAGCCCCTGCAATGATTTGCAGATATTATGACCACAGGCGGTATCCAATATCCAAGTATTTGAAATGGAAGAATCCAATGACAAAATAGTATGAACTTCTTTCATACCTTTTGGTGCATCCGATGCACCAGGCTTCACACCTGCAAGGTAAGCCTTGCAGTTCCTCTTCCAATGACCCGGCTTGCCACAGTGAAAGCAGGTCATCTGTCCGGAGGCCTTCTTTCCTTTCTTCTTCTTGATGCCCCTTTTTGGGTTCAATCTCTTCTCAGAACCCTTTCTGCCTGATTTCTTCTTGTTGATCCCATCCACAAGAAGAAGTGGAGCCTTATTTTTTTTAAATGGCTCTCTGCTATTTTTAACATGTTTAACAGCTCAGGCAAGGAAGTGTTAAGTTTGTTCATATGATAATTAAGAACAAACTGTGAAAATGACTCCGGGAGTGACTGCAGGATCAAATCTTGATTCAACTCCCCATCCATAACAAAACCCAATTGACCTAATCGAATGATCAGGTCAATAACCATCAGTACATGATCTTGTATGGATGTACCTTCTGTCATTCTTGCACGGAACTACTACTTAGATATCTCGTATCTAGCAGTTCGACTATGTTCTCCATATAGCTCTTTTAGATTGAGCAGTATGGAGTTAGTGTCCATGCTATCATGTTGCCTCTGCAACTTATTGGTCATAGAGGCAAGCATGATACATTTGATAGTGAGTGAGTCATTTTGCCACATCTTGTATGTGGTCTTTTCCTCTTGCGAGGCATCTTCCCCTAAAGATTCCAAGGTAGGGGTATCAAGAATATAAGAAAGTTTTTCCTGGCCGAGTACTTTCTTTAGGTTTCCCAACCAGTCAACATAGTTCGGTCCAGTCAATTTATTGGCATCAAGTATACTACGGAGTGAGAGTGAAGAGGCCATTTAATATACATTAACAAAGAACATAACATAAGCAAACAACCAATGTTGACAAAACATAATTAAATTAGGACTTTAACTTAATTATGTCTCCACTATTTTATCAAGCATCATAACCCTCTATATGATGATCGAGAAACCCTAATTGGTTTTCTTAGTGGGGTTGAGATCCTAATTCCTTATAAAAGACCTTGTGTGTACATAACAAATCTTTTATAAGTTCAAAGGTAGGAAAACTCTTTCCAATTGTATCTCAAACAATTCTCAACAAAACCTGGCCTCTAAAATATTAATAGCCTTGTGTGTGCATAACAAACTATAATATTTTTAGTTAAGTAAGACCCTTCATTCCTTTATAGTCATGATTGTAATAATAATACCCTTGTGTATTCACAACAAAGTATTATATTAAATCATGCCATAAGCATCAAATGCACCAGACCAAAATTGTGTTAGTTACCATAATAGGTCTTGTGTGTACACAACAAACCTAATATGGATCATAACATAATAATGACCTAGCATGAAGGAAGGCCTATTGTAGTGAATATTACACTAAGCATATCAATCAAGAATTAAGTTAATCTTATCGTCCAGGTAAGTGGGAGAGTAGTGGGAGTCCCCCCATCGCTTTCCTAGACACCAATAAAAATTGGCCAGGTCAGTCAACGGAACCAATTAAAAATCACGTCCTCTTTACCGATCATGAACCACTTTTCCTAGACACCGAATGATCAACTAATCATCTTGATTATTTTTCTTTTGGTATATGACACTACAACTTAATATAATTTTAATAGAGGGCAATTCAAACAGAAGCACATTTTAATATTACCATTCATCAACCATGCATCATATATCATTTTATAATGTGCCAAGTGTGTCATCATACTAGGACAACCATCTACCACATAATAGATCCACCATTATGCTAGGGCAACCTTATTTCAGTATGATGACTAGAAAGCTAAATCTCTATATCGGTTAAGGTTTAAGTGAAAACCCTAACTAGTGACATACATATATGCATAAACATATCAATCATATGTAACTTTAAACTTTTGTAGAGTCCTACAAAATTGGGCAACTTCAAATTTTGTAGAGTCCTACAAAATTGGGCAACTTCAAATTTTTTAGAGTCCTACAAAAATGGGCAACCTCAAAAGTCCTACAAAATTGGGCAACTTTAAATTTTGTAGAGTCCTACAAAATTGGGCAACTTCAAATTTTGTAGAGTCCTACAAAAATGGGCAACCTCAAGAGTCCTACAAAATTGAGCAACTTCAAATTTTATATGATTTAGCCCTAATAAGGTGGCTCTGATACCACTGTAAGGGTTTTGGTGACCAGGGCAGAAGCATGGATTTCAAAAATTTATTATGAAACCACTACCAAACCCTTAACCCAAGACCTCCTTACTATGAATTAAAACATACAAACATGCATATATAATATAAACTAGAGTTTAGGCACCAACCTGAACCGCTAGTATCAAATCCGATGAAGAAAACCCTGATTCAGCCTTCTTCTCCACTAGGCACCCAAACGTTCGCCCTCCAACGGTGATCCACACGAAACTCGGATCAAGGAAGAACTCCTTCTTCAAGTTGCTTGGAGAAGTGGAACTCTTTCGGCAGCCTTTGGTTTATTTATCACTGTAGGACACCCTGTCCTACTGTAGGGCACTAAAGACACTCTCCTAAACCACTCTTGGTTTTAGGACAACCCTCCTCTAGGACCCCTTAGGCTTATGTCCTAAAATAAATTCTTGTCCTAGTAGAAAAGACCTTGTCTTAACAAGACAAGTCTTGTCTTAAAGAAAGAAGGAGGAAGAGAGAGACACTCAGAATAGTGCTTCGGTGGAATTCTTTTTTTTTTTTTTAGACTCATTTCACCGCCCCCTATTTATAGATACAAGAGGGGCATGTGATATGTCCTCCCATCAACTTATCAGATATGATTTTTCAAGATTGAAGAGAAGTTATCTGGCTTGAAAAATCATATCTAATAAGCCCATTCATGCACCGAAGGCCTTATTCACATCCACTTCTCCATGCAACTTGAAGAAGGAGTTCTTTCTTGGTCCGAGTTTCGTGTGGATCATCGTTGGAGGGCGAACGTTTGGGTGCCTGGTCGAGAAGAAGGCAGAATCAGGGTTTTCTTCATTAGATTGGATACTAGCGGTTCAGGTTAGTGCCTAAACTCTAGTTTATATTATATATGCATGTTTGTATGTTTTAATTCCTAGTAAGGAGGTCTTAGGTTAAAGGTTTGGTAGTAGTTTCATAATAAATTTTTGAAATCCATGCTTTCACCCTAGTCACCAAAATCCTTACAGAAGATTATGAAGAGTCCTGATAGCAGAAGGACTCTCCATCAGAACCACGCGCTACATGAAGAGTTGCGACTCTTCATGCACCGCGCGCGCCATCCTTCTTCCACGCAAATTTCAAAGAATGTTGACCTATCAAAACATATGCAATATGGGTGTCATTGGAAAGAGCATAAAATTTCCTTTCTGACCATATAAATTATATTTAAATTAGAGATTTATAGCTCATTCTGTGCCCTTTTGAAGTTAAGGTATCATTTAGGTACCAAGAGTCCCATGCCATTGGGACTCCTCATGTATGGTGCCTAAAATGCCCTTAAATCCAAATTAAAATCAGATTTAGCTCTGATTAGGCTAGCCCCACTTAGGACTCAACCTAATTTAGATTTCCCATAATTAGGTTTGCCCAATAAGCAAGCAACCGGACCCAATCCAATTGGGTTAGGATTAGGTTAGACTACATATGCTAGTATGTAATCCGGCTAACCAATTAGGATCCTATGACCCTAATTAAATCATGAATGACTTCCTTGGCCAAGTCTCTATTGTGTGTGACCCATTGGGTTCCACATTTAGCCAGCAGTAGGTTTAGGTTTGAGCCGATTCGATCCGATCAAACCCAATTGACCTAATTAGGTCAAATTGGCTCACCTAATTGTCCAATTCGAATCACACATCGAATTGACTCATGAAACCAAATCAATTGGTTCATGAAGACCTACAAGACAAGATTGATATCTAGCAACGTATCATGCCTACCCGGAAGATGAGGAATTTTGGTGGATTTACCAAAATACCCTTCAGTGGTGAGTTACCGGGCAATTCAGTCCTTGGATCTACTTGCACCCTGAATATGACTATGGATATGGATACTTGTCAAATCCAATTTCACATTCATTCGTTGCTCAATCTGATAATGATGATTCATTAATGAACCATTAGAAACTATTTCTAATGTTCATACTTTGATCAAAGATTTTCCGAATCTTCATTTGATTGAAATCATCTGGATGTGCTTCCCTCTTACTAGGGTTGATCGATTCCTTTTTGACCTACTCACAACCTCCATATGCAATCCACCATACCCAGTATCACCCCATGCATGACTCAGTGTCATGATTGAGTGTGAACCAAAGTATGGATTCATGCATACAAGGTACCATAACAGTCTCAGGTCAAAGGACCACATGCACTACTCCCACTATGAAAACTATCTATTAACAAACAGATAAGGTTCCATTAGATGTTCTCAAGCTGGATCCATTTAGTAAACTCATTCTCTAATGAGCACCCACATCCTAGTAATTAGTGTCAAACACAAGTGACTGTGAGATCGGTCACCCTCTTCACCAAGCATACATAGGATGTGCTGGTCTTACCAGAAATATTGATCCCCTACTCAATATCCCATCGACCAAGAATATTCTATATTAGAGTTTTAAGGCTTTAGGTCTCACTGGTATGATCTCATCATAACCCTAGAACCATAGCCCTAATCTATGGGGTTCATCATATCTTAATAAAATTAATAAGACACTGCGTATAATGAAAATAAAATGCCTTTATTAATTGATAATGTCAATACACTGGTTTGGGATACAATAGAAAATCCCATCGAAATACAACATTTCGATTGGCCTTTAGGGCATAATCCTTTCAAATGATGTAGATACATTGAATGAAGGAATGAAGGATTTGAGCCTAAAAGATAAACAGTGAGGAAGAGAAGGAAAATATAAGCAAAGAACATGGTGATTTTCTAGGAAATGGAGGTATGTACATTACCATCCTAAGGACTTAACTATAGGAGATCCCTCACAAGATGTTAGAACTAGGTCTTTATTTAGAGATACTTTTGATTACCTTGCATTTGTTTCTTAAATTGAACCTAATTGCATAGAGGAAGCTGAAAAAGATCTAAATTGGATAATGGCTATGCAAGAAGAGTTGAACCAATTTGAGAGGAACAATATTTGAACCCTAATTAGTAGACCTAAAGAACATCTTGTTATAGGTGCTGTTGCAGCCAAGATTACCTCCTACCTATAAGCTCAGTGAGTCCCGAGGCCACATGAGCTGCTCCAGGCATCGTCGGATGCCTCATCGTGGAACACTCCTAGCAGCCGAGAGGTCCGGTATAAAAAAAGAGACCCGGGCCATGATCCAAGTGGGGATACTCTAACGGTCAATTTAGTAGGGCATTCAAGGGCAACAGATCCTCAATCACGAAGGTCTAGCTGATCATCCACAAAAAGGGTTCTTTAGAGTAAAAATGGATTTCTTAAGTGATGAGGGTGGCTTGTCACCTCTTTCTTACTCCCTTACTTATCTTTCCTTATCTTCATTGGAGGTCCCTCTTATCAATATATATATGTATGGCAGTCGATGCAAGTGAGCCAGATTTGGTATCCTAGCAGTGGCCCTCCTTGAGAGGGGTGCGAGCTTAGCAAGACCTCATGCATAGGGACTAGAGTCCCGGCAAGGCTCTCTCTGTAATGGGTGCAGGCAACGTGCTGTGGTGCACTCCCCTGGGAGAGAGGCAGGCTCATCAGTACTTTGTGGGATAGAAACTGAAGTCCCGATAAGGCCTCTTGTACAAGGGTGTAGACGGCATGCTACAGGACTTGTTTTCTTGAGTAAGGTACATACCTATAAGGATCAAAGCCCCCGTAAGACCTCCTACATGGGAGAGGGATGGCATGCCATGCGGCTCCCTATTCCAATAAAGCAAGCCTCTATGGGGGCACAGGGCAGGCGAGGTGCCTTCCTCCTTCACAATGTGTCATGACAAGTCCAGTGGAGATAATGACCCCACTCCTTTCAATCACCATCTGGTCTCATAGGGGCCAAACAAGGTGCACATGCTTGTCGAGGATTGCTACATCCTTCAACTTCTCTTCCTCCCCCAACCTATGGGTGCCACCTCCTTCCATAACTGGGGTTCAGGCCAGTCAGGGGCTCTACTCAATTAGGAGCTCTACTCGACTAGGAGCTCTACTCGGCTTGGAGCTCTACTCGGCTAGGAGCTCTACTCGGCCAGGAGCTCTACTCGGCTAGGAGCTCTACTCTGCTAAGAGCTCTACTCGACTAGGAGCTATACTCGATCGAGAAGCAGATGTGCCATGTCAGTAGCAGCCACATCAGACTTAGACTATCACATCGGATGCATGTGCCATGTCGGCCACCTGGATTACCGAGCATGGGCTGGTGCCTAGCCACATCAGATGCCCCCCACTCCTGAGCCCAGAGCACACTATAACTCCTTGGGTTTGGAGCGAAAGGAGTAATGACATCATTGATGTGGAGGACTGCCATGCCTGCATCATTAAATGCCTCGACCTTCGATGATTTGTAGATCGCACCTATGCTAATCGGGAGGCACCACATTAGCAAGAGTGGTGGTCTAAAGTGATATCTTCACATCTCCCGGTATGGCAGTTCACGAGTCGAAGCAACCTAGATAACAGAGATTGACACGTGTCCGAATCCTGTTGGCCGGCAAAATGAAGAGTTGCATCGATCGACTAGCATGGCTTGAAGGGGGGTTTCGCCGTCTCTTTCAAATAAGTAGCTCGCCCCATTGCACCCTTTCTAAACCTTCAAGCAAAGGAGGAATATAGAAGAAAGAGGAGAGCTCCTCACCCATTATTAGAAACCTCGACCCAGGGTCCCTTGTAGGTTAGTCTTCCTCCCTTATAGGTTAGTCTTCCTTCTTTGCCTTCTCCCCTTCTGATCTGTATTGAGGGAGCACCCCCGCTTTTAGGTTTTCCTTCTCTATTGTTCCTACTTCACCTATGAGTTCCTCCAGAGGTTGATGCCATCTCTAGAGCTGCACTGGATCGCCCTAGCATGGTGAAGCCATCCCAAGCAAGGCCTCCTTTTTCAGATAGCGACGAGGAGGACGTTCCTTTTAGAGTCTCCTAGGGTCCTCATCAAATGGTGGACCCCAATACCTTGTCTCTACCTCTTCTTCCCTCATCCTTAGGCCAGGATCTGGTGGGTCTATCGGGCATCGCTTCAACGATGACCAAGATGGATCTCCATCTCTAGAGCATTTACAGGATCCCGAATTTCATCTAGATCACAACCCTCGATCTAGAGGAATGGGTCACATCTGGTGGGCCAGGCCGGATCACCTTGTACGAGTATTTTTTCCTTGCTGGCTTTCGGCTTCCTCTCCATCCCTTCATCTTGTCTTTCCTGGACCACTATAAGCTAGTTTCGGCCCAGCTTATCCCAAATTCCTTTAGGGTCATCTCATCTTTCATTGTATTATATCACTTCCATGGTATAATTGCCCGATTTTCTCTTTTTATGCCCCTCTTAAATGCCACCTCACAGATAGGAAGTGGGGTTCGTAGCACCCCATCCCTGGATGCTTAGGTTTGACTTGCCCACTTCCATCAAGAGATGGAAGAGTAGATTCCTCTTTGCCTCGATCGAGGGAATCAACTAGGTTTGTAGCAACCCCGACCGGTCCCCCAATTAGAATGCCATGATGGAGCCTACTGATCATGAGGTGTACAATCAACTCATCACCTCAAGGGTTCCACCAGGCAGGACCTCCACTCCAAGCAAAACCTATTTGATGCCAGTATCAGCTCAGTTCGATCCTTAGGTAAGATTTGAAATCTACATTCTTTGATGATTTTTAATAACTAATTGAACTCTTCTTGTTGATGCAGATATAAAGTTCAATATTGTCAAAATCAAACAGATGACCCGCAACAACAAGGCCCCAAGAAGAGTCGATGAAAAAGCCTCACAGGGAACCAGAACAAAAGGCACCCCATGGGGAGGCGTTAACCAGGCCCCAGGAAGAGAGGGCCCTAGATGCCCCGATGCCAGTTGTAGAGGTGATTGAGGGCATGGCTCCCTGACCAAGAGGGAGCACTAAGCTGAGGGAGGGAACTCCTTCACCCCCATCGATGGCCCCCGAGGCCATCATCATCCCACCTTCTCTTGAGGCAGCTACCATCGTAGAACCAAGGGCATCCAGACCCCTCCTGTGGCCATGCAGCACTAGGGGCCCAGCCAGCTAACCCGACACTGGCTTACCCCTCTTTATCTATAGCCCCAACTCCCAGAGTGGCCAGGGTGTCGACAATGGTGCCCCCTCATGCATCGGTCACTCTCGATGCGGGCCTGGCTGAGAGGCTACTAAGATTCATCCTTCACCTCGGGACCACGAGAGAGGGCCGGTCACTTGCTGGGCGACACCATCATCAGGGTCTTCCCCTAACTCCTAATGGTAAGCCTCTTCCCATTCTTCTTTTCCTCCTTCTCTCTCTTTTTTTGTCTCTATCGAGCTTTGGACTTGTGTGAAGGAGGGGTCAACTCATGGTCTCTTCTTGGTCCTTTATCTCAGGTCATTCAAGATGAATTTCTAAGCAAGGATGAGTGCTGGGCACTACTCTGGTAGGATGCGAAGTCCCATAGTAGGGCCGACATCGCCAAAGTGAAGTCCAGGATCCTGGCAGACCAACTACCAACTCTGGAGGCCCAAGTGAAGGAGCTGGAGGCTGAACTTGAGCATATATGGAACTCCATTGCCAATCTCGAGCTATGCATGGAGGACTGCGAGGCTGAGCTTGTGGAGTGGGCAAAGTGTTGGGTTTTCTAGGGTTTCTTTGGTATAGCAAAAGAATGAATTTCAAAATAAAAACTTCATTATACCAGAAAACCCTAAGCCCAAAATCTCTTATTCACTACAATTAACAAGTCACTAAATTAGGGTTATGAAAAATACTTGGAACGATAATTCCTTTTCTTTCCACTAGGCTCACAAATGCAAGCCCTCCAAAGGTGATCCACATAGGAATCAAAATAGGAAGCTCTCCTTAGTAGGTTGCTTAAGCCACTAGGACTCTTCTGATGGCCTTTCTTCCTTTGACAGCCCCTCCTTTCTTGCTCAGACCTTTGCCCTCCAGTAGAGCACTCTAAGCCCTCTCCAAAATCTCCCTTCTCTCTTTCTATCACTTCCTAATTCTCTTCCTAGAGCCTTGTCTCAAAATGGGGACTTTGTCTTAAGACAAGACTTATCCTCTTACAAAGGAAGGAAGAGAGTGGGTGGATAGAGTGATAATGTAAGAGTGTAAGAAAGAAGAGAATTATGATCCCCATCGGAACAAATATTGATGGCTATTTATAGGAGAGGGAAGGGTGCCAGATATGGCCTCTCATCAACCTTTGATCTATCCAAATACAAATCAAATAAGGCCCTTCAATGAGAAGGAGTCTTATCATGAAGCACCATGTCCCTTCTTGCACCAAGAGACAAGATTTTTTGTCTCTTCGGTTCCTTCCCGAATTCTCCATTTGACACATGTCAAATACCAATTTTAAGAGGGCCAAGGGATGTGGCTTTTCATGGAAAATACTGGTGATTAGAAGTTGCCTAAAGTAGGACTCTGCTTCTCATATTTGCACCAAACGAAGAGTCACAACTCTTCATTTGCGCCAAGTCACTTCCACCGAACTCTTCCTTTTGTTGACCAGTCAAAGCCCACAAGAGAGGGCAAGAAGAGACCAGTTCAGTGAACTCATTCCTTAATGAGCACCATTATCCTTATATTAGTCTCTCTACACAAGTGGTTGTGAGACCAACCACCCTCTCCATCGAGCATATATAGGATAAGCTAGTCTTTCTGAAAGTATCGATCCCCGAATTGATGATCCAACGACTAGGAACATTTTAGATTAAGGTTTATAGGAACTTAGGTCTCATGGTCCCTTGGACTTTATCTGGATTTGGTGATTGATAGATAGAAGGACTCTTGTCCTTTCTGTGTGCCAAAGTTATGTGCGGCAACAGTAAAGAGTTGCGACTCTTCACTTTGCGCGCCACCTTTCTTCATGCCATTCACATGTTTGACTTGGTCAAAGGCTATGCAAAATGGGTGTCAAATGAAAAGGTCATGAAGTGTACTTTATCACTGTATCAGTGATTATCAGGTAGAAGGACTCTTGGTCCTTCTACACCCTTTTATTTGCCGAGCACCCATTTTGCACCAAGAGTCCCATGCCATTTGGACTCTTGATATATGGCACATAACATGTCCAAAAAATATCAAATAAAATCTGACAAATTCATCCCACTTAGGACACAACCCAATTTAGGTCTCCCATAAATTGGTTGGTCCATTTAGCAACCTATCATACCCAATTCAATTGGGTTAGGAGATTAGGTCTGCCTACATATGCTAGTGTGCAATCTAGCTAACCAAATAGGATCCCATGATCCTAATTAAATGTTAATTGACTTTCTAGGCCAATTTTCTAATGTGTGTGACCCTTTGGGTTTCACATCTAGCTATAAGTAGGTCTAGGTCTGAGCTGATTCGATCTAATCAAACCCGATTAACCTAATTAGGTCAAATTGAGCTGACCTAAGTTGCCAATTCGAACCAACTTTCGAATTGACTCATGAATCCAATCGAATTGATCCATAAAAACCCAAAAGACATGATTGACATCTAGCAACGTGTCATGCCTACCTGAAAGATGAGAAATTTGGTAGAAAGTACAAAAATATCTTTCAATGAAAAGTTACCGTGCAATTTAATCTTTCGATCTTCCATTATCTCGATTACGTGATGGGAATGGATAAATGTCAAACCCTAATACTTAATCATATTAAATCTCTATTCGATAATGAAGACTCCACTAATGATTAATTAGAAACCACTTCTAATCTCATTCTACTTTAATCAAAGACTTTCTAAGTCATCAATCGAAGAGATTACTTGGGATAACAATTCCTCTTACTAGGAATGATCGATTACTTGTTGGTCCACTCACATCCTTCATACACCTTCCACCATATCCGAGAACACCCCGTACATGACTCAATGTCATGAATGAGTATGAACCAAAACATGGCTTTGTGTGCATAAGGAACCATGGTGACCTCAGGTCTAAAGATCACTTGCACAACTCCCACTATGAAAACTATCTATTGACAAGTAGTAAGACTTCCATAAGATAGTCTTAGTGCAGATCAGTTCAGTGAACTCATTCCCTAATGAGCACCATTATCCTTATATTAGTCTCTCTACATAAGTGGTTGTGAGACCAACCACCCTCTCCATCGAGCATATATAGGATAAGCTAGTCTTTCTGAAAGTATCGATCCCCGAATTGATGATCCAACAACTAGGAACATTTTAGGTTAAGGTTTATAGGAACTTAGGTCTCACCATTATGATCTCCATCATAACCTTAATTCCTTTGTCCTAACCTATGGGGTTCATCATAATCTTTAAATAAGACACATCAGTATGATAAAATAAAAATGCCTTTAATTAATATAATAATGTCATACAAGAGTTGGAAGATTACAAAAATATCTTTACAAAGATTGGCTTTTAGGATACTTTTCTTTCAATCTCCCACTTGCACTAAAGCCAATCATCCTTGTACTTTATATCCATACAATCTAAGTGACGATCAAACTGCTGTTGAGGTCGTGCTTTAGTGAATGGGTCTACTATATTGTTCTTTGTATCAACCCGTTCGATGACAACATCTTATCCTTGAATGAGGTGGAAGCATCTTAGGATGTGCTTGGACTTATTATGAGACCTTGGTTCCTTGCACAACAACTCTATCGGTTGTTTTATAGTAGGAACCATGCCCATTTTTGTGATGAATTTTTTCATCACACAGCTTCCTTTATGGCCTCACTTGCAACTATGTACTCTACCTATTCACTGCACCATCATATAGGGTGAAGATATACCTTGATATGGATATGCTATCATCTAGATCTGATTGAAAACTAGAATCTGTATATCCTTCTAGTTTTAATTCAGATCCACCATATATAAAAAAAATATATCTTTAGTCCTTCTCAGGTATTTAAGAATATTTTTCACAGCTTTCCAATGATCCTCTCCTGGATCAGCCTAGAACCTACTTACTATGCCCAAGGCATAAGCAACATCAGGACTGGTACATAACATGGCATACATTATTAATCTTGCAGTCGAAGTATAAGGAATCATAGCCATCCTCTCTCTTTCTTCTGATGTCTTAGGTGACATCTTCTTAGAGAGATGTATGCCTTGACTCATAGGTAAGTAACCCCTCTTACTTCCATCCATGTTGAATCTCTTCAACACTAAGTCAATGTACCTGGATTGGGATAAGCCTAGCATCCTCTTAGATCTATCTCTATAGATCTTTATACCTAGTATATAGGATGCCTCTCCCAAATCTTTCATGAAAAACTTTGATGATAGCCAAGTTTTGACCGATTGTAACATTGGGATATCATTCCTAATGATTAGTATGTCATCAACATACAAGATCAAGAAAATAAGTGCACTCCCACTTGTCTTCTTGTACATACATGGTTCATCCACATTCTTGATAAAACCAAACTCCTTGATTTTTTCATCAAAGCGGATGTTCCAACTCCTCAGTGCTTGCTTTAGTCCATAAATGGACTTCCTTAGCTTGCATACTTGGTTTGGTCTCCCACTTGAGACAAAACTCTCTATCTGTGTCATATAAACTTCTTTCTCAAGATTTCCATTAAGGATAGTCTTTACGTCCATCTGTCAGATTTCATAATCATGGTATACTGCTATAGCAAGCAATATCCGATTGGACTTAAGCATGGCTACTGGTGAAAAGGTTTCATCATAGTCAATGCCATGTTTTTGTCTAAAACCTTTTGCTACCAGCCTGGCCTTATAGGTCTCTACTTGACCATCTGCTCCTATCTTCTTCTTGAAGACCCATTTACACCCTATTGGGTTAATTCCTTCAGGTGGATCTACCAAGGTCCAAACCTGATTGGAATATATGGAGTCCATTTCAGACTTCATGGCATCTAGTCATTTGTCGAAGTCTTTACTCTCGACAACTTCCGAATAGGTCACAGGATCATCATCCTGAATGATACTAGTCTCATTGTCATTCCGGATGACAAAACCATATCTGAGAGGTGCTCCCCACATCCTTTCTGACCTTTGAAGAGGTGGTATATGTTGTTGCTATTCCTGATCAACAAGAACCTCTGGTTGAGCAATTGCATTTGAAGTCTCTTCAGGAATTGGTTGTTGGTTTTGAACTTCACTTAGTTCAAGTGTTGTGTCACTACTTCTTTCTTGGATAAATTCTTCCTCCAAGAATGTAGCATGTCTACTGACAAAAATCTTTTATTCGGTAGTATGACAACAAAGGTATCCAACACCCTCTTTAGGATAACCAACGAACCTACATTTGTCATCCCTAGCACTTAACTTATATCCAAAATTATTCTTGACATAAGCATAGCAACTCCAAATCTTCAAGTATTTAAGATTTGGTCTTTTGCCATTCCATAACTCATATGGAGTGCTAGTCACTGACTTTGATGGTACCCTATTCAAAATATAAGCAGCAATTTCCAGGGCATATCTTCAGAAAGAAATGAGAAGATCTGTGAAGCTCATCATAGACCTCACCATGTCTAACAAGGTACGATTTCTCCTTTCTGCCATACCATTTAATTGGGATGTATAAGGAGGAGTCCATTCAGAGATTATGCCTTTGTCCTTAAGATGGTTTAGAAACTCACTAGACAAGTATTCACCTCCTTGATTAGAATGAAGAGTTTTAATACTATGTCCAGTTTATTTTTCAACCATGCTTTGATATTCTTTAAACTTATCAAAGGCTTCGGACTTGTGTTTCATTAGATACACATGACCAAACCTAGATAAGTCATCAATAAACATGATGAAATAAGAGTATCCACCTCTGGCTTGAGTTGTCATAGGTCCACACATATCAGTATGCACAAGACCTAATAACTCTATTGCTCTGTCTCTATGCCCAGTGAATGGAGACTTGGTCATTTTTTCTTTGAGGCAAGACTCACAAGTTTTCAATGATTGAAAATCATAAGGGTTAAAGTAATTATCTTTGACTAACTTGTTTATCCTTGACTTACTTATATGACCTAACCGACAATGCCAGAGAAATGTGGCATTGACATTATCTCTCTTTCTCTTCTTGTATCAACAAGTAATATTTCATCATTGAGTTCTAAAGTTAAAAGACCATTAATAAAATAACCATGTCCAAATATTTTATTAGAATGAAGAATAGAGCAGCTACTGCTCTTTACACTTATTTCAAATCCTTGTTGTAATAACAAGGATATTGAAATAATATTTCTTACAATATTTGGAACATAGTAATAGTCTTCCAACTTTAATACATTACCCGAAGGTAATAATAGAAAATAGGTGCCCACAGCTTCAGTGCACCTGGCTTCACCACTTGCGCCATATAGCTCAAAGTCACCTTTCTTCAAGCTTCTAATTCTGTGGAGTCCCTACAATGACTTGCAGATATGAGACCCACATGCGGTATCCAATACCCATGAATTAGAAATAGAAGCACTCAATGATAAATTTGTTTATATCATGTACAAACCTTTAGATGCTACCCCAGCATCTTACTTCACACTTGCAAGATATGTCTTGCAATTTTTCTTCCAATGCCCTTGCTTACCACAATGGAAACAGGCTCCATCATTACCAGCCTTCTTTGCTTTCTTCTTCTTCTGGATGCTCTTCTTAGGGTTTTTTCTTTTCAAACCCTTTTTCATTGCCAATTTCTTCTTCCCATCATTGAGAAGAAGATAAGCCTTATCTCCTTTAGAATGGCTCTCTGCTGTCTTAAGCATGTTCAGCAGTTCAGGTAAAGAAATATTTAGTTTGTTCATATGATAATTTAGAACAAATTGAGAGAAGGAATCCGGGAGTGATTGCAGGATCAAGTCCTGGTTGAGTTCACCATCCATTACAAATCCTAATTGACCTATCGGGTGATTAAGTCAATCATTTTTAAAACATGGGTTTGCCCTGATGAACCCTCACTCATTCATGCACAGAATAACTGCTTCAATATCTCGTATCGAGCAGCCCTACTTTGCTCTCCATAGAGCTTCTTTAGATTGAGTAATATTGATTGAGGTTCCATCCCTTCATGTTGCCTCTGAAGCTCATTGCTCACTAAGGCTAACATAATGCTCCTGACAGTTGTGCTGTCATTTTGCCACAATTTATGTGTGGCCCTTTCCTCCATAGAAGCATCCTCTCCGATCGATTCTGGATCTGGAGAATCAAGAATATATGAAAGCTTCTCCTGAGTCAATACTATCATTAGGTTCCTCAACCAGTCCACATAATTGGGACTGGTCAACTTGTTGGCATCTAAGATGCCCCACAGTGACAAATTTGAAGCCATGATAAATTCTATATTTAATTAAGAATAATATAAGCAGACCATTTAAGATGACATTCATAACTAGATAAGGACTTTATATCTAATTATGTCTCCCATTATTTTATTCAAATACCATAACCCTCACCTATGGTAAGCAAAAAACCTTACCAGGTTTTTTTAATGGGGTTGAGATCCCAATTCTTCATAAGTGCCTTATGTTACACAATAAAACTCATGAGTTCAAAGGTAGGACTTCCTTTCCAATTGCAACCCATGCAATTCTCAATAAATGAACTGCCTCTAAGATACTTATAGTCTTGTGTTACACAACAAACTATAATATCTTAGTTTAGTCAGACCCTTCATTTCTATATAGTCATGATTAAATAATGTTGCCCTTGTGTTACACAACAAAGCAACAATTCCAATCATGCTATAAAGCACTAAGTGCACCAAGATAAATTTTATATCAAATCCTAGAGCAGGCCTTCTGTTACACAACAAATCTACTATAGTTTTGATATTAATTTGGCTTAGCATGAAGGAAGGCAAATTGTAGTGTGCTTAATCAATTAGCATTCCCAATTTAAGGTCTATGATGTGGGACTACTATGCTAAGATGGATGAGATGCATGCAAGTGATTTTTCTTTTAGTTGTTTTAAGTTTTTAATAGGTTTGCTGATTCCCAAAGTCAAGTGAAGAATATAACTAGAGATTCTATAAGAACAAGAAATTTCTAGCATGCAAATATAGTCCCTAAACAATGATAAGAAAAGGACCCCGGGATTGAGAAACCTCGATAGGACTTAGCTCTAAGACAATACCAACTTAGGAGACTAAGGAGTGCAAACCATTAAAACTCTGATGTGCTCGATGCTGAGTTCACTCTTCTCATGGATACGGCCTGGAAGATCAAGCCTTCGACCCCTGCAACATCGTCGACTTTTCGTTCGATAGTCCCGAAGGCAAGGAAGACCGACTCCTTTGTCCGTGGCACCTGGAGAACCTGCGAGCAACCAAGTGAAGGGGTTAAAAAATAGCAAGAAGAGGGTATAAGAAAGTAAGAAGTGATGGAGAAAAAAGTTGGGGATGGTGGTCGAGAAGGGCTCTTCTCATTAGGCGTCAAGGTGGATCTTCCAGGGGCATCCAAGCTTGAAGATGACTTGGTGGCTTATGAAGGAAGAAGGTAACTCAGGGCCTCTCATCCCTCGATGTCCCAAAGGACAAAGACACTCTCTCACAAAGTTCCTAGTCTAAGAAGACAAGGGCTACAGGAAGAAGAGGCTTCTCAAATTTTCATTTCATCAAAACTATTTTTACAAGAGGAGTAGGGCCCTTTATATAAGCACCCAAGTCCTCATTTGAAAATTTGAATTCAAATTTGAAAAAGGGGGTTACAAGACTTGATTTGGGGAAGAGAAAAAGGTGGGTTGTCTTCATGAATCAAGGGGTGCCCATTTGAATTTTGAATTTCTCCTCTCATAAAGCATGGCTAAAATTTGAACTTCTTCTCTCATGAAGCTTGGCATCCAGCTTTTGAATTTTGAATCTTTTCTTGGATGCTTGATCTTGGTAGCTTGATTTGGGGGCATGGAGTGAGGATGTTGTTGGCAAGGATCAAGGAGAGGTTAATGGGCGTCCACATGGGTTTTGCATTTGAGATTTTCTTCTTGAACTTGGCCGCCCAAGGTGCTTGGTAAGGTGGCGCCTCCCATGCCATGTGGCATTGATGATGTGGCACTCCATGAGCTAAAGTGGCACCTCCTATGCCACATGGCATTGATGATGTGGCACTCCATGAGTTGGCACTCCTACTTGGAATGGAGGAGAGGTGGCTTGACTCATCTTCAATTGGGCTTGACTTGATTGCCCACTTGTGGACCCATCTTTAAACTAGCTTTAGCCCATCTTCAAATTGACTGGAGCTTGTAAACATCTTAGCTAATTAGAGGACCAATCGACCCTAACTTGACCAAATTGGCTAAATTACAAGACTAAACCACAAATTGAAACTAACTAGATACTAATTACATGATTTAAAAGCAAATTATTCAGGCTTTAAGCCTTATTACAGGACCCAACAGATTAAAATCCTAATCAGAGATCCATAGAGGGTTGAGGAGCCTCTGTCAAATCCTAGTGCCCACACCAATTCTCCTGGGATGGGAGAAACTTGATCCTGTCGAGTAAGCATTGATTTGGCTTTGATATTTCTCAAGAAGGTTGGGTTGAGGCACTATAAGTCCTCTCGGGTAATCCACGAATCATCGGACTCCAGCCGACCTTGCTATCGGATCAAGTAACGCTGATAGCCTTTGCCCCGGGTGGTGATAGCTTGATCATCCAGGACACGCTCGATCCATTCTTCTCTCTCAGGTAAAATTGGAGGTGGACACTCTAAGTCGGGTTCACTCTCAAAAGATAGGTTAGGCCCAAATGGCTCGCTGGGTATGGTTTTCGATTCCCTATACTCGACTAAGTCTGAGATATTAAAAGTTGAGCTAATGCCATAATCCGGGGATAGCTCAAGCACATAGGCATTAGGGCCAATTCTCCTTGTCACCTTAAAGGGGCCAGCTCCACGAGCAGGAAGTTTCTTAACTGTTCCTGGTGGAAACCATTAAGGCCTAAGCCTATTCATTATAGAATCCTTATTTTAAATTCTTTGGCTTACTTTCGAGAATCGGCCAAATTATTTCAAAATTAGTGCTTAATGCGGACTCTAACATGATGTAAAGTGCAGACTTGACTATGTATTCCTATTGAGAGAAATTTTATTGGACTCCTAGGGCCTAAACCTAATAGACTATAGACTCTCTATGTTTGACCCTGGTTTGGCATGCACATGAAAATTTACAATGGGCTCCTAGCAAATGCCATAGAGTATGCCAGAAGTAAGATGCAAACCTAACATGTGCAATGACTGTATGTAGTATGCTAATCTCAACAAGATGTAATCTAATAATCCTAGAAATGCTGGAGGCTTCTGGGAAGGGTAGAAAATAAGAGGTGGGTTCAGGGTTAGTCTGGTAAGGTAAGATATAAGAAGGGGTGTCAGGGGCTAATCCTAGACAATGAGGCTAACCTTATGAGGTTGTGGTATATCTACAGGGTTTGCATAAAGAAAGAATGGGTTACTAATCTTTGGGAAGAGATCTTCAATGGAAACTATAGAAGGGGGCTCATCCTAAGGGTACTGTGTTACATAAGCCAAATCCTTAATAAATTCCTCAGGTTCCTGGATTTTAGGACTGGGCTCTATAAGTGAGCTTTCTTCTAGTGGCTCCTCAGGTAAGACTCTAATGGTAGGGTTAAGTTCCTTAGTAATATCTTTTTTTAACTCCTCCACTATACTTGATTCATAGATATCTCCTTTGGATTCTTCGATGGGCTCAAGAGTTTCTTTCTCTAGATTTTCAATGGATTCAACCTTATCAAACTTAAAGTCATCACTAGTTTCAAGGGTTTCTTCATTTAAATTCTCAGTAAGTTCAGCCTTTTCTCCCTGAAATTCTTCAAAGGGTTCTTCCTCAAATTCTTTCAGAGCTTCAACTGCTTCTTGAGGGTGTTCTCTTTGGGTTGGCTCATGATTATCTTAAGTGGCCAAGATCCAAGCAAGGGTTCCCTTAGTGACCTCTTTTTCTAACTCTTTGGCCTTGATTAGGTCAATTCCTAGCTTTCTTTCCTTTAGGCTACTATATCCTCTTTTAGCCTGATCCTAAGGTTGAGTTGGACTGATTACAAATTTCTTCCCATGGTGGCTAAAGGCACAGGTATTGGTCCAACCAAAAAGGGTGGCATCATGATCGTAAAGCTAGGGTCAACCTAGGATAATGCTACTGACTCCCATGGGAAGGACATCACACCAAATCTCTTCCTCATATGATTGCATTTGATCAAAACTTGGCATCTAGACTTGATAAGTATAAAAGTCAAATCTATCCATGAGACCTTATAGGGGCTGGGATGGGGAACCGGGATCAATCCTAGGGACTTGATAGAGTATAATGAGATGGCGTTGACACAGCTCCCACTGTCTACTATGATCTTTCACACCTTATCCCCTAATTTGATGAAGGTTTGTAGGATGTTAGTCCTATGCCAATCTTCTTGCACTATGTTCTGGGTCAAGATGCACCTAACTACTCCAACAGGTCATCAGACTCGTGTAATTCCTCTTTTTCCTAGTCCATGGGCTCCTGATTAGGTCTCCTAGGGTGAACCTCTTGGGCTGGGTTAGGATGTGGGGCTCTTCTGGGCTTAGCCTCTAAGGGGGAATCACATTGAGGGAATCTCCTAGGGTGGGGAGGTGACTCAGACTCAGGTTCAGTGGGTGTCTCTCGGGTCCTCTCCAAAGTTCCTATCCTTGTTTCAAGTCCATCAAATCTTTGGTTCATCTTGACAATTTGCTCAGTGAGGATCCTAATCTAATTTTCGAGGTTATCCATGGGTTTACCTGATTGAGAGTGATATGGGTAATACTAGACTCCAGACCTAGTTGACATGCAACACACAAACGAAGGTACTACGGTTATGCTAGACCTATGAGTTTAAACAGAATGGGTTAACTTAGACTACACACAGCATAACAACTAGCCCTTTCACAGGCTAGGTAAGAGATGGGATTGTGGGAGGCCCCCCTTACTTTCGCAAGGACCCAATTAAAGAACCACAACATTGCTTAGGTCGTTTGATGCTAAACCTCTTACCTTAGACACCGACTTCCGGATACTAATTGAAGGGTTGCATACACTAGCTTCCCCACAATGGTTAAACTCGACTCGTTGATGTCCCTACGCTATTAGGTTACTACTAGATTTTAAGTTAGGCTTAGGTTCGAAATGCAAGTTGGTAGTTTTCGGGCCAAGGAAAGGTAATGACCTCCTTCCCTTATCTTGTGATATCATTGCCCTTAAGTCAATTATGTAGATGATGGCATACACATGAAACCTAATAAAACGTATTTAAGAGGTTCCTTTTTTTTTGTGTTTTGATGTATATTAGCAGAAATATAAGATGCTGAAATTAAATAATATGAACCTAAAGTACAAAATTAGACTATGTAGAAATGAAAGTATGATGAAATGAACTTGCTAGAAATTCAGAGTAGAATTGTTCTTAGATAGTAATCAGGCGTGTAGAAAATCTACAGACTGAAATAAAATATGAAAAATACTATCAATTATGTGGAATCTAGAAAAATAAGAATCAGTAGATTCTGAGACTCCTACAAGTAGGAACAATCAAAACAATAGACATATACTGGTTAGACAAGAGGCAAAAATTTAATGATGCTGGAATTACTTATCTCCTTGTTTTCTTCTTCAAGGATCAATCACATCGGCACCCCTACAAGCCATAGGAAATCTCCTTTAAATAGGATGTGAGGGTCTTGCAGCCCTACTTTTTTCTATGACCGGACGGCCATGGTGAAGCACCCGATTTGAGTACTCAAGGAGAAACTAAGTCCTAACCATGCTCTGATACCAAACATCATACGGGATGAAGCTCTGATACCAAACATGATGTGGGACTACTATGCTAAGATGGATGAGATGCATGCAAGTGATTTTTCTTTTAGTTGTTTTAAGTTTTTAATAGGTTTACTGCTTCTTGAAGTCAAGAGGAGAATAGAACTAGAGATTCTGTAAGAACAATAAATTCTAGCATGCAAATATAGCCCCTAAACAGTGATAAGAAAAGGATCCCGGGATTGAGAAACCTTGATAGGACTTAAATCTAAGACAATACTAACTTAGGAGACTAAGGAGTGCAAACCATTAAGACTCTGATGTGCCCGATACCGAGTTCACTCTTCTTACGGATGCGTCCTGGAAGATCAAGCCTTCGACCCTGCGGATTTACCGGCTTTTCGTTCGATGATCCTGAAGGCAAGGAAGACCGACTCCTTTGTCTGTGGAACCTGGAGGACCTACGAGCAACCAAGTGAAGGGGTTAGAAAATAGCAAGAAGAGGGTATAAGAAAATAAGAAGTGATGGAGAAAAGAGTTGGGGATGGTGGTCGAGAAAGGCTCTTCTCGTTGGGTGTCCAGGTGGATCTTCCAAGGGCATCTAAGCTTGAAGATGACTTGGTGGCTTGCGAAGGAAGAAGGTAACTCGAGGCCTCTCACCCCTCAATGTCCCAAAGGACAAAGGCACTCTCTCACAGAGTTCCTAGTCTAAGAAGACAAGGGCTAAAGGAAGAAGAAGATTCTCAAGTTTTCATTTCATCAAAACTATTTTTACAAGAGGAGTAGGGCCCTTTATATAAGCACCCAAGTTCTCATTTGAACATTTGAATTCAAATTTGAAAGAGGGGGTTACAAGACTTGATTTGGGGAGGAGAAAAAGGTGGGTTGTCTTCATGAATCAAGGGCCGCCCATTTGAATTTTGAATTTCTCTTCTCATGAAGCATGGCTGAAATTTGAACTTCTTATCTCGTGAAGCTTGGCATCCACCTTTTGAATTTTGAGTCTTTTCTTAGATGCTTGAACTTGGTAGCTTGATTTGGGGGTGTGGAGTGAGGGAGAGGTGGCTTGACTCATCTTCAATTGGGCTTGACTTGATTACCCACTTGTGGACCCATCTTCAAACTAGCTTGAGCCCATCATCAAATTGACTGGAGCTTATGGACCATCTTGGCTAATTAGAGGACCAATCGACCCTAACTTGACCAAATTGGCCAAATTACAAGACTAAACCACAAATTGAAACTAACTAGATACTAATTACATGATTTGAAAGTAAATTATTCAAGCTTTAAGCCTTATTACAGGATCCAACAGATTAAAACCCTAATTAGAGATCCATAGAGAGTTGAGGAGCCTCTGTCAAATCCTAGTGCCCACACCAGTCTAGTGTTGGGAATCCGGTGCACCACAGCAGAAGTGTAATTTCAAAATGATGAAATTTGCACCATAATCCCTTAGCCAGGATCTCCTTATTCAGGATTAAAACATATATTAAACATACAAACTTACATTGTTAGAATTAGGGCACCAACCTGTTAACGCTAAATCCAATTTTGATGTAGAATCAAAACTTGGTGTTGAATGCCCCTTTTGATTTCACCAGGCATCCAAATGTCCACCCTCCAATGGTGATCCACAAGAAGATTGATCAAGATGCTAGCTTCTTCAAAATTCCTTCACTTGAATTCTTATCCTAGAACTCAAGAGGACTATGGCCTTAAAACTCCACGGTAGGGATCCCTTACTTCCTTTCTTTCTTCTTCCTCTCCCTTTCTTAAGACCTTGTCCTAAGAATAAAACTCTTGTCTTGAAGGAGGAGAAGGATTTAAGACACTAATGTCTTAATGTAAAGGAAATAGAAATAGAGTAATTCTTTTCTTTTACCGATCGAGAGATTCTTCCTATCTCTTGTTTTGGACTTGAGTTTCAACAGAGAAGAGAACTCTGTAAAAGGGAAACTCTCTGTGTCCTAAACAAGCTAAGGAGGAATCAGTCTCCTGAAAAGAAAAGAAAAATAAAACCTCTGTCGTACATTAGTCCAACACCCGAGACCTCTGTTCCTTAAATAGATTATAAAGATATGTCTTCACAACTCTCCGTAAACACCATTCCATTTTGTCTCACGCCCCTTCCCTATTTCTCACGCCCCCTTACCTCCTTCTTACGCCCTTCCAGATTAAAACTCATGGCTTTTCCTAAAAGAAAAGTCGTGAAATTCCAGAAGAAAGGAATCGTGATGTTTCGGTCTCCGAAGAGAAGTTGTTTCGCGCAACCGGGAAGATTCAGCGCCTTCCTTCTTTCTTAAAATCCCATCAGCCGTTGGATTCCCATCCAAGGGGGGACAAGTGGTGCGCTATTTCTTAAGAAAGGAGGCCGCCCCATCTTAATTCATCAGAGAATTAAGCGGGGCGCGCCAAGAGTCCATGCGCCATGGTCTCTTCCAAATGGCATGCCAAGAGTCCATAAGCGCATGGACTCTTGGGATTTGGCATGAAAATGCAAGGGGGAGGGTGGGGAGACTAGCCTAGTTACATGGCTAGCCAATAGGGTTAGCCATAATCCCTATTTTCATAATTAGGGTCTAATTAGCTCCAATTAGAACCCAAATTGAACCAACCCGGAACCCTAATTCGAATCCGATTCGAATAGAAGCTAGGGTTTGCAACACCTGCTAGAGTGTTATCCTGCAAAGATGATTTAATCACAAATTAAACTCTTGATCAATCCTCTTAAGTGTGTGACCCATTGGGTTCCACATCTAGCCAGTAGTAGGTTCGAATACAAGTTGACCTAATTTGATTAGAACTCTTTCTAATCGATTTAGGTCAAACCGGGCTTACCCGATTTGATCAATTAGGACTCTTCCTAATAAGTGATCTTTGAGTTTGATCAACCCACAAGACAAGATTGACGTCTAGCAACGTGTCATGTCTACCCGGAAGATATGGAAATTCTGGTGAAATACCAAAATTACCCTTCAGTAGAGAGTTACCGTACAATTAAATCTTTCGATTAGCCTGCACCCAAAATATAATTATGGATATGGATATATGTCAAATCCAATATTATATTTATTTCTAGCTCAATCTTATATTGATGATTCAATTATCTTGATATTAGAAACCATCTCTAATATCTTTACTTTGATCAAAGATTTCCTGAATCATCATCCGATTGTTAACTAGCTAGATGCAATCTCCTCTTACCAAGAGTGATCGATTCCTTGTTGACCTACTCATTACCTTCATATCCAATTCACCATTCCCAGTATCAATCCTATGCATGACTCAGTGTCATGATTAGGTTTGAACCAAAGCATGGGTTCATGTACATAAGGTACTTATGGCAGTCTCAGGTCAAAAGATTACTTGTACCACTCCCACTATGAGAACCTTCTATTGACATGTAGCTAAGACTCCATTAGATGTTCTCAAGTTGGATCATATCAGTGAACTCATTCTCCAATGAGCACCCACATCCCAGTATTAGTGTCATACACAAGTGACTATGAGAGCAGTCACCCTTTCCAGTATACATGGGATGTGCTAGTCTTACCGGAAAACCCTGATCCCTTACTCAGGGTTCCTTTGACTAGGAATACTTTAGATTAAGGTTTTAAGATTTTAGGTCTCACTGGTATGATCTCATCATAACCCTAAAATCATAGCCCTAATCTATGGGGTTCATCATATAAAACACAGCGTATGATAAAAAAAAATAATGCCTTTATTTAGAATATTGTCAATTACAATGGTTTGGGAGATCAACATAGATTGGCTTGTAGGGCATATCCCTTTCAATCTCCCACTTACACTAAAGCCAATCGCCTTTAAATCTTAATCCCATACACTCGAGATGGTGATCAAACTCTCGTTGTGGTAGAGCCTTAGTGAACGGGTCTGCTACATTGTTCTTTGTATCAACTCTATTTATGTAGACATCTTGTCTTTCTACTATTTCTCGGATGAGATGGAAGCATCTCAGAATGTGCTTGGACTTATGATGAGCTCTTGGTTCCTTATCTTGAGCAATAGCCCCAGTGTTGTCACAGTAAAGTGGCACTGGGTTTTCAATTTCAGGAACAACACCCAACTCTGTGATGAACTTCTTCATCCAGATTGCTTCCTTGGCGGCTTCACTAATAGCTATGTATTCTACCTCTGTGGTTGAGTCAGCTGCAGTCTGCTGCTTGGTACTCTTCCAACTCACTGCTCCACCATTTAGGGTAAAAACATATCCCGAAATGGATTTGCTATAATCAGGGTCTGATTGAAAACTAGAATAAGAATAAGCTTCTAGTTTAAGATCAGAACCACCATAAACCAGAAAAATATCCTTAGTCCTTCTTAGGTACTTAAGAATATTTTTAACTGCTTTCCAATGATCCTCTCCTGGATCAGCCTGAAACCTACTGACAATGCCTAAAGCATATGCCACATCAGGCCTGGTACATAACATGGCATACATTATGGACCCTATTACCGAAGCATAAGGTATAGAATTCATTCTATTTCTTTCTTCAGGTGTCTTAGGAGACATCCTTTTAGAAAGATGTATGCCTTGACTCATAGGAAGATAACCTCTTTTACTTCCATCCATGCTGAATCTTTTCAGCACTAAGTCAATGTACCTAGATTGGGATAAACCTAGCATCCTCTTAGATCTATCTCTATAGATCTTAATACCTAGTATATAGGATGCTTCTCCCAAATCTTTCATGGAAAACTAGTTTGATAGCCAAACCTTGACTGATTGCAACATTGAGATATTATTCCCAATGAGGAGTATGTCATCTACATACAGAACCAAGAAGACTATGGCACTCCCACTAGTCTTCTTATAAACACAGGGTTCATCCACATTTTTGATAAAACCAAACTTTTTAATAGTTTCATCAAAGCGGATGTTCCAACTCCTGGAAGCTTGCTTTAATCCATAAATGGATTTCTTTAGCTTGCATACTTGATTAGGTTTATTCTTTGAAATAAAACCTTCTGGCTGTGACATGTAGACTTCTTCCTCAAGGAAACCATTGAGGGATGCAATCTTCACATCCATCTGCTAGATCTCATAATCATGGTACGCTGCTATAGCAAGTAAAATCCGAATTGATTTGAGCATGGCAACAGGTGAGAATGTTTCATCATAATCAATTCCCTATTTTTGTCTAAAATATTTTTCCACTAATCTGGCTTTATAGGTTTCAACTTGGCCATCAGCCCCAATCTTTTTCTTATAGACCCATTTGCACCCAATAGGATTAACACCCTCTGGTGCATCGACCAAAGACCATACTTGGTTTACATACATAGAGTCTATTTCGGATTCCATGGCTTCTTGCCATCTATCTGAATCAGTGCTCAAGATAGCTTCCGTATAGGTCAGAGGTTCATCATTTTGAATGACTTGGTCTTCATTATTTTCAATAATTAACCCATACCTCTCAGGTGCCCGTGGCACTCTATCAGACCTACGGGGAGGAGTTTTGTGATCTGGTTCTGTCCTAACTATATGTTCTAACGGTTGAGAACTGTCTATCTGTCTTTCTTGTACTTCTCCAAGTTCAACAGTTCTACCATTGCCCTTTTCTAAAATGAACTCCTTTTCTAGAAATGTGGCATGCCTACTGACAAAAATCTTTTGTTCAGTAGGGTGGTAGAACATATATCCTCTACCCTCTCTAGGATATCCTACAAATAGACATTTATCCGCTCTAGGTTCCAACTTATGTCCAAAATTTCTTTTAACATAAGCTGGACATCCCCATACCTTAAAATATTTAAGATACGATTTCTTTCCACTCCAAATTTCATATGGAGTACTAACAACGGATTTAGAAGGTACCTTGTTCAGAATGTAAACAGCAGTTTCTAGGGCATGACCCCAGAAGGAAATGGATAAATTTATGAAGCACATCATGGATCGTACCATATCTAATAAGGTACGATTCCTCCTTTCCGCTATACCATTTAGCTGTGGTGTATAAGGAGGAGTCCATTCAGAAAGAATTCCATTAACTTTAAGATAGTCTAAAAACTCCGTGGATAAGTATTCTCCTCCTCGATCAGAACGAAGAACTTTAATACTTTTCCCGGTTTGTTTTTCGACCATACTTTGATACTCCTTAAATTTATCAAAGGCTTCAGATTTATGTTTCATAAGAAACACACATCCGAACCTAGAAAAATCATCTGTAAAAGTGATAAAATATGAGTATCCACCTCTGGCCTGAGTTGTCATTGGACCACATACATCAGTATGTATAAGTCCTAATAACTCAGTTGACCTTTCTCCATGTCTAGTAAATGGAGTCTTGGTCATCTTACCCATGAGACATGATTCGCAAGTTCCTAATGATTCATACTCATAAGGATCAAGGAATTTTTCCTTGTATAACTTGCTTATCCTAGACTCATTAACGTGACCAAGTTTATGATGCCAAAGTAAAGTATCATTAAAGTCTTTTCTTTTTCTTTTATTATTGACATGAAAAACACTATCATTGGAAGAGAGAGTTAAGAGCCCATTGCTAAATATACCAAAACAAATAATTTTATTAGATAACATTATCGAGCAACCAGTGCTCGTTACATCCATTACATATCCTTGTTTTAATAACACAGGAATAGATATAATGTTCCTAATAATTTTAGGCATATAGTAACAATTTTCTAACTCCAAGATCTTCCCTGAAGGCAACTTCAAAATATAGGTCCCTACAGCTTCTGCTTGGATGATATCACCACTAGCACCATAGAGATTGAAGTCACCTTCCTTCAATACTTTAAGCTTGTGGAGGTCCTGCAAAGATTTGCATATATGGTAACCACAAGCGGTATCCAATACCCAAGTATTTGATATAGACGAATTTAATGTCAATATAGCATGTATCTCATAAATACCTTTTGGTGCATCTGCTGCACCAGGCTTCACAGTTGCAAGGTAAGCCTTGCAATTCCTTTTCCAATGTCCCGCTTTGCCGCAAAAGAAACAGGTTGACTGTTTTGAGGCCTTCTTTCCTTTCTTATTCTTATTGATGCCACCCTTAGGGTTTAACCTCCTATTAAAACCCTTTTTGCCTGATTTCTTCTTATTGGTCTTATCAACAAGAAGAAGTGGAGCCTTTTCTTTCTTAACGTGGCTCTCTGCTATTTTTAACATATTTAACAGCTCAGGCAAGGAAGTGTTCAGTTGGTTCATGTGATAATTCAAGACAAACTGAGAAAATGACTCCGGGAGTGATTACAGGATTAAATCCTGATTCAACTCCCCATCCATAATAAACCCTAATTGACCCAATCTAGTGATTAAGTCAATTACCTTCAGAACATGATCCTGAACGGATGTTCCCTCTGTCATCCTAGCACGGAATAACTGCTTAGATATCTCGTATCTAGCAGTTTTACTTTGTTCTCCATAAAGCTCTTTTAAATTGAGCATTATGGATTGAGTATCCATGCTTTCATGCTGTCTCTGTAACTCATTGGTCATAGAGGCCAGTATGATACACTTGACAGTGAGGGAGTCATTCTGCCACATTTTGTATGTGGCCATATCTTCCTGTGTGGCATCATCCCCTAGTGGATTAAGACTAGGGGTATCAAGAATATAAGAAAGTTTTTCTGAACTCAGTACAATCTTTAAATTTCTCAACTAGTCCACATAGTTTGGACCAGTCAGTTTGTTGGTATCTAAGATACTTCACAGTGATAATGAAGATGCCATTTATCTACATTTAATAAAGAACAATATTTAAGCAAACAACCATGAAATGACTTACATAATTAAATTAGGTCTTCAATTTAATTATGTCTCCCACTATTTTATCAAAAATAATAGCCCTCACTATGATAATCGAGAAGAACCCTGATCGATTTTTTCTTAGTGAGATTGAGATCCTAATAACTTATAAAAGATCTTGCAGAAAACACAACAAATCTTTTATAAGCTCAAAGGTAGGAAACTCTTCCAATTATATCTTATATAATTCTCAAGAAGTAACTTGGCCTCTAGAACATTATTAGTCTTGCAGAAAACACAACAAACCATAATGTTCTAGTTAAGTCAAGACCCTTTCATTTCTATACAGTCAATACTCAAATATAATGCCCTTGCAGATAACACAACAAAGCATTATACTGAATATACTGTAAGCATATATGTGCACTAGACTAGTATTATGTCAATCACCATATTAGGTCTTGTAGATAACACAACAAACTTAATGTGGTTCATAACACAATAATGATCCAGCATGAAGGAAGGCCAATATATAGTATTTTTAACACTAAGCATTTTAGTCAAGATTTAAATATAATCAAATCGGCCAGGCAAGTGGAAGAGATGTGGGAGTCCCCCCGTTACTTTCCTAGACACCAATAAAAATTGGCCAGGTCAATCAACGGAACCAATTAAAAACCACAATTCTCTTTACCTTCCCAGAACCACCATTCTAGACACCGAATGATCAATTGTTCATCATGACTAGTGATGCTTATTAGTTAAATATACTATGAGTTAATATAATTTTTAAGAGGGCTTTATAAAATTGCCAGCACATTCTTATAGAACATATCACAATCATATCACTCTGATAAACAAATATGTGCTTAGTGTGTCATCATACTAGGACAACCATTTACCACATAATGGATCCACCATTATGCCAGGGCAACCTTATTTCAGTATGATGACTTCAAAACTAATCATATCTCTATAATAATTAGGGTTTGAGTGAAAAACCCTAACTAGTGGCATACATCAAAACAAAAATTATCATATATGCATCCCATAAATATGCTAAGTGTATCAGCATTCAAGGGTTTAAAACCCTAACATGCGACACTACAACAAAAACACATATAAATAATTTTCATATGTTTTAACTGTAATAAGGGTGGCTCTGATACCACTGTTGGGAATCCGGTGCACCACAGCAGAAGTGTAATTTCAAAATGATGAAATTTGCACCATAATCCCTTAGCCAGGATCTCCTTATTCAGGATTAAAATATATATTAAACATACAAACTTACATTGTTAGAATTAGGGCACCAACCTGTTAACGCTAAATCCAATTTTGATGTAGAATCAAAACTTGGTGTTGAATGCCCCTTTTGATTTCACCAGGCATCCAAATGTCCACCCTCCAATGGTGATCCACAAGAAGATTGATCAAGATGCTAGCTTCTTCAAAATTCCTTCACTTGAATTCTTATCCTAGAACTCAAGAGGACTATGGCTTTAAAACTCCACGGTTGGGACTCCTTACTTCCTTTCTTTCTTCTTCCTCTCCCTTTCTTAAGACCTTGTCCTAAGAATAAAACTCTTGTCTTGAAGGAGGAGAAGGATTTAAGACACTAATGTCTTAATGTAAAGGAAATAGAAACAGAGTAATTCTTTTCTTTTACCGATCGAGAGATTCTTCCTATCTCTTGTTTTGGACTTGAGTTTCAACAGAGAAGAGAACTCTGTAAAAGGGAAACTCTCTGTGTCCTAAACAAGCTAAGGAGGAATCAGTCTCCTGGAAAGAAAAGAAAAATAAAACCTCTATCGTACATTAGTCCAACACCCGAGACCTCTGTTCCTTAAATAGATTACAAAGAGATGTCTTCACAACTCTCCGTAAACACCATTCCATTTTGTCTCACGCCCCTTCCCTATTTCTCACGCCCCCTTCCCTCCTTCTCACGCCCCCTTCCCTCCTTCTCACGCCCTTCCAGATAAAAACTCATGGCTTTTCCTAAAAGAAAAGTCATGAAATTCCAGAAGAAAGGAATCACGATGTTTCGGTCTCCGAAGAGACATTGTTTCGCGCAACCGGGAAGAGTCAGTGCCTTCCTTCTTTCTTAAAATCCCATCAGCTGTTGGATTCCCATCTAAGGGGGGACAAGTGGTGCGCTATTTCTTAAGAAAGGAGGCCACCCCATCTTAATTCATCGGAGAATTAAGCGGGGTGCGCCAAGAGTCCATGCGCCATGGTCTCTTCTAAATGGCACGCCAAGAGTCCATAAGCGCATGGACTCTTGGCATTTGGCATGAAAATGCAAGGGGGCGGGTGGGGAGACTAGCCTAGTTACATGGATAGCCAATAGGGTTAGCCATAATCCCTATTTTCATAATTAGGGTCTAATTAGCTCCAATTAGAACCCAAATTGAACCAATCCGGAACCCTAATTCGAATCCGATTCGAATAGAAGCTAGGGTTTGCAACACCTGCTAGAGTGTTATCCTGCAAAGATGATTTAATCACAAATTAAACTCTTGATCAATCCTCTTAAGTGTGTGACCCATTGGGTTCCACATCTAGCCAGCAGTGGGTTCGAATACAAGTTGACCTAATTTGATTAGAACTCTTTCTAATCGATTTAGGTCAAACCGGGCTTACCCGATTTGATCAATTATGACTCTTCGTAATAAGTGATCTTTGAATTTGATCAACCCACAAGACAAGATTGACGTCTAGCAACGTGTCATGTCTACCCGGAAGATATGAAAATTCTGGTGAAATACCAAAATTACCCTTCAGTAGAGAGTTACCGTACAATTAAATCTTTCGATCAGCCTGCACCCAAAATATAATTATGGATATGGATATATGTCAAATCCAATATTATATTTATTTCTAGATCAATCTTATATTGATGATTCAATTATCTTGATATTAGAAACCATCTCTAATATCTTTACTTTGATCAAAGATTCCCTGAATCATCATTCGATTGTTAACTAGCTGGATGCAATCTCCTCTTACCAAGAGTGATCGATTCCTTGTTGACCTACTCATTACCTTCATATCCAATTCACCATTCCCAGTATCAATCCTGTGCATGACTCAATGTCATGATTAGGATTGAAGCAAAGCATGGGTTCATGTACATAAGGTACTTATGGCAATCTCAGGTCAAAAGATTACTTATACCACTCCCACTATGAGAACCTTCTATTGACATGTAGCTAAGACTCCATTAGATGTTCTCAAGTTAGATCATATCAGTGAACTCATTCTCCAATGAGCACCCACATCCCAGTATTAGTGTCATACACAAGTGACTGTGAGAGCAGTCACCCTTTCCAGTATACATGGGATGTGCTAGTCTTACCGGAAAACCCCGATCCCCTACTCAGGGTTCCTTTAACTAGGAATACTTTAGATTAAGGTTTTAAGATTTTAGGTCTCACTGGTATGATCTCATCATAACCCTAAAATCATAGCCCTAATCTATGGGGTTCATCATATAAAACACAGCATATGATAAAAAAAAATAATGCCTTTATTTAGAATATTGTCAATTACAATGGTTTGGGAGATACAACATAGATTGGCTTGTAGGGTATATCCCTTTCATCTTGATATGACCAAATTGGCCAGGTAAGTGGAAGGGGTGAGGGGGTCCCCCCATTGCTTTCCTTAAACAATAATTGAATTGGCCAGGTCAGACAATGAAACCAATTAAAAACCTTATTCCCTTTACCTTCCCAGAACTACTTGCCTAGACACCAACTGGCTAATCAAATCCTAATCGGTTGTGCATCATGATTAACTTTACACTATGATTAAATATGATTTTAATGAGGGCTTTGATGTGGTCTCAAAACACATCCTAACTATTCATGACAACATGATAATAAATCTAGCAACCAAGCATATTAACCCTAATATGCATAACATAACATGATTATTTCAAACATCTGTTCACATTACTTGTTCATGGGATATGGCCACAGTGGCACCCCTATATGCCATAGAAGATCCCATTGAATGAGAAGAGAGGGCCTTTAAACCCTACTTTGCTTCTATGTCTGGACGGCCATGGTGACTAACCCAATCCAAAGCTGTTACTAAGATATAACATATCATATATATGTCTTTAAACTAAATCATGCATCAAAAATATGATAACATAGCATATGATCATACTTTCCTATTATCACGTAGCATGCCATAATTCAAATGACCATTAATTGAGTGAAATAAGAGGGCTCTGATACCACTGTTGGGTTTTCTAAGATTACTTTGGCATAGCAGAAGAATGAATTTCAAAAACAAATTTTCATTCTACTAGAAAACCCTAAGCCCAAAATATCTTATTCACTACAATTAACAAGTCACTAAATTAGGGTTATGAAATATACCTGGAATGCTAATTCCTTTTCTTTCCACTAGGCTCATAAATGCAAGCCCTACAAAGGTGATCCACACAGGAATCAAACTAGGAAGCTCTCCTTAGTAGGTTGCTTAAGCCATTGGGACTCTTCTGATGGCCCTTCTTCCTTTAGCAGCCCCTCCTTTCTTGTTCAGACCTTTTCCCTCCAGTAGAGCACTCTGAGCCCTCTCCAAAATCTCCCTTCTCTCTTTTTATCACTTCCTAATTCTCTTCCTAGAGCCTTGTCTTAAAATGGGGACTTTGTCTTAAGACAAGACTTATCCTCTTACAAAGGAAGGAAGAGAGTGGGTGGATAGAGTGATAATGTAAGAGTGTAAGAAAGAAGAGAATTATGATCCCCATCAGAACAAATACTGATGGCTATTTATAGGAGAGGGGAGGGTGCCAGATATGGCCTCTCATCAACCTTTGATCTGTCCAAACACAGATCAAATAAGACCATTCAATGAGAAGGAGTCTTATCATGAAGCACCATATACCTTCTTGTGCCAAGAGACAAGATTTTTTGTCTCTTCAGTTCCTTGCCGAATTCTTCACCTGACACATGTCAAATACCGATTTTAAGAGGGCCAAGAGATGTGGCTTTTCATGGAAAATATCGATGATAAGAAGTTGCCCAAAGTAGGACTCTGCTTTTAATATTTGTGCCAAATGAAGAGTCGTAACTCTTCATTTGCTCCAAGTCACTTCCACCGAACCTTTTGTTGACCGGTCAAAGCCCACATGAGAGGGCATGGAGATGAGGATAAAGTCCCTTAGACTTTATTTGGCTTTGGTGATTGACAGACAGAAGGACTCTTATCCTTTCTGTGCACCAACAATGAAGAGTTGCGACTCTTCACTTTGCGCGCCACCTTTCTCATGCCATTCACATGTTTGACTTGGTCAAAGGCTATGCAAAATGGGTGTCAAATGAAAGGGAATGAAGTGTACTTTATCATTGTATCAGTGATTATCAGGTAGAAGGACTTTTGGTTCTTCTACGCCCTTTTATTTGTCGAGCACCCATTTTGCGCCAAGAGTCCCATGCCATTTGGACTCTTGATATATGGTGCATAACATGTCCAAAAAATATCAGATAAAATCTGACAAATTCATCCCACTTAGGACACAACACAATTTTGGTTTCCCATAAATTGGTTGGTCCATTTAGCAACCTATCAAACCCAATTCAATTAGGTTAGGAGATTAGGTCAGCCTACACATGCTAGTATACAATATTGCTAACCAATTAGGATTTCATGACCCTAATTAAATGTCAATTGACTTCCTAGGCCAATTTCCTAATGTGTGTGACCTTTTGGGTTCTACATCTAGCCAGCAGTAGGTCTAGATCTGAGTCAATTCGATCCAATCGAACCCGATTGACCTAATTAGGTCAAATTGAGCTGACCTAAGTTGCTAATTCAAACCAGCTTTCGAATTGACTCATGAATCCAATCAAATTGATCCATGAAAACCCATAAGATATGATTGATATCTAGCAACGTGTCATGCCTACCCAGAAGATGAGGACTTTGGTGGAAAGTACCAAAATATCCATCAATGGAAAGTTGCCATGTAGTTCAATCTTTTGATCTTCCATTATCCCGATTAAGTGATGGGCATGGATAAATGACAAACCCTAACACTTAATCATTTTGAATCTCTATTCGATAATGAAGATTCTACTGATGACTGATTAGAAACCACTTCTAATCTCATCCTGCTTTGATCAAAGACTCCCTAAGTCATCAATCGAAGAGATTACTTGGGATAACAATTTCTCTTACTAGGAATGATCGATTCTTTGTTGGTCCACTCACATCCTTCATACACCTTCCACCATATCCGAGAACATCCCGTACATGACTCAATATCATGATGAGTATGAACCAAAATATGGCTTAGTGTACATAAGGAACCATGGTTACCTCAGGTCTAAAGATCACTTGCACAACTCCCACTATGAGAACTATCTTTTGACAAGTAGTAAGACTTCCATAAGATAGTCTTGGTGTAGATCAGTTCAATAAGCTCATTCCCTAATGAGCACCCTTATCCTTGTATTAGTGTCTCTACACAAGTGGCTGTGAGACCAACCACCCTCTCCATCGAGCATACATAGGATAAGCTAGTCTTTTCGGAAGCATCGATCCCTGAATCGATGATCCAACAACTAGAAACATTTTAGATTAGGTTTATAGGAACTTAGGTCTCACCGTTATGATCTCCATCATAATCCTAATTTCTTTGCCCAAACCTATGGGGTTTATCATAATCTTTAAATACGACATAGCTGTATGATGAAACAAAAATATCTTTAATTAATATAATAATGTCATACAAGAGTTGGAAGATTACAAAAATATCCTTACAAAGATTGGCTTTTAGGGCACTTTTCTTTCACGAAGTACATTGCCCACCTGGAGGAGAGCCTTGCCCTGTCCACCTCTACTTCTCTCCGCCAGGAGGGGTAGCTGCAAAGCCTCCAAATGTGGCTAGATATGGCAGAGGACCAGGCCATGGTGGCCGAGGAGAAGGCCACCACCACCGTGGTGGTGATGGAGGTGGTGAAGGAAGAAGTGGCCCGGTCAATCTTGCGGTACAAGGCCTCGATGAAGTTCAAGGATAAGGTAAGGGAGGCCATCTGTGACTATTTTTCAAGGGTTTTAAAGAATGCAAGAAGAAGATGGCTCAACTCTTCCACCTCCTAGACCTGCACGATGTCATCCCTGATGAGTTTGAAGGCACCATGGGTAGGATGGATCTGCCCACAGAGGTCATCCCAGTAGAAGTAGCCGAGCCCAAGGCTGAACCAACTCTACCCCAGGAGCCCCAGGTGGCCACAATCACCATGACACCAACCCAACCAAGCTCGGCAAGGGTGACCGTCGAGCGAGTGATGGCCAAGATGGGAGCTATGATCGATGCCACTGTGGAGGCCATCAAATCCGGTAGAACCCTGGTGTCGACTCTGAGGCTGTGAATAGTTTAGGATTCTTCTTATTTTTCTCCTTGTACTTAAACTTTTTGATGAGCTCCCTAACCTATTAGGGAGTTCTCCTTTTGTAAACTCCTTTCGAGCAATGAATCAAATTCTTGCTAGCCCAATGCTCTTTCTTTACTCCTTCTTCTTTTCTTTTTTCTCTCTCATTCTTTGTTTTTTTGGTGCCCATCATTTGGCCTATCGACCAGTCATCGTGGTAGTTGGATGAACCATCAGAGGTGATAGTGCTAGGCAGTGTCCTACTAGGCTTTGCCTCCTCCCAAGCCATTGAGGATTGGCTCAGGATAGGAAAGGTAGATGCGGGCACCATGTAGCTGGCCATCAGTGAGGACATGTTATGGAACATTTCATCCTTTCCTTTACCAGATGTAGGGTCCAACGGGTGAATGTGGAGCTGTAGGGCAAGCCACCTAGGGGGCGATGCTGCAGAGCTTCCCATCTTTCTTCATCGGACCTAGGATTCGATAGATAAGTGCAGGGCTATGGAGCTTCCTAGCTTTCTTTGCCGGACCTGAGGTATGATAGATGAGGTGGGGCTATGGAGCTTCTCAGCTTTCTTTGCCAAACCTAGGGTCTGATAGATGAGTGCAAAGTTATGGAGCTTCCTGGCTTTCTTTGCCAGCCTAGGGTCTGATAGATGAGTATGGGGCTATGGAGCTTCCTGGCTTTCTTCACCAGACATGGGATCCGATGGATGAGTGCGGTGCTATGGAGCTTCCTGGCTTTCTTCGCAAGACCTGGGGTCTGACAGATGAGTGTAGGGCTATGGAGATTCCTGGCTTTCTTCGTCGAACCAGGGGTCCGATAGATGAGTGCAGGGATATGGAGCTTCCTGGCTTTCTTCGCTGGACCTGGGATCCAATGGATGAGTGCTCTTTGGAAGGGTGAAGCCAGACCATCTCTTCAATGGGCATTTCATTCCATCTTTGAGTAGGAGGCGGACATTATTGGTAACACATTCTCAAATTTCTTGCATTCCATGTCCATGGTATATGAGTACCATCGAGCTTAGCTATTGATGCGGGAAAATATGCAAAAATAAATTACTGATTTTAAAACTAATTTCAGTGATTAATCAGAGATTATTTTGTTTGGATTTTTTTTAGTTTAAAGACTCAAAGTAATTAAATAAACAAGACTAGCCAGCTAGTTTTTGCCCGCAATATCGAACTAACAAAACTAGTTAGGAAAGAAGGATCTGGTGATTAAGAAATCATCTTAAACTAGGGTTCTACTTATCAAAGGATCAGAAATTAAGAGTAAGGGATTGTTAATACTTTACCAATGAAAATGATTTTTCCTTTTGTTGTGGATCTAACTGGACTCTCTAGGATCTTGGGAAGGACTTCCAGATTTCAATCTTTGGACTCCGATCTTCAGCTTTACTGGTTCCAAGGCAAGAATTACCATCATGTCCAATCTCAATCACCTGCAATCAATTTCAAACACTCAAGTTAGATGGTTGTAGAAAGAGGAAGAAGATGGAAAAAGGAGGAAGGAAAGAGAGTTGGAAGATGGAGGCTAGGGTTTTTTGATTATTGGATATGTAGGATAACTAGGGCCTCACATCCCGCGATGCACACAGCAAAGGAATTGACAGAATGTTGGCTTTATTTCATCAATAATAATTGAATTTACAAGAGGGATTAATGGTGGTATTTATAGACCACCAACATGAGTTGTATGGGTTACAAAGTCTTGCATTGGTTTTCCTTGGGCAACAACTCCTTGGAATTTCTTCTTGGGCATCTTGGACTCCTGTCTTTGAGCTCTCCTTGGACTTCAACTAGCTTGGACAACAACTTGAGATGAGCTTCCTCAAAGTGGGCGACAACATCAAAATTTCATTCATTTGGGGTGCCAAAATAAGATATAGAATCCTTCTCACTCACTCCTCTTAAAATCAATGAACCACTTTTTAATTTTGGTGAGAATTGAGATGTGGATGCTGTCTCTTCCTCCTCCTTTGAAATTCAAATGCTTTCTTTTAATTGGGACTCTAGAGTTTTTGGTCTCTTGAGATAAGAAATTTCTTTAAACTTCTCCAATTTGGGTGACCAAGATAGGATTGAGATGCTCTTGGAAGTGAGTGACAAAGAGTGGGTGAGATGAGAAGTCCTCTTTTACTCATCTTAAAATTAGCAACACCTTGGAATCCATGGGCGATATTTTCATTCTTGGCACAAATATGGCTTAGACTCCTTCCCATTTACTTCTCTTAAAAAGTGGTGCTAATTTCATTCTCCATGTGGCCGACCAACACAAGTGACATGGCATGTGTTGTTGTCCAGGATGATATGGAAAATAATGTCTAAACATGTCATGTGATGATGTCCTGGATGATGTAGCTAATGATGTCCAAAACTTGAAGAAGTGACACCAAGAGGTGGTTGTCATGTGGTGCTAAGAATGGGTTGACTTGGGTTGGCACATGGTATCACATAGGGTCTTTAATTGGGTCCCCTCTTGTATTACAGGACTCAACTATTAATTACAAGACTCAATTGTAACTAATTTCAAGCCCAACTTGATCAATTGGAACCTAATTTGATCAAAAGGTATACTGATTCATAATTAAACCATACCATACTTAATTAGGCTTGAAAATACAAAACCCTAATTAAAGTTGGTAAAAATGGCTAAATAATACTGGACCATTATAACAGAATTTATGATCCAATTGAAATTGGAGTTTTTTTACAAACTCAATTTTGGGTCTAAGGGTTTTTACAGACAACTAAATTTTGAGGTTTAGGGCTAAACCCAACTAAGCTAAAATAACAGAATTGAAGATAACTATTTATAAGTGATCTAGGATTTGGGCTTAAGGCTTCATTCACAGGTGATCCTCAGGGATGTGGGTTCGACCTATCATTTTCTTCTGGCCCTGGTGTCCATACCAATTCTCCCCGGGTGGAAGCAACTCGACCCTGTCAAGTATGGGTCAACTTTGCTGTGATAGTGCTCTAGTAAGTTTGGGTTAATTCTTTGCAAGTCCTCTCTGATGATCCAAGAATCATCAGTCTCGGGTCATCCTTACCAACAAACCAGATATCGTTGATAGTCTTTGCTCCGAGTAGCGATAATCTTGTCATCCAAGATCTGCTCGATCCTGTCTCTCCAGGCTAGTAGTATGGCAGGTGGACATACATGGGTTAGCTCACTCTCAAGGATTGGATCAGGCCTAAAAGGCTCACTAGGAATCAATGTTGGCTCCTTATACTCTATAAGGTATGAAACGTTGAAAGTAGACTAATACCTAGCTCAGGTGGTAAATCAATCATGTAGGCATTAAATCCGATTTTTCTAATTACTTTATATGGTCCACTACTATGAGCGTGTAACTTCTTCATGGTTCCAAGTGAGAACCATTCAAGTCATAGTCTAACCATGACAAAATCTCCTTCATTGAATTCTTTGAGTCTTTTCTTAGAATTATCCTTGGTTAATGTATGACAAGTCAAAGAAAATTTGGCATGAATTCCGAATAGATTCCATAGTATTTTCCAAAAATAGGATGCAAATTGAATATACTTAAAGAACTTATGCAACCTACTGATTTTAACAAAATGCATTTGGATGGCTCTAGAAAGAGTGGAAACTTTAGGCCAGGGTAGGAAATAAGAAGTGGATTCGGAGCTAGCCTAGTGGGGTAGGACATAAGAAAAGGGCTCATGGAATAGTCTTGGGTTAATGGGATTGACCTTAAGGTTTGGGCATTGAGTTACGTCAACAGGTAATAAAAGGTTAGCCTTATGGAAGGATGAGTCAGTGATTTCTGGAAAAAGATCTTCAATTGGGACCAAAGGGGTGAATTCAACCTGAGGGTGCTGGATTGAAAAGATCAAGTCCTCACTAATTATTTTGGGTTCTGAAATTTTAGGACTAGGCTTCATGATTTGAGTCTCTTCTAGTATTTCCTCAGGTGAGATCTCAGTAGTAGGGTTAGGTTCCTCATGGTTATCTTTTTTTAATGGTCCTTCTAGTACAGTTTTAGTCAGGGTTCGATCAGGGTCAACTAATTATGGATCTGTTCTATCTATTTTCTTAGTGGTCAGAATCAAGACTGTTAATCCTCCAGTGATCTCGTGTTCTAATTCTTTGGCATTAATTAGATTCAATCCTGGTTCTTTCTCTCTCAAATGACTAGACCCTCTTTTGGTATTGTCTTTAGGTGGGGTCGAGTTGATCACTATTCTCTTTTCATGGTGTTTAAAAGAACATGAGTTAGTCCGACCAAAGAGGGTAGCATCATGATCATATAACCATGGTCTGCCTAATATAATGCTACTAACCCCCATTAGAATCACATCACACCATACTTTCTCTTGGTAGGATTGAATTTGGACTGGGACCTGGCATTGTAATCTAATGGGAATAGATGTCATATTAATCCAGGATACCTTATATGGGCTAGGATGTGGTACTGTGGGTAAGCCTAAGATCTTAACAGCATTGGTAGATATGGCATTCACATGACTTCGACTATCTATAATAATCTTGCATACTTTGTCTCCTAGCATAACGAAGGTCTGTAAGATATTCATTCTATGCCAGTCCTTATTCTTCTTGGTCTAAGCTAGAATACACCTAACTACACCTAGTAGATCAGATGACTCTATTGGCTCTTCATCACCTTCATATTCTTCTACCAAATCTTCCTCAGCTTCATAGATTTCTTCCTTAAATTATTCTGTATTCTCTAGATTCTTTTCTTCACACTCTCCTATATGTAAAGCTCGTACTAGGCATTTAGCAACAAATGGCCTATTTTACGATGCCTAAAATATAGTGTATTTTGATTCCTATCTTTTCAAACTATGGGTGCCTTTCCTTTGTCTTCCCTACGAGCTAATTGGGAGGAAGGATTAGGTCGGCTATTTAGAAATCAGTTCATGCTAGGTCTATTTCCAGGAGCATTAAACCTATTAGGCTCAGATTGGCAGGTAATGGGTTTTCTTTGAAATCATTCACAATCCCTAGCAATTTGGTAGGCTTGGTCTAAGTCATTAACCTCTCTCAAGAATAGTTTCCTCTGGATATCCTCATTGAAGCTAGCTCTAAACCTCGATAAGGTAACAACTTCTAATTCGACTACACTACACCTCATAACGTACTCGTCAAATTTGGCTATGTAGTTAGCCACAGATTTATTACCTTGAGTCAACTTTTGCCATTGATCCAATAATTTTTGCTCATATGAGAATGGTAGATATTTTTTCCTAAGCTTTACCTTCATTGCTCGCCATGTGTCTATAGGTAAATCACCTCTTTGTCGGTTCAATCATTCTACATTTTTCCAATACAATCTCGCTTGTCAGACTAGCCTAGGCTTGCAAATTTAAATTTTCTCTCCTCTGACATTTCATACCATTTGAAGTATTAGTCCATGTCATTCTCCCAATCTATATAAACCTTAGGATCTAAACTTCCCTCAAATGTGGGTGCATCTAGTTGAATGCTCCTAAGAATCCTTTCTTCCTGATCATTCACATCAGGGGTTTGGCACATAGGAATTGGGTCTGGGGTGACTTCCCTATGTTGGGTTCTTGGATCTAGGGGAATGGGTCTAGGTGTCTCAGAACTTTGACCTAGGGGAGTGGGTCTAGGTGTCTTAGGGTCTGAACGAGTCACATGGGATTCCTAAAGGTTCCCTAGTCTCATATCCATCTGGTCAAACCTTGTATTAAGCTGTCTAAATTGCTTAGTTATAGTTCTCATAAAGATCTCCATATTAGGGTCCATGGGTGGATTGGGTTGGGTTTGAGTAGGCTCAAGTAGAATGGGTCAGCTCAAATTATAGCCAATTCAGCAATAACCCTATCCACAGGCCAGGTAAGAGGTGGGGTCATGGGAGGCTCCCCTTGCTCTCGCAAGATCCTAATTAAAAACCACAAGTCCGCTTAGGAAATTTGCCTCTGGACCTCTAGCCTTAGACAGTAGATTCAAGTGATAATCAAAGGATTGGGTGCACTAGCTTTCACACAATACTTGGAACCCAACCTTGTTGGTGTCCCTAAGCTGCTTTAGATTTCTAATTGATTTTAATTAGGATTAGGTTCAATGCAAAAGGTGATGATTATGGGCCTAGGATAGGTGATGAAATCCTACCCTGATCTGAGATAGTCAAGTGCCCTTAAGATTAGGTTAAGTATGATGCAATCACACGATATGAAATCCTAATATGCAATGAAGCTAAAATAAAAAAAATAGAAGAAAATAAATTAACTTTTTTTTTCTTCAATTAAATTTCAGATTTAATTAATTTTCAAATTTAATCTGATTTTCAATTTCGGGTTATCACATCCGGCCGTAGCTCATTAGTCCCATGGGTCGTGACAGTATACTTGTGTATATCCGCTCAGGAGGCGTGATTTCCTTCCACCAAAAAAACTATGCAATAATTTTTTTTTCTGATTTTTTTTCTGAGATTAGATAGTAAACTAACAAATAATTAACAAAAAAATTATTAATAATTTTTTATTATTTTTTAATGATAGTTTTATGCAATTTAATTTCAGCATAGTTCTAGGTATGCAGAAATTTCAGAACTAGAAGTTAAACCCTAGTTTAACCTTCGCTCTGATACCAAAGATGATGCGGGACAATATGAAAAAATAAATTATTAATTTTAAAACTAATTTCAGTGATTAATTAGAGATTAATTTTTCTAGATTTTTTTAGTTTAAAGACTCAAAGTAATTAAATAAACAAGACTAGCCAGCTAGTTTTTGCCCACAATATCGAACTAACAAAACTAGTTAGGAAAGAAGGATCTGGTGATTAAGAAATCACCTTGAACTAGGGTTCTACTTATCAAAGGATCAGAAATTAAGGGTAAGGGATTGTTAATACTTTACAAATGAAGATGATTTTCCCTTTTGTTGTGGATCTGACTGGACTCTCTAGGATCTTGTGGAAGGACTTCCAGATTTCGATCTTCAGGCTTCGATCTTCAGCTCTACTGATTCCAAGGCAAAAACCACCATCACGTCTGATCTCAATCACCTGCAATCAGTTTCAAACACTCAAGTTAGATGGTTGTAGAAAGAGGAAGAAGATGGAAAAAGGAGGAAGGAAAGAGAGTTGGAAGATGGTGGCTAGGGTTTTCTGATTATCAGATATGTAAGATAACTAGGACCTCACACCCCGCGATGCACACAGCAAAGGAATTGATAGAATGTCGACTTTATTTCATCAATAATAATTGAATTTACAAGAGAGATTAATGGTGGTATTTGCAGACCACTAACATGAGTTGTATGGGTTACAAAGTCTTGCATTGGTTTTTCCTGGGCAACAACTCCTTGGGATTTTTTCTTAGGCATCTTGGACTCCTGTCTTTGAGCTCTCCTTGGACTTCAACCAGCTTGGGTGACAACTTAAGATGAGCTTCTTCAAAGTGGGTGACAACATGGAAATTTCATTCATTTGGGGTGCCAAAATAAGATATATAATCCTTCTCACTCACTCCTCTTAAAATCAGCGAACCACTTCTAAATTTTGGTGATAATTGAGATGTGGATGGCACCTCTTCCTCCTCCTTTGAAATTCAAATGCTTTCTTCTAAATGGGACTCTAGAGTTTTTGGTCTCTTGAGGTAAGAAATTCCCTTAAACTTCTCCAATTTGGGTGACCAAGATAGGATTGAGATGCTCTTGAATGTGGGTGACAAAGAGTGGGTGAGATGAGAAGTCCTTCTCTTTTACTCATCTTAAAATCAGCAACACCTTGGAATCCATGGGCGACATTTTCATTCTTGGTGCAAATATGGCTTAGACTCCTTCCCATTTACTTCTCTTAAAAAGTGATGCTATATTCATTCTCCATGTGGCCGACCAACACAAGTGACATTGCATGTGTTGTTGTCCAGGATGATGTGGCAAATGATGTCCAAACATGTCATGTGATGATGTCTCGGATGATGTGGCAAATGATGTCCAAAACTGAAGAGGTGGTGCTAAGAGGTGGTTGTCATGTGGCACCGAGAATAGGTTGACTTAGGTTGGCACATGGTGTCACATGGGATCTTTAAATGGGTTCCATCTTGTATTATAGAACTTAACTAATAATTACAAGACTCAATTGTAACTAATTTTAAGCCCAACTTGATCAATTGGAATCTAATTTGATCAAAAGGCATACTGACTCATAATTAAACCATACCATACTTAATTAGGCTTGCAAATACAAAATCCTAATTAAAGTTGGTAAAAATGGCTAAATAATACTAGACCATTATAACAGAATTTATGACCCAATTGAAATTGAAATTTTTTTACAGACTCAATTTTGGGTCCAGGGGTTTTTACAGACGACTCAATTTTGGGGTTTAGGGCTAAACCCAACTAAGCTAAAATAACAGAATTGAAGATAACTATTTATAAGAGATCTAGGATTTGGGCTTAGGGCTTCATTTTAGTGATTAATCAGAGATTAATTTTTCTAGATTTTTTTTAGTTTAAAGACTCAAAGTAATTAAATAAACAAGACTAGCCAAGTAGTTTTTGCCCATAATATCAAACTAACAAAACTAGTTAGGAAAGAAGGATCTGGTGATTAAGAAATCACCTTAAACTAGGGTTCTACTTATCAAAGGATCGGAAATTAAGAGTAAGGGATTGTTAATACTTTACCAATGAAGATGATTTTCTCTTTTGTTGTGGATCTAACTAGACTCTCTAGGATCTTGGGAAGGACTTCCAGATTTTGATCTTCAAGCTTTGATCTTCAGCTCTACTGGTTCCAAGACAAGAACCACCATCACATCCAATCTCGATCACCTACAATCAGTTTCAAACACTCAAGATAGATGGTTGTAGAAAGAGGAAGAAGATGGAAAAAGGAGGAAGGAAAGAGAGTTGGAAGATGGCGGCTAGGGTTTTCTAATTATTGGATATGTAGGATAACTAGGGCCTCACACCCTGCGATGCCTACAGCAAAGGAATTGACAGAATGTTGGCTTTATTTCATCAATAATAATTGAATTTTCAAGAGGAATTAATGGTGATATTTATAGACCACCAACATGAGTTGTATGGGTTACAAAGTCTTGCATTGGTTTTCCTTGGGCAACAACTCCTTGGAATTTCTTCTTGGGCATCTTGGACTCCTGTCTTTGAGCTCTCCTTGGACTTCAACCAGCTTGGGCGACAACTTGAGATGAGCTTCCTCAAAGTGGGTGACAACATGTAAATTTCATTCATTTTGGGTGCCAAAATAAGATATAGAATCCTTCTCACTCACTCCTCTTAAAATCAGCGAACCACTTCTTAATTTTGGCGACAATTGAGATTTGGATGGCCTCTCTTCCTCCTCCTTTGAAATTCAAATGCTTTCTTTTAAATGGGACTCTAGAGTTTTTGGTCTCTTGAGGTAAGAAATTTCCTTGAACTTCTCTAATTTGGGTGACCAAGATAGGATTGAGATGCCCTTGGATGTGGGCGATAAAGACTGGGTGAGATGAGAAGTCCTTCTCTTTTACTCATCTTAAAATCAGCGACATCTTGGAATCCATGGGCGACATTTTCATTCTTGGCACGAATATGGCTTAGACTCCTTTTCATTTACTTCTCTTAAAAAGTGGTGCTAATTTCATTCTCCATGTGGCCGACCAACACAAGTGACATGGCATGTGTTGTTGTCTAGGATGATAAGGCAAATGATGTCCAAACATGTCATGTAATGATGTCCCGGATGATGTGGCAAATGATGTCCAAAACTTGAAGAGATGGCACCAAGAGGTGGTTGTCATGTGGCGCCAAGAATGGGTTGACTTTGGTTGGCACATGGTGTCACATAGGGTCTTTAATTCGGTCCCCTCTTGTATTACAAGACTCAACTAATAATTACAAGACACAATTGTAACTAATTTCAAGCCCAACTTGATCAATTGGAATCCAATTTGATCAAAAGGCATACTGATTTATAATTAAACCATACCATACTTAATTAGGCTTGCAAATACAAAATCCTAATTAAAGTTGGTAAAAAGGACTAAATAACACTGGACCATTATAACAGAATTTATGATCCAATTGAAATTAGAGTTTTTTTACATACTCAATTTTGGATCCAGGGATTTTTAAGACGACTCAATTTTAAGGTTTAGGGCTAAACCCAACTAAGCTAAAATAATATAATTGAAGATAACTGTTTACAAGTGATCTGGGATTTGGGCTTATGGCTTCATTCATTGGTGATCCACAGGGATGTGGGTTCGACCTGTCATTTTCTTATGGCCCTAGTGTCTGCACCAACTATCTTGTAAGCTTCTTGGTGCAATGCTTCGACTACCCTACAAGGCCTTTTCCAATTGGATGATAGCTTTCCACCTTGGCCAGGCTACGACACTTCTGCCCACCGCAAGATGAGGTCTTCCAGGTGAAAGGCTTTCAGCTTCAATCGAGAGTTATAATATCGGGCCACCTGCTGGTGGTAAACAACCATGCAGAGTCGAGCTTTGTCCCTTGTCTCATCCAACAAGTCAAGGTTGAGTAGGAGACGTGCTAGGTTGCTCAACCCATTGAATTGCACCACCCCTAATGTCGGCAGACTGATTTCCACTGACAGTACCACCTCGATACTGAAAACCAGATTGAAGGGCTTCTGGTCCATTGTAGTTCGAGGGGTAGTGTGGTAGGCCCACAGCACCCTAAGGAGTTCTTCTGTCCAACGGCCCTTCACTTCATCTAGCCAGGTATGAAGGTCCTAGAGGATGGTATGGTTGGTTACCTTAGCCTTCCCATTGGTTTGCAGGTGGCCCACCGACATAAAGCGACGGTGGATGCCCAGGTTGGTAGAAAACTCTTTGAATGCCTAGTTGTCAAACTACCACTCGTTGTCGGTGATGACAGTATAAGGGAGGCCAAAGCGGCATATGACTAACTTCCAGAGAAAGGCTCTAGTTTTGGCCTTGGTGACCCATGCCAGGGGCTTAGCCTCCACCCTTTGATGAAGTAGTTGATGGCAACGATCAAATATCTCCGTTAGCCAGATGTCGGGGGAAATGATCCAATATATCCATTCTCCATTAGGCGAATGTCCAGAGAGAAGAGAGTTGGTACAGTGGTAAAGCCGGCTGCCGTTGGATGTGGGCATGCCGCTGGCAGTGATCATACCTCCACATGAACTTGGTCACATCTTCCTGCATGGCATCCCAATAATAACCTTGCCTTAAGGCTTTATAGGCTAGCACTCTGCCCCCCATGTGATTTCTACAGATGCCTTCATGAATCTCCTGGAGGATATAGATAGCCTCAGAAGGTCTCAAGCACTTCAACAAGGGATACGAGTAAGATCTCTGATAAAGTTGCCCATCCATCAGCACGAACTGGACAACCTTTCACTTCAGGATGCTGGCTTCCATATGGTCTTCAGGCAAAGTACCTTTGGCTATGTACTTGATGTAGGGGTCCTGGTGCGGGCACCAGACTCAGAAGAAGACTTCAGAGCTCCATCTGGATCTCTGATTAACCTTGCCCGAAGAATTAGAATTTTTTAGCTTGTAATAAGGGTTGACTGGATCAACTCAATTTTAGCTTGAGTCTATATTACCTGCATTTTATTTTGTTGAGTCATGTTGACTCAGTAGTGGACTAGGGCTTCAACCTGGGGTGTTACATTTTCTCCCAAGGCCAAGCAAGTGGGCGCCACACTCCCAGCCACACTCCCAGCCATACGCCTGAGTCCAGGGGGTGCCACATCTCCATCCAGCAGCCTTTGGTCCCCACACCACAGATAGCAGCTCCCTTCTCTCATGCGCCAATTGAGGAGAAATCCACCAGGGGGTCCACAAATCAAGGGGGCGGCCCAAGACTTTCCCAAAAGAACCAAACTATAAAAGGGAAGAAATTCTCTTGGAGAGAACTTCAAGGAGGCGCCCATTACCTGCCAGAAATATTCAAAACAAAGTTAGGAAGAGCCATAACTTGGGGAGAAAGTAAAGGAGGTATCCAAAAAGGATTGAGCCATGGAAGGAAGGAGATTTCCCTTGAAGAGCAAGGTTAGGAGGCGCCCTAATCATTCCAACTAAAGCCAGATATAAAAGGAAACAAATTTTCTCTTGGAGGGCAAGGTTAAGAGGCGCCCAAACAATTCCAAATAAGGCCAAGCATAAAAGGAAATAAAATATTTTCTTGAAGAACCAAGCATGGAGGCGCCATCTACCTTCCTTTTATAACCCAAATCAAATTTTTTTGGAACCTTGGCCAGCCATATGTGTAGGGATTATCCTGATTTGTAGATCCCCTCCTTTAGTCCCACATGGGAAGATGTAAAACCCTACTCTCTTGTAAAGTCCTATAAATTAAACCCCTCTTGTAAGTTTAAAAAAATCAGATGAATGAAACCAAATTTTTTTGTGAGCAAACTTTGTGTTTTCTCTCTTCCGCACTTGCATCCAGGTGTTGAGCTCCGTGAGGGAGTAAATCCGGGTTCCCCAGGAACCTTGAGGAGGTGTGAGATCTCCAAAACCCAAACCCTAGGTTAGCCACTCCACTCCCAAACCCTAGCCGCCCATCATTCTTTTCTTTCCACCAAGCCCTAGCCTATCCCACTTCTCACGGCCATCCTCTTCAAGTCAAGGCCGACCACCAGCATCCGGGTCCAGTCCGGATACTTCAGATCTACAGCAATTCTAAGAGGAAGTCAGATCAGCCTCCAGGAGAATCCTGATTTCAGCAACTTCAGCTTTCAAGTTCTTCAATCTGGTAAATCTTTTCTTGAGTATCTGAATTCCATCACTTGTTCCTCTTCTTTCCCAGATCTTGAGTCCAGGAGAAGCCAACTCAGCCACAGGGCCAGTATTGGAGGATCCATTGCGAAGGTATCCGAATTTGAGGATCCAACAATCTGCTCGAGAGAGTTCTTCCACCAAACTTTGTGAAGATCACTGTCTGGTTGGTAACCCATCTCTCCTCTCTATTTCTGTCCTGTTGAAAGTTCAGAGCGAAACCCTAGGTCTGGGAGTTTCTCAACCCCCAGCGATCCATTACTTCTGAACTACTCTGATAATTTAGCTTCTTCTAAATTGTACTTTCAATTCTTACCTAGTTTCCATCAATTTAGTTTACTTTACTTTGAGTCGAGGCCAATTTCTGAAATATAAAAAAAAAAAAAGAATTAATCTTAAATTTACTTCCGCATACGCTTCTTTGTTCTTTGTTCTGCATCATTTTTGGTATCAGAGCTTCCGTTCTGCATCATTTTTGGTATCAGAGCTTCCGTTCTGCATCATTTTTGGTATCAGAGCCCAGTCTAGGGTTTCTGTTTTGCTTGCTTGTTTTAAGTCTCTCTCCTTTTTACTTTGTCTGCTCGAAGTAGACTCCCCAGGATGTCCGGTCCTAGGAACGAAGTGAGGTGCAAACCTCCTCTTCCCATTCCACGGGGTGTTCCTAGGGCGTGTAGGAGATCCGTTGGGTTATAACTTCGTAGCAGGAATTGTAAACGGGGAAGTGCTCTGTTTTCAGCCTGTAATTACCCTGTTGCAGAAATTATTTCTCACTGCAGATAACTCCAAATTTGGTGATTTTTATTTTTCTGAAATCAGTATAATTGAAACTATTTTTTATAATTTTCCTATGATTTATTGGTTTCCGTGAAATTTCTAAGAATTAAATTACTGCAACTCTATTTTTGTGTTCTGCAATCCAATTATTTTTGAGTGTTCATCTCTTAATTCATCTTAAGGGCATTTGAGCATCTAAGATAAGGGGAGGAGTTGATAACCTCTCCTCAGCCCAAAACCACCACCCACTCATTCGAACCTAAGCCTTTAATCTAAAAATTGATTAGACCTAATTTGCCCTAGTGGGCTAGGGACATCAACAAGTCGGGTCAAGGCTAGTGTTGAGTCAGTTTGTCTAGTTACTCTGTGTGTGCTTTGTACTCGGTGTCTAGAACGGTGGTTCAGGGATTCCATCCCGAAGGGCTTGTGTGCTGGTCCGCCTACCTGGCCAATCTCTTATTGGTGTCTAGGATTGGCATTCAGGGACCTAACACTCCCCTTACACCTGCCTGGCTGAGTCCTGAGTTACTACAGGCTAGCTTGCCACTCTGATTGGGCATCTAGTTTGGGCTCTAAGTCTAGTTAGCCCGTAGTCGTTCAGTTGAGTCTCATTTTGTGTGTTTGCTTGCATCATGTCTACCCGGAATGGAGTGCCCTACCAACCTGGCCAAACCCAACCTGATTTAGAGGCCATGGTTAGAGCTCTTACTGAGAGTATGAACAAACTGAGTCAGGATGTGACTATCACTGTTGCCCAGTTTAAAGAACAAGTCCATGAGGATTTTGCCCAGCTTAGGGATCGAGTCCAAGTGCTAGAGGAACCTAGGCATCAGAATTGGACTCCTGACCCAGATTTTAATGTGCCTCAACCTCACCCACACCAAGAGCCTAGAAGACCTTTATACCGAGATCCTGAACCTAATCATAGGAGGCCTGACCCAGAACCTGAGGATAGAGATGATAGGTTCATTCGGAACATCAAGTTAGATGCACCCACTTTTGATGGTAGCTTAAATCCTAAGGTGTATTCTGATTGGGAGGGTGAGATGGACCAGTACTTTAAGTGGTATACCATGTCTGACGAGAGGAAATTCAAGTTTGCCAAGATGAAATTAATACATCAAGCTAGGTTATACTGGGGGAACATTGAGCTGACCACTAGAAGACGAAATGTAGAGCCCATAACCACTTGGCAGGGTATGAAAGAGAAACTTAGAGACAAGTACCTACCCATTTCATACCAGCAAAATCTGTTAGACCAATGGCAGACTTTGAAACAAGGGAACCGATCTGTTTCAGACTACATAACCACCTTTGATGAATACCTGATGAGATGTGATGTGAGTGAAGCCCATGAGGTCACTTTGTCTAGATTTAGGGCTGGACTTAGGGAAGACATTAAGAGAGAGTTGTTTCTGAGAGAGGTTACTGACCTAGACCAAGCCTATCAGATTGCACTAAACACTGAGAAATTTCAGAGAGGACCCATGCCTTCTAGGGTTAGTGCCCCAATCCCAAGAAATGGACCTAGCCAGGTTACCCCTAGCAAGCCTAATCAGGGTATTCCCACCTCTAGGCCCATGAATAAAGGTAAGGCACCTGACACCCAGAGAACCCCTAGTATCGTCTGTTTTAAGTGCCAGAAGCCCGGTCATATCTCCAATCAGTGCACAGCCATAGCTTGTTTTAAGTGTCATAAGGTAGGTCATGTTTCTAGCCAGTGCCCTCGTAGATCCCTATATATAGAAGAGGGAGGAGAATAGAATTTCGAGCCTAATGAGGAGTTTGAAGAAGAAGTTTATGAGGCCGGAATGAATTTGGTTGATGAGTATGAAGGAGAGGAAAAATCCACAGAGTCTGACCAATTAGGGGTTGTGAGATGCATCCTATCCCAAACTAAAGTTCAGGAAGATTGGCGTAGGACTAACATCCTACAGACTTTCCTTAAACTAGGGGATAAGGTTTGTAAAACATCATAGATAGTGGGAGCTGTGTGAATGCCATTTCTACTAGCACTGTCAAAATATTAGGCTTAACCCCAGTCCCCCACCCCAACCCCTATAAGGTTTCTTGGGTAGACTCTACCTCTATACCCATCCAGTCTAGATGTCAGGTCCAAATCCAAATGCAATCCTATCAAGAGAAGATTTGGTGTGATGTCTTGCCCATGGGGGTGAGCAGTATAATTCTTGGAAGACCTTGGTTGTATGATCATGATGCCACCCTCTTAGGAAAATCCAACACCTGTGTCTTTAGTTTCAATGGGAAGAAAATCACAATCCATTCAGTCCCACCTAAGGACAAGGTAGCTAAAGGAACCAATAAGGTCAGAGAAATGAAGACTGGAGTGAACCTAATTAGTGCCAAGGATCTAGAACAAGAAATTCATAGTGGTTCACCCATTTGGATGTTGACTGCTAAGGAACTTAGGACTCCTACACCCTCAGAGCCTCCTCAGGAAGTTAAGCCTTTATTAGAAGAATTTGAGGATGTTTTTCCCGAGGATTTGCCAGACCACCTTCCACCTCTTAGGGATATTCAACATTCCATAGATTTAGTCCCAGGAGCTACTTTACCCAACATGCCCCATTATAGGATGAATCCATCTGAGCATAAAGAACTGCAAAAGCAGGTTGGCGAATTGTTAAGGAAGGGGTTCATTAGAGAGAGTCTTAGCCCTTGTGCAGTCCCTGTACTTCTAACCCCGAAGAAGGATGGCACGTGGAGGATGTGTGTTGACAGTCGTGCCATCAATAAAATCACAATCAAGTATAGGTTCCCCATCCCTAGACTAGATGACATGCTTGATATGATGGCCAGTGCCAGGGTTTTTTCTAAAATTGATCTCAAGAGCGGCTATCATCAGGTTAGGATTAGACCAGGGGATGAGTGGAAAACAGCCTTCAAGACTAAGGATGGTCTCTTTGAATGGGTTGTTATGCCTTTTGGGTTGTCCAATGCCCCTAGTACTTTCATGAGGATTATGACCCAGGTACTTAGAGCTTTCATAGGGAAGTTTGTAGTGGTCTATTTTGATGACATCCTGATCTATAGTAAGACCCCTGCAGATCACCTAGGCCACCTTAGACAAGTCTGTCAAGTTTTGAGGAATGATAGTCTTTACGGTAATCTCAAAAAGTGTGAATTTATGACCAGTAGAATTATCTTCCTTGGATTTGTTGTAACCCCTGACGGCGTGGCTGCCGATCCTGAAAAGATTAGGTCCATAGTAGAATGGCCAGAGCCGACCAGTGTGCATGAAGTCAGAAGTTTCCATGGCTTGGCTACCTTCTATAGGTGATTCATCAAGGGGTTTAGTACCGTAGTTGCTCCTATCACAGACTACATTAGGAAGGGAGAATTTCAGTGGACCAAAGCAGCCCATAAAGCCTTCCTAGATCTTAAGGATAGGATGACCCAGGCACCCATTTTGAGACTACCAGACTTTTCAAAGGTATTTGAGGTTTCCTGTGATGCTTCAGGAGTAGGTATAGGTGGAGTCGTAAGCCAAGAGAACCATCCCGTAGCATTCTTTAGTGAAAAACTTAATGATGCTAAGCTTAGGTATCTACCTATGATAAGGAATTTTATGCGGTAGTGCAAGCTTTGCGTTACTGGAGACATTATTTGCTACCGCAAGAATTTATGCTATTTTCGGACCATGAGGCTCTTAGATTCTTGAATTCTCAGAAGAAGCTTAACCCTAGGCATGCTAAGTGGGTAGAGTATATCCAGTCCTATACTTTTGTTTTGAAGCATAAGGCTGGGTCTGAAAATAAGGTAGCTGATGCCCTTAGTCGTCGATCTTTGTTGTTGAATTCTGTTAGGGCTGAAGTCATAGGGTTTGAGCAAATCAAAGAAGAATATGAGTCGTGTCCAGATTTTAAGACTGTGTACCAGGATCTAACTCAAGGACCATCTAGTGAACATAAGGATTATTCCCTTTTAGATGGCTTTCTGTTCTTTAAGAATAGGCTTTGCATCCCTAGAACCTCTCTTAGGGAATTCTTGATTTGGGAAACTCATGCTGGAGGTTTAGCTGGCTATTTCAGAAAAGATAAGACCACCCTGGCTATTGAAGATCATTTTTTCTGGCCTAGCTTAAAAAGAGATGTAGCACACATTGTGGCTAGGTGTTGAACCTGCGCTGTTGCCAAACAGCGAAAACAGAACACCGGCCTTTATACCCCACTCCCTGTCCCAGATCGTCCTTGGAAAGATGTGAGCATGGACTTTGTGTTAGGTTTGCCTAAGACCCAGAGGAGGCATGACTCTATCTGTGTTGTAGTAGACCGATTTTCCAAGATGGCCCATTTCTTGCCTTGTTCCCAAACATTTGATGCGTCCAAGGTAGCCACCCTGTTCTTTAATGAGATAGTTCGACTCCATGGCCTACCCAAGACCATTGTTTCAGATAGGGATGTTCGGTTCACCAGCTATTTCTGGAAAACCCTTTGGCATAAGTTAGGGACGAAACTTAAGTTTTCAACTGCCTATCATCCCCAGACTGACGGCCAGACCGAAGTAGTGAACCGTAGTTTAGGCAATCTGTTAAGGTGTCTTGTTGGTGAAAACATTAGGAACTGGGATTTGTACTTACCTAGAGCTGAATTTGCATATAATGACTCGGTCAATAGGTCTACGGGTAAGAGTCCATTTGAAATTGTGCATGGTTACAAACCCCACCACCTCTTGACCTAGCTCCTTTACCAGTCCACACACGGGTCTCCGAGTCTGCCGAAGTTTTTGCACAGCATATAAAAGACTTGCATAAAGAAATTCAAGCCAAAATAAATTTAAGTAATGAAACTTATAAGAAGTTGGCTGATTCTCAAAGGCGAGTCAAAACTTTTGACGAAGGAGACTATGTAATGATTAGGTTAAGGCCTGAACGGTTTCCTCCTGGGACCGTTAGAAAGTTACATGCTAGGGGAGCTGGACCATTTAGAGTGGTAAAGAGAGTAGGATCCAATGCCTATGTGCTCGAGTTACCTCCAGAACTAGGCATTAGCTCCACTTTCAACATTACAGACCTAGTAGAGTATATGGAGCCAGCTGTGATTCCCAGTGAGGCTTTTGAACCTAATCCTGCTCTTGAGAGTGAACCTGACCCTGTGTGTCCACCAACAAACTGGCCTGTAAGGAAAGAGCAGATTGAAAAGATCCTGGATGATCAGGTTATCTCTACTCGTAATCGAGGATACCAAAGATACCTGGTCCGCTGGCTAGGAAGGCCAGATTCTGATGACTCTTGGATCTCCCGAGAAGAATTACAAGAGTTGGACCCAGACCTCTTGGAGAGATACCAGAGCCAACTTGATCCATACTCGACAGGGTCGAGTTCCTCCCACCCTGGGAGAATTGGTGCGGGCACCAGACTCAGAAGAAGACTTCAGAGCTCCATCTGGATCTCTGATTAACCTTGCCCGAAGAATTAGGATTTTTTGGCTTGTAATAAGGGTTGACTGGATCAACTCAATTTTAGCTTGAGTCTATATTACCTGCATTTTATTTTGTTGAGTCATGTTGACTCAGTAGTGGACTAGGGCTTCAACCTGGGGTGTTACATTTTCTCCCAAGGACAAGCAAGTGGGTGCCACACTCCCAGCCATACGCCTGAGTCCAGGGGGTGCCACATCTCCATCCAGCAGCCTTTGGTCCCCACACCACAGATAGCAGCTCCCTTCTCTCATGCGCCAATTGAGGAGAAATCCATCAGGGGGTCCACAAATCAAGGGGGCGGCCCAAGACTTTCCCAAAAGAACCAAACTATGAAAGGGAAGAAATTCTCTTGGAGAGAACTTCAAGGAGGCGCCCATTACCTGCCAGAAATATTCAAAACAAAGTTAGAAAGAGCCATAACTTGGGGAGAAAGAAAAGGAGGTATCCAAAAAGGATTGAGCCATGGAAGGAAGGAGATTTCCCTTGAAGAGCAAGGTTAGGAGGTGCCCTAATCATTCCAACTAAAGCCAGATATAAAAGGAAACAAATTTTCTCTTGGAGGGCAAGGTTAAGAGGCACCCAAACACTTCCAGATAAGGCCAAGCATAAAAGGAAAAAAAATATTTTCTTGAAGAACCAAGCATGGAGGCGCCATCTACCTTCCTTTTATAACCCAAATCAAATTTTTTTGGAACCTTGGCCGGCCATATGTGTAGGGATTATCCTGATTTGTAGATCCCCTCCTTTAGTCCCACATGGGAAGATGTAAAACCCTACTCTCTTGTAAAGTCCTATAAATTAAACCCCTCTTGTAAGTTTAAAAAAATCAGATGAATGAAACCAAATTTTTTTGTGAGCAAACTTTGTGTTTTCTCTCTTCCGCACTTGCATCCAGGTGTTGAGCTCCGTGAGGGAGTAAATCCGGGTTCCCCAGGAACCTTGAGGAGGTGTGAGATCTCCAAAACCCAAACCCTAGGTTAGCCACTCCACTCCCAAACCCTAGCCGCCCATCATTCTTTTCTTTCCACCAAGCCCTAGCCTATCCCACTTCTCACGGCCATCCTCTTCAAGTCAAGGCCGACCACCAGCATTCGGGTCCAGTCCGGATACTTTAGATCTACAGCAATTCTAAGAGGAAGTCAGATCAGCCTCCAGGAGAATCCTGATTTCAGCAGCTTCAGCTTCCAAGTTCTTCAATCTGGTAAATCTTTTCTTGAGTATCTGAATTCCATCACTTGTTCCTCTTCTTTCCCAGATCTTGAGTCCAGGAGAAGCCGACTCAGCCACAGGGCCAGTATTGGAGGATCCATTGCGAAGATATCCGAATCCGAGGATCCAACAATCTGCTCGAGAGAGTTCTTCCACCAAACTTTGTGAAGATCACTGTCTGGTTGGTAACCCATCTCTCCTCTCTATTTCTGTCCTGTTGAAAGTTCAGAGCGAAACCCTAGGTCTGGGAGTTTCTCAACCCCCAGCGATCCGTTACTTCTGAACTACTCTGATAATTTAGCTTCTTCTAAATTGTGCTTTCAATTCTTACCTAGTTTCCATCAATTTAGTTTACTTTACTTTGAGTCGAGGCCAATTTCTGAAATATAAAAAAAAAAAAAGAATTAATCTTAAATTTACTTCCGCATACGCTTCTTTGTTCTTTGTTCTGCATCATTTTTGGTATCAGAGCTTCCGTTCTGCATCAGGTCCACCAACTTGGCTCATGGGTGACTTGCTAAACCTCGCTGATCATTCCAAGGTTAGAGGCCTCCAGGTACTCAATGAAGGTGCACCCTAGTGAAGAATCGAGCAAGGTCACAAGCTTAGAGAGAGCACCAGCATGGGTGTTCTCCCCCAAGGAATGTGGGAGATACTGAAGTGCCAAAGGTTTGCCGTATGAGAGCACACCTCATCCAAGTACCTTACCATAAGGGGATCCTAAGCCTCAAACTTGCCCGTGACTTGCCCAACCATGAGTTATAAATTAGTGAAGACCATTAGGCTGGTGACTCCCAACTCGTGAGATACCCTCAGCCCTGCCAGTAGGGCCTCATACTCAGCTTAATTGTTAGTTGCTTTGAATAGGAAACGTAGTGTGTACTCAACCACCCCGCTTCCTGGTTGGCAAGGAAGAGGCTGGCTCCATTCCCCGCTGAGTTTGATGCACCATCGATGTGGAGTATCCATGTCATCCCTTCTTCGAGCCGATGTCATGTTGGCTTGGGTGGCACCTAAAAGAAAAGTGCCCTAAAAGCCAATCTCTATAAGGGCATTTTTGTAATATTTCAACTCTTGTATGACATTATTATATTATTAAAGGCATTTTTCTTTCATCATACTGCAGTGTCTTACTTAAAGATTATGATGACCCCATAGGTTAGGGCAATGGAATTAGGATTATGATGGAGATCATAACGGTGAGACCTAAATTCCTATAAATCCTAATCTAAAATATTCCTAGTCATTGGATCATCGATTCAGGGATCGATGCTTCCGGAAAGACTAACTTATCCTTTGTATGCTCGATGGAGAGGGTGATTGGTCTCACAGCCACTTGTGTAGAGATACTAATACAAGGATAAGGGTGCTCATTAGGATATGAGTTCACTGAACTGATCTACACTGAGAATATCTTATGAAAGTCTCACTACTTGTCAAGAGATAGTTCTCATAGTGGGAGTTGTGCAAGTGATCTTTAGACCTGAGGTCACCATGGTTCCTTATGCACACTAAGCCATATTTTGGTTCATACTCATTCATGACATTGAGTCATGTATGGGATGTTCTCGGATATGGTGGAAGGTGTATGAAGGATGTGAGTGGACCAACAAGGAATCGATCATTCCTAGTAAGAGGAATTGTTATCCCAAGTAATCTCTTCGATTGATGACTCAAGGAGTCTTTGATCAAAGCAGGATGAGATTAGAAGTGGTTTCTAATCAGTCATCAGTAGAGTCTTCATTATCGAATAGAGATTTAAAATGATTAAGTGCTAGGGTTTGACAATTATCCATACCCATCACTTAATCGGGATAATGGGAGATCGAAATATTGAATTGCATGGTAACTTTTCACTGAAGGGTATTTTGGTACTTTCCACCAGATTTTTCATCTTCCGAGTAGGCATGACACATTGCTCAATGTCAATCATGTCTTGTAGGTTTTCATGAATCAATTCAATTGGATTCATGAGTCAATTCGTAAACTGGTTTGAATTGGCAACTTAGGTCAGCTTAATTTGACCTAATTAGGTCAATCGGGTTTGATTGGATCGAATCAGCTCGGACCTAGACCTACTGCTGACTAGATGTGGAACCCAAAGGATCACACACATTAGGAAATTGACCTAGAAAGTCAATTGATATTTAATTAAGATCATGGGATCCTAATTGGTTAGCTAGATTGCACACCAGCATGTGTAGGCTGACCTAATCTCCTAACCCAATTGAATTGGGTCTAAAAGGTTGCTAAATGGACTAACAAATTTATGGGAGACCTAAATTGGATTGTGTCCTAAGTGGGACAAATTTATCAAATTTTATCTGATATTTTTTGGACATTTTATGTGCCATATATCAAGAGTCCAAATGGCATGGGACTCTTGGCGCCTAAGTGATACCTCAGCATTCAGGAGGATGCAAAAGGACCAATAGACCTTGTATCTGAAAATAAATTATATGATCAGAAAGTAGATTTAATGCCCTTTCAAATAACACCCATATTACATATACTTTGACTAGGTCAAAGGTGGCATATGGCATGGAAAAGGTTGACCGACAAGTGAAGAGTAACGACTCTTCACAATTGGCACCAACTTATTTTGTGCGCAAGAAATAAATGAGCGTAGAAAGGACCTAAAGTCCTTCTACTTTGGGACTTTGTTTCTAGATAAAGCAAGGTGCCCCTTAGCCTCATCTCCATGTCGTTTGAATGGCTTTTGACCAGTCAAAATGAGAAAAGAAGTTCGATGGAAGGAGTTGGTGCATGAAGAGTTGCGACTCTTCATGTTTGGCACAATTCTGAGAAGCAGAGTCCTTCTGCTTTAAGGAGTTTTGAATCCCCAACTCTTCTTACTCAAAAGCCATGTCCCTTGGCTTCATTGTAACCAAAAAATGCCAAGTGGCAAATGGAGAAGTCGGATGAAAACTTGAAGGGACCTAAATGAGGTAGTTGGTGCACAAAAGGTCATGATGCTTCATTAATAAGACTCTTCCTATATAAAGAGTCTTATTTGATAAATTGAAAGGCTTATCATGGGCTGATGAGAAGGCTTATCTAGCACCTCCCATTCTCCTATAAATAGGCTTGGTGATTAGGCCGAAGGGTATCATAAAACTCATTTCTTTCTTATATTCCTACACTCACACTCTACCACACTCTCTTTTGTCTCTTCCTCCCTTGTCTTATCTTAAGACAAATACTCCATTTTAAGACAAGGGTTTTAGGAAGTGAAAGTGAAAGTAAAGAGTGTTTTGGAAAGGGCTCAGAGTGCTCTATTGGAGGGTAAGGATCTGAGCAAGGAAAGAAAGGTTGTTGAAGGAAGAAAGTCTATCAAAAGAGGGCCAGTTGATCAAGCAACCTAATAAGGAGAGCTTCCTAGTTTGATTCCTGTGTAGATCACCTCTAGAGGGCTTGCATTTGTGAGCCTAGTGGAAAGAAAAGGAATTAGCATTCTAGGTATTCTTTAGAACCCTAATTTAGTGACTTGTTGATTGTAGTGAATAAGGGATCTTGGGCTTAGGGTTTCTAGTTGTTAGGATTTTCAACAATAAATTTTTTTGAAATCCATTGTTCCGCTATGCCATTGAAACCCTAGAAACCCAACAGCCTTCTTCGAGTCATCGTCCACCCATGACCACTCCACTAGGAAGTCAGCTAGGACCTGGGCATTCTGAGATGGTCTCTAGTGGTACAAGATGTTAAACTTGCTAAGCTTCATCGCCCATTTGGCCAGGCATCTTGAGGTGTCAGGTCAGCTCAAGATAGCCCTCAAAGATTGATAAGCGAGGACCATAATTGGATGAGCTTGGAAGTAGGGCCTGAGATGCTGAGCAGATATGATTAGCACAAAAATAACTTTCTTGGATTGGGTGTACCTGAGTTCTGCATCACATAGCACCTTACTGGAATAGTAGACCAACTTCTAGGTGCCATCCTTATCAATTCGAACAAGCACCAAGCTGATGGTTCCTGGGGATATGGCCACGTAGAGGATGAGCTCCTCCCTGACCTCTGATTGAGAGTGTAAGGGGGTGAGGCAAGGAACTTCTTCAGCCCCTCAAAAGCCTCCCTACACTTTTCAGATCAGGTGAAGTCATGCATCTTGTATAGCACCTTGAAAAATAGTAGGCAGTGCTTAGCCAAGAATGAAATGAACTGGTTGAGTGCAGTGATATGGCTGGTCAAGCACTGGACCTCCTTCTTCAAAGTCGGGTGCTTTATGTCTGTAATGGCCTGGATCTTTTCAGGATTTGCCTTAATCCCATGCTAGGTCACCATGAACCAAGGAACTTTCCAATTGCAGCACCAAATACGTACTTTGCTAGGTTCAACTTCATCCGATGAAGGCACAGGTTATCGAAAGCCTCCATCAAATCAGCAATGTGGTCTGATTTTTAGCTACTCATGATGAGCATATCATCTATGTAGATTTGCATGTTATGGCCTATCTAGTCCTTGAAGACCTTACTAACTAGACACTAGTAGGTTGCTCCTATGTTCTTCGGGCCGAACATCAACACCTTGTAATAGTATATTCCACCGTCAGTCATGAACGCTGTGTGTTCCTCATCATCTTGGTCCATATAGATCTGGTTGTACCTCGAGAATGCATCCATGAAGCTGAGCAACCGGTGTCCCGATGTCGCATCCACGAGCTGGTGATCTTTGGTAGTGGGGAACTATCTTTTGGACATACTTGATTGAGATCGATGTAGTCTACATAGATTCTCCACTTCTTGCATGCCTTCTTGACCATAACTATATTTACGAGCCATCAAGGATAACGTATCTCTTAGATCAAGCCCGTAGCAAGCAGCTTCTCAAATTCCTCACTATTGCCCACTGCCATTCTAGCACAAAACTCCTCTTCTTCTACCAAATCGGTTGACACCTGGGGTCGATATTTAACTTATGGGTGATTACGTCAGGGGGAGTCCCTGGCATATTCAAGGTGAACCAGGCAAAGACATCAACATTTACCCATAAGAAGCTCAACAGTCGAGCTCTTTCTTCCTTGGACAGGAGGGCTCCCACTTGCACTATCTTCATGGGGTCGTCACCGAGGGGGAATGATAGCAGGTGCTCGATAGGTCCCCCTCTTACCTCCTATTCCCTCTAATCCAGATTGTCCATGTGGGGCTCTCCTTGACTCTTCGAACCTTGGGATGGTCTGTAGGCAATATCGGGCCATCTACCAATCCACTCTCATTTCCCCAATCCTGTACAAGGTTGAGAATTGCATAAGAAGATGCCTGGTCGAGACAACCACATCGAGCTGGTTCAGCTCGGGCCATCCCAGGATCATATTATAGGCCGAAGTGAGCTTGACAATAGTGAAAGTCATCAGGATTGTGCTCTATCGGGATGGTAACCCTGCTGTGACTGGGAGTGTGATTTTCCCCTCGACCCCACTAGGGTCTCCAATGAAGCCAACCAAGGGTGCGAACACTGGTTTAAGTAAGTCAAGAGACAAATTCATCTTTACAAAAGCATCATAAAAAAGGATATCATATGAGCTTCCACTATCGACCATGATCTTTCTTACAGGGTGTTTTGCTATTGTCATGTCTACAACAATAGCATCATTATTAGGGTTTTCTTCCCCCACAAGATCCTTCCCCATCAAAGGGATTACATCAATGTCTCTCTCCCTGCCTCTGGTTCTCTTTGGCCCTCTCCTTGTCCCTAGGTTATCATCCCCATCAGCTTCTCTGTGGGCTGATAGTTTATGGCAGCATGGTGGGCCTCGCCACCATGAACCCTGGGTGGAGACATTCTAATGCGGAACGCCGGCTCTGATACCAAAGTTGATGCAAGATGGATGCAAAGACTAATTTTAATAATTAAAATTTTGATTTTGATGAGAAATGGCAACAAACTCAAATAAGCTATCTAATTAATTTAATGAAAATAGACTAAGTCTCTTCAAGTTACCCGCAATATAATCAGCATGCAATCTCATAAAGAATCCTGGATTCAATGATTGAGAAACTGCCAAAACTAGGACGTCTTGACTTTAATCAACTAGATCTAATGAGATTTGGATGGTTACTTACCAATAACACTTTTTCCTCCTCCGTTTCAATAGATTTGGATTCAACTCTCAAGATTTTGCGGTAGGATTGCAAACTTCAGTCCTTTGGAACAGATCTTCCCGTTGATGGTTGGATGGCAAGGAAAACCTCCTCTTCTGATCGAGTACTCTAGAGATCGGCTTGGTCCTAGATCTAGACTGGATGCTGAAGATGGTGGTGCAGGGCTTCTGGATCTTGGACTCAGGAGATAACTTAGGCTTCAGTACTCCACACATACTAATGCAATGCTTAACCAGCAGAGCACTCACACACTACAATTACTTAACCAGCAATTGCACTCTCAACGCTTACCCAGCAATTGGAGAAAGGAAACTGGCAGAGTTTCATTAATCAATCATAAGTTGGTTTACAAGAGGGATGGGGTGGTATTTATAAACCCCTTACATAGTAGCTTGATAAGAACAAATTCATGGTAGCAAGATAAGAAAGAATTCTTTTGAATACAAGATTAAGGTAGATAAAATGGCCTCCTATCTTTTTCTTGAATTCAAACTAGGTAGACTCCCTTGCACTTGGACTCTTCCATGGAATGGGCGATGAAAAGACTTCATAATGGACGACAATTAAGAAGGGGCGCTAAATATGATATGGCATCCTTTTTTTCCCAATCTTGGTGTCAATCCCTCCTTCCTTCTTAGTTTTCTTGCTTTTCAATTTTGAATGGTAGATAAAAAGGCCCTCCATTTGAATAGGACTCCTTATTTTCTTTGAATTTGAATGTAGATAGATGTTCCCTTGCATTTGAATTCCCTTGGGCGATAAAGAGGTTTCATAAAGGGCGATAAGAAAATGGAGCCCTTTCTTATTACTTCTCTTAAATTTTGAATGGCATTTAAATGGGCGACAATTGAGAAGAGATGGTGCCCCCCCATTTCTTTCTCAATTGGCGCTAATCCATCTTTGGCATGAACTTCTTCTTTAGGATAAGCATTCTTGATAAGAGAAAACTTATTTGAATGTTGGATGAACCTTGGAAGGGATATAACTTGATAAGAGAAAATTCTCTTGAATTTGATTTTTGGATGAACCTCCATTTGAATTTGAATAAATACTTGAGTTGGCAGACCATCTTGGAGTGGGCAACATTTCATGACAAATGATGCTAAATGGGAGGAAAAATCCTTCCATTTTACTCCTCTTAAATGGCGTCATCTTGGATTTAAAAGGGGCGATGAAGAGTGGATGAGGAATGAGGAGTCCTTCTGCTTTAGTCCTCTTAAATGTTTTTAAATGAGCGACAAAATTGAGGCACCCTCCTTTTCTCTCCTTTGGATAATCTTGGACTTTAAAGGTTATCAAAATGTTCCAATATCTGGATATCTGGATATCTCGATGTCAGGATGTCTGGATGTCTGGATGTTTGGATGTCTCAATGTTTGGTCAAAATTTTGGACAACCTTCTTTTGTCATGGAATTGATCCACAAAGGTGATGTGGCATCATGGCTTCAACAACTGGGCTTGGCCTTGGCAATAATTGAGCTTGAACCTCATTTAATTATAAGACTCAACTTCAAGCAAACCTAACTTGACTAATTTTGTAAAACAAAGCAAACTAATATTATTTACAGGACTCAAGTTGAAATTAAAATAGAACAACTACTCATTGGTGATCCACAATGAGCTTGGAGGGTTCTGACATCTTTTCCTAGCTCTGGTGTCCTCACCACATTCCCCCAACATATTTTCTAAGATAGCCTTGCTTGATCAATTCCTCAATCTTCCTCTTCAAGTGGTTGATAGTCCTCAATATTATGGCCATGATCTCTATGAAACTGGCAATACTTAGACTTGTCATGGCCATTGGACGGCTTCAACTGGGGTAGGCGATGCAAAAAGCATTCATCCTTGATCTCCATCAAGATCTTAGCTCTTGGGATGAGAAGAAGAGTATATCTCTTATCCTTATCAAAAGTGTTCTATAGCTTAGGAATGGTCTGAGGAGCCGGAGTAATCTTATGCTCTTGACAAGCTTGTCTCTTTTGAGGCCTCTTGTCAAACTCTCTCCGAGCATGGTCAGCTTCCTCCACGCGAATGTACTTTTGGGTGCAGAGTAGGAGCTCTGAATAAGACTTGGGAGACTTCTTGTCAAGGGAGTAGGTAAAGTAAGAGATTCTGAGTCCCCTCTTTAGTGCCAACATGGTAATAGGCCCATCCATATTGTAGATCTCTAGAGCAGTCACCTTAAAGTGGGTCACATAGTCCCTGAGGGACTTGTGGTCTTACTAGCAGACTGAGAAGAGATTGTCAGCTTCCCGTGGCACCTTGTAACAGGCATCGAATTGCACCACGAACTTCTTCTCTAGCTATTCAAAGGAGTCAATGCTCTTGGGCTTGAGCGGGAGTACTAAACTCAAGGTTCCTTGTGGAGCTAGCAAGGAAGGCAGTGCAGAGGAGGGCATCGGTCACCCCTTAGACATGCATGAGGGCCTTGTAGCTCTCAAGATGATCTAGGAGATCCGTGATCCCATCATAGGGGTCCAGCTAGGGCATGCAGAATCGACTGGGAAGTGGCTCCTCCTAGACTCGACGAGAGAGAGGGTGGGTGTTGTAGCCTGCTGGCTCGTGAGAAGTGCCCTGGAGGTCAGTGAACTGGTGAGTAAGATCGATCAGTCTATGCTTGTGTTCCTCTAGGTGCTCCTCGGCCTGCCACCGGATAGCCTTTGGTTGAGCCCTCAATTGAGGCCATCGGTGGAGAGGAAGGCTGTTGACCCCTAGAATGATTTTCTTGATCATAAAATATTAAAGCATGTATTTGATACTAATTCTTTCAATTACTTGAGAAGTTTTTGCAGGAAATTGGTTACCTTTAGTTTAAATTGATTGAGAGGCAATTCAATTATGTATGAACTTTTATGTACTTTAACTTGTAAAAGCCCTAATTTTGTCAATCTTGTAATCTTGTAAAATGGGCTAAAAATTGTAAAATTGAGAGTATGCAGATTAGCTCTTGTTTGATTCAAGTGTTGAAGAGTTTTGGAGAAGTTTGAAGCATCAATTGAAGTCTTGGTAAGGGCTGACTCATGGATCAAGAGCCGACTCCTTTTGGCACGACATGGAGAAATTTTAGAGTTTCAGTATCAAGAGCCGACTCCTGTTCCAAGAGCTGACTCATGGAAGAATACTTGTTTCTGAAGCCTGAGAACTCAAGCTGACTCGAGCCCCAAGAGCCAACTTATCTAGAGTTATGAATTTTTGGTGACTGAGAACTCGAGCCGACTCTATCCTGAAGAACTGACTCTAGGTATTTATTATTTTGAATTGATTGAAGGCAAGAGCCGACTCCAGCTTGAAGAGCCGACTCTTATAGAAATTTATTTTGTGCTGTCTGAGACTTCGAGCCAACTCATGAACCTCGAGCCAACTCGAGTAACCATTTTCTGCACTCCAACGGCTAGTTGCTGAAAGTGATTTTTGAATTCCATTTCATCTCCAATAGCTCTTTCACGAATCCCTAAACCCTACAACGACCATATCTCATGGAAAACTATAAAAGAGATTACTTTTGAAGGTTTAAATAATTATTAGAGCATTATTATTGATTTATCTTGAGAAATCAAGGAGCCTTCAAGTCTTTCACCTATCTACTTCAAGAGCTTTCAAGTTAGGATTCAAAGCTTCACCAACTCCACTTCATCATTGAATCCACTCATTGAAGAAGCAAAGAAGCAGCTTGAAGAGCATTGAAGAGCATTCAAAGCTAGGCTTCATCTTGATCTACATCGACAATATTTAAATAAACTTGGTTTGTTGTAGTTGCTTGTTTATTTTTCTCTATCTTTGTTTTCTCTTTAAGAACAGTTAGGGGCTGTGTCTTAAGAAAGGGTAGAAGGTTTTTAGATGAGCCTTGTGAAAACCTAAGTTGGGTTCTTGGTGATCCCGGTATAAAACCAAGTATTAGGATTTCTTTGGTGATCCCGTTCAAAACCAAAGGGAGTTTGGGTTTCTTTGGTGATTCCGGTAAAACCAAAGTGTATAGGTTTGGATTGTGAGCCTGGTAAAACAATCTGGCTGTATTCTGATTAGGGGATATAGTAGAAATCCCAAGTGGTGCTTGGATAGTGGACGTAGGAGCCGGTTGCTCTGAACCACTCTAAATCTCTTTGTGTTTGTGCTTGTGCTTTCATTGTCTTATTGCATTTATTTACTTCTGCATTGCATATTGCACCACAACACTAAAAGAATTTCAAAGTGCACATAATTATGAAAAGTTTTTTAATCCCAATTCACCCCCCTCTTGGGAAGCCACCTGGGCAACAAGTGGTATCAGAGCAGAGTCTCTGAAATTTAATTAGAGTAAAGATAGATGGCACATCCCATGAGACTTCATTGGCCAAAGGTCAATCCACAAATCAACCTCCACTTTTCACTAGACCAATTATACATATTGGAAGGCAAGAATGAAAATATACATTCAAGCCATAGATTTTCATTTATCGAAAATTATCTTGAAAGAACCTCACACACCTACTGTTAGAGTTAATGATGTAGAGGTTCCTAAACCAAAAGAAGATTGGGATGAAAATGACATGAAATTAGTAGAGCTAAATGCCAAAGCAATGAATTTATTGTATTGTGCTTTGGATCCAAATGAGTTTAATAGAATCTCAACTTGTAATTCTGCTAAAAAATTTTGGGACAAGCTAGAAATTACACATGAAGGCACATCATAAGTTAAAACATCAAAAATCAATCTTCTTGTGCATAACTATGAGTTATTTAAGATGGACTATATCTGCTATGTATACTCGCTTTACTGATATTATAAATGGTCTCAGAAGTCTTGGTAGAACTTACACTAATGCTGATCTTGTCCAAAAAATTTTACAATCCTTGCTAGATAAATGGGAAGCTAAAGTGATAGCTATTCAAGAGGTGAAGGACCTGAATACTCTACCACTAGATGAACTATTTGGATCACTAATTACACATGAATTAGCAATGCAACAAAAGACTGATGAAGATACCAAAAGAAAGAAAGCTATAGTATTTAAAGCTACAGAAGAGGACAAGAATGAAGACTCAGACTCATCAGATGATGATGATTTAGAAAATGATGAGATAGCCCTTGTAATAAGAAGATTTAAAAGGTTTATGGGCAGAAGAAAAATAAATAGATGGAGAAACAATTTAGAAAAGGAGATTTTGGGAAAGAAAGAGAAAAAGATAAAGAAAAGGAGAAGGATAAAGATAAAGATCAAGTACCAATCTGCTATGGATGCAAGAAGCCGGGACATATTCATCCTGACTGTCTTGAAGCAAAGAAAAAGATGATCACCAGAAAGAAGAGGGCAATGCTTGTAGCATGGAGTGACAGCAATGAATCTACATCCACTAAAGAGGATGAAGAAACAACAAAGACTACACAAATATGTCTTATGGGTTTGGAGGATGAGGTAACTACTTCTGAACCTAACTTAGAATTTATATATGATGAACTGCATAATGCATTTTGTAAATTATTAATAGAATATAAAAAGGTAGGTTTGAAAATAAAAACTTTGAAAAATCATTGTGATATAATTAAAAAAGACAAAAATGAATTTGGTGAAAGAAATAAGATTTTGCAAAGGGAATTAAACCTAGTTTGTAAAAGACTTAAGATCACCTAGTTTGAAAAAGAAGAACTTCTTGAGAAAAACAAAGGTTTGAAAAATAAAAATGATGATTTAAAGAAAGAAGTTCAAAAGCTCAAGCCTTTGGTTGAAAAACTAACCCTAAGTTCCAACAAGCTTGAATTAATTTTGAAAGATCAAAGAGAGACAAATAATAAATTTGGAATGGTTACGAAGGTTCAATTTCAAACAAATTTTCTGTATATACATCATATGCTCTTAAGTTTACTACTTCAAAATAAGTTAGACCTAAATTTGCATCATCTCATGCTTATTATTCAAAATCAAGGATTATATGCTATGCTTGTAATAACATTGGTCATAAGGCATTTGAATGTCATTTGAAATATAATGACAAAAAGAAAATTAAGAAAGTTTGGATTTCAAAAAGAACCATTTCTACTAACTTCTAAGGACCCAAGAAAGCTTGGGTACCTAAATTTATTAAATGATTATTTTGCAGGGATGTCTTGTAGCCACAAATAGAAAGAAAAGATGGTATCTGGATAGCGGCTGTTCAAGACACATGACGGGTGATATTGATCAATTCTTCACCCTAGAACAAAAAGATGGTGAAATGGTAACATTTGGTGATAATCGAAAAGGAAGGATAATCGGTATCGGTAAAATTAAAATTACTCCTACATTTATTGAAAATGTATTACTTGTAGAAAAATTAAAGCATAATATTTTGAGTATTAGTCAACTGTGTGACATTGGTTTTAATGTTTTCTTCAAGTCATCAATATGTATAGTAGTTGATCCACTTGATTCTAGTACTAAATTCATTGGACATAGACTTGGTAACATTTATGTAGTAGATCTTAATGATCTGGCTATGTCAAGCAACACAAGTCTTGTAGCAATGAATGATAAGAGCAAGGAATCAAGTTTACTATGGTATAGCGACTTGGACATGCCAGTATGGATACTATAGCAAAACTAATTTCAAAAGACTTGGTCAAAGGATTGTCAAAATTTAAAGTTAATTTTGATTATGTTTGCGATGCTTGTCAATTAGAAAAACAAGTGAAGGGGAGTTTTAAATCCAAAAACATCATTTCTACTACTAGACCCTTAGAGCTACTTTACATGGACTTTTTTGGACCTACTAGGACTACAAGCCTAGGTGGTATGAAATATGGTCTTGTGATTGTAGATGATTTTTCAAGATACACATGGATTTTATTTATTGCACATAAAGATGAAACTTTCAAAGTATTTAAAAAGTTTTATAAAATAATCACAAATTTGAAAAATCTATTTGTTATTTCAATTCATAGTGATCATGGCACGGAGTTTGAAAATCAATATTTTGATCACTTTTGCATAAAGCACGGTATTGACCATAACTTCTCTGCACCTAGAACACCACAACAAAATGGTGTTGTAGAAAGAAAGAATCATACTTTGGAAGAGATGTCCCGAACAACGCTTTGTGAAGGAAGTCTTCCAAAATACTTTTGAGCAAAAGCTGTAAATACTGCTTGTTATATTTTGAACATAGTTTTGATTAGACCTATCATTAGAAAAACCCCCTATGAATTATGGAATAATAGAAAACCTAATATTAAATATTTTCATGTTTTTTGATGTAAATGTTTTGTTCTTAATAATGGAAAAGATAATCTTGAAAATTTTGATGTAAAATCCGATGAGACTATTTTTCTTGGATATTCTTTAAATAGTAAAGCCTATCGAGTTTTCAATAAAAAAACTTTGACTGTAGAAGAATCAATATATGTTGTTTTCAATGAATCTGACATTACATCTTCTAGAAAAGAAGATCTTATTGATGATGATGCAGATACACTAGAACATGGATTGAAAGATTTGACTCTCAAAGACAAACAATCAAGTGAACCACATGAAGAAGAGGTAAGCAAAAATCATGATGATATACCCAAAGAATGGAGGTATGTATACTCACATCCAAAATAATTAATTATAGGAGTCCCATCTCAAGGTATTAGAACTAGAGCTGCACATAGAGATACACATGACTTAATTGCTTTTATTTCTCATGTAGAACCACACACTATAGAAGAAGCTGAAACTGATCCTAATTGGATGTTAGCCATGCATGATGAATTAAACCAATTTAGGAGAAATAATATCTAGATCCTAGTAGAAAGACCTAATGACTATCCAGTTATAGGTACTAGGTGGGTTTATAGAAATAAATTAGATGAAGAAGGAAATGTAATTAGAAATAAGGCTAGACTAGTGATGGGGCACGGGATAGGGATAGGATCATCGGCGAGCTAAGAAGTCGCCGAAGATTAGGGTATCCTATTTTTTTTCTATTTTCTGATTTCTTTATGGTGGTGACGAAGGAAAAAATAGGGATGGAGGATAACGAGGATGGACTACCACGAACCCTGAAACCCACTCTCACAGAGAGACTTCACACCTCTAGGGCATTATACCTACCACCCACCTCACTACATGCAGTCTAGGGTATCTCACCTACCACCCATCTCACTACACGCGGAGCCCAGGGTATTTCACCTGCCACCCAGGTCACTCCTGGAGCCATGAGGGGGATTTCAAAGAACGTGGAGGAAAATGAAGATGGGGGGATAACTAGGGCATCACGCCCCTACGATGTCTTGAAGGACAAAGACAACATCAACACCCGCAGGTGAAGACATAATGGGCCATAGCCCTGAACAACAACTGCCAAACCAACTGACAAACCAAATCCCAAAAATTCAATTTCTTCTACCTTTTTACAATAGGAATGAGGGGTTATTTATAATCTCCATAACCCTCATTTGAATTTGAATACAGGATAGGGATAACTCAAATTTAAATACAAGATAGGATAAGATAAGCCTATCCATATCTCAATCCTAACCAACAAAATCCTAATTTAAATTTCAAATAAAAGATAAATCCTAAATTTATTTTTCAAATTTATTTGTTGCTCCGAAATTTGTGCTGCTCCGAGATTCGTGCAGGCTGATGTCCCCATCAACTAGTAGCACAAGGATATAATCAAGAAGAGAGAATAGATTTTGATGAAACCTATGCACCAGTAGCTAGATTAGAAGACATTAGATTACTACTAGCTTATGCATGCTTTATGAATTTTAAGTTATTTCAAATGGACATAAAGAGTGCATTTTTGAATGGTTTTTTATCCGAAAAAGTTTTTGTTGAGCAACCACCAGGTTTTATTGATCACACTTTTCTAAATCATGTTTTCAAATTGAATAAAGCTTTGTACGGTCTGAAATAGGCACCTAGAGCCTGGTATGACAGGCTAAGTAAGTTTTTAACTTCAAATGATTTTATAAGTGGTAGTGTTGACACTACACTATTTATTCAAAGAAAAAATAATGATATTTTAGTTGTTCAAATCTATGTTGATGATATTATTTTTAGATCTACTGATGAATCTTTGTGTCAAGATTTTGCTAAGCTAATATAGGGAGAATTCGAAATGAGCTTGATGGGTGAGCTGAGTTACTTTCTCGAACTTCAGATCAAATAAACTATAGAAGGTATCTTGATCAACCAGGCCAAATATATCAAGGAGGTTATCAAAAAGTTTGGCATGGAATCAAGCTAAGAAATTGGAACACCCATGAGCCCTGCATGTAGACTTGATAAAGATGAGAATGAAACAAATGTTGATTAAAAGCTGTATCGATGTATGATCAGTTCATTACTTTATTTGATAGCTAGTATACCTGATATTTTATTTAGTGTTTGCATGTGTGCACGTTTTCAATCTAATCCAAAAGAGTCACACATCATTGTTGTTAAAAGAATCATTAAATATCTTAATGGCACATGCAATGTAGGTTTATGGTATTCTAAACACATATCTTTGAAATTAATTAGTTATTCTGATGCTGATTATGGAGGCTGTAAGATTGATAGAAAAAGCACAAGTGGCACCTGTCAATTTCTAGGTATTAACTTGATTTCATGGCACTGTCGCAAGCAAAACTCTGTAGCATTATTTACTGCTGAGGCAGAATATGTGGCTGCTGGGAGCTATTGTGCTCAAGTGTTATGGATCAAGCAATAATTAGAAGATTATGGTATTGTCCAATCTAAAATTCCTATTAAATGTGACAATACTAGTTCTATTAACTTATCCAAAAATCCAATTCAGCATTCACGAATTAAACACATAGAAATTAGACATCATTTTATTCGTGATCATGTTTTAAATAATATTGTTGAGCTAGAATTGGTACCTACTAAAGATCAACTTGCTGACATTTTTATTAAACCCCTTAGTCTAGATAGATTTGAGAAGATTAGAGACGAATTAGGCCTGTGTGACCCATTCTGAACATTTTGACCTAATTTTTGAAAAATAAGAAAAATTTATCTAGATATTTCAAATTTCACTCTATAGCTTATGACAACCTATTTTAGTGACTAGAAATCCATAGAAATTATTTTTAAGTATTTTCGAGTTTTAGGCTGAATTTTGGCTCGAGCCGACTCGAGTCATCGGGTAGTTCGGCGAGCCGACTCGAGAGTCGGGCCAAAGATTTTTAAATAGGATTTCATAAGTTTGTATTCACTATGTCTTTTCATTTTTTTTTTCACTTCCCTTAGCTGACTCCTCTTTCCAACCTAGGAAAATATCCTAGAACACTTCCTAAACCCTCCAAACTTCTAATCCAAGATAGATGGCTCCTCGTAAGGCCATAGCCAAAAAATCTAAGAGAGTGGTTTGGACAGTTACAGAGGAAAGAAGGACAAAATGGTATTTGGATACCCCGAATCCGGAAGAAGAACAGCAAATAGAGCATGAAGAAGAGCCAGAGGCACCAAGGCAAGTTATTTTAATGGATAATAGACAAGTTACTCCTGGTAGATGTATTGATTTCAATTTCTTAGAAGAAGAGCATTGGCACATTGGGGATTGGTTGGCCAAACAGGGTTGGAGAGATTTCTGTATATTAAATGTTCCAACTTATCCCAACTTAGTTAGACAATTTTTTGAAAGTATGTCCTTAAGTGCATTCCACATTGAAGACACAGTGAAGGGAAAACACATTGAAATTAATGAACAAAAGTTGTCCAGCATTCTTCACATTCCAAAAGAAAGTGAAAGTTACCTAGTTTTGAAGGAGAAGCAGAAGACCTTAAGATTAGTGCTTGAAAGGACAAATGTAAAGAGAGTTATTCATGTTAGTGCAAACCAATTATCATTGAAAATGAGACTTTTGCACAACATCATTAGTCATATCTTCTTGCCTCGGACAGGGTGGTTTGACTGGGTTAGTGAGCACGACCTGGTCTTCATGAGATGCCTGATTGAGGGGGATGCCCTCAATCTACCATTTATTATGCTTTCACAGATGAGAGAGGCTACTCGTAGGGCACGGGCATGTCTACCATACGGCATGGTTTTTACACTTCTGTTTCAGGATGCCCTAGTTAACTTGACTGGTGAGGACAGTCAACCACTCTTACACATAGACAGATACAATCTGAAATCTCTAACTCGGATGGGATTTATTAAAGTAGAGGGTCACTAGATTCAGAAGACCTCAGGTCTTCCAGTAGCTCATTCTGAGGATGATTCTGATAAGGACATTCAGGTAGCAGAGGGACATGGTGCGGAGGCAGATGCACATACTGATGAGGTAGGACCATCTAAGCCAGCTCCTACCACTCCTCATTCACCTGTCAAAGGATCTATAGCTATTGGACCTGATGCTGATGACTGATTGCAGTGAGTACTGGTGAGATCTCGAGCCTTCATAGAGGGAGAGTTGAGACTGATGCCAGGATTTCTGCTCTTCAGTCGGAGATGCACCAGGGCTTCCAGGACATCATGACTATTATTCGACAGCTTACTGTAGCCAGTCAGTCTGTACCGACTACTTCCATAGCAGTACCTGACACTAGCACTGGCACTGATTGCGGGCAGGGATAGGCAGCACATTTCAGTGATATTCCTTCATACACCACTCCTGCTGAGGCTGAGGCTGCTATCAAGATTCCAGGATCTGACGTTGGAGAGACTCCAGCTACAGAGATATTGTCTATCATTAGCACTTTGGCCTTGTCTTTTGATCCTCCCACTGCTAGACCCACTCCTATTATCATTTCTTCTGAGTCTAAAGTAAAAGCTAAAGCCAAAACCAAAGCTTCTAGGACTACCACACCTGTTAGGACTAAACTCAGGGACCTTAGGCCTCGGTTCCCTAAGTTCAGGCCTGCTCCAGGCATCTTAGAGGTCGGTTCCTCCTCAATGACGAAGACCTTAATGGTGATGATCCTAGTCCATCCTTTTGATGTTTTAGTCTTTCATCTTGATATTTTTAGGACTTTGTGTTTGATGTCTTTTTGTTGTGATACTATTTTATCATGCTGAGGCACATTTGTACTGTATCACTTATGTACTGACTTTTCATATATATATACATATGATCTTTTATGAAACATGTCTCTTTATCATACACATTGTGAATGATTTAAATGTATGTTCTCATATTCTATATACTTTTTATTGATGACAAAAAGGGGGAGAAGGGAGAATGTGCATGAAAATGTTATGATATGAATGTTAATTTATGAAAATGTGTATAAATGTGTATAAATGTTTATATAAAAATTTGATGAAAATAAAAAGAAATGCTATTACAATAGTAAGGGGGAGCTTATATCTAGTTCTTGTTAAGTTTTCATAAAATTCACTTCAAATACCAGTTAATGCTAAAGTTTCGATACGCAATACATTTGATACTTTATGTTTCGATACTTATTGCTCATATGATACAGATAATACAGTGTATCGATACATATGATACCTTGTGTTGATAGTTTTTAGTTTCATTATACATATGATACACTATGATATATTGTGTTGATACCTTGATACTCAATTAGTTTGATACACACTATGATCAATATCTTTTGATAATTATGAATATGATACACAGTAATTGGAAAGTGTTTTTAATTATGCTCATGCCTAGTATTTTGTCATCATCAAAAAGGGAAAGATTGTTGACCCCTGGAATGATTTTGATGATCACAAAATATTGGAGCATGTATTTGATACTAATTCTTTCAATTACTTAAGAAGTTTTTGTAGAAAATTGGTTACCTTTAGTTTAAATTGATTTTCAAATTGATTAAGAGGTAATTCAATTATGTATGGACTTTTATATACTTTAACTTGTAAAAGCCCTAATTTTGTCAATCTTGTAATCTTGTAAAATGGACTAAAAATTGTAAAATTGAGAGTATGTAGATTAGCTCTTGTTTGATTCAAGTGTTGAAGAGTTTTAGAGAACTTTGAAGCATCAATTGAAGTCTTGGCAAAAGCTAACTCATGGATTAAAGCCGACTCATGGATTAAAAGCTGACTCCTTGTGGCATGGCATGGAAAAATTTTAGAGCTTCAATATCAAGAGCCGACTTCTATCCTAAGAGCCGACTCATGGAAGAATACTTATTTCTAAAGCTTGAGAACTCGAGCCGACTTGAGCCCCAAGAGCCGACTCATCCATAGTATGAATTTTTGGTGACTGAGAACTCGAGCCGACTCTGCCCTGAAGAGCCGACTCTAGGTATTTGTTATTTTGAATTGATTGAAGGCAAAAGCCGACTCCAACTTGAAGAGTCGACTCCAGCTTGAAGAGTCGACTCTTACATAAATTTATTTTGGGATGTCTGAGACTTCGAGCCAACTCGTGGACCTCAAGTTGACTCGAGTAGCCATTTTCTGCACTCCAACGGCTAGTTGATAAAAGTAATTTTTGAATTCCATTTCATCTCCAACAGCTCTTTTACGAATCCCTATGCCCTACAACAGCCATATCTCATCAAAAACTATAAAAGGGATTGTTTTTGAAGGTTTAAACAATTATTAGAGCATTATTATTGATTTATCTTGAGAAATCAAAGAGCCTTCAAGTCTTTCACCTATCTATTTCAAGAGCTTTCAAGATAGGATTCAAAGCTTCACCAACTCCACTTCATCATTGAATCCACTCATTGAAGAAGCAAAGAAGTAGCTTGAAGAGCATTAAAGAGCATTTAAAGCTAGGCTTCGTCTTGATCTACATCGACAATATTTAAACAAACTTGGATTGTTGTAGTTGCTTGTTTATTTCTCTCTATCTTAGTTTTCTCTCTAAGAACAGCTAGGGGCTGTGTCTTAAGAGAGGGTTGAAGGTTTTAGATGAGCCTTGTGAAAACCTAAGTTGGGTTCTTGGTGATCTCGGTATAAAACTTAGGGTTTCTTTGGTGATCCCATTCAAAACCAAAGGGAGTTTGGGTTTCTTTGGTGATCCCGGTAAAACCAAATGTATAGGTTTGGATTATGAGCCTGGTAAAACAATCTGACAGTATTCTGGTTGGGGGATATAGTGAAAATCCCAAGTGGTGCTTGGGTGGTGGACATAGGAGCCGGTTGCTCCGAACCACTCTAAATCTCTTTGTGTTTGTGCTTATGCTTTCATTGTCTTATTACATTTATTTACTTCCGCATTGCATATTGCACCACAACACTAAAAGAATTTCAAAGTGCATATAATTGTGAAAAATTTTTTAATCCCAATTCACCCCCATCTTGGGAAGCTACCTAGGCAACAAAGGTGGTGACTGGGGAAGCTCTACTTAAGCCCCCTGCCATGCTTCCACTATCGGTGTGAGGGGCTGTCGTAGCTCGAGTCTGGGGAGCAGTTCTCCCGGGTGACCAGCTATCCCAACACCCATCACCCGAGGGATCTGACTTTTCTGCAGGTGATGCAGGGAGTGCAGGTATGATGCGGCTCGTGCCTAGGACGGTCTTGCTAGAGGGACCAAAAACTCATAGGGATCATAGTGATGGGGGCTGTGGGGGTCCCCGACTACTGCTGCATCATCATAGAGTGATGCTGGTGCTGTAGACATTGCACCATTATGGTCAAGGATTGGATCTACTGCACAAGCACGATGACTTGCATATGCTGGTCTACCAACGGTAGGGGTAGTGGACTTGGAAGCTCCACCTTTTGGCTGCACCGGTCTTCGTGGTGGGACTGGTTCCTGACATGGCTAGTAGAAGCCTCCCATGCATGAGTTACAACCATCGAACCATTGCAACAGCATGGCGGTCTCTTGGGTAGGTAGTTAGCAGTATCTTCCTTCACAGCTTTTGTTCAGATACTTGTCCACCCTACCTAGCATACCAATATGTTATTGCTAAGATTGCCTCCTACCTGTAAGCTCAGTGAGTCCCAGGGTCATGTAAGCTGCTCTGGGTATCGTTAGATGCCTTATTGCGGAACACTCCTAGCGACCGAGCAATCCTACAAAAAATAAGAGACCCGAGCCAAGGATCCTAAAGGGGACATCTGACGATCAAGTTAGTAGGGCATTCAGGGGAAATAGATCCTCAGTCACAGAGGTCGAGTTGACCATCTACGAAGAGGGTTCTTTAGAGTAAAAATGGATTTCTTAAGTGATGAGGGTGGCTTGTCACCTCTTTCTTACTCCCTTATTTTTTCTTACCTTCGTCAAAGGTCCCTCTTACTGATATATATGTATTACAGTCGATGCAAGTGAACCAGATTTGGTATCCTGGTAGTGCACCCTCCTTGAGAGGGGTGCAGGCTTGGCAAGACCTCATGGATAGGGACTAGAGTTTCGATAGGGCTCCCTCTATAACAGGTGCAGGCGACGTGCTGTAGGACTTATTTTCTTAAGGATGGTATAGATCCCATAATGATCGAAGCCCTGATAGGATCTCCTACATAGGAGAGGGATGGAATGCTGCATGGCTCCCTGTTCTAATAAAGCATGCCTCTATGGGGGCATAGGGCCGACGAGGTGCCATTCCTCCATTACATGTCATGACAAATCCGGCAAAGATAATGAACCTGCTCCCTTCAATCACCATCTAGCCTCATAGGGGCCAAACGGGAGCACGTGCTTTTCTAGGGTTATTGCATCCTTCAATCTTGTCTTCCTCCCCTGGCCCGTAGGAGCCACTTCCTTCCATGATCGGGGTAGGGGCTCTACTCGGCCATGAGCTCTATTGGATCGAGGCATGGAATGTAGGTGCCATGTCAACACCTAGCCACGTTTTACTCGAGCTGCCATGTCGGATGCATGTGCCATGTCAGCCACCTGGATCGCCGAACATAGGTGCCATGTCAGCACCTAGCCACATCAAGTACTAAATAGGTATTTAGGAACAAAATAGATGAAAAGGTTAATATAGTCAGAAACAAAGCAAGATTAGTAGCCAAAGGATATATTAAGAAAAGGGAATAGATTTTAATAAAATATATGCACCTGTAGCAATATTAGAGGTTATAAGACTTTAGCTTGCATTTGCTTGTCATATAAATTTCAAGTTATTTCAAATGAAAATAAAAAGTACTTTTCTAAATGGGTATATTTCTAAAGAAGTTTTTATAGAATAACCACCTGGATTTGAAAGTTATAATTTGTCCAATCATATTTGTAGGGTTCGGTGGCAAGGCGGAATCATAGATTTCAAAAATTTTTATCTTAATGAAATCTTCACCAAACCTTCAACCCAAAATCTCCTTAAAAGAATTAAAACATATAGGATGTTTATATAAGATTTAATCTCAAATCAAGATACTAACCTGTATCGCAAAATCCAAACTCTGAATCTCCACCAGGTGCCCAAATGTTCACCCTCCAATGGTGATCCACACAGAAAAACAATGAAGACAAAATTTCTATTTCTTGGTTCCTCTTCTTGAATTCTTTTTCAAGAATTCAATTCTTGGACCTTTAGGCTGAAATTTTCTTTCTTGAAAATTTCCTTTTCTTCCTTCTTTCCTCTTCTTGAATTTTCTTCAAGAATTCCCTTTCTTGAATCCCTTTTCTTGAATTGAATTGGAAGAAAAAATTAAGACAGTCAAAGTCTTAATTCAAGAAAGAAAAGAAGAAAAGATCCTTTCCCTGTTCTTTCCTTTACCGTTCAAGACCTTCTTCTTATTCTTGTTTAGGGTCAGAGTTTCGACAGAGGATACCTCTGTAAGGGAAACAATACCCAACAAGAACAAGAGGAAGGAGTATTCTGGAGAGGAAGTGAGGGAATTGGATCTCTGAACTATGTTACGTGAAAACCCCCGAGAACCCCAACCCTATTTATAGATCTCAGAGGGGTGTCATCTCGAAACAACGCAACCCTCTGAAACCCCAGGGATCACGATCCCTCATTCCTCACGCGTCCCCTCAACCAAAAATCACGATTCTCCGATTTGATTTTCGTTTTTCCGACGAGGAGAACTCTCGGAAAAACTTTAGGAAGGATCGCGACTTTTGGAGACGGATTTGCGACCGAAAAGCGACGGATCTTTTTCTTAAATTTTTCTGGCCATCAGATCCAGATCCAAGGGCGCCAGACAAGGATCTGAAATGCTCTTCTTCAGAAATTTCTCCGACGTTTTTTTTTTTTTTTTCTCACGCGTTTTAAGAGAAGTCCACGCGCGTGGACTTTCTTTCTTGGCGCGCGCGGGTGAGAGAAGGGAGGGGGCGGCTTGGAGAGAGGGTCTCAGTGAATTAAATTCACTTGGGTTCAGCCATGGGTTAGCCCAATGTCCTAAAAATTAAATTGGACCTTAATCTGGTTCAATTAGAACCCAATTAAGCCCAATTCGGAACCAAATTCGAATCTGATTCGAATAGAAATTTGGTCTGCAACACATGCTAGTGTGTTTATCCTGCAAACATGATTTAATTCCAAATTAAATCCTTCATCAATTTTCTTTTGTGTGTGACCCATTGGGTTCCACACCTAGCCAGCAGTAGGTCCGAGTGCTATCTGACTTAATTCGGTTAGATCTCAACTAAGCCGATTTAGGTCAACTCAAACTAGCTCGACTCGGTCAATTAGAATCTAATTCAAATTGACTGATTTGAATTACCATGACTCAATCATATACCTACAAGACAAGATTGACGTCTAGCAACGTATCATGTCTACCCGGAAGATGTGGAATTTTGGTGGAATTACCAAAATACCCTTCAGTGGTGAGTTACCGGGCAATTCAGTCCTTTGATCAACTTGCATCCCGAATATGATTATGAATATGGATATTTGTCAAATCCAATTTTCATATTCATCCCTAGCTCAATCTTTATAATGATGATTCATTAATGAACCATTAGAAAATAACTCTAATGTTCATACTTTGATCAAAGGTTTCCTGAATCCATCATTTGAAATTAGCTGGATGCTATTCCCTCTTACTAGGGCTGATCAATTCCTTGTTGACCTACTCACAACCTTCATATACAATCCACCATAACCAGTATCACCTCGTGCATGACTCAGTGTCATGATTGACTGCGAACCAAAGTATGGATTCATGTATATAAGGTACTATGGTAGTCTCAGGTCAAAGGACCACATGCACTACTCCCACTATGAGAATTATCTATTGACAAACAGATAAGGTTCCATTAGATATTCTCAATCTGGATCAATTCAGTGAACTCATTCTCCAATGAACACTCACATCCTAGTATTAGTGTCAAACACAAGTGACTGTGAGATCAGTCACCCTTATTACAAAACATATATAGGATGTGCTGGTCTTGCCGGAAACATTGATCCCCAACTCAATGTCCCATCGACCAGGAATATTTTAGATTAGGGTTTTAAGGCTTTAGGTCTCACTGGTATGATCTCATCATAACCCTAGAACCATAGCCCTAATCTATGGGGTTCATCATAAAATCAAAAAGACACAGCAAATGATGAAAATAATGCCTTTATAAAATGTCAATTCATTGATTTTGGGATCAAAATTACAATATTTCAATTGGCTTTCAGGGCACAATCTTTCAATATTTTCAAATTAAACAAAGCTTTATGTGATCTTAAGCAAGCTCCAAAAGCTTGGTATGAAAGACTTAGTAAATTTTGGCTTAAAAACTATTTTACAAGGGGTTGTATGGATACAACATTGTTCATTAAAGAAAAAGATGATAAAATATTAGTTGTATAAATTTATGTAGATGATATAATTTTTGGTGCAACTAATGAAGATCTTTGCAAAGAATTTGTTGAGCTTATGCAGAGTGAATTTGAAATGAGTATGATGGGTGAGCTAACATTCTTTCTTGGACTTCAAATCAAATAAACAAAGGAAGGGATATTCATCAATCAAACCAAGTACATCAAGGAACTATTAAAGAAGTTTGGGATGGAATCCTCAAAAGAATTCGGCACACCAATAAGTCCAACCTACATGCTTGACAAAGATGAAGAAGGAAATAGCATTGATCAAAAATTATATTAATGTATGATTAGATTTTTGGTATATTTAATTGCTAGTAGACCTGTTATCCTATTTAGTATATGTATATTTACTAAATTTCAAGCTAATCTAAAAGAATCATATATACTTGTAATTAAAAGAATCATAAGATATCTTAAAGGAACATCTAACCTAGGATTATAGTATTCTACACACTCATTATTAGACTTAATTAGTTATTCTGATATTAATTATGGTGGTTATAAAATTGATAAAAAGAGCACTAGTGGAATATGCTAATTTCTAGGATTGAACTTAATCTTATGGCATAATAACAAATAAAACTCTATAGCACTAACCAGTGCTGAGGCAGAATATGTTGCTGCAGGGAGTTGTTATGCTAAGTACTTTGAATTAAGAACAATTAGAAAACTTTGATGTTAAAAAAACTAAAATTTTTATTAAATGTGTTAATACTAGTACTATTAATTTGACTAAAAATCTTATTCAGCATTCTAGAATAAAGCACATAGAGATTAGACATCATTTTATTAGAGATCATGTACAAAATAGAGATATTAAATTAGAATTTATTTATACTAAAAAATAATTAGCTGATATATTTGCTAAGCCACTCAGTGAGGATAGATTTACAATGATTAGGGATGAAATAGGTCTGTATTATCCATTTTAAAAATTTCACCTAAAAATTTTTAAAATTTTTTTAAAAAAATTAGAGCTAATCCTAATCATTTTATACATAATGGAATCTTAATTAGTATGTTTAATTCCTCAAGAATTCATTTCCAAGATTTTTTATTCTAGAAACTTAAGTTTTGCTTGAGCTGACTTGAGCAGACCTGATCTTGAGTGAGCCGATTCGGATGTCAGAGATACTATTTTTAAAAATTCCTTAAAATCCAAAGTTACCTCTTTCACCTTACCGCATAACCAATCCAAATTATCACCTTTCACCCTCCAACAATATAGAATACTTAAGGGACCATAGTGAAACCTAGATTCAAATGATTCCTAGCAAGATGGGTCTGAGAAAGGCATTGGTTAATAAGAGGAAGAGAATTCGTGATTCCACATCAACCAAATAAAGAGCAAAGAGATAGAATAACAAGTCAAACCCTATACCTCCATTGGCTTGATATCAATTAGGGTTTTCTATGGCCACTCAACCAGTTACCATAGGTAGGAGAGTTTACTTTGATTTTTTAAAGCAAGAGCACTTTCAAACTGGGGATTGAATTAAAAGGTAAGGATGAGAAAGATTTTGTTCACTTGAAGTTCCTATTTATCCCACTCTAGTAAGATCTTTCTTTGAGAATTTAAGGATTGGACATGATTCAATTAGCTCCATCATAAAGGGACAACTTATTGTTTTGGATGAAACATGTTTGAGCTAGTTGCTTAAGTGTCAAAATAAGGGAGATGCTACCTAACCCTAAAGAAAAAGATTGATGGATTGAGAATTGTTTTAGAAAGAAGGAAGGTAAGAAGCATAAAAAATCTAGAGGCTAATCAACTTTCATTAAAAATGAGATTACTCCACAACATGGTTAGCCAAATTTTATTTTTGAAAACCGAAAGATTTGATTCGGTCATAGAGAGGGATATTGTATTATGGATTACATGATTGAAGGATGTTCAATTAATCTACCTTTTCTGATGCTATCCCTAATAAAGGAAGTAACTAGGAGATAGCAAGCTTGTCTACCCTATGGCATGGTCTTCACTCTTATCTTTGAGGAGTTCGAGGTTTATTGTATTGGCAAGGATGCTAAGAGATTATTGTACACTGACTAGTATAGTGAGAGGTCACTTCACCATATGGGCTATTAAAAGATTGACAGAAGATGGGTGAAGATCTCAAGTCAGAGACCAGCTAAATCGACTCTTCAATTGATGATTTTGCTATAGCTAGTTGTAATGATGATGATGATGATGTTGATGGTGATGAGGAGGACGATGATGATAGTTATGATGGTAGTGATGATGATGAGGTTCCTGCTACTGGACCATCATTAGAAGAGACCTCTAGATAGCCTGCTAGTCCGAGGACTCCACCTACAGAGCCTATATTTGCTATACAAGCTTCTACAGAGCCATTTGTGCCACCTACCACTTTGACTACTATTAGTATCACCCTAGAGAGTTTACTCAACTCTTAGATGCACTAATCTCTAGAGTCAGCTCCATGGTAGGTGACATAAGATAGGATATTCGAGATATTTTCAGGAGCTGCAAGGAGTTTAGAGTAGCACGGATAAAGCTCTCACTTCAGATGGACGTGATCGAGCATAAACAAAGGACACATGAATGTATAAGTTTGATGTTTCATATTTGATAGGAGACTTCAGATGCATGCGAGGTGCCACTGATATTTTTGCATGAGAGCAAGCAAAGACTACTCTTTCTATACAATAGGGCATCAGACACATCAAGTCTGAGCTGGGTAGTGCCTTGTTAGGATTTACTAGTTCTAGATCCACTTTTGGTCCATCATCCGTCAGGGACCTAGACCTCAGCCTCCACTCAAACCTACACCTACACCTAGACCACCATTTAGTGCCACAATCTGACTTGGCACAGGATTTCCTCCTTCACTTAAGGTAGCACCAGCTTTCTGGACCTGCAGTTATATAGGTCCTTCACCTAATCACCCTATTAGGATTTATGCCCCTTTCACTGTCAATATTCTAGAGGATAGTGATAGTGACTAGATATTAGGATTTCTACTATGCATTTTTTTATCTTTGTAGTGAACATTTTGTATTTCATGATATATGTTGATACCTCTATTATATCAAAGTTTGTAACTAAAACCCTTGAATGATATATTATATATTTCTCCAAATACTCTGTGCATATGTGCTAATGATATTTGTGATATCATTTTGTATCATATAACAATATCATGGTATCATGCTTTTCCTTATGACATTCTTCATACTATGCTTGTTTTTCATTGCTGATGATAAAAAGGGGGGGGAAGAAAGAATGTGCATGAATTAAAAGTTTCAAACAAAAAGGAGGAGAATGAGAATGTGCATGTTTGGGATTATAATCTAAAAATCTGATATGCATATATATTTGTGAATGAGATTAATAAATTAAAAATATTGAAAGAGATGGAAAACTAGAAAAGTAATTGAGTATATGATTGAAATTGGAAAGGGGAGTATTGACTGTCATAAAGTCTAATAAAATCCTTATTTTCCTTTTGATCATTCAATTTAACAATCTTAATACATATTTTCTTGCTCTGACACATTTTCCCAAGATTTAATATAAACATGGTTTGCTACAATCATATAAACTTTAAATTATTCAAATACTTAAACTCTAATACTATAATTCATATATACTCTGATACATGAATATTTCTATGCTCTGATACATAACATATATACTCTTCTATATAAATATATACATTACTATGATACATTTCCTTGAAATGTAAAGTTTTTAATCTCTATGCCCAGTATTATGTCATCATCAAAAAGGAGAAAATTGTTGACTCTAAGAATGATTTTCATGATTACAAGACATTGAAGCATGAATTCTATACTAATACTTTTCAATTGTTTAAGAATGTTTTTGTCAAAAGCTTCCCAATGCACACAACCTTCAATTGAAAATCCTATGAACATTAGAAAAGTTGGTGAACACATTTGTATTAATGATAATCCCTTTAAGAACTCTGTATAATAATCAGGATGTGTGTGTTGAGCTCTTATAAATTCTTAACAATAATTTTAAGTATAAAAATTCCATTTGTATTCTTTAATATCCTTTAAATGCTTTGAGAGATTATTTGTATCATGAGAAAAGTAGAGAGCTCATTATTGTAATTAAATGTGTTTAAATTTATTGGAGAGCTTATTAAAATATGCTGGGAGGCCTCTTACAATTGTAAGGAAATATTGGAATTTCTATAAAATTTGAAAGAGCCAACTCCTATGTAAAAGCTGACTCCGATACGGCATGCAAATTTAGCACAGAACAGAAGAGCTGACTTTCAGAATTAGAGCCTTCTCTCTTAGAAATATAGAAAGCATGGTTATTAGACATAGTATAAAAGAGCTGACTCTTTTCAAATGAGCCTTCTCTTATAGAAATATAGAAAGCATGTTTTTGGAGTCAATTCAGAAGAACTGACTCATGACCTGCGAGCTTTCTCCCTCAGAATAATAAAAACTTGAATTTCTAGTCACTGAGTAAATGAGCTGACACCTCTACAATGAGCCAACTTTTATTCCATGAATTACTACAGTAACGACTAGTTCTAAAATTTGCAAAATTCACTTTTTAAGGGTTCTAACAGCTATTTTTTGGTTTCCAATAGCTATAAATGGCTAGAAATGACTTTAAACTCATGGAAAACACAAGTATAAATGCAAGGATTAAAGTCAGAAATCAACAAAAACTTGAGCTTTCTTTTAATCATTGAGAACAAGGAGAATATTCTGTGCAAACATTGAAGACTCAAGAAGAACTTCAACTTCTTCCCACCTAACCTCTTGAAGTATTAAGGGAGAATTGAAGAGAGAATTGAAGAGCAACTTTTGAAGCCCTTGAGTAGCTATATATCAAGCTTCAACTACAATAATCAACTCTTTTTAGAGCTTATTTTTTGTTGTTTTATTTTATATTTTTGAGCTATTATTTGTTCAACGGGGAGTTGAAACTTTGAATTAGGTTTAGGTTTTGATTGGTTGATCTTGAAAAATCAATTAGGTTATTTGTGAACTTGAAAAATAAATGTATATTTGGGTTTTGATTAGTGAGCCTTGAAAAACCAATCAGATTATTTGTAACCCTATAAAATAAACATTGTACTTGGATTTTGATTTATAAGCTCGGGATAAAATAAACCGGCTATATTCTTGCAAGAATATAATGAAAATCCCATGAGGTCCTTAGATAGTGGACATAGGAGCTAGGATTACTCCGAACTACTATAAATCCTATTGTATTTGTATATTTGCTTATCTCTCTATCTCATTCTCTTATATTTTAGCACTTGCACACTCACTTTAATACAATACTTAGCCTACACATCAATTGAGTTTTGAAAGGAACATACTTATTTAATTTTTAGAAATCTAATTCATCCCACCTCTTAGATTATCGGTTTGGGCAATAACCAACTTATGCCTATCCATATCTCATATGATGTTTTGTCAATAGACTTCCTTAGAACCTTATTTAATAAGTAACAGGCTAGCTCAAGTGTATATTCCCAAAAGGAGATCGGTAGACTAGCAAAACCTATCATGGATTGAACCATGGTTAACAAAGTTTGATTTCTCCTTTCAAACATGCCATTTAATTGAGGTGTCCATTGAGAGAGATCCCATTCTTCTCTAGATAAGTTAGAAACTCGCTAGTAAGATATTCCCCTCCTTGATTTGATTGAAAGGTTTTAATATACTTTCTAATTTATTTCTCTACCTCATTACGATATTGTCCAAATATTTCAAATGATTCAGATTTATATCTCATAAGATAAATATAATCAAATCTTGAAAGGTCATCTATAAATATAATAAAATAGAAATACCCATCCCTAGCACTGATATTCATTGGTCAACATACATCAATTTATACTATTCTCAGAACCTCAATGGCTCGGTCACCTTTTCTAGTAAAAGGTGACTTGGTCATTTTTCCAAGAAGGCAAGATTCACAAGTTGGAAATGATTTACAATCATTGACCTTAAGAAGACCTTGTCTCAACCTGTTTATCATATTTTTATTAATATGACTTAGCCTATAGTACCAAAGATAAGTATCACTGGTATAATCTGACTAGGATGTTTGCTCGACATGTACACTACATTAATAGGTTATGATAAAATATAAATATTATTTTTTAATTGTCCATGCATTATAGTAACATTATGCATAATAATATCATAATAATAATCTTTTCTTAATAAATGAAATCTATTCTTGACCAAAAGACCTACAGAGATTGCATTCATCATAAAACTAGGACAATAACGATAATCATTCAAAATGATGACAATATCATTAAAAACTAGCTTGACAACTCCTAAAGTCAAAACTAGAATGGCTCTTCCATCTCCAACATTTAGAAATCTCTCACGTCTTCAAGTTTTCTACTAACCTAAAGTCTCTGCAATAAATTAGAAATATTAATGGAGCTTCCGATATCTAATACTCAGGTAGTGGTATCATAGATAGAGAAGTTATAAGGTTTTATCATATAACTACTTTGTCCAGCAATCCTTTGCTGATTCTTCTTCCTTGGCCTATTCGGGTCAAGTGAGGCAATGTAAAGAGGACGGTTCCTCTTCTAGTGACCTTGATTATTGCAAAAGAAGCACTATGCCTAACTTTGATCAAAATGCATCCTCTTGGTTTGACTAGGCTGAGCATGTTGCACCTTCCTTTTGTTTTTCTTTTTCCCTTTCTTAACGGGATGACTCCTTGTCAAAGTTGAACCTCCCACTACATTCATAGGCTATTTGTAGAGCTGATGATCTTTCTCATAAATTTGCAACAACCCAAGCAGAACGTGGTAGTTGACTACAAGCTAGTATTCTATAATGACTAAGAAAGTCTAGGAAGGACTTCATTAGGAAATTCAAAATTACATTTTTTCCTAGCTGCACATGCAAGAAAAATCCAAGTTTGCTCAAGAATTCAATCAGTTTGATCATGTATAATACATGATCAGTGATTGACTCTCCTTCCCTCATTATAGCATTGAAAATGGTACAAGACCTTTTGTACCTTTCAACATTGTCGAGAGTGCCCAAGGATTTTTTCAATACTTGAAGCATTCCTGTAGCTGAGCATCCTCAAATTTGTGATTGAGTTCATCAGTCATGGATGCCTGTATAATGCATCAGATTATGGTTTAGTCATTGAGCAACTTATGGTAAATGTCTAGGACCGGATCTCGAGCATTAAGAGTGGGCTCCTCAGGTACCGATTTGTCAGCACGTACAAGATCCATTCATGCACTAGGATGATTTTTAGTTTTCAATACCAATTATCAAAATTGGATCCCATTAGTCTTTAATTATCTAACAATGAACAGAGTGATAATGTATTGGCAATTTTTAATTGAAAAGAAAAAATAATAAGATCTATTAGTATATAAATCATTTAATCCTAAAGACTTAGACTTTAGTCAAAGGTCATCTCACTATTTTGTTCAAATTGGTAGCCACTACCTTCAATTCGAGGAATTACATTAATTTTCTAATAGGTACTAGAATCTTATTGACTACTCATGAGCTTGAGTGTGGCTCAGCCCATCCATGTAGATCTAAAGGTAGGTTCTCAACTAATTATTTCTCAAAACAACTTCTAGTATTTAATTTTATCCCAAGTACCTCTTCCATAGGTGTTGGCACCTCCACTACAAGTCTTGGTTAGGTCCAACCATTAACATGATAGAATTTAATATTTCTAACCAACAAATGACCAAGCCCGAGTATGGCTCGGCCTACCTAATCATCATTAAGAGAGTCACACCTAAATCATCATAATATGAATGATAATTCCAATAGTCAAATGAGCACTTGGTCTTTGGACCTCCAATGATTATCTTAACTATTGAACATATTACCATCCTCTTAAAGTAAGGCTTTCTCTCGATTATCTTCATAACTTTATCATTTTTAGGGACCTAATAATTTAAAGATTTTTTTTAATAGTTTAGAAGAGAGAAAAAGACATGGACTAATCCTTTCACTGACTTCATTAAGTCTATGACGAGGGTTGAAGACATAATTGATCCAAGGAAACCTAGATTAGTCAAGTTGATCATCCTTACTAGCATGGTTTAACTCAAATCAATGAGTTGTCTAATCAAAAAATTGATTAACCATATTGGCCAGATAAGTGAGATCAATGGCAGAGTTCTATCATTAACCTCTTTTCTTAGACACCAAACAAGTTAGCTAGGTACAAGGTTGTCCTAATTAATAACCATGATCAAATGCCAACTTATCTTAGACACCAACTGATTCATTAGATTCGATTAGACTAGCCTAAGGACTCGGGTCTAACCACTGATCCATAATTAGGTCCATTTGATATAACATGGACTTAATCAAGCTATCTCTATAGAATTGATCTAGAGAATCCTTGACCTAATCTTAATCAACTTTTGATTAGGTTAAGTCCAATTTTCTATTAGATCCATATTATTCAAAATTCTAACCATAGGTCTAACCTGATTAATTGACCTGACTCAAGCTATCCTATAGCCCAAGTATTATGAACTGACATTAGATATTTAATTCAAAATTCTAGATATAATCATTGATCTTTTAATTTTGGCAATTAATCAAGATTAATTTTGCTAAAATTTAGATCTAAACAATTTATATGAATCACACATATGTTAAGCACTTTTAGATCTAAACTATAAGATATAGTTATGTGCTAAAATTAATGTTATGTTTCATGATCTAAACATAAAAACAAGCCATAACAATTTTATTTCAGATTAAAATAGTAAATTAATCAAGATTAAATCACTAAAAAATAGATCTAAAAATTGAAATAATTTTAATAAAAATCTTTTCACCTCGCTTGTTCATGGGATGAGATCACAATAACACCCCTACACACCATAGGAGACCCTATCGATTAAAAAGTTAGGACTTTTAAACCTTACTTTTTTCCTATGACTAGATGACCATGGTGACTAATCCAATCCAAAACAGTTACTCAGATTAAGATTACATCTAACATGTATGATTCTACATCTACATATCATGTTATAAAAATCGATTACTTTGATACCATTGTTGAAAAATGGATATGGTTTCATGCATTTTTTTATAATTTATAAAGGAATAAAATCTATTTTAAAACTATTTTAAACAAAAAATTATGCATATAGATCAAATCTAAAAATTCCTACAAGGATCATGACATGATATATAGTATAGAAAATAAAATCAGCATGTATTAATCTAACCAATGCATACTATAGATCAAATCTACTAAAACTATGAGATCGAATCTTATACCTAATCACGAGTCAATGATAGTCACTACTGATGGCACGTGTTAAGGGCTCTCCATGTTACTTCGTAGCTGCACAATATATCTGTGCTCTATGAATCATCCATCGAAGCTCCGACATGATCAACCTCCCGGGGCTGCTAGATCCCTTCCAAGGCTACTGGATGGCTGAAATAAATTTTTTTTTGGATCTTCTTGAACCTTCCAAAAATACCAAGAAGAAGATCAAGAGATGACTAGATGGAGGAAAAATAAAATTAAGAAACTCTTTCCTCTTCTTTTTCATTATTCTCTCTCCCTTTAACCCTAGCATCCAAGAAGAAATCCTCTCATGCTCACTTGGTTTCATGCCCCTCTTCTCCTCTTATTTTTCCATGGTATTTTTTTTTAATCCATGATAATTCCCTCTCTTTTATGCATACAAAATAGAAGAAGTCTAACAAAAAATAGCATGGAGAGATAGATTAGAATTAGGGAGTTAGAGTTAAATTATGAAAAGGACAAGAGTTTGAATCCCATTCAAACTCTATTAATTTTTATTTAAATTTAAATCTAATTTAATTCTCATCAAACTAGGAGAAAGGGGAGGGAAAGAAATCAATTTTAACATGAGGAATCATCATGTAAATTCCAAAATTGCATGAGAGAGGGCATAGAGAATAAATTAGAGGCACTAAGTAGGGTTTGACTAGGATTTGACTAAAATTAGTTAGAAACTGTTGCCGCCAGGATCGCCATGGCCCGTAGCTGCTGTCGGTTACAAAGTGCGCTCCCTTTGCTGCCCGGTGGTCCTCTGCTCCTGGACCTGCAAGACAGGGGTTAGTGACCCGAACCGAGATTTCCGGTGGGGGTACTCCGATAATCAAGTTAGTGACGATTCAGGGGAATAGATACTCCTGGTCGAGCCCCTCTTGATGGACTCCATACGATGAGTGAGTTGTGTGAATGTGAATAGCAAGTGTGTCGAGGGAAGTGTGGCCTGGTTAGGGGGAGTCCCTGTGTGGCCTTCCTTCCCAACCTTGCTCTGGAATGCTGGTGGTGCCATGCCCCTCTTCCTGGTGGGGGTTGCACACCTTCTTCCTTTCTCTTTTTTTTTCTTGTGTTCTGGCTTGTGTTTTCCCTGTGTGTTGGGTTTGTTGTGTTACCTCCGAGTTTGTTGCAAACTAGGTTACCATTGGGCACTTGCCTCAGGATCCCCGTCGGGCTGTCAGGTGCATGCGGCGGTGTCTCGAGGAGCCTTTCCTGATTCGTGATAAGGGGAGCTGTCATGCACTTCGACACTCCTCTTGGTCGCCTCGTTTCGGGAAACTTGGTAGTGCCTTGGATGGTGGGTCGCCACCCATGGGATTCGAATCTCCTGATTTACTTCCTTTCTCAGATGATCTAGGTGGTTGGTGAGGAGTATGGCATCTCGATCACGTGCTTCTTCCCTTTCTAGTGTAACTAGCGGCTGCAGGTGGTCAGTACGGCCTAGAAGGCACTCCGGTGTAGTCCTTGGGTGGCTCGTCGATGTTCTGGGCTGGCGAGGACCTCGTCCGAGCTGGGGCTGAGCTGGAACGGCAGGGCTCACTCTGACCTAGGTGCTCCGAGCTTGCAGGGGCATCTTGGTGGAGGAAAGCAGAGTACGGGCCCGGTCCAAAGGGCGCGCGCTCGGAGAGGCTCCACATTGGCGGGTGAGCGCTGAGCTCGACTCTGACCACAGGGCTCTAACCATCGAGGGTCTCACTCCGGAGGGCAGAAGGCGAACCCGGTCTAGAAGGCGTGCGCTCAGAGAGGCTCCATATTGGCGGGTGAGCGCTGAGCTCGACTCCGACCACAGGGCTCTAACCTCCGAGGGTCTCGCTCTGGAGGGCAGAGGGCGGACCCGGTTCGGAGGGCGCGCGCTCGGAGAGGCTCCACGTTGGCGGGTGAGCGCTGAGCTCGACTCCGACCATAGGGCTCTAACCTCCAAGGGTCTCGCTCCGGAGGGCAGAAGGCGGACTCGATCCAGAGGGCGCGCGCTCGAAGAGGCTCCACGTTGATGGGTGAGCGCTGAGCTTGACTCTGACCACAGGGCTCTAACCTCCGAGGGTCTTGCTCTGGAGGGCAGAGGGTGGACCCAATCTGGAGGGCGTGCGCTCAGAGAGGCTCCATGTTGGCGAGTGAGCGCTGAGCTCGACTCCGACCACAGGGCTCTAACCTCCGAGGGTCTCGCTGTTGGGAATTGTGTCCCAAAGCCAATCGCCTGGGTTGTAAGCGATTGAGCTAAGTATTATACTTTTTCTTTGAATTAATAAAATATATTTATGGCAGCTCATCACATACTAAATTTCCCTGAAATGAACTCTTTCCATGTGATGAAGTCCTTAGGACTACACTGCCTTCGATACAGAGAGGATGTATCGAGTGGTCCTTAAACCCTGTTCCCAACCAAAGGATATATTGTACTGGACGGTAATATATCAAGTATAGGTTATTGTAGTTCACATCGTTTGGTTGTCCTCTTGACCAAATGAGTGTGGTGATGCTGATATGATCTGCAAGTGGGATATATGATATCTTATTGAATGTGACTCCGTGTAGCCCCTTTCTGCCAAAGGGATACTCACGATTGGATATGGGTATATGTGTCCCTCTAACCTGAGGTCATCACGGTAGCTTGCAAGCAACTCCCTGTGCTTTGGTGCCGGACTACCCAGATTTTTAATCCGGTGATGGAAGGTTTCTGGGTACAGGCAAGTACTTGTGGAGCAGTGATGGACCAAGATGGAATTGACCTGTCCAAACAGTTTGGATTGAATGTCTCGCAGTATCTCAATTTAGCAAATCCTCGGCCGGGGTAGTCCTAGTGAAGAGTCACTGGGCTTGCAAGGTTGAGACACGTAGTCGACTGACTCAGTCTGGGTTGGCAGCCCAATCTCAGTCGTCCTGAGCATTAGAGGTCAAAGGGATGAATTATATGGTAACCATATGCCAAATGTTCGATAGTTTGCTCCCGCATCTTCCACCTATCCGGATGCCGGGACCCATTGCTAGATAGTTTCCTATGCTGGTACTAGAATTGTTCTAGTGCTACCATTTAGGTTCGAACCTATGAGGTCACATGCCACAGAGGATTACTCTCTGATCCGGATACCGATTACGATTGGGAATCGTCTCGGTTTTATGGTCACAGTATTTTTTAGCACTCTTTTTCCCATCTTGCCCTTGTCTGTGTCAACCAGAAATTGTTCCGGGTTGACCATGACTGCACCAAGATTTTTCTGAATCAGTTTTGAACTGATTCGGAGCTCGTTTCGGCCTTCAATTGGTTGTGAACCAATTTTAATCCCTTGAACCAATTTTAATTGGGTTTGAACCGGTTCAATTGGATTGAACCAAGAGGTTTAAAAAGGGGTTGACCGGTTTTGGTTGAACCGGTATTTTCTTTGAACCGGTGTTTACTCCCATTGACCGTTTTACATGGTAAAATGCTGGAATAAACTTCATGCATCCGAAGAAGGCCAATCGACCTTTCATCGCTGGTGTCTCTTCCTCTCCTCCACCGGCTGGTTTAATCTCTTGTTTACTGCTGGTTTAATGGGTGAAATGTAGTCGAGTCCTCTTCCTCTCCCTGTCTCTCCGTCTTCTTCCCTGCTGTCCTATAAATACCAGCAGTTCCCCCCTATTTCAGGAGTGGGTTGTTTCACCGTGAGAAGAGAGAAAACACCTAGGGTGTTCTTCCATTTGAGAGGCTAAGAGCTTGGTCCTTTTTCTTCCATTGGGTACTTTGTAGAGCTGGGTTTTGGAGTGTTTTAGGGAGAGAAAGAAGAGCTTATCTCTTGTTCATTGTTGTGCTCAAACCAAGGAAGCAGCAAAGTTCTGTTGCTGCTATCAACCGTGACTAACCTCCCTTCCAGCGGCTAGCATCGCGTGTGGAGAGGGATCCGAGAGCCCCGGGCACGTCTCCCCTGTAGAGGGAGTACCCTTCTACTCCTGGGAGCAAGCCACGTGAGCCGGATCACCTGCTGCTGCTACAAACGCAAGGAAGAATCAACTGTTCCAATTCTACTGTAGAATTTCTGGCAGCAGACTTTGGGGATTTTATACTCCTGTTTTAGCTTGTTTTGATTGCAGATATCAGTGGCAAATTTTTGGCAGTAGACTTTGGGGATTTTATATACCTGTTTTAGCTTGTTTTGATTGCAGATATCGATGGCAAATCGAAGACCAATTGTCCACCTTGCCGCTGCTACAATTTGAGAGCAAACGGAGGTCCGGAAGGTGGTTTTTGGACAACGTTTTGAAAGCTCAAAATAGGGTATCCCATGATCCAAGGAGGAAGAAGGCTGGAATAGATTTATTCCAGCTATTCCAGCCTATTCCAGGTTTATCCCAGAGTTATTCCAGCCGGAATAAAGGTATGAAAAATTATTTTTTTTTAATCATGCATAAATAGATTTATTTGTTTAATTTTTTGTAAATATTTTTATATCATGATACATGCCTGCATGCAACATGAATAGATTAGTTTCTGGACAACAGATTTCCGCTGCGCGAATTTTTAAAAAAGTTTTAAAATCCATTCTGCTCCCGTAGCTGTTTGCATGCCTAGTGTAGGATCATGTCAAACCACCTGCACCATTTTCTTTCAGTGGTATCAGAGCAGGTTGCATGTGTAATCTAATCTAGTATGCATGTTTATAGATTAAAATTTGTTTAATCTAATAAAAATGTATCATGATTTCTTTTTGGAACCTAGTTGAGACCTTCACCATGACCATGTGTCTTTGACGCGATGCGGATCATCTATGTTGGCCTCTTCAGAAGGATCCTTAAAGAATATTAAAATTAAAAATGTTTTAATTTGATGATACATGTTATAGGGCATGTTTTATATGGATATGAAATATTTGTAAAATTTGAATCTTGATGCATGATTAGTTATGTAAAAATGTTTTATATTGTGACTTAATTAAAAATTATTTTAATTAAGTATTTGGCTTATTAAAAAAAAAAATTTAGATTTATGAAATCTAATCAAATTTGCTTAAGCCATTTTGGGTTAATTAGGTTAGCTAACTAGTTGGGTCCATAACTGGGTTAGACCTAAGTTTAGTTGAACCGGATTACAAGAAGATTAAACAAAAGTTGTTTAAGGCCCTTCTTTAGAACTATCTAATAGTTAGATTAGTTGATCCGTTCATCTAAAATGGATCAAATTAGTAGCTCAGTGGATGCCCGAGTCTTTAGGCTAGTCTGATCGAGTCTGGTAAACCGACTGGTGTCGAGGTAGGTTTGGCATTGTGATCATGGTTGTATGAGGCTACCTCTTTCCTGGCCAACTTGGTTGGTGTCTAGGAAAGATGGTTAATGGTAGATACTCACCCATGATCTCACCTACCTAGCTAGTCGAGTCGATCAGAACTGATTGGAAAAGCTCAATGACTCGAGTTAACCCATGTCACCCAGGTTAATCGGTCTGACTGATCTATAGGTGCCCATGGATCAATTTGTTGATTTATTTCAACCCTCCTGGAATCTGATTGATTCAGTGGGAGGATGATCCATGTCCTTGTCTTTTTCTTCTGTCATAACTAAAAAATACTCTAAAATTATTAGGTCCTTAAAAAGACTAAGTCAAAGAGTTGACAGTGTCTTAGCCTCCCATTAAGTTGGATAGAAATGTGTCCACTAGCTTGGTGTGCATCGGCAGTTCCATAGAATGGGTGTACATCCGGTGACTGGAATTTCTATCTGATCGATGATGGTTCAGTGCAACCTCCTTAACGGGACCAGGTGGGCCGGCCATAGTCGGGCTTGGTCTTTAGTTAGCTGAAAGCATTGGATTTGTCATTTTAATGGTTGGACCTAACCAAAGACCCACAATAGGAGGCCCCTAGGCCGATTGGGGTGTTCTCTGGGGCAAAATGAAATACTGAAAATTGTTTAGGGAAGCAATTAGTTTACGAACCTACCTTTAGGCTCGTATGGGTGAGCTAGCCAAAGTCGGGCTCATGCGTGGCCTATTGGATTTCAGTACCCACTTGAAAAAGTGTTTTCATGGATTGGAGTTAGAGGCTACCAATCTGAAAAATTAGTGGGAAAAACCTTTAGACTAAAGTCCAAGTCTTTTGGTTAAATTATTAATTCATACACTAATTTGGTCTTATTTTCTTTTCAGATGTCTTCCAATTTATCGCTCCGGTCACTTCTCGATAATGAGAAGTTAAAGGGTCATAACTTCGATAGTTGGTATCGAAGATTGAGAATCATTCTGGAGCATGAACGGATCCTCTATGTGATAACGAATCCGGCACCTGAAATCCCTCCGGCTAATGCACGGAGTGCGGTCAGAGACGCTTATCTAAAGTGGGTCTCTGATCGAACTACTGTCCGATGCATTATGTTAGCAGTGATGAATGACGAGTTCAGTCACAAATTCGAGGAGGCCCAACCTGATGAAATCCTTCAAAAGTTGAAGGAATCCTTCGGCACCCCGGATGATGTAGAACGGTACAAAGTGTCTTGTGCCATCTACAATTCCAAGATGCCGAATGGCAGTTCAGTCACTGATCATGTATTGTACATGATCGAGCTGATTGAAAAGTTGGGCAAACTCGGATGCCCCTTGCACGAGCAGCTCGGCAAGGATGCGATCTTAAATTCTCTTCCCTCCTCCTATCTTGATTTTCTCGATCATTATAGAATGAACAAGCCTGCAGTTAACTACCATGGTCTTTTGGGGTTGCTGCAGACTTTCGAGAAAGACCACCAACTGAATAAGGGGGTGGTGAATTTAGTGGGAGGTAGTAGAGGTCGTCGTCCCTTTATGAAAGGGAAGAAGAAAATAAATAAAAAGGGAAAGAAGGTGCAAAATGCTCCTGGCCCTAGTTAGACCAGGAAGTATAAGGCTGATCAGTCTTCTGCAGAGTGTTTCTACTGCAAGAAGAAGGGACACTGGAAGAGGAACTATCCTCTTTATATTGCATCCCTTGATCCGAACAAGCCGAGGAAGCAGAAGTTTGCTGAACAATGTATTTATATGATAAAACCTTGTAATTACTCTATTGTTGATACTGCTAACTGGGTATTGGATACTGGTAGTCCAATTCATGTTTGTAATTCGTTACAGGGACTTCTAGTTAGCAGAGAACAGTTTTTAAGCGTCGGGAATGGAAATCGTGTTCCAGTACTGGCGGTCGGAGTCCTGCATCTTGTCTTTGAGTCTTGTACTGTCGAACTAGTCGACTGTCACTATTGTCCTAGATTCATTATGAGCATAATCTCTGTAGGCCTTTTGGCCAATTATGATTTTGAACTATCAATAAAAGGAGATTTTTGCAATGTTATTTTGAATAACTCTATTATAATGAAAGCTAGATTAAATAATAGCATATATGTACTATCAAGGCCTGTTAGTGTAATGTACACTTCTAGCAAACGCCCAAGACCAGATAATGTCAACGATTTGTATCTTTGGCACTGTAGGCTGGGTCATATTAACCAAAATAGGATAAACAAGATGCGAGAAGATGGACTCCTCGAGGTCAGTGATTCTGAATCACTGCCCACTTGTGAATCCTGTTTACTTGGTAAAATGACCAAGTCACCTTTTACTGGAAAAGGTGAATGAGCTACAGAACTTCTAAGTCTAATACATACTGATGTATGTGGACCGATGACAGTTAGTGCCAGAGGAGGATACAAATATTTCATTACTTTTACAGACGACTTTTCAAGGTTCGGTTATGTCTTCTTAATGAGACATAAGTCTGAGTCGTTTGAAATGTTCAAACAATACTGTAATGAAGTAGAAAAGAAAACTAGAAAAAGTATTAAAACCCTTCGATCTGATCGAGGTGGTGAATACTTATCTGGTGCATTTTTGACATATCTTGAGGAGAATGGAATTCTCTCTCAGTGGACTCCTCCAGGAACACCACAGTTGAATGGTGTGTCCGAAAGGAGGAATCGAACCTTGTTGGACATGGTTCGATCCATGATGGGCTTTGCAACTCTGTCGCTATCCTTTAGGGGATATGCTCTTCAGACAGCCTGTTACTTATTAAATGATGTTCAAAGTAAGTCTGTTGTCTCCACTCCGTATGAGATGTGGACTGGACGTGAACCCTCAATCTCACACCTTCGGGTCTGGGGTTGTCTGGCTTATGTAAAGCGTTTAGACTCAGACAAACTTGGTCCTAGGTCTGATCGGTGTTTATTCATTGGTTATCCTAAGGAAACCAAAGGATATTTCTTCTATTCGGAGAATGAACAAAAGGTATTCGTTGCTCTTAGAGCTATCTTTTTGGAAAAGGAGTTCCTTGGAGAAGGAACTATAGCCTCTAAGATTGAACTTGATGAAGTTCAGCCAATAGAAGAACCTGCACACTCTAAGGACATCGTAGAACCGGATGTGATTGAATCACACCCAGAACCCATTAGGAGATCCGGTAGAATACCGCGTCAGCCGGACAGATACTACGGTTTCTTGGTCCGGGACGGCGATCCCATTGAGCTCGATGAGAACAATGAGGATCCGATCACCTATATGGATGCTCTTTAGAGATCTGACTCTGAGGCATGGCTTGGAGCCATGCGATTCGAAATGGAGTCCATGGAAATCAACAATGTTTGGACATTGGTTGATCCACCTGAAGGAATAAAACCCATCGGGTGTAAATGGATCTTCAAGAGGAAAAGGGGCGCAGATGGGAAGGTAGAGACCTATAAAGCCCGTCTGGTTGCCAAGGGATATCATCAGTGATATGGTATCGATTATGACGAGACTTTCTCCCCTGTGGCAATGCTCAAGTCCATTCGGATCATGCTTTCTTTGGCAGCATATTTTGATTATGAGATCTGGCAGATGGATGTCCGAACCGCTTTCCTAAATGGGGAGCTAGAAGAGGAGGTGTATATGATACAGCCTGAAGGGTTCACATCCACAGATGAATCAAAAGTATGCAACTTGCAGAGGTCCATCTATGGACTCAAGCAAGCGTCTCGAAGTTAGAACTTACGGTTTGATAGGTGTATCAAATCGTATGGCTTCATTAAGAACGGAGAAGAACCGTGCATCTATAAATGGGTTAATGGTTCTATGATTGTATTCCTAGTACTGTATGTTGACGACATTCTCTTAATCGGGAATGATGTCGCAGCATTACAAGGAATAAAGGTCTGGTTATCATCTCAGTTCTCCATGAAAGACTTGGGTGAAGCTTCTTACATACTAGGTATGAAGATCTATAGAGATAGATCTAAGAAGCTTTTGGGATTATCCCAGTCTACGTACATTGACACCGTGCTGAAACGGTTCAGCATGGAAAATTCCAAGAAAGGCTATCTCCCGATAGGTTATGGAATTACTCTTTCCAAGAAGGATTGTGCGACAAATCCTGAGGAAAGAGAGCGCATGAGTAGAGTACCTTATGCTTCTGCAGTAGGCTCTATCATGTATGCTATGACTTGTACTAGACCAGATGTGGCATACTCACTAGGAGTAGTGAGCAGATACCAGTCTGACCCAGGTGAGGTGCATTGGAAGGTGGTTAAGTCCATCCTTAAGTATTTGAGAAATACTAAAGATCAATGGCTGATTTATGGAGAACCTGACTTGAAACTTGTGGGGTACTCTGACTCTAGTTTCCAGTCGGATAGAGATGATAGCAAGAGTGTGTCAGGGTTTGTATTTACCCTGAATGGAGGAGCGATCTGCTGGAAAAGTTCCAAGCAGGCAACTATTGCAGACTCGGTATGCGAAGCAGAATATATTGCAGCATCAGATGTAGCAAAGGAAGCTGTATGGTTGCGGAAGTTCCTTGGAGAGCTAGGGGTGGCACCTTCCCTAGATGGTCATGTTCCAGTGTATTGTGACAGCACTGGAGCCATTGCTCAAGCTAAGGAGCCTAAAGCTTATCACCGCACCAAGCACATACTGCGGCGCTGCCACCTCGTATGAGAGATCGTAGAACGAGGCGACATCAATCTTCTAAAGATCGATGGAAAAGAAAATCTTGCTGACCTTTTCACTAAAGCCCTCGGAATAAAAGAGTTCGACTATTGTAAATGGGAAATGGGTATTAGATACTCTTCTGATTGGCTTTAGTACAAGTGGGAGTTGTTGGGAATTGTGTCCCAAAGCCAATCGCCTGGGTTGTAGGCGGTTGAGCTAAGTATTGTACTTTTTCTTTGAATTAATAAAATATATTTTTGGCAGCTCATCACATACTAAATTTCCCTGAAATGAACTCTTTCCATGTGATGAAGTCCTTAGGACTACACTGACTTCGATACAGAGAGGATGTATCGAGTGGTCCTTAAACCCTGTTCACAACCAAAGGATATATTGTACTGGACGGCAATATATCAAGTATAGGTTGTTGTAGCTCATATCATTTGGTTGTCCTCTTGACCAAATGAGTGTGGTGACACTGATGTGATCTGCAAGTGAGATATGTGATATCTTATTAAACGTGACTCTGTGCAGCCCCTTTCTGCCAAAGGGATACTCACGATTGGATATGGGTATATGTGTCCCTCTGACCTGAGGTCATCACGGTAGCTTGCAAGCAACTCCCTGTGCTTTGGTGCCGGACTACCGGGATTTTTAATCTGGTGACGGAAGGTTTCTGGGTACAGGCAAGTACTTGTGGAGCAGTGATGGACCAAGATGGAATTGACCTGTCCAAACAGTTTGGATTGAATGTCTCGCAGTATCTCAATTTAGCAAATCCTCGGTCGGGGTAGTCCTAGTGAAGAGTCACTGGGCTTGCAAGGTTGAGACACGTAGTCGACTGACTCAGTCTGGGTTGGCAGCCCAATCTCAGTCGTCTTGAGCATTAGAGGTCAAAGGGATGAATTATACGGTAACCATATGCCGGAGGTTCGATAGTTTGCTCCTGCATCTTCCACCTATCCGGACGCCGAGACCCATTGCTAGATGGTTTCCTGTGCTGGTACTAGAATTGTTCTAGTGCTACCGTTTAGGTTAGAACCTATGAGGTCACACGCCACAGAGGATTACTCTCTGATCCGGATACCGATTACGATTGGGAATCATCTCGATTTTATGGTCACAGTATTTTTGAGCACTCTTTTCCCCATCTTGCCCATGTCTGTGTCAACCGGAAATTGTTCCGGGTTGACCATGACTGCACCAGGATTTTTCTGAATCAGTTTTGAACTAATTCGGAGCTCATTTCGGCCTTCAATTGGTTGTGAACCAATTTTAATTGGGTTTGAACCGGTTCAATTGGATTGAACCAAGAGGTTTAAAAAGGGGTTGACCGGTTTTGGTTGAACCGGTATTTTCTTTGAACCGGTGTTTACTCCCATTGACCATTTTACACGGTAAAACGCTGGAACAAACTTCATGCATCCGAAGAAGGCCAATCGACCTTTCATCGCTGAAGTCTCTTCCTCTCCTCCACCGGCTGGTTTAATCCCTTGTTTACTGCTGGTTTAATGGGTGAAACGTAGCCGAGTCCTCTTCCTCTCCCTGTCTCTCCATCTTCTTCCCTGCTGTCCTATAAATACCAGCAGTTCCCCCCTGTTTCAGGAGTGGGTTGTTTCACCGTGAGAAGAGAGAAAACACCTAGGGTGTTCTTCCATTTGAGAGGCTAAGAGCTTGGTCTTTTTTCTTCCATTGGGTACTTTGTAGAGCTAGGTTTTGGAGTGTTTTAGGGAGAGAAAGAGGAGATTATCTCTTGTTCATTGTTGTGCTCAAACCAAGGACTGCAGCAAAGTTCTGTTGCTGCTATCAACCGTGACTAACCTCCATTTCAGCGGCTAGCACTGTGTGTGGAGAGGGATCCGAGAGCCCCGGGCGCATCTCCCCTGTAGAGAGAGTACCCTTCTACTCCTAGGAGCAAGCCACGTGAGCCGGATCACCTGCTGCTGCTACAAATGCAAGGAAAAACCAGCTGTTCCAGTTCTACTGCATAATTTCTGGCAGCAGAATTTGGGGATTTTATACACTTGTTTTAGCTTGTTTTGATTGCAGATATCGGTGGCAAATTGAAGACCAATTGTCCACCTTGCCGCTGCTACAATTTGGGAGCAAACGGAGGTCCGGAAGGTGGTTTTTGGATGACATTTTGAAAGCTCAAAATAGGGTATCCCACGGTCCAAGGAGGAAGAAGGCTGGAATAGATTTATTCCAGCTATCCAGCCTATTCCAGGTTTATCCCAGAGTTATTATAGCCAGAATAAAGGTATGAAAAATTATTTTTTTTTAATCATGCATAAATAGATTTATTTGTTTAATTTTTTGCAAATATTTTTATATCATGATACATGCCTACATGCAACATGAATAGATTAGTTTCTGGACGGAGCAGATTTCCGCTGCGCGAATTTTTAAAAAAGTTTTAAAATCCATTCTGCTCCCATAGCTGTTTGCATGCCTAGTGTAGGATCATGTCAAACCACCTGCACCATTTTCTTTCACTCGCTCCGAAGGGCATAAGGTGGACCCAGTCCAGAGGGCGCGCGCTCGGAGAGGCTCCATGTTGGCGGGTGAGCACTGAGCTCAACTCCAACCACAGGGCTCTAACCTCTGAGGGTCACACTCTGGAGGGCAGAGGGTGGTCTCGATCCGGAGGGCGCGCACTCAGAGAGGCTCCACGTTGGCGGGTGAGCGTTGAGCTCAACTCCAACCACGGGGCTCTAACCTTAGAGGGTCTCGCTCTGGAGGGCAGAAGGCAGACCCGGTCTAGAGGGTGCGCGCTCGGAGAAGCTCCATATTAGCGGGTGAGTGTTGAGCTTGACTCCGACCACAGGGCTCTAACCCTTGAAGATATCTCTCCGGAGGGCAGAAAGCAGACCCGGTCCAGAGGGCGCGCTCTTGGAGAGGCTCCACGTTGGCGGGTAAGCGCTAAGCTCAACTCTGACCACAGGGCTCTAACCTCCAAGGGTCTCGCTCCAGAGGGCAGAAGGCGGACCCGGTCCAAAGGGCGCGCACTCGGAGAGGCTCCATGTTGGCGGGTGAGCATTGAGCTTGACTCCAACCATAGGGCCCTAATCTCCGAGGGTCTCGCTATGGAGGACAAAAGGCGGCTCCGGCCTTGGCATCCCAAGCTTGCGGGCCCAACCTGGTAGAGGACAGAGCTCAGCTTGCTGTCTTGAGGGAGCTCAGCTCAGCTCAGCTTGGTAGCGGAGTCCAGGCTGCAGAATTAACACGGCGTCTTCCTTTGACATGGCACCTGTCGGTTCCCCCACGTCAGCGATCTCGTCACATCATTTGTCCCCCACACCCGAGGCTCGTTAGTGCATGGCGCTCGGGTCGAAGGGAGTAATTGTGGTGCTGACATGGAAAGGCGAAAATCTGGCATGATGATGGCCATGATTGCTGGTGCTTCAAGGAATGGCCCTGCAGACCAATGCGGGGGTGCCATGTGGCCACGTCCGAGGAGCAATTAATGTTGGCACAGAATTCAGAGCAGCCGGGATGCCATTTTCATCGATGGGCAGCACGTGGCATGAATCCGTTGGTGGAGGGGTCGGATCGGTACGAATCTATCGGGTCATTTCGAAATGAAAGGAGGGCCTTACCCAAAACATCTATTCTTTTGAATTCTCCGTGCCTGCTACTGTGCCCAAGCTTCCTTCTTCCTCACAGTTGCCTCGAGTTTTCTAAGGAACCAGGTCAGTTTCTTCTTCCTTCTCCCCCTGCTAGAGTAGAGTTCTTCCTCTAGGTTTGGGGTCTTCTTTGAGTTGAGTCTGTTCTTCCATCCTTCTCTTCGAGTTCTTCATTCCCCTTGTTCTTGAGGATGTCCCATTTTGGTTCGAACTTCCACCCCTCCACTAATCAGGGCAAGGCCGGCCCTTCCGATCGGAGGCCAGCATCTTCTTCTTCTTCTTCGACGGGGTGGAAGATGCAACTCGCTTCGAGCTCAGTAGGAGGCGTCCTCCCAGTCCGGTACTCATCAGGAAACCAGGATCCGGTCCTTCTCTCCCTCCTCCTACTTCTATTCCTGCTTCTGAGTCCATCCAGTCCATAGGTCCTGGTGGGGTTGCCTCGACGATCACTGCAGAAAACTAAGGACCGTTCGGGATGTCTATGGCATCCCACCTTCCGTTCAGCTCATGATCCCTCATCCGGGGGAATGGGTCACTTCCAGTGGCCCGGGCCATCTTGCTTTTTATGAGGAGACCTTCTCTGGGGGTCTCTGGTTTCCTTTCCATCCTTCCTTCCTGTCTGTCTTGGACAATTACCGTTTGGTCCCTGCACAGTTAGTGCCAAACGCCATTAGGGTTATCTTTTCTTTCATTGTGCTCTGCCACCTACATGTGTTTGTTGCCCGGTTTTCCTTGTTCAGGGCCTTCTTCGCCCTAAAGTGCCACCCAACTGAGGATGGGTAGTGGTCCTTGTCCTCCAGCCCGAAGGGCATCAAATTTGAGCTCCCCTCTTCCGTCAGGGGATGGAAGAGTAAGTTTTTCTTTGTTGAGGTTGAGGGGGTCAACTGGGTCTGGAGCGATCCGGACAAGTCCCCCAACCAAAATTCTATGGTCGATGCGACTGACCGGGATGACTACGAGCAGCTCCGCACCGTCCAGAATCCTCCTCTCAAGGTCCTGTTATCTGAGCAGAACCTCACCGACTCCGGAGTCGACCCAACGAATGGGTTGGGTGAGTTCGACCTGAACTTTCCTTTTCCTTTTTTTCTTGCACTTCTTGCATTGTTTCCCACGGAATCTAACTATTGTGTGACTTGCATGCAGGAATGATTTTCTCCAAGAATGACCTGCTGGTGATCACCCGGAAGAGGCCACTGACCGGGCTAGCCGGGGAGCCTTCATCGAGGCGAGCCCGGGGCTAGAGCGCTCCTATGGCTGCCTCCACTATAGTGGTTGGTCCGAGTTCGGCTGCTCCAGCTGGTCCAAGCTCGGAGGCGGCTCGGGTTGCTCCTGCATCGGTGGAGAGGGCGGCTTCTATGGTGCCGAGGCCAGTCCAGGAGGCCCCAGCTGCGGAGCCCGAAGTAGTGGTCCGGGCAAGGGCTGCAACTCTTGCCGCTGCACCCGCCGTCCTCCGAGTCCGCCTGTCATAGAGATCAGGGATGAGGAGGTCTAGGCCATGACTAGGACCATGACCTAGGCATTGCCTGCACCGATGCCAGCTTCTCAGCCTGCCCCCCGGGACTCTTTAGCCAGCGGGGCGAGGCCGCCCACTTCCGGAGAGGGCAGGAGGGAGGAGGCACAATGATGTCTCCCCTTTAGGATGGGGCCGGAGAGCTCGTTCCTCCAGAGCCCCGAACTAGCCGAGCGCATGATGGACTTCTCGGTCCAGACATGCGACTAGCAAGAGATGGCCGGAATGCGGCTGGGCGATGTTATCAGCGCTATCTTCTCCTAGCTATACTCGGTGAGCTATCCCTTCCTTTCTTTTCTTCTTCTATTTTTCTTTTTTTTTCTTTTTTTTTTGGGAGCTGACCTCTTTTCATGGTGCAGATCGATGCCGAGGCCCTCTTCATCGAGGGCTGCCATCAGAATTGGGAGCGTCTCGAGCGGCAACAAGCGATCGAGATCGAATCCCTGAAAGCTGACCTGAAGGAGAAGGTCGGAGCGAGCAGGGCCCTTGAACTGAAGGTCAAGGACCTTGAGGCACAGCTTGCTGATGCCGAGGGGCGAGTGAAGAGACTTTTGGAGGCCCGCGACCTAGAGCAGAGCCGTTTGAAGAAGGTCGTTGAAGATCTCTCCTCCGTGGAGAAGAAGTTGAACTGGCATAGTGCCGAGGCTAATCAGCACAAGGAGGCCTCCCAGGCTGCCCAGGCAAAGCTGGCAGCAGGGAGGGAGAAACTGGCCACAATTTAGAGGGCGGCGGAGGTGGCGGCCAAGTCGACGGAGGCTGCTAGGCTGGAGGCCGCCGAGTCAAGGAGGGTGGCCGCTGAGGCCAAGAAGGGCACTGAGGACGCCGTCATGAAGTTCAAGGCTTCGAAGGAGTTCATCACCAAAATTTATCAGATGGCATCAGACTCTTTCTACAAGGGCTTTATGTTCTTGCGCGGCCGGGTTGAGGCGCTTGTCCCCAAGAAGAACCGTGACCGCCTCCGATACCCTTCGACCTCAGACGCGAAGCCCGACGAGGAGGCTATGGAGGAAGCCGTGGCCTCAAAGTCCCCGACACCAGCCGAGGCTGAGCCATCCGAGACCAGAACTGCCCAGCCAGAGCTTCCTGAAGGCGGGAACTCTCGGCCTCAGAGCTCAGCAGGGAGGCTGGCCGGTGTGGAGTAGCCCCTTTTTCCTTCTTTGTTTTGTATTTTAGTTTCTGTACTTAACCAGGATCACCCGACATGTCGAGGGCCCACAAAATACTTGTAAGTCGCATTTGATCAATGAAACTTAAGCTTCCTTGCCATTTGTTTTTTGCCTGGATCTTTCCTTCTTTCTTTCTTTCTTTCACCCCCCTTCTTTCCTTCTTTTTTTTTTGTATATGAGTGGGGAGATCAGAGAGAAGGGCCTCACCTTGCCTAGGGTTGAGTTATTGGACTTCAATGTTGGCAAGTTGGGTGCAGGGTCATGACACTTGAGTGCTGCTGTGCTTGAGGTGTTGTGGACTGAGAGCTATATGGCTCGAAGGTCCCTTGGTTGGAGATCTGAGCTCCGGTCTTGGGTCGGCATCCTGGAGCCAGGCTTGGGGATACTGGTGACTAAGAGCTGCGTGCATCGAAGTTCCCTTGGCCGAAGGTCTAAGCTCCAGTCTTGGGCTGGCATCCTGGAGCTGGGCTCAGGGATGTTGGTGACTGAGAGCTGCGTGGCTCGAAGTTCCCTTGGCCGGAGGTCTGAGCTCCGATCTTGGGCTGGCATCCTGGAGCTGGGCACGGGAATGTTGGTGACTGAGAGTTGCATGGCTCAAAGGTCCATTGGTCAGAGATCTGAACCTCGATCTTGGGCTGGCATCCTGGAGCTGGGCTCGGGGATGTTGGTGACTGAGAGCTGGGTGGCTCGAAGTTCCCTTGGCCGGAGATCTGAGCTCTAGTCTTGGGCTGGCATCCTGGAGCTGGGCTCGAGGATGTTGGTGACTGAGAGCTGCGTGGCTCGAAGGTCCCTTGGCCGGAGATCTAAACACCGGTCTCGGGCTGGCATCCTGGAGCTGGGCTCGAGGATGTTGGTGATTGAGAGCTGCGTAGCTCGAAGGTCCCTTGGTCGAAGATCTGAACCCCGGTCTTGGGATGGCATCTTAGAGCTGGGCTCGAGGACGTTGGTGACTGAGAGCTGCATGGCTCGAAGTTCCCTTGGCTAGAGGTTTGAGCTCCGGTCTTGGGCTGGCATCCTAGAGCTGGGCTCGGGGATATTGGTGACTAAGAGCTACGTGGCTCGAAGGTCCCTTGGTTGGAGATCTGAGCCCCGGTCTTGGGCTGATGTCCTGGAGCTGGGATCGGAGATGTTGGTGACTGAGAGCTGCGTGGCTCGAAGTTCCCTTGGCCGGAGGTCTGAGCTTCGATCTTGGGCTGGCATCCTGGAGCTGGGCTCAGGGACGTTGATGACTGAGAGTTGCATGGCTCTAAGGTCCCTTGGCCAGAGATCTGAACCCTAGTCTTGGGCTGGCATTCTGGAGCTAGGCTTGGGGACATTGGTGATTGAGAGCTGCGTGGCTCGAAGTTCCCTTGGCTGGAGGTCTGAGCTCCGATCTTGGGCTGGCATCCTGGAGCTGGGCTCAGGGATGTTGGTGACTGAGAGCTGCGTGGCTCGAAGGTCCCTTGGTCGGAGATCTGAGCCCCGGTCTTTGGCTGGCATCTTGGAGCTGGGCTCGAGGACATTGGTGACTGAGAGCTGCATGGCTCGAAGGTCCCTTGGCCAGAGATTTGAACCCCAGTCTTGGGCTGGCGTCCTAGAGCTGGGCTCGGGGATGTTGGTGACTGATAGCTGTGTGGCTTGAAGTTCACTTGGCCGGAGGTCTGAGCTCTGGTCTTGGACTGGCGTCCTAGAGCTGGGCTCAGGGACGTTGCTAACTGAGAGCTGCATGGCTTGAAGGTCCCTTGGCTGGAGATCTGAGCCCAGATCTTGGGCTGGCATCCTGGAGCTGGGCTTGGGGATGTTGGTGACTGAGAGCTGCATGGCTCGAAGTTCCCTTGGCCAGAGGTCTGAGCTCTGGTCTTGGGCTGGCGTCCTGGAGCTGGGCCCGAGGACATTATTGATTGAGAGCTGCATGGCTCGAAGATCCCTTGGCCGGAGGTCTGAGCTCGATCTTGGGCTTGAGGAGTGGTAGCTTTGTTGCTGTATTTCTCTCTTGTTCTCTTTCTTTCCTTCCTCTCTATCATTTTGATGAGCGGGGAGATCAGAGAAGAGGGTTCTTGCCGTGTTTCCCTCTCGTTCTCTTTCTTTCCTTCCCCTCTCCTTTTTTTTTTTTTTTTGGAGTGGGGAGATCAGAGAAGAGGGTGCTTGCCATGTTCCCCTCTCGTTCTCTTTCTTTCCTTTCCCTCTTTTCTTCTTTTTGAGTGGGGAGATCAGAGAAGAGGGTTATAGGACTTGATTGCCTTGGAGCTAGGCTCGAGGCCTTCTTGGATGGGGAGCTAGGCTCGAGCCCAAGGGTTGCCTGAGGGCTTGGCTCAGGTCTTTGGCGCCTTGGAGCTAGGCTCGAGGCGTTGATGGGAGCTACTTGGCTCCATGATCCCTTGGCATCTCGGAGCTGGGCTCAAAGATATTTGGGATTGAGAGCAGCATGGCTCGATGATCCCTTGGCTGGAGATATGAGCTCCGATCTTGGATTGGCATCCTGGAGCTAGGCTCGGGGATGTTGTTGATTGAGAGCTGTATGGCTCGAAGATCCCTTGACGTCCTGGAGCTAGGCTCGGGGATGCTTGAGATTGAGAGCGGCATGGCTCGAAGATCCCTTGACATCTTGGAGCTAGGCTCGAGGATGCTTGAGATCGAGAGTGGTGTGGCTCGAAGATCCTTTGACATCCTAGAGCTAGGCTCGGGGATGCTTTGAGATTGAGAGCGGCGTGGCTTGAAGATCCTTTGACATCCTGGAGCTAGGCTCGGGGATGCTTGAGATTGAGAACGGCGTGGCTCGAAGATCCTTTGACATCCTGGAGCTAGGCTCAAGGATGCTTGAGATTGAGAGCGGCGTGGCTCGAAGATCCTTTGACATCCTGGAGCTAGGCTCGGGGATGCTTGAGATTGAGAGCGGCATGGCTCGAAGATCCTTTGATGTCCTGGAGCTAGGCTCGGGGATGCTTGAGATTGAGAGCGGCGTGGCTCGAAGATCCTTTGATGTCCTGGAGCTAGGCTCGGGGATGCTTTGAGATTGAGAGCGATGTGGCTCGAAGATCCTTTAACATCCTGGAGCTAGGCTCGGGGATGCTTGATATCGTTCCCTACAAGACATATAGATACCCGTGCAAGGAAAAAGTCGTTATCATTATTGTCGATAAGAAACCTTACATCAGAGATGGCATCTTCGTAGATTACGGGCACTCCATGTCTTGGGGAGCCTGACGCCGTCGAGATCTTCAAGGTGATAAGCCCCTCATGATGGGGCTTCGGTCGCCTTGTAGGGACCTTCCTAGTTTAGTGGGAGCTTGTCGCGTTCTCGGGGTTGCTTTGCCTCTGCTCGACGTAGCACTAGATTTCCGGGCCCAAAGGTTCTTGGCCAAACCCGGGTGCTGTAATGCCGGGGCTGCTCATTGCCGGCGAGTTTTATTAGGGCCGGCATTCCGTTATCGACCGTAGTGCACTTTTTCAAGGAGGTTCGGATTGCCATCCTGATGACCGCGGCATCTTTATTTACCTTTTTTCCTTGCTCTCTCCTTCCCACACAGTGGGGAGTACAATATTAGGGTCCCTTGCCCCCCCGGGGTCCTTTTGGATGCACGCGCAGCTCCTTAGGTGATCACGCCCACCAGCTTCACGGTGGGGTGGCTGTCAATGGTTGGAGCTGGCAGGAGAGCGGCGAGCGCTTGGGGCCCCGCTTGAGGTCTGCTCCCCTCCGCAAACCTCTGGAGGTAGCCTCTCTTGACGAGTTTCTCGATTCCTTACTTGGGGTCACGACATTCTTCGATGTCATGGTCGTGATCACGATGAAGGCGACAATACTTTGCCTCGCCATGACCGGTGAAAGGCTTCAATGGTAGCTGGTGTTGTAGTCTATTGGCTCATTGGTTGAGCCTTGCATACAGGCGGGCCGGCGGGAGAACTCCACTAGCCCATGCTCGTGTTTCTCCAGGTGCCTTTCTGCTATGCACCTGATGGCTTCGTCAGGGAACCCCTCCACCGGAGGAGATGGAGAAGGTGACGTGGGTGCCCTTGGGAAGGGGAGCCCCCTTGCATGGCTGATAGAGGCCTTTCGAGCTTATGTCGTCACCATTCTTCCATGGAGTGTCAATCTGTAAAGAGGTGGAGGACTTGATCACATCCCCCTACCTGGCGTGCCAATCTATTACCGCCAGGATCACCGTGGCCCGTAGCTGCTGTCGACGCCGGAGTGCGCTCCCTTTGCTGCCTGGCGGTCCTCTGCTCCTGGAACTGCAAGACAGGGTTTAGTGACCCGGGCTGGGGTTTTTGGCGGGTGCACTCCGATGATCAAGTCAGTGACGATCCAGGGGAATAGATCCTCCTGGTCGAGCCCCTCTTGATGGACTCCACACGAGGAGGAGTGAGTTGTGTGAATGTGAATAGCATGTGTGTCGAGGGAAGCGTGACCTGGTTAGGGGGAGTCCCTGTGTGGCCTTCCTTTCCGACCTTGCTCTAGAATGCTGGTGGTGCCATGCCCCTCTTCCTGGTGAGGGTTAAACACCTCCTTCCTTTCTCTTTTTTTTTTCTCGTGTTCTGGCTTGTGTTTTCCCTATGTGTTGGGTTTGTTGTGTTACCTCCGAGTTTGTTACAAACTAGGTTACTGTTGGGCACTTGCCTCGAGATCCCCGTTGGGCTGTCAAGCGCATGCGGCGGTGTCCCGAGGAGCTTTTCTTGATTCGTGATAAGGGGAGCTGTCATGCGCTCCGACACTCCTCTTGGTCGCCTCGTTTCGGGAAACTTGGCAGTGCCTCGGATGGTGGGCCGCCGCCCACGGGATTCGAATCTCTCGGTTGACTTCCTTTCTCAAATGATATGGGTGGTTGGTGAGGAGTGTGGCATCTTGATCAGCATGCTTCTTCCCTTTCTAGTGTAAATAGTGGCTGCAGGTTGTTGTACGGCCTGAAGGCGCTCCGGTGTAGTCCTCGGGTGGCTCGCCGACGTTTTGGGCTGGCGAGGACCTCGTCCGAGCTGGGGCTGAGCTGGAACGGCAGGGCTCACTCTGACCTAGGCGCTCCGAGCTTGCGAGGGCATCTTAATGGAGGAGAACAGAGTGCCGGCCCGGTCCAGAGGGCACGCGCTCGGAGAGGCTCCATATTGGTGGGTGAGCGCTGAGCTGGACTCTAACCATAGGGCTCTAACCTCCGAGGGTCTCTCTCTAGAGGGTAGAAGGCGGACCCGGTCTAGAGGGCGTGTGCTCGAAGAGGCTCTACGTTGGCGGGTGAGTGCTGAGCTCGACTCCGACCACAGGGCTCTAACCTCCGAGGGTCTCACTCTAGAGGGCAGAGGGCGGACCCGTACCGGAGGGCGCAGGCTCAGAGAGGCTCCATGTTAGCGAGTGAGCACTGAGCTCAACTCTGACCACAGGGCTCTAACCTCCGAGGGTCTCGCTCTAGAGGGCAGAAGGCTGACCCAGTCCAGAGGGTGCGCGCCCGGAGAGGCTCCACGTTGGCGGGTGAGCGCTGAGCTCGACTCCGACCACAGGGCTCTAACCTTCGAGGGTCTCGCTCTAGAGGGCAGAGGGCGGACCCGGTCCGGAGGGCGCGCGCTCGGAGAGGCTCCACGTTGGCGGGTGAGCGCTGAGCTCGACTCTGACCACAGGGCTCTAACCTCCGAGGGTCTTGCTCTAGAGGATAAAAGGTGGCTCACTCCAGAGGGCGCGCGCTCGGAGAGGCTCCATATTGGCGGGTGAGTGCTGAGCTCGACTCCGATCATAGGGCTCTAACCTTCGAGGGTCTCACTCCGGAGGGCAGAAGGCGGACTCGGTCCAAAAGGCACACGCTCGGAGAGGCTCCACGTTGGCGGGTGAGCACTGAGCTCGACTCCGACCACAAGGCTCTAACCTCCGAGGGTCTCACTCCGAAGGGCAGAAGGCAAACCCGATCCAGAGGGCGCGCGCTCGGAGAGGCTCCACGTTGGCGAGTGAGCGCTGAGCTCGACTCTGACCATAGGGCTCTAACCTCCGAGGGTCTCACTCTGGAGGGCAGAAGGTGGCTCCGGCCTAGGCATCCTGAGCTCATGGGCCCAACCTGGTAGAGGACAGAGCTCGGCTTGCTGTCTTGAGGAAGCTCAGCTCAGCTCAGCTCGGTAGCAGAGTCCGGGCTGGAGAATTGACGCAGTGTCTTCCTTTGATGTGGCACATGCCGGTTCCCCCACGACAGCGATCCTGCCACATCAAAAACCAAAACTAATTAACCAACTAAATCTAATCCAATTAGGTCCTATTTAACCTAATTAAATCCTAATTCAAATTAAAAATTAATTAAGCTAAAGTCAAGATCAAACTCAAATTAAAATTTCTTAACGATTAGGTCATCGAATAACCTAATCGAATGAAATCTAATTGAACCAAATTTAATTAGACTTAACCTAAATCTCTTTGCTTAATTAAATTAATCCAATTAGCAATCTAATTACTTATTAATCCTTCTATAATTAATTAATAATTAATTTATAATATTTGTATAGGTTTAATTATTGATCATATTTATAATTTTGCTCCTAAATTATCTATAATCGTTAATCAACCTTCATGATCGGTAAAAAACTTATTATGTGTGTGACCCTATAGGTTCAAACATAAGTCGGTTGCCTAAGAACCAATTTCTGAACTAATCAATGAGACCATCTAGTAATGGTGCTCAACATTTGGATAGGTCGAATGATTACAAAGCAACATTCAAGAACTCAAGCATATGGTTACCATATAATTCATCTCTTTGACCTTATGCTCAGGATAACTTCAGAGTTAATTGCAACTCCTAAATAGTGCATCCAGATATATCTCAACCTAACAAATTCGATGACTCCTTACAAGGATCGCCCTAGCTAAGGTCTTGGTAAATTGAAACACGATATAGCATTTTCTCCAAAACCTTAGAGTGGTCAATCACATCTTGACTCACTCACTGACTTACCAAATACTTGATTGCACCTAATAATTTTCACTGGATTAGAAATGCAGGTAGTCCAACATCTAAGTATAGTAGTTGCTTGTAAGTCATCATGGTGATCTCAGGTTAGAGAGATACTTATACCCATATCCTTCTAAGAGATACTCTTGATAGCATAGTGCTATACAGAGTTGGTCATGTTCAATGAATGTACTCCTATACTCACCTGCATGTTATACCAGTATCTTCATACTCTTTAATTATGAGGACAACCAACCCATATGGTATACAATGATCTATACTCAATAAACATCATCGTTCCAAGTAACAACATATTATTTGATCATGAACAAGTTTAAGAACTACACGACAAATCCTCCTTTGTCAATCAAAAGTAAATCTAGAAACTTCATTATAAAAGAGTTTACAAAGGAAGATATACTAAAGTGATGAATTATCAAAAAATAACTTTTATTTGTTAATGAATCATATACAAATTACAAGGAGCTAAATTGTCAACAACTTAGATAATTGGCTTTAGGACATATTTCCTAGCAATCCCTCCCTTATCAAGTTAAAGGAGATTGTCCTTAAGTGTCTTATGTAATGAATGCAATCAAGTTAAACAAGAAAATAATGCAGACTATCTTAACCTAACCTCATTCTAATATTAAAACTGAAACAGAACATGATGCATGAATGATTTGAGATTAGTAATTGATAACATAATTCATAAAGTATTAGAAACTAGGAAGGTATTCATGCATAGATTTTTGTTCATCCAGTAGAAGCATATTAGATTAAAAATAATTTTAATCACCAAATCATGTATTAGAATAATTTAAAAATCTATCATATAGGATCATGATAGGATATGAATAGAGTATAGATACTAAACTTAAAATTAACATGCATCGATCTAATTGATGCATGCTATAGATCTAATCTATAAATGGAAATAGGATCAGATCCCATACCTCATCATGGATCAATGAACACCATTGATAATAGAGCATGATAGAAGGTTCGGACATCACCTCGTAGGCACACAGGGTGTCCGGCCTTTACGAAAAGTCAATACAAAGTCTCGGAAAATCACCTTCCCTATAGTGCTTCTCTGTGTGAAGGCTATGGATAGGTGATCTAGAAACCTTCAATTTTTTTTGAGTCCTCTAAGAATATAAGAAGATGATAGATGGGAAGGTCCAGTTCAAGGAAGAATCAAAATCATAAAACCAATTTTTTTATAATTTTATTTTCTTCCTTTCTTTCTCTCTTTTCTTTTCTCCCTATTGCCAAGAAGAAAGTCCCCATGCCTAACTTATTTCTCACACCCACTCCATTGATCTTTTCCATGATTTTTCTCATTGATTTATTTATGGTAAAAGCCTCTCGAAGTGTCACACAATTCAAGAAAAAAGTCCACTCAAATAAGCATGGAGAAAAGGATTATGATAGGATTAAGGAATAGAGTTTTTCTAGGACTAATAGTTTAACTCATTCAAAACCCATTCAAATCAATTCAAAAAAATTACAAAATTTATCTAAACCTATCCTAACCTAAAAATGATTGAGAGAAGGCATCAAAATACATTTTTCATGGAGAGAACTTTGCACAAAAAATCAAAATTTTATGGAAAAACTAGGGGGCACAATATCAATTTTGACTCGATCCAACCAGTTACAAAACTATATTAAAACTCCTTTTAAAAATTATCTTGGATTAATCCCAATTAAAATAGATAATAAGGAGGGCGCTAATCATATTTTGGCATAGAGATTATTCATGCAAAAAATTATTTTTGCATGGAGAATAAAGTGGTGCAAGGGAGAAACTAGGTTCCTAGGTTCAACTTGGTCAAACTTAATCCTAATCTCAATTTAATTTGGTTTGACTAATTCAAATAGCTTGAACCTAATCTAATTAAGATCTAATTATATTTTGGCATAGAGATTCTTCATGCAAAAAATTATTTTTGCATGGAGAATAAAGTGGTGCAAGGGAGAAACTAGGTTCCTAGGTTCAACTTGGTCAAACTTAATCCTAATCTCAATTTAATTTGGTTTGACTAATTCAAATAGCTTGAACTTAATCTAATTAAGATCTAATTCAACTTAATTAATCAAAAATTAATCAAATTCAAATTCAAATTAAATCTAGATTAAAATTTCCTAGTAATTAGGTCATCAATAACCTAATTGGGTGAAATCTAATTGAACCAAACTCAATTAGATTTGACTAAATTATTTCACTAAATAAATTGATCCAATTAGCAATCTAATTACAAATTAATGCTCCTAATATTAATTAATATTTATTTATTTATTTATTTAAACTTTTATATAGAGCAAATTGTTAATCGTATTCATAATTTTGTCATTAGATGATTCTTAATCGTCGATCAACCATCATGATCAATCGAAAACTTCTATTGTGTGTGATCTCGTAGGTTCAAACCCTAAGCCGATAGCTCAAAAATGATTCCTTGAACTAATAGATGTGACCATCTAACAATGGTGCCCAATATCTGGATAGGTCAAATGATGGCAAAGCATCATTCAAGAATCCATGCTATAGTTACCATATAATTCATCCCTTTAACCTAATTCTTTGGATGAATTCAGAGTCAATATCCAACTTCAAATAAGTGCATCCGAATATGTCTTAACCTGCTAAATCCTATGACTCCTCACTAGGATTATCCAGGTCTAGGTTTTGCTAAATTAAAACATTGCTGAGTATTTACTCCAGTAACTTGGAGTGGTCAATCCCTTCTTGACTCAACATCGACTTAACAAGTACTTGACTGCATCCAAAAATCTTCAATCACTACATTGGAAATCTAGGTAGTTAGGCACCAAAGTATAGTGAGTTGCTTACTAAGTCACCGTGATAGTCTCAGGTTGGAGGGACACTTATACTCATACCCTTTCTATAAGATACTCTTGATAACAAAGTACTCAACAGAGTTGGTTATTATTCAGTGAGATGTACTTTATACTTACTTGCATGTCATACCAGTATCTCCACACTCCTTTATTAAAAAAATGACCAACCTAGATGGTATACAATGACCTATTCTCGATAAATATTGTCATTCTAGGTAACAACATATCATTTAGTCACAAACTGATTTAAGAACCACTCAATAAATCCTCTTTTATTGAATCAATGTAATTCTAAGGACTTTAACACATTAGAGTTTACAAGAAGATAACAAATAGTATTAAGATACCAAAATAATATTTATTTTATTAATAATTCATATATATTTATAAGATATCTCAACCATTTACAACCTAGTTGATTAGCTTTAAAACACTTTTCCTAACAACTCCCACTTGGACTAGAGCCAATTGAAATAGTATTGTATACCCATCTTCCACTTGTGATCATCGAACTCTTTGATTCTAAGGGCTTTAGTAAATGGGTCTGCTAGGTTGTTCTTTTTATTGATCTTCTGAAGGTCAACGTCACCTCATTCTATAATTTCTTGAACAAGGTGGTAACGATGCGAAACATGCTTGGTCCACTGGTATGCCTTTGGTTCCTTTACTTGAGCAATGGCTCCAATGCTATTACAATGCAAAACAACTAGACCATGAATGTAGGGTGCCACTCCAAGCTCGATGATTAACTTCCACAATCATACAGTTTCTTTTATAGTATTAGATATCCCAATGTACTCCACCTCTCATATGAAATCAACCACAGTATGCTGCTTGAAACTTTTCCAGTAAATAGCTCCTCTATTAATGGTAAAGATATAACCCAACACACTTTTGCTATCATCCTAATCTGATTGAAAGATTGAATCAGTATAACTGACTAGTTTCGAGTCAAAATCTCCAAAAACCTACCATTGGTCCTTAATATTTTTCAAATACTGAAAGATAGTTTTTATGACCTTTCAATGGTTCTCACCTGGATAAGATTGGTATCTACTCACTACTCCTAGTGAGTATGCCATATTTGGTCATGTACATAATGAATCCTACTACCAGGCATATGGAATCCTACTCATATGCTCTCTCTTGAAGAGTTGTTGGACAATCCTTCTTAGAAAGAGTAATTCCATGGCCTATCAAAAGATAGCCTTTCTTGGAATTTTCCATGCTAAATCCTTTAGCATAATATCAATGTACGTTGACTAGGATAATCCTAGCAACCTTTTAGATCTATCCTTATAGATTTTCAGTCCAAGGATGTAAGTTGCTTCTTTCTAGTCCTTAATGGGAAATTGGGATGGTAGCCAAACCTTTATTCCCTGCATTGCAAGAATGTCATTCCCGATTAAGAGAATGTCATCCACATACAAAATGAGAAATACAATTACTGGACCATTAGCTTATTTATATATACAGGGCTCTTCTCCATTGTTAACGAAGCCATACATTTTGATCACCTTATCAAAATGCATGTTCCAACTTCAAGGTGCCTACTTTAATCTATAAATGGATCTTTGAAGCTTGTATACCTTTGATTCATCTATGGATGTGAATCTTTAGGTTGTATGTATATACCTCTTCTTCTGACTCTCCATTTAGGAAAGCATTTTTGACGTCCATTTGCTAGATCATAAAATCAAGATGCACTGCAATTGCAAGCATAATCTGAATGAACTTGAGTATTACCACAAGAGAAAGAATCTCATCATAGTCAATACCATAATGCCGATAATATTCCTTGGCAGCCAAGCATGCTTTATAGGTCTCCATCATCCCATCTGTACACCTTTTCTTTTGAAAATCCACTTACTTCCAATGGATTTTACCCCTTTAGGTGGATCAACTAGTGTCCACACACTATTGATCTCCATGGACTCTATTTTAGATTTCATGGCTTCAAGCCATTTCTCATAATCGAAATTCTGCATCACATCCACGTAGGTGATTGGATCATTGTTGTTTTCATCATGTTCAACAAGATCCTCATTCCGGACCAATAAACTATAGTATTTGTCCAATTGATGCAATACTCTACTAGATTTCCTTAAGGTTACCTCTATAATAGGCTCTAGCCTTGATCTAATCCAATCCGATCAAATTGGCTTAGTTAATTGTGTTGGTTCTTCTGCCTGTTAAACTTTTTCAAGTTCAATCTTAGAGGCATTAGTTCCTTCCTCAAGAAATACCTTTCCCAAAAAGACCGTCTTATTACTAACAAATATTTTGTATTTATTAGTATGGTAGAAGAAATAACCCTTAGTTTCCTTCGGATACCCTATAAATGTATACCTATTAGACCTAGGCCTAAGCTTGTCTATTTTTAATTATTTAACATAAGCTAGACATCCCCAGATCCTGAGGTGTGAGAGTACCAACTTACATCATGTATATATTTCATATGGCATTTTGTCTATAGACTTCCTAGGAACTCTATTTAGAATGTAACAAGCCAACTATAGTGCATATTCTTAAAAAGAGATAGATAGACTCACAAACTCCATGGACCGAACCATATTTAATAGGATTTGATTCCTCATTTCAGACACTCCATTATGCTGAGGTGTCCCAAAAGAAGTTCATTATGAGAGAATCACATTCTCTTCCAAATATGTCATAAACTTACAGGTAAGATATTCACCTCTTTGATCAGATCGAAGGGTTTTGATATATCGAGGTATGATTGAATCTCTGTTGTACTTGATTGCTAGTAGACCTAATATCTTGTTTAGCGTTTGTGTTTGTGCTAGATTTCAATCTAATTCAAAAGAATCACATATGCTTGCTGTAAAAAGAATTATAAGATATCTAAGAGGAACAAGTAACTTAGGTCTATGGTATTCAAAGCATTTTTTATTAAATTTGATTAGATTTTCAGATGCTGATTATGGTGGATGCAAAATAGATAGAAAAAGTACTAGTGGCACATGCCAATTTCTAGGATTAAATTTAATCCCATTGCACTGTAAGAAACAAAACTCGGTAGCACTGTCTATTGCTGAGGCAGAGTATGTTGTTGCTGGGAGTTGTTGTGTATAAGTGTTATGGATTAAACAACAATTAGAAGATTTTGATGTTACACAATCTAAAATTCCCATCAAATGTGATAACACAAGTGCTATAAATTTATCTAAAAATTCAATTCAGCATTCTAGAACAAAGCACATAGAAATTAGACATCATTTTATTAGAGATCATATTTTGAATGGTGACATTGTGCTTGAATTTGTTCCTACTGAAAATCAACTTGCTGACATTTTTACTAAACCTCTCAATCAAGATAGATTTGAAATGATTAGAGGAGAATTAGGACTTTGTGACCCTTTTTAGAAAACCTAACCTAATCTCTTCAAAATCAAGGAAACCTTATCTAGAAAGCCTTTTATATCAAACCAAGATCATTGACCGTCTCTCCTTGCAAATTTCTATCATTAAATTTCAATTCTAAACCTTTTTGACTCTTCTAAAGAATTCTGGTTCAAGTCGACTCGAGCTACTATGCTCCAGTCGAGCCGACTCAAATTCCTGATTAAGTCTTTTTATACTCTGCTCGAGCCGACTCGAGCAAATTAGGGCTTGTCGAGCCGACTCGGATGTCGGGCAAGAAGTTTTCTAGTAGAGCCGTAGGACTTAATCTTAAGTTTTATGCCTTAACTGTTCATTTCTTGCTAGCTTAAAACCCTTGCTTTCGACCTAAAAATCCCATCCAACCTTCAAAACCTCCCTTTTTTAGCTTGATCTCTAGCATTCTTCTCAAGCTTGGGCAATGGCTCCAAAAAGGGCTATCGGAAAGAGATCAATCCGAGCCAAACCCTCTACAAAAAAGGAAAGGAGGATGAAGCATCAGCAAGAAGAGCCGACTCGATCAGTTGAAACGAAAGAACAAGAAATGGAACCAATTGCAGCTCCTTCTTCGAGACAACCTGTTTCAATGTCCAACTGACCCATGACAAGCGGAAGAAGAATCATCTTCTCATTCTTGAAAGAGCTAGGGCTACAAATTGGAGATTTAATTGAAGATCAGGGTTGGAGCTTCTTTTGTTCGTTGAATGTGCCAACCTATCCAAATTTGGTAAGGAGTTTTTATGAAAATTTAAGATTGGAAGAGCAGCATATTGAGTCTGTGGTTAATGGAAAGAGAATTATTGTAATGGAGGAAAGACTGAGTAGCACACTTGAGATGTCAAATGAGGGTTTGAAACACTTAATTCTGAAAGATAAGGAAAAAACCCTCAGGACAATTTTGAACAGGGCAGACGTGAGTGGTATTGGAAATGTAATGGCCAATACACTATCCCTTAAAAAGAGACTATTACATAATTTTATTGGTAGGATCTTTCTCCCGAGAACTAGAAGGTTTGATTGGGTAAGTGAGAAGGATCTTAGCTTTATGGGGCAAGTAATTGAGGGGGAGGCCCTCAACTTACCTCACATTATGCTGCTGCAGATGAAAGAAGCAGTCAGGAAGTGAAGGCCTGTTTACCTTATGGAATGGTTCTTACCTTATTTTTCCAGGCCTCCAGAGTGAACCTAGATGGTGAAGATGGTAGGCCCCTTCACCACACTGATACCTACTCCTCCAAATCTTTACAACGAATGGGATATCAACTAACTAAAGGAGCTTGGAGGAAAAAGGGATCAAATCTGAGAGTTATTGGATCTTCTAGCAGTGATAAGGATGATGATGATGAGGAGCAGCTACCTCAGGAGATGGAGACTATTGCTGGACCTCCTACATTTAAGTAGACTACCACTACCTCTACTGCTGTTGAGCCTGCTGCTACTGAGCTTATTGTTAATGATGCTATGGAGACAGAGCATAGAGAGTATGGGAGTCCCAGGATCTCTCCAGGATCTCCACCAGCAGCACCTACATCTCCACTAGCTCCACCACCTGCACCTTCTGTGACACTTCTTCTCAGGGACCATCTATTGATACATCAGGAGCTTCAGTGTCTCAAGACTTCATTGTAGATTAGATGAGACTACTTACTCAGTCCCTAACCAGTTCTTTTGGTTCAATGTTTGGCGACCTTCGCCAAACAATCGAAACCAAACTTGAGGACATACATGGTGAGATTAGACATCTTCACTCCAGGGTGGACAGTGTTTAGTCCACAGGACTTGCACCTCAGGTGGATTTACAGCCTGTCACAGATTCCTTCAAGGCAGCTTTTGAAGAAATTAAGAAATCTGTTGATCACAACATTGAAGAATTCAGAACTGAATTAAGAGAGATGAGTTACATGATGGGTTCTATGGAGCAAGAAGATAATTACACTAAAGGAGTTGTTATTCTTGGAGATGAATTTGGAAGACTGAGAGGATCTGCAGAGGCATTTGCCAATGCCCAAGTAAGTGAGCTGGTTACACTCAATAAAAGGATGAAGAAGATGCAAGAAGAGCTCAATTCTGTCTAGGTGATCCTTTGTCAGCTATCCACTACTATTATAGTAGCCTACACTTCTACTCCAAGACAGCAGGCACCTCCTCCTAGTCAGACTGCACCTCATCCTAGGCAGCCTGCACCACACCTTAGTCTCCACCTCAGTCCACTCAGCCACCTTTTGTTGATCATATCTCTTTTATGCCACCACCTGACCATCCACTAGCACTAGTGCAAACATTAAGGTAAAACTAGTAGAACTTGTTGTAAATATGCCTAGTGATAGTGAATAGACCAATGTTTGTATTTTTGCTTTCAAACTTTTGTAATGTGTATTGAAAATCATTGAATGAAATGAAAGTATTTGTTTCTCTCCTATTATGTTTGTAATGGTATCTTTGCTTTAGTAGATTATCAAATATTTTTAAAAAGTGAAATTATCTCAAATAGTATTTTTAATCTTCTCATTCTTTTTCAAAAATCATGCTTTGTATACTTAACAAAGGGGGAGATTGATTTTAACTATTTACCTTTTTTATTAATAACAAAAGGGGGAAGAACAACGATATAAATATTGTAAATGCATGGAAAATGTACAAGTAAGGGGGAGATATATAAGTAAGGGGGAGAATTTTGAAAATTGACATCAATTTTGCAAATAAACTTGCTTATATTTTCTATGATAAATTTGCTCTAACTGTTGTGTTCTAACATAATGTCAATGGCTATCCATTATTAGCTCTGAACAAGCTTTAATTTGGTTTAGCTCTGATACTCTTTGAAAAATGAAGCTCCGACATTTTTTAAAAGCTCTATTATATATCAAACTTATTACCAAAAGCTCTGTTATATATTGAACATACTCCCAAATATTCTGATATATTATCTATATGCAAGCTCTCGTACATTGATTTCAAATACATTCTTAGTATACAACTCATACATGTCTATACTTATTTGCAAATATACTTTTACACATGTAACTGTAAAGGTTTTCCATGCCTAGTGTTTTGTTATCATCAAAAAGGGGTAGATTGTTGATCCCTTGAGTGATTTTGATGACAACAAAATATTGGAGCATGCATTTGTCATACTAACAGCTCTTCAAGTGAATTACAAGTTTTTGTAGGATGATCTATATGCCCAATTACAACTCCTACAATCTTATTATGTGCTATGAGTTGTGTTGTAAATGTGTCATGTAAAGAAGAGCCCAAAAGAAAAATTAAAGAAAAATTCTCAAAAATGGGTTACTTCTAAGTGTTTTCAAGCTTAAATCTCTTAGATTCAATTGTTAGTTGAGTTGTGAAGTATCTTGAATGTTAAAAATATCGCTGGATGTAATTTGGAGAAGAAATGGAAGATTTTCTGAAAAATTCATCCGAGTCGACTCTAGTTCATGGCACGTATGAAGGATTCTGGCATGCAGAGATCCGAGCCGACTAATAGGAACTCGAGCCAACTCATCCAGAGTACCATTTCCTGAATCAGACAGGCGAGCCGACCCGAAGGAAGTCTGAGCTGACTCATCCATTCAGTCAGACATTCGAGTCGACCCTTCAGAGATCCGAGCCGACTCCTCCAGAGGTCATGAAAAATCAGTTCTGAGAGAACAGCCAAGCGAGCCGACTCCAATGAGAAGAGTCGACTCTTCTAGAGTACAGTTTTGAAGACCTGTGAATCTGAGCCGACTCAAATAAAGGTTAGCTAACTCATCCAGAGTAACGAATCAAGACCACTATGAAAATGAGCTGACCCGAATGAAGCGAGGCAACTCGACCAGAACTTCTCTGAGAATCCGAGCCAACTCGAGGGATCTGAGCCGACTCGAAGGTCGATTCCAAGTAGGTAACGGCTAGTTCTAGAACTCCATTTTTGAATTTGAAAAGTGCTCTAATGGTCAAATTTCACATCCCAATGGTCTACAACGACTATTTTCACTTAAGAAGAGTACAAGACTCTATAAATGAGGGATTGGGACAACTTTTCAAAGGCTATTGCTTAGTTGAACATTAAATAAGCTTGTGAACAAGAGAGCACAAAAGAGCATTCAAGTCAGTCTTCAAGACTTCACCAACTTTTACCTGAAGCTTGAAGCATCCATTGAGGAAGTTGAAGAAGTCGCTATAGAGCATTAAAGTACAATTAAGATGGCTTCTCTCGAGCTGCATCGGCAACCATCAGACAACATTAGTTTGTCATTTTGTTGCTTACTTTCTTTAACTCTTTTATGAGTTGGTGGGTTATTGGTGAGCCCGGTTTAAAAACCAAGTAGGTTCTTGGTTAGCCTGTTCAAAACCAAGTGTTGGGTTCTTGGTGATCCTGTTCAAAATCAAGTGTTGGGTCTTGGTGATCCTGTTCAAAACTAAGTTGGGTTCTTGGTGATCCTGTGCAAAACCAAGTGTTGGGTTTTTGGTGAGCCCAGTTGAAAAACCAAGTTAGGTGGTATCTTGGGTAGTGGACGTAAGAGATGGGTTGCTTCGAACCATTATAACTTGCTATGTTTGTATTGTACCTTTTTTTGTTTGCATCTACTTCCACTCTTATTTATTTGAATCACAGCACTATCACACTAAAGTAGATTTAAAAGAGCACAATTCTATTTAAATTTTTTAAATTTTCAATTCACCCCCTCCTGGGAAAGCCACCTGGGCAACATAAGGTAAAACCCTTTGTTGAAAAATTTATCTATAGTTTTGAAAAGTTAAATCTTTTTTTGAACAATCAAAGAACTATTTTTAACAAAGCTGGATTAGATTTTAAACCCCAAAAATAGCAAAAGTTTTTCAAAAATTTCTTTATTCCTGTATCATCAAGCATCACATGTTTTTCTTGCAAAAAGATAGGTCATAAAGCATTCCATTATGATTTAAGAAAAATTAACAATTCTAGAAAGATATGGATTCCAAAAGGAACCACTTTTAGTACTAACCCTAAAGGACCCAAGTTGGCTTGGGTACATAAAATAAAAACTTAATTTATTTTGCAGGTGTGTCTTGCAACCAAAGAAAAGAAAAGACTGTGGTATCTCGATAGTGGTTGCTCAAGACTATTGACTTCGTTATTAATTTTGATGATAAGCAAAATGCTTAAGTATAAGTTGAGTACTAATGATTTCTTTGAAGTATGTTTTTATAAAAAAAAGTGCTCATCAATTTGACATATTTTATTTGATTGAAGAAGTCCAAATTTTATATGAAAGATCTGCTTAAAGAGAACTTCGACAGTGAAAAATTACTTGAATGAATACTAGAGTTCAACACATACTTGATTCAGTACAAGTTCAGCTATTTATGTGAAGATCTCAATGAAGTGTTGACTCAAAATGTTGACACATGACACCAAGTGTCGACTCAAGCCGGTACACAAAAAAATTTTAGATGGCATGGCTGAAGTGTCAACACATGGACTTGAAGTATCGACTCAAAGTATCGACACTTGTATCAGCTCATCGTCTAAGATTTTTGGATCACAAAACTTGCTGAAGTTGAAGATCTGATGAAGTGTCGATATATGAATACCAAGTATTGACTCACAGTGTCGACTCACCTGAAGAAGTGTCGACACATCTGAGATTTCCAGAAAACTGCATTGAAGATATTTGATCTAGGTGTCGACTCAAGAAGTTCAAGTGTCGACCTGAAGTATCGACTCATAGCCTGAAGTATCGATGCATGGAGTTTTGGGAATAGTAATGGCTAGTTTTTCAAATACAGAACTCATCCCTCTTGGCTTCCAACAGCTAGTTTTTTGTGTCTAACAGCTAGAAATCAAATTTGAAGCCTTGGGAAGGTATTTATATGATTGAAATCAAATCAAAAAACATGAAAATAGAAAATGAATAACCAAGAAAGAAGAAAAGAGAGCATTCACTCCTATTCATTGAGTTCAACTACTTTCAAGTAAGAAGAAGCCTTCAAGCATTCAAGAGCCTTCAAAAGAATTAAAGATCAATCATTCTTGGGCAATTAAAGAGGCTTCATCAAGTTAAAAGCATCACAACAACGAGCTTCAAAGAAATACCCGCTTTTTATTAGAAAGCTTTCATTGTTTCTTTACTTCACACTATATTTTTATAAGGGTTCTTGGTTAACCTATTGGAAAACCAAGGAAGGTTATTGGTGAGCCTTTGAAAACTAATTAGGTTCTTGATTAGCCCGTAAAACCAAGGGAGATGGTGGTGAGCCTTAAAACCATTTAGATTCTTGGTTAGCCAGTAAAACTAAGTAAGGTTTTGACTTGTGAGCCTTGTGAAAATAAGTCAGGTTCTGATTAGTGAGCCCGGAAAACTAATCAGCTGTAATCGATTGAGATTATAGTGAATTTCCAAGGAGATCTTGGAGAGCGGATGTAGGTGCATTGGATAGCACTAAACCACTATACTTCCTAGTGTTTGTGATTACTTGTCTTTCCTATTTGCTCTTACTTATATTGCTTTATATTTTTGCTGCATACTTACTTAAGAGCACTTCATTTGCATTCATAGTACTTAGTTTAATTATTGGATTGGATCACATACTCTTACATTTCATCAATTAATTTTTAGAGACCAAATTCACCCCCCTCTTGGGTTGCTTACTAGGCAACAAGTGGTATCAGAGCCCTATTCTCAGTTTATAGGTCTAACCACCTTGAGTAAAGATCTATGGTAACCCCTATTAGTACTAGTGTAGTTGAGGGACAAGCTTCAAATAGACCTCCTTTTTTCAATGGATCAAATTATACTTATTGGAAGACTAAAATGAAAATATACATGCATTCTATTGATTATAACTTATGAAAGGTAGTTGATAAAGGTCCATATATTTCTTTGATTGTGATGTTTCCATCCCAAAGCTTGAAAAGGATTGAGATGAAAATGACATTAAACAATTCGAGATCAATGCAAAAGCAATGAATCTTTTTTATTGTGCATTAGATCCTAGTGAATTTAATAGGATATCTACTTGCACATCCGTCAAGGAAATATAGGACACACTTGAAGTTACCCATAAGGGTACCTATCAAGTGAAGAATACTAAAGTGAACATATTAGTGCACACATATGAAATATTCTGAATGGAACCTAATGAGTCTATCTCTGATATGTACACTAGATTTACAAATATTATAAATGGAATGAGAAGTTTAGGAAAAATAATGCCTAATGCTGATATTGTCAACAAAATCCTCATGTCACTTCCAACATCATAGGATCCGAAGGTGACCGCCATCCAAGAAGCTAAAGATGTTAACAAGCTACCATTGGAGTAGCTGGTAGGATCGCTCATGACTTATGAGCTAAATTTGAAGCAAAAATCTATAGATATGGATAAGAAGAAAAAGGTGATTGCATTCAAATCTACTATACAAGAAGAATCCTCAATTAATGAATCCGAAGAAGATGATGATGATGAAAGTGAAGAAGCACTTCTTGCAAGAAAACTTAGAAGGTTCATGAAGAGAAGAAAGTTCCCTTATAAGAAGAAGTTCCAATCAACTAAAGAGAAGGGAAAAGAAAAGGAAAAAGAGAAAGAAAAAAAAAAAGAGAAGGAGATACCTACATGCTTCGAGTGTAAGACGCCGAGATACTATAAATTCGACTGCCCTCTCCTAAAGAAGTCAAGGAAGAAGCTAAGGAAAAAGGCAATGATAGCCACCTAGAATGATAGTGAGGACTCCAGTTCAGAAGAAGAACAAGCTGAAATTGCAAACCTTTGTCTCATGGAACATCAAGAGCAAGAAGAGGTAAATTCTGATATAGAAACAGACTTTACTTTTGATGAATTAAGAAATTCTTTTGATGAATTAATGTATGAGTATAAATTAGTTTTATCTGAAAATAGAAAACTGAAAAAGCATGCAAATAGTTTTTCACATGAAAACAATTCTTTATTAAATGAAGTTAGTGATTTGAAAACTAAACTAGATATTTTAGAAAAGAAAAATAATGCTCTAACAATGGAAAATGATATTTTAAAAAGATCCAAAACTATCATTTCAAATGGTGATCTTTTGAAAAAAAATAAGGATTTAGAATTGGAAAATGAAAAGTACAAAAATGAGCTTAATAAAATGAAACCTTTTATTGAAAAGTTTATCTATAGTTCAGAAAAACTAAATCTTCTTTTAAACAGCCAAAGAGTAGTTTTTAATAAAGCAGCATTAGATTATAGACCCCAAAGATAACAAAAGTATTTCAAAAATTTTTTTGTACCTGCATCATCTAGCATAACATGTTTTTCATCCAAAAAACAAGGTCATAAATCTTTTCAATGTAATATGAGAAAAATTAATATTTATGGAAAAGTTTAGGTTCCAAAAGGAACCATTTTAAGTGCTAACCCTAAAGGACCCAAGTTGGCTTGGGTACCTAAAAACAAAGCATGATTTGTATTGCAGGTGTGTCTTGTAACCAAGAAAAATAAAAGACTATGGTATCTTGATAGTGGTTGCTCAAGGCACATGATGGGAGATGTGAAATAATTCACCTCTCTTGAAGTAATGAATGGAGGGAGTGTGACCTTCGGAAATAATGGTAAAGAAAAAATCATTGGTATTGGTAAGGTTCACATTACTCATACTACTTGTATTAGCAATATACTTTTAGTTGAAGGTTTAAAGCATAATCTTTTGAGTATTAGTCAATTTTACGATAAAGGTTTCCAAGCTATTTTTAAATCATCTTATTGCATGATTGCTAGTATAGATAAAAATGGAGTACAATTCATTGAAAAAGGTATGATAATATTTATTTGGTAGATTTAGATGATCTATCTTTGCCTAATGGAGAATGCCTTATTGCAATAAATTATACTAAACATAAGACTAGTTGGCTTTGGCATAGAAGACTAGGTCATGCTAGTATGTATTTACTTTTGTTGCTGCAAGGATCGCCATAGCCTGTAGCTGCAGCCGGCACCGGAGTGCGCTATCCTAGTTGCCTGGTGGTCCTCTGGTCCCGGACCTGCAAAACAGAGGTTAATAACACAGGCCGGAGTTTCCAACGGGGGCACTCTGACGGTCAAGTTAGTGATGATCCAAGGGAACAGATCCTCCTGGTCGGGCCCCTCTTGATGGACTCCACACTAGGAGGAGTACAAAATGTGTGTGTAGATAAAAGTATTGCAGGGGGAGAATGATAGCAGGGACAGAGGGGTTTCCTGCTCCTCCACCTCTCCTTGTTTTCCTCGTTTCATGTCGACTGTGGTGGTGGTGGTGACACTTTGCCCTCTTGGTCGAGCTTGCGCTTGTGTTGGTGGTGCCATGCCCATCTTCCTGGTGGGGGTTGCACCCTTCTTTTTCTTTTTTGTTCTTGCTTGTCTTTTTTCTTGTGTGTTGTGGTTGTTGTTGTGTTACCTTCGAGTTTGTTGCAACTAGGTTACCGTTGGGTCCTTGTCTCAGGATCCCCGCCGGGCTACCAGGCGTGTGCGGCGGTGTCCCGAGGAGTCTTTCCTGATTCATGATAAGGGGAGTTGTCAGGTGCTCCGACACTCCTCTTGGTCACCTCATTCCGGAAAACCTGGCAATGCCTTGAATGGTGGGCCACCGTCCACGGGATTCGAATATCCCGGTTGGCTTCCTCTCTTGGGTGATCCGGGTGGTTGGTGAGGAGTGCGGTGCCTCGATCAGCATGCTTCTTTTATTTCCAGTGTAATTGGTGGTTGCAGGTGATCAGTACGACCTAGAAGGTGCTGTAGTGCAGTCCTCGGGCAGCTCGCCGGCGTCCTGGCTGGTGAGGACCTTGTCCAAGCTGGGGCTGAGCTGGAACAGCGGGGCTCACTCCAGCCTAGACGCTCCAAGCTTGCGGGGGCATCTTGGTGGAGGAGGGCAGAGTGCGGGCCCGGTCCGGAGGGTACACGCTCAGAGAGGCTCCATATTGGCGGGTGAGTGCTGAGCTCAACCTCGACCACAGGGCACTAACCTCCGAGGGTCTCACTCCGGAGGGAAGAAGGCAGACCCGGTCCAGAGGATGCGTGCTCGAAGAGGCTCCATGTTGGTGGATGAGTGCTGTGCTCAACCTCGACCACAGGGCACTAACCTCCGAGGGTCTCGCTCTGGAGGGCAAGAGGCGGACCCGGTCCAGAGGGCGCGTGCTCGGAGAGGCTCCACATTGGCGGGTGAGCGCTGAGCTTGACCTCGACCATAGGGCACTAACCTCCGAGGGTCTCGCTCTGGAGGGCAGGAGGCGAACCCGATCCAGAGGGCGCGTGCTCGGAGAGGCTCCATATTGGCGGATGAGCGCTGAGCTTGACCTCAACCACAGGGGACTAACCTCCGAGGGTCTCGCTTTAGAGGGCAGGAGGTGGACCCGGTCTAGAGGGCGTGCGCTCGGAGAGGCTCTACATTGGTGGGTGAGCGCTGAGCTCAACCTCGACCACAGGGCACTAACCTCCGAGGGTCTCGCTCTGGAGGGTAGGAAGTGGACCCGGTCCAGAGGGTGCGTGCTTGGAGAAGCTCCACATTGGCGGGTGAGCGCTGAGCTCGACCTCGATCAAAGGGCACTAACCTCCGAGGGTCTCGCTCTGGGGGGCAGGAGGCAACTCCGACCTAGGCTTCCCGAGCTTGCGGGCCTGACCTGGCGAAGGACAGAGCTCGACTCGCTGTCTTGGGGGAGCTCAACTCAGCTCGGTAGTGGAGCCCGGGCTGGAGAGTTGATGCGGCATCCTTTCTTGACATGGCACCTGCTGGTTCCTCCATGTCAGCGATCTCACCACATCATTTGCCCCCCACTCCCAAGGCTCGTTAGTGCACGGCGCTCGGGTCGAAGGGAGTAATTACGGTGCTGACATGAAAGAGCAGAAATCTGGCACGATGATGGCCATGATTGCAGGCACTTCGGGGAACGGCCCTACGGACCAATCCGAGGGTGCCACATGGCCACGTCCAAGGAGCAGTTAATGTTGGCGCAGAATTCAAAGCGGCCGGGATGCCATTTTTGCCGATGGACAGCACGTGGCATGGATCCGTTGATGGAGAGGTTGAATCGGTACGAATCCATCGGGTCATTTCGAAATGAAAAGAGGGCCTTACCCAAAACATCTATTCTTTTTGAACTCTCCGTGCTTGCTGCTGCTGCGCCCAAGCTTCTTTCTTCCTCCCAGTTGCCCCGAGTTTTCTAAGGAACCAGGTCAGTTTCTTCTTCCTTCTCCCCCTACTAGAATAGGGTTTTTTCTCCGGGTCTGGGGTCTTCTTCAGGTTGAGTCTCCTCTCCTGTCCCCCACTTCGAGTCCTTCATTCCCTTTGTTCTTGAGGATATCCCGTTTTAGTCCGGGCTTCTGTCCCTCCACTGATCAGGGTGAGGCCGGTCCTTCCAAGCGGAGGCCGGCGTCTTCTTCTTCTTCTGACGAGGAGGAAGATGCAACTCGCTTCGAGCTCAGTAGGAGGCGTCCTCCCGATCCAGTACTCATCAGGGAACCGGGATCCGGTTCTTCTCTCCCTCCTCCTTCTTCTATTCCCACTTCTGAGTCCGTTCGGTCCTCAAGTCCTGGTGGGATCACCTCGACGATCACCACCAAGGAACTGAGAACTGTTCGGGATGTCTATGGCATCCCGCCTTCTGTTCGGCTCATGATCCCTCGTCCAAGGGAACGGGTCACTTCCAGTGGCCTGGGCCGTCTTGCTTTTTATGAGGAGACCTTCTCTGGGGGTCTCCGATTTCCTTTCCACCCTTTCTTCCTATCCATCTTGGATAATTACCGTTTGGTTCCTGCTCAGTTAGTGCCAAATGCCATTAGGGTTATTTTTTCTTTCATTGTGCTCTGCCACCTCCACGGGTTTGTTACCTGGTTTTCTTTGTTCAGGGCCTTCTTCGCCCTGAAGCGCCGCACAACTGAGGATGGGTGGTGGTCCTTGTCCTCCTGCCTGAAGGGCATCAAATTTGAGCTCCCCTCTTCCATTAGGGGATGGAAGAGTAAGTTTTTCTTTGTTGAGGTTGAGGGGGTCGACTGGGTCTGGAGTGATCCGGACAAGTCCCCCAACAGAAATTTTGTGATCGATGCGGCTGATCGGGATGATTACGAGCAGCTCCGCACAACCCAGATTCCTTCCCTCGAGGTCCTGTTATCTGAGCAGAACCTCACCGACTCTGGGGTGGACACAACGAATGGGTTGGGTGAGTTCGACCTGAACTTTCCTCTTTCTTTTTATTTGCATTTCTTGCACTACTTCCCATGGACTCTAACTATTGTGTGGCTTGCATGCAGGAATGATTTTCTCCGAGAATGATCTGCTGGCGATCACCCGGAAGAGGCCACCGACTGGGCTGGCTGGGGAACCTTCATCGAGGCAAGTCCAGGGCGAGAGCGCTCCTGTGGCCACCCCCGCTTTGGTGATTGGTCTGAGCTCGGCTGCTCCAATTGGTCCGAGCTCAGAGGCAACTCGCGCAGCTCCTGCACCGATGGAGAGGGCAGCTTCCATGGCACCCAGACTAGTTCGGGAGGCCCCTGCTATGGAACCCGAAGCAGTGGTCTGGGCGAGAGCCACAGCTGCTGCTGCAGCACCCCACCATCCTCCGAGTCTGCCCGTCGTCAATACCAGGGATGAGGAGGTCCGGGCTGCGACCAAGGTCACGACTGAGGTGCCACCTGTACCGGCACCAGCTTCTCAGCCTGCCCCTCGCAGCCCTGCAGTTATCGGGATGAGGCCGCCCACTCCGGCAGAAGGTCGATGGGAGTTGGGACGACGCCATCTCCCTTTCAAGATAGGGCCAAAAAACTTGTTCCTCCGGAGCCCCGAGATGGTCGAGCGCATGATGGACTTCTTGATCTAGACATGCGACCGGCAGGACATGGCCGGGATGCGGCTGATCGACATCATCAGCGCCATCTTCCCTCAACTCTATTCGGTGAGCTGTTCCTTCCTCTCTTTTCTTTTCTCTTCTTCTCTTTCTTCTTCTTTTTTTTTTGGTATGACCTCTTTTCTTGGTGCAGATCGGTGCCAAGGCCCTCTACATCAAGAGCCGCTACCAAAGCTGGGAGCGTCTCGAGTGGCAACAGGCTACCGAAATCGAGTCCTTGAAAGCTGACCTGAAGGGGAAGGTCGGAGTGAACGGGACCCTTGAATTGAAGGTCAAGGACCTTGAGGCACAACTCGCCGACGCCGATGGGCGAGCGAAGAGACTTCGGGAGGCCCGCAACCTGGAGCGGAGCCATGCGAAGAAGGCCATCGACGATCTCTCCATCATCGAGAAAAAGCTGAATTGCTATAGTGCCGAAGCTGATCGGCATAAGTAGGTCTCCTGAGCTGCCCAGGCGGAGCTGGCAACTGGGAGGGAGAAACTTGTCACAGCTGAGAAGGCAGCAGAGGAGGCAGCCAGGTCGGCAAAGGCTGCTAGGCTGGAGGCCACCGAGTCGAGGAGGGTGGCTGCTGAGGCCAAGAAGGGTGCTGAGGACACCATCACAAAAGGCCTCGGAGGAGTTCATCGCCAAAATCCAGCAGATGGCGTCGGACTCCTTCTACAAGGGCTTCATGTTCTTTCGCTATCGGGTTGAGGCGCTTGTCCCCGAGAAGAACTGCGACCACCTCTGATATCCTTCAGCCTCAGATGCGAAGCCTGACGAGGAGGCCGCTGCGGAAGCCGTGGCCTCAGAGCCTTCGACGTCAGTCGAGGCCGATCCATCCGTGGTTAGGGCTGCTCAACCGGAAGCTCCTGAAGGCAGGAATTCTTAGCCTCCTGGCTCAGCAGAGAACCGGCCGACGTAGAATAGGCTTTTTCTTTCTTGCCTCATTATGCATTTCTGTTTCTTGTACTTAGTCAGGGTCACCCGGCATGTTAGGGGCCTGCTAGACACTTGTAACTTGTGTTCAATCAATGAAACTTGAGTTCCTTTACTATTTGTCTTCTTTGCCTGGCTCTTCCCCCTTTTTTCTCTTCCCTCCTTCCTCTTTTTTTTGTGTATGAGTGGGGAGATCAGAGAGAAGGGCCTCGCCTTGCTTAGGGTTGAGTTATGACACCTGAAGGCTGCTGGGCTTGAAGGTGTTGTTGACTAAGAGCCATGCGGCTCGAAGGTCCCTTGGCTGGAGATCTGAGCTCTGGTCTTGAGTAGGCATCCTAGAGCTGGGCTCAGGAAAGTTGTTGACTGAGAGCTACGTGGCCCGGAGTTTTCTTGGCTAGAGATCTAAGCTCCGGTCTTGAGTAGGCATCCTGGAGCTGGGCTCGGGGACGTTGTTAACTGAGAGCTATGTGGCTCGAAGGTCTCTTAGCCGGAGATCTTAGCTCCGATCTTGAGTAGGCATCTTGGAGCTGGGCTCGAGGATGTTGTTGACTGAGAGCTGTGTGGCTCGAAGGTCTCTTGGCCAGAGATCTGAGCTCTGGTCTTGAGTAGGCATCCTGGAGCTAGGCTCGGGGATGTTGTTGACTGTGGGCTGTGTGGCTCGAAGGTCTCTTGGCCGGAGATCTGAGATCTAATCTTGAGTAGGCATCCTGGAGCTGGGCTCGGGGACATTGTTGACTGAGAGCTGTGTGGCTTGAAGTTCTCTTGGTCGGAGATCTGAGCTCCGATCTTGAGTAGGCATCCTGGAGCTGGGCTCGGGGACGTTGTTGACTGAGAGCTGTATGGCTCGAAGTTCTCTTGGTTAGAGATCTGAGCTTCGATATTGAGTAGGCATCCTGGAGCTGGGCTCGAGGACGTTGTTGACTGAGAGCTGCGTGGCTTGAAGTTCTCTTGGCCAGAGATCTGAGCTCCGGTCTTGAGTAGGCATCCTGGAGCTGGACTCGGGAACGTTGTTGATTAAGAGCTGCATGGCTCGAAGTTCTCTTTGCCGGAGATCTGAGCTCCGGTCTTGAGTAGGCATCCTGGAGCTGGGCTCTGGGATGTTGTTGACTGAGAGCTGTGTGGCTCGAAGGTCTCTTTGCCAGAGATATGATCTTCGATTTTGAGTAGGCATCCTGGAGCTTGGCTCGGGGACGTTGTTGGCTATGAAGCGGCGGCTTGTTCCCCTCTCGTTCTCTTTCTTTCCTTCCCCCCTCCTCTTTTCCTTTTTCTTCTTTCTTCTCTTTTTTTTTTGTTTGTTGTTGTTTTTGTTGTTTTTTTTTTTTTTTTTGGAGTGGGGAGATCAGAGAAGAGGGTTCTTGCCGTGTTCCCCTCTCGTTCTCTTTCTTTCCTACCCCTCTCATCTTCTTTTCGAGTGGAGAAATCAGAGAAGAGGGTGCTTGTCGTGTTCCCCTCTCGTTCTCTTTCTTTCCTTCCCCTCTCGTCTTCTTTTCAAGTGGGGAGATCAGAGAAGAGGGTTACTGGACTTGATTGCCTTGGAGCTAGGCTCGAGGACTTCCTGGATATGGAGCTAGGCTCAGGCCCAGGGGTTGCCTGAGGGCTTGGCTTAGGTCTTTAGCGCCTTGAAGCTAGGCTCGAGGCATTAATGGGAGCTACTTGGCCCCATGATCTCTTGGCATCTCGGAGCTGGGCTCAGAGATGATTGAAATTGTTGCCCAGGTGGCTTTTCCCAAGAGGAGGGTGAATTGGAAATTACAAAATTTTTGCAAGTATGTGCACAAGTAATTTCTTTTAGTGGTTGAGTGCTGTGTTAATCAGAGAATAAGTGCAGAAGAAGAAAAGTAAATCAAGCACAACACAAACAAGGCAAGTTTATAGTGGTTTGGAGCAACCCAGCTCCTATGTCCACTACCCAAGTTCACCACTTGGGATTTTCACTATATCCCCCAAACCAGAATACAGTCGGATTGTTTTACAGGCTCACAATCCCAACCTCTACACTTTGGTTTTTAAACCAGGCTCATCAAAGAAATCCACACTAGGTTTTCACAGGCTCACCTAGAACCTCTACACTTTGGTTTTAAAAAGGCTCACCAAAGAAACCTATTTGGTTTTTACAACCGGGCTCACCAACAACCCAAATATTCTAAGAATAGAATAAAAAAAGCAACAATAATGACAAACTCAATTGTCTGGTGGTTGCCAATGCAGCTCGAGTGAAGCTCAATTGAATGCTCTTCAATGCACTTCAATGGCTTCCTTGCTTTCCTCAAAAGATGCTTCAAGCTTCTGGTAAGAGTTATGAAGGCTTGAAGGCTGACTTCAAAGCTCAAGTGCTCTCTCCTCTTACTTCAATAAATATTCAATAACTGTTCATTAACTCATTAGTCTCTCCAAGGATGTTCTCATACCTCATTTATAGAGACTTCAACTGCCTTCTCTTGATTTTGAATGTTGTAGACCATTGGGAGGTGATAGGTTACCGTTGGAGCACTTTTGTAATTCAAAAACAGAAAACTAGAACTAGCCATTGGAGGTGACCCCGTCATTCCAGTCGGCTCAGACAATCTTCAAGTCGGCTTAGATCAAGTTTAGGTCAGCTGGGTTGAACACCAGTCGGCTGGGTTCCATAATTGAGAAAATGGTTCACTCTGGATGAGTCGGCTAGGCTGAAATCCAGTCGGCTCAGATCCTTGAGAATCTCAGAACATTCTCAACCATGTTCTGGACGAGTCGGCTGGGCCTTGGTGCCAGTGGGCTGGATCTGCGTGCCAGAGAACTTCTTTCTTGTGCCAGTGCCAGAGTCGGCTGGTTCCTCCATCCAGTCAGCTCGAGAATGGTTCTTCAACCAGATCAAATTCAATTCTCCAGAACTCTTGTGCCAAGCTTTGAAAACTTCTTCAAGGTCTTCTTACAATAAAATCAAGAAAAATTGAAGCTTGAAAACTACTAGAAGTAACCCTTTATCTTTGATTTAAGTAGAAAATTTTTTGTTGGGTTCTTCTTTACAAGATTCTAAACACTTACAACTCAACACAAAGCAGTAAAGGTTGTAGGGTTTAGAAAGTATGTCAATGTAGTTGTCCTACAAAAACTTGTCAACCATTTGAAGAGTTATTAGATAACCAAATGCATGCTCCAATGTTTTGTTATCATCAAAATCACTTTAGGGGTCAACAATCTCCCCCTTTTTGATGATGACAAAACACTAGGTATGAAAAGAATCTATTCTATTCACAAGTAGATGTATATCATAGTAAGCATTTACACTTGTTTGACAAATCATAACATCAACTGTATTCTCAAATGTGTATCAATATATGCTATACAGTTATACACAAAGCCAATTTTATAAAATGAAAGTGTTAGAGAATAATTGCTTGTATGTATCAAGCAGCATTAAGTATTGACAGTTAGATGTAATAAGTAGAGAGCAACAAAGTAATCATTGAAGCAAATTGAACATGTAAATTAAACATGTATATCTTCCCCTTTTTATAAAATTTCTAATCAATATGAAATTTCTTTAAATTTCTCCCCCTTTAACATTCATTTGAACATTTCAGCAGGAAAAGTATGCAAAGATCATTCAAAAATCATTAAGCTCCCCCTGTCGAATTAACTTTATTAGTTCTATTCCAATTCATTAAGTTTCTTCTTTCATGCACTCTATTGTATAATAGTTCTCCCCCTTTTTATCATCAAATCAAAAAGATTAAACAGTTAAGCTCAGATTTTAAATAGATTGAGAATGTATCAAGATTTGTTTGAGATAATTTCACTTTCTCAATTTAGAGAGAGAATTCTATTAAAAAAATAGATAGTGTTAACAGGATAAAACAAATACACAATAGTGTCCAAAAAAGATATTCATTGCATTTCTATCAAAAAAATTCAGTACATCAAGCATTACATAAGCTTCAAAAAGCTTTCAAAAAGTATAGAAAATACTAAAGACCATACTAAAGACCTATTCACTTTCAGATTCTTCTTTAGGTACATTGGTAGGTGATGTGGGCACTAGAATTAGGAAAAGACTCCAACCAATTCAGGTCAAGTCCGAGTCCTTGTGGTTGGAGTAGCAAAAGAGAAGTCCTGTAAATTTTCTTTTTTTGAGTCCAAATAATCTTGTAGTTAATTTCGAGTCCATGTTGGGTCCGGTTTAATATCTTAGTTAACCCTGCAATTGAGAGTTGGGTCCAGTTAAATCAAGCCCAATCCATGAGTCCATGAAGCATCAAGACAAGAAGAAGCCACCTCATCAAGTGACCCCCACCTTGTGCCACATGTCAAAAGCTCCAATGGATGTCGCCACCTCAACAAGTGGTTCCCACTTTATGCCACATGTCAAGAGCTCCAAAGGACACCACCACCTCATCAAATGGTCCCCACCTTGCACCACATGTCAAGCTTTGAAGGAGTTTCAAGCAACAAATGCCACCATATCCTCCAACTCCCCACATTTCAAGCAATAAATGCTACCATATCCTCCAACCCCCCTTGTAATCCTCCTAATCCTATGGGTTTTCAAATTTTAAAAATGTTGTAAGGCTTCTATTTAAGCTATGGGATGCCCCATTGAGAAGGATGATTAATGAATGAAGTTGGTATTTTTTTCTTCTATGTATTTTTTTTTCTATGTGTCTATGTGGTAGCTTAGCCTTTCTCTTCCTCCACGCCAACCCTAATCTTTCCTTCTTCCATTCCCAACGCCAAAGACTTCCTCTTCTTTCATAACTTCAAACTAGCTCCAGCGTTCAAGGGTGAATCAAGAAGATCATCACAAGGCGACCAACCTACTCCACTTCAAGCATTCCACCATGATGCCAAGATGGATCTCCTTCAATGCCTCTTCCACCCTTCTTTCTTTTCTCTAGTTGATTGCTTGTTAAGTCACTCATCTTAGGGTTTCTTTGTTGCAGGGTTCTCTGGGATTCCGGCTTCAAGAGGAAGGTTTACTTGCCATAGATCCAAAAAACAAGAGGGGCCTTCAGTGGTATTATGTTCATGTCATCCGGGAGATCTCTTCAAGAGTGAATCTATTCTAATTGAAGGGCCAATGTCAGGTATGTCTAGTGTTGATTAAGTCTGCAATGTTAAATTAGACCTAGCTTGGCTTGTGTGGTTCTCTTCTGGTCCTATTCCTTTCTTATTCTGAGAGTCTCGATCACTAGGTTTATGTTAGATCCTTCGAGCTTCTTCACTAGATCTCTTTGATAGTTTATGTTGAGTTGTTTATATGCAAATAGGGAATTGCTTGGTTAATCATTTGCTAATCTCCATTAGGGTTGCATAGTTTCATTTTACATTCTACACTATTCTTGGTATCAGAGCATGGTCGGATAATTTCCTGCATTTAGATATGTTGCATGCATACTTGTTATCTAGTTATTTTTTTAAAATCCAAGTAAGATCTAAAATTCACGCCTCCTGAGCGGGTGTACTCCAGTACACTGTCACGACCCATGGAAATAATGAGCCCCTGGCCGGATGTGAATTTTTAGATTGAAGTTTGGGTAAGCCAATGCACTTGTTTGATTAGGTTCTGTTTACTGAAAATTTGCATATCTGCTTACTGTAATCCATCTGCAGCTCCAAAGGCAAGTCGCTAATTTCTTATTGAAATATTTTTTTACTTATTTCTTTTTAAGACAGATATCCCTATATTAAATTTCATCATCAGAAAAAAAAATACACAAAAAATGAAAATTCCTACTTCAATCTTGTCCTGCTGAAATAGTCTACAGTACATGATCTGTTGTTTTTATTGTTTCTCTTTATATATAGATCTAAATTTTTTGACTTTTGTCTTGCTGGGATCCTCATAATTCATATTATTTCTCAACAATTTTTTAGATTTTATTTCGATTGTTAGAATTTTTAGCATTCGAAATACTCTCTGAGATTCAGTCTGAACTGAAATTCCAGCAAGAACCAATCTCAGAAATTTTTTTGAATTTGAAGTTCAAATTTTAAATTTTAAAATTTTGAATTCTGACATTCTAGAATCTGAAACTTGAAGTTTGAAATTTAAATTTTAAAATTTAAGTTTAAATTTGAAATTGTTTGAAAACTAATCAAGTCAAATAATTAAGTCAGCTCATAAAACAAAATATATATATATATATTTTTGCATTCATTTGAAAACATCTTAAGGGCATCAATATGACATGGGGGCAAGAATTCATCACTTGTCCTTAGCCCAAAACCACAACCCATCATCTCGATCCCAATCCTTAATTAAAACCAATTAGACCTAATCACCCAAGTGAGTTAGGGACACCAACGAGTCGGGTTCGGATTAGGGTCAAGTTAATTGTGTCCACTAATTGGTGTGTGCTTACGGGCTTAGTGTCTAGGATTGGTGTATTAGGGCTTGTGGGTTGGTCCGCCTACCTGGTCAATCACAGATTGGTGTCTAAGGTTGGCAGAACAGGGACCTCCACTCCCCTTCCCACCTACCTGGCCAAGTCACGTAAGTTACTACTAGCTAGTTGGTCCTTTTAATTAGATCTCTAATTCATACTCTAGGTCTAGAAATCCTTAGCCCGAATTTGAGTCTAATTGTTTGTATGACAACTAGATCAGGAACTCCTTACCACCCTTCACAAGACCAACCAAGTTCATCCATGGACACTAGTATGGAAACCCTTATGAGATATATGATTGAGCGACTGGAACATTTGGATGCTAGGTTTGATCAGTTCGAGGAAAGGATAGGAACCCTAGAGGAATCTAGGTTGACCCCAACTGAACCACCTTCACCCAGATTACCTTCAGTTTGCCCTAGAGCCCAACGACATGAACATACACCTGATCTAATTCATAGAAGGCCACATCAGGATTATGCTGATCACACTCCAGAGCCACATCCTAGAAGACCTCGCCATGATACTTTTTGATCAGGATGATCGGGCCTTAAGGAATATCCATCTAGATGCACCAACCTTTAAGGGAAGCCTAGATCCTAAGGTGTACATAGACTGGGAGGCTGACATGGACCAATATTTTGACTGGTATGATATGTCTGAAGAGAGAAGATTCAAGTTTGCCAAAATCAGACTAGTCCGTCAGGCTAGGTTGTATTGGGAAAATATCGAACGCATAGCTAGACTAAGGGGAGACTTACCTATAGCAACCTGGAGAGACATGAAGAGGAAGCTTAGAGAGAAATATTTGCCTATGTCTTATCAGCAAAGGTTGTTAGATCAGTGGCAGCGATTGACATAAGGAAATAAGACTGTTTCTGAATACGTTGCTAAATTTGATGAGTTTGTAATGCGATGCAACGTAATCGAGTCTGAGGCAGCCACTTTATCGAGGTTTAGATCAGGATTGAATGAAGATATAAAAGGAGAATTATTTTTTAGAGAAGTCCATGATTTAGAACAGGCATACCAAGTTGCCATGGACTATGAGAGGTTTCAGAGGAGAGCTTCATTTAGGCGACCAGAGCCCACTAGGTTTAATCCTCCTGTTAGTCAACCTAGTTCAGTCCCTAATACAGCCAATAGACCAAGACCCAGCTCGAATCCAACCCCTAGACCCAACCCTGCCATTCCTCCAATTCCTAGAGAAGACAAAGGAAAGAGCCTTGAAGTTCGAGGTGAGAGGGAGCGAGTCTGCTAAAAGTGTCATAAACCCGGTCATTTCCTAAGCCAATGTCCCTCTAGAGCTTTATATATAGGGGAGGTAGAAGAAGAAGAAGAATCAGAACCCCTGGAGAATAATGAAGAGGAGGTTTATGAAGCAGGGGATTGCTTAGCTGATGAGTATGAAGGAGATGAAGAAAATGTAGACTCATCAGATGTTTTAGGAGTTGTGAGATGTATCATGACACAGACCAAAGAGCAGGAAGACTGGCGTAGAACTAGCATCCTACATACGTTTGTCAAAATAGGAGAAAAGGTCTGTAAGATCATGATCGATAGTGGAAACTGTGTCAACGCCATTTCCACTAGCGCAGCCAAGAGTCTAGGATTATCCACTGAACCACATCCCAATCCATATAAGGTATCCTGGATCAATTCCACTTCTATCCTAATCAAGTAGAGATGTCAGGTCCGAATCCAACTTCAGTCCTATCGTGAACGAATTTGGTGTGATGTGCTCCCTATGGGAGTAAGTAGCTTCATCCTAGGTAGGCCATGGCTGTTTGACCATGATGTGACAATTTTTGGTCGATCAAATTCCTGTGCTTTCAATTTCAATGGCAAGAAAATTGTCATTCATCCAACCCAGCCTAAGGACAACACCAAAAGAGGAGCTAGCAGCCTGAAAGAAAAAAGGACTGGATTAAATTTGATAGGTGCAAGAGAATTAGAAAAAGACATTAATGAGGGAGCACCTATTTAGATGGTAGCTACTAAGGAAACTAAGGACCACACCCTTGTAAAATACTCGCAAGAGGTGGTCCAAATATTGAAAGAATTTGAAGACGTGTTTCTCGAAGACCTACCCGATAGTCTTCCACCTTTAAGGGACATACAGCATGCCATAGATTTAGTCCCTGGCGCGACTTTACCTAATTTGCCTCATTATAAGATGAATCCAACTGAACATCAGGAGTTACAAAGGCAAGTTAGTGAACTTCTTAGAAAGGGGTTTGTTAGAGAAAGTTTAAGCCCATGTGCAGTCCCTGCCTTGTTAACCCCTAAGAAGGATGGCACCTTGTTGGCTTTGGCTCCTTAGTTTTGATGATTAACAAAAGATTGAGTATATGTTTGGACTAATGTTTCATCTCTAGATAAAGTTTCAGGACTTAGGTTATTCAAAAAGAGTATCAAAAGTACAATGATGAAACTAAATTTGCCTGATTTGGAAAAGAGCTCTTCTACCTTGGACAAGATCAAAATTCTCATAATGGACCTTCTTGTTAAGAAATATTTGACAAAAGAAACAAAGGCTTAAAGAAACTCAAGCATGGCACGCACATCTCAAAGAGTTTCAGAAAAATTCAGATCAGAGGTCGACCCACAGAGGTCGACACCTTGTCAAAGGTCGACCACCAGAGGTCGGCTCATGAAGAGAAGAAAAGTTCAGCATGGCCGGCACGGCAAAATCTCAGTGGCACGCTCCAGAGGTCGACCACCAGAGGTCAACACCAGTCCAGAGGTTGACACCAGAGGTCGACTCATAGCCTAAGAATTCAAATGGGCAGAACTATGGTATTCTGAACTTTTGCCTAAATTATACTGGAGGTCGACTCATGAGGTCGACACTTGATTCAGAGGTCGACTCATGAGGTCGACTCATGGCATAACGGCTAGTTTTTCTGAACTTCTGATTTGATTTCTAACGTCCATAAACGGCCATATTTTTGAATCTAATGGTCTTGTGGAGTTGTTTCAGCATGAATGAGGTATTTAACCTCCACCAAACTTCAAAAAAGACAAGGAGACAAAGTGAAAAAGTGTAGATTCAAAGTACAAAGCCTTCAATCACTTCCAAGCCAAAAGAGTGAGAAAATCATGAGATTCCTTAGCCAAAAGTCTTCCATCTTTGAGGAATCCAACATTCAAGTGTTTGGCATTTAGTGAGGTCCAAAGATTCCAAGGGAAAAGGCTTGAAGAGTCTCCATCAAGAGCTTCAACGAATTTATTATTGCTCAAAAGGAGTTTGTTTAGTTTTTAATTCATTGTATTCATATTCTTTTGTCTTTAGCTAGTTTCAAGGGAATTTGAAACTAGAGTGAGGTTTGTTGGTGAGCCAATTGATAAAACCAACTAGGGTTGCTTGTAAGCCCGAAGCCAAAACAAGTGAGTGAGGTTTGTTGGTGAGCCAATTGATAAAACCAACTAGGGTTGCTTGTTAGCCCGAAGCCAAAACAAGTGTGTAAGGTTTTGACTTATGAGCCTGGTAAAACAAGTCGGCTGTAATCTAAAGATTATAGTGGAAATTCCCAAGTGGAGCTTGGGGAGTGGATGTAGGTGCTAGGTGCACCAAACCACTATATTTCTTGTGTGTTTGCATTGCCTTTCTCTTTAAATTCTTTTGCTCTTTAATTGTCATTTTATTTCATTGCTTCCGTTGCACAATTTTTGGAGCACTATCACTCTTCACCTTAAAACTTGATAGCACATATATTGCTTTAATTTTTTAAATACCCAATTCACCCCCCCCTCTTGGGCACCATTTCTGGGCAACAAGTGGTATCAGAGCACCGGTACTCTCTTGTAGGTCCAACGATCTTGAGTGAAAGATCATGGCCGCCCCAATTGGAATGGGTATAGTTGAAGGGCAAGCATCAAATCGCCCTCCTTTCTTTAATGGCACAAACTACACATATTGGAAAACTCGTATGCGTATTTATTTACAAGCTGTAGATTATCATATATGGAGAGTAATTACGAAAGGGCCTCATCAGCCCACTCACTTGGTTAATGGCATTATCACCCCGAAATCTGAAGAAGAATGGGATGACAATGACATCAAACAAGCTGAGTTAAATGCTAAGGCGATGAATTTGCTATTCTGTGCACTTGACCCTAGTGAATTCAATAGAATATCAAATTGTATTTCCGCCAAAGAAATTTGGGATACACTTGAGGTTACCCATGAGGGTACACACCAAGTGAAGACCACTAAGGTGAACATGCTCATTCATACGTATGAGATGTTCAGGATGGAACCAACTGAAAGTATAAGTGAAATGTATGCTAGATTTACCAATATAGTAAATGGTATGAGGAGTTTGGGAAAAATTATATCTAATGGTGAACTGGTTAACAAACTTCTCAGGTCTCTTCCGGCTTCATGGGATGCGAAAGTTACAGCCATAGAAGAAGCCAAGGATGTCAACACTCTACCTCTCGAGCAGCTTCTTGGATCACTGATGACCTACGAGCTTTCACTAAAGCAGAAGACAGTGGACAATGACAAGAAAAAGAAAGCCATAGCCTTCAAGTCCACTACAAAAGAAGAGTCAAGTGATGAATCAGAAGAAGAAGCTGATGATGATGAGACAGCCCTCATTACAAGAAAATTTAAAAGATTCATGAGAAAGAAGAAGGGCTTCTACAAGAAAAGGCCACAAAAAGGTGATCACAATAAGGAGAAAGAGAAAGACAAAGAAAGGGATCCACCCATCTGCTTCGAGTGCAAGAAGCCTGGACATTACAAAACGGATTGCCATTTGCTTAAAAAGAGTCGAAGGATGTTGAGAAAGAAAGCCATGATGGCTACCTGGAGTGAGAGTGGGGACTCCAGCAGTGAAGAAGAGCAGCAGGTAGTCGCCAACTTATGTTTCATGGCCAACGAAGATAATGAGATAAATTCTGAACCTGAAACTGAATTCACTTTCAATGAATTGCATGATGCTTTTGATGACTTAGTAATGGAATATGAAAAATTAAAATTAAAAAATAAGAAATTAAGAAAGCAAAATTTTGAGCTTACCAAAAATTCAGAAAAGTTTTCAAGTGAAATTGAAAATTTAACTCAAGAAAACAAGAAATTAAAAGAACATGTAAAGACTTTGACAAATGATACAGATAATCTTTTAAAAGAAAATAATTCTTTGAAAAATAATAGAAGTCTTAAAACTAATGAGAGCATTGAAAAACAAAATAAAGAACTATTGCTTCAAAATAAGAATTACAAGGAAGAGTTAGAAAAAGTAAAACCTTTTGTAGAAAAGTTTACTTTTAGTTCAGAAAAACTAAATATGCTTTTAAATAGTCAACATGTAGTGTTTAATAAAGCTGGACTTGGATTTAAGCCACACAATCAACAAAAATTTTACAAAAACTTTTTCATACCAGCATCTTCTAATATGACATGCTATGCATGTCGTAAAGTAGGTCATAAATCATATATTTGTAATAGAAGAAAATTAAATACCTTTAAAAAGATTTGGGTTCCAAAAGGAACCAATTTGACTAACCCTAAAGGACCCAAGATGACTTGGGTACCTAAAGTTTCAACTTGATCAATTTTTGCAGGTGTGCCTTGCAACCAAAAATAAAAGAAGAATGTGGTATCTGGATAGTGGTTGCTCAAGGCACATGACTGGGGATGTGAAGCAATTCTCATCACTAGCTGCTATTGATGGTGGAAACGTTACCTTTGGTGATAATGGAAAAGGCAAAATCGTCGGAATTGGTAAAATCCATATCACCCCTAATGCTTATGTAGATAATGTATTATTTGTTGATGGCTTGAAGCATAATCTTTTTAGCATTAGTCAGTTTTGTGATAATGGTTTTAAAGTAATTTTTGAATCATCTTTGTGCATGGTATCTAGTCTAGATGTCGATGGCATCAAGTTCACTGGTCTTAGTAATGGAAACATTTACATGGTTGATCTTGATGATCTAGCCATGGAAAGTGGTCAATGCCTAGTGGCTAAGGAAGCCAAGGCAAGTGAAACTAGTTGGCTTTGGCATCGTAGGCTAGGGCATGCTAGTATGCAGTTGATTTCAAAATTAAGCAAAAAGAATCTTGTAAAAGAATTGCCAAAACTCACTTTTGAAAAAGATAAAATTTGTGCTGCATGTCAATTTGGAAAACAAACCAAATCTACTTTCAAACCTAAAGGAGTAGTATCTACTACTAGACCCCTTGAATTATTGCATATGGACCTCTTTGGACCAACCAGAACAACTAGTTTGGGAGGTAAAAAATATGGGCTAGTAATTGTAGATGATTACTCACGATTTACTTGGATAATGTTTTTAGCTTATAAAGATGAAACATTTTCAGCTTTTGTTAAATTTCATAAAAGGGTTTCAAACGAAAAAGATCTCACTATTGTTTCTTTGCGTAGTGATCATGGAACTGAATTTGAAAATCATGATTTTGAAGCTTTTTGTAATGAAAATGGTATTAGTCATAATTTCTCTGCACCTAGGACACCTCAACAAAATAGGGTGGTAGAAAGAAAGAACAGGACTCTTGAAGAAATGGCACGCACAATGCTTTGCGAAAACGATTTACCTAGATATTTTTGGGCAGAAGCCATTAATACTTCCTGTTACATTTTAAATCATGTTTTAATTCGACCTATTTTGAAGAAAACACCATATGAGCTTTGGAAAAATCGAAAACCTAATCTCAAGTATTTTCGTGTATTTGGTTACCGCTGTTTCATATTAAACAATGGCAAAGATAATATCAGTAAATTTGATACCAAGTCAGATGAGGGTATCTTCTTAGGATACTCTACTTCTAGCAAGGCATACAGGGTCTTCAACAGAAGAACTCTTCTGGTTGAAGAATCAATTCATGTAGTGTTTGATGAATCTAACCAAAAATCTTCTAGAAAAGAAGATTCTATTGATGTTGAAACAGGTACAAAGAAGCTTGAACAATTGACAATCAATGAAGATGAGCCCAAAGGAGATGATGATCAAGAAAGTCAAGATCAAATTCAAGAAATCAATGCAACTTCACCAAAACCATTACCTAAAGAATGGAGGTATGCACACGGACACCCTAAAGAGCTAATAATTGGTGATCCATCAAAGGGGATAAGTACACACTCTTCTATTAGAAATGTTTGTGATTACTTAGCTTTTGTATCTCAGATAGAGCCTAAGTCAATAGAAGAAGCTGAAAAAGATTGTAACTGGATTAATGCTATGCAAGATGAGCTAAATCAATTTAAAAGAAATAATGTTTGGACTTTAACTGAAAGACCCCTTAATGTTTCTGTAATTGGCACAAAATGGGTTTTTAGAAATAAACTTGATGAACATGGTATTGTAACTAGAAACAAAGCTAGACTTGTTGCTAAAGGCTACAACCAGGAAGAAGGGATCGACTTTGATGAAACCTTTGCTCCTGTTGCTAGGCTAGAAGCAATTAGACTTTTACTTGCTTTTGCTTGTTTTATGGATTTCAAGTTATTTCAAATGGATGTAAAGAGTGCCTTTTTAAATGGATTTATTGAAGAGGAGGTTTATGTTGAACAACCTCCTGGTTTTGAAAATCATCAATTTCCTAATCATGTCTTTAAATTGCATAAAGCATTGTATGGTTTAAAGCAAGCTCCTAGAGCTTGGTATGATAGATTAAGTTCATTTTTGATGAAAAATGATTTCTCTAGAGGTAATGTAGATAATACATTGTTTTTGAAAAAGAAAAATGATGATCTCTTAGTAGTACAAATATATGTAGATGATATTATTTTTGGTACTACTAACGAATGTCTTTGTCAAGAATTTGCAAAGTTAATGCAGAGTGAGTTCGAGATGAGCATGATGGGAGAACTCAACTTCTTCCTCGGACTCCAAATTAAGCAAACCAAAGAGGGGATCTCCATCAACCAAGCCAAGTACACAAGGGAGATATTGAAAAATTTTGGGATGGAGACTACCAAACCAATAGGTACCCCTATGAGCTCTTCATGTAAATTAGACAAAGATGAATGTGGTAAATCAGTAGACCAAAAATTATATAGAGGCATGATTGGTTCAATACTATATCTAACTGCCAGTAGACCAGATATAATGTTTAGTGTTTGTATGTGTGCACGTTTTCAGTCTGCTCCTAAAGAATCACATCTCTTAGCTGTAAAATGCATACTTAGATACTTATCTGGGTCTATCGAAATTGGTCTTTGGTACTCTAGAGAGTCATCATATGAATTAATTGCATATTCTGATGCTGATTTTGCTGGGTGTAAACTTGATCGAAAAAGTACTAGTGGAACTTGTCAATTTCTAGGAGTTAATTTGATTTCATGGAGCAGTAAGAAACAGAATTCGGTTGCTCTATCTACGGCGGAAGCCGAATATATAGCAACTGGAAGCTGTTGTGCTCAGATCCTATGGATCAAATAACAACTCGAGGACTTTGGCATCAAATTAACTAAGACACCCATAAGATGTGATAATACTAGTGCAATCAATTTAACAAAAAATCCTGTACAATATTCAAGAAGCAAACACATTGAAATAAGACATCACTTCATAAGAGATCACGTTCAAAACTCTAATGTGTTGTTAGAATTTATATGTACTGATTATCAATTGGCTGATATATTCACAAAACCATTGAATGAAGATAGATTTTGTATGATTAGAAGAGAACTGGAAGTCATTGATCCTTTCGCTTGAAACTCTTCAATTTTCATCAAAATTTCTCAAAAATGATTTATAAATTCTCAAATATGTTTAAAGGTTATTTCTCTAAATTTTATCAATTTTTTAAATTTTACAGAATTTTATTTTAGGTAATTAATTGTTGGAGGTCGACACTTGAGGTTTTCGGAGGTCGACACTTGAGGTCGACCCCTGAAAATTTTCAGAGGTCGACACTTGAACGAAAACCTGCATTTTTAAAACCCGTCCGCAAGCTATTTTCTTCATTCTTTTTTCATTTCTTCTTCGTGTGGTCCCCCTCCAAACTTCCCTAAACCCCTAAATAGTGGATTTCCACCCTTCTCCTTCACCTTTTTGGGAAATCCTCTCCTCTCCTCTTGCTTTTCTTGGAATCAACCCTCTTTTTGACCGTATTCTTGTTTTTGGACAACCGAAAGCCTTCGCACCTATCTACCCTCAAATCCCGGTTGTTTTTCAATTGAAAACACTTATTTCTACCCTCCGTTTCTTACTTTTTCTCCATTTACTTTCTATTTTCTCCATTCTCATAAACCCTATTTCACCATTTCACATTCTCCTCATTTTCCCAGTCCATGAACCTCTCTTTTCCTCTCTTTTTCTCTTAGCCTTACCTCTTTGCATTTCTCCCTAAGTTACCCCTCTTCCTTTCACATGGGTCCGAGAAAACACCAGGCAGTAAGGAAAAGGAGATTGGAACAAGGGCAGGGTAGTACTGAGCGCCGAAGAAAAGTCAGACATGAGCGTGAGCCGACCCCAGAGCCACCTGCACCAGTGCCAGCCAGCCTAGTCCGGAAGAGCATTGCTAGTGGGAGGCGTGTGGATATACCATTCTGGGATCAGCATCACTTCTTCATTGGAGATGTACTGAGAGATGCTGGTCTGGTTCATTTTTGTACGATGTCCGAGAGATTCTACCCAGACCTCATCAGGGAGTTTTATGGATCCATGGCCACTGATGGCATTGGATGGTCTGCTACAGTACGAGGGATCGAGATTCCAGTGACACCAGATGTCATCAGTCGCATCTGGAGGATTCCACTTCATGGCACTGCTGCCACTACGATCAGCGATAGAGAGCACGCCTTCAGGTGTATCCTAGAGCGTGAGGATGTTAGCGGCATTTCCACAGTAGCCGCTAACCAACTTTCACTGGAGATGAGAGTGTTGCATCACATCATCGCCCGTATCTTGATTCCGAAGAGCGGGAGATTCGATTTTATCACTGAGCGTGAGCTGGTGTTGATGGTGTCCCTGAGTCAGCGGACTCCCATCAACCTTCCCAGGATCATGCTTCAGCAGATGGGTGAGGCAGCTTCTCACAGGAGACTTGTTCAGCCGTACGGCATGGGACTGACTCAGATATTCAGAGAGCATGGTGTCTCATTTGACGGCATACCCTTCAGTCAGCTACAGCACACTAACACTTATGGAGAGAAATCCCTACATAGGATGGAATTTCGATTGATTAGTGACCGATGGGTACGACGAGAGTCTGGCCAGGAGCCAGATGAGGAGGATGAGATCCGAGCTGCTGAGGCAGGGCCTTCAGAGCCTACTGATCATGGTACACCTCCTCGCCCAGCACCGGAGACAGAGACTACGGAGCCTGAGCCATTCACGCCACCACCCTCATCAGCTCCAGCTCCTACTATTACTGCTACACCACGGAGGACTTCAGTGAGGATATCAGACTTCGAGCAGAGAGTGACTGATCAGATTTCAGAGGTCCGGACAGAGATCACTGGTGTACGATAGGAGCTTCATGATCTGCGGATACACACAGACACACGTATTGGTGCTCTCTCAGCTAGTATGGATACAGGATTCAGACAGATCCTCAGCTTATTGAGATTAGCACTGCCATCAGGGACTGCAGATCCGACAGTATCTCCTCCACATGATGATGATGATGATGATGGCTCTAGTGGATACAGTGACAGTGATGGAGATCAGCCTGGAGCAGGTAGTTCTGATGTTCCACCTGCAGATCCGATTCCGGAGATTCCTCCTTCTGCTGATCCTCCTACTACTGATCTTCCGAGTACAGATCCTCCAGCCACAGACGTACCAGTTGTTGCTGAGCTAACAGAGTCTCTGTTTGAGACTATCACTGGGATTCCGGATGACATAGATGAGCATACAGAGACAGATATTGATGATCCCACAGCTTATGAGCTAGTCAGCAGGCAGACTCCAGCTCAGTCTACTCAACATACTGATCCGTCCACTCCTTCAGCTACTGCCTCTGTCGCGACATCTGTGGAGCCCTTACCTAGGACATATAGATCTCGTAGGACTACCCCTAGGTCTGGTCCCTCTCTGAGGACTCAGAGTTCCTCTCATAGGACTCCAAAATCCTCATCTAGGATCATGGCTCCTGTATCTTTTGATATACCTTCTGATGAGGAGTAGCCTCTTAGTTTGCTTTTGTATGAACTGTTGTATCAGTATTTTGTGCCTACTTTGTAAGCAATTTTGTAACTGAATACATTTGTTTTTATCTATCTTGTGCCATTTTATCTGATACCAGCTCTTAACATTTACCTTTTTTAAACCCTCAAGTTAGAATATTTTATTATATTGAATGCACAAATTGAGGGGGAGCATGTATTTTATGCACCTAAATACTTCATTATAATTGAACATAAGTTTCATTAATATATCTTTCACTACAAAAATGAACTTTTTGATTCTTGACAAAAAGGGGGAGTAGTAAAGTATATATGTATTTATGAGATCAAATTTAGCAAAGTATATATGTATTTATGAGATCTCCGTCTTATGAGTAGTAAAGTTTATATGATTCTTATCTTTTTGACTCATGAGAATGTTTTCACAAAAAGAAAGAAGTAAATAAAAGGTAAAATCTTTTTGACTCTTGAAAATATTTTCACAAAAAGAAGATGAAAAGTAAATTTTTATGATACACTCATGCATGTAAGGATTCTTTGAAAATATTTTATTATTGCTATATCTTGCTTTTGGACTTAATTGCATATATACTCAAGGTTTTGTCATCATCAAAAAGGGGGAGATTGTTGGCTTTGGCTCCTTAGTTTTGATGATTAACAAAAGATTGAGTATATGTTTGGACTAATGTTTCATCTCTAGATAAAGTTTCAGGACTTAGGTTATTCAAAAAGAGTATCAAAAGTACAATGATGAAACTAAGTTTGTCTGATTTGGAAAAGAGCTCTTCTACCTTGGACAAGATCAAAATTCTCATAATGGACCTTCTTGTTAAGAAATATTTGATAAAAGAAACAAAGGCTTAAAGAAACTCAAGCATGGCACGCACATCTCAAAGAGTTTCAGAAAAATTCAGATCAGAGGTCGACCCCCAGAGGTCGACACCTTGTCAAAGGTCGACCACCAGAGGTCGACTCATGAAGAGAAGAAAAGTTCAGCATGGCCGGCACGGTAAAATCTCAGTGGCACGCTCCAGAGGTCGACCACCAGAGGTCAACACCTGTCCAGAGGTCGACACCAGAGGTCGACTCATAGCCTGAGAATTCAAATGGGCAGAACTATGGTATTCTGAACTTTTGCCTAAATTATATTGGAGGTCGACTCATGAGGTCGATACTTGATTCAGAGGTCGACTCATGAGGTCGACTCATGGCATAACGGCTAGTTTTTCTAAACTTCTGATTTGATTTCTAACGTCCATAAATGGCCATATTTTTGAATCTAACAGTCTTGTGGAGTTGTTTCAGCATGAATGAGGTATTTAACCTCCACCAAACTTCAAAAAAGACAAGGAGACAAAGTGAAAAAGTGTAGATTCAAAGTACAAAGCCTTCAATCACTTCCAAGCCAAAAGAGTGAGAAAATCATGAGATTCCTTAGCCAAAAGTCTTCCATCTTTGAGGAATCCAACATTCAAGTGTTTGGCATTTAGTGAGGTCCAAAGATTCCAAGGGAAAAGGCTTGAAGAGTCTCCATCAAGAGCTTCAACGAATTTATTATTGCTCAAAAGGAGTTTGTTTAGTTTTTAATTCATTGTATTCATATTCTTTTGTCTTTAGCTAGTTTCAAGGGAATTTGAAACTAGAGTGAGGTTTGTTGGTGAGCCAATTGATAAAACCAACTAGGGTTGCTTGTAAGCCCGAAGCCAAAACAAGTGAGTGAGGTTTGTTGGTGAGCCAATTGATAAAACCAACTAGGGTTGCTTGTTAGCCCGAAGCCAAAACAAGTGTGTAAGGTTTTGACTTGTGAGCCTGGTAAAACAAGTCGGCTGTAATCTAAAGATTATAGTGGAAATTCCTAAGTGGAGCTTGGGGAGTGGATGTAGGTGCTAAGTGCACCGAACCACTATATTTCTTGTGTGTTTGCATTGCCTTTCTCTTTAAATTCTTTTGCTCTTTAATTGTCATTTTATTTCATTGCTTCCGTTGCACAATTTTTGGAGCACTATCACTCTTCACCTTAAAACTTGATAGCACATATATTGCTTTAATTTTTTAAATACCCAATTCACCCCCCCCTCTTGGGCACCATTTCTGGGCAACACACCTGGAGGATGTGTGTAGACAGCCGTGCCATCAACAAGATTACTGTCAAATATAGGTTTCCAATCCCAAGACTGGACGATATGTTAGACATGATAGCCAGATCAACGATTTTCTCCAAGATAGACTTAAAGAGTGGCTATCACCAGGTTAGGGTTAGGCCTGGAGATGAATGGAAGACTGCTTTTAAGACTAAAGATGGATTATATGAGTGGTTAGTCATGTCGTTCGGTCTGTCCAATGCACCCAGCACCTTTATGAGAATTATGAATCAAGTGTTGACAACTTTCATCGGGAAATTTGTGGTGGTCTACTTTGATGACATTCTTATCTATAGCAAGACTAAGGCAGACCATTTAACCCACCTAAGGCAAGTTTGCCAAGTCCTTAGAAAGGATAGCCTCTATGCCAATATCAAGAAGTGTGATTTCTTAACACATAAAGTTATCTTTCTAGGATTCGTAGTCACATCTGAAGGAGTGTTCGCTGACCCTGCGAAAATTAAGTCCATAGTAGAGTGGCCCGTACCTAAAAGCATCCATGATATCCGTAGTTTCCACGGTTTAGCCACCTTCTATAGGAGATTCATTAGAGGGTTTAGTACGATTGTGGCTCCAATCACTGATTATATTAGGAAGGAAACTTTTGAGTGGACTAAAGCAGTAGACAAAGCCTTCCTAACAATTAAAGAAAAAATGACACACACACCCATCTTGAGGTTACCCGATTTTACCAAAGTGTTCGAGGTTGCTTGTGATGCTTCTGGGATAGGAATTGGAGGTGTCTTGAGTCAAGAGAATCACCCAGTAGCATATTTCAGTGAAAAGTTAAATGAAGCGAGACTAAGGTATTCTACCTATGATAGGGAGCTGTATGCGGTAGTTCAGGCATTACGTTATTGGAGGCATTATCTTCTACCACAAGAGTTTGTCCTATTTTCTGACCACGAAGCTCTTAGGTTCCTTAGTTCTCAGAAGAAATTGAATCCTAGGCACGGGAAATGGGTAGAGTTCATACAAGCTTATACGTTCGTACTGAAATATCGTGCCGGTATTGAAAATAGGGTTGCCGATGCGTTGAGTCGTCGTTCCATGTTGTTGACTTCTATGAGCATTGAGGTAGTAGGGTTTGATAGATTGAAAGAGGAGTATCCTACATGCCCTGATTTTGGTAACATCTATCGATCCCTTCAACAAGGACCATCTAGTAAGCATAGTGATTATACCCTTTTAGATGGATACCTTTTCAAAGGAAATCAGTTGTGTATTCCCAAGACCTCTGTTAGGGAATTTCTGATCTGGGAAGTTCATGCTGGAGGCTTGTCAGGATATTTTGGTAGGAATAAGACCATCTTAGCAATAGAAGACCAATTCTTTTGGCCTGGTCTCAAAAGAAATGTGGCCCAGATTGTAGCTTAGTGTCATACCTATGCTGTTGCAAAACAGCAAAGACAGAACACTGGTCTGTACACACCCTTACCTGTCCCTGATTGTCCATGGCAGGATATCAGCATGGATTTTGTAGTAGGCCTCCCTAAGACGTCTAGGAAGCATGATTTCGTCTTTGTGGTTGTCGATCGTTTCTCCAAGATGGCTCACTTCATTCCTTGTTCTCAAACTTTAGATGCTTCGAAGGTGGCCAAGCTTTTTCTCGATCAGGTCATTAGGCTTCATGGTTTACCCAAAACCATTGTGTCCGATAGAGATGTCAAATTTACTAGCTATTTTTGGAAAACCCTCTGGCACATGTTCGGTACCAAGCTGAAATTCTCTACTGCCTATCATCCTCAAACCAATGGCCAGATAGAGGTAGTAAACCGAAGCTTAGGAAATCTGTTGAGATGTTTAGTTGGTGACAACCTGGGAAACTGGGACCTATTACTTCCTCGTGCTGAATTTGCCTATAACAGCTCAGTTAATAGGTCTATTGGAAAAAGTCCATTCGAAGTGGTCCATGGATACAGACCTAGGAAACCTTTAGACCTAGCTCCATTACCCACACATGCATGAGTGTCTGAGTCTGTTGAGTCATATGCACAGCATATTAGGGAATTGCATAAGGAGATTAGCCAAAAGATCCAATCGAGCAATGAACTCTATAAGCATATGACTAATTCACATAAATGGTTAAAAGAATTTAATGAAGGGGACTCCGTTATGATCAAATTTAAACCTGAAAGGTTTCCGCCGGGAACTATGAAGAAACTCCATGCCCGGGGAGCTGGACCTTTCAAAATAATAAAGAAAATTGGACCTAATGCTTATGTATTAGAATTACCACCAAGTTATGGCATTAGTTCAACATTTAACGTTTCAAACTTAACAGAATACAAAGAACCTGCATTGATACCTGGTGAGCTTTTTGGTCCTAATACTTCTTTTGAGAGTGAAGCCCCAAAAGAATGCCCACCACTGAGTGTTCCTGAGCGAAGGGAGAAAATTGAAAGGATCTTGGATGAACAGATCATTACCACTAGAAATAAGGGCTACCAACGTTATCTGGTTAGATGGCAAGGATGTCTTGATTCTGAAGACTCCTGGATCACCCGAAAGGACCTACAACAAATCGATCAAGATGCATTAGAAGCTTATCAGGCTAATCCTTACTCGACATGGTCGAGTTCCTCCCACCCCGGGAGAATTGATGTGGGCACTAGAATCAGGAAAAGACTCCAACTAATTCAGGTCAAGTCCGAGTCCTTGTGGTTGGAGTAGCAAAAGAGAAGTCCTGTAATTTTTCTTTTTTTGAGTCCGAATAATCTTGTAGTTAATTTTGAGTCCATGTTGGGTATGGTTTAATATCTTAGTTAACCCTGCAATTGAGAGTTGGGTCCAGTTAAATCAAGCCCAATCCATGAGTCCATGAAGCATCAAGACAAGAAGAAGCCACCTCATCAAGTGACCCCCATCTTGTGCCACATATCAAAAGCTCCAATGGATGTCACCACCTCAACAAGTGGTCCCCACTTTATGCCACATGTCAAGAGCTCCAAAGGACACCGCCACCTCATCAAATGGTCCCCACCTTGCACCACATGTCAAGCTTTGAAGGAGTTTCAAGCAACAAATGCCACCATATCCTCCAACTCCCCACATTTCAAGCAACAAATGCCATCATATCCTCCAACCCCCCTTGTAATCCTTCTAATCCTATGGGTTTTCAAATTTTAAAAATGTTGTAAGGCTTCTATTTAAGCTATGGGATGCCCCATTGAGAAGGATGGTTAATGAATGAAGTTGGTATTTTTTTCTTCTATGTATTTTTTTCTATGTGTCTATGTGGTAGCTTAGCCTTTCTCTTCCTCCACGCCAACCCTAATCTTTCCTTCTTCCATTCCCAACGCCAAAGACTTCCTCTTCTTTCATAACTTCAAACTAGCTCCAGCGTTCAAGGGTGAATCAAGAAGATCATCACAAGGCGACCAACCTACTCCACTTCAAGCATTCCACCATGACGCCAAGATGGATCTCCTTCAATGCCTCTTCCACCCTTCTTTCTTTTCTCTAGTTGATTGCTTGTTAAGTCACTCATCTTAGGGTTTCTTTATTGCAGGGTTCTCTGGGATTCTGGCTTCAAGAGGAAGGTTTACTTGCCATAGATCCAGAAAATAAGAGGGGCCTTCAGTGGTATTATGTTCATGTCATCCGGGAGACCTCTTCAAGAGTGAATCTATTCTAATTGAAGGGCCAATGTCAGGTATGTCTAGTGTTGATTAAGTCTGCAATGTTAAATTAGACCTAGCTTGGCTTGCATGGTTCTCTTCTGGTCCTATTCCTTTCTTATTCTGAGAGTCTCGATCACTAGGTTTATGTTAGATCCTTCGAGCTTCTTCACTAGATCTCTTTGATAGTTTATGTTGAGTTGTTTATATGCAAATAGGGAATTGCTTGGTTAATCATTTGCTAATCTCCATTAGGATTGTATAGTTTCATTTTACATTCTACACCAGTAGGTGTACTAGCACCATACCAAGAAGTAGGTCTAGGTGGTCTACTAGAGGACGCATGAGGTGGAGGTGCCCTAGGATGGTGAGAAGTAGTAGGAGCCCTAGTGAAAATAGGAGGCGGATCATACAAGGGTCTGGTCCTAGCAGTGACCTCCAAGGATCTAACAGTGCCACAGATGGAAACCATCTCCATCCAGATTGCTCCAAGCTGTTGCTCCATATCCTTGAGGCTTGCTGGTACTTTGTTCACTGCCTCCTTCATCTCACCGATTTTCTTTTGCATTGATATAAGCTCAGAAGCTTGGACATTGGCAAATGCTTCGGCAGATCCTCTAAGTCTTCCAAGCTCTGACCTGATGATCCCAATGCCTCTAGTATAGTCATCTGCCATTTATCTAGTTTCTGCAATTGTTCCCAATGTATATTTGGCTTCATTCAGTTCAGTTCTATATTCCTTCAAAGTTGCATCCACAGATTTCAATATAGTTTCAGAACTAGAAGAGATACAATCTAGGATTGGTTGAAGTTCTATTTGAGGTGCCGATCTTGAAGCTTCTATTACTTCAACATTTCCTTGTAGATTTGAAACATGCTCTTCTAGCCTATCCAGTCTGTTGTCCACTAACTTTTTAAGATCACCAAATAGAGAAGTAATTGTACCTATCAGTGTATCAGTCAAACTTCTCATTTGTTCTTCAATCTGACTTCGAATGATTGGAGGATGTGATGCTGCAGGAGGGTAGTCCGGTAGAGGAATATCAGCTACAGGTAAATCAAACTCATGTGTAGGCATGTCAAAAACTAGAGAAGGTGCTCTAGCCTCCTCAAAGGTAGCAGCAGGCTCGGAAATAAGTGACTCAAGCTCAAGTGCAGGCACATAAGATGTTCCAGCTTCAACTGCAGCAATGCCAGCAGGTTCTTCATCTCCTTCTTCTTCCTCTTCACTACTTGAGCTGCCTATAGCCCTGACATTTGTAACTTTCTTCCTCCAAACTCCTTCAACTTGGAAGTAACCCATCCTCTCTAGTGATTTGGAGGTGTAGACATCTGTATGGTGTAGTTCAACTCCATCTTCACCTTCCAAACTCACTCTTTGGGACTTAAATAGTAGGGTAAGCATCACTCCATAGGGTAAGCATAACTTGGCCTTTCTAACTGTCTCCTTCATTTGCATAATTATAATGTAGGATAGATTTATAGGAGTCTTCTCTATAATGTGTTCCATAAGGCATAAGTCTCTTTCACTCACCCAATCAAATCTTCTTGTTCTTTGCAAGAATATTCAGCAGATAAAATTGTGTAGCAACCTCATTTATAGAGACAGGGTATTAGCAAACACTGTTCCAATTCCACTAACCTCTTCTCTGTTTAAGATTATTCTTAAAGCCTTTTCCCTATTGTCAATCACTAGGAATTTCACTCCATCTGAAGGTAAGTCCAGTAAACCATGTAGAAATTATTCATTGATAATAATCCTTTTTTCTTTAATAGTAGATTCAACATGATGTGTTCCCAATCTCAGATTTTCATAAAAATTTCTAACAAGAGAGGGATAAGTCTTTTCATTTAAAGAGCAAAACTTTTTCCATCCTTGATCTTCAATCAAATCTCCGATTTTTAACCCAATCTCCTTGATAAATTCAAAGTTAATGCATCAGCCAGTGGTTACCGGTCTTGTAGACATCGAAGGCACTTGACTAGGAACAGTTGGAGCATCCCTTGTGACTTCTTTCACAAGTTCCTCACTGTGAACGGTGTCACTTGGCTCTTCTTGATGCCTTTTAGACCTTCTTTCCCTTTCAACAGTTGGAGCAGCCCTAATGGAGTGTTTTCCGGTTGCACGCTTGGGAGCCATTGCTAGGAAAGATGGAAAACTGAGAGATTGGAGACCTTAGAAGGGAGATGGAAGTCTTTGGAGTACGATTAGGAGAGGAACAAACCGTTAGAGAAGATAAAATAGAGGTTAAACGGCTCGGAGAAGGGTTTATAACCCAAAGTAAAATACTTAGGCCAAAATTCTAGACAACTCGAATAGTCCTAAAAAGGCTCGAGTCGGCTCGGCCAGAGCTCTCCTAAAACAATCAGAGAATCTAGTCGACTCGAAAAAGCTCGAGCCGGCTAGACCAGAACTCGCTCAAAACTCTCAGAAAATCCAATCGACTTGTTTTAAGAACCAGTCGACTCGAACAGAGAAATTAGAGTTTTGGGAATTTCGATCATAAATCAGAGAAATTTTGAAAAGAATTTCAAAGAAAATTAAGGCTCTATGATATAGAATGAAATCAGGAGGTTCTCTAGATAATGTTTCCTTAAATTTGAAGGAATTATGTTAGAGAATTTAGAAAGGATCGCAAAGTCCTAATTCACTCCTAATTAGTTCAAATTTATCTTGATTAAGTGGCTTAGTAAATATGTCAGCTAATTGATCTTCAATAGGAACAAAATCAAGCACTATATTACCATCTGAAACATGATCTCTAATAAAATAATGTCTAATTTCAATGTGCTTGGTTCTAAAGTGTTGAATTGGATTCTTTGTCAAATTGATAGCACTTGTGTTATCACATTTAATTAGAATTTTAGATTGTGATACACCAAAGTATTCTAGTTGTTGTTTAATCCATAATACTTGAGCACAACAACTACCAGCAGCCACGTACTCAGCCTCAGCTATGGACAGGGCTACAGAGTTTTGCTTCTTACAGTGCCATGAGATTAAATTCAACCCTAGAAATTGGCATGTACCGCTAGTGCTTTTTCTATCTATTTTACAACCAGTATAATCAGCATCAGAGAATCCAATCAAATTCAGGGTAGAATGTTTAGAGTATCAAATTCCTAAATTACTTGTTCCTTTCAAATATTTAATTATTCTTTTAACAGCAAGCATATGTATTTCTTTTGGTGATGACTGAAATCTAGCACATACACATACACTATATAATATATCAGGTCTACTTGTAGTTAAATACAATAAGGATCCGATCATACCTTTATATAGCTTTTGGTCAACATTGGATCCATTTTCATCTTTGTCCAATCTGCAAGCTGGGCTCATGGGTGTGTTCATTGATTTGCTACTCTCCATACCAAACTTTTTGATGATTTCCATGATGTATTTGGCTTGGTTGATGAAGATGCCTTCCTTTGTTTATTTTACTTGAAGTCCAAGGAAGTAGTTCAGTTCGTCCATTAAGCCATTTCAAATTCTCCCTGCATAAGCTTAGCAAATTCCTTACATAGAGATTCGTTAGTTGCACCAAAAATGATATCATCAACATATATTTGTACAAGTAGGATGTCATTATTCTTCTTTTTGATAAACAAGGTTTTGTCTATATTTTCTCTTGAAAAATCATTTTCAATTAAGAAAGTACTAAGTCTATCATACCTGGCTCTTGGTGCTTGTTTCAAACCATACAATGCTTTGTTTAATTTAAATACATGGTTTGGAAAAGAGTGATTTTCAAAACCTGGTGGTTGTTCCACAAAAACTTATTCAGAGATAAAACCATTAAGAAATGTACTTTTTACATCCATTTGAAAAAGTTTGAAATTCATGTAGCAAGCAAATGCAAGTAGTAATCTAATGGCTTCTAGTCTTGCTACGGGTGCATAAGTTTCATCAAAATCAATACCTTTTTCTTGGTTATATCCCTTAGCCACTAATCTAGCTTTGTTTCTTATAATGTTTCCTTGCTCATCTAATTTATTCCTATAGACCCATTTTGTTCCTATTATTGGATGGTCAGTAGGTCTATCTACAAGTGTCCATACCTTATTCCTTTCAAACTAGTTTAATTCTTCATGCATTGACATTATCCAGTTTGGGTCAATCTCAGCTTCTTCTAGGCTATGGGGTTCTATTTGTGATACAAAGGCTAGGTAATCATATGCATCCATATGTGCAGACCTAGTCCTAATACCATGTGAAGGATCTCCTATGATTAATTCTTTAGGGTGAGATGTAACATACCTCTAGTCCCTTGGTAGATCGGTGTGATCCTTACTTACCGTTTCTTCTCCATTTTGAGTGTCTTTGTCTTAAATGCTCAAGTCATCCATTCCTTTTTGCAATATACCTGCATCATTATCTATGCACTCTTCTTGTCTCGAAGGTGTAGGGTTAGTTTCAATAAATACAATATGAATTAACTCTTCAACAATAAGAATCCTTTTATTAAAAACCCGATATACTTTGCTATGTAATGAAGAACCTATAAAAATTGCATCATCAGCTTTAGAATCAAATTTTCCTAAATTATCTTTTCATTGTTATGCACAAAGCATTTGCATCCAAACACATGAAAATAACTAATATTGGGTTTTCTATCATTCCAAAGCTCATAGGGGGTTTTCTTTAAAATAGGACGAATCAAAATGCGGTTTAAAATATAACATGCAGTGTTCACCGCTTCTGTCCAAAAGTACTTTGGAAGATTGCCTTCACACAACATTGTGCGAGCCATTTCTTCCAATGTCCGATTTTTTCTCTCTACAACACCATTTTGTTGAGATGTTCTAGGAGCGGAGAAGTTGTGATCAATACCAAATTCAGTACAATAATCTTCAAAAAATTGATTTTCAAATTCAGTTCCATGATCATTTCTAATTGAAATCAAAGATAAGTTTTTTTGATTTGAAACCTTTTTATGGAGTTTTTTGAAAACATGAAAAGTTTCATCTTTCGAAGCAATAAACAAAATCCAAGTAAATCTCAAAAAATCATCTACTATCACAAAAGCATATTTTATACCTCCAGGCTTATGGTCCTAGTAGGTCCGAAAAGATCCATGTGAAGTAGTTCAAGTGGTCTTGTTGTAGAAACTATATTCTTTGATTTAAAACTCTCCCTAGTTTGTTTACCCATTTGACATGCATCACAAACAAGATTTAAATCAACTTTAAATTTAGGCATGCCTCTAACAAGATCTTTAGAAATTAATTTGGCAATAGTATGCATGCTAGCATGATATAATCATTTATGCCATAGTAAACCCGACTCTTTGGTCTTAGCATTCATTGCAACTAGACTAGGGCTACTTGACATGGCAAGATCATTAAGATCTACTACATAGATATTCCCAAGTCTATGTCTAATGAACCTATTGCTAGAATCTAAAGAGTTAGTTACTATACACATAGAAGATTCAAAGACAACCTTGAAGCCTTTATCACACAATTGACTTATGCTCAAGAGATTATGCTTCAACTTGTCCACTAGCAAAACATTTTCAATAAAAGTGAAGGGAGTTATTTTGATCTTACCAATACCGATTATTTTTCCTTTGTCATTGTCTCCAAAGGTGATCATTCCTCCTTCTTTCATTTCAAGGGTGATAAATTGTTCCTTGTCACCCGTCATATGTCTTGAGCAGCCACTGTTTAAGTACCACCTTTTCTTCAATCTTTGGGCTGCAAGACATTCCTGCAAAATAGTCAATGAATTCTTTTAGGTACCCAAGCTACCTTGGATCCTTGCAGGTCAGCAGAGGTGGTTTCTTTGGGAACCCAAATCTTTCTTACATTCTTAAGGACATTTCTAGAGTTATTGCATTCAAAAGCTTTATGTCCTATTCTTTTACAAACATAGCATATAACTTTAGAGTTTTTAATAGAAGCAGAATTTGAAGTTCTAAAAGTTGATGCACTTGATGCAGATTTTGAACTTTTTGAAATATATGCATTTTTGCTCAAATTCTTAGGAACATACAATAAAGACTTTGAAGTTGAAACAGTTTTTAGTGTAGCTAGAACCTTTGTGATAAAACATTTGAACAGGTACTTTAGATTTCATAAAAGTAGTCGCTGAAATTCCATTCATAAAAGATGTTTTAAAACCAATTCCAGCTTTGTTTCCTAAAATCCGTTGTTGTTTTAAAATTAACTCAAGCTTATTTGAAGACAAAGTAAGTTTTTTAACTAAAGGCTTGAGTTTTGTAACCTCCTTTTTCAGTTCATTATTTTCAGCGAGTAAATCATTATTTTTCCTCTCACATAAAAGATTTTCATGTTTCAGCTTTTCAATTTTTTCAGAAAAGTCATGCAGTTCTTTTTGCAATAAAAGGTTCTTTTTTGAAATTTCATCTTTTTGTTTGAGTAAAGAATCATTTATATTTTTCAATGATTTTATCTTTACTCCAGCTTTCTTAAATTCATATAATAAATCATGAAAAGCAGAATTTAATTCATCAAATATAAATTTAGTGCAATTGTTAGGGGATGTTACCATATCTTCGAGACCCATTAAACATAGATTTGCAGTCTTTATGGTCTCTTCTTCTTCAGATGAAGATGATTCTTCACTGTCAGACCACATGGCAACCATGGCTTTCTTTTTCTTTTTCTGTCTAAAGGATTTCTTCAACAGAGGACAGTCTGGACGTATGTGCCCTGGCTTCTTGCATTCATAGCATGTAGGAACTTCTTCTTTATCTTTCTCTCGATCCTTTTCTTTTTACTTTCCATAATCTTTCCTATGAAATTTTTGGTTATATCTTCCTTTCTTTCTTCCTATAAATTTTCTGAATCTCCTCACAACCATAGCAATGTCATCATCTTCTAGGTCGTCATTGGAGGAGGTGCTTTATTCTTCAAATTCTTCATCATCCCTCTTTGATTCGGAAGCAGCTTGAAGGCTGTTGTTTTCTTTTTCTTCTATTCATCTTCAGTTCTGTACTGCATTGTCAGCTCGTGGGTGATGAGTGATCCCAGCAGTTCATCCAGTAGAAGTGTGTTAAGATCTTTGGCCTCCTGGATTGCAGTCACTTTGGGATCCCATTTGTTAGGTAGAGAATGGAGTATCTTCTGAACTAGATCAGCATTGGAGTATAGCCTGCCAAGACTCTTCAAACCATTAATAATATCTATAAATCTAGAGAACATGACAGAAATTGTTTCAGAAGGTTCCATTTTAAACAATTCATAATTGTGAACTAATAGATTTATCTTTGAGGTTTTCACTTGGGAAGTTCTCTCATGGGTCACTTCGAGTTTGTCCCAGATTTTCTTTGCTGAAGAGCAAGAGAAAATTCGGTTGAACTCGTTTGCATCCAAAGCACAATATAATAAATTCATTGCTTTGCCATTCAATTCCCCCATCTTCATATCATGATCATCCCAGACCTCTTCAGGCTTAGGGATGTCCATGCTATCAACTTTGATCGTGGGAATGTGTGGCCCTTTTAAGATGACCTTCCATAATTGAAAATCTACAGCTTGTATGTATATTTTCATTCGTGCTTTCCAATAAGAATAATTAGTGCCTGTGAATAGTGGAGGTCTATTTGTTGACTGGCCTTCGATCAAGGATGTACTAATGGGATGAGCCATCAATCTTTACTCAAGTAATCAGAGACACAGCTCTGATACCAGCTGTTGCCTAGGTGGCTTTTTCCAAGAGGGAGGTGAATTGGGAATTACAAAATTTTTGCAAGTATGTGCACAAGTAATTCCTTTTAGTGGTTGAGTGCTGTATTAATCAAAGAATAAGTGCAAAAGCAGAAAAGTAAATCAAGCACAATACAAATAGGGCAAGTTTATAGTGGTTCGAAGCAACCCAGCTCCTACGTCCACTACCCAAGTCACCACTCAGGATTTTTACTATATCCCCCAAACTGGAATACAGTCGGATTGTTTTACAGGCTCACAATCCCAACCTCTACACTTTGGTTATTAAACTGGGCTCATCAAAGAAACCCGCACTAGGTTTTCACAGGCTCACCTAGAACCTCTATATTTTGGTTTTGAAAAGGCTCACCAAAGAAACCTATTTGGTTTTTATAACCGGGCTCACCAACAACCCAAATATTCTAAGAATAGAATAAAAAAAGCAACAATAATGATAAACTCAACTGTCTGGTGGTTGCCAATGCAGCTCGAGTGAAGCTCAATTGAATGCTCTTCAATTCACTTCAATGGCTTCCTTGCTTTCCTCAAAAGATGCTTCAAGCTTCTGGTAAGAGTTGGTGAAGGCTTGAAGGCTGACTTCAAAGCTCAAGTGCTCTCTCCTCTTACTTCAATAAATATTTAATAACTGTTCATTAACTCATTAGTCTCTCCAAGGATGTTCTCATACCTTATTTATAGAGACTTCAACTGCCTTCCCTTGATTTTGAATGTTGTAGACCGTTGGGAGGTGATAGGTTACCGTTGGAGCACTTTTGGAATTCAAAAATAGAAAACTGGAACTAGCCATTGGAGGTGACCCCATCATTCCAGTAGGCTCGGACAATCTTCAAGTCGGCTCGGATCAAGTTTGGGTCGGCTAAGTTGAACACCAGTCAGCTGGGTTCCACAGTTAAGAAAATGATTCACTCTGGACGAGTTAGCTAGGCTAAAATCTAGTCGACTCGGATTCCTGAGAATCTCATAACATTCTCAACCATGTTCTGGATGAGTCTGCTGGGCCTTGGTGCCAGTCGGCTAGATCTGTGTTCCAAAGAACTTCTTTCTTATGCCAGTGCCAGAGTCGGTTGGTTTCTCCATCCAGTCGGCTCGAGAATGGTTCTTCAGCCAGATCAAATTCAATTCTCCAGAACTCTTGTGCCAAGCTTTGAAAATTTCTTCAAGGTCTTCTTACAATAAAATCAAGAAAAATTGAAGCTTGAAAACTACTAGAAGTAACCCTTTATCTTTGATTTAAGTAGAAAATTTTTTGTTGGGTTCTTCTTTACAAGATTCTAAACACTTACAACTCAACACAAAGCAGTAAAGATTCTAGGGTTTAGAAAGTATGTCATTGTAGTTGTCCTATAAAAACTTGTCAACCATTTGAAGAGTTGTTAGATAACCAAATGTATACTCCAATGTTTTGTTATTATCAAAATCACTTTAGGGGTCAACAGAGATTGAGAGCGGCTTGGCTCGAAGGTCCCTTGGCTGGAGATCTGAGCTCCGGTCTTGGGCAGGCATCCTGGAGTTGGGCTCGGGGATGTTGGTGACTAAGAGCGGCGTGGCTCGAGGATCCCTTGGCCGGAGATCTGAGCTCCGATCTTGGGTTGGCATCCTGGAGCTAGGCTCGGGGATGTTGGAGACCGAGAGCGGCGTGGCTCGAGGATCCCTTGGCCAGAGATCTGAGCTTCGATCTTGGGTTGGCATCCTGGAGCTGGGCTCGGGAATGTTGGTGACTGAGAGCAGCATGGCTCGAGGATCCCTTGCCCGAAGATCTGATCTTCGGTCTTGGGTTGGCATCCTGGAGCTGGGCTTGGGGACGTTGCTAGTTGAGAGCGGCGTGGCTCAAAGATCCCTTGGCCAGAGATCTGAGCTCCGATCTTGGGTTGGTGTCCTGGAGCTAGGCTCAGGGGAATTTCAGGATGAGAGCTGCATGGCTCGAAGATCCTTTGACATCCTGGAGCTAGGCTCGGGGATGCTTGAGGTTGAGAGCTACATGGCTCGAAGATCCTTTGACATCCTAGAGCTAGGCTCGGGGACCCTTGAGATTGGGAGCTGCATGGCTCCAAGATCCTTCGACATCCTGGAGCTAGGCTCGGGGATGCTTGAGATTGGGAGCTGCATGGCTCGAAGATCCTTCGACATCCTGGAGCTGGGCTCGAGGGTGTCGTTGATTCTTCCATGCCAGACACATGGATACTCGTGCAAGAAAAAATTGTTATCATTATTATCGATAAGATACCTTACCTTGTTGTTGGCATCTTCGCGGGCTGCGAACCCTCCTCTTTCGGGGGAGCCTGACGCCGTTAGGATCTTCGAGATAACAGGCCCCTCGTGATGGAGCTTTGGCCACCTTATAGGGGCTTGCCCATGGTGGTTCGCGATCGTCATCCTGACAACCGCGGCATCTATTTACCTTTCCCCTTCCAGCATAATGGGGAGTACATTCTCAGGGTCCCGTGCCCCCCAAGTTTCCTTGGACGTGCGCGCAGCCCCCCCCCCAATGACCACGCCCATCGGCTTCATGATGGGGGAGCTTTTGATGGTTGGAGCTGGCGAGAGAGCAGCAAGCGCCTAGGACCCCGCTTGAGGTCCGCCCCCCGCAAACCTTTGGAGGTAGCCTTTCTTGATGAGCTTCTCGACCTCCTACATGAGATTGCGACATCCCCCGGTGTCACGGTTGTGATCATAGTGAGGGCAACACTACTTCATCTCATCACGGCCGGTGAAGGGCTTCAAGGGTGGCGAGCATCGCAACCCGGTGGCTCACTGGTTGAGCCTTGCATACCGGTGAACCGCAGGAAAGCTTCGCTAGCTTGCACTCATGCTTTCCCAGACGTGCTTTCGCTACATGCTTGACGGCTTCGTCAGCAGATCCTTTCACCGAAGGGGATGGAGAAGGTGATGTGGGTGTCCTTGAGAAGGGGGAACCCCTTGCACGGCTGATAGAGGCCTTTCGAGCTCGTGTCGTCACCATTCTTCCATGGGATGTTGCTCTATGAAGAGGTGGAGGACTTGATCATGCCTATCGCCCCCTTCTTGGCATGCCAATCTATTGCCGCCAGGATCGCCGTGGCCTGTAGCTGCTGCCGGCATTGGAGTGCGCTCTCCTAGTTGCCTGGTGGTCCTCTGGTCTCGGACCTGCAAAATAGGGGTTAGTGACCCGGGCCGGGATTTCCGGCGGGGGCACTCCGACGGTCAAGTCAGTGATGATCCAGGGAAACAGATCCTCCTGGTCGGGCCCCTCTTGATGGACTCCGCACTAGGAGTAAAAAATGTGTGTGTAGACGGAAACGTTGCAGGGTGGGGGTTGCACCCTTCTTTTTTTTTTTGTTCTTGCTTGTATTTTTTCCTGTGTTATGGTTGTTGTTGTGTTACCTCCGAGTTTGTTGCAACTAGGTTACTGTTGGGCGCTTGTCTCAGGATCCCCGCCGGGCTGCCAGGCGCGTGCAGCGATGTTCCGATGAGTCTTTCCTGATTTATGATAAGGGGAGTTGTCAGGTGCTCCGACACTCCTCTTGGTCGCCTCATTCCAGGAAACCTGGCAGTGCCTTGAATGGTGGGCCGTCGCCCACGTGATTCGAATCTCATGGTTGGCTTCCTCTTTTGGGTGATCTGGGTGGTTGGTGTGGAGTGTGGCACCTTGATCAGCATGCTTCTTTCCTTTCCAGTGTAACTGGTGGTTGCAGGTGGTCAGTACGGCCTGGAAGGCACTCCAGTGCAGTCCTCGGGTGGCTCACCGGCGTACTGGCTGGTGAGGACCTAGTCCGAGCTGGGGCTGAGCTGGAACGGCAGGGCTCACTCCGACCTAGACGCTCCAAGCTTGCGGGGGCATCTAGGTGGAGGGCAGAGTACGGGCCCGATCCGGAGGGCGCACGCTCGAAGAGGCTCCACATTGGCGGGTGAGCGCTGAGCTCGACCTCGACCACAGGGCACTAACCTCCGAGGGTCTCACTCCAGAGGGCAGAAGGCGGACCCGATCCAGAGGGCGCGCGCTTGGAGAAGCTCCACGTTGGCGGGTGAGTGCTGTGCTCGACCTCGATCACAGGGCACTAACCTCTGAGGATCTTGCTTTGGAGGGCAGGAGGCAGATCCGGTCCAGAGGGCGCGCGCTCGGAGAGGCTCCACATTGGCGGGTGAGCGCTGAGCTCGACCTCGACCACAGGGCACTAACCTCTGAGGGTCTTGCTCTGGAGGGCAGGAGGTGGACCCGGTCTAGAGGGCGCGCGCTCGGAGAGGCTCCACATTGGCGGGTGAGTGCTGAGCTCGACCTCGACCATAGGGCACTAACCTCCGAGGGTCTCGCTCTGGAGGGTAGGAGGCGGACCCGGTATAGAGGGCGCGCGCTCGGAGAGGCTCCACATTGGCGGGTGAGCGCTAAGCTCGACCTCGACCATAAGGCACTAACCTTCGAGGGTCTCGCTCTAGAGGGCAGGAGGCGAACCCGATCCAGAGGGCGCGCACTCAGAGAGGCTCCACATTGGCGGGTGAGCGCTGAGCTCGACCTCGACCACAGGACACTAACCTCCGAGGGTATCGCTCTGGAGGGCAGGAGGCGGACCCGGTCCAGAGGGCACGCGCTCAGAGAGGCTCCACATTGATGAGTGAGCGCTGAGCTCGACCTTGACCATAGGGCACTAACCTCCGAGGGTCTCGCTCTAGGGGGCAGGAGGTGGCTCCGACCTAGGCATCCCGAGCTCACGGGCTCGACCTGGCGAAGGACAGAGCTCGACTCACTATCTTGGGGGAGCTCAGCTCAGCTCGGTAGTGGAGCCCGGGCTGGAGAGTTGACGCGGCATCCGACGCGGTGTCCTTTCTTGATGTGGCACCTGCCGGTTCCTCCATGTCAGCGATCTCACCACATCAACTTTCAAAACTTTGCAAAAAAGAATTTAGTAAGAAATTTACCATAACTTAGTTTTGAAAAAGATAGAGTTTGCCAAGCATGTCAATTTGGAAAACAAGTTAAAACTTCTTTCAAACCTAAAAATTTTGTTACTACTAGTAGGCCACTAGAACTACTTCATATGGATCTCTTTGGACCAACTAGAACACCCAATCTAAGAGGTAAGAGATATGAATTGGTTATAGTAGATGATTTTTCAAGATTTACTTGGATTTTCTTTCTTGCTCATAAAGATGAATCATTTTCTATATTTATAAAGTTTTATCGAAAAGTTTTAAATGAAAAAGGTGTTTCAGTTATTTGAATATGTAGTGATCATGGTTCTGAATTTAAAAATCAGGATTTTGAAATCTTTTGTAGTGAGAAAGGTATAGAACATAATTTTTTTGTACCTAGGACACCTCAGCAGAATGGGATAGTAGAAAGAAAAAATTATACTTTAGAGAAAATGGCATGCACTATGCTTAGTGAAAATGATTTGTCAAGATATTTTTGGGCTGAAGCTATTAATATTGCATGTTATATTTTGAATCAAGTTTTAATCCACCCTATTTTGAAGAAAACTCCTTATGAACTTTGGAATCAAAGAAAACCAACTTTAAAGTATTTTCGAGTTTTTGGTTGTCAATGTTTTATCTTAAATAATGGCAAAGACAATCTTGGAAAATTTGATGCCAAGTCTGATGAAGGTATCTTTTTAGGATACTCTACATCAAGCAAGGCATATAGAGTTTTTAACAAAAGAACCCTAGTTATATAGGAGTCTGTACGTATTGTTTTTGAAGAGTATGCTTAAAAATCCGCTAGAAAAGAGGATATTTTTTATGCATATGCAGGTGCTGATAAGCTTCAAAAGTTGACATTGAATGATCAACCCTCTCAGCCAAGTAAAGAAAATCAAGATAAAGATGAAAAAGGTGAAGACACTCCAAAGCACCAAGATCTACCTGAGTGGAGGTATGCTCATGGACATCCTAAAGAATTAATCTTAGGTGATCCATCTAAAGGGGTAGGAACTCGAGCCTCAGTTAGAAATGAATGTGATTATATAGCATTTGTTTCTCAAGTATAGCCTAAATATTTTGAATATACTGAAAAAGATCCTAACTGGATAAATGCTATGCAAGATGAATTAATTCAGTTTGATAGAAATAATATTTATACATTAATAGAAGACCATCTAATATTTCTATTATTGGCAATAAACGGGTGTTTAGGAATAAGTTAGATGAAAATGAAATTGTTGTTAGAAATAAAGCTAGACTAGTTGCCAAAGGCTACAATCAGGAGGAAGGAATTGATTTTGATGAAACTTTTGCTCCTGTTACTAGACTTGAAGAAATTAGACTACTATTAGCATTTGCTTATTTTATGAATTTCAAACTCTTTCAAATGGATGTTAAAAATGCTTTTATAAATGATTTTATAGTAGAAGAAGTTTTGTTGAACAACCACCTGGATTTGAAAATCATGCACATCTTGATCATGTTTTTAAATTGCACAAGGCACTTTATGGTTTAAAGCAAGCACCTGAGCATGGTATGAAAGACTCGATAAATTTTTGATTGAAAATGAATTCTCTGGAGACCATGTTGATAAAACTTTGTTTCTAAAGAAGAAATATGATGATTTATTAGTAGTGCAAATATATATTGATGATATTATTTTCGGTGCTACTAATGAAATTCTTTGTCAAGAATTTGCTATGCTAATGCAGGGTGAGTTCGAGATGAGCATGATGGGAGAACTCAATTTCTTTCTAGGACTCCAAATCAAGCAAACTAAAGATGGAATCTTTATCAACCAAGCTAAGTATGCAAGAGAAATCATAAAGAAGTTTGGGATGGAGACTACTAAGTCAATAGGTACACCTATGAGCCCCTCTTATAAACTTGATAAAGATGAGCATAGTAAATCTGTAGATCAAAAATTATACAGAAGTATGATTGGCTCTTTATTGTACTTAACTGCTAGTAGACTAGATATAATATTCAGTATATGCAAGTGTGCTAGATATCAGTCTGAACCTAAGGAATTACATCTGTTGGCTGTTAAGTGCATTATTAGATATCTATCTGGTATAATTGATATTGGCTTATGGTATTCTAGAGATTCATCTGCTGAATTAATTGGATATTCTGATGCCGACTTTGCTGGTTATAAATTAGATAGAAAAAGTACTGGTGGAACTTGCCAATTTCTTGGAGTTAACTTAATCTCTTGATTTAGCAAGAAACAAACTTCAATTGCACTATCCATAGCTGAAGCTGAGTATATTGCAGCAGGAAGTTGTTGAGCTCAAATATTGTGGATTAAGCAATAACTTGAAGATTTTAGAATCAAATTAACTAGTACACCTATAAAATGTGATAATACCAGTACTATTTGCTTGATTAAAAATCCTGTTCAATATTCTAGGAGTAAACACATTGAAATTAGGCATCATAGAGATCATGTTGAAAATAATAATGTTGTGCTTGAATTTATTTAAACTGAATTGTAATTAGCTGATATTTTGACTAAGCCTCTCCAAGAAGATCAATTCAGTATGATTAGAAGAGAACTTGGGATCATTAATCCTTTTGATTAAGAATTTTCCTCTCTTTGATCGATAAAAGATCAAATTTGATATCATCAATCATATTCAATTATCTTTAATTTCATTGAATTTTCAGAGATTTTGATATGCCTATCATTTTCTTTTTTTCGGTTTTAAGTCATTGTGTCGACACCAGTATGTGTCAACACCTTCATGTGTCGACACATGGACCTGTGTCATGAGTCAATACATGAACGGCAGAAGACCGAGAATAAAGATGGATTCGATCATTTTCTTTGGCATTTTTCTCTCAAATTTGTGCCGACACTTGTCCTAGAACAGTTCCAACCACCGTTTCCCTCCAAATCTCGCCAAAAACCCTCTCAAATTCTTGTTCTAGACTATTCTTGGTTTAGTTTTGCTACTTTTCTCCCTTAGATTTTCCATTTGGGCCATTGAAACCCTAGTTCCCTCCTTTTAGTGTTCAATCCATGATTTAGAGGAATGGGACCCAGAAAGCAGGTTGTTCATCGCCCTCGGCATCTATCTAGGAATAAAAGAGAAGGACAAAAGCCAGACATGAAGCTAGAGCCCCTGGTCCACCTGTTCAGCCACTTTTTCCAGCTTCTAGTCGGATAAGCTCGAAGATGGTTGTCGAAGGACCCTGTGTGGATTTCAGTTTTATCGACCAGCAGCATTTTAGGATTGGACTGTGGATTAGAGATGCTGGTTTAGTTTCATTCTATTCATTATCTGAGAGATTCTACCCAGGGCTCATACGAGAGTTCTACGGATCTTTAGCCCGTGGGAGTGATGGCTGGATAGCTCAGGTCAGAGGTAGGGATATCCTTATGACTTCAGAGATATTGAGTAGAGTATGGGATATTCCTATGATCGGTTCAGTAGTTGATAGTCTGATTGACAAAGTGAGTGGACTCCAGTGCATATTTGAGTCAGATATTTTATCTGAGGGAACCACTGTTCCTGCATCCCATCTCTTTGCTGAGATGAGACTTCTACATCACATTGTTGCCCGGATTCTTCTATCGAAGACCGAACATTTTGATTATATCATAGAGAGAGAGAGAGCTGCTTGTCATGGTCTCTTTAGTTCAGCACACACCTGTCTGCCTTCCGGTACTCATGATACATCAGATGACGGAGGTTTCGACTAGTCAGAGACTTTGCTTACACTACGGGATGGGTTGACACTGCTATTCAGAGAGTATGGTGTGACTTTTGATGATGAGCCCTTCCGGATGCTTCTACATACTGATGTCTATGACATCAGGTCATTACATCAGATGGAATATCAGCTATTCAGAGGCCAGGGAGATGCAGAGTATTAGGATAGGCCGATGACAGAGATGATGATGCTGTAGAGGAGGAGCATATACTTTCAGGTGAGGCAGGACCTTCAAAGGCACCTCTTTTAGAGAGTCAACCTGAGTCAGCAGCGCAGCCAGAGTCTGCTTCTCAATCTGAGCCTACACCTTAACCCCAGCCTGCTCAGTCAGATGCCCCAGGAGCTTCAGGGAGTCTTATGGATAGAGTCGCTCATGTGGAGACAGAGATTATGACTATTAGGCAGCGACTTGACAGTTTCATTGCCGAGACCAGAGAGAGTTATAAAGGTTTGAGTGATGGCATCTCCGCTATCTTGACTGCACTGTCCAGACCTTCTTCTGTGAGTGTTCTAGATTCTGCTCCAGCTCTACCTGCTCCAGCACCAGTGATGGATGATGACAGTGATGATGATGATGAGGAGACTGACTCTGATGGTTTTGACTTTCCAGACTTGTTGTCAGAGCCAGTGACAGAGGTGACGGTAGCCTTGCCTAGGAGTCCCATTCGAGATCCTTCCAGTTTACCCATTCAGACTCCCATTCTATCTACTCCACCATCTAGATCTGATGATTATATTGCTATCCTATTCTTTCACCTATTGTTGATTCACCAATCATTGATACCCCCATTATTGATACTCCCATTGTTGACTCACCAATTACAGATACACCTATTAATTCTTCAGCTGATACGCCTATCGTTGATACTCCTATCATTTCTTCAACTGATACACCAGTTTTTGACACACCCACAGTTGATAAACCTACCCTTCATACATCCTCTCTTATTCGAGAGCTAGGTTTTTACACACCTGGTTTTCATTATCTTGATTCTGGTCCATCATTTGATCATATACCACATCCGATAGTTGTAGAAACTATCACTCCGATCTACTCTATTCCTGTTGATGACATAGCCTCCACATCTTCTGCTTCAGCAAAGGTAGGACATATGTTTGATGCAGAGGACATGGTCGTCGTACTCCTTCATGACTGACCAGGATCCATCTTCATGATCTCAGATCGATGTGACCCCGAGCTCATGCTTTCACTGATACTGTGGTCGATAGAGATCGGATCTTCAGAGAATAAGGATTAAGATAGCTTTTTATGTTTAGTTAGTTTACTTTTCTGCACTTTTTACATGTTTTGATGTTCTCTTTATGTACAAAATTCTAACTTTGAATGAATCTAATGTTGTTCTTCATGTTATGACTTCAAATGAATGAAATGTATTAATTTCCTTCAGTATTTCATTGTCTTCATTTATGAATGAATGGTTAAATGAATTTTTATGTTGTAATTCAATATTTTATCATGAATGACTTGCTTATTCTCTTCCTTCCATTTTAATGATAACAAAAAAGGGGAGTAATAAGACTAAAGTATAAATGTGCGGGGGAGTAATAAGAATATGACTAAAGTATAAATGTGCTTGAAATGTGCTTGAAAATTCATGTTTAAAAACTCTTTTGAGAATTCCTTGAGCTTGAATTGAAAATTCTTTACAAATTCATTAAGTAAGGGAGAGCAATACTTCCTTTATATTGAAAATCATTTTGAATTGAATTTCATGTCAAATCTTTTCTTTAGATGTTTAAAAAGATGTTTACAAATTCTTTTACAAATCTTCTATTCAGGAGGAGTCTAGTTTATTGCTGAATTTTTCTCTCCTAAAGCATGTTTTCTTTTAGAGTATCACGATATATGAATTTATATCTTATATATTCCAAGCTCTGATACTCTTAGCCATTATGATACTCTTGCTCTGATACATCATTTCAATAGTGCAATTGCTCTGATACACTTATTGCAATTAGCTCTTCACACCTTGAAAAGTTTTTTTAAAATTTTTTTATGCAATTTTTACTTAAAAATTTTGTCATCATCAAAAAGGAGAAGATTGTTGACTCCGTTATTGATTTTGATGATAAGCAAAATGCTTAAATATAAGTTGAGTTCTAATGATTTCTTTGAAGTGTAGTTTTATAGAAAAAGGTGCTCATCAATTTGTCAAATGTTATTTGATTGAAGAAGTCCAAATTTTATATAAAAGATCTGCTTAAAGAGGACTGCGACAGTGGAAAATTGCTTGAATGAATATTAGAGTTCAACATAGACTTGATTCAACACAAGTTCAACTGTTTATGTGTAGATCTCAGTAAAGTGTCGACTCAAAGTATCGACACATGACACCAAGTGTCGACACATGACAGTGAAGTATTGACTCAAGCCAGTACATAAAGAAAATTTTAGATGGCATGGCTGAAGTGTCAACACATGGACTTAAAGTATTGACTCAAAGTGTCGACACATGGATTAGCTCATCGCCTAAGATTTTTGGGTCACAGAACTTGCTGAAGTTGAAGATCTGATGAAGTGTCGATACATGAATACCAAGTGTCGACTCATAGTATCGACTCACTTGAAGAAGTGTCGACATATTTGAGATTTCCAGAAAGCTACATTGAAGATATTTGAACTAGGTATCGACTCAAGAAGTTCAAGTGTCTACCTGAAGTGTCGACTCACAGCCTGAAGTATCGACACATGGAGTTCTAAAAATAGTAACGGCTAGTTTTTCAAATACATAACTCATCCCTCTTGGCTCCCAATGGCTAGTTTTTCGTGTCTAAGGGCTAGAAACTATATTTAAGACCTTAGGAAGGTATTTATATGATTGAAATCAAATCAAAACACATAAAAATGGAAAAGGAATAACCAAGAGAGAAGAAAAGATAGCATTCACTCCTATTCATTGAGTTCAACTACTTTCAAGCAAGAAGAAGCCTTCAAACATTCAAGAGCCTTCAGGAGAATTAAAGATCAATCATTCTTGAGCAATTAAAGAGGCTTCATCAAGTTAAAAACATCACAACAACAAGCTTCAAAGAGATGCCTGCTTTTTATTAGAAAGCTTGCATTGTTTCTTTACTTCATACCATATTTGTTGTAAGGGTTCTTGTTTAGCCTATTAGAAAACCAAGGGAGGTTATTGGTGAGCCTTTGAAAACCAATTAGATTCTTGGTTAGCCCGCAAAACCAAGGAAGGTTGGTGGTGAGCCTTAAAACCATTTAGGTTCTCGGTTAGCCCGTAAAATTAAGTGAGGTTTTAACTTGTGAGCCTTGTAAAAACAAGTTGGATTTTGATTAGTGAGCCCGGAAAACTAATCGGCTGTAATCGGTTGAGATTATAATGAATTTTTAAGGAGATCTTGGGGAGTGAATGTAGGTGCATTGGATAGCATCGAACCACTATACTTCCCAGTGTTTATGATTGCTTGTCTCTCCTATTTGCTCTTACTTTTATTGCTTTATATTTCTGCTGCACACTTACTTAAGAGCACTTCATTTGCATTCATTGTACTTAGTTTAATTGTTGGATTGGATCATATACTCTTGTATTTCATCAATTAATTTTTAGAGACCTAATTCACCCTCCCTCTTAGGTTGCTTACTGGGCAACAAAGACACATGACAGGAGATGTAAAACAATTCACCTCTTTGAGGCACTAAATGGAGGGAGTGTAACCTTGGTGATAATAGTAAAGGAAAGATTATTGGTATCAGTAAGGTTCATATCTCTCTTTCTATTTGGATTGATAATGTTCTTTTAGTTGAAGGTTTGAGACATAATCTGCTTAGTATTAGCCAATTTTGTGATAAAGGTTTTCAAGTTATTTTTGAATCATCTCTTTGCATTATTACTAGTCCTGATAATATTGAAGTGAAATTTATTGAAAAAAGGCATGGTAATATCTTTCTAGTTGATTTGGATAATCTATCTTTGCCTAACGGTGAATGCCTAGTTGTAATGAATTCCATTATTAATGAGACTAGTTGGCCGTGGCATCATAGATTAGGTCATGCAAGCATGTATTTATTATCAAAATTATGCAAAAAGGATTTAGTAAGAGATTTGCCAAAACTTAGTTTTGAGAAAGACAAAATTTGTGAAGCATGTCAATTTAGAAAACAAATAAAAACATCTTTCAAACCTAAACATTTTGTTTCAACTTCTAGGCCATTAGAACTACTCCATATGGATCTATTTGGACTAGCTAGGACATCTAGTATAGGATGCAAGAGATATGAATTAGTTATAGCGGATGACTTTTCTCGATTTACATGGGTTCTATTTTTAACTCATAAAGATGAATCGTTTTCAACTTTTATAAAGTTTTATCGAAAAGTTTCAAATGAAAAAGGTACTTCAGCTATTTGTATTCGTAGTGACCATGGTTTGAATTTAAAAATCAAGATTTTAAAAACTTTTGTAATGAAAAAAGAATAGAGCATAATTTTTCTGTACCTATGACACCTTAACAGAATAGGGTAGTAGAAAGAAAAAATCGCACTTTAGAAGAAACGGCATGCTCAATGCTTTATGAAAATAATTTGCTAAGATATTTCTGGGCCAAAACAGTAAATACTGCATGCTATATTTTAAACCATATTTTAATCTGACTGATTTTAAAGAAAACTCCATATGATCTTTGGAAATAAAGAAAACCCACTTTTCGAGTTTTTGATTGTCGTTGCATTATTATGAATAATAGTAAAGATAATTTAGAAAAATTTGATATCAAGTCTGATGAAGGTATCTTCTTAGGATACTCTACATCAAGCAGGATATATAGAGTCTTTAATAAGAGAACTTTAGTAGTAGAGGCATCTGTACATGTAGTATTTGAAGACTAATTGGATTAATGCAATGTAAGATGAACTAAATCAATTCAAAAGAAATAATATTTAAACTTTAGTTAAAAGACCATCTAATATTTTAATTATTGGCACAAAATGGATTTTCAAAAACAAACTTGATAAAAATGATATTGTTACTAGAAATAAAGCTAGGCTAGTTATCAAAGGCTACAATCATGAGGAAGGAATTGATTTTGATGAAACCTTTACTCCTGTTGCTAAACTTGAGGTAATTAAACTATTATTAGCATTTGCATGTTTCATGAACTTCAAATTATTTCAAATAGATGTCAAAAGTACTTTTCTAAATTATTTTATTGAAGAAGAAGTGTTTGTTGAACAACCACCTGATTTTGAAAATCATGCACATCCTGATCATGTTTTCAAACTACATAAAGCACTCTATGGTTTAAAGCAAGCATCCCGAGCATGGTATGAAAGGCTGAGTAAATTGTTAATTGAAAATGACTTCTTTAGAAATCATTTTGATACTACATTATTTCTAAAAAAAATAATGATCTATTAGTAGTACAAATTTATGTTGATGATATTATATTTGGTGCTACTAATGACTTTCTTTGTCAAAAGTTTGCCAAGCTTATGCAGGGTGAGTTCGAGATGAGCATGATGGGAGAGCTTAATTTCTTCCTCGGACTCTAAATCAAGCAAACCAAAGATGGGACCTTCATCAACCAAGCTAAGTATATAAGAAAAATCTTTAAAAAGTTTGGGATGGAGACTACCAAGATAATAGGTACACCTATGAGCCCCACTTGTAAACTTGATAAAGATGAGCATGATAAATCTATTGATAAAAAATTATATAGAGGAATGATTGATTCTTTATTATATTTGACTGCTAGTAGACCAGATATCATGTTTAGTATTTGTATGTATGCTAGATATCAGTCTGATCCTAAGAATCTCATTTATTAGCTATTAAGCACATACTTAGATATCTATCTAATATAATTGATATCAGTTTGTGGTATTCTAGAAATTCATCTATTGATTTAATTGGTTATTCAGATGCTGATTTTGCTGGGTATAAATTAGATAAAAAAAGCACAAGTAGAACTTGCCAATTTCTTGGAGTTAACTTAATCTCTTGGTTTAGCAAAAAATAAATTTCAATTGCACTATCCATAGCTGAAGCTGAGTATATTGCAGCAAAAAGTTGTTGTGCTCAAATCTTGTGGATTAAGCAATAACTTGAAGATTTTGGAATCAAACTAACTAAGACACCTATAAAATGTGATAACACTAGTACTATAAATTTAACTAAAAATCCTGTTCAGCACTCTAGAAGTAAACACATTAAAATTAGGATTCATTTTATTAGAAATCATGTTGAAAATAATGATATTATGATTGAATTTATGTGTTCTGAAATGCAACTAGCTGACATATTGACTAAACCTCTCCAAGAGGATCGATTTAGTATGATTAGAAGAGAATTAAGGGTCATCAACTCTTTTCATTGAGATTTCCATCTTTTCATAATTTTTAACTATTGATTGATCAAAATTGCTTGTAAATCATGTTTAATCTCTCCAAATTCATTGAAATCATGTTCTATTTCTGATCCTTTTTCCATTTTTTCCCGATTTTGAGTCGAAGTGTCGATACTTGGAAGTGTTAACACCTGGAAGTGTCGACACTTGACCCTATGTCGTGAGTCGACACTTGAACGGCGATAAACCAAGTTAAAATAGGGAAAATGAAGTATTTTCTTCGATTTTTTCATTCTAATTCAAGCCGACTCATCCCCAAACAGTGTTCCATCATCTTCTTCCCTCTAAGTTTCAGTTCCAATCGCTCAATTCTTCGTTTAGGATAGGTACATTTCAGTTTTTACTGTTCATCATCCTGTTTCCTAGTTTTTCATCGTAGAAACCCTAATTTCTTCCCTTTCTTGCCTTTTTCCCTTATTTTCTTAGAATGGGACCTAGAAAACAAGTTGTCTGGCATCCTAGACCTTCCATTCAGGAGGAATATAGAAGAATAAAGGCCAGGCATGGGGATAGAGCAGCAGATGAGCCTGATGTTCCTGCTAGACCCCCTGTTTCTGTAGTAAATCGAATGGGATCAAAGACCATCGTTGATGGCCATTGAGTGGACTTCGATTTCCTAGACCAGCAGCACTTCCGGATTGGCCAGTGGCTGAGGGATGCGGGTTTAGCACCTTTCTGTTCATTATCAAAGAGATTCTACCCAGCATTGATTAGAGAGTTCTACGGATCATTTTCCTGAGGTAGTGATGGCTGGATAGCACAGGTCCATGGCAGAGAGTCCCCATATCTGTAGAGATTCTGAGCCGAGTATGGGACATTCCTATAAGAGGATCGGTTATGGATGCGTTAGTAGACAGGATCAGTGGACTTCGATGCATTTTTAAGATGGATGATCTTCCTGAGGGAGCCACTGTAGTTGCTTCAAGGCTAACACCTGAGATGAGGTTACTGTACCACATTATAGCTCAGGTTCTTCTATCGAAGATCGGATGATTTGACTTTATCACAGAGCGCGAGCTCTTGGTCATGGTGTCTCTTTTACAGTGCACTCCAGTATGCCTCCTAATGCTTATGGTACATTAGTTGATAGAGGCATTGATCAACCGAAGACTGTGTCTGCCCTACAGGATGGGATTGACTTTGCTCTTTAGAGCTTATGGAGTGGTCATAGATGACGAGCCTTACAGACAACTACTACACATAGACATTTATGACATCATATCTCTTCACAAGATGGGATACCATCTAGTCAAAGACCAGTGGAGATGGCGTATATCTGGTCAGGCCATTGACAGAGATGATGAGGTGGCGGAGGAGAAGCGTATCTTCTCAAGAGAGGCAGGGCCCTCAGAGCCATATAATGATATCCCTAAGGTCCAGCCCGAGCCTTCGGCATAGCTAGAGCCTACTCCTTAGCCCGAGCCAACCACTTCTACACAGACAGATATCCCTAGTGCTACTAACAGTTTAAAGAACAGGGTCGCTCGCATAGAGACTGAGGTCATGATTATTCATCAATGAGTCGATATGATGCATATGGAGATGAGGGAGAGCTATCGAGGATTGAGTGATGGCATCTCTACTATTTTGTCTGCATTAGCTAGACCTTTATCAGGCAGAGCTCCTCCACCTTTAACTCCATCTGATTCACCTTCGGCACCATCAGCTCCAGGACCTGACATGGTAGATGATCAGTCTAACTCCATAGAGTTTGATGCGACAGATTTCATGATGGAGCCAGAGCCATAGACAGTAGCAGATGTTCCTAGGAGCCCCATTCATGATCCTTCCCATTTACATTTTGAGACTCCGATTTTATCCTCTCCTTCCAGATCTGATCCACATCTTTCTTACATTCCTACACCTACTCCAATCATTCCATCTTCTGGTACACTAGTCTTACATTCTTCAGCTTTGCATACATCTTTCCTTATCAGGAAACTTGGATTTTATACTCCTAATCTCCACCATCCTGATTTCGGACCTATTTTTGATCCTTCACCCCTTCCTCTTGATATAGTTGCTCCGGTCAGTACTATTTCTGCTACTGATATTGCCTCCACCTCTTCTGTACCATCCAGAGGTAGGACATATGTCAGACACAGAGGATGAGGCCATCGTGTTCCATCGAGACCTACCCAGAGCCGATTCTCTGATCTCCGGCTGATGTGGCCACGATCCCATACTTCTACTGATACTTGACCGATTGAGATTGGATCCTCTGATGAGGAGCATACTTCTTAGGGTAGTCTCTATGTTAGTTAGCTTACATTTTAGCATTACTTGTATGTATCTATGTTTGTCTACCATCTTGTATCTATGTACAAAAGTTTGTATCAATGTATGAACTTTTGACTTCAATGAATGAAATTTTTATATCAATGTTTTATCTTTGGATATTAACTCTTGTGATTATTACTCAATTTCTATAATTATCATCCTATCGTCTCTTTAATCTTTTTTTAATGATGACAAAAAAGGAGAGAGTTATATGAAAAAGAAAAACAAAAAGGGAGGGAAAAATAATAAAAGAGAAATATTAAGAGAGTAAAATGAGAATAGCAAAAGAGTCAAGAGTGAAAAAGAGAAATGAGAAATGAGTGAGGGGGAGCATTAAGAAGAAAATCCTTTTAAGCAGTAATTTCTTGAGAATTCTTTAAAAATTCTTTGAAAATCAATTTTTCGGATCACCCTTTGAGGGGGAGCTTTTATACTTTTCAATCTCTAGTTAAAAGTTTTTTGTTGAAGATCAAGTATAAATGATTTTCATATTAATCTCACTTACTATTTCTATAAAATATGTTTTAACTTTGAAATACATGTTGAGCATCATGGTATATGCAACTTTAATTCTGATATCTTTTTCTTATGGCACTAATGCATTGCAATTGAGTAATTATATTTTATATATTGCACAAAGTTTCATTTTGTTTGAAAAATTTTTTGTGTGTTATACATAAAGATTTTGTCATCATCAAAAAGGGAAAGATTGTTGACTCCATTATTGATTTTGATGATTAACAAAATACTTAAGTATAATTAAGTACTAACAGTTTACTAAAGTATGTTTTTATTAAGGAAAAGGTACTCATTAAGTTAATCAAATTGAATTGCTTGTCAAATGATTGAAGAAGCCCTTTCTATGGATGAAACATCAATGTTTAATGAACTTAAGTATATAAGATTTGCTTAAAAGGAATTAATGAGTTTAGTTAAAAAAGGATTCTGCAGAGTTTCAGTCATTTTTGAAGAAGTTTCAGCAAGTGTTGATTTAAAATGTCGACTCATGGTTTAAGTATCGACTCATGACAGTACAAGTATTGACTCAAGGTGTTGACTCAAGGATTGACTCAAAATCTGAGATAAATTTTTTACAGAACATGCTGAAATTCAAGACTCATCTCAAGTGTCGACTCACCAGATAAAGTGTTGACTCACCTGAGATTTTCAGATAGCCTCAAAGTTGAATTTTGAACTAGGTGTCAACTCATGGGATTTAAGTGTCGACCCTAAGTATCGACTCACAAGACTTAAGTGTCAACACTTGGAGTTCTGGAAACAGTAATGACTAGTTTTTTCAAATACATAACTCATCCCTTTCACCCCTAATGGATAGTTTCTCGTGTCTAACGGTCATAAACCGACTTTTAAGCCTTGGAAGGGTATTTAAGTGGATTAAAATCAAAAAGAAATAACAAGAAACAACAAGAAACAATAAGAAAGAAGAGAGAAAGAAAAAGGAAGAAAAGAAAGCTCATTCACTCACACATTCATTGAAAGCAATTACTTCCAAGATTTTAGCCTTCAAGCATTCAAAACAATCAAGAGCATTCAAGTCCAACCTTTTGAGCATTGATTGAGGCTTCATTGAATTGAAGACAAGCATCTTCATCGAACTTCAAAGAGATAATAGCTCTTATTAGAAAGCTTTTCTTGTATTCTTTACTTCATCACATACTTTATTGTATCAAGGTTTTTGGTGAGCCTAAGAACAAAACCAAGAAGATTTTTGGTTAGCCTAGTTGAAAACCAAGAAGGTTTTTGGTTAGCCTAGTTGAAAACCAATGAGGTTGTTGGTTAGCCTTTGAAAATCAAGAGGTTTCTTTTGGTGAGCCTTGTGAAAACTAAAAGGGATTTTGATTAATGAGCTCAGAAAATAATCGGCTGTAATCGTGAGTGATTATAATGAATTCCCGAGTTAATCTTGGAGAGTGGATGTAGGTGCATTTGAGAGCATCAAACCACTATACTTGCTTTGTGTTTGTGATTGATTATTTCTTTCTATTTGCTCTTACTTTCATTGTAATTTAAATTTTCGCTGCATACTCTTTAAGAGCACACAACACTTCCATCTCACTAGCATTTGTATTGATTATTGAATTGCCACACTTACTTGCAAATAGTTTTAGAAACCCAATTCACCTTCCCTCTTAGGTTGCTTAGTGGGCAACAACTTCTAATGAATCCAATGATGAATTTAGTTATGAAGAGTTATATACTGCATTTTATGAGCTTTTATTAGAATATAAAAAGGCAAGCTTAAAAATTAAAATCTTGAAAAATAATAATGATATTTTAATGAATGAGAAAAATGAAATTTTCAAAAAGAACAAGCTTTTGCAAAAAGAATTAAGCTCTATTTCTAAAAAATATAAAGTTTTGCAAGTTGAAAGAGATGAATGCTTTGAAAAGAACAAGAGCTTGCCAAATTAAATAAGTCGACTAAAGCCCTTATTTGACAAATTAACTTTGAGTTCAAATAAGCTTGAGCTGATTTTAAAAAATCAAAGAGATTCAAATAATAAAGCTGGAATTGGATACAATTCTTTAAATGCAAAGAAGTTTTTTAGCTTCAAAATCTTATGCATCAAAGTTTTCAGTTCCAAAATATTTTGCATCAAAGTTTTCAACTACTTTTACATCTTTTCAAAATCTAAAAATTATTTGTTATTCTTGTAATGGGGTTGGACATAAATCTTTTGAATGCAATCTGGAAAAAAAAAAGTAAAACTAAAGTGAAAAAGTTTTGGGTTCTTAAAGGAACCACTCCTACTAACCTTCAAGGACCCAAGAAAGCTTGAGTACCTAAAAATATTACTTGATTATTTTGTCGAAATATCTTACAACCCAGAATTTAAAGAAAAGATGGTATCTAGATAGCAGCTGTTCAAGATATATGATGGATGACAAAAATCAATTCATCACCTTGGAAATGAAAGAAGGTGGATTAGTAACATTTGGCAACAACGGTAAGGAAAAGATCATTGGCATTGGTAAGATCAAAATTACCTCTACCACTTTTATTGAAAATGTATTGCTAGTAGACAAGTTGAAGCATAATTTATTTAGTATTAGTTAATTATGTGATAAAGACTTCAAAGTTATTTATGAATCTTCAATGTGTATAGTATCTAGCTCTCTTGATTTTAGCACTAAGTTTATTGGTTATAGACTTAGAAATATTTATGTAGTAGACTTGAATGATCTAGCTATGTCAAGTAGTATAAGTCTAGTGGCAATGAATGCTAAAATCAAGGAATCTAGCTTACTGTGGTATAGAAGACTAGGTCATGCTAGCAAGCATATATTAGCTAAATTGATTTTCAAAGATCTAGTTAAATATTTACCTAAATTTAGAGTTGATTTTGATCATGTTTGTAATGCATGCCAATTTGGTAAACAAACTAGGAAAAGTTTTAAATCAAAAAATATTGGTTCAACTTCAAGACCTTTAGAGCTACTGCGCATGGACTTATTTAGATCAACTAGGACCACAAGCCTAGGAGGTATGAAATATGGACTTGTGATAGTAGATGATTTTTCAAGATTCACATAGATCTTATTTCTTACACATAAAGATAAAGCTTTCAAAGTATTTCGAAAATTTTACAAGAAAGTTTCAAATTAGAAAAATCTTTCAATTATTTTAATTAGAAATGATCACGGCATTGAATTTGAAAACCAATATTTTAAAAAATTCTATACTGAACATGGCATTGATCATAACTTCTCTGCTCCTAGAACACCACAACAAAATGGTGTTGTAGAGAGAAAAAATAGAACATTGGAAGAGATGGCCCAAACTATGTTATGTGAAGGTAATTTTCTAAGGTATTTTTGGACAGAAGCTGTGAATACTATATGTTATATACTCAACCATGTTTTGATAAGACCAATTTTAAAGAAAACCCCCTATGAACTTTGGAATGATAGATAACCAAGTATACATTATTTTCATGTTTTTGGTTGTAAATGCTTTGTATTGAATAATGATAAGGATAACCTTGAAAAATTTGATGCTAAATATGATGAAAGAATATTTCTTGGTTATTCAACTTCTAGCAAAGTATATAGAGTTTTTAATAAAAGAACATTAACTGTTGAAGAGTCTATTTATCTGATATTTGATAAAACTAATCCCTCACCTTCTAGAAAAGAAGAGTGCATTGATAATGATAAAGGTACAATTGATAAAGTAATGAAGGACATAAGCTTAAAGGACAAACAAGTAGAAGAAGGAGATGAAATGGTAAGCAAAGAGCATGGTGATTTACCTAAGGAATGGAGGTATGTACATCACCATCCTAAAGAGTTAATTATAGGTGATCCCATATAAAGTGTTAGAACTAGATCCTCACTTAGAGATGCACATGATTATCTTGCATTTATAACACAAATAAAACCAATTGCATAGAAGAAACAGAAAGTGACCCAAATTGGATGATGGCCATGCATGAAGAACTTAATCAATTTAAAAGAAATAATGTATGGTCCTTAGTAAATAGACCTTCTGAACATCCTGTTATAGATACCAAATGGGTATATATGAATAAATTAGATGAAAAAGGCAATGTAATTAGAAATAAAGCTAGATTAGTTGCCAAAAAATATAACCAGGAAGAAGAAATAGATTTTGATGAAACTTATGCACCTATAGCAAGATTAGAAGTTATTAGAATATTACTTGTATTTGCTTACTACATGGATTTCAAATTATTTCAAATGGATGTGAAAAGTACATTTTTAAATGGCTATATTTTTGAAGAAGTTTTTGAAGAACAACTGCTTGGATTTGAAAACCATGCCTTTCCTAATCATGTTTTCAAACTCAATAAAGCATTGTATAGTTTAAAACAAGCACCTAGAGCATGGTATGATAGATTAAGTAAATTCTTACTTGAAAATAATTTTATTAGAGGTAATATAGACACAACTCTATTTATTAAAAAAAGATTATGATATATTAGTTGTACAGATCTATGTAGATGATATAATTTTTGGTGCAACTAATAAAAATTTGTGTAAAAAATTTGCTAAGCTTATAAGGGCCAATTTGAAATGAGCTTAATGGTTGACCTATTTCCTTGAACTTCAAATTAAGCAAACAAAGGAAGGAATACTCATCAACCAAGCTAAGTACATTAATGAGATTATCAAGAAGTTTGGTATGGTGTCAGTCAAAAAAATTGGCACACCCATGAGCCCTACCTGCAAACTTGACAAGGATGAAGATGGAAACAACGTTGATCAAAAGCTTTATCGAGGTATGATTGGATCATTGTTGTATTTAATAGCTAGTAGACCCGATATCTTGTTTAGTATTTGTATATGTGCTAGATTTTAATCTAATTCAAAAGAATCATATATACTTGCTCTCAAAAGAATCATAAGATATTTTAAATGAACAAGTAATCTAGGTCTACAGTATTCTAAACAATCATCATTAAATTTAATTAGTTACTCTGATGCTGATTATGGTGGATGTAGAATTTACAGAAAAAGTACTAGTAGTACATGTCAGTTTCTAGGGTTGAACTTAATCTCATGGCACTGTAAGAAATAAAACTGCGTGGCATTATTTACTACTAAGGCAGAGTATGTGGTTGCAGGGAGTTGTTGTGCTCAAGTGTTTTGGATTAAGCAACATCAAGAAGACTTTAATGTTATTCAAACTAAAATCCTAATCAAATATGATAACATAAGTACTATTAATTTAACAAAGAATCCAATTCAGCATTCTAAAACTAAACATATTAAAATTAGGCATCATTTCATTAGGGATCATGTTCTGAATGGTGATATTGAACTTGAATTTATTCTAATTGAAAATCAATTAGCTGACATCTTTATTAAGCCACTTAATGAAGATAGATTTTAAATGATTAGAGAAGAATTAGGCCTGTGTAACCATTTTTAGAATTTTTGACCTAATTTCTTCAAAATTAAGGAAAAATTATCTATAAGACCTCCCTCACCAATCTAAGGTTGTCAACCACCTTATCTAGTATAGCCCTAGAGATAGAAACCTTTCTTTAAAATTTTAGAGCCTTTTTCTGCATTTTGGTTTGAGCCGACTCAAACAGGAGTCAAGCCGACTCGATTGCCGAGTACCCTTATAAGCCGATAGCCCTAAAAATTCTTTTCAATTTCCATTTCACTATTCTAGTAAAACCCTAGGGGAACACACTCCCTTCCTTTCCTAGGACCACCCAAATCCTCCCATTCCTTAGATTTTGTCCAAATGGTACCAAGAAAGGACGTAGCCAAAAGATCTAAGCATGCGGCATCGAGGATAGTAGAGGAAGAGAGGAGATCAAAAAGAAGAGCGGATGAGTCGACTCTTCATGATACACCAGAAGAACCTCAGCAAGAGCAGCCAATTCCTCAAAGGCAAGTAATTCTCATGGAAAACTGTCCAGTCACAAGTGGAAGAAAGATTGATTTTACATTCTATGAAAATCAAGGGATTAGGATAGGTGAATGGATTGAGTTACAGGGTTGAGATTATTTCTATTCTATAAATATTTCAACTTATCCCACACTTGTAAGTGTTGGGAATTGTGTCCCAAAGCCAATCACCTAGCCTGTAGGCGGTTGAGCATTAAATTGTACATTGTATATGAATTAATAAAAGATTATTTTGGCAGCTCATCACTATTGACATTTCCCTGTAATGAACTCTTATATGTGATGAAGTCCTTAGGACTACACTAATTTTGATATAGAAAGGATATATCAAGTGGTCCTTAAAAACAGGTTCACAACCAAATGATACATTATACTGGGTGGCAATGTATCAAGTATAGGTTGTTGTGATTCATATCGTTTGGTTGTCCTCTTGACCAAAGGAGTGTGGTGGCACTGATGTGATCTGCAAGTAAGATATGTGATATCATATTGAACGTGACTCCGTGCAGTCCCTTTTTGCCAAAGGGATACTCATAATTGGATATGGGTATATGTGTCCCTCCGACCTGAGGTCATCATGGTACCTTGTAAGAAACTCCCTATGCTTTAGTGCCAGACTACCCGAATTTCTAATTCGGTGATGAAAGGTTTCTGGGTACAGGCAAGTACTTGTAAAGCAGTGATGGACCAAGATGGAATTGACCTGTCCAAACGGTTTGGATTAAATATCTCGTAGTGTCTCAATTTAGCAAATCCTTGGCCGGGGTAGTCCTAGTGAGGAGTCACTGGACTTGCGAGGTTGAGACATATTATGGACTGACCAGATTAGGGTTGGCAGTCTAACCCTCGGTCGTTCTGAGCATTAGAGGTCAAAGGAATGATTTATACGGTAACCATATGCCAGAGGTTCGATAGATTGCTCTCGCATCTTCGACCTATTCGGATGCCGGGATCCATTGCTAGATGGTTTCTTGTGCTGGTACTGGAATTGTTCCAGTGCTACTGTTTAGGTTCAAACCTATGAGGTCACACGCCATAGAGGTTTTCTCTCTGATCCAGGCACCGATTACGATTAAGAATCATCTAGGTAATTTTTGGTCACGGTTATTGTCAGAGCACACTTATTGATTTGACATGCATTAGGTCAATCAGGGATGGTTCGGGTTGATACCTGATCAACCTGGACTGAACCAATTTGGATTGTGTTTTAATTTGAATAGGATTCAAAATTAAAACTCCTCTCTCTCTCTCTTGGTTAAGTGAATATTTGAAACGGGTTCAATTAGTCTGGACCGGTTACTTTAATTAAGCAAATTAGTATTGAACTAGGTTCAATTGGATTGAACTGGATGAATTTCCATTGAACCGATTTAATTGCTATTGAACCAATGAAATTGAATTATTTGGACCGTTGGTTTTTTTGGGACGGTTTAACTAAAGACTAAGTCTTCGTCTTCCTCCATCCATGATGGAATGAAATACTATTTTTTTTTCCCACTTCCCTGCAGTTGCTGGAACCGCAGAGAAGTCGTGCGGGGTATTGGATGAGGGCCAGTGCCTTCTATATAAGATCAGTCTGAGCATCTTTCAAAAAAAAAAAAAAAAGAAGAGAGACAGAGGTCAAAAACAAAAGAAAAACAATGACAACAGACCAAGAGGGAGCGATTGAGGTTCTGTTCAATCTCTTCTAGGAGCATTGAGAGCTTGTTTCCTCCACAGCAAGGAAGAGAGAAGCATTGAGAGGTTTTTCCCGGTGTGCTCGAGTCTGAACTGGGGTTTGTCTTGAAGAAGACAAGCAGTGGACAACGTTCTACTCCCCTGTTTCTCAACCGTAGTCTCTTGTGGATTTCCGGTGGCTAGCACCGCGTCTGGAGATCGGATCATCTCAGAGCCCAGGCGTGGATTCTAATAGAGGGTGCGCAACTGTGCACCTTGAGAGCATTCATCGATGGCCTATTGTATCTGCCACTGCTGATGATCTGAATGCCTGCACCGTTTACAAAGCCAGCAACACCAGAAATTTCAGCAGATTATTCTCAAATGGGAAAAGATTTTTGGGTGATTATTCTTCTCCATTCCAGTTGAAGATCGAAGAAGAACAAATCTCATTACTACTGCTCAGTATTGGGAAAGGAAAGAGTTGTTATTTGATCTCCATTTGCAGTTGGTTTGAAGCCCAAAAACAGAGCTGTGAGACATTCCAGGGAAGAAGACGATCGGAATAAATATATTCCAGTTATTCCAGCGTTTTACAGTTTTATCCTAACTCTATTCCAGGGTTATTATTCCAAGCAAGATAAAGCCAGGTATGGGTTTTTTTCTTTTCTTATCAACAGAAATGTGAAATATCAGAGGATGACCTCTGCCGCCAGATAGAAGTTTACCTCTGCAATATGTTTATTTTATTGCCTAGCTACATGTTATCATGTCTACATGTTTAAATAAATGTTGTACAAGCCTATTTAATTAAATACATGCAACATGTTCATGTTAGATCCAGGGTGTTTAATCCAGGATTATGAAATAATTTTTCTGCATGCATGTTAAACTGTTTAAAATGAATAGTTATTTCACCTGCTAGTGTAGTAATCCCTGGGTAGAATGTCCTCCAGTGTGGCAACACCTGCAGGCAAGTTATTTACAGTAAGAACATTTTTTTTGAGAACCTGTCACTTGGGGAGAACCAAATCTTTTCAACTGTGAAAGGAATTCCTATGTGTATTGATGAAGACATACTAAGTAGGGTGTTACACATGCCAAAAGATGGAAAGTGTTTTTTAAACTTAAAGGATAAGCAACAGACTTTAAGAACTGTGCTTGAAAGGTCCAATGTCAGTGGAATAACAAATGTTCAAGCCAACATTCTGTCTTTAGAGATGAGATTGCTTCATAACATCATAAGCAAGGTATTTTTACCCCATACTAGCCGATTCGACTAGGTTAGCGAGAGAGACATGATGTTCATATAGTACATGATTCAGGGGAAGGCCCTCAATCTGCTATATATCATGATGACCTAGATTTGGGATGCAGCCCGAAGAGCTAGAGCCTGCTTGCCATATGGGATGGCATTTACATTATTGTTTCAGGACTTTGGAGTTGATATGACCAGAGAGGGCAACCAACCTCTGCTTCACACTAACCGGTATTTGGAGAAATCCCTACACCGGATGGGATATCACAAAATAGAGGGAGTCTGGACTAGGAAGACTTCAGGTCAAAGAGTTGCACATTCAGATTCAGATGAGGATGTTCCTACTGATGCACTACAGCTGAGCAGACCATGGATGATGATGATGAGTCAGTTGAGAGGCTGGAGCATAGGATGACATGGATGGACACCCTAGCAGCCCAAGGACTCCACCAGGCACATCTACTGCTCTCACTGCACCTTCTACTTCTACTGGTGTTTCCACTGAGACCACTGTTACTTTTGAGCTGCTTACTCAATCCACCGAGACTTTGACAGCCAGATTTAGCTCCATGTTTGATGATCTTCGTCAGACATTAGAGCATGGTCTTCAAGAGTTCCGTGATGAGATGAAAGAGCTTATTTTGAGAGTAGAGACAGTTGAGATGAGCTAGAGGACACATGATGACTATCGGACAGATCTTAAAGACCTACGTTCTGATTTTAGCAGACTTCATAGAGTAGCTGATTCCTTTGCCACACATCAAGCACTGACTCTACATGACATTCAGCAGAGCATGCACAGGATGGAAACATAGCTCGGAGCAGTTCTACAGGGATTTACTAGAGTGCGACCTAATTTTGGTGCTTCTACTTCTAGTCAGCAACCTAGGCTACCTCCATAGCCTTCACCTAGAGCTAGTCAGCCACCTCCACATGCTAGACCACCACCTAGAACTGGACCAGCTTTTAGGACTAGAAACTCTAGAGGACCTGCACCTCCTATTAGAAGTTCTAGAGTATATGCTTCTGAAACTTTAGATATAGGTTCTAGCAGTGATGAGAGTCATCATGATATTGGTTACTATTGATGTATTTTGCTTTGACTATACTTTCTTGGATGTATATGTAATGTACTTTCTTTTTGAAGTAATGAATTATATATTTTCATATCAATGTGCAATTATCTCTATTAATCTTTTGATTGTTACTCTTTTGATTAATGACAAAAAGGGGGAGAAATATATGAAGCATGGAAAATAATGGAACATAACACAAAATATATATAAAGATCAAATGGGAAAGGATCAAATGTGATAATAAAATTCAACTAAGCCGACTCAATGAGCATCCAAGCTGACTCCTCCAGTGCAAGTAAAATTCTATTCTAAGAAAACTAGTTTTTCGAGCCGACTCAATTGAAGAAGAGCCGACTCAACCAGAGTTCTATTTTAATTGTCTAAGAATCCGAGCCGACTCGACCAGAGTTCTATTTTAATTGTCTAAGAATCCGAGCCAACTCGAATTCCAGTTTCTAAAGTATAACGACTAGTTCCAAAATAAAGTATTTGAATCCAAAAAGCTCTCCAACGGCTAGTTCTCATCTTCCAAGGCATTCTAACAGCTATTTTCAGCTGGAAACAGTAAAAGGTATTATAAATAATGGATTTGAATAAGTTTTAAAAAACTTTAATGAGGGTATTGAATATTTCAAAGAGCATTCAAGCAAGAACTCAAGTCTTCACCAACTTTCAATCAATTTCTTGAGTCAATCATTGGAGAAGTTTGAAAGCCTTAAAGTGCATTAAAGAAGCATTGAAGAAGGCTTCAATTAAAGCTTCAACTGCAACCATCCAACAACCTTGGGTTTGTTATTGTGTTGCTTCATTTCTTTAATTCTGTTTTGAGTTGTTTCAAGTACAGCAAGGGCTGTAGCTTGTGAATTATTTTAGATTTTTTGGTGAGCCTTGAAAACCAAAGTTGGGTTGTTTGTGAGCCCGAGAAAATAAACATTGTATTGGGTTCTCGGTGATCTCGGTATAAACCCAAAATTGGATTTTGATTTGTGAGCCCGGTGTAAAATAAACTGTTGCCCAGTAAGCAACCCAAGAAGGGGATGAATTGGATCTTTAAAAATTACTTGAATGCAAGAATATAAACCAATCCAACAAATAAACTAGGTACTATGAATGCAAGTGAAGTGCTCTTTAATAAATATGTAGCGGAAATATAAAACAATAAAGATGAGAGCAATTTGAAGTGAGAATTGAAGAGACAAGCAACCACAAATACAAGGAATTATGGTGGTTCGGTGCTATCCGTACTTACATCCACTCCCTAAGACTCACTTGGAAATTCATTAAAATCTCAACCGATTATAGCTGATTAATTTTCTGGGCTCACTAATCAAAACCTAACTTGTTTTCACAAGGCTCACAAGTTAAAACCTCACTTGGTTTTCCAGGCTAACCAAGAACCTAATTGATTTTAAGGCTCACCAACAACTTTCCTTAATTTTGCGGGCTAACAAAGAACCTAAATGATTTTCAAAGGCTCACTAATAATCTCCTTGATTTTCTAATAGGCTAAACAAAAACCTTTACAACAAATATAAGTTTGAAGTAAAGAAACAATGAAATCTTTTTAATAAAAAGCGAGTATCTCTTTGAAGCTCGTTGTTGTGATACTTTCAACTTGATAAAGCCTCTTTTAATGCTCAAGAAGGTTGATCTTGAATGCTCTTGAAGGCTCTTGATTGCTTGGAGGCTTCTTTTTGCTTGAAGGTGGTTGAACTCAATGAATAGGAGTGAATGCTCTTCTTTTCTTTTCTCTTGGTTATTTCTTTTTCATTTCCATGTATTTTGATTTGATTTGAATCATATAAATACCTTTCCAATGCCTTAAACTCGGTTTCTAGCCATTAGACACGAAAAACTAGCCATTGGGATCCAAGAAGAGCAAGTTCTGTGTTTGAAAAACTAGCTGTTACTATTCCCAGAACTCCAAGTGTCGACACTTCAGGCTATGAGTCGACACATAGGGTCGACACTTGTACTCCATGAGTCGACACCTAGTTCAAATATCTTCAATATAGCTTTCTGGAATTCTCAGGTAAATCGACACTTTTACTGGTGAGTCGATACTGTGAGTCGACACTTGTCATCTATGTCCGATACTTCAGGCAAATCTTTAACTTCAGCAAGTTCTATAACCCAAAAATCTCAAGCGATGAGCTGATCCATGTGTCGACACTTTGAGTCGACACCTAGCATCCATGTATTAACACTTCAGCCATGCCACTAAAACTTTCTTTACATATGGCTTGAGTCAACACTTCCTCAATCATGTGTCAACACCTTGAGTCGACACTTCACTGAGATTTTCACATAAACAACTGAACTTCTGCTGAAACAAAATTATGCTAAACTCATGTATCCTTTCAAGCAATCTTCAACTACCAAGGTCCTCTATAAGCAGATCTTTCATCTAAATTTTAGACTTCTTCAATCAAACAATTTTTGTTAAGTTGATGAACACATTTCTCTATAAAAATACACTTCAAAGAAATAGTTAGTACTCAACTTATACTTAAGCATTTTGCTTATTATCAAAATCAATAATGGAGTCAACATAAACCTGCTATATTCCATTGTGAATATAGTAAAAATTTCAAGTGGTATCTTGGATAGTGGATGTAGGAGCTAGGTTGCTCCGAACCACTATAAATTATGGTATTCGTGATTATTTTGTTTGTGCTCATTTACTTCCACATTTAATTCTTTAGACACTTCACTCACCATTCTAAGATTTCGAAAGGATACATATTTGTGAAAAAGTTTTCAAATCCAATTCACCCCTCCTCTTGGATTGACCAATTGGGAAACAATATCATTTGGTCACGAACTGATTTAAGAACCACTCGATAAATCTTTCTTTATCGAATCAATATATTTCCAAGGACTTCAACACATTAGAGTTCACAGGAAGATGACCAATAGTGTTGAGCTACCAAAATAATATTTATTTTATTAATAATTCATATACATTTACAAGATAGCTCAATCATCTACAATCTAGATGATTAGCTTTAAGACACTTTTTCTAACAATCCTTTCCTTATCCATTTGAAGGAGATTGCCTTAAATATCTTATGTAATGAATGCAATCAAGTTAAACAAGAAAATAATGCAAGACTATTTTAACCTAACCTTATTCTAATATCAAAATTGATATGGAACATGATGCATGAACAATTTGAGATTAGTAATTGATTAACACAATTCATAAAGCATTAATCAAATGATGATAATCCTAAGCAAGTTTAAGATCCATTGCCAAAAGGAGAATAATCAAATTAAACTAAACCATAAATTGTTGCCGTAAAAACAAGTAATTTAAAACTATATGAAACTCAGATTGATAGTATTTAGAAAAACACCGAGATTAAGATAGTCCTCCTAAAATATACAAGATCTATATGCAATAAAGATAATAGGACATCTCATAAAATTATTAAACAATAAACTCAATTTATTTATAGAAAGAAACTTACGAAACAAGCCAAATCATAACTTTAGAAGAGTTGACCTTTTATGGAGCCGACTTTAATGGTTTGGATTCATGATGATTTAGATTTTGGTTGTTGGAATTTGGATCTTGATTCTTCGATTGATTGGCTTCTTCATGGAAGACTCTCGAAGGCGGGGACTAGGTGTTGAAGAACCTAGAACTTACCTGGAGACAAGATGCTTAGGTTAGGAGAATCCAAGGGCTGCTCCGGGCTTCAAAACTCCTTGAAAAACTCTAGAAAAATTTGTGTAGGTACGTGAGATTATAGGAAACATAGTTAGATAATTGATGATGGATTTGGGACATGATGTGGATGAGTAGAGAAGCTTAGTAGAGGCAGCGCTCAGGATAATTCTGGGTTCAAGATTTTCTGCATGCAAGGGCTAATTCAACAAGATGTGAAAAATTCCAAAAATTTGATTTTGAAAATCTATAAGTTAGAAAAGAAGCTCCTAGATGTTGGACTTCCAAGAAAAAAACAAGAAGTGATTTGGACATGGGGTTAGGAATTTATTGAGGTTGGAAAGTTACTAGCTCAAAAATCTAGGAATAGGATGAGAAGAAGAACGAAGAGCGAAGATGGGCTTCTCACCCTCCCTTATGGGCACTATAGATCTCTCACCCTCTCTCTCTTGGAGTAATTACATCACATGTACTGAAGAAAAAATAGATCAACAATTTTTAGTCTATGTAGGAATATAAATCCTAAACCTAATATAAATCTATAATGACTAAAGACCTAACTTATAAGGAGTCCTAAGTGTGGAAGGATATCTAGGGAGGTGCCACATTATTTTTCATGCCATAAAAAAAAGAGGCGGCATAAATATTGGGTGGCAAGATAACGGAGGTGCCAGCCTAAGTTATGTTCATACTAGTTTCTCCCACAAGTCACGTTTACACTTTGGTTTTAGTATTTAATCAAACTAAATTAATTAAATCAAGACAATTAGGGGATTAGACTTGATGTAACTCAAAATATAAATTCATTTGACTCAATGACTAAAATAAAATAAAATTGATGTTGATTTGACTGGATTGAAATTGAATTGAAGGGCTTAAATGACTACTTTTGGGCTCCAGTATGCTACTTTCTCAATCCAGATAGGCTGTAACTTTGATGATTTTCTTTTTGTTTCTCTAATGTTCGCACCAAAAGGACCCAACAACTTGAGCTTAATTGACACAAGAATGGTGAACTCCTCTTGGATCCTCGCTAGGTCCTCCTCATCCAGGACGGACTCGATCTCCTTAGGAGTGTCTTCCACGGCCATCAATCCCATTACAAAACCCAAAGACACTAACAAAACAAGACAAAAGGAAAAGAAAGGAGAAGGAAGAAGATCCACCATGCTCGTCATAGCACCTCCCATAATAGTAGCAAACCTCTTTAGCAGCAAAGACTTTGGGCTCTCCTATAGTAGATGGCAGACATAGATAGTAGATACAGAGAGATGGCATCCCATTCCTTTCTTTAGCAGCAAAGACTTTGGGTGCTTTGCTTCACTCAAATCATGACCGTTTTGAGCAATGAACCACTGTCAATGCTCCGAATCATTGCATATGCCTCATTAAATGTGGCTGATATACACAATCTGGCTGGACGCCATGCTTCAGACCATATTCCAAGTCACGTGCATCTTGCACCTCCATCGCCTTGTCTAGTGCAGAGTAAAGCAACCTCTAAATGCTTCAACCCACTAGGTTCAGAGGTGAACCATCCAGGCAACCAACTTTAGCAAGCAAAGATCTGATATTGAGCTCTATAGTCTTCAACCTCTACTTCCTATGCCCGAGGCAAAGAAGATGCCTTGTCCTAAAAATTGGGGGGCATCTGATGTATCTAGAAATGGCCGCATTTACATGGATTCTGTGTGGCTCGCCCCCACCCACCTACTAGTACAAGGCCACTTCACCCACTAGTTCAATACAAGAAGCAAGCTCCACAAATCTTGACACGTGGCCCCATACCTCATGCAAGGAAGCCTGGCATGCCCTCCTCCTGTAGAAGGCAGGTAACCTTACACCATGGTCCTCTAGCATCTGACGCTCATTAATGTAGGCATCCTACGGAAGAATGCCTGTTGTGTAGATGAGCTCCATGCCATCCTTAGCCACTCTTTTAGGGGCATGCATCTGAACGACATGTAAACCATCACTCCTTGCATTGCTTAACGCTTCCATATGCACCAAGTACTCTACATACCTCGTCTATAAATTTATTTCCCTGACCCTTCAAGTAAGTTCTCGAGAGGTTCTGCCGAAAAGTTCCTTTTCCACTAGAGCTTTCCCGGGGCAAGTATCCCTAAAGGTTATGAGCCATTTGAGAGACTTAATAGTCCTCCCAAAGCAACCTAAGAGCTGTTAGATCTCTATCCGGATGAAAGCTAGGATTACCTTATCTCGTCTAAGCCTCACTCACTCTTCTAAGCCTCACCGACCCTACTTAAATCATCTCGTCTACACTCTATTATGACCATTTATCATTTTTATTGCCTCGCTTATGCCTATCTCCACTACCTCATCTATTTTTACTACATCTCATTATCGCTCCATTATACTACCCGTTTAGAAGCTATGGTTTCATTTCATTTTTTCTGTTTGCTTTTATAAAAAAATGACTTAGATATTGAAGGGTCCATTATGGAAAACCACCCTTCTCTAACTAGACTTTCATATTTTCTTTATTTTGCCGGTTCCAAAATACTCGTACTTGGTGAAAAAAAATCTGGAATTATTCATCCTTAATCATATCAACAGATCTCAAACGAAACCACAATAATATATATAATATATTTTAAATTAAATTTTAAATTTTTATTATTTATTTATTATCATCAAATTATATTTAAATTTTTATTATTTTTTTACGTGTACGGATATTGTTTTAAACAAATAACGTTGGAATGGCCTACCTCCTCGCTTGCTTAATTCTCTTCGGATAATATTTTAAACATTTTAAAATAAGAAATATGCAGGAAAAGAAATAAATACTCGCCGCTCACGAGACCGGCGCTGCCGCGCACGGGGCTCTGCCACGTAAGGAGTTTGGTTTTGTCCGACTGCCGCGGTAGGAAGACAAAGATCGCCTTCCAAAAATATTAACCAATCTTCGCACGAATCCTTTCTCTTCTTTCTCGTTGGTTGTCACTAGTTGGCGCTCGGACGCCGAAAGGTTCTGCGCTTAGGGTTTGTATCGTTTATATATATATATTCTTGGGTTTAATTTGTTCTGTTGTTCGCTATCTTCTATTGTTAGCTTGATTTTCTTTAACTTTTTTGGTAGTTTTCGTAGGATTTTATTCGTGGGTTGGGAATCCTGTCAGATTTCGCCTTCGATTTTTTTTAAATGGCGGCGGAACAGTGAAATGGTTCGGTGGATTAGAACCCTAGGAACAGGAAGCGTATTTGTTAGCAATCCAACTGAAAAGAGCAATCTGAAGTCCCCAAACCATGATATTTGAACTAAAACATCACTGATTGTTATCCTCTTTCTTCCCTGTTTGGCTAAAATCGAAAGAAATAACTCGAGAGAGTATGTTGTGGTAGTGTTTGACGAATTTAGGTATGGAGAAACGAAGTGTTGGCGTGGAGTCCCTGGATCAGTCGGTCGGAGTCGCTACGTCGCAGGACCACTCCATGTTTCACCTGCAAAACGGGTTTCTTTGAGAAAGATGTCGAGAGTGGAAGAGAAAAAGAGTTCTTGGAGATTGAAAATGTGTATGTGCGAGATTATTCACGCGTACCTCTCGAGATATCCTTCTTATCCATATTTAAAAGATGATCTCCGGTCTGTGGCCCACTCTTTTTCCGAAGATCATGGAGAGCCATTCACTTCCATGATTGGCGATCATGGATTGTTAATGAGTGGTTCCGGCCAGATCGGAGGCGTGGCTGCAGGAATTGCACGCCATGATCATGGCACGATGAGTGTCGATTGTAACCGTTGGTTACAGTTTCCTTTTTGGAACAGATTGTGGTTCAAGCTTCGGGTTTCCTCTTGCATGGGCCGAAGGCTTGATATTTTTTTGAGGCCGGAGATCATGTTTATGGCGGGGACCGAAGTTCCTGTCTTCGGAAGTCGATGAGTAGTTTAGACTTCGGCTGGGGCCGAAGGTGCTACCCGAAGGATTGGCCTTCGGATGTTATAGTTCGGTATGAAGCCTTGAGTTGTTTACAGTTGGCCTTCGCTTAGTCCGAAGTCCGTAGTCCGGAGAACCGGGACTTCGATAAGTCGAACCGGAGCCTAGTTTGTAGCTGAACCAGGATATTCCAATAGTTGCCCCATACTCTCAGTTGTCGAAGCGAAGATCTGCCTCGAGAAGTGAGAGTATTATAGTCTTGTCGCTTTTTTCCTGAGAGACGATGCAGTAAATGATTACGGGACCTCTATTGGACTGTCCATCACGATCTGAGAATCAGATGGTGGACAGGTGCCATTCCATGATTGGGGAAAAGTAGGTGGCCCTGAGGCTATCTCTCCTAGTCCCGTTGCACAGTGGTTAAGACAATCTTTTGGTTGGTATTTAGATAGTTGTGGTGGCTGTTCTCCGCCCGTTGGATGAAGGATAGATCTTATCCTGGTGGTCAGTCGGTAAGAACGAATCCTTTAACGGACCAGAACTCCGTTGCGTTGCCTTCCTTCGGATGATTAGCTTGTCCGTTGGGGTGGACAGGAATCATCTCCCCGCCAATCAATAATTAGGGGGATTTGATTAGAATCACCGTTGTCCACGTGGCATGTCGAAATTTGTACAGTCGTGATCTCTTGCACCTTATGAGCCGCCAGGCCTCTTTTTCTCAAAAAGAGATCATTAATGATATCGTCGCATGACGCGGATTTATCTGAATTCGAAGCGATGGCGGTTGCGGTCCTGGGGATGGCTTCCGAGAGACTTTCTGGTTCTCGAAGCGTCACCCGGACACGTGGCGCCTTCTCATACGGTCGGGAAGGACGTGGGACGCGCCTCCCCGCAGTCGATCGTGGGCATAAGGTTTCTATAAATAGGACCCTGCCCCCTTGCTGTCGAAGGCCATCATTTCTGTTGATGTCTTCCTTCTATTAGCCATGAGGTTTAGCATTTCCGAGCTCCGTCGTGCAGCGAAGAGGAGGGCTATTGACCCCAAGAGGAAGCAAAGTCCGGAGCCATTTAGGCCCGTAGGCGAAGAGGAGCTTATGGTGAACCATCTCGAGAAGAAGGTCTGCCTTCTGGAGGCTCAGTTGAGGGAGGCCCGGGCCCAAGTCACGACGGCGACCACGGCGGCGGAGGAGGCGAAGGAGGCGACCGATGCCGTTGCAAACTTCAGAACTTCTGCCTCATTCAATGATGAGCTTACCGGGGTGGCCCTGGTCTCCTTCCACCAGGGGTTTCGGGAGTGCCGAAGGAAAGCCTCCAAGTTTTATGACTTGAAGGGCTTGGATAATATCAAACCCTCCGTTCCCTTAGCCGGCCACGAATTCGATTCTGACTCCGATGAGGGGTCGGACTCGAGTTCGGACGGGAACCCTGGGGGCTCTTCGTCGTCCCATCTAGTCTCTCCCCGACGGTACGGAAAAAACCTGTCGGGGAGTTAATGCAAATTTCCCAACCTTGCTGTTGCTGCTGCTGCTGCTGCTTTTTTTTTTCTCTCTTTTGGAGAGTTTTTCTTTTCTTTTTCTTACTCTCTTTATAGGAGAGTTTCTTTCTTTTTTTTTCTTTTTTCTTTCTTTTCTTTTCTTTTTGTAAGAAAAATTGAAAGAAATAAAATATCTTTTCTTTTACCTCTTCCCGTGTATTTTCTGCGATGTGTTGCATCACGATTTGTCCATAATGTAGACTCCATAAATCACTTGCGATTTGTAGGGAAGTAGGGTTCGTTGGACCGTTCTGAGAGTGTTTGTTGTTGATAGAGAGGACAACAATGGTCCTTTTAGGCACGTGTTCGGATTTTCCGTAGGGTAGGGTGTTTACACCATCCCTGTGCACTTTCTGTCGTGGTTAAGGTAGGCTGTTCAGGCCCGCCTCGGTGTGTGTTCGGATTCACCATAGGATAGGTTACGAAAACCATCCCTGCGCCTTTGATCTTTTTGGTAGCCTGGTTAGGCCATCCATTGCGCTCGTCAGGCATACCGATAAGGTGAGTGGATCAGACTCTCCTTTGCACAGTTGATCGATTTTTCAGATCAGGTCATTTGGGCTGTTGTCGTTCAGTTGATGCAACTAGCCATTCTGAGTTGAGTAGGGTTGAGGAGCTTTGCACATGAGTTTTTTGGAACTTTTTCATTGATAGTATTTGCGAAGGTTCTGTACATCCATGGTCGGGATAGGGTCTTCCCCTCCAGGGTCTTGAGTCGATATGTCCCTGGTTGAATGACTTCTTCGACTTGATATGGGTCTTCCCAGTTAGGGGAGAGTTTACCCTGTTCCGTTGGCCTGGACACTTCTGCTCTTCGCAATATCATGTCCCCGTGCGGAAAGTTTGCTCCTTCACCCTTGCATTGTAGTACTTGGCGACCTTTTGCTGGTATGCCGTCATTCTTATCTGGGCCTGTAGCATGGTGCTTGGTAGCAAATCCAGATCGATCCTTCTGCGATCGGAATTCTTAGGCTTTTCATAGTTGTCAATTCTCAGGGACTGTAGGAAAACTTTGATAGGTAGCATGGCTTCGGTACCGTAGGCTAGATTGAACGGAGATTCGTCGGTGGCTGTTCTTGGGATAGTTCGGTACGTCCAAAGAACAGAGGTCAGTTCTTCGGTCCAAAGCCCTTTGGCGGCGTTCAACCTTGTTTTTAGACCATGGAGGATGGTCCGGTTGGTGACTTCGGCTTCTCCGTTGGACTGTGGATGTGCAACGGATGTTAGCCGATGCTGGATATGGTACCGAGCACAGAAGTCCTTGAATTTCGGATTGTCGAATTGTCTCCCGTTGTCCGTGATGATGACGTGTGGGATACCAAACCTAAAGATGATGGAGTTTTTCACAAAACTTTCCACATTGCCCTCTGTGATTTGGACCAATGGTTCGGCTTCCACCAATTTTATGAAATAGTCGTGGCCACTAGGAGAAACTTCCTTTGCCCTGATGCCCGTAGGAACGGGCCAAGAATGTCCATCCCCCACTGGGCAAAGGGTCATGGGGCTGCCAACTGAGTCAGGTGACTCGCAAGTTGTCTCTGCACATTGGCATATCTCTGGCATTGGTCGCACTTCTGCATGAAATCAGCTGAGTCATTCTGGATGGAGGGCCAGTAATACCCTTGTCGAATAATCTTGTATACTAGAGATCTACCTCTCAAGTGATCCCCGCATATGCCCTCGTGGATCTCTCTCAATGCATAATCTGCATCGGTGGGTTCAAGGCATTTCAGCAGTGGTTGGGAGAACGATCTCTTGTAGAGGGTTCCGTCTAAGATGACGTACTGAGATGTCATCCAGCGGATCTTCTTGACATTTGCCTTATCTTCGGGCAGTTCTCCTTCATTCAAGAATCTGATGATGGGATCCATCCAGCTTGGCTCAACATCAATCTGGCACATCTCTGTAGCCTCTTTGGCAATGCTTGGAGTTTCAAAATGTTCAATAAAGATGCGCCTGAGAGACTCCGGTGCTGTAGTTGCCAGTCGAGACAGTGCATCCGCCCGGGAGTTCTCCGATTGGGGAACATGAATAATTTCAAAATGTTCCAGTTGGGAGGATAAAGCCTAAACCTTCTCCAGGTATTGCACCATGGTTGGATCTTTGGCTACGTACTCTCTATTAACTTGATTCACAACCAGTTGAGAGTCGGAGAAGGTTCGAAGTTGCTGGACTCCCAGATCTTTGGCGATCCGAAGTCCGGCGAGTAGGGTCTCATATTCGGCCTGATTATTGGAGGCATGGAAGGAGAAACGGAGTGCATACTCTATAATCTGGCCGTCAGGTTCGGTCAACATGAGTCCAGCCCCGCACCCGGTAGCATTGGAAGCTCCGTCCACATGAAGCACCCAAACGGACTTCATCTCCTTCGGGGTTTCTTCTTCATCCGAAGAGGCTTCATCTTCGGACTTCCAGGTGCACTCGGCCAGAAAATCGGAGAGCACCTGGGCCTTCATAGCCGCTTGAGGCTGGAAGCTAATGTCAAATTCGCTTAGCTTCACAGCCCACTTGGCTATCCTTCCAGAAGTGTCCGAAGATCGAAGAACGGCCTTGAGAGGTTGATCAGTCAGCACCATGATAGCGTGGGCCTGGAAATATGGTCGTAGTCACTTTGCCGCAATCATTAAAGAGTAGATCAGCTTCTGCATCCTTGCATATCGCGTTTCTGCATCATGCAGGATCTTGCTGATGTAGTAGATCGGCTTGTGGGACCCATCTTCCTCCTTCCGGACAAGAACCGAGCTCACTGCTTCGTCTGAAGCAGAGAGGTATACAGGTAGAGGACCTCGCCTTCTTTTGGCTTGGAGAGTAATGGCGGGGTCTCCAAATACTTCTTCAATTCCTCAAAGGCAACGCGACAGTTTTCGGATCATTCGAAACCCTTTGATTGTCGAAGTACCTTGAAGAACGGAAGACGTTTCTCGGCGGACCGAGAGATAAATCTGCTTAGGGAGGCAATCCTCCCTATCAACTGTTGGACTTCCTTTTTACAGGAGGGATGTCGCATATTCTTCAAGGCCTGGATCTTCTCGGGGTTGGCCTCAATCCCTCGTTTGGTGACAAGGAAGCCTAGGAATTTACCCGACGTGACCCCGAAGGCGTACTTCGCCGGGTTTAACTTCATTCGGTAGCGCCGGAGAGCGCTGAATGACTCCTCCAAGTCGCGGATGTGGTTTCTCCGGTGGAGACTCTTGACGATCATGTCGTCAACATAGGCCTCCATATTTCTTCCCAATTGCTTTTCAAATACCTTATTGATGAGTCTTTGAAATGTTGCTCCGGTGTTTTTGAGGCCGAACGGCATCATCTTGTAGCAGTAGAGACCTTTTTCAGTGATGAATGCCGTCTTTTCCTCATCTTGCGGATCCATTCTGATCTGGTTGTATCCAGAGAAGGTGTCCATAAAGCTCAGCAACTGGTGGCCGGCAGTAGCGTCGACCAATTGATCAATCTTTGGGAGAGGGAAACTATCTTTTGGACAAGCCTTGTTGAGGTCTATATAGTCGATGCAGATTCTCCACTTGCCGCTAGCTTTCTTCACCATTACCATATTGGCTAGCCACTCGGGGTAGCGGGCCTCTCTGATGAACCCTGCCTTGAGGAGCTTGCCAACCTCTTCATCAACAGCTTGCTATCTTTCGGGGGCGAAGCTCCTCTTCTTCTGTCGCACCGGCTTGTACCCAGGGGTTACTTCCAGCCGATGAGTAATCACTTCGGCGGGAATTTCGGGCATGTCCGAAGCCGACCAGGCGAAGACATCGGCATTGTCCCTGAGGAAACTGATTAGCTTCGTTCTGGTTTCCTCGTCAAGGACGCTCCCAAGTTGCACAACTCTGGAGGGATCTTCCTCTTTCAAATGTTTCGGGATGGTCCTCTCCATGGGTTCACCAAGGTTTGTGGTTGAATCCCTCGGATCCAGCTGATCCGGAGTAGTCATATCTTTGAAATGCCTGTCTTCAATCATTAGACATTGCCATGCCGTCCTCTGGTTCCCTCTAACTTCTCCAACACCATTCCTGGTGGGAAAGCGTACTAAGAGGTAGTGAAAGGAGATCACGGTCCGGAACCTGTTCAAGGCGGGCCTCCCCAGAATAATGTTGTATGCAGAGGGGACCTGGACCACCGTGAAGTTGATTGGCAATGTCTTTTGTCGAGGCTCGGAACTGAGGGTTACAGGCAACATTATCTTCCCTTCGGCATAAACTTGGTTGCCCCCGAAACCGGAGAGTGGTATGGGGGATCTTTGTAGTTGATGTCTAGGCAAACACATTTTGGAGAATGCATTGTACATCAAGACATCAGTCGAACTTTCATTATCAATAAGAATTCTCTGTACATCATAATTGGTCACTACGGCCAAAATTACAAGAGGGTCGTCATGTGGGAGCCGGACTCCCGCAAGGTCGTCGTCGGAGAAGTGGATGGAGTTATCTTTCAGTCGCTTTGAAGCTTCATCTTCATCCCTTCTCCAGTTGGCGGGCCAGTGTATCATCCCTACACCTCCGTTGGTGGGCTTTTGATTTGGCAATTCGGCCTCTTCGGGAGGTGGCTATGGAACAGTTGCTTCCAACCGGGGCCCCTGGCGATCGATGTACCGCCCCAGGTATCCTCTCTTGATGAGATCCTCGATCGTATCCCTTAGCTGGATGTATTCTTCTGTGTTGTGGCCGTGGTCCCGGTGGAATCGGCAGAATTTGTTCCTGTTCCTTGCGGAAGAGGAGGCCTTCATGGGACGGGGCCGTTGGAGATAGTTTTCTTTTTCTATCTCCATGAGGATCTTTTCTCGAGGGAGGTTGAGGGGGTGTATGAGTCGAATCTTCCTCCCAATGCTCTGGGCTTGGGAGGGCTTCTCCAGCGGTCTGCATATCTATCGCCGTTGTTATTGGAAGTTTGGGGGCCTTGCCCCCTGTTATTCTTCTTCTTTGAAGGGGGTTTCCCTTCAATCAAACGTCGATTCGCCGCCTGCTCTTCAACATCGGCGTATTTCTGAGCCCTTGATAGGAGCTCAGCGTAGTTTTTAGGGAACTTCTTGTCCAGGAAAAAAGTAAGCCTGGAGGTTCGAAGCCCCTTCTTCAGTGCTGACATGGCCACGTGCTCGTTGAGATCGGGGATCTCAAGCGTGGCCGCATTGAACCTGGAGATGTAATCTCTCGGGCTCTCTCCTTCATTTTGGTGAAGGAGGAAGTGAATCCGTATTTCGAGGAGTCTTGCGGCAGGTCCTGAAATGCAATACAAACAATTTTTCTAACTCGGAAAAGGAATCGATGGTACCTGGGTGCAGGCTCGAATACCATATCCGAGCGGACTTCTTCAAGGTAGCCGGGAACGCCAAACAGTACATCGCGTCCGAAGCTCCTTGAATCATCATATGGGCTTTGAAGATGCCCAAATGGTCGAAGGGGTCGGAGGTGCCGTCGTAGGGTTCCATCTAGGAAACCCTGAAGTGCCATGAAGTGCCGAGGAATGTCCTCAGCCATGATGCGGTCGGTGTAAGGTGGGTGCAGATCACCCACAATCAGGTCCTCGAGATCTCTCTGATCCCGCATTCTCCGTTCTTGCGTCCTTGCCATCTCTGATTCGATGGCTCTGAACCTCCCGTCATAATCGGGAGTCTGCTTGGACGCTCTCTCCACCGGAGTGGAGTCTTCGGAGGAGGAGGAGGAAGTTTGCCTAGGCCTTTTCCCTTTTTGTGGAGAATCGACAGACCTAGGCAGTCTCGAAGTTCGGCCTTCGGGAGAGGGCCGAGAATGGGGGAGGGATGCGCTGAATCCTCCCGTGGTGCTCTCCTTCTTCGGGATCGAGAGCTATGTCTAGAAACAGCCGGTGGGTTTGCCACCGGAAAGGCTCTGTCTTGAAACTCTTGAAACTCTTGAACCATGGCCGTCAGGTTGGCGACCTGGTTCATAAGAGCTTCGAACTGCTGTGCTCCCACAGTAACCGTGGGAGGTGGAACATCGTTCTCCTCCAGGGATGCACCTCCCTGAGACAGCACGACTCCGGCTTGTAGAAGCATTTTGAGCTTTTCCTCTTGCCATCAAAAAATTCTTTGTTTCTTCCCCTTGTCTGGGAGGGAGCTTAACAAATGTTAGTAATACGCCGCCCCCCTTCCTGGCGCGCCAATCTGTTGGCGTGGAGTCCCTTGATTGGCCGGTTGGAGCCGCTGCGTCGCAGGACCACTCCCTAGTTCACCTGCAAAATAGGTTCCTTGCCGGAGTTGTTCCGGCGGAGGACACTCCGATGCCAAAGTCAGTAGCGGATTCCAGCCACAGAATGGGGAAGATGTCGAGAGTGAAAGAGAAAAAAAGTTCTTGGAGATTGAAAATGTGTATGTGCGAGATTATTCACGCGTACCTCTCGAGCCATCCTTCTTACCCTTATTTAAAAGATGGCCTCCGGTCTGTGGCCCGCTCTTTTCTCGGAGATCATGGGGAGCCATTCACTCCCATGATTGGCGATCGTGGGTTGTTAATGAGCGGTTCCGGCCAGATCGGAGGCGTGGCTGTAGGAATTGCACGCCATGATCATGGCATGATGAGTGTCGATTGTAATCGTTGGTTACAGTTTCCTTTTTGGAACAGATTGTGGTTCAAGCTTCGGGTTTCCCCTTGCGTGGGTCGAAGGCTTGATATTTTCCCGAGACCGGAGATCATGTCTACGGCGGGGACCGAAGTTCGTGTCTTCGGAAGTCGATGAGTAGTTCAGACTTCGGCCGGGACCGAAGGTGCTACCCGAAGGACTGGCCTTCGGATGTTGTAGTTCGGTGTGAAGCCTTGAGCTACTTACAGTTGGCCTTCGCTTAGTCCGAAGTCCGTAGTCCGGAGAACCGGGGCTTCGATAAGTCGAATCGGAGCCTGGTTCGTAGCTGAACCAGGATATCCCAACACGAAGTATTTCGAGCATTTCTGTGTAGTTTTCAATGATGGCACCATTTTTATTGCTTTGTGCTTTTTCCCGGTCTAGTTCTTTTCCTTCTTTTTTTATTTTTGTGGTTCTGAGAAGTGCTCTACTGTGATAGACAGTCTTTTCTACCCAATACTATAGAATTAACTTGACCAAGATATCTTTGCCGTGGTCCTAGTGCAGGTATAGCATGTCGATGAACAGGGCTGATGAAGTTGACTACATGACTGATGAGAGTGAGATGGGAAATGCCATGGATGATGAGATGGAAGGGGACTTCTTTGATGCAGATTGAAGTCGAGGTGAAGCTGATGATGAGTATGATCTGGTTGGTTTCCTTTTCAGTGTATTCTCACCATTTGGATGTGATAATTTCAATGAATAATTTGTAGCTTGTTTGAATGAATGGTGTAGTAATATATACTACTTTTTTTCTTCAACTCAAAGTTCCTTATGTTCTAGCATAAAATTTGCCCATTTCTAGTTTAGAGTATTTAAATAGAAAGTAGAAAGTGCTTATCCTGACAAACCACCATGAATTGAGGGCAGCTCACCAGAGTGACTGACACATCTTCTGCTCAAGCCAGGAGTGGGAGGGATATCCAAGGCATTCCATGGGACAGGCTACAAATAACAAGGCAGAATTACAGACAGACTTGTATACAACAGTACAAGAATTATGAGAATATTGCTTCATCTGGCGAGCATATGAACAAGGTTTCTGCTTATCACCATTTTGTATTGGGTGTAACTACAGGTAGATTGTGCCACTGTGTTTGCAGTTTGCTCACTAAAGATTTTCTATTTTGTATAGAAATGCAAGCAAGTGGAGAAAGGTGGCAATTATTATGAATTTCAGTATAATACGAGATTGGTCAAGCCCACGATTCTTCATTTTCAGGTCTGTGAATGTTTTCTTTTGTCTATGGTGGTTATGAATTTAAATACTTTATCCCATTCATCTGTGTTTCTTGTTGTCTTTGAACCTGTCCTATTTATGTCCATATTTTTGGCTCTTGCTTATTATGCATTCATCCTGATAGATGAATCAATGCATGGGGCATTGGTGTGGCTCATAGACTGGGTCATGGTGTGCTCTCCTAGGGTTCGGGTCATGGACTCGATCAGGGTCAAATGGACCATGATGATCGAACCCTTAGGAATATTAGGTTGGAAGCACCAACATTTGACGAAAATCTGGATCCTAAGGTTTACATAGACTGGGAGGGAGAGATGAATCAGTACTTTGATTGGTATGACATGACTGAGGAGAGAAAATGCAAATTTGCAAAGCTTAGATTAATTCGTTAGGCTAGACTTTACTGAGAAAATGTCGAGAGGTTCATTAGACAAAGAAGTGACGTTCCCATAGTAACCTGGAGAGCAATGAAACTCAGGCTTAGAGAGAAATACCTTCCCATGTCCTACCATCAGAGACTTCTAGACCAGTGGCAAAGATTGACCCAGGGAACCAGGAGTGTAGCTGAATACATTGCAAAGTTTGACGAATTTGTGATGAGATGCAATATAGATGAGTCTGAGTCAGTTACTTTGTCTAGATTTAGGGCCGGATTAAGAGAAGAGATTCAGAAAGAGTTGTTTATGAGAGAAGTTCAGGATTTAGAGTTAGCCTATCAGTTAGCACGAGATGCTAAGAGATTTCATAGGGGACCAATTTACTGTAGACCAGAACCCCCTAGAACTAGTGCACCTAATCATCAGCCAGGAACAAGTCAGATGCGACCCAATCGACCCAACCCTAACACATCTCTGACCCGTAGTGATGATAGGGATAAAGCACCAAAAGTTCAGAGAACCCCAAACCCTAATACTCCTTGCTTCAGATATCACAAATTAGGCCATTATGCTAGCAATTGTCCAACTAGAGCCTTGCACATAGGAGAAATAGAAAAGAATGAGTCTGAACCCATAGAGAGCCCCTAGGTGATAATGTTGAGGAGTTATACTAGGCTAAGGATGATTTGGCTGAAAAGTATGAAGGTGACGAGGAACATGTAGAGCCTGATCTTTTGTGAGTAGATGCATCCTTACCCAGACCGTGACACAGGAAGATTGGCGTAGGACTAACATCCTACAAACATTTGTCTAGTTAGGAGATAAGGTATGTAAAATAATCATTGATAGTGGGAATTGTGTAAATGCCATATCTACTAGTGCTGTCAAAACTTTAGGCTTGTCCACAGTTTCCATCCAACTCCCTATAAGGTTTCTTGGATAGACTCCACTTCAATTCCTATCAAGCATAGGTGTCTAGTCCAAATCCAATTCAGTCCTATCAGGAGAAAGTGTGGTGTGACGTCCTAGCAATGGGAGTGAGCAGTATCATCCTAGGTCGACCCTGGTTATTTGACCATGATGCGACCTTATATGGCCGATCAAATTCCTGCTCATTCATGCTCCTTGGAAAGAAGTTTGTGATCAACCCTACACCATGTAAGGACACTGTTAAGAGAGGATCGAGCCACCTAAAGGAAAAGAAAACTGGAGTCAATTTGATAACTGATAAGGAGATTAAGAAAGAACTCACTGAGGGTACACCTGTTTGGATTTTAGCCACTAAGGAAATTCAGGAGCCTTCTCAGAAAGAACGCTCTCAGGAAGTGGTTAAAGTGTTAGAAAACTTTAAGGATGTGTTTCCAGATGACCTACTTGACCACCTTCCACCACTTAGGGACATCCAGCACGCCATTGATTTAGTCCCAGGAGCAACCCTACCCAACCTTCCACATTATAGGATGAATCCTACCGAACACTTAGAGTTACAAAGACAAGTAGGGGATCTCCTTAGAAAAGGATTTATTAGGAAAAGTTTGAGTCCTTGTGCGGTACCCGCATTACTGACCTCTAAGAAAGATGGCACTTGAAGGATGTGCGTTGACAATCGTGCCATTAATAAGATCACAACAAAATATAGGTTTCCCATATCCCGTTTGGATGACATGTTAGATATGATGGCTGGAGCAACAGTATTTTCAAAGATTGACCTTAAGAGTGGCTATTATCAGGTTAGGATTAGACCTGGAGATGAGTGGAAGACTGCATTCAAGACCAAGGAGGGTCTTTTTGAATGGGTAGTAATGCCTTTCGGACTGTCCAATGCTCCTAGTACTTTTATGCGGATTATGAATCAAGTCTTACGGTTATTTATAGGAAAGTTTGTCGTAGTTTACTTCGACGACATTCTTATATATAGCAAGACCCAGGAGGATCATTTGGACTACTTGAATCAAGTATGTTTATCTCTTAGGGAAAATAGTCTCTTCGCAAACCTTAAAAAATGTGATTTTCTCACCCATAGAGTTGTTTTCCTAGGTTTTGTTGTCACACCTGACGGAGTTTCTGCTGACCCCGAAAAGATTAAGTCAATTGTAAAGTGGTCTGTGCCAAAAAGTATTCATGAAGTATGAAGTTTTCATAGCCTAGCTACTTTTTATAGAAGATTCATTCGGGGGTTTAGTACCATAGTTGCGCCAATCACGGATTACATTAGGAAAGGCCATTTTGAATGGACCAAAGCTGCTGATAGGGCCTTCCTAGACGTTAAGAAGAAAATGACACAAGCACCTATTTTAAGATTGTCTAATTTTTTTAAGGTTTTTGAAGTTGCTTGTGATGCATCTGGAGTTGGAATAGGTGGAGTTTTAAGCCAGGAGAGCCATCCCATAGCTTTCTTTAGTGAAAAGTTAAATGAAGCTAAGCTTAAGTATTCCACCTATGATAAGGAGCTCTATGCGGTACTGCAAGCTTTAAGGTATTGGAGACACTATCTTCTACCGCAAGGATTTGTTCTATTCTCTGATCACGAAGCCCTTAGATTTCTTAGTTCCCAGAAAAAGCTGAATTCTAGGCACGCCAAATGGGTAGAATACATTCAAGCCTATACTTTTGTCCTAAAGCACCATGCCGGAACTGAGAATAAAGTAGCCGATGCTTTGAGTCGTAGAGCCTTACTCCTGAATTCGATCAGCACTGAAGTCGTTGGATTTGAGAGACTTAAGGATGAATATGAAACCTGTCCAGACTTTAGTGAGGTTTACCAGGCTTTGAGTCAAGGACCATTTAGTGACCATAGTGAGTATACCCTTCTAGATGGTTATCTGTTTAAAGAAAATAAGCTCTGTGTTCCAAAAACTTTCTTGAGAGATTTTCTAGTTTGGGAGACACATGCTGGGGGTCTAACTGGCCACTTTGGAAGAAATAAAACATATTAATAGTTGAAGAGAAATTTTATTGGCTAGGCCTTAAGAAACATGTAGCCAATATTGTTGCCCGATGAAGGACGTGCGCTGTTGCCAAACATCAAAGACAAAACACCGGGTTATACATTCATTTACCTGTGCCTGAGTGTCCATGGCAGGATCTTAGCATGGACTTTGTTTTAGGATTGCCCAAGACCCTTAGGAAGCATGATTCGATCTTTGTAGTGGTCGACAGATTTTCAAAGATGGCCCATTTCGTACCTTGTTCTCAGACTTTTGATGCCTCTAAGATAGCCAAGCTTTTTCTCGATCAAGTAGTCAAATTACATGGGTTACCTAAGACCATTATTTCTGATAGTAATGTTCGTTTCACGAGTTACTTTTAGAAAACCCTTTGGCACCTATTAGGAACAAAACTGAAATTCTCAACTGCTTACCACCCTCAGATTGATGGACAAACCGAGGTTGTAAATAGAAGTCTAGGAAACTTATTGAGGTGCCTTGTTGGAGAGAGTCTGGGAAACTGGGATTTGCTTTTGCCTCGTGCTGAATTCGTTTACAACAACTCAGTCAATAGGTCTACCGGTAAAAGTCCTTTTGAGATTGTCCATGGTTACAGACCTAGGAGACCTATCGGTCTCATTCCATTACCCACGCACGCACGAATGTCTGGGTCCGCCGAGTCATATGCACAGCATATTAAAGAATTGTATAAGGAGATTAGTAAAAAAATTCAAATGAGTAATGAAGTCTATAAGCATATGGCCAATTCACATAAACGAGTGAAAGAATTCAATGTAGGGGACTCTGTAATGGTTAAATTTAGACCTGAAATGTTCTCACCGGGACTATGAAGAAACTGCATGCCCGGAGAGCTGGACCTTTCAAAGTATTAAAGAGAATCGGACCTAATGCATGCATACATGTTAGAGTTACCACCGGATTATGGCATTAGTTCCACATTTAACATTTCTGATATGAAAGAATACAAAGAGCCAGCATTAATTCCTAGCGAGCCTTTTGGACCTTACCCAACCTTTGAGAGTGAAACCCTACCTTATTGTCCACCAGCACTTCAGCCAGAATGGAGAGATAGGATTGAAAGTATCTTGGATGACCAGGCAATTACCACTAGAAATAAGGTCTATCAACGTTATCTGGTTCGATGGTGAGGAAGACCCGAATCCGAGGATTCCTGGATCATCCGAGAGGATCTGCAACAAATCGACCCAGACATGCTAGAAAGGTACCAAAGTCAGATCAGTTCTTATTCGACAGGGTTGAGTTCCTCCCACCCTGGGAGAACTGGTGCAGGCACCAAAGTCCGGAAGAGGCTTCAGTCTAATTCCGTATGGCTTTAATTCTTTCATGTTTTGTAAATAGAGTCAGTTTATTTCTTTAATTAAATTTGAGTCATGTAATTATAGTAGGTTTATTTCAATTTGGCTTCTTTGAGTCCAATTAGGATCAAATTGGTCTTGTAATTATTAAGTTTAGTAGTTGAGTCCAAGAAAGGTTTGAAATTAAGCAAGCTCACTGGAAGATAGAATGCACTCAACCACTTCAACCATTTAAGCCAAGGAGGATGCCACCTCAGCAAGCCATGCGGGAGGCCATGTCAACCTCCCAAACCATGTGGAGTACACATCAGCAAGCCACCTCATCACATGCCACATCACCAAGGATTCAAATTCAAAGTGGGCGGCCAAGAGCTTTACTCTTCCACCATTTTAGCTAGCTATCCCATAAAATTCTCCATGTAATTTGAATCCTACCCTTATAGCTAGGAACCTCCCATGAAAATCTCCTTGTAATTTGAATTTTCAAAATGTCCTTGGAGGCTTATAAAATCAACTCCAAGCTCTCTTGTAAGGATTGATGAATTTGAATGAAAAAAGGAGTGTTTCTTCTTCCATTTGGTATTATCCAATGTCCTCCGAGAGGGAGTGGGTGAGAGACCCTTAGTTACTTCAAGAGAGTTCTTCTTCCACGCCATTAGCCATTAGCAAGTCTTCTAACCCATCCAAGCTCTCCATCCCCAACGTCCAAGTTGCAAGAAGATGCATTCCAAGAGGGCCGGCCAAGCTTCTTCAAATCCAACAGCTTCTTTTCAACTTCAACCATGAATTCTATTGTTTCCACCTTTCAAGTTATTTCTTAACTCTGCTATGTTTTGTGTAGGGTCCCCCGGATATCCAGGTTCCAAAGAAGAGGGTCTTCCAAGGCAAGAAACAGAGACTAGAAGTCCCGATATCTGAAGGAATTATCCTGTCATTCAAAGACTTCATCCTTGAGTGTATCTTTTCAAACCCTTGAGATATTAATGCTTGGTTACCCCTCTTATAGTGTTTTTCCAGATCTGAAATGTTAACTTAATTAAGCCCTATCCTGTGTGGTTTCCTAACCACGAAGATCCATTTCCCTTTAATATTATGAAAGTTCTCATTCAAGTTTAGTTTATATGCAGAATTCCTTCATGATAGTTTCATTTCTTTATATGGAAAGTAGCCTTGCTTTATTCCATTTCTCGTTTAATTATTATTGTCTCCTCTTAGATTGCATCATTTCATTTCATCCCACATCACTTTAGGTATTAGAGTTGGTTGTTGGACAATTTACAAAGACTTCTCTTGATATTTGTGACTTCTATCTTGCAATTTATTCTATCTTGGGAACATATCATGAAGAGATTGTATGGTCCTTTTCTTCATATTTTTCCACATGTCCATTTTGGGCATCTTGGACCTCCATCATTGCAGAATTTTGACCCAAATCTAAGCCAATCTTCTATTGAGGTGGCTTCAGAATACATTGCAATGGCCAGATACTAAATCACATGAACCAAAGATCAAATTTCCATTAGATAAGTTAGTGTGTGACATGAAAGTCACACTTCAAACTATTGCATCATTTTAGATCCATGTGTAGTTTGAGAGTTCCTTTAACACTCGATGATTCCTTTACTACCAGACTTTAGGTATTAAAAGGAAAATTAGGTTCAATTGTTCTGGAAGCAAATCAGTCAAGATAAGTGTTCTTAAACTTTACATTTTAGGTTCATGCTGGTTTTGGAAGTAATTGACGTGATGTTGCATTGGGTTCTTCTCTTAGATCATGGCATGTTTGGTTATAAATGAGTTATTTAGCTTTGATGTTTTGAAGATTTTGTATTGTATATTCTTTACATTTGGAAGATAGTGCACAAATAATGGCATAGGAACCGAAGTTTTTTTTTTTTTTTGTCTTTTGCAATATAGAAAGTAGTGATAGAGGGTGGGCCTTGTTGTAATTGTAAGGTTGCTCCATTGTGACCTACGTGTCACTGATTTGAAATAGGGAAATGGCCTCTACATGTCGGGGTAAGGTTGCATCATTTGTCCCTTCCTAGATCCTATAGTGGCTTGAGCCTTTTGCACTAGGATGCCTTTTCATTAGATGGTGCAATACTAGAATACAAAAATCTTGAAATTCGCATTCCTTTTCATTTGATGCATTATAATTGAAACATTGGGAGTTCAACTTTTCCTATGGTTTGACTTGTTCTTTGGGGCTCACTGTGATCTCTCAACAACATCCCTTCTCTTGTCAAAAAAAAAAACTCTTAGGGATTAGAACTTCCTATGAATCCTTTTTTTGATCTTGGTCACATCCATAGCATGTGAAGTATTCTAGTTTGGTATATTGTTGAGATATTAGAGGGCCATGGCCTTGGGTGATGATGTCAGAATTTTGCTTACTATCTTACTTTGTTCTTTAGAAATTAAATAAATGTGGACTTGCTTAAAGATTTGCTTTATGTACTTTATGTGTAGACACTTTTCAAGTATATAGGAACTTTTGTAGGTTGTTCCTTGATATCATGAGCTTAAACTACCTAAGCATAAAGCCATGAAAGTTGACTTGCCAATGGGCCCTCTAGGTTTGATTATGTAGGTTATCAAATAAATGAGGATAATGTTTCTAAACCTATGTGGGGAAGTGGGTCTCTCTCTCTCTCTTAAAAGGAAGCACATAGGAAATGGGCATTTGAGCAGCTTTCTGGAGAGAGGATAATGTCTGTGTACCTATGTGGGGAAGCGAATCTATCTTTTTCTCTCTACTTTCTCTCTTTCTTACATGGAAGCACCTAGGAAATGGGCATTTGAGCATCTTTCTAGAGAGATTTTGTAGTGGTTGAAACATCCTAAAATAGAAAATTTTGTTGCTACACAGTAGATCTTTCACTTACTTAAAGATTCCTTGCTAGGAAACTATTATCTTAAATGGTTGACATTTGTGCTACTTGGACAGTTTAGTTTTTGGGAATTTCAAGGTATCCATACTCCATATTTTAGGATGCTTGGACTAGACAATGATGTGGCACAACCCTCAATGACACTGCTTAGATCAGCTATAAGTGTTAGCAATTGGAACCTTTTTTGTTAAAATGGAGCGACCTATCAAATGACACTATTGCAATTGATTGCGCTTGAATTCTTAAATATATTGTTGTTGAGTAATATTAGTTTGAGGCATTTAGACCAAGGTTCGCCGAACCATGAACTGTGTGGTTCAGGGCATGTTGAGCCATATTGGCAGCTTGCTGGTGTGGTTCAGCTATTTGATTCAGAACACCACGAAAGTGGAATAAGGGAGAAGGAAAAAGGGAAAGAGAGAAAGGGGGGAGTGAAGGAGAGGGAAAGGCTGCTAATGACCGGTGGTGGCCCGTCGAGGCCTTCGAGGATCTTCCCTCCTTCGCGAGAGGAGGTTAGAGAGAGATAGGAGAGGGGAAGGGAGAGAAATGGAGAGAGGGGAAGGCGGTGAGGGGGCTGCTGGATAACCAAATTGATCTCATGGCATCTGTGGCCCTTCGACGGTCTCGGCGGCCATCTAGCAGCCTCCTCACCACCTTCCCCTCCTTTCGTTTCTCTTCCTTCCCCATTTTTTTAATTTCTTGTTAATTTCTATTCTCCTCTCTTGGATGAGGGTAGAGCCCTAAATGCTTCAGCAGCCCTCCATGGGCCTTCGTGGCCCTTCGATGGCCATTGTCGGCCTCTATCTCTTTCCGTCCATCTCTCTCCCTCCCCCTCTCTTTTCCTCTCTAGTTTCCCCTCTCCCCCATTTTTGTTTTTATGTTGGTTTGGGCCCAATATGGTCGGGGGGCGGGGGCGGGGGCGGAGGGGGGGGGGGCGAACCAACTTGTACCGCTGGCCAACCAGCACAGGGTCCGGTTTGAGTTGGCGAACCTTGATGCAGACTCTTAGGTTGAAGTGTTACACCTTTTTTTTTTTTTTGCTTCCAATGTTCTTTAGTAATCTATAATTAGAAGTGCTATAGACTAATCAACTTTGACTAGTCACCAATATATTTTTTCCTAGATGCTTTTTTTTCTTAAGAAATTGTCTTGTATGGAAGTGTCAATATTGGAAATTTTGGAGGTAAAAATTTATAGCACTAGGGACATTTGGATCTGTGGCAATCATGCTGATTTTCTACATAACATTAGCTGATGTAGGTCAAGTTGTAGAGCATTCTTAAGGCCAAAATGGGTATCAATTATTGTCGAGGTTATTCAAATTAGAATTTTGACAAGTTATTTGGATTTAATCATATCTTCCCTTGTAGCTGCAATAGTTTTTTGAGAGTTAGGATGGGAGGAAGCCTGGCTGAAAATGGGCAAGGGCAATATTCTATCCTAGGTTCTCGGTATCAACACCAAATGACTTTACCAACTGAGCCAATATGGACCCATGTATAACCTTAATATTTTGTTATTAAAATAAGCAAGCTAGACTATATGAGGTCTGACTCCTTGCCTAGTTTGATATATCAATAATTCATGAGAATTGAGCCTATGTTGGAATTGAGAGCAACAACAAATTAATGTGTGCTCAAAAGAAAAGCAATTTCATTGATTGATCAAACTAGGGTACATGAGGGTATACATAGGATGTGGGCCCTCTTATAATGATAAGGATGAGCAGGCACCTGCAGAGTTCAAAAAGAACAAGAAAATAGAATACTTAGTCAACCAAACTAGTCAACCTTGCCATGGGGCAAAGTTCTCTAGAAGCAAAATGGATCTAATAATGAATGCAGTGCCGTCATGTCTGTTACTTTACCATCAGATGGGATTTGATGGTGACTATGGTGTTGTAAGATCCTGTGACTTGGGGTTGGTTCCCATATCTTCAAATGGTGAAATTTTGTCATCTGATACCTTTGGATGGTGACCTTGGTACCTTGAATTTGGTAGTTTCTAGCTCTGGCTTGGTTTTGTTGCTGGACTTCTAAAATGCCTTCCTTTGCTGTCAGATTGTTTTGACAGTAAGCTATCTTTTGATCGCAAGCATTAGATTGTTGGATGCCTTCTGATGGCAGGATGCTTGTTGTCAGATCATTTTGGGCTTCTTTTGATCCTGGCTTGGGCGAGGGATGGGTTTGGGATGCATCAACTTGTCTTGAAACATGGATCGGAAAGATAGCATCTTATGTCTCCACTCTTTTAGATAACAATTACAGCATTCATGATGTCCACCATGTTAGATATACCTCATATGCCCTTGTCCTGGTTTCCTTTTTGTTTTCAAAGAGGTGCAACTTGGTTGGGCTGGGCCAAGTGAAGGCCATCCTTGATCCAAATCAACCAAAATATCTAATTTTATATGGCCAACATGACAATATAACTGATATGCAAACTGAAATTTAAACCCTATATGCTTGCAAGTTTTGAAATCTAAACAGAATTTGGTTGGAGTTAGGTTAGATTGGCTAGGTAAGGTTAGTATGGGTCATTGTTGTTAATAGGATTTTGATTGTGTATATATACACTCTAATTCAGTCCTCGTTTAGGTCAGATCAGGTTTACAGCTCAGTTACAGAAATAGTGGCAGCTACAAGGTGCGTTGACTTGGAAGTTGTAGCACAAAACTTTGGCTTCAGCTAATCTGACTTGAAATAGGTGTTCAACCCTAGCATCACCAGAATTGGGCAAATATTCTCTAGGTTTAGATGACTGGCCTAGCTAAATCTCAGTTTAATTGCTTGTTTTCCTCTCAATTCATTCAAAGGATATTGTCTAGGATTGGCAATACCATGGGTTCATTTCTTCCATCCTTGATGGTGGTAGCAAAAATTCTTTTACTAGTGGAATACATGCCCAATTCATAACCAATGAGCCCAGGCAACTAATATCCAATTTAACTAAATAAGGATACGATCAAGCTCAAAATTTTGACAATGGTGCTATATCCTCTCATGAATCTTACACTTAGCAAACCTTTGATATCTTGCTGTGTAAACATTTTGGTTTAGTTTTAAATAAGATACACAACATGCAAAATACATAAAAATCTGTCTTTTGTTATACTAATTTACTAGAACAATTCCCTTGTTTTTTAACTACCACGGTTTTTAGGGACCACTCCTTTCATGACACATCATAACTTGCTTCTAGCTTTTGCTACTCATGTTTAATCAGTCATGCTCATTCAAGTCTTTTGTTAGTCTTGTATGAGATGTTTGTGTTGTCATGAGGCACCACTCTTGGACTCCTGACAACAAGGTTTGCGGTACCATCCCGTGCTGCCCGGTACGGGGCATACCGTACCATACCGGCCAAGAGCCGGTACGGTTCATGTATAAAAAGTGGTCCGGCATCCTGGACCATTAAAAGAAATTAAAAAAAATAAATTCCGTACGATATGCTACAGTACTGTAGCATACTGTACCGCCCGGTTCAGCCTGGTTCGGGCTCGGTTTGGCTCGGTTCGGGTATGGTTCAGGTCTGGTTTAATAATCTTTTCTTGAGAGGGAGAAAGAGAAATTTTTATCCATTTTTAGCCTCGGTACACATACTGGTACGGCATGGTACGGTACCGTACTGGCAGCTGACTGGTATGGGTCCCAGTATCGGTTCAGCGATCCTTGCCTGACAACCTTGTGCTTATAAAATGTTACTGCTTGATCGCTTGAATTTCATTTGAGTAAGTAATTGGGAGGTCACTTTGAAAGTCAGGCTTGCTTTTATTATTAACTGCAAAAGAAGGTAGCCCACGGCATTGTTCATATGTTGTTTGTGGGAAAGTCTGTTCAGGATGGGCTCAACCATGAATTTTCACAGTGGGTACATGGAACTCCAGTTAAGAAATACCAAGCAGTTCTGTATGGTTGTTCCCGACTGGCTACGTTTCAGCCAGGCAATGTTTCTCCAGTTAATTCTTTTAAGCATTGAGGTGAAGGCATTGTTCTGGGAATGGAATGATTATAAAGGTTTCTGTTTGTGATGGCTCCAAAGCAACTTCTCAAATCAATCAGTGTTTTTCTAAAGCTTAAAGAAACAAAGAAGATTCAATGCCTATATCTGAATCTGTTTTTCTTGCATGCTTGATTTGATTCTAATATCTGGCGAATGCTGGTTGTGTGACTTTTGTTATGTCTTATTCTTCAACTTTTTTGTTATTCACTTTAAAAACTTATTCAGAGAATGCTTTTTAACATTTATTTAAGATGCTTATTTCATCTCTTCATTGTTTGATGTCTTTTAAATTTTGCAACTGTTTCATGTCTTTCTACTCTGGATGACAACTGAATGAGCTTTTTGTCTGCAGCTAAGGAACTTGGTCTGGGCGACTTCCAAACATGATGTCTACTTTATGTCAAATTCTTCAGTCATGCATTGGTCATCCATATCTAGCCGTTTGTCAGAGGTCCTGGATTTCTCCGGACATGTGGCTCCTGGGGAGGTTTTCCTTATACTTCTTTGCTTGTTACTCATTAGCATAATGCTAACTTGCAAATTATGAAAGATTTAAGGATTGCTTTGTTCTTTTCTTTTGGATCTTACTGCTCTTTTTTCGTTGCTGATTGATTTACCTTAATGAATACCTTATTAGATATGTCTCTTGAGCAGTTGAAGAATATCCTGCTTGTTGGTTTTCAGAAATACCCTGGAAGTTTGATGGATGGATTTACACGAACTCAAATCAGTACACTTGCAGTAAAGGATGGTTTGATGGTTGCTGGAGGTTTTCAAGGAGAACTAACTTGCAAGGTAAGTTTATAACTGCTTCCAATAAATTGCAGAACTGCTTGGATTTTTTTTTTCTAAATAAATTATTGCCCATATAAGGATGAATCTAACTTTCTATGCTTTAGCTTGCATAACATCAAACTATACTAGATAATTGGCTTATTTTTAGAACATTTAATCTAGACCATGTCACAAGTCTGCAATTAAACTCCCTCTTAAAGTTTAGTCACATGAGTGTTTATTATTATGAATATGTACATCACAATGTGAAAAAGGTATGAAGATGTAGCTCTATGGAGAGCTATACATTGTACATGCAGGAAAAATCATTTAGGTTTCCATCTGCATTTTCTACTTCTTAAAGTCTCTCATCTTATTGGAAATATGATTCTGGGTTTTGTACATTGATGATCCTTTTTATGTTAAGAAATTTGTATCTCCAAATCACTGAATGCTTGATTCAGAAGGTAATATTTTCACGCTCCTGATATGTGGATCTCTTTAAACTTATATACCATCCTTTTTCATTGATTGATATTATCATGTCATATTTCATTGATGAATTGATTATTAGTCTCACTATTGGTACAATATATGCTGTTGATTAATAAGTGTATAAATTTTAGTTTGTTTCGATAATTGAAAAAAATCCATACCTAAAAATACTTGCATAGTCCCTTTGCACCCAGGACTCTATTTTTTCTCAATGATTTGCTGCATGTAAGAATGTTGCTTGTGAATAATGAAAGATGATGTTACTCAGACAAGGCACTTTTTAAACTTTTTGCTGTCCCCCCACGTGGACATGACATAACTTTATCACATATGGGATATGCAGTTGACTAGACATGGCTGGGTCACAATATCTGTGTTCTGCCTTGGCCAATGATGGGGGAAAAGGAACAGAAAACTGATCAAATGTCAAAAAGAAAAGAAGAAAAGAAAGAAAACCACAATTTGGATTCCTTGATATAGTATCTTGTCCTAGGTTAGAAGGAAAAAAGATATCAAAAGGAATGAATAGAATGGGATGGGTTCCATTTGACCTAGTCAAGGAAGGAAATGAAGAGAAGCAAAAAGGAATTGTTAGGGCCTGCCAAACCTCTAACCTGCCCAAGATGAAGGGGAAAAGTCAGGAAAAAAAAGAAGAAAGAAAGAAGAAGAAAGAGATGGGGTTTGAGTACCTCCTTCCTGTTGACCTTGAAGCCTTCCTTCTTGATGTCTCTCCTGTTCTTTCCCACTGGTTTTTGTTCTTCTCCTCCTTTCCTAGCTGAACTGACGAAGAGCTGTTTACTGCCCTTCTCAAGGGACTTAAAGGAGAACAACCCTTCTCTCTCTAACTCTCTCTAATAGGAGACACTTATGTGACACCCACATACAAATCCATGTTTATACACGCTTGTACATGTTAACACAAAAAATCTATTATAGCTGTTTGCATGTCTTCGTTTTCAGAGATTGCCCATGTGTCATTTTTCGACAATATCTGCATTGGGTTCTTCAAGACACTTGAACACTTGAAACCTGCATCTGGTGTTTGAGTGACATTGGTAGATATTAAAAGGTGAAATCAATAATGATTATGACATTTAAGACTTCAGGTTCATGGAATAGAAGATTTATTTTTATATTTAAGGTACTTGATGAGAATGGGATGACTATTATCGAGATCTACCTTCATGATTTGCTATAGGAAAGGCCATTTGAAAGGAGTGGAAAGTGGTTGAAGTGCAAAAGATGAAGATCTTAGTATAAGCCATGCTACAAAGACCTGTGAATGGTGGCCATCATGGAAAGCACATGTTGAACTATGTATTATTATATGCAAGGTATGATATGCAAGGTTCGCTGTGTTGATATTGGAGCCCATACCGGTTGGCCAGCAGTATGATTTGGTACGTCCTCGTACTGCTTTGTATCGGGTCTAAACAGATAGAGAGAGGGTGAAGGGAGAATGGGAGAGGAAGAGAGAGAGGGGGGAGGGAAGGAGAGGGTGAGAGGGCCTCTGGAGGTTGTTGGAGGGCAGCTGAGCTCGATGGAAGTTGGAGGATGGAGAGAGGGAAGCAGAGGGAGAGAAGGCCACCAGAGGGCCGAGGAGGCCACTGCATCACTGACGAGTTCAATGAAGACCGGTGGAGGGGCTCCACCCTTCTCCTGATCAAAGTAGTGGCTGTGGCCCATTTCCTTCTTTTTTTGCAATTTATCATGTGAAGGGAGCAACTATGTTGCTGGCTTCATTATATTTTTTTTCTTTTTGTTTGAGATTTTTGGTTGAAGTTGGCAAAAATCCCCAAAAAAGTAAAAAATGTTGCCGACTTCATCCAATAAATCCTAAAAAATAAGAAATAGGGGCTGAAATCCTTGTTTCGGTCGCGAGGAGGGTAGAACGCTCCTCCAGCCTCAATAGCAGCCTCACTGGCCCTTTGGAGACCTCCTCTTCCTCTTCTTCCCTCCCTCCGCCCTCCGGATTCCACTATGTGCAGCAAGCTTGGCTGCTCTTTTGTGGCCTTCGGAGGCCCTCTCTCCTTCTCCCTCTCCTCCTCTCTCTCTTCCTCCTTCTTCCTCTCCCCCTCCTTGCTACTATCTCATTTCGAATGCCAAAATCATCCAAATTGGGTGGTTTGGGGCGTCTTAGGAAACTATGGCTAAATGTATAACTATTAAAAAGAAATGATTGGCATCATCTAATAAGATTTTAGGAGTTTAGGGAAAATGGAGGACCACGGAACATGTTGTAATTTGTGAAGGCCTCGTGGTGAGCACGTGAAAGGATTTTGAGTACAAGATCAACAAAGCCAAATGCAATCAAAGAGAGCTTTGATGCATAATTTGAAGAGTTTGGGCTAGGTCCGATGTTCAGGAGACCACTTGATGGTCCGGGGAAGTCAGGTTCTTGGATCAAACATTGAAACTTTAAAAACACGGTTGATGAATTAACTTGCTCTTACTTGAAGCCTGCTGTCAGGTAAACACATCAAAGAAACTTTGATGCCAACCATGTCATCTTCCCTTGGTTCAATGTCGTTGCATTGTAGTGCATCATTGCTGTCGCCTACTCCTCTCTACACTGTGTTAGCTGATCCTAGTCATCAATTGCTACCAACACCTCTTGCCTGCCCCCCCCTCCCTTGTGAGCATGTGTATTAAGGTTTGCCATACTTGTTTGTACCATATCATATTGTACTTGTACTGAACTAGTATACAGTCTCGTACTGTACCAACAGTCGGTATGCCTTTCCATCTTGTACCATACAGCATACTGATACTATAATATATGGTATCGATATTGGGACCAGTATTGAGACAGCGAAATCTTGGTGTGTATCGTGTCTTCGTCGCCCTTTTTGCCACTATCCCTGTCAGCCTCAACACCACTTGCCTCTACATCCAAATTGCCTCAAGGAGCAGCATGAGAAGCACCTTTATTGCCTTCTAACAACCAGGTTATGGATGAAGTTTACTGCCTTAGCCTTCACCACCAGAGGACAAGACCTGCTCCATGGGGAGGATCCATTAGAAGGGAATATTCTAGGAGTTGGAGGGTGGCAAGATGGGTGCCTCATCCAAAGCCAAGCTCAACCATGCGAAGTTGATAGAGGGAGCAGTAATTTCTGGTGGTTTGGTTTCTTGCTTGGAGCCAAATCAGAGGTTAATGGCACATGGTGGAGGAAGTGGTGGTGGAGAAGAACAGGTCACTGGAGAGGGTAGGGGGCAGCACTCGTGCTCAACTCCAAGAGCTTACTAGAAAGCTTTCTATTTAATTGTGATTTATTTTGGAAGTGGATATTTTTCTGTCAATCTAGTCTTGTGCTCATCATAAAGCTTTGAGCCCCATCTGGTGGTTGATGGCATTGGACCATCATGTGGTTCGATGCTCATTGGGCCTAAGATGAACCTTAACTCTAATAGACAAGGCTTCATACATGGTTATGTTTGCCTGCTTAACTTTTCTTATGTTATAAGTTGTTCTTATTTGGTTGTTTGGTTTTGTTGGTGGGGGCAATATGAACATACATACATATGCTTACATGTACCTCATGCAATGTACAAAAAGGTATGAATAGCAATGAAAACTAAATTGTATGCAGACCCGACAGTAGTTTCTTGTCTTTCTATCTTATGAATCACCAACTCCTATACTGGATTCAAGGGTGGCAGTTGGTTAGGGTCAGGTTGGGCTTGTGTCAAGCTAGGAAATCATATGAAACCTGTCCCTGCTCTCTCTTCAAGCCATTTTGAACTATGAGTCCACCTCATGACCTAACTTCACTAGTTTAGCCATAACTTTATTCCACATGATGCTGCCTAGAGCCACCTAACCTGGCTTGTAATCCAACCCTTACAATTCCTAGTGATTGAATTGTAAGATGAATTGAACAATTAATACTAAGAGGGTAGTGCCACTCTTGAAATCCTTGTTCAAGTTTATGAGTCTTATGACCCCTAATGCAACCTAACTTAAGCCAAAATAGAACTCCATCCTCATGGCTTGAATTGACTCAAAGCTTTGACTCATAGCTGACTTGTTTATCAGTCTAGGTGGAAAAATTGGAATTGTACATGATTGAAACTTGAAAATTGTTAACTCAAAGGTTATTCTCTGGTCAGGTTGGCTCTTTGCAACCCCTTCTTGAATGAAACTAAACATGGAGTCAGTACCAAAGGTTATGATGAATTCTTGATTTGATCCAAAAAGCATTGAAGCCACGATCTTAATGGGATGATACCAGCTCATTTCTCTTCTTGCACAAATCAAATAAAGGTAGAAAAAGGTCCTAGAATAATGCAAGTATACAGTGTGATGTGGTACACCTGCTAACGTGGAGTATGCAGGCGGCCATGCTGCTGAAAGACCCGCCACCTGGGCATGGTGGCCAGGTAAAGAGCCAAGGCGAGCCCTCCTGCCGAGGCCAGCTCCCAGCCGGGGTCGTGCTCACAAGTCGAGCCCCCCGCCTGAGGCCAGCTCCCGATAAGGGTCGCATTCATGCTGCCAAGACAAGCCCTCCTGCCGAGATCAGCCCCCAGCCGGGGTCGTGCTCACAAGGCGAGCCCCCCGCCTGAGGCCAGCTCCCGGTAGGGGTCGCGCTCATGCTACCAAGACGAGCCCTCATGTCGAGTTCAGCTCCCAGCCGGGGTCGTGCTCATAAGGCGAGCCCCCTGCCTGAGGCCAGCTCCCAGTAGGGGTCGCGCTCATGCTGCCAAGGCGAGCCCTTCTGCCGAGGTCAGCTCCCAACCACGGTCGTGGTCATACGGCGAGCGGGCCTGAGGCCAGCTCCCGGTAGGGGTCGCGTTCATGCTGCCAAGACGAGCCCTCCTGTCGAGGTCAGCTCCCAAACGGGGTTCGCTCATAAGGCGAGCCCCCCCCGCCTGAGGCCAACTCTCGACAGGAGTCATGCTTATGCTGTCGGAGTAGGGCTTGTCTTGCCCCACAAAGGCCAAGATTCCTGCCAACGACGAAAGGGAGAAGGATTAGCAGAAGTCCAAACCACGACAAGGGGCCTAACCACCTGCGATATCCGGGAGATGGCGCACATCCTGCCACGGATTCAGGCCCTGCGACGCGCCACCCGCACGACTTGCACGAGGTAGTCTCCACCAGAACCCCGGCTCTTTAGCGTGCTGCCACGTCGACCATCACGCAGTAGGGGGACAAGCCCCCCACGATGCAAAACCTGAACCTTTACAAGAAAAGCATTCCACTAGGCCCTCAGGCCCAGGGATGCCCCAGCGGTTCCTCCCTGGATGGAAACCCGCCACTGTGACTCGGAGCACAACCGTTTCGCATTCGCCCCTCCCACGGGAAGTGGTGCCCTCAGAAGGACAAGACCGGCCCGACAAGGGGGGCGACCAAAAGCAACTAGAAACCCTTCCAAAAAAGGGGTATCTGGAAATGGACACTTCAAAAAAGCCTCGAACCTGATTTGGGCCACCCCACACATATAAAGACCAGAAGGGGAGGTAAGCAAAGAGGTAAGCAAAAACAAAGAACATACGGAGAGCAGACGGGCCAGGAGCCAACGGAGTGAACCTCCCAAGCTCTCTCGTTTTCCCTAAACTCACTCTTACTCTATCTTTCACCCTCAGAACGCGGAGAGTCCCCAAGCTCTCCGCTACTAAGGTTCTGTTTTCCCCGATCGTCCTATTGACTTGATTGTTGGAGTGTCCCCGTCGGAATTCCTGGCCCGGGTCTTCTCTGTTTTGCAGGCCAATCACCAAAGGAGCAGACCGGAGGAGAGGACTTTGCGCCCAACGGGAGTCCAACGCGTCAGAGCTACAAGCTACGACGATCCCAACGGCAATAGATTGGCGCACCAGGTAGGGGGCGGCAATTGAAGAAGAATTGGCTGGTTAGATGCCAGGAACTCTCGCTACGAGAAAGACGTCCATGGAAATCCACGGTCCAATGGTGATCACACGAGCACGTGAAGTCTCCACCAACCAAGTGGGGGATCCCTCTCTCCATGGCGACCGATGCCCAGAGGGAGCTACCCACTCCACCACTGCCACCTCCAACGGACCCTCAAGTCGCCGCATTGGCCTAGCAGGTTCACGCCCTAGCCGTAGCGATGCATCAGCTCAATCAGAGGCATTGGTCCCTGAAAACCCAGCAGCAACCAGGAACCCCAGCGGTGCATACCGCCGATCCGCATACCAGCCTGCGGTCCTTCCGGGAGGGGCCGCTGTATGTGACCCCTCGCCCACGAGCGGCCCGTCGGACGTCCAGGGGCAAGCCACAGCATGACCCAACCAGCAGGGAGAGTCGCTCCTCGGTCTCGGACCACGGTGTGCCCTCACACTCGCGGCGTCAGCGTGCCCAGGAACTCGGGTGAGAGTTCCTCCACTCCGACCCTCCACCTCCAATATTTTTCATCGAGGGGTCCACTGACGAGGCCATCTGTCGCCGAGCGAAGAAGTGCCTCGAAGAGCAGGAGTGCAAGCTAGTCGACCTGATCCGCCGGTTTGTTGAAGTCCAAGGCTCTCCTAGCGAGCCCGCGAGTTATGACACCCGTCCTTCCTTCTCCCACAGAATTCAAACGGAACCGATTCCCAACCGGTTCTGTATGCCGCAGGTCGATCCATACGACGGGACACCGACCTCCTGGACCACTTGGAAAGCTATAAGGCCCTTATGAGGGTCCAGGAAGCTATCGATGCTCTCCTCTGCATCGCTTTCCCAGCCACCCTACGGAAGGCTACTCGAGTTTGGTTCTTCAAGCTCGAGTTCGAGAGCGTTGATTCCTTCTCCCAACTGGAGAAGAGGTTCATGGCATACTTTTACGCATGCAGGAAGGTGCCACGAGAGGTCGACAGTCTTTTCTTGATCCGATAGCAGGATCGAGAGTCTCTCCGGGACTGTCCCGGTTTAAGGCCGCCATCCTGGAGATCTACAACCTCGACGAGCCAATAGCGATGCTGGCCCTGAAGAGGGAGCTGCGGACCTCCTGCTTCACCTACTCCCTCGACAAGAAGCCCCCGAGGACATATTCGGAGCTCCTCCTTCGGGCGCACAAGTACATCCGTGCTGAGGCAGACCATACCAGGAGGGAGTTGGATGGGAGGCCCTTGAAGAGACAAGTCGTCGGGGAAACATCCACCCTCCCGGCGTAAAAGGTGGTGTCGGTCCAGCGGCCAGGACCAAGGCCTAGAGTCGACCCCACCAAAGAAGAGAAGTTCATCCCCCTCCTTGACCCGAGAGCAAAGATCTTAATGAAAATTGAGGGCGAGCGCTTCTTGCGCCGCCCTCCTTCCCTGAGGCCATCTACTGGGCGTGACAGGTCTCGTTATTGCTGCTTCCACCGAGACCACGGTCACGACACTGAGGAGTGCCGCCATCTGAAGAGGAAGATAGAAGAGTTGATCAAGTGCGGCTACCTTGGCAAGTACGTAGAGGGAGCTCCCCTAATGGATCGGAGCGAAGAGCCCCGACCTCTTGCCATCGACAATCGTCCCACTGAGAAGCTGGTAGGGATGATATCCTCGGGGGTCAGGAAAAATCCCGAAGAGGGCTAGGGCGAGAGGAGAATGATGTACTCCCCTGCATGGGAGAGGGGTCTGTTGGGACGAATAACCCCAATAATGATGCTGTCATCGTTGAAATGACGATAGCAAGGCATCCTGTAAAGAGAATTATGGTTGATAGTAGAAGCTCAGTAGATATCTTTTTTTACGATGCTTTTACAAGGATGAACTTGTCTGCCGGCCAAATAAAATTGGTATTCACGCCTCTAATAGGCTTTACCGAAGATTTAATTGGGGTGGAGGGAGAGATTACACTCTCGATAACTGTTGGGACCCCGCCCCGGCAAAGTATCGTGTTGACAACATTTACCGTTGTGAGGCTTTCCTCACCTTACAACGCTATCTTGGGGTGCCCTGGACTCAACCTGCTTGACGCAACCATCTCCACGAGACGTCTCCTCGTCCAGTTCTCGACCTCGTGGGGGATCGGAGAGATGAGAGGTTCACGACAGCCAGTACCACATTGTATGCAAACCATCTCGGGGCCTCGAGGGGCCAATCCGAGCCCCCCAATTGACCAACCGAACCTGGCGGACCCGGAGCCAAGGGGCGCCCCAGTTGAGCCCTTGTTGTCTTTTCCCTTGGGAGAGGATCCCTTGAGAACTGTACAGGTTGGGGCCCTGCTGCCAAATGGAGAGAGATCCCGTCTGCTTAACTTTCTATGGGCCAACGCAGACGTCTTTGCCTGGACAGCCGCCGACATGCCCGGCATCCCTCCAGAAGTGATCACCCATAGGTTAAACCTCGATCCCAATTATCGCCCTGTCCGGCAGAAGAAGAGGAGCTTTGTCCTGGAGCGACAGAAGGCTATCGACGAAGAGGTTGAGAAATTACTCACGGCGGGCTTCATCCATGAGGTACGCTACCCTGATTGGCTCGCTAATGTGGTGATGGTCAGGAAAGCATCTGGAAAGTGGAGGATCTGTGAGAACTATACCGATCTCAATCGGGCATGCTCGAAGGATAGCTTTTCACTCCCCAAGATTGACCAGTTGGTGGACGTGATCTCGTGCTACAAATATCTTAGCTTCATGCACGCATTCTCTAGATACAATCAGATCCGCATGCTCCGGAAGATGAGGAGCATACAGCGTTTGTGACCGACAGGGGTACGTACTGCTACAAGGTGATGCCGTTCGGCCTCAAGAGCGCGGAAGCCACGTACCAGCATCTGGTCAATAAAGTCTTCAAGGACCAGATTGGCTGCAACATGCAGGTGTACGTAGACGACATGCTTGTCATGAGCAGCCCGGAGTCGGACCATGTCGTCGACCTAGCGGAAGCCTTTGATAACCTCCGCTTCCACCAGATGAAGCTGAATCCCGCCAAGTGTGCTTTTGGTGTCGCGGCTGGAAAATTTCTGGGGTTCACGGTCATCCAGAGAGGAATAGAGGCCAACCTAGAGAAGATTCGGGCAATCACTGATACGAGGCACCCCACTTCCAAGGTGCAGTGCTTGACTAGGTGCATCGTGGCATTAAGCCGCTTCATTTCGTGCTCTGCTGAGTGCTGTCAACCATTCTTCAAGGTACTGCGGAAGATGAACAATTTCACCTGGACGGAAGATTGCCAGGAGGTATTTGAGGTGTTGAATAAGCTCCTCGCCTCATCGTTGCTGTTGTCCATACCAGAGCCTGGAGAAGAGCTTCTGTTGTACCTGGTGGTGTCACCCGAAGCGGTCAGCTCGGTACTAGTCCGCGCCAATAAGGACGGCATCCAGCGACCAGTCTATTACACCAGTAAGCTGCTCCGCGATGCGGAAATCAGGTACACCCGATTCGAAAAAATCATTTTTGCACTAATAATGTCTGCGCAGCACCTTAGGCCATATTTTCAAGCGCATCCCATTGCTGTCCTCACCGATCAGCCTCTGAGGGCCATCCTTAGCCGTCCCGATATCCCGAGATGCCAGGTCAAATGGGTACTGAAACTCAACGAGTTCGACATCACCTATCTCCCGCAATCGGCGCAAAAGGCTTAGGTCCTGGTCGATTTTTTTGGTGGAATGCACCTGGGTGAAGGGCCCAAAGGAGGCAGACCAGTAGACCGAGCCCAAGCTGGACCCGACCTTAGCAGAGGTGACGTGGATACTTCACGTCGACGGCGCATCTAATGCCGGAGGGAGCGGAGCCGGCCTCATCCTTGCCAATCCTAATGGGGTCATTGCAGAGTATGCCCTGCGCTTCCTCTTCAAGGCGACCAACAACTAGGTTGAGTATGAGGCACTCCTTGCAGGGCTAAAGGTGTCCCGCGAGCTGGGCATCAAGAGGCAAAAGGTCTTTACTGACTCTCAACTGGTAGTGGGCCAAGTCTCTGGCAAGTACAATGCTCGGGACCCCATGATGGCGAAGTACCTGGACAGGGTGCGCTCACATACGGTGACCCTCCAGTACTTTGGCATCTCCCATATCCCGCGGGCAGAGAACGCCCAGGTAGACATCCTCTCCAGACTGGCCACCTTACCGGAGTCCTCGCTGGGGCGTACCATCGTTGAATATCTCGAGATCCCTAGTTACGAGCCTATAACAGAAGTCCTACTACCTTGTCGAGCTTGATAGCGCCTGGTTCACGCGAACTTGGAATGCCAGCAACCTGATGATGTACTATCAGTAATGTAAGGCTTCTCAATAATTAAAGTTCCTTTTTATTGGTACAACTTTGTCTTTTACCTATGCAGGAACTCGCCCGTTCGACTCTAGGTTTGGCGAAATAAACCCGGAAACTTACGAAGCCCGGCATCAAGGATCGCTGAATCGGTACTAGGACCCGTACCGGTCAGTAGCCGGTACGGTCTGTATCGTACCGTACCGGCATCCGTACTGGTATTTTTTTTAAAAAAATAATCTTTTTTCTCTCTCAAGCAAAGATTTATGTTTGAAACATGAAATATATCTGAACTAGGCCGAACCGAGCTCGAATCGGGGGTATGGTACGGTACGCTACAGTACCGACCGTATCGTATAGAATTTAATTTTTTTTAATTTTTTTAATGGTTCGAGTGCCGGACTGTTTTATATGCATGAACCGTACCGCTAAGAGCCGGTACGGTATGGTATATCCCGTACCGGGCGGTACAGGACGGTATCGCAAACCCTGCTCGGTACTCTAAGTCCAAAAACTTACGAAGCCCGGCACTTTAAGCCCGGAAACTTACGAAGCTCGACACCCTAAGCCCGGAAACTTACGAAGCCCGGCACCCTAAGCCCGGAAACTTACGAAGCCCGGCACCCTAAGCCCGGAAACTTACGAAGCCCGGCACCCTAAGCCCGGAAACTTATGAAGCTTGGCACTTCACAGCAGAAGTTCTGTCTCCGTGCTTACAATTCAGAGATGCCTTGTGGAAACCCCAAGCAATCCTACCATCTGCCGCTTGACTCAGCCTGGCGAACCAAGCAAGCTCTGCCGCCTTGGTTACAGTCCGGAGATGCCTGATGGGAACCCCAAGCAATCCCACCATCTGCCGCCTAACTCAGCTTGGCGAACCAAGCAACATCTGCCACCTTGCTCACACCCGACTCGCCGTAGGGCGAAGCGGGAAGACTCAGAGGTCTTGCGCTTGGACTTGCGTAGCTCTGAGAGTCAAGAGAAAAGGAACAGAGGGGCTCCAAGGAACCGTCATACCTACCCTAAGGCCCCAGAGCAAATTTGAAATGATCAAGACCCGAGAGGAACTCCCAAAAAAAGAAAGAAGAAAAAGAGTGAGAAGAAGAGAGAGAATTTTCAGGTAAAGAACATCAGTCATAAAGGGGGGATGTTTCATTGATATAGTTTTCTTTACATTTCATGTGAAGCGCCCCCGACAAACCGGGAGTCCTCCCAAGATTCCAAGTACAAAAAGAGGAGAAAAACCTATGCATCGGTTGCCGGCTCCTTCCCGGGCCGACGAGTGACCTCAGTCACCTGTGGAGCATCCTGAGCGGCTTCGGATCTTGCCTCAACTTCAGCCTCCTTCGGCTCCGGCCCCACCTCGATGACAGGCTCGCCCTGTTGCCCAGGGAATGGGAGAGAAGGCTGGATGTTGTCCAGCCCCTTCAGCCCGTACAAACGAGAGGCCTTGTTCTTGAAGTCCTGAATCCCTGGTGGACGGAATCTAGGACAGCCTTGGCGACCTCATCCCTAAAGGCCTGAGATGCCATGAACCTGGGGATGGCCTCGGCGGCTTCCTTCTTGGCCATCTCCATTAGCACAACGGCTGTTGTCGCCTTCTCAGCCGCCCTCGCGGCTCGGGCCTCCTCCAGTTCGGCCCGAAGGGTTTACGCCCTCCCTTCCAAGCGGGCCATCTCGGCTCGACGGGAGTTGGCATCCTTTTCTTCAGCAAGGGCTGCCTCAAGCTCAGCCGCTCTCCTCTCCAACTCTGCCACCCTAGCCTGGGCGGTAGCTAGTTGACCTTCCATCTCCCGTGCCCGGCCGGTCAAACCCCGAGCCTCATCCCTCTCCCGGTGGAGGCGGGCCTCACGCTTTAGCAGCGCCCGGTTGGCATCTCGTAGGATCTGGACATCCGCCACCACCTGCACAGAAAGCGACGGTCAGCGCCCCTCGAGGGAAGGGAAGATGGAAAAGAGGCCTTGAAGATCACTCACCGACATCAGTTGAGAAAACATGTTGGTGGTAAGTTCTGCCACCGGCCTCCCAATTCGGTCTCGACAGTCCAACGGCTAGACAAGGAAATTTAGAATATCTTCCGCCACCCTCCCGTCCTGAGTTATCATGGAGCCCCCGAGCAGGATGATGATGTGCGTTTTGTCTTCCTGGCCTGGCGCCTCGAGCGGCTGATCGGGACCCGGCGTGACTCTTGGCAATCCCAGCTTCGGGCGGTGGAATTGGTATCCCGGTGGCAGCTGCGCTCGTCGCTCCCACCACTTCTGGTTGTGCCAGGCTAGCAGCGCGGGAAGAAACTGCTGGAGTTGGCGATGGGGCTCCCTCCATGGACTCGGCATGGCTCCTAGGCCGACTGACTGGGGCCTAGCCCTGCGATCTGGGCACTGCAGGTGGGGCGGCTGGCTCCCTCCCGTCGGGCCCGTCGCAGGGCCCCTGTCTCGGTTCTTCCCGAGCTCTCCCTCGGGCTTTTCGGCAGCAGCCCTCTTTTGAGATATCCCGCGAAGCCCCTCGAAGTTGAATCTCATTCCTGTGACATGAGGCAGACTGGTTAGCCTTATCCCTGGACCAGACCCACCGTTGAGAGAAAAAGAAGTCCGATGACAAGTTTTACCATGGGGCTAGGCCTAGATGACCCAGCTTCGACAAGATTCTGCTCACAGCAAATCTCGAGGAGACGGGACCTGGGAGGAGACGAGCCGGTCGAATATTTCCCTATCGATCGGCTCGATCGCAGATTGTTAGTTAGGGGAAGTGTCGAGTCACTCTAGATCCAGTCCGCTCCCTCAACCGAGGTGAAAAAGAACCTGTGCTTCCATCCCTTGATGGAGGTGGGCAAATCGAGTTTGAAACATCCCTTGCGGGGAGACACGGACCACCACCCGTTATTGAAGGGGTGGCGCTTCAGGGTGAACAAGGCCCTGAAAAGGGAAAAGCGGGCGACGATCCCGTTGTGACTACAAAGGACAATAAAGCAGAAAATGGTCCCGACAGCGTCGGGGGTAAGCTGGGCCGGAACCAGGCGGTAGTTACTAAGGAAAGCAAAGAAAAAGATATGGAAGGGAAGACGAAGACCCACGGAGAAGTCTTCGTATAGGGCTATCTGGTCCGGGCCACTAGAGGTGACCCTATCCCCCGGCCCAGGAACAGAGAGTTGGATGGAGTGAGGGACCCCAAACGACCTCCGAATGCGGAGGAGATCCTCGTCGGTCATCATCGAAGCAATGCTGGCAGGACCACCAGACACCTTAACAGAGGGGGCGGGCTAAGAAGAAGCTATGGGTGGTTCAACACGATCCCCGTCCGGCGGGGATCCCTGCGAAGCACAGCTGGGACTTCCTCCTCGCTGTCTGAAGGAGGAGGCCTCGGTTAGGAAGGCCCCGCACCATCAGAGAAACCCTAGCGACGACGCCCTTCATCGGAAGGACTCATTAGAAGCGATAGAAAAGTGGAGAAAGGAGGGAACCTAGAAGGGTACTCATCTAGCGCAGGCTGAAGGAGGAGAGCAAAGGAACGAAAGGAGGAGAAGAAAGCCTAACCTACTAGTACTTCGTGACCTCGCCCAAGAAAAGGGGAGAAGGTTGCTTTGAAGAAGAAACCTTGCCTTTTGTCGCTTGGAAAACCCTCGAGAAACTGAAGGACGGGTCTTTTTCAAGCGGCTCGGAGCCTTGTTGCCTCGTACTTGTCGAAGACATGTGCCAAATCTCGCTCCAGACCAGCCGGAGTGTGCCACGTGTTGAAAGCGACGCTCCGACTCGGGGGTGACCCTCTCGAACCCGGCGCAGCAATTATGCCCACTTCTAAAGAGGGGTGACGCCATGAGGGGTGACGTGGCGTCACCCCATTAGCACGAAGGCCCAATCTCCGGAGCGTCGGCGTGCAAGGCATTGATGGTGCAAGATGTGCCCCCCTTCACGTCAGCATAATAATTACTCCCCTCGTCCGGAGCATCGTTTCATTCTCCGAGCTCAGGAGTGGGGGCATCTGATGGGGTACATTTGTTGATGTGGAGTATGCAGGAGGCCACGTTGCTGAGAGACCCGCCACCTGGGCATGGTGGCCAGGTAAAGAGCCGAGGCGAGCCCTCCTGTCGAGGCCAATTCCCAACCGAGATCGTGCTCATAAGGCGAGCCCCCCGCCTGAGGCCAGCTCCCGGTAGGGGTCGCGCTCATGCTGCCAAGGCAAGCTCTTCTACCGAGGTCAGCTCCCAGTCGGAGTCGTGCTCATAAGGTGGGCCCCCCACCTGAGGCCAGCTCCCAGTAAGGGTCGCGCTCATGCTGTCGATGTTAGCTCCCAACCGGGATTGTGCTCATAAGGTGAGCCCCCTGCTTGAGGCCAGCTTCCGGTAGGGGTCGCGCTCATGCTGCCAAGGCGAGCCTTCCTATCGAGGCCAGATCCCGGTAAGGGTCGCGCTCATGCTGCCAAGGCGAGCCCTCTTGTCGAGGTCAGCTCCCAGCTGGGGTTGTGCTTATACATTGAGCCCCCTATCTAAGGCCAGCTCCCAGTAGGGGTCGCGCTCCTGCCGAGGTCAGTTTTCAATTGGGGTCGTGCTCATAAGGTGAGCCCCCCCGCCTGAGGCCAGCTCCAGGTAGGGATCGTGCTCATGCTGCCAAGGCGAGCCCTCTTGTCGAGGCCAGCTCCCAGTCGGGGTCGCGCTCATAAGGTGAGCCCCCCCGCTTGAGGCCAGCTCCTGGCAGGGGTCGCGCTCATGCTGCCAAGGCGAGCCAGCATGAGCACGACCCTTCCTAACGAGGTCAGCTCCCAGCCGGGGTCGTGCTCATAAGGCGAGCCCCCTCGCCTGAGGCCAACTCCTGGCTAGGGTCATGCTCATGCTGCCAAGGCGAGTCCTCCTGCCGAGGTTAGCTCCCAGCCGAGGTCGTGCTTATAAGGCGAGCCCCCCGCCTGAGACTAGCTCCCGGCAGGGGTCTTGCTCATGCTGCCAAGTCAAGTCCTCCTGTCGAGGTCAGCTCCCAGCCGGGGTTGCGCTCATAGGGCGAGGCCCCCCGCTTGAGGCCATCTCCTGGCAGGGGTCGTGCTTATGCTGCTGGAGTAGGGCTCGTCTTGCTCCACAAAGGCCAAGATTCCCGCCAACAATGAAAGGAAGAAGTATCAACAGAAGTCCAAACCATGACAAGAAGGGGCCTAACCGCCTGCGACCTCCGGGAGGTGGCGCACGTCCTGCCAAGGATTCAGGCACTGTGATGCGCCACCTGCACGACTTGCACGAGACGGTCTCCACCAGACCCCCGGCCCTATAGCGTGCCGCCACGTCGACCATCACACGACCGGGGGACAAGACCCCCATGATGCAAAACCTGAACCTTTCCAGGAAAAGCATTCCATTAGGCCCTCAGGCCCAGGGATGCCGCAGCGGTTCCTCCCAGGATGGAAACCCGCCACTATGACCCGGAGCACGACGGTTTTGCATCCGCCCCTCCCACGGGAAGTGGTGCCCTCAGAAGGACAAGACCGGCCCAATAGGGGGGCGACCAAAAGCAACCAGAAATCCTTCCAAAAAAGGGGTATCCGGAAACGAACACTCCAAAAAAGCCCTGGACGTGATCCGGGCCACCCCACGCATATAAGACCAGAAGGGGAGGTAAGCAGAGAGGTAAGCAAAAACAAAGAAGATCATACGGAGAGCAGACGGGCCAGGAGCCAACGGAGCGAACCTCCCAAGCTCTCTCATTTTCCCTAAACTTCATCTTTCATCCTAAAAAAGCGGAGAGTCCCCAAGCTCTTCGTTACTGAGGTTCTGTTCCCCTCGATCGTCCTACTGACTTGATCATTGGAGTGTCCCCGCCGGAATTCCTGGTCCAGGCCTTCTTTATTTTACAGGCCAGTCACCAAAGGAGCAAACCGAAGGAGAGGATTTTGTGCCTAGTGGGAGCTCGACGCATCAGAACTGCAGACCATGACGATCCCAGTGAGTTAAAAACTAAGGGCTGGTTATCTTAGAAATAAGTGAATTTTTTAGTTTGGGAGTAGATGAGTACCAAAGCACTTCAATATAATCAGGATAGTTACCAAGATTAATTAGTTTTTGGTCATAAATAAATGATTTTTCCAACCCAAAAAAGGATTTTGCTGCGATAACTTTTTAAGTACTAACAATTACTTGTTTCAGTGCCCTCGTAGTAATAAGTGAGAGCTAGTGTTGTCAAAATTGATGCCTAGGCATGTAGATAGTCTGCTTAGACACTTAAGGGCCTGTTTGGATTATTGGCTTGAAAATCCTATAAAATTCGTGAATTGGGCCAATACAACTGATGTCTCCTTTTCTCTGTATAGGATTCGGGTTGGCCTACTCCAAAGCAATTCATGGGTAGTTATGAACATAGGCATAGCCTAGCCTATAATCCTTGTTTTGTATCCGATATGATGGAAATGCCTTATTTTCTTCCTATTGTAGCCAAATGAGAATATAGGGAATCTAGGATTTTAGTAATGGAACAATGGTAGATTTTTGGAAATCTCTACAAAATATGTAGGCTTAGATGTGATGCTTTCAAGCTCTGATGGCCAAGGTTTTGGCTCCATGAAGCACTTATGGAGGTTCTAGGACCAGCTTAGGTCCTAGGGTGGAGGTGTGCAGCCATCCATAGCATTGAGGCTTGGGATATAGGGGCTTTGATGGGCTAAGAACCATCTAGGCTAGGTTTGGCTTTGGTGAGTGCTTTCATGTGTGGGCTTAGCATGTGAGTTGTTTGGATTTAGGTTCATGTTTTGGATTAGAAACATGAGAGCCTTGTATATGTATTTTATTCATTGGATTAAATAAATGAGATAGATCCCTTTTCTCCCAAAACCCTAGCTCTCCTCTCTCTCCCTCTCTCCTTGCTGCCATCCCAAGCACTAGGGCATGCCTCCCAAGGCAAGAAACCTAGGGTTTCTTGCCGCCCATCCAAAGAAGGAAAGTTTAAAGAGGAGGTGCTAGGGTTTCTTGTGCCTCCTACTTCCTAGCCACCAAAAGCCAAATCCCCATCTCTTGGGTGCGATTCCAAATCTCTAGATCCAAGGGAAGAGAGGTCTCTACATCCTTGAAGAGGAGTTTTGGTGGTTTCCATGCTTGGGAGTTGAAGATGCCTCAAATCTTCTCCAAGCATGGGTGCTGAATTTTTGGGCAGCAATCCAAATTTGTTCTTAACTTCTCCTTTCTTCTCCAACTTGCTGGTCTCCAAAGCTTCCACGTCCACTCCTAGTTAATCAAGAGGTCCTCACGCGTTAGGGATTCGCTTCAACAGTTGAATCAGAGCCTGGTTCCGCATGGAAAGGTAGAAAGATTGCCAAGAAGTTCTATAGAAAAATTCTGCACACCCCTTCAAGGTACTTTCTTAGATCCTTCTTGTGGATTGCTGTGTTTGTGGTAGGATCCAGGCATGGGAAGCAGTATCAAGGTGGATTTTGAGAAGTTTGATGGAAAGGAAAGTTTCTATGTGGAAAGTCAGGGTGGAAGATCTATTGGTCCAACATAAACTAGATCTAGCATTGGAGGATAGGTCTGAAGGGATGACTGACACACAATGGATGTCCTTGGAGAAGAGGGCATGTTTAGTCATTAGAGGGTGTTTGGCGGATTTGGCATTGTATTTTGTGCTAGAAGAGAGGACTCTCAAAGGGTTATGGTCAAAGTTGTACATGATGTATATGGGAAAGAATATATGCAAAAGTTGATGCTGAAAAGTGGTTGTACAGTCTTCGGATGCAGAAAAGTGGAGACATTGTGGTACACATCCAAAAGTTCGATAAGATAAGCAACGATTTGCTGAACTTGGGGATAAAAATGGATGGAGAAGACAAGAGTCTTTTTTTGCTATGTTCGCTGCCTTTCTCTTATGATCCTTTGGTAATAACACTATTATATGGAAAGGAGATGTTTTATGAAGACATTGTCCCCATACTCATATCCAATGAACAAAGGAAGAAGTTAACCGAGGGGACTCCCTAGGTGGGCTTGGCCATGCGGGAGAGGTTTGGAAGAGGTGTGGACAGGAGCAAGCAAAGGAGACGGTCTAAGTCCCGGAAAGGCAAGGAGGCTACTTGTTTCAAATGCAAGTAGGTTGGGCACTTCAAGCGGGATTGCCCTCTTTGGAAGAAGCAGGGAGATAGGAGTGGATCTGGTTCACTGAGTGTCGTGGCTGATTCAGAGGTAGAGGATGACCTCTTGGTTGTTTCGGATAGTCATCGGAATGGTATAGAGCTATGGATCCTGGATTTAGCCTGTTCTCACCACTACACCTAATCGGTCTTGGTTCGCTTCATACACCAAAACCGATGAGGGGAGTGTCACTTGGAGATGACCATCGTTGCAAGGTGGCTGGCATTAGGACCATCAAAGTGAGGATGTTCGATGGGATGGTGCAAATCCTTATCAATGTAAAGCATGGCCCTGTGCTAAAGAATCTGGTGTCATTGGGCTACTTGGAGTGGAATGGCTATAACTTCAGTAGTCATTCTAGGAGTGGTGTTTTGAACATTACCAAGGGAGCAATGGTGATGGTGAGAGGGAGGTTGGAGAATAATCTATACAGGATGGAGGGGTCGGTTGTGAGTGAAGGATCCAAGGCAGCAGCAGCACAGGAGCAGCAGGATGCATACTATTTATGGCACTTCCGCTTGGATCACATGAAAGATTGTACTACGAGGATGATGAGCAAAAGTGGGATGATTCCAGGTTTGGATGGTGGTGTTTCGGAGGTATGTGAACCATGTCAGATAAGCAAACAATATGGTAAAGTTTGCCATTAGTTCAGCCCACAATACAAGATCCCTGGAGCTAGTGCACACTGATTTGTGGGGATCAGCTCTAGTTTTGGCTAGAAATGGTGCAAGGTATTTCTTGATCTTGATAGATGATTTTTCAAGTAAGGCATGGGTGTACTTTCTAAGGGAGAAATCAAAAGCTTTCTTGAAGTTCAAAGTCTAGAAAGCAAAGATAGGGAAGGAAAAGGGCTGCAGTGTTAAGTGCCTTTGGTCTGATAATGGGGACGAATTCACCAGCAAGGAGTTCCAAGTGTTTTGTAAAGAATATGGCCTCAAAAGGCATTTTTTAATTAGGAGAACTTAGTAAAATGGGATGGTCGAGAGGATGAACCAAACTCTCATAGAGAAGGCTAGGTGTATGAGGCTGCAAGCAAGGCTTCCTAATGCATTTTGGGTGGATACAGTCGATGCAGCGGCTTACTTGGTGAATCGGTCACCTTATACAGTCGATGCAGCGGCTTACTTGGTGAAACGGTCACCTCATACTAAGCTAGATGGTAGAATTCCAGAGGAGATGTGGACTGGAAAGAAGGTGGAGTTGGGCCATCTCAAGGTGTTTGGATGCACAGCATGTGTGCATGTTGATGCTGGTGAGCACCGTAAGTTGGATGGTAGATCCAAGAAGATGGTATTCTTAGGATATCCTCGTCGTATCAAGGGGTATTGGCTTTGGGATCCCTTAGAGAAGAGGGCCACTATCAATAAGGATGGAGTCTTTGATTATCAGTCCAAAGGAGGCATGGAGGAACAGGTGGAGCAGCAGGAGGCCTAACAGGGCAAAGTTGGGCGGCTAACATCATATTCTGTTTTACCTTTTACAGGAACACTTGGAGGACATGATATTTAGGTGGAGCACTCTCCTAGGGTGCCTCCACATGTGAAAGGGGTTGAGACATATGATAGAGGTCGAGAGGTTCAAAGGGAGAAGGATGAACCCATCACCAGTATTGGTGTTGCACTATACAAGCCTAAGTAGAATGTGCGGCTACTGGAGAGATGGCTTCGGGGAATCGGTGTCTCCTACTTTGGTGATAGTGAATGGGGACTCACATCGATGAGGAGGCTGTTGAGAGCCAAGATAGAGATAGGTTGGTTCAAGCAAAATCTAAAGAATGCAGTCCATTCAGAGGAACTAGACATGGCGGTTGGAGCAGTTGTCCTAGGGGAAGAAATCCATAGATTGCAAATGGGCAACTCAAGGAAGGACCAGGGAAGCATCAAATACAAGGCTCGGTTAGTGGCCAAAGGATACTTCTAGAAGGAGAACATTGACTACAGTGAGGTATTCTCTCCGATCATCATGTATACATCAATTCAGGTACTGTTGAGCATTGTGGCTGTTTAGGACTTGGAATTGGAGCAAATGGACATCATGATAGCCTTCCTCCATGGGCATTTGGAGGAGAAGATATACATGGAGCATCCTAAGGGATTCAGTGAGCTAGGATCAGAAGGGAAGGTCTGCTTGCTACAGAGATCATTGTACGAGTTGAAGCAGTCACCAAGGCAGTGGTATAAGCACTTTGACACCTACATGAGGAGCATTAGCCTTTCCAGATATGAGTATGATCCTTGTGTGTATGTGAAGGTACTTGAGGATGAGTCTAGGCTTTATTTATTTTTATATATGGACGATATCTAAATTACATGCAAGAGTAGAAGGGTAGTGCAGGACTTAAAGGCAGTCTTGTCTTGGAAGTTTGAGATGAAGGATTTGGGCCTCGCTAAGAAGATCCTAGGCTTGGAAATTCTCAGAGATAGAACCAAGAAGGTGCTGCATTGGTTTTAGTAGCGTTACATTTGCAAGGTATTATAGAGATTTGGCATGAGAGGAGGGAAACCGATAGCACTATCGTTGGTCAGTCATGTCAACCTTTCTAAGCCAATGTTATCCCAGACTGAGGTGGAGGCTGCGGAGATGGAGAGAATACTATCTCTGGTGTGGGAAGCCTCATGTACGCTATGGTATGTTGTAGGCTAGATTTTGTCCATGCAGTTAGTCAGGTCAGCAGGTTTATGGTGTAGTCTGGCAAGAAGACTAGCAAGTACTAAAGGGCATCTTCAAGTACTTGGTGAGCACGGTTTGAGTCGGCATTTGCTATGGATAGCAAGGTGGTGTTAAGGGAAGCTTCAACATGTCCAAGGAGGCTCAGGGTTAGACGATTGGATTTGTGGATGCAGACTTTGGAGGAGACTTGTACATCCGGTGCTCGACCACAAGATTTGTATTTAGCTTGAACGAGAGTATAGGTTCTTAGAGATCATGCTTGCAACCCATCAGGGCACTATCTATAATTGAAGCAGAGTACATTGGCATCACAGAGGTAGCCAAGGAGGCATTATAGTTGAAGGATTTAGTGTTGGAGATGGAAGTTGCACAAGGTGCTGTTAGGGTGAACTGCGACAGCCAAAGTGTATTGTATTTGGTCTAGAACATGGTAAATCATGCACAGATCAAGCATATCGATATCAAATATCACTGGATCAGAGACTTTGTGAAAGAAGGCGAGGTGGAGCTGGTCAAAGTTCACATCAAGGAGAACCTAGTAGATGCACTTATGAAGACTTTTTCGAGGGACAGCATTCATAGGTGTGTGGTGCTGATGGGATTGATGGATAGATCAAATTTTGCAATGGCTTTGGGACACCAAGATAGAAATTGTAGGATCAGATGTGGTGCTCCTAAGTCTTTGATGGCCAAGGGAAAGGCCAAGGTTTTGAAACTATGAAGCATTCGTGGAGATTTTAGGGCTAGCTTAGGTCCTAGGGTGGTGTGTAGCCCTCTGTAGCATTAAGGCCTGGGATATAGGGGCTTTGATGGGCTAAGAACCATTTGAACTAGGTTTGGATCCATGGGGATGAGCATGCAAGACTTGGGCTTAGGTGACTGCTTTCATGTATGGGCTTAGCATGGGAGTTGTTTGGATTTAGGCTCAGGTTCATGTCTAGGGTTAGAAACATGAGAGGTTTGTATATGTACTTTATTCATTGGATTGAATGAATGAGATGGATCCCTTTTCTCCCAAAACCCTGGCTCTCCTCCTCTCTCTCCCTCGCTACTATCCCAAGCACCAGGGCACGCCTCCCAAGGTAAGAAACCTAGGGTTTCTTGCCATCCATCCAAAGAAGGAAAGTTTAAAGGGGAGGTGCTAGGGTTTCTTGCGCCTTCCACTTCCTCACTGCCAAAAACCAAACCCTCATCTCTTAGGTATGATTCCAAATCCCTAGATCTAAGAGAAGAGAGGTCTCCACATCCTTGAAGAGTTTTGGTGGTTTCCATGCTTGGAAGTTAAAGATGCCTCAAATCTTCTCCAAGCACGGGTGCTGAAAATTTCTGGGCAGCGGTCTAGATTTGTTTTTAACTTCTCCTCCTTTCTTTTCCGACTTGCTGGTCTCCAAAGCTTCCACGTCCATTCCTGGTTGATCATGAGGTCCTCATGCATCAGGAATCACTTCAACAAAAGATACCACTATATGATTATTCAAGTATTACATTGTAATGTGCATGTTGCATTGGGTCTTTTAGGCATTCTTCTTGAGTTGTGCCAAAGGTTTTAATTATGGCCTCATATGATGTGTCTTAGCACTTGCATTGTCATGTCTGTCATCTCACTGCCCTCTTGCTTGACATTAGAAATTCCTTCTTGGAAGCTTGAGCAAGGAGCAACCCTCACGACCAGTCACTCATCATTCCACTTATGCATATCCAATCCAAGACCATTTGGTAGTTGTCCAGCCACTGTAGCCCTCCGATAGCTTGTTGGCAACAATCCAACTGCTCAAAGGTCTCAAAAGTTATTATTTCCTTTACATTTTTTTTGGTTTTCTAATACTTCCACTTCTTCCCTTTTCTTCTCCCATTTTTCTTCCTCTCTTCTTCTTTTCCTCCTCTTCTCCCCTTCTCTTTCTAAATATCTTTCTTTTTCTTCCTCTTAGTCCATATTATCTTCTTTCTCTTGTCATTTGGAAAATCCTTGCCTTCTTCTTCTCCTCTTCTTCCTATTCTTCTTCTCCATTTTCTCATTTTTTTCATCTTCTTTAGCATATTTTCTCTTTTATTTTCTGTTATTTCTCTTCTTTTCCTCCATTTTTTTGTTCTCTGTTTTCCTATATTCACCTTGATGCATCTTTTAGATGAGAATATGGAGTTTTAATTAAGTTTATGATTATAAACCTTCTAGACCTGTAAAAGATTTCTAATTTTTCTTTTGTCATCAGTTTTCACTTTGTATTTTAGCAAAGGGCATTGGTATGTGATTAGATCATGCCTTGGTGTCAACAAATTTGTAGTCCTATTATGCTATAACAGTTTGTTTAATTTAGATGTATTGCTTGGAAAAATAATGAGGTCAGTTATGTTACTTTTGACACTATGTATTTTTGTGCCTTTACTGAAGATGGACTGCCACGTCCTTAAGGCAGTCTGCTTGCCTTTACCTACTGACCAGGATCATCTAGAAAACTGTGACAATGCTGGTGAGCACAAAAGGTTTCAATAGGTCAAGAAGAAGAATTTATTTGTGTTCATGGACAGCTAATTAAATACAGGTTTGGATTGGAAGAAAGAGGCTCATGGACAGCTAATTAAATACAGATTTGGATTGGAAGAAAGAGGCTCTTAGCTTGTAGTATTAGAAAATAATGAAGCCTATAATCAGAAGCATGGCCAAGATGGGATCATGCCTGCAACTTAGAAGGAACTCTTGATGTATGTATTCAAGATGATAAGGAGTGAAGAAATATCAAACGACTTTCTACATTTTCTAGTTTTGAGTGAAGTAAGAAAGTTCATCTCATGTTGATGAGTGAAAATAAGTAATTTTGAATTTATGTAATGGACAACAATGTCCAACAATGTGGCCAAGGAAGGCTGAACCGTCCTGAACCATACTAGTGGTGGATTGGGACGGTTCTGGCCTTCAAAACGAGATATCGACAAGGAACCGGGGGAGGGAGATGGAAAGAGAGGAAAACAAAGAGGAAAGGGGAGGGAAGTAAAGGGAGAGGGAGAAACGGTCTCCGGAGGTCACTGCTATTGCTGCCAAGGCAGTGGGCCTTGTCTCAATCCAACATAGTGGAGTGGGGGAGAGGGCTCCTATTTCGATTGAGCGGAGGCTTACCACCTTGGCAGGACCTCCAGTAGCCTTTGGAGGCCGTTTCTCTCATTTTCCTTCCCTCACCTTCTCTCTATCTTTCCTCTCTTTCCTTCTCTCCTCCTCTTTGTTGTGTCAGATTGGGACGAGGCCCACCATCTTAGTAGCGGTGGCCTTGACAGCCCTCCGGTAGCCATTTCCCCCTCTCCTTTACTTTCCTTTCCATTTCTCTCTTTTCCTCTCTTTCTCCCTCTTCCCTTTTCTGCTATGTTAGTTTGGGCTCGGCACGGAATGTTAGGGTGACTTACTAATCCATACCGCTAGTCGATTAGTTAGGGTTTGGTACCGACATGGCAAATCTTGAATATAGTCCTTTGAAGAGATTGATAAGTCAACTGAACATTAGAAGCTGCCCTTTTGTAGATTAGGTTTAAGTTTAAAGTTTTTAACTTTTGATGTAATATCGGCTATTTTTAAAATTATTTTCTTGTTGGTGAATTACAGCAGCATTTGTCAAAAAGAGTGAAAGGAAAAGAAGAGGGGAAGGAGACAACAAGACGAGTGAAGAGGGCTTTTTTTTCTTTTTTGGGCGAGGGTGAAGACAAAACACCTAGGGCTCCAAGAAAGAAAGAACTACTACTTTTAGATGTTAACTAAAATTCTCATACAAAACAAAAAGACAACCCTTTTAAATAGCAAACTATGATCATCCCTAAATGCCCCACTTGTGGTGGTTGGTGCCTAGGCTAGGAGATTTTGTGAAGAAAGGTGGTTTCAAGGTGGGCCAGTGGGCATATTCATGCTTGACTTGATGAGAAGTGGCATCTGTCCCCCTCCCCCCCCCCCCCCCCCACCCCACTTCCTTTTTATGGGCTGGTCCAGCAAAAGGTGCAGCAACTTAAAGACTCATTTAATTTATGGGAAGAACTTTTGTTCCTGAAAAGTAACTTCTCCTAAAAATAGAACTTTGGCATGTTTGGTTGATAATGAGAAAGTGGCTTATTTAATGATGGCTTATATTTGGTTGAGCATTTTTTTAAGAAATTATGTAAAATACCTTTTATACCCTTAATAGATATAAGATCATTTTTTTTTGCTCTCAAATTTTGTATAAATAATTATATTATATTTATATGAATATAATTATAATATTAATATATTATATATAACATTAGATCATAATGATTTATCATATTAATATAATACTAATGTATATGTATTAATATAATATTAATATTTTAATATAATAAATTTAATATAGATGTAAATATAATATTATATTAATACAAATATTAATTTATTAATATAAATACTTTATTAATATTAATAAAAATATTATATTAGTATTAAAATTAAAATAATATTAATATATTATAAATATTATAATATTTATATTAATATAAATTTTAGGATAATATCATTATTTAATATTTCATCTTAACCATCGATCGATATTTTATAAGATTTCAATCATAGATCTTAAAAGGATATTTTTGAAAAGAAAAACATAATGATATTATCCTAAACTCTATAGATTTCCATTTTTTATGAAATGCGGAAAGTTTCTTTCAATGGGAAGATCTTTTCCTATTCTTTCTTCTCTTAAAACTTCAACCAAACAAGGAGGCTCCTCTTTACTTTCTTGGAAGTGCTTTTTTGCCTTCCACTTCCCGTGAACCAAACTGGTCCTAAAAGAAAGAAGAAAAATAAGAGTTGATGTAGCACTTCTGGCTTAGGTTGCCACATGATGGCTAAAACAATTCTCCAATCTAGAGATTCAGTAATCTGACTCAACTGTACAAGGAAAACAAGCATAAATTTGAGAATAAATGCAATTAATTGAATATTAAGAATGTTAATCAGCAACCAAAAGCTCCAAAATTCTGCCTATTTAAGATTACATTGTGTGAATATGGAATCTAACATTCGGAAAGTCAAGGGACAAGGTTAATGTAAAGTAACCGTCATGTGATTGTTGATGGAAGAGAAGAAACAGCAAACTCTTGTTAAAACAATCAAATAAATACCCTTTAATCAGTTACACCTATATCAACATAGGGAACTATTATATCATGACTTCTTCAAGTAAACTAGAGAAATCTATATCTTTGGAAGAAATGTAGATGGCTCAATTCACAAGGAAATCTCAATGGTTTAGAAGATTTTAACATAGATATAGGCAAACAAAAAGAGCCCTTTAAATTGTTTAGAATATGTAGAGAGGAAAGAAGAGAACCGGAGATCTCCATATCTTCGAAATAAATGAAGATAACTTAGAATTCAAAAGGTCAAACTGTTTGCCGAACCAGTACCGGGGCCTTTACCGGTTAGCCATTGATATGGTATGGTACGACACTGATTCAGTATCGATATGGGTTGGCATACCAGTCATCTGACTGATACACCATTTTTTTTTTTTCAATTTTTTTTGTTTTTGGTTATAATTATGATAAATATTATTGTCTAATTTGTAATTTTAACTTTGTTTTGATGTTTTTATCATGAAATGGAATTGAGGCAGACTGATTAATGTATTTATAAGGAAATATACATATAATATGACAAACAGAGTTGATTTAATATATTTAAAGTACAAAATACATATTGACATCTAAAATCTTTTGAAGTGTCAATCTTTCGGATTGTAATCGTTGTCTGGGCCTGGCACAACAAAACAAGGACTCCAAGGGCATTGTGTCATAGTCCTGCATCTATATTGTCTTATAATCTGTGATTATTGGATAGCTACCTTGAGAGGAGTCCTTTGGCTGATATTAGTCTGGCCATTCGAAAATCTTGGCAATGAAATCTGACTTGTAAGATGCTTGAGATTGTGAAGGATGGTATCCACTTGAATACAATAAACATATCTAGATATGTCTTGAGTAAGCTATTCCACGTACGAGGGTCATCTATAGTAAGTAGTAACAGTTATATCCTGAATAGTCCGAGGAGCTCGTCTTCTATATGCAATGATATTTGTATAGCTATTAGGTCATGTTCTGTAGTCCCTATTCTGTGTGGCATGAGTGAATTTGGACTTACTAGTGAATCAAAGACCATCTCGAGATTGAGTCCAACTGTCATTGCATGTCCACTGCTACCTCCCTGGTTACTAGATGCATCATTGCTCAAGCTATCATCATCACTGTTTCTTCAAGGATGATCTAATCTTGGAATTTAAGTGAACATACTTCTCCTTCGCTTTCTCAACGGAGGTGTAGCTGCCTTTTGTTTTCCTTTCTTTTTGGCCAAGCAGCTGCCTTCTTTTCCTAGATGCTCCTCTCTACCTAGTTCTGCTGGGGGGATTGATTGGACCCTCCACCTTGGCTAGATCGAATATTGTGTTGTCCCTTCTTTGCATCTCTCAATTAAATTGCTAGGAGGATGTCTTGGACGTGGAGTCCATCAGCTCCCTCCTTGACCCTTGTGCTTGGTTGGCTGGATGTGAGTGTGCCATGTATAATTTCGCCCACTATTGTATATCTACCATAATCTTTTTGGCTATGAAACTTGGCCGGTCGAGGAGGTGATCATGGCTTATCTAGCTTTGGCTGTTGTTGCTTGCTTTTAAACCAACCAGTCATTGGATCCTCATCATAATACACAGTTTTTATTTAAGTGGATCATTGTAGTAGCTCCACTTCCTTTTAATGTACTTTAATCATAGATGCGGATTGTAACGGACAATCTCCTTAGCTCTACTTTCTGTGCAAGATGATTCCTCTGTTTCTTGTGTGGATGAGGGCGAAAGTAAGACTAGTTGCACTCAATCGCTCAAGGAGATTGTCTATGAGAGGATTCAGATCACCAGGTAAGGCTCCAGTTCTCTACCTGTTCATCATCATCTAGTAGCTTACCATATATATTCTTCAGCCTTGGAGGATCTATGGAGGCAATGGCTGACCGACAGTATGTGTTGTTGCCTCATCTGCAGGGATGAAACTGAAATAGAACCATGATGCAATAACTTTTCACATGTCATTCTTTCAGTCCTTGACTAGATTGTGTCAATACTTTGCTGCTTTGAATCTATGGATGGAAAGGCCATTGGATCTACATCGTTAATGGTGTCCCTGTCGGTATCACTCTGGACTTCTTCTCTTTCTTGCTGCGAAAGACCCCAAGCATAGAGGCTATACGACCACCATCTCTGCTGACAACCTTCTTGACTGAGGTCGTCCTGAAACTTGGATCTGCCATGGCAGCCTTTGAAACCAAAGCTTGACTTGTACTATATGAGGTCCTAAACTGAGCTTTATGTCTGCCAATATTGTCCATTTGCCACTGGTCATTCAGACTTGTTTGGATGGCAACCTGAATTTGCATCTTCTCATTATTTAGAATGGATGCTTGTAGCCCTCTGGATTTCTAGAGCCGTATGATGGTTGTTTTGCTGCCTGGCATTCAACCTCTACCTTTTTCTCAATTATTCTTTTGCTTGGCTACCTTGAAATTAGCAAAGTGTTTTTTCACAAGTCAATGAACTTTTTACAGGTAGTTTCGGCAGATAGATACATGCAGGTAACCGCTATTAAGATGCCGCTTCAACTGGTTATCCCTCTTTTTTTGAACTTTATTACACCACTTGCACCACTAGTGGTGCTAGTCTGAGAGCATGAACCTGTGATCCCAACTAGTGTCATGCTTTGGCTTTTTTTTCCTTGATTTTATTGAACATGTGAAATATTTTTACATCAATTGATAATTAACTAATTAAATATTTAAAAATTAGTGAGGTTATATTATAATTATAAAAACATGAAATTGGTCTAGAAAATACTTCTACATTATTTCTGTGTAATACAAATTTTTATTAATTTTAGACTTCAGTAAATATTTTTTAAATTTATTTTTATATGATAAATTGATATTTACTTAAAGAATATCTAGAAAATTTATGTTGATTCAGAATAACGTATAAGCCTAATAGGGATGCTAGATATATTTGTTTAATCTCATATTATCATTATTTAATTACTATTAAAAAATAGTAAAATTTTATTGTAATTAAAAAAATCAGTTTTCTATTTTAGAAATACTTTTGAGTTACCATATATAATAATAACTTTTCATAATTTTTGTACTATTTATTTATTTTTAATATTTTTAAATTTAAAAATTATAATTAGATATAAAATATTTATAAATTTAATTTGAGTCCGAATTGGTGTAATACACTATCAGGGATGCTATATAAATTTTTCTTAGGTCATAGGCATGCATTGAAGGCTATATTTTTTTAAAAAATTTATTCGAATTTGGACCAGTCTTTACATACATGATCGTGTGCAAACTTAAATAAATGGTACCAAATTTGATAGATAGTAGCATGCAGATCCCTAAAGATGCTAGTAATTTTACAGATTTTTTTATCATTATTTTATTTTTTAATTAGTTTTAAATTTAAAAATATATTTTTAATTTAAAAAATAGAGAACAAAAATTTAAATTATGATTTCGATGGAATTGCATAGATCATTTATAGATCCACAATATATCATAAAATTTTGGCACAATCTTCCCTTTCTCAATTTTCACTGATTTTCAGCATCAAAAAGGAAAAAAGGTGAGGAAGAAGGATAGGGAGAGGAAGATGCCGAGTAATCATAGAAGGCTCAAAAAGTTGACCTTAGTGGTTTGGCTTTTTTTTGAGCCAATATGGCAAACCATCCTGGTTCCTCGACGATTCAATTCGGTATGCCCTGAGCTGGGCCGTTTAAAGCTGTACGACCAACCTTAGTCAAAGTCTTTAATAGAGTTTCCGCAAGTAAACACAGATTTTAGTTGCTTAGAATTTGCAGAGAAGGAAAGAGTGGAGACTTATTTATAAAGAAGGAAGATGATGTATAATTCACACGGCAGTCTTAGTGGTTCAAGAGACTTTACGTAGCATATAAACAGAAGCCTTTGCTGTTATTAATTTGCAAAGAGAGAACAAAAGAAAGAAAACTGCCAAATTTTTTGCAGAAAAGAAAATACAACTTAAAATAAAGGAAGAAGCACTGAGCAACCTTAGGACTTGAGTAGTGGTAAGAGGAAGCATTACCTAGTAGTTTTGGTTGGTACCAAATAAGAGAAACATGTACTTTTTGCAACACCAACTATTAAGCAACAAATTGGCAACCTAAACAATTTGTAAAAGTAAGATAATGCCAAGAAAATTGGATTTTTGCTTACATAACATTTGTTGATTGTGAATGCTGCATTGTTTTGATGCATTTGATTTGGGATGGATCATTCCTGACAATGGTTCACCTTTCAAATTTGTCACTAAGCATGTAACTTAGTGGTGCATTCTTCCCCCTAACTAAGAGGATGGGATTTCAAATCTTGAGTGTTGTTACCTGTCAAGAGTTTCAGCTCTGTCTGGGGATTTTCTTGGAGTAAAGACCTCGGTCTTAAAAACAATAAATTTGGACCGCTAAGGTCCCTAGTGGTTAGTTGGTTTGTGGGGTGGACCTAGCCTGCTCTTTCTTAAAATAAAAAACTTATCAGATATATATGCACCTTATTTTGATTGGTATATAATAGTTTCTTGGATATCTTGACACCTCGAAATCACTTCAAAATTGTGAAACATCTAAGGTTGACTAAACTATTATAGATGACCCGACATAGATCATTATAGAAGAATCATAGATGGTTGCAGTCTCCTAGAAAACTTGCTTATACAAATGGTCTTTCTTTATCAGCGAAAATACATCATTCATAACATGACATGTTATATTTTGAGAAGTGATTCGTGACAACTCTTGAAGTTTTAATTAGTTTAGTGAAGCTATTGTTGGTTGGTCATGCTGGTAAAGTAAATGGAAAGAAACGATGAATGGGGTCAGTCAAGATTCTCTATCTCAGTATTGGATTCTGTATTGGTACCATGCTGGTATAGTATCAGTACACCCATTATAAGGGTCAGTTCAGCATACCTAGACTTGATATGCTCCCTGAACCAAATCTTTATTTGATATTAGTACGGTATGGTATGGCTGGCTAGGGGCAGTATGTACTAGTACGGTGAAACTTTGTCAATTTTATTTCCTCGGTGAAGCTACTATTCATGGTTCAAATTGATATGACATGATTCAGTCTATTTGACATCTAATGATTCTGCCGATTGCAATACATATTATGAGAATAAATATCTTATGATTTTTTGTACTGGGAAAAAAAACACTAATGATTTTCATTGTCCTTAAATAAATTATAGAGCAAGTGCAATGCTACCATGTTCCAGGTTGCATTTTGCTGAGATTAAAAAAAAAAGTATTTTGCAATTTATTTTGCAAATTACCACATGGAAATGGAGTATGCATGTATTTTTATAGATTTCTGCATAGTTAAAATCCAAAAGAATGTGGATAATTTTGCTTTCCTTCACTGTATATTACACAGCTATTGGACCGGCAAGGAGTTAGCTTCTGTACGAGGACAACATTTGATGATAATGCAATAACAAATGCTATAGACATATATAAAGATCTGAGGTATCATAATCTTTAATTGACTCCTTATAGGGTTGTATTTGAGAAAATTTTACTTGATATATGATAATCTTCTTGTAGTGGTGGCATCCGTTTCATGGCATCCAATAATGATTGTGGTGTACGAGATTATGATGTCGAGACATTTCAGCTCTTGAATCAGTTCCGGTTTCCTTGGTCAGTCAACGTGAGTATTCTTTTAGCACTTGGATTGAAATCCTTGTTCCTTGGTGCAATTAAAACAAATACATGCTGATCAATAACTTAAAAGGGCTTTGCTATGCCTAAAATTTGGTTCTGATAGACATATCTGACATTTTTGCCTTTGGTTATTGCTAATGATAGCACACATCAATAAGCCTGGATGGGAAGCTTGTTGTGGTTGTGGGAGATGACTGTGATGGATCGCTTGTTGATTCACGAAATGGAAAGGTATTTAAGCATTGCCAATATTTATATCTGGCAATCTAGTCTTGCATTATGTAAACTCGAATCAAAATTTTTGAATATGCACCGTTGCATAGTGGAAATAATGTTATAGAATAACCAAACAAAGCCAAACTATCACATGCAGGTCTTGTTCTCATTAGTAGGCCATTTAGATTATTCATTTGCTTCAGCGTGGCATCCAGATGGCCAGACATTTGCCACTGGGAATCAGGATAAGACTTGCCGTGTTTGGGACATTAGGAACCTTTCATCCTCGGTAACAGTCTTAAAGGGCAATTTGGGTGCAATTCAATCTATCCGTTACTCCTCCGATGGGCAGTTCCTGTTGCTTGCAGAGCCTGCTGACTTCGTTCACATCTATAGCACCGGGGCTTACTACAAGATGCAGCAAGAGCTCGACATTTTTGGGGAGATATCAGGTGTTTCTTTGAGCCCGGATGATGAGTCTCTCTATATAGGAGTATGGGACCGGGTCTATTCCAGCTTGCTTCACTATAGCAGGAGGCATATGTACAGTTATCTCGACTCATATGTGTGACTGTCGTTAGCTCAAGGCAAATTCAAGTGTGATAGAGCTCGAGATTATTTTGCTAGTGGCAACATGTGTTCATCTTTGGTAATATAGCCTTCGTTGGTAACCATTAAGGCTCTTTCAGTCGAATAATGCCCAAAAGTGTGAGATCTCCTCCAGATATCTGTACAGGGCAAGACTTACAGAGCTTTGTATTCAGTGGAATCTGCTTCTGGGGAACGATTTTGTTGCATGGCAAGAAGTTTGTTACGTTTGTTTTCATCTCTTGGTCATTGTGTGGTGATCGATAACATTATAATTTGATAATCTCTCATGCTTCTTTGCCGTGAAAAGCTACTTGAATACGCATGACCGACATGAAGCCTTTCATTTGGGAACAAATCATGCTATATCATGTTTTGAGTAGCAAATCAGACCATCATGCTAACCTCTCTATTTCTTGTGGTTTTTATCTTTATACAATTTTTAACAAAGATGAAAACATATTGGATAAGATAATACTGTATTTTATTTGGTAGGTACAGTTATTGCTATGAATATTTGTGAGATGCTAACATTTTTTACCGTCTGTTTTGAATGGACATGACTCAGAATCAAATATAAACACATTGATATCAATTACGTAGTTAAGTTTTGTTGAATGACAGTATTCCAGTTTCTGTTTCATTAATTCAGAAATATAGCCCCCAAACTTTGGTTTTATTATTTCTTTGAAGGATTTATAGTACAGAAAGCAATAAATATGTTCTACCCGGCTAAATGATTCTTTAGTGTTATAACAATTTCTCTCAACTATTTTGAGGTAAAAAGCTGATGTTAAGGTTACAATTTTACCTAAAGATATCACCTCATAGAAAGATTATTAATCTAAAAGAGTAATTCTCTTTATCAACCACAGGTGGTGTAGGAAAAATATACTGTGAAATATTATTAGATTATGCAAGTCTTATTTCTCAATGCACATTTAATTCATATAGTTTTATATTTTTTGTTAAAAATTTTGAATGATGAAAATGTTCATTTTTTATAAAAAAATTATGATATATGGTGGCTTGGATTATAATACCGAGCGATTGGTTTATGATATTTCTATATTCACATGATATTATAAGGTCAGAGGATATTTTTATTATTAAAAAAACAAAATTTTCAATGATAAAATTAGACTTTATGACATTATACAATGCTCATAAATAGATGTCATGAAAGATATTTATGTCATTCAAAATTTTCAATAAAAAGTAAGTTATAGATATTAAATGTATATTTGAATAATGAAAATATCTTTTTTTATGATACTCATTTGTGAATAGGATGTCATAATATTGTTCATAGGATATAATAAGGCTGAGGATATTTTTGTTATTAAAATAAAAATGTCCTATATTTTATGATATTTTGTGAAAAGGATTATGATGTTCTATTCATAAATTGATATCATAAGAGAAGTATATTTTTGTTATTTAAAATATTTAATAAAAAGTAAACTTGAGATATTAAATGCATGTTTAAATGATGAAAATATCCTTTCTGAATGACATCTTTTTATGAACAAGATATTTATCATTCTGTTCATGGGATATCATAAGGCTAGAGATTTTTTATTATTGAAAATTTTTGAACTTTTTTCAATGATTAAAACATCTCTCGGTCCTATAATATCTTGTGAATATGGGAATGTCATAAGCTGATTATTGGATATCATAATCCAAGTCAATGAGTATCAATTTTTTTATAAAAGGGATATTTTTATCATTCAAAATTTTTAAGAAAAGGTAAAACTACAGTATTGAATGCACATTGAAAAGTAGGACTTACATGGCCTAATCAAGTTGTGCGGTGTATTGTTTCTTCACTGAGATGGTGTACAAAGACTCTCAATCTAAAATTTGTTGGTATTTGTTATTGTCAAAACCAAGTGGTGAAGATAGTTAAGGTGTGAAGAGTGTTAGTTAACTTATATATCGGGAAAGAAAAAGAAGAGCAAGGGAGATTGTCGGAGTCGACATGACTGAAAGGCCTCTGATATGTAAGTGAGATAGGGCTTAGGTAAACAACAAAAAAGAGAAAAGTGAAGATCAGCACAGGATAATTTGAGATACATGCATAGTACCTCGAACCCTCTTTAATAGATGGGAGTCCTAGAAATGGCAATTTTGTCCGACTTGCTAGATAGCTGATTCGATTAAAATATGAGGTGGGTATGGATTTAGGTCAAGTTTGGATAATAAGAGGTGGATTTGGCTCCTTTCGAATGGATTTGGGGCCAAATCTGGTTAGGTCAAAATTTTACAATAGAGATTCTATATCGATAATCCAAGTCATTAAATATGATCTACTATATCAAAACTACTTACATATAAAAAATCATATGATTTGGGAATCCCCAGCTTATGTATCAAATAATCAAGTTTGGATAGTCTAAATAAAATTAAATTAGATATATATTTTGATCACTTGATGAATAGGCTAGGAATTTTCAAATTATGTGATTTTTGATATGCAAATAGTTTTGATATAGTAGATCATATTCAACCACTTGGATCATCGATATAGGACCTCCATTATAGAGTTTTTACCTGACCAGATTTTGTTTTAAATATATTCGAAAGGAACTAAGTCTATCTCTGAATAATATAAATATATATAAACTCTTATCTACATATACACCCTTTAAACTCTTATAAATAAACATCCGATAGAAAACTCTAGCCATGAACTAAGACTCTAGGCTTCTCTGTTGCTCCAAAACTCCCACCTAATTAAGACTCTTTAGGATGGAAAAAACATAGAAAAAAATTGAGGGAAAAACCCTCTAGCCATGGTCAAAGCTTCCTTATTCGGTCACTCCAAGCCTCCCACCTAATTGAGACTCTAGAGGATAGAAAAAACAAGGAAAAAACTGAGGAAAAGGCCCCCCTAGCCACCATCAAAACTTTCCTGTTTAGCTTATCCAAGCCTCCCACTTGATTGAGACTCCTGATGATAGAAAAAATAAAGGAAAAACCAAGGGAAAGACCCCCTAGGCACCGTCTAAGCTTTGATTCCTAGGGAATGGAAAAAATAGAGGAAAAATTGAGAGAAAATAAAAGAAAAATCAAGAAAAACAAAGGAAAAGTAGAAAAAAATAGAAAGGTAAGACCTTTCCCACGTAGGTCGATCTTTTTTTTTTTCTTTTTGCTTCTTTTTCCTTTCCTTTCATTCTCATCTTTCAGAGATTTGTGGAAAAAAAGAGCCCCCGTGGGAGTTGTGATGGCGTGAGTTAGTCCTTTGAGGTTTTGAGAGCTTAATCTTGGTAGAAACATGATAGTTTATAGGATTTGGAAATTTTTGTTAGGCTTGACTTAACTCGATTTTAGGCAAGGCAGGTGTTGCAGTTCTGCTTGAGACTTATTGACAGGGCTAAAGATAGTTGCTAATTTGGATGGCTCTGGATTTCTCCATTGAACGTGGGCATTCGAAAATCTAAAAAATAAAAATGACACAAAAGTCTAGTCACGATGGGATGATTCTTTGTGGTGGATCATTCGATGTCTAAATTAGTCTTCCATGAAAGTAAACAGAAAAGAGAGAAAATTGTAGTTTTTGGATAGGTGGTGAAATGGAGTGGAAGCGAGCGAGATAGTAGAAATGGTAGGTGGACACGGTGGAGTGTAAGTGAGGTAGTAGAAATGGGCGCAGGCGAGGCTTATGAGAATGTGCGAGGCTTAGGCGAGGCAAGGTAGTCCTGACTCCTGCCCAAACAATGGTTTGGATCTTTCGGGCAACTTTGAGAGAATTGTTGAGGCTTTCAGTGTTATATATATGCTCTAGAAACCAAGTTAGTATGATATATTATATTATTTCTAGGATATTTTGTTTGTACTTAAAATGAGACTATTGCACAATTTTATTAGTAGGATCTTTCTCCCAAGAATTGGAAGGTTTGATTGGGTAAGTGAGAGGGATCTTAGCTTTATAGGGCAAGTAATTGAGGGGGAGGCCCTCAACTTACCTCACATTATACTGCTGCAGATGAAAGAAGCAGTTAGGAAAGTGAAGGCCTGTTTGCCTTATGGAATGGTTCTTACCTTATTTTTCCAGGCCTCCAAAGTGAACCTAGATGGTGAAGATGGTAGGCCCCTTCACCACACTGATACCTACTCCTCCAAATCTTTACAACGAATAGGATATCAATTAACTGAAGGAGCTTGGAGGAAAAATGGATCAAATCTAAGAGCTATTGGATCTTCTAGCAGTGATGAGGATGATGATGAGGAGGAGCAGCTACCTCAGGAGATGGGGACTATTGCTGGACCTTCTACATTTGAGGAGACACCACTACCTCTACTGCTGTTGAGCCTGCTGCTACTGAGCCTATTGTTGATGATGCTATGGAGACAGAGCATAGAGAGTATGGGAGTTCCAGGATCTCTCCAGGACCTCCACCAGCAGCACCTACATCTCCACTAGCTCCACCACTTGCACCTTCTATGACTACTTCTGCTCAGGGACCATCTGTTGATACATCAGGAGCTTCAATGTCTCAAGACTTCATTGCAGATCAGATAAGACTACTTACTCAGTCCCTAACTAGTTCTTTTGATTCGATGTTTGTGACCTTCGCCAAACAATCGAACCAAACTTGAGGACATACGTGGTGAGATTAGACATCTTCACTCTAGGGTGGACAGTGCTCAGTCCACAGGACTTGCACCTCAGGTGGATTTACAGCCTGTCACAGATTCCTTCAAGGCAGCTTTTGAAGAAATTAAGAAATCTGTTGATCACAGCATTGAAGAATTCAGAATTGAATTGAGAGAGATGAGTTATAGGATGGGTTCTATGGAGCAAGGAAGGAAGGTAGAAGATAATTATACTAAAGGAGTTGGCATTCTTAGAGATGAATTTGGAAGACTGAGAGGATCTGCAGAGGCATTTGCCAATACCCAAGCAAGTGAGCTGGTTACACTCAATAAAGGGATGAAGAAGATGGAAGAAGAGCTCAATTCTATCTGGGTGACCCTTTATCAGCTATTCACTACTATTATAGCAGCCTATACTTCTACTCCCAGATAGCAAGCACCTCCTCCTAGTCAGACTGCACCTCACCCTAGGGAGCCTGCACCACACCTTAGATAGTCTCCACCTCAGTCCACTCAGCCACCTTTTGTTGATCCTATTTCTTCTATGCCACCACCTGACCATCCACTAGCACTAGTGCAAACATTAAGGTGGAACCAGTAGAACTTGTTGTAAATCTGTCTAGTGATAGTGAATAGACCAATGTTTGTATGTTTGCTTTCAAACTGTTATAATGTGTATTGAAAATCATTGAATGAAATGAAAGTATTTGTTTCTCTCTTATTATATTTGCAATGGTATCTTTCCTTTAGTAGATTATCAAATATTTTTAAAAAGTGAAATTATCTTAAATAATATTTTTAATCTTCTCATTCTATTTCAAAAATCATGCTTTGTGTACTTAACAAAGGGGGAGATTGATTTTAATTGTTTACCTTTTTTATTAATGACAAAAAGGGGAAGAACAATGATATAAATATTGTCAATGCATGGAAAATGTACAAGTAAGGGGGAGATATACAAGTAAGGGGGAGAATTTTGAAAAATTGACATCAATTTTGCAATGAAACTTGCTTATATTTGCTATGATAAATTTGCTCTGATTACTGTGTTCTAATATAGAGTCAATGGCTATCCATTGTTAGCTCTGAACAAGCTTTAATTTAGTTTAGCTCTGATACTCTTTGAAAAAGGAACAAGCTCCGACATTTTCTGAAAGCTCTATTATATATCAAACTTATTACCAAAAGCTCTGTTATATATTGAACATACTCCCAAATATTCTAATACATTGTCTATATGCAAGCTCTGGTACATTGATTTCAAATACATTCTTAGTATACAACTCATATATGTCTATACTTATTTGCAAATATACTTTTATACATATAACTGTAAAGGTTTTCTATGCCCAGTATTTTGTCATCATCAAAAAGGGAGAGATTGTTGATCCCTTGAGTGATTTTAATGATAACAAAATATTGGAGCATGCTTTTGTCATACTAACAACTCTTTAAGTGAATCACAAGTTTTTGTAGGATGATTTATATGCCCAATTGCAATTCCTACAGTCTTATTATGTGTTATGAGTTGTGTTGTAAATATGTCATGTAAAGAAGAGCCCAAAAGAAAAATTAAAGAAAAATTCTCGAAAATGGGTTACTTTTAAGTGTTTTCAAGCTTAAATCTCTTAGATTCAATTGTTAGTTGAGTAGTGAAGCATCTTGAATGTTAAAAATATCGCTGGATGTAATCTGGAGAAGAAATGAAAGATTTTCTGAAAAATTCATCCGAGCCGATCTAGTTCATGGCACGCATGAAGGATTCTAACATGCAGAGATCCAAGCCGATTCATAGGAATTCGAGCCGACTCGTCCAGAGTACCATTTCCTGAATTAGACAGGCTAGCCAATCCGAAGGAAGTCTGAGCCGACTCATCCATTCAGTCAGATATTCGAGTCGACCCTTCAGAGATCCAAGCCGACTCCTCCAGAGTTCATGAAAAATCAGTTCTGAGAGAACAGCCAGGCGAGCCGACTCCAATGAGAAGAGCCGACTCTTCCAGAGTACAGTTTTGAGGACCTGTGAATCTAAGCCAACTCGAACAAAGGCGAGCTGACTCATCCAGAGTAACGAATCAAGGCCACTGTGAAACTGAGCTGACCCGAATGAAGCGAGGCGACTCGACCAGAACTTCTCTGAGAATCTGAGTCGACTCGAGGGATCCGAGCCGACTCGAAGGTCGATTCCAAGTAGGTAACGGCTAGTTCCAGAATTCCATTTTTGAATTTGAAAAGTGCTTCAACGGTCAAATGTCACATCCCAAGGTCTACAACAACTATTTTCACTTAAGAAGAGTATAAGACTCTATAAATGAGGGATTGGGATAGCTTTTCAAAGGCTAATACTTAGTTGAACATTAAACGAGCTTGTGAACACGAGGGTATAAAAGAGCATTCAAGTCAATCTTCAAGATTTCACCAACTCTTACCTGAAGCTTGAAGCATACATTAAAGAAGTTGAAGAAGTCACTGAAGAGCATTAAAGTGCAATTAAGATGGCTTCTCTCGAGCTGCATCGGCAACCATTAGACAACATTAGTTTGTCATTTTGTTGCTTACATTCTTTAACTTTTTTATGAGTTGTTGGGTTATTGGTGAGCCCGATTTAAAAACCAAGTAGGTTCTTGGTTAGCCTGTTCAAAACCAAGTGTTGGGTTCTTGGTGATCCTGTTCAAAACCAAGTGTTGGGTCTTGGTGATCTTGTTCAAAACCAAGTTGTGTTCTTGGTGATCCTGTGCAAAATCAAGTATTAGATTTTTGGTAAGCCTAGTTGAAAAACTAAGTTAGGTTTGGATTGTGAGCCTAGTAAAACAATCCAACTATATTCTGGTGGTGAATATAGTGAAAATCCCAAGTGGTATCTTGGATAGTAGACGTAGGAGTTGGGTTGCTCCGAACCACTATAACTTGCTGTGTTTGTATTGTGCCTTTTTCTGTTTGCATCTGCTTCCGCTCTTATTTATTGAATCACAGCACTATCATACTAAAGTAGATTTAAAAGAGCACAATTCTATTTAAATTTTTTAAATTTCCAATTCACCCCCCTCTTGGAAAAGCACCTAGGCAACATAAGGTAAAACCCTTTATTGAAAAATTTATCTATAGTTCTGAAAAGTTAAATCTTTTTTTGAACAATCAAAGAGCTATTTTTAACAAAACTGGATTAGGTTTTAAACCCCAAAAATAGTAAAAAATTTTCAAAATTTATTTTTTTCTACATCATCAAGCATCACATATTTTTCTTGCAAAAAGATAGATCATAAAGCATTCCATTGTGATTTGAGAAAAATTAATAATTCTAGAAAGATTTGGGTTCCAAAAGGAACCAATTTTAGTACTAACCCTAAAGGACCCAAGTTGGCTTGGGTACCTAAAATCAATACTTAATTTATTTTGCAAGTGTATCTTGCAACCAAAGAAAAGAAAAGACTATGGTATCTCGATAGTAGTTGCTCAAGACACATGATAGGAGATGTGAAGCAATTCACCTCTCTTGAGGCACTAAATGAAGGGACTGTAATCTTGGTGATAATAATAAAGGAAAGATTATTGGTATCGGTAAGGTACATATCTCCCCTTCTATTTGGATTGATAATGTTCTTTTAGTTGAAGGTTTGAGACATAATCTGCTTAGTATCAGCCAATTTTATGATAAAGGTTTTCAAGTTATTTTTGAATCATCTCTTTGCATAATTGCTAGTTCTGATAATATCGGAGTGAAATTTATTAAAAAAAGGCATGGTAATATTTATCTAGTTGATTTGGATAATCTATTTTGCCTAATGGTGAATGCCTAGTTGAAATGAATTCCATTATTAATGAGACTAGTTGGCTATGGCATCATAGATTAGGTCATGCAAGCATGTATTTATTATCAAAATTATGCAAAAAGGATTTAGTAAGACATTTGTGAAAACTTAGTTTTGAGAAAGATAAAATTTGTGAAGCATGTCAATTTGGAAAATAAGTAAAAATATTTTTCAAACCTAAAGATTTTGTTTCAACTTCTAGACCATTAGAACTACTCTATATATATCTCTTTGGACCAGCTAGGATATCTAGCATAGGATGCAAGAGATATGGATTAGTTATAGTGGATGACTTTTCTCGATTTACATGGATTCTATTTTTAACTCATAAAGACGAATCATTTTCAACTTTTATAAAGTTTTATCAAAAAGTTTCAAATGAAAAAGGTACTTCAGCTATTTGTATTCGTAGTGACCATGGTCTGAATTTGAAAATCAAGATTTTGAAAATTTTTGTAATGAAAAAAGAATAGAGCATAATTTTTCTGTACCTAGGACACCTTAACATAATGGGATAGTAGAAAGAAAAAATAGTACTTTAAAAGAAATGGCATGCACAATGCTTTATGAAAATGATTTGCCAAGATATTTTTGGGCCAAAGCAGTAAATACCGCATGCTATATTTTAAACCATATTTTAATCCGACCGATTTTAAAGAAAACTCCATATGAGCTTTGAAAATAAAGAAAACACACTTTGAAATATTTTCGAGTTTTTGATTGTCATTGCATTATTATGAATAATGGTAAAGATAATTTAGAAAAATTTAATGTCAAGTCTGATGAAGGTATCTTCTTAGGATACTCTACATCAAGCAAGGCATATAGAGTTTTTAATAAGAGAACTTTAGTAGTAGAGGAATCTGTACATATAGACATTTGAAGAATCTGCTAACAAATCCTCAAAAAAAGAGGATACTTCTGATGCTTATGTAGGTGCTGAAGAACTAATGAAGCTTACTTGGATAATCAACCCTCTCAAGAGAATGAAGAAGATCAAGACAAAAATGAAAGAGAAGAAGTCATATAACTCACACCAAAGCATCTGGATCTATCCAAAGAATGGAGGTATGCTCATGGACACCCTAAGGAATTAATCATATGTGATCCATCAAAAGAGATAAGAACAAGATCTTCAATTAGAAATGAATGTGACTATATTGCTTTTGTTTCTCAAATTGAACCAAAATGTATTGAAGAAGTTGAAAAGGCCCTAATTGGATTAATGCAATGTAAGATGAACTAAATCAATTCAAAAGAAATAATGTTTGGACTTTAGTTAAAAGACCATCTAATATTTTAATTATCGGCACAAAATGGGTTTTCATAAACAAACTTGATGAAAATAGTATTGTTACTAAAAATAAAGCTATGCTAGTTGTCAAAGGTTACAATCAGGAGGAAGGAATTGATTTTGATGAAACCTTTGCTCCTGTTGCTAGACTTGAGGCAATTAGACTATTATTAGAATTTGCATATTTCATAAACTTCAAATTATTTCAAATGGATGTCAAAAGTGCTTTTCTAAATGGTTTTATTGAAGAAGAAGTGTTTATTAAACAACCACCTAATTTTGAAAATCATGCACATCCTGATCATGTTTTCAAACTACACAAGGCACTCTATGGTTTAAAGCAAGCACCCCAAGCATGGTATGAAAGGCTGAGTAAATTCTTAATTGAAAATAATTTTTCTAGAGGCCATGTTGATACTATATTATTTCTAAAAAGGAAAAATGATGATCTATTAATAGTACAAATTTATGTTGATGACATTATATTTGGTACTACTAATGAAATTCTTTGTCAAGAGTTTGTCAAGTTTATGCAGGGTGAGTTCGAGATGAGCATGATGGGAGAGCTTAATTTCTTCCTCGGACTCCAAATCAAGCAAACCAAAGATGGGATCTTCATCAACCAAGCTAAGTATAAAAAAAAAAATCTTAAAGAAGTTTGGGATGGAGACTACCAAAATAATGGTACACCTATGAGCCTCACTTGTAAACTTGATAAAGATGAGCATGATAAATCTATTGATTAAAAATTATATAGAGGAATGATTGGTTCTTTATTATATTTGATTGCTAGTAGACCATATATCATGTTTAGTATTTGTACGTGTGCTAGATATGCGTCTGATCCTAAAGAATCTTATTTATTAGATGTTAAGTGCATACTTAGATATTTATCCGGTATAATTGATATCGGTTTGTGGTATTCTAGAGATTCATCTATTGATTTAATTGGTTTTCAGGTGCTGACTTTGATGGGTGTAAATTAGATAGAAAAAGTACTCTAGAATTAAATACATTGAAATTAGGTATCATTTTATTAGAAATCATGTTGAAAATAATGATATTATGATTGAATTTGTGTATTCTGAAATGCAACTAGCTGATATATTAACTAAACCTCTCCAAGAGGATCGATTCAATATGATTAGAAGAGAATTAGAGATCATCAACCCTTTTGATTGAAATTTCTCTCTCTTCATAATTTTTAACTGTTGATTGATCAAAATTGCTTGTAAATCATGTTTAATCTCTCCAAATTCATTGAAATACTGTTCTATTTTGATCAATGATTTTTTTTCCATTTTTTCTTGATTTTGAGTCGAAGTGTCAACACTTGGAAGTGTCGACACTTGACCCTATGTCATGAGTCGACACTTGACCCTATGTCATGAGTCGACACTTGACCCTATGTCATGAGTCGATACTTGAACGGTGGCAAACAGAGTTAAAATAACGAAAATGAAGTGTTTTCTCCGATTTTTCATTCTAATTCGAGCTGACTCATCCCCAAACAGTACTCCATCATCTTCTTCCCTCCAAATTTTAGTTCCAATCGCTCAATTCTTCGTTTGGGATAGGTACATTTCGGTTTTCTACTGTTCGTCATCCTGTTTCCTAGTTTTTCACCATAGAAACCCTTATTTTCTTGGAATGGGACCTAGAAAATAAGTTGTCCGACATCCTAGACCTTCCATTCAGGAGGAAGAGAGAAGAACAAAGGCCAGGCATGAGGATAGAGAAGCAGATGAGCCTGATGTTCCTACTAGACCCCCTGTTTCTGTAGCAAATCGATGGGATCAAAGACCATCATCGGTGGTCGTCGAGTGGACTTTGATTTTCTAGACCAGTAGCACTTTCAGATTGGCCAATGGCTGAGGGATGCGGGTTTAGCACCTTTTTGTTCATTATCAAAGAGATTCTACCTGGCATTGATTAGAGAGTTCTACGGATCACTTGCCCGAGGTAGTGATGGCTGGATAGCACAAGTCCGTGGTAGAGAGTCTCCGTATCTGCAGAGATTCTGAGTCGAGTATGGGACATTCCTATGAGAGGATAAGTTATGGATGCTTTAGTAGACAGGATCAGTGGACTCCGATGCATTTTTGAGACGGACGATCTTCCCGAGGGAGCCACTGTAGTTGCTTCGAGGATGACGCCTGAGATAAGGTTACTGCACCACATTGTAGCCTAGATTCTTCTACCGAAGATCGGATGATTTGACTTCATCACAGAGCACGAGCTCTTGGTCATTGTGTCTCTTGTACAGCGCACTCCAGTATGCCTCCCAGTGCTTATGGTATATCAGTTGATAGAGGCATTGATCAGCCAGAGACTGTGTCTGCCCTACGAGATGGGATTGACTTTGCTCTTTAAAGCTTATGGAGTGGTCATAGATGACAAGCCTTACAGACAGCTACTACACACGGACGTTTATGACATCAGATCTCTTCACAAGATGGGATACCATCTAGTCAGAGGCCAGTGGAGACGGCGTATATCTGGTCAGGCCACTGATAGAGATGATGAGGTGGTGGAGGAGGAGCGTATCTTCTCAGGAGAGGCAGGGCCCTCAGAGCCATATAGTGATATCCCTGAGGTCCAGCTCGAGCCTTCGGCATAGCTAGAGCTTGCTCCTCAACCCGAGCCAGCCACTCCTACATAAACAGATATCCCTAGTGCTACTGACAGTTAGAGGACAGGGTCGCTCGCATAGAGACTGAGGTCATGATTATTCATCAGCGAGTCGACAGGATGCATATGGAGATGAGGGAAAGCCATTGAGGATTGAGTGATGGCATCTTTGCTATTTTGTCTGCATTAGCTAGACCTTCATCAGGCAGAGCTCCTCCACCTTCAGCTCCATCTGATTCACCTTTGGCACCATCGGCTCCAGGACCTGAATGGCAAATGATCAGTCTGACTCCATAAAGTTTGATGCGACAGATTTCATGACGGAGCCAGAGCTGCAGACAACAGCAGATGTTCCTAGGAGCCCCATTCATGATCCTTCCCATTTACATTTTGAGACTCCGATTTTATCATCTCCTTCCAGATCTGATCCACATCTTTCTTCCATTCCTGCACCTACTCAATCATTCCATCTTCTGGTACACTAGTCTTACATTCTTCAGCTTTGTATACATCTTCCCTTATCAGGAAACTTGAATTTTATACTCCTGATCTTCACCATCCTGATTTTGGACCTATTTTTGATCCTTCACCCCTTCTTCTTGATACAATTGCTCCGGTCAGTACTATTCCTGCTACTGATATTGCCTCCACCTCTTCTTCACCACCCAGAGGTAGGACATATGTCAGACACAAAGGACGAGGCCATCGTGTTCCATCGAGACCTACCCAGACCCGATTCTCTGATCTCCGGTTGATGTGGCCACGATCCCGTACTTCTACTGATACTGGACCAATTGAGATTGGATCCTCTGATGAGAAGCATACTTCTTAGGGTAGTCTCTATGTTAGTTAGCTTACATTTCAGCATTACTTGTATGTATCTATGTTTGTCTACCATCTTGTATCTATGTATGAAAGTTTGTATCAATATATGAACTTTTGACTTCAATGAATGAATTTTTTTTGTCAATGTTTTATCTTTGGATATTAACTCTTGTGATTATTGCTCAATTTCTATAATTATCATTCTATCTTCTCTTTAGTCTTTTTTTAATGATGACAAAAAAGGGGAGAGTTATATGAAAAAGAAAAACAAAAAGGGAGAGAGAAATAATAAAAGAGAAATATTAAGAGAGTAAAATGAGAATAGCAAAAGAGTCATGAGTGAAAAAGAAAAATAAGAAATGAGTGAGGGGGAGCATTAAGAAGATAATCTTTTTAACCAGCAATTTCTTGAGAATTCTTTAAAAATTCTTTGAAAATCAATTTTTCGGATCACCCTTTGAGGAGGAGCTTTTATACTTTTCAATCTCTAGTTAAAATTTTTTTGTTGAAGCTCAAGTATAAATGATTTCTATATTAATCTCACTCACTATTTCTATGAAATCCATTTTAACTTTGAAACACATGTTGAGTATCATGGTATATGCAACTTTAATTCTGATATCTTTTTCTTATGGCACTAATGCATTGCAATTGAGTATTTATCTTTTATATATTGTACAAAGTTTCATTTTGTTTGAAAACTTTTTTTGTGTTATACTTAAAGATTTTGTTATCATCAAAAAGAGAGAGATTGTTGACTCCATTATTGATTTTAATGATTAACAAAATACTTAAGTATAATTAAATACTAACAGTTTGCTAAAGTGTATTTTTATTAAGGAAAAGGTACTCATCAAGTTAGTCAAATTGAATTGCTTGTTAAATGATTGAAGAAGCCCTTTCTATGGATGAAACATCAATGTTTAATGGACTTAAGTATCTAAGATTTGCTTAAAAGGAATTAATGAGTTCATTTGAAAAAGGATTCAACAAAGTTTCAGTCATTTTTTAAGAAGTTTCAGCAAGTGTCGACTCAAAGTTCAAGTGTCGACTTAAGCCAGCACGTAGAAAGAACTTTTAGATGTCATGCTTGAAGTGTCGACTCATGCCATTCAAGTGTCGACTCAAGATGTCGACTCAAGGATCGATTCAAAATCTGAGATAATTTTTTTACAGAACATGCTGAAATTCAAGACTCATCTCAAGTGTCGACTCATCAGATGAAGTGTCGACTCACATGAGATTTCTAGATAGCCTCAAAGCTGAATTTTGAACTATGTGTCAACTCATGGGATTTAAGTGTCGATCCTAAGTGTCGACTCACAGGACTTAAATGTTAATACTTAGAGTTTTGGAAACAGTAACGGCTAGTTTTTTCAAACATAGAACTTGTCCCTTTCATCCCCAACGGCTAGTTTCTCATGTCTAACGATCATAAACCAACTTTTAGGCTTTGGAAGGGTATTTAAGTGGATTAAAATTAAAAAAAAAAACAAGAAACAACAAGAAAGAAGAGAGAAAAGAAAAAGGAAGAAAACAAAGCTCATTCACTCACACATTCATTGAGAGCAACTACTTCCAAGCTAAAAAAGCCTTCAAGCATTCAAAACAATCAATAGCATTCAAGTCCAACCTTTTGAGCATTGATTGAGGCTTCATCGAATTGAAGATGAGCATCTTCATCGAACTTCAAAAAGATAATAGCTTTTATTAGAAAGCTTTTCTTGTATTCTTTACTTCATCTCATACTTTGTTGTATCAAGGTTTTTGGTGAACCTAAGAACAAAACCAAGGAGATTTTTAGTTAGCCTAGTTGAAAACCAAGAAGATTTTTAATTAGCCTTTGAAAACCAAGAGGTTTCTTTTGGTGAGCCTTGTGAAAACCAAAAGGGATGTTGATTAGTGAGCCCGAAAAACTAATCAGCTGTAATCGTGAGTGATTATAGTGAATTCCTGAGTGGATCTTGGGGAGTAGACTTAGGTGCATTTGAGAGCACCGAACCACTATACTTGCTTTGTGTTTGTGATTGATTATTTCTTTCTATTTGCTCTTACTTTCATTGCAGTTTAAATTTTCGCTGCATACTCTTTAAGAGCACACAACACTTGCATCTCACTAGCATTTGTATTGATTATTGAATTGCCACACTTACTTGTAAATAGTTTTAGAAACCTAATTCATCCCCCTTTTAGGTTGCTTACTGGGCAACAACTTCTACTGAATCCAATGATGAATTTAGTTATGAAGAGTTACATACTGCATTTTATGAGCTTTTATTGAAATATAAAAAGGCAAGCTTAAAAATTAAAATCCTAAAAAAATAACAATGATATTTTAATGAATGAGAAAAATGAAATTTTCGAAAAGAACAAGCTTTTGCAAAGTTGAAAGAGATGAATGCTTTGAAAAGAATAAGAGCTTGCAAAATGAAATCAGTTGACTCAAGCCCTTAGTTGACAAATTAACTTTGAGTTCAAATAAGCTTGAGCTGATTTTGAAAAATCAAAGAGATTCAAATAATAGAGCTGGAATTGGATACAATTCTTCGAATGCAAATAAGTTTTTAGCTTCAAAATCTTATGTATCAAAGTTTTCAATTCCAAAATCTTTTGCATCAAAGTTTCCAACTTTTACATCTTTTCAAAATCTAAAAATTATTTGTTATTCTTGTAATAGGGTTGGACATAAATCTTTTGAATGCAATCTGAAAAAAAAATGTAAAACTAAAGTAAAAAAGATTTGGGTTCCTAAAAGAACCACTCCTACTAACCTTCAAGGACCCAAGAAAGCTTGGGTACCTAAAAATATTACTTGATTATTTTGCCAAAATGTCTTACAACCCAGAATTCAAAGAAAAGATGGTATCTGGATAGCAGCTGTTCAAGACATATGACGGATAACAAAAATTAATTCATCATCCTGGAAATGAAAGAAGGTGGATTAGTAACATTTGGTGACAACAGTAAGGAAAAGATCATTGGCATTAGTAAGATCAAAATCACCCCTACCACTTTTATTGAAAATGTATTGCCAGTAGATAAGTTGAAGCATAATTTATTTAGTATTAGTCAATTATGTGATAAAGGCTTCAAAGTTGTTTTTGAATCTTCAATGTGTATAGTAACTAGCTCTTTTGATTTTAGCACTAAGTTTATTGGTCATAGACTTGGAAATATTTATATGGTAGATTTGAATGATTAAGCCATGTCAAGTAGTACAAGTCTAGTGGCATTGAATACTAAAACCAAGGAATCTAGCTTACTATGGCATAGAAGACTAGGTCATGCTAGCATGCATATATTAGCTAAATTGATTTCCAAATATCTAGTTAAAGATTTATCTAAATTTAAAGTTGATTTTGATCATTTTTGTGATGCATGCCAATTTGGTAAACAAACTATAAGAAGTTTTAAATCAAAAAATATTGGTTCAACTTCAAAACCTTTAGAGCTACTATGCATGGACTTATTTAGACCAACTAGAACTACAAGCATAGGAGGAATGAAATATGAACTTATGATAGCAAATAATTTTTCAAGATTCACATAGATCTTATTTCTTACACATAAAGATAAAGCTTTCAAAGTATTTCAAAAGTTTTACAAAAAAGTTTTAAATTAGAAAAATCTTTGAATTATTTCAATTAGAAGTGATCACAGTACTGAATTTGAAAATCAATATTTTAAAGAATTCTACACTAAACATGGTATTGATCATAACTTCTCTGCTCCTAGAATACCACAACAAAATGGTGTTGTAGAGAGGAAAAATAGAACATTGAAAGAGATGGTCTAAACTATGTTGTATGAAGGCAATCTTCTAAGATATTTTTTGACAGAAGCCGTGAATACTACACGTTATATACTCAACCGTGTTTTGATAAAACTAATTTTAAAGAAAACCCCCTATGAACTTTGGAATGATAGAAAACCAAGTATACATTATTTTCATGTTTCTGGTTGTAAATGCTTTGTATTGAATAATGATAAGGATAACCTTGAAAATTTTGATGCTAAATCTGATGAAAGAATATTTCTTGGTTATTCAACTTCTAGCAAAGCATATAGAGTTTTTAATAAAATAATATTAACTGTTGGAGAGTCTATTCATGTGATATTTGATAAAACTAACTCCTCACCTTCTAGAAAAGAAGAGTGCATTGATAATGATACAGGTACAATTGATAAAGCAATGAAGGACATGAGCTTAAAGGACAAACAGTAGAAGAAGGAGATGAAATGGTAAGCAAAGAGCATGGTGATTTATCTAAGGAATGGAGGAATGTACATCACCATCCTCAAGAGTTAATTATAGGTGATCCCACACAAGGTGTTAGAACTAGATCCTCACTTAGAGATGCACATGATTATCTTGCATTTGACTCACAAATAAAACCAATTGCATAGAAGAAGCAGAAAGTGATCCAAATTGGATGATGGCCATGCATGAAGAACTTAATCAATTTAAAAGAAATAATGTATGGTCCTTAGTAAATAGACCTTCTGAACATCCTATTATAGGTACCAAATGAGTATATAGGAATAAATTAGATGAAAAAGATAATGTAATTAGAAATAAAGCTAGATTAGTTGCCAAAGGATATAACCAGGAAGAAGGAATAGATTTTGATGAAACTTATACACCTATAGCAAGATTAGAGGCCATCAGAATATTACTTGCATTTGCTTGCTACATGAATTTCAAATTATTTTAAATGGATGTGAAAAGTATATTTTAAGTGGCTATATTTTTTAAGAAGTTTTTGAAGAACAACTACCTGGATTTGAAAACCATGCTTTTCTTAATCATGTTTTCAAACTCAATAAAGCATTGTATAGTTTAAAATAAGCACCTAGAGCATGGTATGATAGATTAAGTAAATTCTTACTTGAAAATGATTTTATTAGAGGTAATATTGACACAACTCTATTCATTAGAAGAAAAGATGATGATATATTAGTTGTACAGATATATGTAGATGATATAATTTTTGGTGCAACTAATAAAATTTGTGTGGAGAATTTGCTAAGCTTATACAGGGCGAATTTGAAATGAGCTTAATGGTTGACCTATTTTCTTGGACTTCAAATTAAGCAAACAAAGGAAGGAATACTTATCAACCAAGCTAAGTACATTAACGAGATTATCAAGAAGTTTGGTATGGAGTCAATCAAAGAAATTGGCACACCCATGAGCCCTACCTGCAAACTTGACAAGGAAGAAGATGGAAACAACATTGATCAAAAGCTTTATCGAGGTATGATTGGATCATTGTTGTATTTAATATCTAGTAGACCTGATATCTTGTTTAGTATTTGTATAAGTGCTAGATTTCAATCTAATCCAAAAGAATCATATATACTTGCTCTCGAAAGAATCATAAGATATCTTAAAGGAACAAGTAATCTGGCCTATGGTATTCTAAATAATCATCATTAAATTTAATTAGTTACTCTGATGCTGATTATGGTGGATGTAGAATTTATAGAAAAAGTACTAGTGGTACATGTCAGTTTCTAGGATTGAACTTAATCTCATGGCATTGTAAGAAATAAAACTTCGGGGCACTATCTATTACTAAGGCAGAGTATGTGGCTGTAGGGAGTTGTTGTGCTCAAGTGATTTGGATTAAGCAACATCAAGAAGACTTTAATATTATTCAAACTAAAATCCCAATCAAATGTGATAACATAATTGCTATTAATTTAACAAAGAATCCAATTCAACATTCTAGAACTAAACATATTGAAATTAGGCATCATTTTATCAGGGATCATGTTTTGAATAGTGATATTGAACTTGAATTTGTTCCAATTGAAAATCAATTAGCTGACATCTTTACTAAGCCACTTAATAAAGATAGTTTCAAATGATTAGAGGAGAATTAGGCCTGTGTGACCATTTTTAGAATTTTTGATCTAATTTCTTCAAAATTAAGAAAAAATTATCTAGAAGACCTCCATCACCAATCTAAGGTTGTCAACCACCTTATCTAGTATAGCCCTAGAGATAGAAACCTTTCTTTGAAATTTTAGAGCATTTTTCTGCATTTTGGTTTGAGCCGACTCGAATAGGAGTCGAGCCAACTCGATTATCGGGTACCCTTATAAGCCGATAGCTCTAAAAATTCTTTTCACTTCCCATTTCATTATTCTAGTAAAACCCTAGGGGACCACACTCCCTTCCTTTCCTAGGACCACCCAAATCCTCCTCCTTCCTTAGATTTTGTCCAAATGGTACCAAGAAAGGTCGTAGCCAAAAGATCCAAGCGTGCGGCATCGAGGACAGTAGAGGAAGAGAGGAGATCAAAAAGAAGAGCGGATGAGCTGACTCTTCATGATACTAAGGAAGAACCTCAGCAAGAGCAGCCAGTTCCTCAACGGCAAGTAATTCTCAAGGAAAACCGTCCAGTCACAAGTGGAAGAAAGATTGATTTTACATTCTTTGAAAATTACGGGTTTAGGATAGGTAAATGGATTGAGTTTCAGGGTTGAGATTATTTCTGCACTCTAGATATTTCAACTTATCCCACACTTGTAAGAACATTGTTTGAGAACCTGTCACATGGGGAGAACCAAATCTTTTCAACCGTGAAAGGAATTCCTATGATGAAGACATACTAAGTAGGGTGTTACACATGCCAAAAGATGGAAAGTGTTTTCTGAACTTAAAGGATAAGTAATAGACTTTAAGAACTGTGCTTGAAAGGTCCATGTTAGTGGAATAACAAATGTTCAAGCCAACATTCTATCTTTAGAGATGAGATTGCTTCATAACATCATCAGCAAGGTATTTTTACCCCATACTAGCCGATTCGACTGGGTTAGTGAGAGAGACATGATGTTCATACGGTACATGATTGAGGGGGAGGCACTCAATCTGCCATATATCATGATGGCCCACATTCAGGATGCAGCCCGAAGAGCTGAGCCTGCTTGCCATATGGGATGTCATTTACATTATTATTTCAGGACTTTGGAGTTGATCTGACCAGAGAGGGCAGCCGACCTCTGCTTCACATTGACCGGTATTTGGAGAAATCACTAAACCGGATGGGATATCACAAAGTAGAGGGATTCTGGACTAGGAAGACTTCAAGTCAGAGACTTGCACATTCAGATTCAGATGGGATGTTCCTACTGATGCACCTGCAGCTGAGCAGACCATGGATGATGATGATGAGTCAGCTGAGGAGGCTGGAGCATAGGATGAGATGGATGGACACCCTAGCAGCCCGAGGACTCTACCAGGCACATACTGCTCTCACTGCACCTTCTACTTCTACTGGTGTTTCCACTCAGACCACTGTTACTTCTGAGCTGCTTACTCAGTCCACTAAGACTCTAACAGCCAGATTTAGCTCCATGTTTGATGATCTTTGTTAGACAGTAGAGCATGGTCTTTAGGAGTTCCGTGCTGAGATGAGAGAGCTTATTTTGAGAGTGGAGACAATTGAGATGAGCTAGAGGACACAGGATGACTATCGGACAGATCTTAGAGACCTACGTTCTGATCTTGGCAGACTTCGTGGAGCAGCTGATTCCTTTGCCACACATTAGGCACTAACTTTACATGACATTCAGCAGAGCATGCACAGCATGGAGACAGAGCTTGGAGCATTCTACTGGGATTTACTGGAGTGCGACCTAGTTTTGGTGCTTCTACTTCTAGTCAGCAACCTAGGCCACCTCCATAGCCTTCACCTAGAGCTAGTCAGCCACCTCCACATGCTAGACCACCACCTAGAATTGGACCAACTTCTAGGACTAGAAACTTTAGAGGACCTTCACCTCCTATTAGAAGTTCTAGAGTATATGCTTCTAAAACTTTAGATATAGGTTCTAGCAGTGATGAGAGTCACCATGATATTGGTTACTATTGATGTATTTTGCTTTGCTATACTTTCTTGGATGTATATGTAATGTACTTTCTTTTTGAAGTAATGAATTATATATTTTCAGATCAATGTGCAATTATCTCTGTTAATCTTTTGATTGTTACTCTTTTGATTAATGACAAAAAGGGAGAGAAATATACGAAGCATGAAAATAATGGAACATAACACAAAAATATATATAAAGATCAAATGGAAAAGGATCAATGTGATATTAATATAATATTATAGCTATGATACTTTTGATTCTTTTGTTAAAACTTTTGAAGTTTGTTTGTATTTCATTTTCAAAGCTTTGATAAAATGAAAGTTCTAATACTCTTATATGAAAGCTCTAATACTCTTATCAAACCCTTTATAGTTTTGATACTATTATAGCTCTGATATTGTTGATACTCCTGTCAAATTACAAATACTCTGATACTTAAGTTAAATTGCAAAATGAACTTTGATACATATATCACTCAGATACTTTAGCTCAGGCTATCTTACTTCAATTGAATGCTTGATAGCTCTGATATTCAATTTTGACAACTCTGATACTTAAATTTTTCTGCTCTGATACATTGTGATATGTAACTTGTTAAGCTCTGATGTTTCAATCAAGCTCTGATACAGTTAGATCATAATTTGAACAGACAATTCGATTTATTTGATATGCTGTATAGCATTAACTCTAAATGTAAAGGTATTTCCATGCCTAGTGTTTTGTCATCATCAAAAAGTGAAAGATTTGTCATCATCAAAAAGGGAAAGATTGCTGACCCATGGAATGATTTTGATGATAAAAAAATATTGGAGCATGTATTTGATACTGACTCTTTTCTACTATTTAAAAAATTTTTGTAAGATGATTCAAATACACAATCATTCTTCTTACATCATTGTAATGTATCAATTTTCGTTTAGAAAAACTTTCATGTATTGAAGAGCCTAAAGAAAATTTGTTTATGTATTCATGAAAAAAGGACTAATTCCATGTAATTTTTAAGTTTAAATTACTTAGATTAGGCTTAGAAGAAGTTGAAAGTTGTTTGAAAGATTTTGGAAGAAGTTTGAAAGCCTTTGGACAAAATTCACTCGAGCCAACTCGATGAATAGAGCCGACTCATTATTTTGGCATGGCACAAGTATTTCTGATACTCAGTCAGTTGAGCCAACTCAATGAAGACCCAAGCCGACTCCTCTAGAGTAGCTGAAATTCATTTTTTGACACAGTCAACTAAACCGATTCAATGAGCATCCAAGCTGACTCCTCTAGTGCGAGTAAAATTCTATTCTAAGAAAACTAGTTTTTCGAGCCGACTCAATTGAAGAAGAGCCGACTCGACCAGAGTTCTATTTTAACCGTCTAAGAATCCGAGCCGACTCGATCCATCCGAGCCAACTCGAATCCTAGTTTCTGAAGTATAACGACTAGTTAGTTCCAAAATAAAGTATTTGAATCCAAAAAGCTCTCCAACGGCTAGTTCTTGTCTCTCAAGGCATTCTAATAGCTATTTTCAGCTAGAAATAGTAAAAGGTACTATAAATGATGGATTTAAACAAGTTTTAAAAAACTTTAATGAGGGTATTGAATATTTCAAAGAGCATTCAAGCAAGAACTCAAGTCTTCACTAACTTTCAATCAATTTCTTGAGTCAATCATTGGAGAAGTTTGAAAGCCTTAAAGTGCATTGAAGAAGCATTGAAGAAGGCTTCAATTAAAGCTTCAACTGCAACCATCCAACAACCTTGGATTTGTTATTGTGTTGCTTCATTTTTTTAACTCTGTTTTGAGTTGTTCCAAGTACAGCAGGGGCTGTAGCTTGTGAATTATTTTAGATTTTTTGGTGAGCTTTGAAAATCAAAGTTGGGATGTTTGTGAGCCCGAGAAAACAAACATTTTATTGGATTCTTGATGATCTTGGTATAATACCAAGATTGGATTTTGGTTTGTGAGCCCGGGAAAAACAAACCTGCTGTATTTTGTTGTGAATATAGTGAAAATTTCAAGTGGTATCTTGGATAGTGGATGTAGGAGCTGGGTTGCTCCGAACCACTTTAAATTGTGATGTTTGTGATTATTTTGTTTGTGCTTGTTACGGCCGTAACGATGACGTGGTCGGGCTCAGGTACCGCCAAATATGATCGAGCCACGTGGAGGTTTCTCCGGCCGAGTCAGCGCCACATTGCCAAGGCCGAGCTCGGCAAGGCTACTCCGCCAGACGACTTCCTAAGACAAACTACTCTCGCCGAAGTCGAGCTCGGTTCGGGGCTCCTCTACCACCTCGCCTGGCGCCCACCCATGAGGGGTCCGCCTAGGCCGAGGTCGGCCGATCCTTCGCTCCTTCGCCAGGTGGCCCCTGGAGACGGCCACCTCGGCCGAAGCCAGGCGGCCTCCTGCCACCTCGCCAGGTGTCCACCCAGGAGGGGTCCACCTAGGCTGAGGTCGGCCGATCCTTCGCTCCTTCGCCAGGTGGCCCCTGGAGACGGGCCCACCTCGGCCGAAGCCAGGCGACCTCCTGCCACCTCGCCGGTGTCCACCCAGGAGGGGTCCACCTAGGCCGAGGTCGGCCGATCCTTCGCTCCTCCGACAGGTGACCCCCAGGAGACGGGTCCGCCTCGGTCGAGGTCAGGCCGCCCGTACGGAGAAGGTCCCAAGGAAGGAGGCGCGGGCCCCGAGGTCATTCCTCGGGCCGTACGCATCACAGACGGCACCCCATACGGATGGCGGCGGCACGCGAAACACCATTTGCATCGGCCTGACAGGTCCCGCAGCCGAGAGGCGCGATTCTGACAAAACAGGCCCCATAGATGGATGGCGCCCACACTTGGGAAAGAGAGCGCTCTCACTAGGCCCGAGGTCTGACCGGCCGCCTTACCAGCGCCGCCCCCCCCCCCCCCCCCCCCCCCCCCGCCCCCCTTTTTTGTCTTTGCCTTTTCCTTGTTGGGCTCGGTGGACGAGGTCGGAAAGCCGCCCGGCCCTCCTCACCGAAAGGGGAAAGAGAAAGGGACGGGGGAGGGGAGCCTCCCAGGAGGAGAAGACAGGCGAACGGCGGGAGGAGATAAAAGGAAGGAAGCTGGGGACAACAAGGTAAGCGGATAAGCCTGGGGACAAGGAAGAAGCAACGGCAAAAAAGCCTCGCTCCGAGAGTGAGATCCGAGGTCTCGAGAGGGGATCGCTTGGCATGAGCCCAGCAAGGAGGCCCGGCCGAATTTCTGGTCCCTAGAGCACCTTTCTTACTAGTAAATTCTCTAGGTCTAGAACCCCTTAGGGGGTCCGTCTTGGAGAATCTATTCCTTCTCGTCGTCTACTGACTTGACCATTGGAGCTCCCTCGTCGGGATCCCCGGCCAGGATCTTCTAACCCCTTCTTGCAGGTTTGCCACAGCCAGGGAGGCTCCCTCGCCAGGCGGTCAGGGAGGATCCACGGATCCGAGACGCGGGCGCGGTGACGAGAGCGGCAACAGATTGGCGCACCAGGTAGGGAGGGCAGGACACCAAACCCTAGCGGGAGCCAGCTTTCTGCAGGTGTCGCGCTCTCTGACAATGGTGGTCACTCGTGGCCGCGAGGCATCCACCAGCCGTGTGGGGGAGGTTCACTCCCCTCCAGGGGCCCACAGCCCGGAGCGGGAGCTTCCAGCTCCCCCTCCTCTTCCACCACAGCCTACCTCAACGGACGGACCCCTTGCGGCCGTCATCCAACAGCTGCAGACCTTGACCTCGGCGGTCCGGCAGCTTCAGCATCAGCAGCGGTCCCTGGCCACGCAGCCACAGCCAGGGACCCCCGCGGCCCGAGCCGCGGGGCAGCGTGGGAGCCTGCGCTCAATTCAGGGCAGGCCATCCCATCCGAGGGCCGTCTCCAACCCCCGTGGGAGCCACCAAGCTCCCGCAAAAAGAAACTACTCTGGTTCGGAGGATCACGAGAGCCGATCCCCGGCCGACGAGGTCGAAATGGCGCATCGCAGCAAGCGACGCCGAGGCCTGACTTCGCGCCGAGACCGATCGGCGCCCCCTTCACCCGCAGCCTCGGTGGAAGACTCCACCGACGAAGCCATCAGGCGCCAGGCCGAGAGGCGCCTGGAGGAGCATGAGCGCAAGCTAGCGGAGTTCGCCCGTCGATTCGCCGACCTGCAGAACTCGTCGGCGGACCCGGCGGACTACGACTCCCGTCCCCCTTTCTCTGAAGAAATCCAGGCGGAGCCGATCCCAAAACGGTTCCGCATGCCGCAGGTGGATCCCTACGACGGGACCACCGACCCTCTGGACCATCTGGAGAGCTACAAAGCTCTCATGAGGGTCCAGGGGGCCACCGATGCTCTTCTGTGCATCGCCTTCCCGGCCACCCTCCGGAAGGCCGCTCGAGTCTGGTTCACCCGCCTCGGGCCCGGATCCATTTGCTCCTTCCATCAGCTGGAAGGAAAGTTCGTGGCGCACTTCGACGCTTGTCGAAAGGTGCCGAGAGAGGTGGACAGCCTCTTCTCCATCCGCCAGCAGGATCAGGAGCTGCTCCGGGACTACATCACCCGGTTCAAGACCGCAGCCCTGGAAATCTACAGCCTGGACGAGCCCGTCGCCATGTTGGCTTTGAAGCGCGGGCTCAAGACGTCCCGCCTGACCTACTCCCTGGACAAAAAGCTGCCCAGGACGTACTCCGAGCTCCTCCTCCGCGCCTACAAGTACATCCGAGCGGAGGAGGCCGACCGCACCCGTCGAGAGTTGGACGGGAAGACTCTGAAGAGGCCGCCCCCGAGAGATACCCCGGGGGCTCGGAAGCTCGGGCCATCTGCCGAACCTCGCCCGAATCCAAGGCTGAGGGGCGAGGCCACTCCCGAGCGGAGGTTCACCCCTCTCCTCGCACCTCGGACCAAGATCCTCATGGAAATCGAGGGCGAGCGCTACCTCCGCCGACCTCCTCCTCAGAATCCGAGAGCCACCCGGGACAAATCGAAGTACTGCCAGTTCCACCGCGAGCACGGTCACGACACGGAGGAGTGTCGCAACCTGAAGCGAGAGATCGAGGAGCTGATTAGGAGGGGCTACCTCAGGAAGTTCGTCAAGAACGAGGCCCCCTCGGAGGGGCAGCCGCTCGCGACCTTACCGCCCGTCCCTGCAATCGATAACCGCCCAACGGAGAAGCCCGTGGGCATGATCTCACGCGGGTCGGTCGAGCGGCGAAGAGAGCCCGGGAAGTCGGGAACCCGGAGAATGTAATCCCTCCCGAGGAGGGGAAGGGTAATGATAATGTAAACAACGATGCCGTGGTGGTCGAGATGACCATCGCGAAGCATCCTGTACATCGAATCATGATGGATAGTGGAAGCTCGACTGACGTACTTTTTTACGATGCTTTCTCTTGGATGAACTTGTCCCACGATCAGCTGAGACCGGTGCACACCCCCCTGGTAGGTTTTACAGGGGACTCCATGGGGTCGAAGGGGAGATCACTCTCCCGGTCACCGCCGGATCCCCACCCTGGCAGACGACCGTCCTAATAACATTTACCGTCGTCAGACTCCCTTCGCCTTACAACGCCATTCTCGGGCATCCCAGGCTCAACCAACTGGATGCCACGATCTCCACGAGAAGGTTGTTGGTACAGTTCCCCACGCCTTCCGGGCTCGGGGAGATGAAGGGGACGACCCAGCCAGTCCCGCTCTGCCTCCAGATGGTCCCGAGCGCCCGGGGTGCGGAGCTCGCCCCCGATATCGGCGACCTCGACCTAAGAGAGAAGGAACCCAGGGGAGGGCCCGTAGAGCGCCTGCTGACTTTTCCCCTCGATTCGGATCCGCTGATGACGGTGCAAGTCGGGACCCAGCTCCCTGAAGAAGAACGGACCTGCCTGCTGGAGTTCCTCCACGCGAACGCTGACGTGTTCGCCTGGTCAGCAGCCGACATGCCGGGCATCCCGCCCGAGGTCATCACACACAGGCTAAACGTGGACCCAAGTTGCCGCCCGGTCTGCTAGAAGAAGAGGAGCTTCGCCATGGAAAGGCAGAAGGCGATCAATGAGGAAGTGGAGAAGCTCCTCGCCGCCGGTTTTGTGCGGGAGGTCCAGTATCCCAGCTGGCTGGCAAACATGGTCATGGTGAGAAAGAGTAGTGGTAAGTGGAGGATCTGTGTGGACTACATCGACCTCAACCGAGCTTGCCCAAAGGACAGCTTCCCTCTTCCAAAGATCGACCAGCTGGTCGACACCACCTCGGGACATCGCCTCCTGTCGTTCATGGACGCCTTCTCCGGATACAACCAGATCCGAATGAGCCCGGAGGATGAAGAGCATACCGCCTTCATAACTGACCGCGGAACTTTTTGCTACAGAATGATGCCATTCGGCCTCAAGAACGCTGGAGCCACGTACCAGCATCTCGTCAACAGGGTTTTCAAGGACCAGATCAGCCGCAACATGCAAGTGTACGTAGACGACATGCTGGTAATGAGCAAACCCGATTCGGACCACGTAGCTGACTTGGCGGAGACGTTCGGCAACCTCCGATGCCATCAGATGAAGCTGAACCCGGCGAAGTGCGCCTTTGGCGTCTCCGCCGGGAAATTCCTAGGATTTATGGTGACCCAAAGAGGAATTGAGGCCAACCCGGAGAAGGTCCAGGCCATCCTGGACATGGAGCAGCCCGCCTTCAAGAAGCAAGTGCAGCAACTCACCGGCCGAGTTGCGGCCCTCAGCCGCTTTATCTCCAGGTCGGCAGACCGCTGCCGTCCCTTCTTCAAGGTGCTGAGAAAGATGAACGACTTCGCTTGGACCGAGGAATGCCAGAAGGCCTTCGAGGAGCTGAAGAAGACGCTTGCGTCGCCACCATTGCTATCCAGGCCCGAGGAGGGGGAGGAACTCATCCTCTACCTGGCGGTCACCCCGGAAGCCGTCAGCTCGGTCCTAGTTTGGGCCGATGGCCAAGGAGTCCAGCGACCGGTGTACTATACCAGCAAGCTTCTCCGCGATGCGGAGCTCAGGTATTCTCGGCCCGAGAAACTCGTTTTCGCGCTAATAGTGTCTGCCCAGCGTCTCAAGCCTTATTTCCAAGCGCACCCCATCATGGTCCTGACGGATCAACCGCTGAAAGCGGTGCTCAGCCGACCCGACACTTCGGGATGATTGGCAAAGTGGGCACTGAAGCTCAGCAAGTTCGATATCACGTACAGGCCAAGGTCGGCCATGAAGGCGCAGGTGCTGGCCGACTTCCTGGTCGAGTGTGCGGGCTTGGGCAAGGAGCCCGAGGAGGGCCCCTCGGGCCAGCTGCTGGAGACAAGCCCCGGTGAGCCCGGCGAGGACGTTTGGATCTTCCATGTGGACGGAGCCTCAAACTCCGGCGGGAGCGGGGCTGGGCTCATCCTTGCCAACAGCGACGGGGTCGTCGCCGAATGCGCACTCCGTTTCCAATTCCCCATGACAAATAACCAGGCGGAGTACGAAGCACTTCTTGCCGGACTAAGAGTCTCCCGCGAGCTGGGCGTAACCAACCTCAAAGCTTTCACTGATTCCCAGCTCGTGGCGGGACAGGTCTCCGGGGAGTATGCCGCACATGACCCCCAAATGGCGAAATACATGGAGCTCGTCAAGGCGGGCGCATCCAGATTCCGACGCTTCAACATCTTCCACATCCCCCGCAGGGAGAACGCCTGCGCGGACACTCTCTCTCGGCGGCGATCCTGCCGGACTCGATGCTGGGCCGCGCTCACGTGGAGTGCCTTGAGATCCCAAGCCTCGAGGCACCGACGGAGGTCCATCAGGTCAGCCATGAACCCAGCTGGATGGACAAGTACGCTGAATACATCACCAGTGGCACCCTGCCGGAGGACCGCGAGGTGGCTTGCCTTATCAGAAAGAAAGCCGTGCGGTTCGTCCTGATGGATGGGCAATTGTATCGAAGATCCTACTCCTACCCCCTCCGCAAGTGCGTGGGACCCACGGAAGCCAAGCTTGTGCTCCAGGAGATTCACGAAGGCGTCTGCGGGAACCACGTGGGGGGCAGGGCATTGGCGTACAAGGCCCTCCGTCAGGGCTACTTCTGGGAGACAATGAAGGAAGACGCCGCTGACTTCGTGAAGAAGTGCGACCGTTGCCAGCGTCACGCCATGGTGCAACGGCAGCCCTCCAACCCAATCTCCCAGCTCTCAGCTCCCTGGCCGTTCGCCCAGTGGGGGATGGACCTCCTGGGCCCATTCCCGCCGGCGTTTGGACAGCGGAAGTTCTTGATAGTGGCCATCAACTACTTCACGAAGTGGGTCGAGGCCGAACCCTTGACGAGGATCACCGAGGCAAACGTCGCCAAGTTCTTTTGGAAGTCGATCGTTTGCCGCTTCGGCCTCCCCCACACCGTGGTTACTGACAACGGGCGCCAGTTCGATTGCCGGGAGTTCGAAGAGTTCTGCAGCGACCTCGGCATCAGGCATCGCTTCACCTCGGTGCCACATCCCCAGACCAATGGGGAGGCCGAAGTCACGAACATGACCATTCTTCAGGGCCTCCGCATGCGGTTGGACCAGGCCAAGGGCAGGTGGGCCGACGAGCTCCCCAGCGTCCTCTGGGCATACCATACCACCCCGAGGACGGCTACCGACGAGACCCCGTTCAACCTCGTCTTCGGAGCCGAGGCAGTCATCCCGATCGAGCTCAGCCTACCCACGCTGCGTGTGGAGCAATATGACGAGACAGAAAACCCAGCCAGGATGATGCTCAACCTTGACCTTCTCGAGGAAACGAGGGACAAGGCCCGAGTTCGAATGGCGGCGTATAGGCAGCGTGTGGCCAGGTATTACAACTCCCGAGTGCGGCCGAAGGTTTTTCGTCCCGGAGATTTGGTCCTCCGGCGCGCTGAAACTTCCCAGCCACGGGAATGCGGCAAGTTCTCGCCCAACTGGGAGGGCCCATACCGGGTGGCAGAAGCCCTCCCTCACGGCGCATACTACCTGGAGGAGTTGGGAGGTGCCAGGTTCCCCCGGATGTGGAACACCTCGAACCTAAGAATGTATTATCATTGATGTAAGGTTCCCTACTCCCGTAATAAAGTCCCCTCGCTTCAAACGCTCTCTTCTCACTTTGAAGGAAAACCGGCGCATGGCCCTGGGCTCGGCATGACCGATCATGGCCGACGGCCGAAGGAATCGGGAGATCCTGGACTTCGGCCTGGAAGGTGGCGCAGAACCCAGTTCGCCCACGCAAGCCCGGAGAACAGCTTGGCAAGCCGCGCAAGGCTTGAGGAAGCCTGCGGCCCCGGGGTTCAGTCCGGAGATCCTGGGCTTCGGCCTGGAAGGTGGCGCAGAACCCAGTTCGCCCACGCAAGCCCGGAGAATAGCTCGGCAAGCCGTGCAAGGCTTGAGGAAGCCTGCGGCCCCGGGGTTCAGTCCGGAGATCCTGGGCTTCGGCCTGGAAGGTGGCGCAGAACCCAGTTCGCCCACGCAAGCCCGAAGAGCAGCTCGGCAAGCCGCACAAGGCTTGAGAAAGCCTGCGGCCCCGGGGTTCAGTCCAGAGATCATGGGCTTCGGCCTGGAAGGTGGCGCAGAACCCAGTTCGCCCATGCAAGCCCGGAGAGCAGCTCGGCAAGCCGCGCAAGGCTTGAGAAAGCCTGTGGCCCCGGGGTTCAGTCCGGAGGTCCTGGGCTTTGGCCTGGAAGGCGGGGCAGAAACCATGTCGCCCACGCGAGTATGAAGGCGATCCCAAAGATGGACCCGCTCAAGGCCTACTCTTATGCCACGCGGTCTGGGATGTCCCAACCTTCGATTTGAGCAACGGAAGGGACCAGGCCTACGATCGTTTCAGCACTCCACATCAACATCTCAAAAAAAAAAAAAAAAAAAGGAGAAAAGGGAGATGGGGGAGTGGAGAAGAAGATGAACTCGAGGCTTGGTTAAATAGTGTCTTCATTAATCTGAGCAACAGTGCAAGCCGGGAATCCCGACAGGTCGGGAGTCCCAAAAAAAAAAGAAGAAGAAAAAAGAAATACAACTGCGACAACGGAGCAGGGCGAGAAGACGGTGGCTCAGTTTGGTGCAGGGTCGGAGCCCTCCGTCGGGGTCGCGAGCTCTGCATCCTCGCCTTCTGCGGCGGCCGGCTCTTGAGGCTGCTCCGGAGCCACGGCTTCGCTGGTCGACGGGGCCGCAGGAGTGGCGTCGGCCGCACCGGAGGCTCTGCTCTCGGCTCCTTGCCTCCTACCTTCGAGCACCACCCCGCTGAGGTCGAGCTCGGGGAAGAAGGCCCCTACTTTCTCCCGGCACATCCGGAACCCCTTCAGGAAGGAGTCGACGGCGGCCTCCCGGACCTCCGACGTGTACTCGTCGGAAGCCCGGAACTTCGGGATGGCCTCCTGTGCCTCCCGCTTCGCGACCTCCAGGAGTCCGTTGATGTACGCACTCCGGTCCTTCGCCACGTTCGCGTCTCGCCGAGCCTCCTCCAGCTGGCGCTCCAGCCACTGGGAGTGGGCCTGAAGATGAGCCCTCTCCGCCGCGTCCTCCTCCGTGCGACGCTGGTGGGAGAGCCTCTCCTCCGACAAAGAAGCCTCCAGCTCCTTGTTCCGCCCCTTGGAACGTGCCAGGTCGGTCTGGAGGGCTTGGTTGCTGGCTCGCAGCTCGACCCCCTTTTTCATGAGGTCCTTGACGTCGGCTACGAGCTTGCCGAGCTTCTTCTCCTTCTCGGCATCCCTCTTCGCGTTCCCTACGAGGAAGTTCCTCAGTAGGAAAACGTCATTTCCAATCTGCATAAATAGAGCAACCGGGTTAGGAGAAAAGGCTACTAAAATCATGAAAGACAGAAAAGAATGAGCTCGGGCTTACCGTGAAGAGCTGTGGGAGGATCCCGAGCAAGGCGTCTGCATAGTCCCGGCCGCCCCGAGCTCGGCGGTCCCGGGCTGTGGAGGCGTACTCCATGACCTTCTCCGTGAGCCCCTTGTCGCGGATGACTGAACACCGGTGGGTGATCACCGGTGGCGGAGCTGTCAGGTCGGCTCCGGCGGTGGCTGTCCCTTCAGCTGGGGTCGCAATCGACGGGCCGGCAGAGGCCACGGGCTGCGCCATCGGAGCTGCGGCGACGATGGGACCGGCGTTGGACGGAGCCTAGGGCGGTGGAGCCCCCTCGACGGCAGCACCACCAGGTCTGGCAGCCGAGGCATCAACGGCCCCGCCCCGAGGCAACCTGGGCGGGGGAGCAGTGGCCACTGGGCTGGGCGCGGTCGCCGGCGCAATCTCCCGGCCCACCTCAGTACGAGCCCTCTTGGCCGCGGGCTCGTCTACCTCCGGGATGTCTCTCTGGGCCGCACCCTCTAGAAGGCTCTTCAGTGAGAACTTCATACCTGCAATGCAAAAGAATAGAAGGTCAGCCGACTCGGTCATGAAGAAAAAGAGTGCAGAAGTCAAAGAAGGACCGAATCTCACCCGACTCACGGATGGGACTGATCCCGGCCTCGAAAAGATTCTGCTCCGAAAGCAGAACCTCGAGCGCTGGGACCACGTCACTCAGGAGTACGGAGTAGGCCTCCTAGTCCGCCGACTCAACCTGGGAGTTCCGGTTCGGAGACCGGTTCGGTTCACTCCAGGCCCAGTCGACATCTTCGACCGAGGCAAAGAAAAACCGGCTCTTCCAGCCCTTGATAGAAGAAGGGAGGTCGAACCGGAGACACCTGGGCCGGGGCGAAATATACCACCAGCCGTCATCGGTGGAGTACTTCTTCAGGGTAAACATGGCCCTGAAGAGGGAGAAACGGGCAACGAACCCGTGAAAGTGACAGAAGACTATGAAGGAGAAGATGACCCGTATGGCATTGGGAGCCAACTGGGCCGGAACAAGCCGGAAATGGCTGAGAAAATAGAGGAAGAAGGGGTGCAGAGGAAATCGAAGACCCCCAAGGAAGAAGTCTTCATAGAAGGCTATGCGGCCGGGGCCACTCATGGTGACGCGCTCCCCGGGCCACGGAACAAATAGACGAATTGATCCCGGGATACCGTAGGCCTCTCGGAGCAAAGAAAGATCGCCTTTGGTCATGGTGGAAGCATGACCGGAGGGACCGGCGGGAAGAAAAGGCGGAGCAGGAAGAGAAAGAAGAGGCGCGGCGGGAGCAACCGGAGGAGACCGGACCCCCCTAGGGATGCCGATGGTGACACCCTCGGGTTGCAAACGCCGGCGGATCTCCTCCGGGATCGTTTCCTCCTCTGAGGAGGAAGAAGATGGAGTCCTCGGCCGGGATGGACCGGCCTCGTCCGGATTGGAAGAGACATAGTGACGACGCACCATGGCAAAGAGGAGGACAAGGATTCAGAGAGGAAAAGAGAGAGGGGAACAAGAGAAGGATGGAGGCACTCACCGAAAATACGCCAAGCGAATGCAGGGCAACGGAAGTTAGCCTGCAGCGAACCGCCCACGGAGCAAGGGGAAAGGCCTCATTCTAGAAAGTCCCCTCCTTTTCAAACTCAGTCGACAGCGGTCGTACCCGTCATTCCGCCCCGAGCCACTGAGCGATCGCCACGTGGATGCACGCCCGACACCGACGCCTCGTTAGCAGGGTAACGGCCTCTGCCTTGAAGCGATGCATTTATTGCGGGCAAGTGGGCGACGCGTGGCGGCTTCCTATAGGGTTTCAGGCGCATCGAGCCGCGGCGACAAGGATCGTGGCAATTATGATGCAAGATCTTCGCCTCCCCACGTCCGTAACGATGACGTGGTCGGGCTCAGGTACCGCCAAATATGATCGAGCCACGTGGAGGTTTCTCCGGTCGAGTCAGTGCCATATTGTCAAGGCTGAGCTCGGCAAGGCTACTCCGCCAGACGACTTCCTAAGACAAACTGCTCTCACCGAAGTCAAGCTCGGTTCGGGGCTCCTCTACCACCTCGCCTGGCGCCCACCCAGGAGGGGTCCGCCTAGGCCGAGGTCGGCCGATCCTTCGCTCCTTCGCCAGGTGGCCCCTGGAGACGGGCCCACCTCGGCCGAAGCCAGGCGACCTCCTGCCACCTCGCCAGGTGTCCACTCAGGAGGGGTCCACCTAGGCTGAGGTCGGCCGATCCTTCACTCCTTCGCCAGGTGGCCCCTGGAGACGGGCCCACCTCGGCCGAAGCCAGGCGACCTCCTGCCACCTCGCCAGGTGTCCACCCAGGAGGGGTCCACCTAGGCTGAGGTCGCCCGATCCTTCGCTCCTTCGCCAGGTGGCCCCTGGAGACGGGCCCACCTCGGCCGAAGCCAGGCGACCTCCTGCCACCTCGCCAAGTGTCCACCCAGGAGGGGTCCACCTAGGCTGAGGTCGGTCGATCCTTCGCTCCTTCGCCAGGTGGCCCCTGGAGACGGGCCCACCTCGGTCGAAGCCAGGCGGCCTCCTACCACCTCGCCAGGTGTCCACCCAGGAGGGGTCCACCTAGGCCGAGGTCGGTCGATCCTTCGCTCCTCCGACAGGTGGCCCCCGGAGACGGGTCCGCCTCGACCGAGGTCAGGCCGCCCGTACGGAGAAGGTCCCAGGGAAGGAGGCGCGGGCCCCGAGGTCATCCCTCGGGCCGTACGCATCACAGACGGTGCCCCGTACGGATGGCGGTGGCATGCGAAATACCATTTGCATCGGCCCGACAGGTCCCGCAGCCGAGAGGCGCGATTCTGACAAAATAGGCCCCATAGACGGATGGCGCCCATACTTAGGAAAGAGAGCGCTCTCACTGGGCCCGAGGTCTGACCGGCCGCCTTACCAGCGCCCCCCCCCCCCCCTTTTCTATCTTTGCCTTTTCCCTGTTGGGCTCGGCGGACGAGGTCGGAAAGCCGCCCGGCCCTCCTCACCGAAAAGGGGAAAGAGAAAGGGACAGGGGAGGGGAGCCTCCCAGGAGGAGAAGACAGGCGAACGGCGGGAGGAGATAAAAGGAAGGAAGCTGGGGACAACAAGGTAAGCGGATAAGCCTGGGGACAAGGAAGAAGCAACGGCAAAAAAGCCTCGCTCCGAGAGTGAGATCCGAGGTCTCGAGAGGGGATCGCTTGGCATGAGCCCGGCAAGGAGGCCCGGCCGAATTTCTGGTCCCCAGAGCACCTTTCTTACTAGTAAATTCTCTAGGTCTGGAACCCCTTAGGGGGTCCGTCTTGGAGAATCTGTTCCTTCTCGTCGTCTACTGACTTGACCGTCGGAGCTCCCTCGCCGGGATCCCCGGCCAGGGTCTTCTAACCCCTTCTTGCAGGTTCGCCGCAGCCAGGGAGGCTCCCTCGCCAGGCGGTCAGGGAGGATCCACGGATCCGAGGCATGGGCGCGGCGACGAGAGCGGCAACAGTACTCATTTACTTACTTCCGCATTTAATTCTTTAGACACTTCACTCACCACACTAAGATTTCGTAAGGGCACATATTTATGAAAAAGTTTTCAAACCCATTTCAACCCTCCTCTTGGGTTGGCCAACTGGGTAACAATATCATTTGGTCATGAACTGATTTAAGAACCACTCGATAAATCTTCCTTTATCAAATCAATATAGTTCCAAGGACTTCAACACATTAGAGTTCGCAAGAAGATGACCAATAGTGTTGAGCTACCAAAATAATATTTATTTTATTAATAATTCATATACATTTACAAGATAGCTCAATCATCTACAATCTAGAAGATTAGCTTTAAGACACTTTCTAACAATCCTTTCCTTATCTAGTTGATGGAGATTGCCCTTAAATATCTTATATAATGAATGCAATCAAGTTAAACAAGAAAATAATGCAAGACTATTTTAACCTAACCTTATTCTAATATCAAAATTGATATAGAACATTGATGGGAACATTGACCTGCATGAATCCCGGAGCAGCACGGATCACAATGCAATATGAACCACAATGCAATATGAATTTCGATGCAAATAAATTTAAATTTGAAGATCATTTCATCCTCCACATAAGAAAGTCCCCACATAGAGACACTTGGCGCCCATGCATGCAGATTTTTATATTTGGACACTTGGCAACCATATGGAGACACATGGCACCCCATTTTGAAATCCCATGCAGATTTTCAGATTTGGTGCCCCCTTTTCATGAAATTTGAAATTCAAATTTGTAACTACATTTCCCCATCTTTTCATATAAAATTTGAATTTCAAATGGGGCTTAGAAGGTTATAAATAGGTCTCTAATCTCTTTGTAAAAGGAAGTTATTGATGAATGAAAGTTTTTTTAGAGAAGAGTGACTCTTTTTTGCTCTGTGAGGAGATGGTGTGAGGCCCAATCCCAGGACATGATGTTAGGTCATGTCTAGTTATCCCCTTCCTTGGTTCCATCTTCCTCACCACCCTCATGTCCCTTGAGATTCATCCTAATGCCTTCAAGTATCGAGGTGGGTGGAATGTCCTAGAGGTGAGAGATTCTTCGTTAATGTGAGTCCCAAAGTCCATGAGATCCAGATTTCTACCTTCCATCTCCATTGTTCCTTCACCACCTTCTATAAAAAAATATAGTAGTACCATAATCTCGGTGACTTCTTAGCTCGTCGACGATCCTACCCTTGATCCCGTGCCCCATCAAACATGATGCATGAATAATTTGAGATCAGTAATTGATTAACACAATTCATAAAGCACTAATCAAATGATGATAATTCTAAGCAAGTTTAAGATACATTGCCAAAAGGAGAATAATCAAATTAAACTAAACCATAAATTGTTGCCGTAAAAACAAGTAATTTAAAACTATATGAAACTTAGATTGAAAGTATTTAGGAAAACACCCAGATTAAGATAGTCCTCCTAAAATATATAAGATATATATGCAATAAAGATAATAGGACATCTCATAAAATTATTAAACAATAAACTCAATTTATTTATAGAAAGAAACTTATGAAACAAGCTAAATCATAACCTTAGAAGAGTAGACCTTTTATGGAGCCGACTTTAATGGTTTGGATTCATGATGATTTAGATTTTGGTTGTTGGAATTTGGATCTTGACTCTTCGATTGATTGGCTTCTTCATGGAAGACTCTCGAAGGCGGGGACTAGGTGTTGAAGAACCTAGAACTTACCTGGAGACAAGATGCTTAGGTTAGGAGAATCCAAGGGCTGCTCCGGGCTTCAAAACTCCTTGAAAAATTCTAGAAAAATTTGTGTAGGTATGTGAGATTATAGGAAACATAGTTAGATAATTGATGATGGATTTGGGACATGATGTGGATGAGTAGAGAAGCTTAGTAGAGGCGGCGCTCAGGATAATTCTGGGTTCAACATTTTCTGCATGCAAGGGCTAATTCAACAGGATGTGAAAAATTCCAAAAAATGATTTTGAAAATCTATCAGTTAGAAAAGAAGCTCCTAGATGTTGGACTTCGACGCCGCCAGAGGAGGGGGAGATAAGGTCCTTCCTCGGGTTTTAGGGGCATTGGGAGCCTCTGTTGATCCGGGAAAACCCTCCCTGTGGGTGGAGCGTCGACGGATCCTTCGAGTACCTCCTGCCCTCGCCGGAATGCCCTTCGCCGGAGGTCGTGCGATCGGAGTCGCCCTCGCCGGTAAGTTCTCTCTCCATGGTATGGACGTTGGGTGTCCGTGCGGCTCGACGGAGGGGAGAATCCGGTTGATTTTCCTCTCCGTTGAAGCCTTGGACTGTGGCCGGCAGTGAGGAAGCCACCGCCGGACTCCTCCTCTCCGGCAACCGTCTTTGGGCGGCCGATCACGGTGATTGCCGCCGTCCCATCGCTTGCTTGGGGGGGGGAGAGTGGAGGAGGGAGAGATGGATTTGGTCGGCCGTGAGGGACTGTTGCAGGCGACAGTCTCCGGCTCGGTGCTCGCCGGCTGTCGGTCGGACGGCCACCGTAAGGGTCGCCGGACTCCCTTCCTTCTCCGGCGTGAGCACCATGACGGTCGGACGGGAGGATCGCCGTCGATCCTCCCTGCTTCTCTCATGGGGTCGGGCAAATGCCTGGCCGAAGGGGGACGGGGGGCTCGGTTTGATCAGGCTTGGCTGGGCCAAGCCTGTTTTGGGCCGGGCTTGGCTGGGCCGGGCCAGGCTGAGCCGGGCTTGGCTGGACCGGGCCTCGTTGGGCCAGACTTGGTTGAGCCATGCCCTGTTGGGCTAGGTCTACTTCTTAGTTGGGCCGGTCCAGTAAAAAAAAAAAAAAAAAAAAAAACCCCATTGGAAAAAAATAAATAAATAATAATAATAATGGTTATATTAATAATATTAAATAAAGGGGAAGAAGGGGAAAAGATATGTTGGGCAAGGTTGTTCCAAGAAAATTTAGTTTATATATAATTTCTTTTTAATTTGTGATTCAGGATCGTCGTTGTCTCTGGAAGATCGGATCTAGGGAATTGAACTGCACGTTGTTGGTGGATGCTCTTGAGTAAGTTATCTTGACCTCTGATATGTATGCCAATATATGTATATTTATAACTTAATAGATATATGTAATATATCTGCATTTGATTGCATTGGATTGCGTGCATCATGTTGGTGTGGGTGCTGTGTTGGCGTGAGTACATTGTGTTGGTGTGGATATATTGTGGGATTGCTTTGGATTGCGTGCATTGTGCTGATGTGGATGCATTGTGTTGGTGTGAGTGCATTGAGACTGTGTGAGTGCTCTCTAGTCTGACTATGATCATACGAGAACCTAGTCTCCTTTTGGGCCTCCAGCAGGGCTATTGCTGGCACATGACCGTTGAGCGGTATGTGACACAGGAGCTAGATGTCTTATTTTAGCCATGCGTGGCGGGCACATGCAGAGGATGCATGTTTCTCGTATGATACTCAGAGCTAGTTTTCCTTTTGGGCCTCCAGCAGGGCTATTGCTGGCACATGACTGTTGAGCGGTATGTGACACAGGATCTAGTCTCTTTCGGGGCGAGCCATGGGCCGATCGTGGCCATAGTCTGAGGGACTAGGAGAGTTAAGTAAATGGTTGGCCATCCATAGTCGTGTCGTGTCTGTGTCGGTCGCATTAAGTGTACGTATTTGCATCAGGTCGTGGGTTATTATTATTATATTGTTGGACATCTTGTTGTATGATGTATTATGCTTGTTGTTATTAGATGCATATTGGTGTATGTATATTGAAGGTGTTGATAACTTACTGAGCCTGTGTAGCTCACCCATGTTTTCTTATATTTTTGTTTCAGATATCGAAGATCATTTGGGTTTTGGAACCAGTCAGTGAGGAGCTAGGATTTAGGTGTTAATCCCTGAGTTTATATTTTATCTGTATTTTATATTCTGTTAATCTTTATGGAAAGTTGTTCCTTACTATTGTTTGGTTGTAGATTTGAAAGTTAGGCCTGGCATGATCTCTAGAAGATATCTAGGATTGTGCGGCCGGTCACGTAGCCGATCCTTGATCTGGATTCGGGGCGTGACAGAGTGGTATCAGAGCAAAGGTTAAAGATGTCATAGTTAGTGAGAGTGGGGTAGAATTAGGGTATTGAAAGATATTTGATGATTTGAAAATTTATATCAGAGTGCGCAGCGAAAGTGTGGTAGACTAAAGACACTAGAATTAATTTAAAGTATGTATGATGGAAGAAGAGATGCTCTTATTAGAATTATTGAATTTGGGTAGAATGGTACTTGTGAGTATTGAATCATATAAGTTTTGGATTGTGCATTTCTGGGTTTAGAAGACTTAAATTTCGAGGGCAAAATTTTTTTTTTTAGGTGGGGAGAATGTGAAGCCCAGTTCTTAATGGGCTGATTTTGGACTGAAGTCGGCAAGGGCCGCTGACTTCAGTTCAAATTTCTTCTGGTTCGGGAGTTTGGATTTCCCGGCGGGAAATCCGGAGAGGCTCGTCGATGCCGCCGGAGGTGGGGGAGATAAGGTCCTTCCTCGGGTTTTAGGGGCATTGGGAGCCTCTGTTGATCCGGGAAAACCCTCCCTGTGGGTGGAGCGTCGACGGATCCTTCGAGTACCCCCTGCCCTCGCCGGAACGCCCTTCGCCGGAGGTCGTGCGATCGGAGTCGCCCTCGCCGGTAAGTTCTCTCTCCCTGGTATGGACGTTGGGTGTCCGTGCGGCTCGACGGAGGGGAGAATCCGGTTGATTTTCCTCTCCGTTGAAGCCTTGGACTATGGCCGGCAGTGAGGAAGCCACCACCGGACTCCTCCTCTCCGGCAACCGTCTTTGGGTGGCCGATCGCGGTGATTGCCGCCGTCCCATCGCTTGCTTGGGGGGGGGGAGAGTGGAGGAGGGAGAGATGGATTTGGTCGGCCGTGAGGGACTGTTGCAGGCGACAGTCTCCGGCTCGGTGCTCGCCGGCTGTCGGTCGGACGGCCACCGTAAGGGTCGCCGGACTCCCTTCCTTCTCCGGCGTGAGCACCATGACGGTCGGACGGGAGGATCGCCGTCGATCCTCCCTGCTTCTCTCATGGGGTCGGGCGAATGCCTGGCCGAAGGGGGACGAGGGGCTCGGTTTGATCAGGCTTGGCTGGGCCAAGCCTGTTTTGGGCCGGGCTTGGCTGGGCCGGGCCGGGCTGGGCCGGGCTTGGCTGGGCCGGGTCGGGCTGGGCTGGGCTTGGTTGGACCGGGCCTCGTTGGGCCAGACTTGGTTGAGCCATGCCCTGTTGGGCTAGGTCTACTTCTTAGTTGGGCCGGTCCAGTAAAAAAAAAAAAAAAAAAAAAACCCCATTGGAAATAAATAAATAAATAAATAAATAATAATAATAATGATTATATTAATAATATTAAATAAAGGGGAAGAAGGGGAAAAGATCTGTTGGGCAAGGTTGTTCCAAGAAAATTTAGTTTATATATAATTTCTTTTTAATTTGTGATTCAGGATCGTCGTTGTCTCTGGAAGATCGGATCTAGGGAATTGAACTGCACGTTGTTGGTGGATGCTCTTGAGTAAGTTATCTTGACCTCTGATATGTATGCCAATATATGTATATTTATAACTTAATAGATATATGTAATATATCTGTATTTGATTGCATTGGATTGCGTGCATCATGTTGGTGTGGGTGCTGTGTTGGCGTGAGTACATTGTGTTGGTGTGGGTATATTGTGGGATTGCTTTGGATTGCGTGCATTGTGCTGATGTGGATGCATTGTGTTGGTGTGAGTGCATTGAGACTGTGTGAGTGCTCTATAGTCTGACTATGATCATACGAGAACCTAGTCTCCTTTTGGGCCTCCAGCAGGGCTATTGCTGGCACATGACCGTTGAGCGGTATGTGACATAGGAGCTAGATGTCTTATTTTAGCCATGCGTGGCGGGCACATGCAGAGGATGCATGTTTCTCGTATGATACTCAGAGCTAGTTTTCCTTTTGGGCCTCCAGCAGGGCTATTGCTGGCACATGACTGTTGAGCGGTATGTGACACAGGATCTAGTCTCTTTCGGGGCGAGCCATGGGCCGATCGTGGCCATAGTCTGAGGGACTAGGAGAGTTAAGTAAATGGTTGGCCATCCATAGTCGTGTCGTGTCTGTGTCGGTCGCATTAAGTGTACGTATTTGCATCAGGTCGTGGGTTATTATTATTATATTGTTGGACATCTTGTTGTATGATGTATTATGCTTGTTGTTATTAGATGCATATTGGTGTATGTATATTGAAGGTGTTGATAACTTACTGAGCCTGTGTAGCTCACCCATGTTTTCTTATATTTTTGTTTCAGATATCGAAGATCATTTGGGTTTTGGAACCAGTCAGTGAGGAGCTAGGATTTAGGTGTTAATCCCTGAGTTTATATTTTATCTGTATTTTATATTCTGTTAATCTTTATGGAAAGTTGTTCCTTACTATTGTTTGGTTGTAGATTTGAAAGTTAGGCCTGGCATGATCTCTAGAAGATATCTAGGATTGTGCGGCCGGTCACGTAGCCGATCCTTGATCTGGATTCGGGGCGTGACAGAGTGGTATCAGAGCAAAGGTTAAAGATGTCATAGTTAGTGAGAGTGGGGTAGAATTAGGGTATTGAAAGATATTTGATGATTTGAAAATTTATATCAGAGTGCGCAGCGAAAGTGTGGTAGACTAAAGACACTAGAATTAATTTAAAGTATGTATGATGGAAGAAGAGATGCTCTTATTAGAATTATTGAATTTGGGTAGAATGGTACTTGTGAGTATTGAATCATATAAGTTTTGGATTGTGCATTTTTGGGTTTAGAAGACTTAAATTTCGAGGGCGAAATTTTTTTTTTAGGTGGGGAGAATGTGAAGCCCAGTTCTTAATGGGCTGATTTTGGACTGAAGTCGGCAAGGGCCGCCGACTTCAGTTCAAATTTCTTCTGGTTCGGGAGTTTGGATTTCCCGGCGGGAAATCCGGAGAGGCTCGTCGACGCCGCCGGAGGTGGGGGAGATAAGGTCCTTCCTCGGGTTTTAGGGGCATTGGGAGCCTCTGTTGATCCGGGAAAACCCTCCCTGTGGGTGGAGCGTCGACGGATCCTTCGAGTACCCCCTGCCCTCGCCGGAACGCCCTTCGCCGGAGGTCGTGCGATCGGAGTCGCCCTCGCCGGTAAGTTCTCTCTCCCTGGTATGGACGTTGGGTGTCCGTGCGGCTCGACGGAGGGGAGAATCCGGTTGATTTTCCTCTCCGTTGAGCCTTGGACTGTGGCCGGCAGTGAGGAAGCCACCGCCGGACTCCTCCTCTCCGGCAACCGTCTTTGGGCGGCCGATCGCGGTGATTGCCGCCGTCCCATCACTTGCTTGGGGGGGGGGAGAGTGGAGGAGGGAGAGATGGATTTGGTCGGCCGTGAGGGACTGTTGCAGGCGACAGTCTCCGGCTCGGTGCTTGCCGGCTGTCGGTCGGACGGCCACCGTAAGGGTCGCCGGACTCCCTTCCTTCTCCGGCGTGAGCACCATGACGGTCGGACGGGAGGATCGCCGTCGATCCTCCCTGCTTCTCTCATGGGGTCGGGCGAATGCCTGGCCGAAGGGGGACGGGGGGCTCGGTTTGATCAGGCTTGGCTGGGCCAAGCCTGTTTTGGGCCGGGCTGGGCCGGGCTTGGCTGGGCCGGGCCGGGCTGGGCTGGGCTTGGCTGGACCGGGCCTCGTTGGGCCAGACTTGGTTGAGCCATGCCCTGTTGGGCTAGGTCTACTTCTTAGTTGGGCCGGTCCAGTAAAAAAAAAAAAAAAAAAAAACCCCATTGGAAAAAAATAAATAAATAAATAAATAATAATAATAATGATTATATTAATAATATTAAATAAAGGGGAAGAAGGGGAAAAGATCTGTTGGGCAAGGTTGTTCCGAGAAAATTTAGTTTATATATAATTTCTTTTTAATTTGTGATTCAAGATCGTCGTTGTCTCTGGAAGATCGGATCTAGGGAATTGAACTGCACGTTGTTGGTGGATGCTCTTGAGTAAGTTATTTTGACCTCTGATATGTATGCCAATATATGTATATTTATAACTTAATAGATATATGTAATATATCTGCATTTGATTGCATTGGATTGCGTGCATCATGTTGGTGTGGGTGCTGTGTTGGCGTGAGTACATTGTGTTGGTGTGGGTATATTGTGGGATTGCTTTGGATTGCGTGCATTGTGCTGATGTGGATGCATTGTGTTGGTGTGAGTGCATTGAGACTGTGTGAGTGCTCTCTAGTCTGACTATGATCATACGAGAACCTAGTCTCCTTTTGGGCCTCCAGCAGGGCTATTGCTGGCACATGACCGTTGAGCGGTATGTGACACAGGAGCTAGATGTCTTATTTTAGCCATGCGTGGCGGGCACATGCAGAGGATGCATGTTTCTCGTATGATACTTAGAGCTAGTTTTCCTTTTGGGCCTCCAGCAGGGCTATTGCTGGCACATGACTGTTGAGCGGTATGTGACACAGGATCTAGTCTCTTTCGGGACGAGCCATGGGCCGATCGTGGCCATAGTCTGAGGGACTAGGAGAGTTAAGTAAATGGTTGGCCATCCATAGTCGTGTCGTGTCTGTGTCGGTCGCATTAAGTGTACGTATTTGCATCAGGTCGTGGGTTATTATTATTATATTGTTGGACATCTTGTTGTATGATGTATTATGCTTGTTGTTATTAGATGCATATTGGTGTATGTATATTGAAGGTGTTAATAACTTACTGAGCCTGTGTAGCTCACCCATGTTTTCTTATATTTTTGTTTCAGATATCGAAGATCATTTGGGTTTTGGAACCAGTCAGTGAGGAGCTAGGATTTAGGTGTTAATCCCTGAGTTTATATTTTATCTGTATTTTATATTCTGTTAATCTTTATGGAAAGTTGTTCCTTACTATTGTTTGGTTGTAGATTTGAAAGTTAGGCCTGGCATGATCTCTAGAAGATATCTAGGATTGTGCGGCCGGTCACGTAGCCGATCCTTGATCTGGATTCGGGGCGTGACAGAGTGGTATCAGAGCAAAGGTTAAAGATGTCATAGTTAGTGAGAGTGGGGTAGAATTAGGGTATTGAAAGATATTTGATGATTTGAAAATTTATATCAGAGTGCGCAGCGAAAGTGTGGTAGACTAAAGACACTAGAATTAATTTAAAGTATGTATGATGGAAGAAGAGATGCTCTTATTAGAATTATTGAATTTGGGTAGAATGGTACTTGTGAGTATTGAATCATATAAGTTTTGGATTGTGCATTTTTGGGTTTAGAAGACTTAAATTTCGAGGGCGAAATTTTTTTTTTTAGGTGGGGAGAATGTGAAGCCCAGTTCTTAATGGGCTGATTTTGGACTGAAGTCGGCAAGGGCCGCCGACTTCAGTTCAAATTTCTTCTGGTTCGGGAGTTTGGATTTCTCGGCGGGAAATCTGGAGAGGTTCGTCGACGCCGCCGGAGGTGGGGGAGATAAGGTCCTTCCTCGGGTTTTAGGGGCATTGGGAGCCTCTGTTGATCCGGGAAAACCCTCCCTGTGGGTGGAGCGTCGACGGATCCTTCGAGTACCCCCTGCCCTCGCCGGAACGCCCTTCGCCGGAGGTCGTGCGATCGGAGTCGCCCTCGCCGATAAGTTCTCTCTCCCTGGTATGGACGTTGGGTGTCCGTGCGGCTCGACGGAGGGGAGAATCCGGTTGATTTTCCTCTCCGTTGAAGCCTTGGACTGTGGCCGGCAGTGAGGAAGCCACCGCCGGACTCCTCCTCTTCGGCAACCGTCTTTGGGCGGCCGATCGCGGTGATTGCCGCCGTCCCATCGCTTGCTTGGGGGGGGAGAGTGGAGGAGGGAGAGATGGATTTGGTCGGCCGTGAGGGACTGTTGCGGGCGACAGTCTCCGGCTCGGTGCTCGCCGGCTGTCGGTCGGACGGCCACCGTAAGGGTCGCCGGACTCCCTTCCTTCTCCGGCGTGAGCACCATGACGGTCGGACGGGAGGATCGCCGTCGATCCTCCCTGCTTCTCTCATGGGGTCGGGCGAATGCCTGGCCGAAGGGGGACGGGGGGCTCGGTTTGATCAGGCTTGGCTGGGCCAAGCCTGTTTTGGGCCGGGCTTGGCTGGGCCGGGCCGGGCCGGGCTTGGCTGGATCGGGCCTCGTTGGGCCAGACTTGGTTGAGCCATGCCCTGTTGGGCTAGGTCTACTTCTTTGTTGGGCCGGTCCAGTAAGTAAAAAAAAAAAAAAAAAAAAAAACCCCATTGGAAAAAAATAAATAAATAAATAATAATAATAATAATGATTATATTAATAATATTAAATAAAGGGGAAGAAGGGAAAAAGATCTGTTGGGCAAGGTTGTTCCAAGAAAATTTAGTTTATATATAATTTCTTTTTAATTTGTGATTCAGGATCGTCGTTGTCTCTGGAAGATCGGATCTAGGGAATTGAACTGCACGTTGTTGGTGGATGCTCTTGAGTAAGTTATCTTGACCTCTAATATGTATGCCAATATATGTATATTTATAACTTAATAGATATATGTAATATATCTGCATTTGATTGCATTGGATTGCGTGCATCATGTTGGTGTGGGTGCTGTGTTGGCGTGAGTACATTGTGTTGGTGTGGGTATATTGTGGGATTGCTTTGGATTGCGTGCATTGTGCTGATGTGGATGCATTGTGTTGGTGTGAGTGCATTGAGACTGTGTGAGTGCTCTCTAGTCTGACTATGATCATACGAGAACCTAGTCTCCTTTTGGGCCTCCAGCAGGACTATTGCTGGCACATGACCGTTGAGCGGTATGTGACACAGGAGCTAGATGTCTTATTTTAGCCATGCGTGGCGGGCACATGCAGAGGATGCATGTTTCTCGTATGATACTCAGAACTAGTTTTCCTTTTGGACCTCCAGCAGGGCTATTACTGCACATGACTGTTGAGCGGTATGTGACACAGGATCTAGTCTCTTTCGGGGCGAGCCATGGGCCGATCGTGGCCATAGTCTGAGGGTATCAGGTCGTGGGTTATTATTATTATATTGTTGGACATCTTGTTGTATGATGTATTATGCTTGTTGTTATTAGATGCATATTGATGTATGTATATTGAAGGTGTTGATAACTTACTGTGCCTGTGTAGCTCACCCATGTTTTCTTATATTTTTGTTTCAGATATCGAAGATCATTTGGGTTTTGGAACCAGTCAGTGAGGAGCTAGGATTTAGGTGTTAATCCCTGAGTTTATATTTTATCTGTATTTTATATTCTGTTAATCTTTATGAAAAGTTGTTCCTTACTATTGTTTGGTTGTAGATTTGAAAGTTAGACCTGGCATGATCTCTAAAAAATATCTAGAATTATGTGACCGGTCACGTAGCCGATCCTTGATCTGGATCCGGGGCGTGACAGCGGTCGTAGGGCCAGACGTGGCGCAGAGTGCGCGGAGGCCGACCGCGGAGGGCGCAGGAGCACGGAGCTGGCGGGGGCGTCCGGATGCGCAGAGGTGACGCGCGAATGACCGCGGGTTGGACTTGGCACGAAGTAGGTCGACCGGGGTCGTCCGACGGCGGTCATGGGGGTGTGCAGGAGCACGGAGTCGGCGGGGGCATTCGGATATGTAGAGGTGACATGCGACGGGCCTGGCGCTAAGCAGGCTGGAAGGCGTGCTGGGGCGCGGAGACGGCCGCGAGGAGCGTGGACCTGGCACGTAGCGCATGTAGAGGCACGGAGAAGGCCACGGGTGGCGCGGGCCTGGCGTGGAGCACGCCGGAAGGCGCGGAGAGGTCCGATGGGCGCTGAGACGGCCTTGGTCGGACCTAGGGTGGAACACGCGCAGGCCGCGGGGGACATGCTGGAGTGCGGAGATGTCGACGGGGGTGCATTGCTGGTGCGGGGATGGCCGGCGGGGGTGCAGGCCTGGCGCAGTGCAGGCCGGACGTGGCCCAGAGAGCGCGGGGGCGAACGGAGACGGCCGTGGGGCCTGTTGCCAGTGCGGGGACGGCCGGCAAGGGTGCAGGCCTGGTGCGGAGCATGCTGGAAGTGGCCCGGAGCTCGCAGGGGTGAGCTGAGACGGTCGTGGGGCCCGTTGCCGGTGCAGGGATGGCCGGCTTGGGTGCAAGCCTGGCATGGAGCAGGCTAGACGTGGCCCGGAGCGCGCAGGGGTGAGCGGAGATGGCCGTGGGGCCGTTGTCGGTGCAGGGACGGCCGGCTTGGGCGCAAGCCTGGCGTGGAGCAGGTTGGACGTGGCCCGGAGCGTGCAGGGGTGAGCGGAGACGGCCGCAGGGAGCGTGGACCTGGCATGGAGCGCGCGCAGAGGCGCGGAGAAGGCTGCGGGTGGCACGGGCCTGGCGCGGAGCAGGCCGGAAGGCGCGGAGAGGTCCGACGGGCGCGGAGATGGCCATTGTCGGACCTGGGGTGGAACACACGTAGGCCACGGGGGACGTGCTGGGGCACCGATACGCCGACGGGGGCGCATTGCTGGCGCGGGGACGGCCGGCGGGGGCGCAGGCCTAGAGCGGTGCAGGCCGGACGTGGCCCGGAGCACGCAGGGGCTAGCGGAGATGGCCGTGGGGCCCGTTGCTGGTGCGGGACGGCTGACGGGGGTGCAGGCCTGGCACGGAGCAAGCTGGAAGTGGCCCGGAGCGCGCGGGGGTGAGCGGAGACGGCCGTGGGGCCCGTTGCCGGTGCAAGGACGGCTTGCTTGGGCGCAAGCCTGGCGTGAGCAGGCTGGACGTAGCCCGGAGCACACGGGGGTGAGCGGAGATGGCCGTGGGGCCCGTTGCCGGTGCAGGGACGGCCGGCTTGGGCGCAAGCCTGGCGTGGAGCAGGCTGGACGTGGCCCGGAGCGCGCGGGGGTGAGCGGAGACGGCCGTGGGGCCCATTGCCGGTGCAGGGACGGCCGGCTTGGGTGCAAGCCTGGCGTGGAGCAGGCTGGACGTGGCCTGGATCGTGCGGGGGTGAGCGGAGATGGTCGCAGGGAGCATGGACCTGGCACGGAGCACGCGTAGAGGCGCGGAGAAGGTCGCGGGTGGCGCGGGCCTGGCGTGGAGCAGGCCGGAAGGCGCGGAGAGGTCCGACGGGCGCGTAGACGGCCTTGGTCGGACTTGGGGTGGAACACGTGCAGGCCGCGGGGGACGCGGTGGACCGCAGAGACGCCGACGAGGGCGCATTGCCGGTGCGGGGATGGCCGGCGGGGGTGCAGGCCTGGCACGGTGCAGGCCAGACATGGCCCAGAGCGTGCGAGGGAGAACGAAGACGACCGTGGGTCCCGTTGCCGGTGCGGGGACGGCCGGCGGGGGTGCAGGCCTGGCGCGGAGCATGCTGGAAGTGGCCCGGAGCACGCATGGGTGAGCGGAGACGGTCGTGGGGCCCGTTGCCGGTGCAGGGACGACCGGCTTGGGTGCAAGCCTGGCGCGGAGCATGCTGGAAGTGGCCCGGAGCACGCATGGGTGAGCGGAGACGGTCGTGGGGCCCGTTGCCGGTGCAGGGACGACCGGCTTGGGTGCAAGCCTGGCGTGGAGCAGGCTGGACGTGGCCCGGAGCCCGCGGGGGTGAGCGGAGACGGCCGTGGGGCCCGTTGCCGGTGCAGGGATGGCCGGCTTGGGCGCAAGCCTGGCGTGGAGCAGGCTGGATGTGGCCCGGAGCGAGCGAGGGTGAGCGGAGACGGCCGTGGGGCTCGTTGCCGGTGCAGGAACGGCCGGCTGGGGCACAAGCCTAGCGTGGAGCAGGTTGGACGTGGCCCGGTGTGCGCGGGGGTGTGCGGAGACGGTCGCGGGGAGCATGGACCTGGCACGGAGCGCGCGCAGAGGTGCGGAGAAGGCTGCGGGTGGCGCGGGCCTGGCGCCGAGCAGGCCGGAAGGCGCGGAGAGGTTCAACGGGTGCGGAGACGGCCTTGGTCGAACCTGGGGTGTAACACACGCAGGCCGCGGGGGACGCACTGGGGCGCGGAGACATTGACGGCGGTGCATTGCCGGCACTGGGACGGCTGGCGGGGCGCAGGCCAGGCGCGGTGCAGGCCGGATGTGGCCCGGTGCGTGCGGGGGCGAGCGGAGGTGGCCGTGGGGCCCGTTGTTGGCGCGGGGATGGCCGGCAGGGGTGAGGCCTGGAGCGGTGCAGGCCGGATGCGGCCGAAGTGCACGGGGGCGAGCGGAGATGGCCGTGGGGCCCGTTGCCGGTGCGGAAGCACAGGGCGCAGGGCGGACCTAGCGTGGAGATGCCGCAGGGCCGGTCGCGGTGGCGCGCTGGCGGCGGTCGTGGACGTGAAGGGGAAGCGCAGGACACGGAGCGCGAGCACAGGGTGGACTTGGCGTGGAGACGCCGCAGGGCCGGTCGCGGTGGCGCGCTGGCGGCGGCCGTGGATGTGGCGCGGAAGCGCAGGGTGCGGAGCTCGAGCGCAGGGCGGACTTGGCATGGAGACTCCGCAGGGCCGGCCGTGGGTGGCGTCCTGGCGGTGGCCGTGGGGCCGGACGTGGCGCGGAGTGCAGTGCGCGGAGCGCGGGCGCAGGGCGGACCTGGCACGGAGACTCCGCATGGCCGGCCATGGGTGGCGTGCAGGCGGCAGCCGTGGGGCTGGACGTGGCACGGAAGTGCAGGGCGCGGAGCGCGAGCGCAGGGCAGACCTGGCACGGAGACTTTGCAGGGCCCGCCACGGGTGGCGTGCTGGCGGCGGCCGTGGGGCCGGATGTGGCGCGGAAGCGCAGGACGTGGAGCGCGGGCGCAGGGCGAACCTGGCACGGAGACTCCGCAGGTTCCGCTGTGGTGGCGTGCTGGCGGCACGGAGACGGTCGCGGAGCGCCGGGCTGCCCCCCAGCGTGCGGACGCCGGAGCTGACGGCGGGCAAACTGATCGCGGGGCGCGGGGATGGCCGACGGGGATGTCCAGATGCGCGGAGCGGGCTGCGGGGGCGTCCGGAGGCACGGAGCGAGCCGCGGGAGCGTCCGGACGCGTGGAGGTGACCGCGAGCTGGAGCACGATCTGTGCTGGCGATGGACGAAGGGGACAGCCCTTTCTCTTATGCCAATCTGTTGCAACAGATTTATCGAAATCGTACCTTCTTTTTCTTTGAAAATCTGTAAAATAGAGAATGTCTCGTGCCAGAGAATAATCAAGTCAGTGAGACGATCGTGAAAAATAAAAAATCTCTGAGAAGAAGAACTTGGAAGACTTTTCATCTGCCAGAGGGTGGAGAGATGAGAAGAGAAGATCCATAATGAAAAGAGATGGGTTTCGTCTCATACCTGGAATTTGCCTTGCTTTATCCTATATAGACATGGAGTAGCACCAAAATCTATCAGGAGGGAGGTCGAACAAGACCGATTTGCTTCCAGGAGAGCCAGCATGGTGGCAGGGTCGTGGCCTGGCACGGTAGCTGGATCGTGGCCTGGCGGCGTCGTCAAGAGGATCAGGGTGATGGCCTGGTGGCGCAGAGTCATGGCCACGTGGTGGAGTTGGTTGCAACAGAATGTCAAAATTTGCTGGAGAGGGGCTTTTGGAGCCTTCAAACGGTTTCCTTAATGGGAATGAGTCGGTCTGACGGAGATGAGTCGTCCGGTTGAAGAAAAATGTTTGTCAAGCTCAGTAGAAGTAGATCAACCAGACCTCTACTTTAGTGGGTCGGACTTCTGGTTGGCTGGCCTTCAGATTGGTTGGCCTTCTGGGTCAGCAAGTCTTCAGGTTGGTTGGCCTTCAGGTTGGTCAGCCTTTTGGGTGGTTGGCCTTCAGTGGGTCGGCCTTCCGGGTCAGCCTTTAGGTAGGTCAGCCTTCTGGGTCAGCCAGTCTTCAGATTGGTTGGCCTTCAGGCTGGTTAGCTTTCTGTCGGTCGGTCTTCTGGGAGTCAGCCTTCTGGATCGACCTTCTGGATCGGCCTTCTATCAGTCGGCCTTCTGAGAGTCGGCCTTCTGAAATGAAAGGATCAATTGAACCTCTGCTTTGTCCCAGCCGAAAAAAATTGTTGGCTCCGGTCCGGTTCAAAAAAAGGTTGATTTGGGTATTACACTGTCCATTCAGGAGCTATACTTTCATTTCATTTTTTCTGTTTACTTTTATAAAAAATTAATTTAGACATCGAAGAATTTATTATGGAAACCATCCCTCTCTAACTGGGCTTTCATATTTTCTTTATTTTACGGGTTTCAAAATATTCGTACTTAATGAAAAAAACATGGAATTATTCATCCTTAATCATGTCAATGGATCTCAAACGAAACCACAATAATATATATAATATATTTTAAATTTAATTTTTAATTTTTATTATTTATTTATTATCATCAAATTATATTTAAGTTTTTATTTTTTTACGTGTACGGATATTATTTTAAGCAAATAACATTGGAATGGCCAAGCTCCTCGCTTGCTTAATTCTCTTCGGATAATATTTTAAACATTGTAAAATAAGAAATATGCAGGAAAAGAAATAAATACTCGCCGCTCACGAGACCGGCGCTGCCGCGCGAGGAGCTCTGCCAAGTAAGGAGTTTGGTTTTGTCCGATTGCCGCGGTAGGAAGACAAAGATCGCCTTCCAAAAATATTAACCAATCTTCGCACGAATCCTTTCTCTTCTTTCTCGTTGGTTGCCACTCGTTGGCGCTCGGACGCCGAAAAGTTCTGCGCTTAGGGTTTGTATCGTTTATATATATATATATATATATATATATTTTCTTGGGTTTAATTTGTTCTGTTGTTCGCTATCTTCTATTGTTAGCTTGATTTTATTTTACTTTTCTGGTAGTTTTCGTAGGATTTTATTCGTGGGTTGGGAATCCTGTCAGATTTCGCCTTCGATTTTTTTTAAATGGCGGCGGAACAGTGAAATGGTTCGGTGGATTAGAACCCTAGGAACAGGAAGCGTATTTGTTAGCAACCCAACTGAAAAGAGCAATCTGAAGTCCCCAAACCATGATATTTGAACTAAAACATCACTGATTGTTATCCTCTTTCTTCCCTGTTTGGCTAAAATCGAAAGAAATAACTCGAGAGAGTATGTTGTGGTAGTGTTTGACGAATTTAGGTACCGAGAAACGAAGTATTTCGAACATTTCTGTGTAGTTTTCAATGAAGGCACCATTTTTATTGCTTTGTGCTTTTTCCTGGTCTAGTTCTTTTCCTTCTTTTTTTATTTTTGTGGTTCTGAGAAGTGCTCTACTGTGATAGACAGTCTTTTCTACCCAATACTATAGAATTAACTTGACCAAGATATCTTTGCCGTGGTCCTAGTGCAGGTATAGCATGTCGATGAACAGAGCTGATGAAGTTGACTACATGACTGATGAGAGTGAGATGGGAAATGCCATGGATGATGAGATGGAAGGGGACTTCTTTGATGCAGATAGAGGTCGAGGTGAAGCTGATGATGAGTATGATCTGGTTGGTTTCCTTTTCAGTGTATTCTCACCATTTGGATGTGATAATTTCAATGAATAATTTGTAGCTTGTTTGAATGAATGGTGTAGTAATATATACTACTTTTTTTCTTCAACTCAAAGTTCCTTATGTTCTAGCATAAAATTTGCCCATTTCTAGTTTAGAGTATTTAAATAGAAAGTGCTTATCCTGACAAACAACCATGAATTGAGGGCAGCTCACCAGAGTGACTGACACATCTTCGGCTCAAGCCAGGAGTGGGAGGGATATCCAAGGCATCCCATGGGACAGGCTACAAATAACAAGGCAGAATTACAGACAGACTCGTATACAACAGTACAAGAATTATGAGAATATTGCTTCATCTGGGGAGCGTATGAACAAGGTTTCTGCTTATCACCATTTTGTATTGGGTGTAACTACAGGTAGATTGTGCCACTGTGTTTGCAGTTTGCTCACTAAAGATTTTCTATTTTGTATAGAAATGCAAGCAAGTGGAGAAAGGTGGCAATTATTATGAATTTCAATATAATACGAGATTGGTCAAGCCCACGATTCTTCATTTTCAGGTCTGTGAATGTTTTCTTTTGTCTATGGTGGTTATGAATTTAAATACTTTATCCCATTCATCTGTGTTTCTTGTTGTCTTTGAACCTGTCCTATTTATGTCCATATTTTTGGCTCTTGCTTATTATGCATTCTTCCTGATAGATGAATCAATGCATGGGGCATTGGTGTGCCTCATAGGCTAGGTCATGGTGTGCTCTCCTAGGGTTCGGGTCATGGACTCGATCAGGTCAAATGGACCTTGATGACCGAACCCTTAGGAATATTAGGTTGGAAGTACCAATATTTGATGGAAATCTAGATCCTAAGGTCTACATAGACTGGGAAGGAGAGATGGATCGGTACTTTGATTGGTATGACATGACTGAGGAGAGAAAATGCAAATTTGCAAAGCTTAGATTAATTCGTTGGGCCAGACTTTATCGAAGAAATATTGAAAGGTTCATTAGACAAAGAGGTGACGTTTCCATAGTAACTTGGAGAGCAATGAAACTCAGGCTTAGAGAGAATACCTTCCCATGTCCTACTATCAGAGACTTCTAGACCAGTGGCAGAGATTGACCCAGGGAACCAGTAGTGTAGCTGAATACATTGCAAAGTTTGACGAATTTGTGATGAGATGCAATGTAGATGAGTCTGAGTCAGTTACTTTGTCTAGATTTAGGGCCGAATTAAGAGAAGAGATTCAGAAAGAGTTTACGAGAGAAGTTCATGATTTAGAGTTAGCCTATCAGGTAGCACGAGATGCTAAGAGATTTCATAGGGGAAGGGAGAGAAATGAAGAGAGGGGAAGGTGGTGAGGGGGCTGCTGAATAACCCAAATTGATCTCATAGCATCTGTGGCCCTTCGACGGCCTCGGCGGCCATCTAGCAGCCTCCTCGCCACCTTCCCCTCCTTTCGTTTCTCTTCCTTCCCCCTTTTTTTTATTTCTTGTTAATTTCTATTCTCCTCTCTTGGATGAGGGCAGAGCCCTAAATGCTTCAGCAGCTCTCCATGGGCCTCCGTGGCCCTTCGATGGCCATTGTCGGCCTCTCTCTCTTTCTCTCCATCTCTCTCCCTCTCTTTTCCTCTCTAGTTTCCCCTCTCCCCATTTTTGTTTTTATGTTGGTTTGGGCCCAATATGGTCTCGGGGGGGGGGGGGCGTACCAACTTGTACCATTGGCCGGCCAGCACGGGTCCGGTTTGAGTTGGCGAACCTTGATGTAGACTCTTATGTTGAAGTGTTACACCTTTTTTTTTTTTGCTTCCAATGTTCTTTAGTAATCTATAATTAGAAGTGCTATAGACTAATCAACTTTGACTAGTCACCAATATATTTTTTCCTAGATGCTTTTTTTTTCTTAAGAAATTGTCTTGTATGGAAGTGTCAATATTGGAAATTTTGTAGGTAAAAATTTATAGCACTAGGGACATTTGGATCTGTGGCAATCATGCTGATTGTCTACATAACATTAGCTGATGTAGGTCAAGTTGTAGAGCATTCTTAAGGCCAAAATGGGTATCAATTAGTGTTGAGGTTATTCAAATTAGAATTTTGACAAGTTATTTGGATTTAATCATATCTTCCCTTGTAGCTGCAATAGTTTTTTGAGAGTTAGGATGGGAGGAAGCCTGGCTGAAAATGGGCAAGGGCAATATTCTATCCTAGGTTCTCGGTATCAACACCAAATGACTTTACCAACTGAGCCAATATGCACCCATGTATAACCTTAATATTTTGTTATTAAAATAAGCAAGCTAGACTATATGAGGTCTGACTCCTTGCCTAGTTTGATATATCAATAATTCATGAGAATTGAGCCTATGTTGAAAGTGAGAGCAACAACAAATTAATGTGTGCTCAATAGAAAAGCAATTTCATTGATTGATCAAACTAGGGTACATGAGGGTATACATAGGCTGTGGGCCCCCTTATAATGATAAGGATGAGCAGGCACCTGCAGAGTTCAAAAAGAACAAGAAAATATAATACTTAGTCAACCAAACTAGTCAACCTTGCCATGGGGCAAAGTTCTCTAGAAGCAAAATGGATCTAATAATGAATGCAGTGCCGTCATGTCTGTTACTTTACCATCAGATGGGATTTGATGGTGACTATGGTGTTGTAAGATCCTGTGACTTGGGGTTGGTTTCCATATCTTCAAATGGTGAAATTTTGTCATCTGATACCTTTGGATGGTGACCTTGGTACCTTGAATTTGGTAGTTTCTAGCTCTGGCTTGGTATTGTTGCTGGACTTCTAAAATGCCTTCCTTTGTTGTCAGATTGTTTTGACAGTAAGCTATCTTTTGATTGCAAGCATTAGATTGTTGGATGCCTTCTGATGGCAGGATGCTTGTTGTCAGATCATTTTGGGCTTCTTTTGATCCTGGCTTGGGCGAGGGATGGGTTTGGGATGCATCAACTTGTCTTGAAACATGGATCGGAAAGATAGCACCTTATGTCTCCACTCTTTTAGATAACAATTACAGCATTCATGATGTCCACCATGTTAGATATACCTCATATGCCCTTGTCCTGGTTTCCTTTTTGTTTTCAAAGAGGTGCAACTTGGTTGGGCTGGGCCATGTGAAGGCCTTCCTTGATCCAAATCAACCAAAATATCTAATTTTATATGGCCAACATGACAATATAACTGATATGCAAACTGAAATTTAAGCCCTATATGCCAGCAAATTTTGAAATCTAAACAGAATTTGGTTGGAGTTAGGTTAGATTGGCTAGGTAAGGTTAGTATGGGTCATTGTTGTTAATAGGATTTTGATTGTGTATATATACACTCTAACTCAGTCCTCGTTTAGGTCAGGTCAGGTTTACAGCTCAGTTACAGAAATAGTGGCAGCTACAAGGTGCGTTGACTTGGAAGTTGTAGCACAAAACTTTGGCTTCAGCTAATCTGACTTGAAATTGGTGTTCAAGCCTAGCATCACCAGAATTGGGCAAATATTCTCTAGGTTTAGATGACTGGCCTAGCTAAATCTCAGTTTAATTGCTTGTTTTCCTCTCAATTCATTCAAAGGATATTGTCTAGGATTGGCAATACCATGGGTTCATTTCTTCTATCCATGATGGTGGTAGCAAAGATTCTTTTACTAGTGGAATACATGCCCAATTCACAACCAATGAGCCCAGGCAACTAATATCCAATTTAACTAAATGAGGATACGATCAAGCTCAAAATTTTGACAATGGTGCTATATCCTCTCATGAATCTTACACTTAGCAAACCTTTGATATCTTGCTGTGTAAACATTTTGGTTTAGTTTTAAATAAGATACACAACATGCAAAATACATAAAAATCTGTTTTTTGTTATACTAATTTACTATAACAATTCCCTTGTTTTTTAACTATCACAGTTTTTTTGGACCACTCCTTTCATGACACATCATAACTTGCTTCTAGCTTTTGCTACTCATGTTTAATCAGTCATGCTCATTCAAGTCTTTTGTTAGTCTTGTATGAGATGATTGTGTTGTCACGAGGCACCACTCTTGGACTCCTGACAACAGGGTTTGCGGTACCATCCCATACCACCCGGTACGGGGCGTACCATACCGGCCAAGAGCCGGTACGGTTCACGTATAATAAATGGTCCGGCATCCTGGACCGTTAAAAAAAATTAAAAAAAATAAATTCTGTACGGTATGGTACAGTACTGTAGCATACCGTACTGTACCGCTCGGTTCAGCCTAGTTCGGGCTCGGTTTGGCTCGATTCGGGTCTCGTTCAGGTTTGGTTTAATAATCTTTACTTGAGAGGAATAGAATTTTTTATCCATTTTTAGCCTCGGTACACATACCGGTACGGCACGGTACGGACCGTACCGTGCCATATTGGTAGCTGACCGGTATGGGTCCCGGTATCGGCTCAGCGATCCTTGCCTGACAACCTTGTGCTTATAAAATGTTACTGCTTGATTGCTTGAATTTCATTTGAGTAAGTAATTGGGAGGTCACTTTGAAAGTCAGGCTTGCTTTTATTATTAACTGCAAAAGAAGGTTGCCCACGGCATTGTTCATATGTTGTTTGTGGGAAAGTCTGTTCAGGATTGGCTCAACCATGAATTTTCCACAGAGGGTACATGGAACTCCAGTTAAGAAATATCAAGCAATTCTGTATGGTTGTTCCCGATTGGCTACGTTTCAGCCAGGCAATGTTTCTCCAGTTAATTCTTTTAAGCATTGAGGTGAAGGCCTTGTTCTGGGAATGGAATGATTATAAAGGTTTCTGTTTGTGATGGCTCCAAAGCAATTTCTCAAATCAATCAGTGTTTTTCTAAAGCTTAAAGAAACAAACAAGATGCAATGCCTATATCTGAATCTGTTTTTCTTGCATGCTTGATTTGATTCTAATATCTGGCAAATGCTGGTTGTGTGACTTTTGTTATATCTTATTCTTCAACTTTTTTGTTATTCGCTTTAAAAATTTATTCAGAGAATGCTTTTTAACATTTATTTAAGATGCTTATTGCATCTCTTCATTGTTTGATCTCTTTTAAATTTTGCAACTGTTTCTTGTCTTTCTACTCTGGATGACAACTGAATGAGCTTTTTGTCTGCAGCTAAGGAACTTGGTCTGGGCGTCTTCCAAACATGATGTCTACTTTATGTCAAATTCTTCAGTCATGCATTGGTCATCAATATCTAGCAGTTTGTCAGAGGTCCTGGATTTCTCCGGACATGTGGCTCCTGGGGAGGTTTTCCTTATACTTCTTTGCTTGTTACTCATTAGCATAATGCTAACTTGCAAATTATGAAAGATTTAAGGATTGCTTTGTTCATTTCTTTTGGATCTTACTGCTTTTTTTCGTTGCTGATTGATTTACCTTAATGAATACCTTATTAGATATGTCTCTTGAGCAGTTGAAGAATATCCTGCTTGTTGGTTTTCAGAAATACCATGGAAGTTTGATGGATGGATTTACACGAACTCAAATCAGTACACTTGCAGTAAAGGATGGTCTGATGGTTGCTGGAGGTTTTCAAGGAGAACTAACTTGCAAGGTAAGTTTATAACTGCTTCCAATAAATTGCAGACATGCTTGGATTTTTTTTTTTTCTAAATAAATTATTGCCCATATAAGGATGAATCTAACTTTCTATGCTTTAGCTTGCATAACATCAAACTATACTAGATAATTTGCTTATTTTTAGAACATTTAATCTAGACCATGTCACAAGTCTGCAATTAAACTCCCTCTTAAAGTTTAGTCACATAAGTGTTTATTATTTTGAATATGTACATCACAATGTGAAAAAGGTATGAAGATGTAGCTATATGGAGAGCTATACATTGTACATGCAGGAAAAATCATTTAGGTTTCCATCTGCATTTTCTACTTCTTAAAGTTTCTCATCTTATTGGAAATATGATTCTGGGTTTTGTACATTGATGATCCTTTTTATGTTAAGAAATTTGTATCTCCAAATCACTGAATGCTTGATTCAGAAGGTAATATTTTCACTCTCCTGATATGTGGTTCTCTTTATACTTATATACCATCCTTTTTCATTGATTGATATTATCATGTCATATTTCATTGATGAATTGATTATTAGTCTCACTATTGGTACAATATATGCTGCTGATTAATAAGTATATAAATTTTAGTTTGTTTCGATAATTGAAAAAAATCCATACCTAAAAATACTTGCATAGTTCCTTTGCTCCCACGACTCTATTTTTTCTCAATGATTTGCTGCATGTAAGAATGTTGCTTGTGAATAATGAAAGATGATGTTACTCAGACAAGGCACTTTTTAAACTTTTTGCTGTCCCCCCACGTGGACATGACATAACTTTATCACATATGGGATATGCAGTAGACTAGATATGGCTGGGTCACAATTTCTGTGTTCTGCCTTGGCCAATGATGGGGGAAAAGGAACAGAAAACTGATCAAATGTCAAAAAGAAAAGAAGAAAAGAATGAAAACCACAATTTGGATTCCTTGATATAGTATCTTGTCCTAGCTAAGAAGGAAAAAAGATATCAAAAGGAATGAAAAGAATGGGATGGGTTCCATTTGACCTAGTCAAGGAAGGAAATGAAGAGAAGGAAAAAGGAATTGTTAGGGCCTGCCAAACCTCTAATCTGCCAAAGATGAAGGGGAAAAGTCAGGAAAAAAAAGAAGAAAGAAAGAAGAAGAAAGAGATGGGGTTTGAGTACCTCCTTCCTGTTGACCTTGAAGCCTTCCTTCTTGATGTCTCTCCTGTTCTTTCCCACTGGTTTTTGTTCTTCTCTTCCTTTCCTAGCTGAACTGACGAAGAGCTGTTTACTGCCCTTCTCAAGGGACTTAAAGGAGAACAACCCTTCTCTCTCTAACTCTCTCTCATAAGAGACACTTTTGTGACACCCACAGACAAATCCATGTTTATACACACTTGTACATGTTAACACAAAAAATCTATTAGAGCTGTTTGCATGTCTTAGTTTTCAGAGATTGCCCATGTGTCATTTTTCGACAATATCTGCATTGGGTTCTTCAGGACACTTGAACACTTGAAACCTGCATCTGGTGTTTGAGTGACATTGGTAGATAATAAAAGGTGAAATCAATAATGATTATGACATTTAAGACTTCAGGTTCATGGAATAGAAGATTTATTTTTATATTTAAGGTACTTGATGAGAATGGGATGACTATTATCTAGATCTACCTTCATGATTTGCTATAGGAAAGGCCATTTGAAAGGAGTGGAAAGTGGTTGAAGTGCAAAAGATGAAGATCTTAGTATAAGCCATGCTACAAAGACCTGTGAATGGTGGCCATCATGGAAAGCACATGTTGAACTATGTATTATTATATGCAAGGTATGATATGCAAGGTTCGCTGTGTTGATATTGGAGCCCATACCGATTGGCCAGCAGTATGATTTGGTACATCCTCGTACTGCTTTGTATCGGGTCTAAACAGATAGAGAGAGGGTGAAGGGAGAATGGCAGAGGAAGAGAGAGAGGGGGGAGGGAAGGAGAGGGTGAGAGGGCCTCTGGAGGTTGTTGGAGGGTAGCTGAGCTCGATGGAAGTTGGAGGATGGAGAGAGGGAAGCAGAGGGAGAGAAGGCCACCAGAGGGCCGAGGAGGCCACTGCATCACTGACGAGTTCAATGAAGACTGGTGGAGGGGCTCCACCCTTGTCCTGATCAAAGTAGTGGCTGCGGCCCGTTTCCTTCTTTTTTTGCAATTTATCATGTGAAGGGAGCAACTATGTTGCTGGCTTCATTATATTTTTTTTCTTTTTTTTGGAGATTTTTTGTTGAAGTTGGCAAAAATCCCCAAAAAAGTAAAAATGTTGTCGACTTCATCCAATAAATCCTAAAAAATAAGAAATAGGGGCTGAAATCCTTGTTTCGGTCGGGAGGAGGGTAGAACGCTCCTCGAGCCTCAATGGCAGCCTCGTCGGCCCTTTGGAGGCCTCCTCTTCCTCTTCTTCCCTCCCTCCGCCCTCCGGATTCCACTATGTGCAGCAAGCTTGGCTGCCCTTTGGTGGCCTTCGGAGGCCCTCTCTCCTTCTCCCACTCCTCCTCTCTCTCTTCCTCTCTTTCCTTCTCCCTCTCCCCCTCCTTGCTACTATCTCATTTCGAATGCCAGAATCATCCAAATTGGGTGGTTTGGGGCGTCTTAGGAAACTATGGCTAAATGTATAACCAAGGTTCCCGGTACCGGTACCCGGAGCCGTATCGGCGGGAGGCCGGTACAGTATGGTACGGTCCGTACCGTACCATTCTGGCAAGCGTACCAACCCTTTTTTTTAATATAAAAACATTCTCTCCCTTCCAAAAAAGTATTTAAAACATAAAAAGGACCTGAACCGGGCTGAACCGCGCGATCCCTGTGTATAACTATTAAAAAGAAATGATTGGCATTATCTAATAAGATTTTAGGAGTTTAGGGAAAATGGAGGACCACGGAACATGTAATTTGTGAAGGCCTTGTGGTGAGCACGTGAAAGGATTTTGAGTACAAGATCAACAAAGCCAAATGCAATCAAAAGAGAGCTTTGATGCATAATTTGAAGAGTTTGGGTTAGGTCCGATGTTCAGGAGACCACTTGATGGTCCGGGGAAGTCAGGTTCTTGGATCAAACATTGAAACTTTCAAAACACGATTGATGAATTAACTTGCTCTTACTCAAGCCTGCTGTCAGGTAAACCCATCAAAGAAACTTTGATGCCCACCATGTCATCTTCCCTTGGTTCAATGTCGTTGCATTGTAGTGCATCATTGCTGTCGCCTACTCCTCTCTAGAATGTGCTAGCTGATCCTAGTCATCAATTGCTACCTACACCTCTTGCCTGCTCCCCCCCCTCCCTTGTGAGCATGTGTATGAAGGTTTGCCATACTTGTTTGTACCATATCATATTGTACTTGTACTGAACTAGTATGCAGTCTCGTACTGTACCAACAGTCAGTATGCCTTTCCATCTTGTACCGTACAGCATACTGATACTATAATATATGGTATCGATATGGGGACCAGTATTGAGACTGCGAAATCTTGGTGTGTATCGAGTTTTCGTCGCCCTTTTTGCCACTATCCCTGTCAACCTCAACACCACTTGCCTCTACACCCAAATTGCCTCAAGGAGCAGCATGAGAAGCACCTTTATTGCCTTCTAACAACCAGGTTATGGATGAAGTTTACTGCCTTAGCCTTCACCACCAGAGGACAAGACCTGCTCCATGGGGAGGATCCATAACAAGGGAATATTCTAGGAGTTGGAGGGTGGGAAGATGGGTGCCTCATCCAAAGCCAAGCTCAACCATGCGAAGTTGATAGAGGGAGCAGTAATTTCTGGTGGTTTGGTTTCTTGCTTGGAGCCCAATCAGAGGTTAATGGCACATGGTGGAGGAAGTGGTGGTGGAGAACAGGTCACTGGAGAGGGTAGGGGGCAGCACTCGTGCTCAACTCCAATAGCTTACTAGAAAGCTTTCTATTTAATTGTGATTTATTTTGGAAGTGGATTTGGTAATGGATATTTTTCTGTCAATCTAGTCTTGTGCTCATTATAAAGCTTTGAGCCCCATCTGGCGGTTGATGGCATTGGACCATCATGTGGTTCGATGCTCATTGGGCCTAAGCTGAACCTTAACTCTAATAGACAAGGCTTCATACATGGTTATGTTTGCCTGCTTAACTTTTCTTATGTTATAAGTTGTTCTTATTTGGTTGTTTGGTTTTGTTGGTGGGGGCAATATGAACATACATACATATGCTTACATGTACCTCATGCAATGGACAAAAAGGTATGAATAGCAATGAAAACTAAATTGTACGCAGACCTGACAGTAGTTTCTTGTCTTTCTATCTTATGAATCACGAACTCCTATACTGGATTCAAGGGTGGCGGTTGGTTAGGGTCAGTTGGGCTTGTGTCAAGCTAGGAAATAATATGAAACCTGTCCCTGCTCTCTCTTCAAGCCATTTTGAACTATGAGTCCACCTCATGACCTAACTTCACTAGTTTAGCCATAACTTTTTTCCACATGATGCTGCCTAGAGTCACCTAACCTGGCTTGTAATCCAACCCTTACAATTCCTAGTGATTGAATTGTAAGATGAATTGAACAATTAATACTAAGAGGGTAGTGCCACTCTTGAAATCCTTGTTCAAGTTTATGAGTCTTATGACCCCTAATGCAACCTAACTTAAGCCAAAATAGAACTCCATCCTCATGGCTTGAATTGACTCAAAGCTTTGACTCATAGCTGACTTGTTTATCAGTCTAGGTGGAAAAATTGGAATTGTACATGATTGAAACTTGAAAATTGTTGACTCAAAGGTTATTCTTTGGTCAGGTTGGCTCTTTGCTACCCCTTTTTGAATGAAACTAAACATGGAGTCAGTACCAATGGTTATGATGAATTCTTGATTTGATCCAAAAAGCATTGCAGCCACGATCTTAATGGGATGATACCAGCTCATTTCTCTTCTTGCACAAATCAAATGAAGGTAGAAAAAGGTCCTAGAATAATGCAAATATACAGTGTGATGTGGTACATCTGTTGATATGGAGTATGCAGGCGGCCATGCTGCTGAAAGACTCGCCACCTGGGCATGGTGGCTAGGTAAAGAGCCAAGGCGAGCCCTCCTGCCGAGGCTAGCTTCCAGCCGGGGTCGTGCTCACAAGGTGAGCCCCCCGCTTGAGGCCAGCTCCCGATAGGGGTCATGCTCATGCTGCCAAGGTAAGCCCTCCTGCCGACGTCAGCTCCCAGTCGGGGTCGTGCTCATAAGACGAGCCCCCCGCCTGAGGCCAGCTCCCGGTAGGGGTCATGCTCATGCTACCCAGACGAGCCCTCCTGTCGAGATCATCTCCCAACCGGGGTCGTGCCCATAAGGTGAGCCCCCCGCTTGAGGCCAGCTCCTGGTAGGGGTCGCGCTCTTGCTGCTAAGGCGAGCCCTCCTATCGAGGTCAGCTCCCAGCCAGGGTCATGCTCATACAGCGAGCCCCCTGCCTGATGCCAGGTCCCGGTAGGGGTCGCGCTCATGCTGCCAAGGCGAGCCCTCCTGCCAAGGTCAGCTCCTAGCCGCGGTCGTGCTCATACGGCGAGCCCTTGCCTGAGGTCAGCTCCCGGTAGGGGTCATGCTCATGCTGCGAAGGTGAGCCCTCCTGCCGAGGTCAGCTCCTAGCCGGGGTCACGCTCATATGGCGAGCCCCCCCGCCTGAGGCCAGCTCTCGACTGGGGTTGCGCTCATGCTGCCAAGGCGAGCCCTCCTGTCGAGGTCAGCTCCCAACTGGGGTCTCACTCATAAGGCAAGCCCCCCTGCCTGAGGCCAGCTCCCAGCAGGAGTCGCGCTCATGCTGTCGGAGTAGGGCTCGTCTTGCCCCACAAAGGCCAAGATTCCCACCAACGACGAAAGGGAGAAGGATCAACAGAAGTCCAAGCCACGATAAGGGGCCTAACCACCTGTGACTTTCGAGAGGTGGTGCACGTCCTGCCATGGATTCAGGCCCTGTGACGCGCCACCCGCATGACTTGGACGAGGCGGTCTCCATCAGACCCTCGACTCTTTAGCATGCTGCCACGTCGACCATCACGCGATAGAGGGCAGACCCCCTACGATGCAAAACCTGAACCTTTATAGGAAAAGCATTCCACTAGGCCCTCAGGCCCAGGGATGCCCCAGCGGTTCCTCCTAGGATGGAAACCCGCCACTATGACCTGGAGCACGACGGTTTCGCGATCACCCCTCCCACGGGAAGTGGTGCCCTCAGAAGGACAAGACCGGCCCGACAAGGGGGGTGACCAAAAGCAACTAGAAACCCTTCCAAAAAAGGGGTATCTGGAAATGGACACTCCAAAAAAGCCTTGGACCTGATCCGGGCCGTCCCATGCATATAAGACCAGAAGAGGTGGTAAGCAGAGAGGTAAGCAAAAACAAAGAAGAATATACGGAGAGCAGATGGGCCAGGAGCCAATGGAGCGAACCTCCCAAGCTCTCTCGTTTTCCCTAAACTCACTCTCCATCTTTCACCCTCAAAACGCGGAGAGTCCGTAAGCTCTATGTTACTGAGATTCTGTTTTTCTCGATCGTCCTATTGACTTGATTGTCGGAGTGTCCCCGCTGGAATTCCTGGCCTGGGTCTTCTCTGTTTTGCAGGCCAATCACCAAAGAAGCAGACCGGAGGAGAGGACTTTGCACCCAACGGGAGTCCGACGCGTCATAGCTGCAGGCCACGACGATCCCGGCGGCAATAGATTGGCGCGCCAGGTAGGGGGCGGCAACTGAAGAAGAATTGGTTGGTTGATGCCAGGTCCCCTCGTTGTGAGAAAGACGTCCGTGGAAATCTACGGTCCAATGGTGACCACACGAGCACGTGAAGTCTCCACCAGCCGAGCGGGGGATCCTTCTCTCCACGGTGATTGATGCCCAGAGAGGGAGCTACCCACTCCACCACTGCCACCTCTGACGGATCCTCAAGTCACCGCACTGGCCTAGCAGGTTCACGCCCTAGCTGCATCGGTGCATCAGCTCAATCAGAGGCATTGGTCCCTAGAAATCCAGCAGCAACCAGGAACCCCTGCGGTGCATGCCGCCGATCCTCGTACCAGCCTGCGGTCCTTCTAGGAGGGGCCATTGTATGCGACCCCTTGCCCACGAGCGGCCCGTCGGACATTTGGGGGCAAGCCACAGCATGATCCGACTGGCAGGGAGAGTCGCTCCCCGGTCTCGGACCACAGCGTGCCCTCACACCCGCGGCATCAGCGTGGCCAGGAACTCGGGCTAGAGTTCCTCCACTCCGACCCTCCTTCGCCCCCGACATTTTTCGTCAAGAGGTCCACTGACGAGGCCATCTGTCGCCGAGCGAAGAAGCGCCTCGAAGAGCAGGAGTGCAAGCTGGCCGACTTGATTTGCCGGTTTGCTGAAGTCCAAGGCCTTCCTAGCGAGCCCGCCGGTTATGACACCCGTCCTCCCTTCTCCCACGGAATTCAAGAGGAATCGATTTTGTATATCGCAGGTTGATCCATACGACGGGACGACCGACCTGTACTATTTGAAAAGCTATAAGGCCCTTATGAGGGTCCAGGGAGCTATCGATGCTCTCCTCTGCATCGCTTTCCCAACCACCCTATGGAAGGCTGCTCGAGTCTGGTTCTTCAAGCTCGAGTTCGTGAGCGTTGATTCCTTCTCCCAGTTGGAGAAAAGATTCGTGGCGTACTTTGATGTGTGCAGGAAGGTGTCACGAGAGGCTGACGATCTTTTCTTGATCCGACAACAGGACCGAAGTCTCTCTGGGACTGTCCCGGTTTAAGGCCGCCATCCTGGAGATCTACAACCTCGATGAGCCATTAGTGATGCTGGCCCTGAAGAGGGGGCTGCGGACCTCCTGCTTCACCTACTCCCTCGACAAGAAGCCCCCGAGGACTTATTCGGAGCTCTTCCTCCGGACGTACAAGTACATCCGTGCTGAGGAGGCAGACCACACCAGGAGGGAGTTGGACGGGAGGCCCTTGAAGAGACAAGCTGTCAGGGAAATGTCCACCCTCTCGGTGCAGAAGGTGGCCCCGGTCCAGCGATCGGGACCAAGGCCCAGAGTCGACCCCACCAAAGAAGAGTGCACCCCCTCCTCGCCTCGAGAGCGAAGATCTTAATGGAAATCGAGGGCGAGCGCTTCTTGCATCGCCCTCCTTCCCTGAGGCCATCTACTGGGCACGATAGGTCTCGTTATTGCCGCTTCCATCTGGACCATGGTCACGACATCGAGTGCCGCCATCTGAAGAGGAAGATAGAAGAGTTGATCAAGTACGGCTACCTTGGCAAGTACGTAGAGGGAGGAGCTCCCCTAATGGATCGGAGTGAAGAGCCCCGACCTCTCGCCATCGACAATCGTCCCATCGAGAAGCCAGTAGGGATGATATCCTGGGGGCAGGGAAAACCCCGAAGAGGGCTAGGGCGAGAGGAGAATGATGATGTACTCTCCTGTATGGGAGAGGGATCTGTTGGGGCGGATAATCCTAATAATGACGTTGTCATCGTTGAAATGATGATAGCGAGGCACCCTGTAAAGAGAATTATGATTGATAGTGAAAGCTCAACAGATATCCTTTTTTACGATGCTTTTGCAAGGATGAACTTGTCTGCTGGCCAAATAAAATCGGTATTCATGTCTCTAGTAGGCTTTACCGGAGATTCAATTGAGGTGGAGGGAGAGATTACACTCCCGACAACTATCGGGACCTCGCCCCGGCAAAGTACCGTGTTGACAACATTCACCGTTGTGAGGCTTCCCTCACTTTATAGCACTATCTTGGGGCGCCCTGGACTCAACCTGCTCGACGCTACCATCTCCACGAGGCGTCTCCTCGTCCAGTTCTCAACCTCGTGGGGGATCGGAGAAATGAGAGGTTCGCGACAGCCAGTACCACATTGTATGCAAACCGTCCCAGGTCCTCGAGGGGCCAATCCGAGCCCCCCAATTGACCAACCGAACTCGGCGGACCCGGAGCTAAGGGGCGCACCAGTTGAGCCCTTGTCTTTTCCCTTGGGAGAGGATTCCTCGAGAACAGTACAAGTTGGGGCCCTGTTGCCAGACGGAGAGAGATCCCGTTTGCTTAACTTCCTGCGAGCCAACGCAGACGTCTTTGCCTGGACAACCACCGACATGCCCGTCATCCCTCCAGAAGTGATCACCCATAGGTTAAACATCGATCCCAGTCATTGTCCTTTCTGGTAGAAGAAGAGGAGCTTCGTCCCGGAGTGACAGAAGGCTATCGACGAAGAGGTTGAGAAATTACTCACGGCGGGCTTCATCCATGAGGTATGCTATCCTGATTGGCTCGCTAATGTGGTGATGGTTAGGAAAGCATCTGGAAAGTGGAGGATCTGTGAGGACTATACCGATCTCAATCGGGCATGCTCGAAGGATAGCTTTCCACTCCCAAGATTGACCAGTTGGTGGACGCGACCTCGGGCCACAGATATCTTAGCTTCGTGCATGCATTCTCTAGATATAATAAGATCTGCATGCTCCGGAAGACGAGGAGCATACGGCATTTGTGACCGACGGGTACGTATTGCTAAAAGGTGATGCCGTTCGGTCTCAAGAACGCGGGAGCTACATACCAGCGTCTGGTCAATAAAGTCTTCAAGGGCCAGATTGGTCGCAACATGCAGGTGTACGTAGACGACATGCTTGTCATGAGCAGCCCGGAGTCGGACCATGTCGCCGACCTAGCGGAAGCCCTTGATAACCTCTGCTCCTACCAGATGAAGCTGAATCCCGCCAAGTGTACTTTTGGTGTCGTGGCTGGAAAATTTATGGGGTTCATGGTCACCCAGAGATGAATAGAGGCCAACCTAGAGAAGATCCGGTCAATCACTGATATGAGGCACCCCACTTCCAAGGAGGTGCAGCGCTTGACCAGGTGCATCATGGCATTAAGCCGCTTCATTTCGCGCTCCGCTGAGTGCTGTCAATCATTCTTCAAGGTACTGCGGAAGATGAATAATTTCACCTGGACGGAAGATTGCCGGGAGGCATTTGAGGGGCTGAAGGTCCTCGCCTTACCGTCGCTGCTGTCCATACGAGAGCCTGGAGAAGAGCTTTTCCTGTACCTGGCGGTGTCTCCCGAAGTGGCCAGCTCGATACTAGTCCGCGCCAATAAGGACGACGTCCAGCGGCCAGTCTATTACACCAGCAAGTTGCTTCGCGATGCGGAAATCAGGTACACCCGATTCAAAAAAAATATTTTTGCACTAATAATGTCTGCGCAACGCCTTAGGCCCTATTTTCAAGCGCATCCTATTGCCGTCCTCACCGATCAGCCTTTGAGGGCCATCCTTAGCCGCCCCGATATCCCGGGGCGCCTAACCAAATGGCTACTGAAACTCAACGAGTTCGACATCACCTATCGTCCGCGGCCGGTGCAAAAGGCTCAGGTCCTGGCCAATTTTTTGGTGGAATGCACCTGGTTGGAGGGCCCAGAGGAGGCGGACTAGCAGACCGAGCCCAGGTTGGACTCGACCCTAGCAGAGATGACGTGGATATTTCACGTCGACGACGCATCTAACGCCGGAGGGAGCGGAGCCGGTCTCATCCTTGCCAATCCTGACGGGGTTGTTGCAGAGTATGCCCTGCGCTTCTTCAAGGCGACCAACTAGGCTGAATATGAGGCATTCCTTGTGGAGCTAAAGGTGTCCCGCGAGCTGGGTGTCAAGAGGCTAAAGGTTTTCACTGACTCTCAACTGGTAATGGGCCAAGTCTCTGGCGAGTACGAAGCCCGGGACCCCATGATGGCGAAGTACTTGGACAGGGTGCGCTCACATACGGTAACCCTCCAGTACTTTGGCATCTCCCATATCCCGCGGGCAGAGAATGCCCGGGCCGACATCCTCTCCAGACTGGCCACCTTGTCGGAGTTCAAGCTGGGGCGTACCTTCGTCGAATATCTTGAGACTCCAGTTACGAGCTTACAACTGAAGTCCAGCAAGTCACCACCGAAGCCAGCTGGATGGACCCTTACATTAAGTATATCACACTGGCGCTTTGTCGAACGATCGAAAGGAAGCCGGCTTGCTCAAGAAGAAGGCCGCGCGTTATGTGATGATGGACGGGCAGCTGTACCGGAGGTTCTACTCTTACCCCCTGTTAAAGTGCATGAAGCCCTCAGAGACTGCTTACGTGCTCTAGGAAATACACGAAGGCATCTGTGGCAACCATGTGGGGGGTAGAACTTTGGCCTATAAAGCGATCCGGCAGGGGTATTTTTGGAAAACGATGCCGGAAGACGCCGCCGACTTCGTGAGGAAGTGTGACCGGTGCCGTCATGCCCACATTCAGTGGCAACCGATGTCCCCACTTTCCCAACTATGGGCTCCGTAGCCGTTCGTCTAGTGGGGGATGGATATCTTAGGTTCCTTCCCTGCTGCATCCGGGCAACTAAAATTCTTGATTGTGGCCATCGACTACTTCATCAAGTAGGTCGAGGCCGAACCACTGGCCCGGATAACGGAGGCGAAGGTCCGGTCGTTCTTCTGGAAGTCCATAATTTGCCGATTCGGCCTCCCGCACTCGATTATCACCGACAATGGGAGGCAATTCGACAACTGGGCTTTTGAAGAATTCTGTGCCGACTTAGGCATCCGCCATCATTTCACTTCGGTGGCTCATCCTTATACTAACGGTGAGGTCGAGGTGACCAACCGGACCACCTTGCAAGGGCTTCTCACGAGGCTGGATGAAGCTAAGGATCAATGGGTTGAGGAGCTATTCAGTGTGCTGTGGGCTTACCATACCACGCCCCGCACAGCCACTGGCGAGATGCCCTTCAACCTCGTCTTTGGTACTGAGACTGTAATTCCGGTGAAGCTTGGCTTGCCCATGCTGCGAGTAGACAGTATGACGAAGCTGCGAACCCAGCCCGTCTCCTCCTTAACCTGGATTTGCTGGATAAGAAGAGATAAGGCTCGACTACGGATGGTAGCCTACCGGCAACGAGTGGTGCGCTACTACAACTCTCGCATGAGACCTAAGGTGTTCCGCCCGGGCAACCTCATCCTTAGACACGGGCAGAAGCATCCCAACTGGGAGTGTGGAAAGCTCTCCCTGAACTGGGAAGGTTCCTATAAAGTTGTTGAGGCCCTGCCAGGGGGGGCCTACTACCTTGCTGAGCTTGACGGCGCCCGGTTCACGCGAACCTGGAATGCCAGCAACCTGAGGATGTACTATCCATAATGTAAGGCTTTTCAATAATTAAAGTTCCTTTTTATTGGTGTAACTGTTTTTCACCTGTGCAGGAACTCACCCATTCGACTCGAGGTCTGGCGGAGCAAGCCCGGAAACTTACGAAGCCCAATACCAAGGATCGCTGAACCGGTACCGGGACCCGTACCGGTCAGCAGCCGATACGGTCCGTACCGTATCGTACCGACATGCGTACCGATATTTTTTTTAAAAAACAATCTTTTTCCCCCTCTCAAGCAAAGATTTCTGTTTGAAACATGAAATAGATCCGAACCAGGCCGAACCAAGCCCGAACCGGGCGGTATGGTACGGTACGCTACAGTACCGACCGTATCGTACGGAATTTAATTTTTTAATGGTTCGAGTGCCAGACCGTTTTATATGCATGAACCGTACCGGCTCTTGGCTGGTACACCCCATACCGGGCGGTACGGGACGGTACTGCAAACCCTACCCGATACTCTAGGTCTGGAAACTTACGAAGCTCGGCACTCTAAGCCCGGAAACTTATGAAGCCCGGCATCCTAAGTCCGGAAACGTACGAAGCCTGGCACCCTAAGCCCGAAAACATACGAAGCCCGGCACCCTAAGCCCGGAAACTTATGAAGCCCGTCACTCCATAGCAGAAGTTCTGTCGCTGTGCTTACAATTCGGAGATGCCTGATGGAAACCCCAAGCAATCCCACCATCAGCCGCTTGACTCAGCTTGGCGAACCAAGCAAGTTCTGCCGCCTTGGTCACAGTCCGGAGATGCCTGATGGGAACCCCACGCAATCGCACCATCTGCCGCCTAACTCACAGCCTGGCGAACCAAGCAAGATCTGTTGCCTTGCTCACACCTAACTCGCCGTAGGGTGAAGCGGGAAGACTCAGAGGTCTTGTTCTTGGACTTGCATAGCTCTAAGAGTCAAGAGAAAAGGAACAGAGGGACTCCCACGAACCTTCATACCTACCCTAAGGCCCCAGAACAAATTTGAAATGATCAAGACCCGAGAGGAACTCCCAAAAAAAATGAAGAAAGAAGAAAAAGAGTGAGAAGAAGAGAGAATTTTCAGGTAAAGAACATCAGTCATAAAGGGGGATGTTTCATTTAAAAAGTTTTTACATTACCTGTGAAGCGCCCTCGACAAACCGGGAGTCCTCCCAAGATTCCAAGTACAAAAAGAGGAGAAAAACCTATGCATCGGTCGCCGGCTCCTTCCCGGGCCGGCGAGTGACCTCAGTCGCCTGTGGAGCATCCTGGGCGGCTTCGAATCTTGCCTCGACTTCAGCCTCCTTTGGCTTCGGCGCCACCTCGATGACAGGCTCGCCCTGTTGCCCAGGGAGTGGGAGAGAAGGCTGGATGTTGTCCAGCCCCTCTAGCCCGTACGAACGAGAGGCCTTGTTCTTGAAGTCCTGAATCCCTGGTGGAAGGAATCTAGGACAGCCTTGGTGACCTCGTCCCTGAAGGCCTGAGATGCCATGAACTTGGGGATGGCCTCGGCGGCTTCCTTCTTGGCCATCTCCATTAGCGCGACAGCTGCTATCGCCTTCTCAGCCGCCCTCGTGGCTCGGGCCTCCTCCAGTTGGGATCGAAGGGTTTGCGCCCTCCCTTCCAAGCGGGCCATCTCGGCTCGACGGGAGTTGGCATCCTTTTCTTCAGCAGCAAGGGCTACCTCAAGCTCGGCCGCTCTCTCCAACTCTGCCACCCTAGACTGGGCGGTAGCTAGTTGACCTTCCATTTCCCGCGCCCCCCGGTTAAACCCCGTGCCTCATCCCTCTCCCGGTGGAGGCGGGCCTCACGCTTTAGCAGCGCTCGGTTGGCGTCTTGTAGGATCTGGACATCCGCACCACCTGCACGGAAAGCGACAGTCAGCGCCCCTCGAGGGAAGGGAAGACGGAAAAGAGGCTTGAAGATCACTCACCGACATCAGCTGAGAAAACATGCCGGTGGCAAGTTCTGCCATCGGCCTCCCGATTCGGTCCCGACAGTCCAACGGTTGGACAAGGAAATTTAGAATATCTTTCGCCACCATCCCGTCCCGAGTTATCATGGAGCCCCCGAGCAGGATGATGATGTGCGTTTTGTCCTCCTGGCCCGGCGCACCCGGCATGACTCCTGGTGCAGACGTCGCACCAGTCAGGTCGCCCCTGGCAATCCAAGCTTCAGGCGACGGAATTGGTATCCCTGTGGCAGCTGCGCTTGCCGCTTCCACCACTTCTGTTGTGCCAGGCCAGCAGCGTGGGAAGAAACTGCTAGAGTTGGCGGTGGGGCTCCCTTCGTGGACTCGGCGTTGCTCCTAGGTCGACTGACTGGGGCCTGGCCCTGCGATCTGGGCACTGCAGGTGGGGCGGCTGGCTCCCTCTCGTCGGGCCCGTCGCAGGGCCCCTGTCTCGGTTCTTCCCAGGCTCCCCCTCGAGCTTTTCGGTAGTAGCCCTCTTTTGAGATATCCCGTGGAGCTCCTCGAAGCTGAATCTCATTCCTGTGACATGAGGCAGACTGGTTAGCCTTATCCCTGGACCAGACCCATCCTTGAGAGAAAAAGAAGTATGATGACGAGTTTTACCTTGGGACTGGGCCTGTATGACCCCAGCTTCGACGAGATTCTGCTCGCACAGCAAATCCCGAGGAGACGGGACCTGGGAGGAGATGAGTTGGTCGAATATTTCCTTATCGATCGGCTCGACCGCAGATTATCGGTTGGGGGAAGTGTTTAGGTCACTTCAGATCCAGTCCGCTCCTCAACCGAGGCGAAAAAGAAACTGTGCTTCTACCCCTTGATGGAGGTGGGCAGATCGAGTTTGAAACATCCCTTGTGGGGAGACACGGACCACCACCCGTTATTGAAGGGGTGGCGCTTCAAGGTGAACAAGGCCCTGAAGAGGGAGAAGCGGGCGATGATCCCGTTATGACTACAAAGGACAATAAAGCATAAAATGGTCCGGACAGCGTCGGGGGTAAGCTGGGCCGGAACTAGGCAGTAGTTACTAAGGAAAGCAAAGAAAAAGATGTGGAAGGGAAGACGAAGACCTGCGGAGAAGTCTTTGTATAGGGCTATCCGGCCCGAGCCACTGGAGGTGACCCTATCCCCCAACCCAGGAATAAAGAGTCGGATGGAGTCAGGGACCCCAAACGACCTCCGGACGCAGAGGAGATCCTCGTCGATCATCATCGAAGCAATGCTGGCGGGACCACCGGACTCCCTAACAGAGGGGGCGGGCTGAGAAGAAGCTACGGGGGTTCAACACAATCCCCGTCCGGCAGGGATCCCTGCGAAGCACAGTCGGGACTTCCTCGCTATCCGAAGGAGGCCTCGGTTGGGAAGGCCCCGTACCATCAGAGAAACCCTGGCGGTGACGCCCTTCACCGGAAGGACTCATCAGAAGCGATAGAAAAGTGGAGAAAGGAGGGAACCTAGAAGGGTACTCCTCCAGCGCAGGCCGAAGGAGGAGAGCAAAGGAATGAAAGGAGGAAGCCTAACCTACTGGAACTTCGTGACCTCGCCCAAGAAAAGGGGAGAAGGTTGCTCTGAAGAAGAAACCTTGTCTTTTGTCGCTTGGAGAACCCTCGAGAAACAGAAGGACGAGTCTTTTTCAAGCGGCTTGGAGCCCTGTCGCTTCGTACTTGTCGAAGACGTGTGCCAAATCTCGTTTCAGACCAGCTGGAGTGCGCCACGTGTTGAAAGCGACGCTCTGACTCGGGGGCGACCCCCTCGAACCCGGCGTGGCAATTATGCCCACTTCTAAAGAGAGGTGACGCCATGAGGGGTGGCGTGGTGTCACCCCATTAGCACGAAGGCCTAATCTCCGGAGCGTTGGCGAGCAAGGCATTGTGGCGCAAGACGTGCCCCCCTCCATGTCAGCATAATAATTACTCCCCTCGCCCGGAGCGTCGCTTCATTCTCCAGGTTTAGGAGTGGGGGCATCTGATGTGGTACATCTGCTGACATGGAGTATGCAAGCAGCCACGCTGTAGAGAGACCTGTCACCTGGGCATGGTGGCCAAGTAAAGAGCCAAGGCGAGCCCTCTTGCCGAGGCTAGCTCCCAGCCGGGGCCGTGCTCATAAGACGAGCCCCCTGCCTGAGGCCAGCTCCTGGTAGGGGTCGTGCTCATGCTGCCAAGGCGAGCTCTTCTACCGAGATCAGCTCCTAGCCGGGGTTGTGCTCATAAGGCGAGCTCCCCGCCCGAGGCCAACTCCCGGTAGGGGTCGCGGTCATGCTGTCGAGGTCAGCTCCTAACCGGGGTCGTGCTCATATGGCGAGCCCCCCGCCTGAGGCCAGCTCTCGGTAGGGTTCGTGCTCATGCTGCCAAGGCGAGCCCTCTTGCCGAGGTCAGCTCCCAGCTGGGGTTGTGCTCATAAGGTGAGCCCCCCGCTTGAGGCCAGTTTCCGGTAGGGGTCGTGCTCATGCTGCTAAAGCGAGTCTTCCTGTCGAGGACAGCTTCCGGTAGGGGTCGCGCTCATGCTGCCAAGGCGAGCCCTCCTGTCGAGGTCAGCTCCCAGCCGGGGTCGTGCTCATACGGTGAGCCCCCCGCCTGAGGCCAGCTCCCGGTAGGGGTTGAGCTCATGCTGCCAAGGCGAGTCCTGCCGAGGTCAGCTCTTAGCCGGGATCCTGCTCATAAGGCGAGCCCCCCCGCCTGAGGCTAGCTCCCAGTAGGGGTCGTGCTCATGCTGCCAAGATGAGCCCTCCTACCGAGGTCAGCTCCCAGCCAGGGTCGCGTTCATACGGCGAGCCCCCTCGCTTGAGGCCAGCTCCTGGCAGGGGTCGCGCCCATGCTGCCAAGGCGAGCCAACATGAGCGCGACCCCTCCTAACGAGGTCAGCTCCTAGCTAGGGTCGCGCTCATAAGGCGAGGCCCCCCGCCTGAGGCTAGCTCCTGGCAGGGGTCGTGCTCATGCTGCCAAGGCAAGCCCTCCTATCGAGGTTAGCTCCCTGCCGGAGTCGCACTCATAAGGCGAGCCCCCCCCCCCCGCTTGAGGCTAGCTCTCGGCAGGGGTCGCGTTCATGCTGCCAAGGCAAGCCCTCTTACCGAGGTTAGCTCCCAGTCGGGGTCGCGCTCATAAGGCGAGCCCCCCCGCCTGAGGCCTGCTCCTGGCAGGGGCCGCGCTCATGCTGCCAGAGTATGGCTCGTCTTGCCCCACAAAGGCCAAGATTCTCGCCAACGATGAAAGGGAGAAGGATCAACAGAAGTCCAAACCATGACAAGAAGGGGCCTAACCGCCTACGACCTCCGGGAGGTGGCGCATGTCCTGCCATGGATTCGGCCGTGACGCGCCAGCTGCACGACCTGCACGAGATGGTCTCCACCAGACCTCCGGCCTTGTTGTGTGCCGCCACGTCGACCATCACGCGACCGGGGGACAAGACCTCCATGACGCAAAACCTGAACCTTTCCAGGAAAAGCATTCCACTAGGCCCTCAGGCCCAGGGACGCCCCAGCGGTTCCTCCCAGGATGGAAACCCGCCACTGTGACCCGGAGCACGACGGTTTCGCGTCTGCCCCTCCCACGGGAAGTGGCGCCCTCAGAAAGACAAGATTGGCCTGACAGGGGACGACCAAAAGCAACTAGAAACCCTTCCAAAAAAGGGGTATCCGGAAACGGACACTCCAAAAAAGCCCCGGACGTGATCCGGGCCACCCCACGCATATAAGACCAGAATGGGAGGTAAGCAGAGAGGTAAGCAGAAACAAAGAACATACGAAGAGCAGACGGGCCAGGAGCCAACAGAGCGAACCTCCCAAGCTCTCTCATTTTCCCTAAACTTACTCTCACTTCATCTTTCACCCTCAGAACGCCGGACAGTCCCCAAGCTCTTCGCTACTGAGGTTCTGTTCCCTTCGATCGTCCTACTGACTTGATCGTCGGAGTGTCCTCGTCGGAATCCCTGGCCTGGATCTCCTCTTTTTTGCAGGCCAGTCACCAAAGGAGCAGATCGGAGGAGAGGACTTTGCGTCTAGTGGGAGCTCGACGCATCATAGCTGCAGACCACGACAATCCCGGCGGCAACACAATGAGTTAAAAACTAAGGGCTGATTATCTTAGAAATAAATGAATTTTTTAGTTTGGGAGTAGATGAGTACCAAAGCACTTCAATATAATCAGGATAGTTACCAAGATTAATTAGTTTTTGGTCATAAATAAATGATTTTTCCAACCCAAAAAAGGATTTTGCTATGATAACTTTATAAGTACTAACAATTACTTGTTTCAGTGCCCTGGTAGTAATAAGTGAGAGCTAGTGTTATCAAAATTGATGCCTAGGCATGTAAGATAGTTTGCTTAGACACTTAAGGGCCTGTTTGGATTATTGGCTTGAAAATCCTATAAAATTCATGAATTGGGCCAATACAACTGATGTCTCCTTTTCTCTGTATAGGATTCGGGTTGGCCTACTCCAAAGCAATTCGTGGGTAGTTATGAACATAGGCATAGCCTAGCCTATAATCCTAGTTTTGTATCCGATATGATGGAAATGCCTTATTGTCTTCCTATTGTAGCCAAATGAGAATCTAGGGAATCTAGGATTTTAGTCATGGAACAATGGTAGATTTTTGGAAATCTCTACAAAATATGTAGGCTTAGATGTGATGCTTTTGGCCAAGGTTTTGGCTCCATGAAGCTCTTATGGAGGTTTCAAGACCAGCTTAGGTCCTAGGGTGGAGGTGTGCAGCCATCCATAGCATTGAGGCCTGGGATATAGGGGCTTTGATGGGCTAAGAACCATCTGGGCTAGGTTTGGGTCCATGGGGATGAGAGTGATGCGGGACTAACTAGATGCTAGGATGATGCAGGTGATTTTGTTTTTTGTGATTTTTAGTTTTTTTTGGATTTAGGATTCCCGAAGACAAACAAAAAGTAGATCTAGGGTTCTACAATAACAAGAAATTCAAGCCAGCAAGTCCCTAAACAGAAAAGGAAGAGGACCCCGGGATTGAGAAACCCCGTAGGACTTAGCTCTCGAATCAATACCAACTTATGAGTTAGGGTGGCAAACCTTAAAAAGTTCTGAAGCGCCTGATGCCGAGTTCATTCGCTCTCGCGGATGCGGCCTGGATGATCGAGCCTTCAACCCTGCGGATGCACCGGCTTTCCATCCGAAGGTCTCGAAAGCAAGGGAGACCGACTTCGTGTTCGAGGTACCTGGAGGATCTGTGAGCAATCAAGGGAAGGATTAGGAATCAACAAGTAGCAGAAAGAAATAAAGGAAGAAAGGTTGAAGATGATGTTGATTGTGGGTCTTCTTGCTTGGCGCCTAGATGGATCAGCCAGTTGGCCTCCAAACTCGAAGATGGAAGATGGATTGGCGGAAGAGAAGGTAACTTGAGGCTTCACACCTCTCGACGCCCGAAGGCGAAGGCGCTCCCTCACGGAGATCGACGGTTTTTAAGGAACGAAGGCAACTAACAAGAAGAGTGGCTCTCAAATCTTTTCTTTTCATTCATCATCATTAAACATTACAAGTGAGGGGTAAGGCCCTTTATATAGAAACCTTGAAATCCATTCAAATTTTAAAAAATACAGCTTCATGAAGAGGGCGCCCAAATTCAAATTTCTTCTTCCTTTGGTTGACCAAGGTCTTGTGGCTTGATTTGGGGCTTGAAAGAAGGGAGTTGTCTTCTTGATTTGAGGGTCAATGCTTTTCTTCCATAGCCGACCAAGCACTTTGGGAAGATGGCATGATACGGGGCTTGAAACAAGGGAGTTGTCTTCTTGATTTGAGGGTCAATGCTTTTCTTCCATAGCCGACCAAGCACTTTGGGAAGAAGTCTTGATATGGGGCTTGAAACAAGGATCATGCCTTCATTACCCATTGACCTTCCTTGGATGTCCACAGCTCCTTTGGAAAGAGGCTTGATAGGGGGAGGCAAGGGAGGAATGAATCAAGTGATGTGTCTCCCTTTGGCGCCCAAGAATTCTTGACTTGTGCCGCCCACTTGGCAAGATGAGGTGGCGCCACATGGGATGGTGAAGTGGCGCCCCAGGGCTGAAATGTTGACCTTCAAGGCTTGGCCTAATAGTAGAGCTGGACTCAAAGACCATTCTGGCTTGGATCCAGACTCGGACTGGAATCAATACAGGACACAACTTGACCAAATTGGTCAATGTACAGGACTAAACAAAAACAATTGAGACTAAATTCATGACTAAAAAAATTACAATGCTTAGGCTTAAAGCCTTATTACAAGACCCGAAAAATTGGAATCCTGGTTAGAGATCCTCAGAGAGTTGAGGAGCCTCTGTCAGATCCTGGTGCCCACACCAGAGAGTATGCAAGACTTGCACTTTGGTGAGTGCTTTCATGTGTGAGCTTAGCATGTGAGTTGTTTGGATTTAGGTTCAGGTTCATGTTTTGGATTAGAAACATGAGAGCCTTGTATATGTATTTTATTCATTGGATTGAATAAATGAGATAGACCCCTTTTCTCCCAAAACCCTAGCTCTCCTCTCTCTCCCTCTCTCCTTGCTGCCATCCCAAGCACTAGGGCATGCCTTCCAAGGCAAGAAACCTAGGGTTTCTTGCCGCCCATCCAAAGAAGGAAAGTTTAAAGAGGAGGCGCTAGGGTTTCTTGTGCCTCCTACTTCCTAGCCACCAAAAGCCAAATCCCCATTTCTTGGGTGTGATTCCCAATCTCTATATCCAAGAGAAGAGAGGTCTCTACATCCTTGAAGAGGAGTTTTGGTGGTTTCCATGCTTGGGAGTTGAAGATGCCTCAAATCTTCTCCAAGCACGGGTACTGAATTTTTGGGCAGCAATCCAAATTTGTTCTTAACTTCTCCTTTCTTCTCCAACTTGCTGGTCTCCAAAGCTTCCACGTCCACTCCTAGTTAATCAAGAGGTCCTCACGCGTTAGGGATTTGCTTCAACAGTTGAATCAGAGCCTGGTTCCGCATGGAAAAGTAGAAAGATTGCCGGGAAGTTCTATAGAAAAATTCTGCACACCCCTTCAAGGTACTTTCTTAGATCTTTCTTGTGGATTGCTGTGTTTGTGGTAGGATCCAAGCAGTATCAAGATGGATTTTGAGAAGTTTGATGGAAAGGGAAGTTTCTATGTGGAAAGTCAGGGTGGAAGATCTATTGGTCCAACATAAACTAGATCTAGCATTGAAGGATAGGTCTGAAGGGATGACTGACAGACAATGGATGTCCTTGGAGAAGAGGGCATGTTCCATCATTAGAGGGTGTTTGGCGGATTCGGCGTTGTATTTTGTGCTAGAAGAGAGGAGTCTCAAAGGGTTATGGTCAAAGTTGTACATGATGTATATGGGAAAGAATATATGCAAAAGTTGATGCTGAAAAGTGGTTGTATAGTCTTCGGATGCAGAAAAGTGGAGACATTGTGGTACACATCCAGAAGTTCGATAAGATAAGCAACGATTTGCTGAACTTGGGGGTTAAAATGGATGAGGAAGACAAGAGTCCTTTTTTGCTATGTTCGCTGCCTTTCTCTTATGTTCCTTTGGTAATAACACTATTATATGGAAAGATGTTTTATGAAGACATTGTCCCCATACTCATATCCAATGAACAAAGGAAGAAGTTGACCGAGGGGACTCCCTAGGTGGGCTTGGCCATGCGGGAGAGGTTTGGAAGAGGTGTGGACAGGAGCAAGCAAAGGAGACGGTCTAAGTCCCGGAAAGGCAAGGAGGTTACTTGTTTCAAATGCAAGTGGGTTGGGCACTTCAAGCGGGATTGCCCTCTTTGGAAGAAGCAGGGAGATAGGAGTGGATTTGGTTCACTGAGTGTCGTGGCTGATTCAGAGGTAGAGGATGACCTCTTGGTTGTTTCGGATAGTCATCGGAATAGTATAGAGCTTTGGATCCTGGATTTAGCCTATTCTCACCACTACAAATCTGTCTTGGTTCGCTTCATACACCAAAACCGATAAGGGGAGTGTCACTTGGAGACGACCATCATTGCAAGGTGGCTGGCATTAGGACCATCAAAGTGAGGATGTTCGTTGGGATGGTGCAGCTCCTTATCAATGTAAAGCATGGCCCTGTGCTAAAGTACCTGGTGTCATTTGGCTACTTGGAGTGGAATGGCTATAACTTCAGTAGTCATTCTAGGAGTGGTGTTTTGAACATTACCAAGGGAGCAATGGTGATGGTGAGAGGGAGGTTGGAGAATAATCTATACAGGATGGAGGGGTTTGTTGTGAGTGAAGGATCCAAGGCAGCAGCAGCACAGGAGCAGCAGGATGCATACTATTTATGGCACTTCCGCTTGGATCACATGGAAGATTGTAGTATGAGGGTGCTGAGCAAAAGTGGGATGATTTTAGGTTTGGATGGTGGTGTTTCGGAGGTATGTCAACCATGTCAGATGAGCAAACAATACAGTAAAGTTTGCCATTAGTTCAGCTCGCAATACAAGATCATTGGAGCTAGTGCACACTGATTTGTGGGGATCAGCTCTAGTTTTGGCTAGAAATGGTGCAAGGTATTTCTTGATCTTGATAGATGATTTTTCAAGTAAGGCATGGGTGTACTTTCTAAGGGAGAAATCAAAAGCTTTCTTGAAGTTCAAAGTCTAGAAAGCAAAGGTAGGGAAGGAAAAGGGCTGCAGTGTTAAGTGCCTTTGGTTTGATAACGGGGACGAATTCACCAGCAAGGAGTTCCAAGTGTTTTGTAAAGAATGTGGCATCAAAAGGCATTTTTTAGTTAGGAGAACTTAGTAAAATGGGATGGTCAGAGAGGATGAACCAAACTCTCTTAGAGAAGGCTAGGTGTATGAGGTTGCAAGCAAGGCTTCCTAATGCATTTTGGGTGGATACAGTCGATGCAGCGGCTTGGTGAATCGGTCACCTCATACCAAGCTAGATGGTAGAATTCCAGAGATGTGGACTGGAAAGAAGGTGGAGTTGGGCCTTCTCAAGGTGTTTGGATGCACAGCATGTGTGCATGTTGATGCTGGTGAGCACCGCAAGTTGGATGGTAGATCCAAGAAGATGGTATTCTTAGGATATCCTCGTCGTATTAAGGGGTATTGGCTTTGGGATCCTTTAGAGAAGAGGGCCACTATCAATAAGGATGGAGTCTTTGATTATCAGTCCTAAGGAGGCAAGGAGGCATGGAGGAACAAGTGGAGCAGCAAGAGGCCTAACAGGGCAAAGTTGGGCGGCTAACATCATATTCTGTTTTACCTTTTGTAGGAACAATTGGAGGACATGTTATTTAGGTGGAGCACCCTCCTAGGGTGCCTCCACATGTGGAAGGGGCTGAGACACATGATAGAGGTCGAGAGGTTCAAAGGGAGAAGGATGAACCCATCACCATTATTGGTGTTGCACTACACAAGCCTAAGCATAATGTGCGGCTACCAGAGAGATGGCTTCGGGGAATCGGTGTCTCCTGCTTTGGTGATAGTGAATGGGGACTCTCACATCGATGAGGAGGCTGTTGAGAGCCAAGATAGAGATAGGTTGGTCCAAGCAATATCTAAAGAATGCAGTCCATTCAGAGGAACTAGACATGGCGGTTGGAGCAGTTATCCTAGGGGAAGAAATCCATAGATTGCAAATGGGCAACTCAAGGAAGGACCAGGGAAGCATCAAATACAAGGCTCGATTGGTGGCCAAAGGATACTCCTAGAAGGAGAGCATTGACTACAGTTAGGTATTCTCTTCGATCATCACATATACATCAATTCGGGTAACGTTGAGCATTGTGGCTGTTTAGGACTTGGATTTGGAGCAAATGGACATCATGATAGCCTTCCTCCATGGGCATTTGGAGGAGAAGATATACATGGAGCATCCTAAGGGATTCAGTGAGCTAGGATCGGAAGGGAAGGTCTGCTTGCTACGGAGATCATTGTACGGGTTGAAGCAGTCACCAAGGCAGTGGTATAAGCACTTCGACACCTACATGAGGAGCATTGGCCTTTTTAGATATGAGTATGATCCTTGTGTGTTTGTGAAGGTACTTGAGGATGAGTCTAGGCTTTATTTATTTTTATATGTGGACGATACCTTAATTACATGCAAGAGTAGAAGGGTAGTGCAGGACTTGAAGGCAATCTTGTCTTGGAAGTTTGAGATGAAGGATTTGGGCCTTGCTAAGAAGATCCTAGGCTTGGAAATTCTCAGAGATAGAACCAAGAAGGTGCTGCATTGGTTTTAGTAGGGTTACATTTGCAAGGTATTAGAGAGATTTGGCATGGGAGGAGCGAAACCGATAGCACTATCGTTGGTCAGTCATGTCAGCCTTTCTAAGCCGATGTTATCCCAGACTGAGATGGAGGCTGAGGAGATGGAGAGAATACTATGTCTCTGGTATGGGATGCCTCATGTATGCTATGGTATGTTGTAGGCCATATTTTGTCCATGCAGTTAGTCAGGTCAGCAGGTTTATGGTGCAGTCTGGCAAGAAGACTGGCAAGTGCTAAAGGGCATCTTCAAGTACTTGGTGGGCACGGTTGGAGTCGGCATTTGCTATGGATAGCAAGGTGGTGTTGAGGGAATCTTCAACATGTCCAAGGAGGCTTAGGGTTAGATGATTGGAGTTGTGGATGCAGACTTTGGAGGAGACTTGGACATCCGGTGCTCAACCACAAGATTTGTATTTAGCTTGAACGAGAGTATAGTTTCTTAGAGATCATGCTTGCAATCCATTAGGGCACTATCTATAATTGAAGCAGAGTACATTGGCATCACAGAGGTAGCCAAGGAGGCATTATAGTTGAAGGATTTAGTGTTGGAGATGGAAGTTGCACAAGGTGCTGTTAGGGCGCACTGCGACAACCAAAGTGTATTGTATTTGGTCTAGAACATGGTAAATCATGCACAGATCAAGCATATCGATATCAAATATCACTGGATCAGAGAGTTTGTGAAAGAAGGCGAGGTGAAGCTGGTCAAAGCTCACATCAAGGAGAACCCAGTAGATGCACTTATGAAGACTTTTTCGAGGGACAGCATTCACAGGTGTGTGGTGCTGATGGGATTGATGGATAGATCAGATTTTGTAGTGGCTTTGGGACACCAAGATAGAAATTGTAGGCTCAGATGTGGTGCTCCTAGGCCTTTGATGGCCAAGGGAAAGGCTAAGGTTTTGGCTTTATGAAGCATTCATGGAGATTTTAGGGCTAGCTTAGGTCCGAGGGTGGTGTGTAGCCCTCCATAGCATTGAGGCCTGGGATATAGGGGCTTTGATGGGCTAAGAACCATTTGAACTAGGTTTGGATCTATGGGGATGAGCATGCAAAGACTTGGGCTTAGGTGAGTGCTTTCATGTATGGGCTTAGCATGGGAGTTGTTTGGATTTAGGCTCAGGTTCATGTTTAGGGTTAGAAACATGAGAGGTTTGTATATGTACTTTATTCATTAGATTGAATGAATGAGATGGATCCCTTTTCTCCCACTCCCTTGCTACCATCCCAAGCACCCGGGCACGCCTCCCAAGGCAAGAAACCTAGGGTTTCTTGCCATCCATCCAAAGAAGGAAAGTTTAAAGGGGAGGTGCTAGGGTTTCTTGCGCCTCCCACTTCCTCGCTGCCAAAAACCAAACCCCCATCTCTTAGGTATGATTCCAAATCTCTAGATCTAAGAGAAGAGAGGTCTCCACATCCTTGAAGAGTTTTGGTGCTTTCCATGCTTGGAAGTTGAAGATGCCTCAAATCTTCTCCAAGCATGGGTGCCAAAAATTTCTGGGCAGCGGTCTAGATTTGTTTTTAACTTCTCCTTTCTTTTCCAACTTGCTGGTCTCCAAAGCTTCAACGTCCATTCCTGGTTGATCATGAGGTCCTCATGCATCAGGAATCGCTTCAACAAAAGATACCGCTATATGATTATTCAAGTATTACATTGTAATTTGCATGTTGCATTGGGTCTTTTAGGCATTCTTCTTGAGTTGTGCCAAGCTTTAGGTTTTAATTATGGCCTCATATGATGTGTCTTAGCACTTGCATTATCATGTCTGTCATCTCACTGCCCTCTTGCTTGACATTAGAAACTCCTTCTTGGAAGCTTGAGCAAGGAGCAACCCTCACGACCGGTCACTCATCATTCCACTTATGCATATCCAATCCAAGACCATTTGGTAGTCGTCCAGCCACTGTAGCCCTCCGATAGCTTGTTGGCAACAATCGAACTGCTCAAAGGTCTCAAAAGTTATTATTTCCTTTACATTTTTTTTGGTTTTCTAATACTTCCACTTCTTCCCTTTTCTTCTCCCATTTTTCTTCCTCTCTTCTTCTTTTCCTCCTCTTCTCCCCTTCTCTTTCTAAATATCTTTCTTTTTCTTCCTCTTAGTCCATATTATCTTCTTTCTCTTGTCATTTGGAAAATCCTTGCCTTCTTCTTCTCCTTTTCTTCCTATTATTCTTCCCCATTTTCTCATTTTTTTCATCTTCTTTAGCATATTTTTTCTTTTATTTTCTGTTATTTCTCTTCTTTTCCTCCATTTTTTTTGTTCTCTGTTTTCCTATATTCACCTTGATGCATCTTTTAGATGAGAATATGGAGTTTTAATTAAATTTATGATTATAAACCTTCTAGACCTGTAAAAGATTTCTAATTTTTCTTTTGTCATCAGTTTTCACTTTGTATTTTAGCAAAGGGCATTGGTATGTAATTAGATCATGCCTTGGTGTCAACAAATTTGTAGTCCTATTACGCTATAACAGTTTGTTTAATTTAGATGTATTGCTTGGAAAAATAATGAGGTCAGTTATGTTACTTTTGACACTATGTATTTTTGTGCCTTTACTGAAGATGGACTGCCACGTCCTTAGGCAGTCTGCATGCCTTTACCTACTGACCAGGATCATCTAGAAAACTGTGACAATGCTGGTGGGCACAAAAGGTTTCAATAGGTCAAGAAGAAGAATTTATTTGTGTTCATGGACAGCTAATTAAAAACAGGTTTGGATTGGAAGAAAGAGGCTCATGGACAGCTAATTAAATACAGATTTGGATTGGAAGAAAGAGGCTCATGGACAGCTAATTAAATACAGATTTGGATTGGAAGAAAGAGGCTCTTAGCTTGTAGTATTAGAAAATAATGAAGCCTATAATCAGAAGCATGGCCAAGATGGGATCATGCCTGCAACTTAGAAGGAACTCTTGATGTATGTATTCAAGATGATAAGGAGTGAAGAAATATCAAACGACTTTCTACATTTTCTAGTTTTGAGTGAAGAAAGTTCATCTCATGTTGATGAGTGAAAATAAGTAATTTTGAATTTATGTAATGGACAACAATATCCAACAATGTGGCCAAGGAAGGCTGAACCGTCCTGAACCATACTAGTGGTGGATTGGGACGGTTCTGGCCTTCAAAACGAGATATCGACAAGGAACCGGGGGAGGGAGATGGTAAGAGAGGAAAACAAAGAGGAAAGGGGAGGGAAGTAAAGGGAGAGGGAGAAATGGTCTCCGGAGGTCACTGCTATTGCTGCCAAGGCAGTGGGCCTTGTCTCGATCCAACATAGCAGAGTGGGGGAGAGGGCTCCTATTTTGATCGAGCGGAGGCTTACCACCTTGGCAGGACCTCCGGTAGCCTTTGGAGGCCGTTTCTCTCATTTTCCTTCCCTCACCTTCTCTCTATCTTTCCTCTCTTTCCTTCTCTCCTCCTCTTTGTTGTGTCAGATTGGGACGAGGCCCACCATGTTAGTAGCGGTGGCCTCGCCAGCCTTCCGGTAGCCATTTCCCCCTCTCCCTTTACTTCCCTTTCCATTTCTTTCTTTTTCTCTTTCTTTCTCCCTCTTCCCTTTTCTGCTATGTTAGTTTGGGCACGGCACGGAATGGTAGGGTGACTTACTAAACCGTATCGCTAGTCGATTAGTTTGGGTTTGGTACCGACATGGCAAATCTTGAATATAGTCCTTTGAAGAGATTGATAAGTCAACTGAACATTAGAAGCTGCCCTTTTGTAGATTAGGTTTGAGTTTAAAGTTTTTAACTTTTGATGTAATATCGGCTATTTTTAAAATTATTTTATTGTTGGTGAATTACAGCAGCATTTGTCAAAAATAGTGAAAGGAAAAGAAGAGGGGAAGGAGACAACAAGACGAGTGAAGAGGGCTTTTTTTTCTTTTTTGGGCAAGGGTGAAGACAGAACACCTAGGGCTCCAAGAAAGAAAAGAACTACTATTTTCAGATGTTAACTAAAATTCTCATACAAAACAAAAAGACAACCCTTGTAAATAGCAAACTATGATCATCCCTAAATGCCCCACTTGTGGTGGTTGGTGCCTGGGCTAGGAGATTTTGTGATGAAAGGTGGTTTCAAGGTGGGCTAGTGGGCATATTCATGCTTGACTTGATGAGAAGAGGCATCTGTCCCCCCCCCCCCCCCCCCTCCTTTTTATGGGCTGGTCCAGCAAAAGGTGCAGCAACTTAAAGACTCGTTTAATTTATGGGAAGAACTTTTGTTCCTGAAAAGTAACTTCTCCTAAAAATAGAATTTTGGCATGTTTGGTTGATAATGAGAAAGTGGCTTATTTAATGATGGCTTATATTTAGTTGAGCATCTTTTTAAGAAAATTGTGTAAAATACCTTTTATACCCTTAATAGATATAAGATCATATTTTTTTGCTCTCAAGTTTTGTATAAATAATAATATTATATTTATATGAATATAATTATAATATTAATATTATAACATAACATTAGATCATAATGATTTATCATATTAATATAATACTAATGTATATGTATTAATATAATATTAAGATTTTAATATAATAAATTTAATATAAATGTAAATATAATATTAAATATAATATTATATTAATACAAATATTAATATATTAATGCAAATATTAATATATCAATATAAATACTTTATATTAATAAAAATATTATATTAGTATTAAAATTAAAATAATATTAATATATTATAAATATTATAATATTTATATTAATATAAATTTTAGGATAATATCATTATTTAATATTTCATCTTAACCATTGATTGATATTTATAAGATTTCAATCATAGATCTTAAAAGGATATTTTTGAAAAGAAAAACATAATGATATTATCCTAAACTCTATAGATTTCCATTTTTTATGAAATGCGGAAAGTTTCTTTTAATGGGAAGATCTTTTTCTATTCTTTCTTCTCTTAAAACTTTAACCAAACAAGGAGGCTCCTCTTTACTTTCCTGGAAGTGCTTTTTTGCCTTCCACTTCCCGTGAACCAAACGGGTCCTAAAAAAAAGAAGAAAAATAAGAGTTGATGTAGCACTTCTGGCTCAGGTTGCCACATGATGGCTAAAACAATTCTCCAATCTAGAGATTCAGTAATCTGACTCAACTGTACAAGGAAAACAAGCATAAATTTGAGAATAAATGCAATTAATTGAATATTAAGAATGTTAATCAGCAACCAAAAGCTCCAAAATTCTGCCTGTTTCAAGATTACATTGTGTGAATATGGAATCTAACATTCGGAAAGTCAAGGGACAAGGTTAATGTAAAGTAACAGTCATGTGATTGTTGATGGAAGAGAAGAAACAGCAAACTCTTGTTAAAACAATCAAATAAATACCCTTTAACCAGTTACACCTATATCAACATAGGGAACTATTATATCATGACTTCTTCAAGTAAACTAGAGAAATCTATATCTTTGTAAGAAAAGTAGATGGCTCAATTCACAAGGAAATCTCAATGGTTTAAAATATTTTAACATACATATAGGCAAACAAAAAGAGCCCTTTAAATTGTTTAGAATATGCAGAGAGGAAAGAAGAGAACTTGAGATCTCCATATCTTCTAAATAAATGAAGATAACTTAGAATTCAAAAGGTCAAACTATTTGCCAAACCAGTACTGGGGCCTTTTTACTGGTTAGCCATTGATATGGTATGGTACGACACTGATTCAGTATCGATATGGGTTGGCATACCAGTCATCTGACTGATACACCATTTTTTTATTTTTTCAATTTTTTTTTATTCGGTTATAATTATGATAAATATTATTGTCTAATTTGTAATTTTAACTTTGTTTTGATGTTTTTATCATGAAATGGAATTGAGGCAGACTGATTAATGTATTTATAAGGAAATATTCATATAATATGACAAACAGAGTTGATTTAATATATTTAAAGTACAAAATACATATTGACATCTAAAATCTTTTGAAGTGTCAATCTTTCGGATTGTAATCATTGTCTGGGCCTGGCACAACAAAACAAGGACTCCAAGGGCATCGTGTCATAGTCCTGCATCTATATTGTCTTATAATCTGTGATTGTTGGATAGCTACCCTGAGAGGAGTCCTTTGGCTGATATTAGTCTGGCCATTCGAAAATCTTGGCAATGAAATCTGACTTGTAAGATGCTTGAGATTGTGAAGGATGGTATCCACTTGAATACAATAAACATATCTAGATACGTCTTGAGTAAGCTATTCCACGGACGAGGGTCATCTATAGTAAGTTGTAACAGTTATATCCTGAATAGTCCGAGGAGCTCGTCTTCTATATGCAATGATATTTGTATAGCTATTAGGTCATGTTCTGTAGTCCCTATTCTGTGTGGCATGAGTGAATTTGGACTTACTAATGAATCAAAGACCATCTCGAGATTGAGTCCAACTGTCATTGCATGTCCACTGCTACCTCCCTGGTTACTAGATGCATCATTGCTCAAGCTATCATCATCACTGTTTCTTCAAGGATGATCTAATCTTGGAATTTAAGTGAACATACTTCTCCTTGACTTTCTCAACGGAGGTGTAGCTGCCTTTTATTTTCCTTTCTTTTTGGCCAAGCAGCTGCCTTCTTTTCTTAGATGCTCCTCTCTACCTAGTTCTGCTGGGGGGATTGATTGGACCCTCCACCTTGGCTAGATCGAATATTGTGTTGTCCCTTCTTAGCATCTCTCAATTAAACTGCTAGGAGGATGTCTTGGACATGGAGTCCATCAGCTCCCTCCTTGACCCTTGTGCTTGGTTGGCTGGATGTGAATGTGGCATGTATCATTTCGCCCACTATTGTATAGCTACCCTAATCTTCTTGGCTATGAAACTGGTCGGTCGAGGAGGTGATCATGGCTTATCTAGCTTTGGCTGTTGTTGCTTGCTTTTAAACCAACTCGTCATTGGATCCTCATCATAATACACAGTTTTTATTTAAGTGGATCATTGTAGTAGCTCCACTTCCTTTTAATGTACTTTAATCATAGATGTGGATTGTAACGGATAATCTCCTTAGCTCCACTTTCTGTGCAAGATGATTCCTCTGTTTCTTGTGGATGAGGGCGAAAGTAAGACTAGTTGCACTCAATCGCTTAAGGAGATTGTCTATGAGAGGATTCAGATCACCAGCTAAGGCTCCAGTTCTCTACCTGCTCATCATCGTCTAGTAGCTCATCATCGTCTAGTAGCTTACCATATATATTCTTCAGCCTTGGAGGATCTATGGAGGCAATGGCTGACCGACAGTATGTGTTGTTGCCTCATCTGCGGGGATGAAACTGAAGTAGAACCATGATGCAATAACTTTTCACATGTCATTCTTTCAGTCCTTGACTAGATTGTGTCAATACTTTGCTGCTTTGAATCTATGGATGGAAAGGCCATTGGATCTACATCGTTAATGGTGTCCTCTGTCGGTATCACTTTGGACTTCTTCTTTTTCTTGCTGCGAAAGACCCCAAGCATATAGGCTATATGACTACCATCTCTGCTGACAACCTCCTTGACTGAGGTCGTCCTGAAACTTGGATCTGCCATGGCAGCCTTTGAAACCAAAGCTTGACTTGTACTATATGAGGTCCTAAACTGAGCTTTATGTCTGCCAATATTCTCCATTTGCCACTGGTCATTCAGACTTGTTTGGATGGCAACCTGAATTTGCATCTTCTCATTATTTAGAATGGATGCTTGTAGCCCTCTGGATTTCTAGAGCCGTATGATGGTTGTTTTGCTGCCTGGCATTCAACCTCTATCTTTTTCTCAATTATTCTTTTGCTTGGCTACCTTGAAATTAGCAAAGTGTTTTTTCACAAGTCAATGAACTTTTTACAGGTAGTTTCGGCAGATAGATACATGTAGGTAACCGCTATTAAGATGCCTCCTCAACTGGTTATCCCTCTTTTTTTGAACTTTATTGCACCACTTGCACCACCAGTGGTGCTGGCCTGAGAGCATGAACCTGTGATCCCAACTAGTGTCATGCTTTGGCTCTTTTTTCCTTGATTTTATTGAACATGTGAAATATTTTTACATCAATTGATAATTAACTAATTAATTATTTAAAAATTAGTGAAGTTATATTATAATTATAAAAACATGAAATTGGTCTAGAAAATACTTCTACATTATTTCTGTGTAATACAAATTTTTATTAATTTTAGACTTCAGTAAATATTTTTTAAATTTATTTTTATATGATAAAATGATATTTACTTAAAGAATATCTAGAAAATTTATGTTGATTCAGAATAATGTATAAGCCTAATAGGGATGCTAGATATATTTGTTTAATCTCAGATTATCATTATTTAATTACTATTAAAAAATAGTAAAATTTTATTGTGATTAAAAAAATCAGTTTTCTATTTTAGAAATACTTTTGAGTTATCCATATATAATAATAACTTTTCATAATTTTTGTACTATTTATTTATTTTTAATATTTTTAAATTTAAAAATTATAATTAGATATAAAATATTTATAAATTTAATTTGCATCTGAATTGTTGTAATACACTATCAGGGATGCTATATATATTTTCTTAGGTCATGGGTATGCATTGAAGGCTACATTTTTTTTAAAAATTTATTCAAATTTGGACCAGTCTTTACATACATGACCGTGTGCAAACTTAAATAAATGGTACCAAATTTGATAGATAGTAGCATGCAGATCCCTAAAGATGCTAGTAATTTTACAGATTTTTTGATCATTATTTTATTTTTTAATTAGTTTTAAATTTAAAAATATATTTTTAATTTAAAAAATAGAGAACAAAAAATTATGGTTTCGATGGAATTGCATAGATCATTTATAGATCCACAATATATCATAAAATTTTGGTACAATCTTAGTAATTTTACAGATTTTTTGATCATTATTTTATTTTTTAATTAGTTTTAAATTTAAAAATATATTTTTAATTTAAAAAATAGAGAACAAAAAATTATGGTTTCGATGGAATTGCATAGATCATTTATAGATCCACAATATATCATAAAATTTTGGTACAATCTTCCCTTTCTCAATTTTCACTGATTTTCAGCATCAAAAAGGAAAAAAGGTGAGGAAGAAGGATAGGGAGAGGAAGATGCCGAGTAATCATAGAAGGCTCAAAAAGTTGACCTTAGTGGTTTGGCTTTTTTTTTTGAGCCAATATGGCAAACCATCCTGGTTCCTCGACGATTCAATTCGGTATGCCCTGTGCTGGGCCGTTTGGGGCTGTACGACCAACCTTAGTCAAAGTCTTTAATAGAGTTTCCGCAAGTAAACACAGATTTTAGTTGCTTAGAATTTGCAGAGAAGGAAAGAGTGGAGACTTATTTATAAAGAAGGAAGATAACGTATAATTCACAAGGCAGTCTTAGTGATTCAAGAGACTTTATGTAGCATATAAACAGAAGCCTTTGCTGTTATTAATTTGCAAAGAGAGAACAAAAGAAAGAAAACTGTCAAATTTTTTGCAGAAAAGAAAATACAACTTAAAATAAAGGAAGAAGCACTGAGCAACCTTAGGACTTGAGTAGTGGTAAGAGGAAGCATTACCTAGTAGTTTTGGTTGGTACCAAATAAGAGAAAACATGTACTTTTTGCAACACCAACTATTAAGCAACAAATTGGCAACCTAAACAATTCGTAAAAGTAAGATAATGCCAAGACAATTGGATATTTGCTTACATAACATTTGTTGATTGTGAATGCTGCATTGTTTTGATGCATTTGATTTGGGATGGATCATTCCTGACAATGGTTCACCTTTCAAATTTGTCACTAAGCATGTAACTTAGTGGTACCATCTTCCCCTAACTAAGAGGGGATTTCAAATCTTGAGTGTTGTTACCTGTCAAGAGTTTCAGCTCTGTCTGGGGATTTTCTTGGAGTAAAGACCTCGTTCCTAAAAACAATAAATTTGGACCGTCAAGGTCCCTAGTGGTCAGTAGGTTTGGGGGGTGGACCTAGCCTGCTCTTTCTTAAAATAAAAACTTATCAGATATATATGCACCTTATTTTGATTGGTATATAATAGTTTCTTGGATATCTTGACACCTTGAAATCACTTCAAAATTGTGAAACATCTGAGGTTGACTAAACTATTATAGATGACCCTACATAGATCATTATAGAAGAATCATAGATGGTTGCAGTCTCCTAGAAAACTTGCTTATACAAATGGTCTTTCTTTATCAGCGAAAATACATCATTCATAACATGACATGTTATATTTTGAGAAGTGATTCGTGACAACTCTTGAAGTTTTAATTAGTTTAGTGAAGCTATTGTTGGTTGGTCATGCTGGTAAAGTAAATGGAAAAGAAATGATGAATGGGGTCAGTCAAGATTCTCTTATCTCAGTATTGGATTCTGTATTGGTACCATGCTGGTATAGTGTCTGTACACCCATTATAAGGGTCAGTTCAGCATACCTAGACTTGATATGCTCCCTGAACCAAATCTTTATTTGATATTAGTGCGGTATGGTATGGCTGGCTTGGGGCAGTATGTACTAGTACGGTGAAACTTTGTCAATTTTATTTCCTCGGTGAAGCTACTATTCATGGTTCAAATTGATATGACATGATTCAGTCTACTTGACATCTAATGATTCTGCCGATTGCAATACATATTATGAGAATAAACTATCTTATGATTTTTTGTACCATGAAAAAAAAACACAGAAATGATTTTCATTGTCCCTAAATAAATTATAGAGCAAGTGCAATGCTACTATGTTCCATGTTGCATTTTGCTGAGATTAAAAAAAAAAGTATTTTGTAAATTATTTTGCAAATTACCACATGGAAATGGAGTATGCATGTATTTTTATAGATTTCTGCATAGTTAAAATCCAAAAGAATGTGGATAATTTTGCTTTCCTTCACTGTATTACACAGCTATTGGACCGGCAAGGAGTTAGCTTCTGTACGAGGACAACATTTGATGATAATGCAATAACAAATGCTATAGACATATATAAAGATCTGAGGTATCATAATCTTTAATTGACTCCTTATAGGGTGGTATTTGAGAAAAATTTACTTGATATATGATAATCTTCTTGTAGTGGTGGCATCCGTTTCATGGCTTCCAATAATGATTGTGGTGTACGAGATTATGATGTCGAGACATTTCAGCTCTTGAATCAGTTCCAGTTTCCTTGGTCAGTCAACGTGAGTTCTTTTAGCACTTGGATTGAAATCCTTGTTCCTTGGTGCAATTAAAACAAATACATGCTGATCAATAACTTAAAAGGGCTTTGCTATGCCTAAAATTTTGTTCTGATAGACATATCTGACATTTTTGCCTTTGGTTATTGCTAATGATAGCACACATCAATAAGCCCGGATGGGAAGCTTGTTGTGGTTGTGGGAGATGACTGTGATGGATCGCTTGTTGATTCACGAAATGGAAAGGTATTTAAGCATTGCCAATATTTATATCTGGCAATCTAGTCTTGCATTATGTAAACTCGAATCAAATTTTTTGAATATGCACCGTTGCATAGTGGAAATAATGTTATAGAATAACCAAACAAAGCCAAACTATCACATGCAGGTCTTGTTCTCATTAGTAGGCCATTTAGATTATTCATTTGCTTCAGCATGGCATCCAGATGGCCAGACATTTACCACTGGGAATCAGGATAAGACTTGCCGTGTTTGGGACATAAGGAACCTTTCATCTTCGGTAACAGTCTTAAAGGGCAATTTGGGTGCAATTCGATCTATCCGTTACTCCTCCGATGGGCAGTTCCTGTTGCTTGCAGAGCCTGCTGACTTCGTTCACATCTATAGCACTGGGGCTTACTACAAGATGCGGCAAGAGCTCGACTTTTTTGGGGAGATATCAGGTGTTTCTTTGAGCCCGGATGATGAGTCTCTCTATATAGGAGTATGGGACCGGGTCTATGCCAGCTTGCTTCACTATAGCAGGAGGCATATGTACAGTTATCTCGACTCATATGTGTGACTGTGTCATTAGCTCAAGGCAAATTCAACTGTGATAGAGCTCGTGATTATTTTGCTAGTGGCAACATGTGTTCATCTTTGGTACTATAGCCTTCGTTGGTAACCATTAGGGCTCTTTCAGTCGAATAATGCCCAAAAGTGTGAGATCTCCTCCAGATATCTGTACAGGGCAAAGACTTACAGAGCTTTGTATTCAGTGGAATCTGCTTCTGGGGAACGATTTTGTTGCATGGCAAGAAGTTTGTTACGTTTGTTTTCATCTCTTGGTCATTGTGTGGTGATCGATGACATTATAATTTGATAATCTCTCATGCTTCTTTGCCGTGAAAAGCTACTTGAATACGCATGACCGACATGAAGCCTTTCATTTGGGAACAAATCATGCTATATCATGTTTTGAGTAGCAAATCAGACCGTCATGCTAACCTCTCTATTTCTTCTGGTTTTTATCTTTATACAATTTTTAACAAAGATGAAAACATATTGGATAAGATAATACTGTATTTTATTTGGTACGTACAGGTATTGCTATGAATATTTGTGAGATGCTAACATTTTTTACCGTCTGTTTTGAATGGACATGACTCAGAATCAAATATAAACACATTGATATCAATTACGTAGTTAAGTTTTGTTGAATGACAGTATTCCAGTTTCTGTTTCATTAATTCAGAAATATAGCCCCCAAACTTTGGTTTTATTATTTCTTTGAAGGATTGATAGTACAAAAAGCAATAAATATGTTCTACCCGGCTAAATGATTCTTTAGTGTTATAACAATTTCTCTCAACCATTTTGAGGTAAAAAGCTGATGTTAAGGTTACAATTTTACCTAAAGATATCACCTCATAGAAAGATTATTAATCTAAAAGAGTAATTCTCTTTATCAACCACAGGTGGTGTAGGAAAAATATACTGTGAAATATTATTAGATTATGCAAGTCTTATTTCTCAATGCACATTTAATTCATATAGTTTTATATTTTTTGTTAAAAGTTTTGAACGATGAAAACGTTCATTTTTTATAAAAAAATTATGATATATGGTGGCTTGGATTATAATACCGAGCGGTTGGTTTATGATATTTCTATATTCATATGATATTATAAAGTCTGAGGATATTTTTATTATTAAAAAATATTTAAAAATTTTTCTATGATAAAATTATCTTTGATTTTATGACATTATACAATGCTCATAAATGGATGTTATGAAGGATATTTATGTCATTCAAAATTTTCAATAAAAAATAAATTATAGATATTAAATATATATTTGAATAATGAAAATATTTTTTTTTATGATACTTATTTGTGAATAGGATGTCATAATATTGTTCATAGAATATAATAAGGTCGAGGATATTTTTGTTATTAAAATAAAAATATTCTCTGTTTTATGATATTTTGTGAAAAGGATTATTGTACTCTGTTCATAAATGGATATCATAAGAGAAGGATATTTTTGTTATTTAAAATTTTTAATAAAAAGTAAACTTGAGACATTAAATGCATGTTTAAATGATGAAAATATTCTTTCTGAATGACATCTCTTTATGAACAGGATATTTATAATTATGTTCATGGGATATCATAAGGCTAGAGATATTTTTATTATTGTAGATTTTTGAATTTTTTCAATGATTAAAACACCTCTCGATCCTATAATATCTTGTGAATATGGGAATGTTATAAGCTGATTACTAGATATCATAATCCAAGTCAATGGGTATCAATTTTTTTATATGAGGGATATTTTTATCATTCAAAATTTTTAAGAAAAGATAAAACTACAGTATTGAATGCACATTGAAAAGTAGGACTTGCATGGCATAATCAAGTTGTGCCAGGGTTCACTGAACTGTGCCGAACCGGCCGGCATCGTTCGGCTTTAAAAAATGGCATAGCCGCTTTAAAAATCAAAAAAAAAAACCTTACCGCACTGAATCGGGCTCGAACCGGTGCGAACTGGACCCGAACCGGTTGAAACGGGCCCGAACCGGCTGGTTCGGCTCGGTTCGGTTTGTGAAGAGGATGGGGGCAATTTTTTTTTTGGTGTCATATGGCTACACTATAGCCATGTAACATTTTGTCCAAGGGGGGAAGGTGCATTTCCTTAATTATAAGGAAAGGCACACAAAGAGCTCTTACGAGCTCTCTGTGTTCTCTGCAGCAGCGCACGGTGAAAGGAAAACCAAAAAAAAATTCGCAGGGGCAATTTCAACCCAATTCAACCTGCAAAAATCGAATGGGTAGGTAGAATCAAGGTCCGTATGCCTTTCTTTTTCCGTATTTTCGTCTTTCGTTGCGTTAAATTTTATTAAAATCCGTACAAATTAGAAAATTAAGAAAAAATGCTGTTAAAATTTATTTGTTGGCAATGATTTTAGAGTATGTGGTAGATCTAGAATAGATCTACACAATGATACTGAAATCTACACAATGATCCGGATCATTGATGGATTGTGGAGTTATTGTTGCCCAGATATGGTGCCCAAGAGGGGGGGTGAACTGGATCTTTTTTTATTTTTAAAAATAAAGCAATATATGTGCTATCAATTTCAAATATGAAGAGTGATAGTGCTCAAGTAATTGTGCAACGGAAGCAATGAAAGATAACAACAATTAAAGAGCAATAGAGAGTAAAGCAATGCAAACACACAAAACGTATAGTGGTTCGGTGCACCTAGCACCTACATCCACTCCCTAAGCTCCACTTGGGAATTTCCACTATAATCTTCTCTAGATTACAGCCGACTTGTTTTACAAGGCTCACAAGTCAAAACCTAAGTTGGTTTTGTTACCTAGGCTCACCAATAAACCTTACACACTTGTTTTGGCTTCGGGCTTACAAGCAACCCTAGTTGGTTTTATCAATTGGCTCACCAACAAACCTCACACTAGTTTCAAATTCCCTTGAAACTAGGCTAGCACAAATAAAGTATGAATACAATGAATAAAAACAAGACAAACTTCTTTTTGAGCAAAAAACAATTTGATGTAGCTCTTGTTGGAGACTCTTCAAGTCTTCCTCTTGGAATCTTGGACTTCCCAAAGACTTGAAAGCTGGATTCCTCAAAAATGGAAAGCTTTTGGCTAAGGAATCTCTTGGATTTTCTCTCTTTTTGACTTATGATTGATTGAAAGCTTTGTACTTTTACTCTCTTCTTTTTCACTTTGTCTCCTTCACTTTTTTGAAGTTAGGTGGAGGTTAAATACTTCATTCAAGCTGAAACAACTCCACAAGACCATTAGAATAAAAAATATGGCCGTTTATGGCCGTTAGAAATCAAATCAAAAGTTCAGAAAAACTAGCCATTATGCCATGAGTCGACCTCATGAGTCGACCTCTGGGTCAAGTGTCGACCTCCAGTTTATTTTGGGCAAAAATCCAGAAAACCATAGTTCTACCCAGTTTGAATTCTCAGGCGATGAGTCGACCTCTGGTGTCGACCTCTGGACAGGTGTCGACCTCAGGTGGTGACCTTTGAAGCGTGCTATTGAAATTTTGCCATGCCGGCCTTGCTGAACTTTTCTTTTCTTCATGAGTCGACCTCTGGTGGTCGACCTTTGGCAAGGTGTCGACCTCTGGAGGTCGACCTCTGGTCTGAAATTTTTTGAAACTCTGGAGAGGTGCGTGCCATGCTTGAGTTTCTCTAGGCCTTTGTTTCTTTTGTCAATTACTTTTTAATATGAAGGTCCAATATGAGAAAATTGATCTTGTTTAAGGTAGAAGAGCTCTTTCCCAAATCAAGCAAGCTTGGTTTCATCATTGTACTCTTGATACTCTTTTTGAATAACCTAAGGCCTGAAACTTTATCTTGAAATGAAACATTAGTCCAAACATATACTCAACCTTTTGTTAATCATCAAAACTAAGGAGCCAAAGCCAACAATCTCCCCCTTTTTGATGATGACAAAACTTTGAGTATATATGCAATTAAGTCTAAAAGCAAAATATAGCATTAAAAAATTTTCAAAGAAACCTCACATATATGAGTATATCATAAAAATTTACTTTTCATCTACTCTCCCTTTTTTGTGAAAAATTCTCATGAGTCAAAAAGTTAAGAACCATATAAGCTTTACTCTACTCTATGAAAGAGTCATAAGAAATATATATACCTTACTATACTCCCCCTTTTTGTCAAGAATCAAAAAGTGCATTCTTTGTAGTAAAAGATATACTAAAGAAAATTATGTTCCATTGCAATGAAGTACTTAGTTGCATAAAATACATGCTCCCCCTCAATTTGTGCATTCGATATAGCAAAGACATTCTAACTTGAGGGTTTAAAAAGATAAATGCTAAGAGCTGGCATCATACAGTAAAATACCACAATGTAGATAAATATATGAATGAATATATTTAGTTACAAAATTGCTTACATAGTAAGCACAAAACACTGATACATCAGAACATACAAAGCAAACTAGTACCTCAGTAAACATCATATATCAAGCAAATCTATGAGGCTACTCCTCATCAGAAGGTACATCAAAAGAGATAGGAGCCGAGATCCTAGATGAGGATTTTGGAGTCCTATGAGTGAGACTCCGAGTCCTCAGAGAGGGACCAGACATAGGGGTAGTCCTACGAGATCTATAGGTCCGTGGAAAAGACTCCGAAGGTGTCCTAACAGAAGTAGTAGCAGTAGGAGTAGGTGGATCAGTATGCTGAGTAGACTGAGCTGGAGTGTGCCTGCTGACAAGCTCATAAGCAGTGGGATCATCAATATTAGTCTCTATATGCTCATCTCTATCATCTAGAATGCCTGTAATAGACTCAAAGAGTGACTCAGTAATCTCAGTATCTACTGGCACATCTGTAGCTGGAGGATCAGTACTAGGAAGATCAGTAGAAGGAGGATCAGCAGAAGGGGGAATCTCTGGAATCGAATCAGCAGGTGGAACATCAAAGCTACCTGCTCCAGGCTGATCTCCATCACTGTCACTGTAGCCACTGGAGTCATCATCATCATCAGAATGTGGAGGAGGCACTATCGGATCTATAATCCCTGGTGGCATGCCAATCTCAGTAAATTGAGGATCTGTCGGAATCCTACATCGACAGTAGCTGAGAGAGCTCCAATGCGCATGTCTGTGTGGATCCGCAGACCATGTAGCTCCTGTCGTACACCAGCAATCTCTGTCTGGACCTCTGAAATGTGATCAGTCACTCTCTGCTCAAAGTCCGATGTGCTCGCTGTAGTCCTCTGTGGTGTAGCAGTAGCAGAAGGTGCTGGAGCTGATGAGGGTGGTGGCGTGAATGGCTCAGGCTCCGCAGTCTCTGACTCTGGTGCTGGACAAGGAGGTGTACTATGATCAGTAGGCTCTGAAGGCCCTGTCTCAGCTGCTCGAATCTCCTCCTCCTCATCTGGCTCCTAGCCAGACTCCCGTCGCACCCAACGATCACCAATCAGTCGAAATCCCATCCTATGCAGGGATTTCTCTCCGTATGTGTCAGTATGCTGCAGCTGACTGAAGGGTATACCATCAAATGATACTCCATACTCCCTGAATAACTGTGTCAGCCCCATGCCATATGGCTGAACTAGTCTCCTATGAGATGCTGCCTCTCCTATCTGCTGAAGCATGATCCTGGGAAGGTTGATGGTCCGCTGTCTCAGGGACACCATCAACACTAGCTCACGCTCAATAATAAAGTCGAACCTCCCGCTCTTTGGAATTAAGATGCGGGCGATGATATGATGCAGCACTCTCATCTCCAATGATAGCTGGTTAGCGGCTATTATGGAAATGCCGCTAACATCCTCGCGCTCTAAGATACATCTGAAGGCGCGCTCTCGGTCGCTGATAGTAGTGGCGGCTATGCCATGAAGTGGAATCCTCCAAACACGACTGATGACCTCCGGTGTCACTGGAATCTCGATCCCACGAACAGTAGCAGACCATCCAATGCCATCAGTGGCCATGGATGCATAGAACTCCCTGATGAGGTCTGGGTAGAATCTCTCAGTCATCGTGTAGAAGTGAACCAGACCTGCATCTCTCAGTACATCTCCTATAAAAAAGTGATGCTGATCCCAGAAGGGTATATCCACACGTCTCCCGCTCGCAATGCTCTTCTGTACTAAGCTGGCTGGCACTGGTGCAGGTTCCTCTGGGGATGGCTCACGCTCATGTCTGGCCTTTCTTCGTCGCTCAATACTACCTTGGCCTTGTTCCATTTTCCTATTCCTTGCAGCCAACTGCTTCCTTGGACCCATATGAATGGAAGAGGGTAATTTAGGGAGAAGTAGGATAATGCAGTGCTAAGAAAAAGAAGAACCAAGAATTTGGAGAGGAGAAAAGGAATTCACGGTTGAGCAAATGACGGAACCGTGAAAAGGTAAGTGAGGGTTTGAGAAATTGGAAAAAAAGAGAGCAAATAGAGGAAATGCACGAAATGGAGGGAAGAAATGAGTGTTTTCAATCGAATATCAACCGATAATTGAGGGTAAATAGAGGCAAAAAGCTATGGTTGCCCAAAAACGAGGAACATAGTAAAAACCGGTTCGGTCCAAGAGAAACCATGAGGGGAGGAGAAGATTATCCAAAAAGAGGAGGGAGAGGGTTGGAAATCCACTATTCAGAGCTTAGGAACGTTGGAGGGGGACCACACGAAGAAGATAAAGAAAAGAAATGGAGGAAAAAAGGGCTTGCGGACTGGTTTTAAAAGCAGGTTTTCCGACCAAGTGTCGACCTCTCAAAAATTTCAGGGGTCGACCCCAAGTGTCGACCTCCGAAATTTTAAGTGTCAACCTCCGAAAATAAACTAGTTAAAATAAAATTTGGTAAAATTTAAAAAAAATTGATAAAATTTAGAATGAATTCTTAGAGAAGCTTTAAATATATTTGAGAATTTATAAATCATTTTTGAGGAATTTTGAAGGAAATTGAAAAGTTTCAAGCAAAAGGGTCAATGACTCCCAATTCTCTTCTGATCATGCAAAATCTATCTTCATTCAATGGTTTTGTGAATATATCAGCCAATTGATAATCAGTACAAATAAATTCTAACAACACATTAGAGTTTTGAACGTGATCTCTTATGAAGTGATGTCTTATTTCAATATGTTTGCTTCTTGAATGTTGTACAGGAATTTTCGTTAAATTGATTGCACTAGTATTATCACATCTTATGGGTGTCTTAGTTAGTTTGATGCCAAAGTCCTCGAGTTGTTGTTTGATCCATAGAATCTGAGCACAACAGCTTCCAGCTGCTATATATTTGGCTTCCGCCGTAGATAGAGCAACCGAATTCTGTTTCTTGCTGCTCCATGAAATCAAATTAACTCCTAGGAATTGACAAGTTCCACTAGTACTTTTACGATCAAGTTTACACCCAGCAAAATCAGCATCAGAATAAGTAATCAATTCATATGATGACTCTCTAGAGTACCAAAGACCAATTTCAATTGACCCAGATAAGTATCTAAATATACGTTTTACAGCTAAGAGATGTGATTCTTTAGGAGCAGACTGAAAACGTGCACACATACAAACACTAAACATTATATCTGGTCTACTGGCAGTTAGATATAGCAATGAACCAATTATGCCTCTATATAATTTTTGGTCTACTGATTTACCACATTCATCTTTGTCTAATTTACATGAAGAGCTCATAGGGGTACCTATTGGTTTGGTAGTCTCCATCCCAAACTTTTTCAATATTTTCCTTGTGTACTTGGCTTGGTTGATGAAGATCCCCTCTTTGGTTTGCATAATTTGGAGTCCGAGGAAGAAGTTGAGTTCTCCCATCATGCTCATCTCGAACTCACTATGCATTAACTTTGCAAACTCTTGACAAAGACATTCGTTAGTAGCACCAAAAATAATATCATTTACATAGATTTGTACTACTAAGAGATCATCATTTTTCTTTTTCAAAAATAATGTATTATCTACATTACCTCTAGAAAAATCATTCTTCATCAAAAATGAACTTAATCTATCATACCAAGCTCTAGGAGCTTGCTTTAAACCATACAATGCTTTATGCAATTTAAAAACATGGTCAGGAAATTCATGATTTTCAAAACCAGGAGGTTGTTCAACATAAACTTCCTCTTCAATAAATCCATTTAAAAAGGCACTTTTAACATCCATTTGAAATAACTTGAAATCCATAAAACAAGCAAAAGCAAGTAAAAGTCTAATTGCTTCCAGCCTAGTAATAGGAGCAAAGATTCATCAAAGTCAATCCCTTCTTCCTGGTTGTAGCCTTTAGCAACAAGTCTAACTTTGTTTCTAGTTACAATACCATGTTCATCAAGTTTATTTTTAAAAGCCCATTTTGTGCCAATTACAGAAACATTAGGGGGTCTTTCAGTTAAAGTCCAAACGTTATTTCTTTTAAATTGATTTAGTTCATCTTGCATGGCATTAATCCAGTTACAATCTTTTTCAGCTTCTTCAATTGACTTAGGCTCTATTTGAGAAACAAAAGCTAAATAATCACAAACATTTCTGATAGAAGAGCGTGTACTTACTCCCTTTAATGGATCACCAATAATTAGCTCTTTGGGGTGTCCGTGTGCATACCTCCACTCTTTAGGTAAAGGTTTTGGTGAAGTTGCATTGATCTCTTGAATTTGATCTTCATTTTCTTGATCATCATCTCCTTTGGGCACATCTTCATTGATTGTCAATTGTTCAAGCTTATTTGTACCTATTTCATCATCAATAGAATCTTCTTTTCTAGAAGATTTTTTGTTAGTTTCATCAAACACTACATGAATTGATTCTTCAACTAGAAGAGTTCTTCTGTTGAAGACCCTGTATGCCTTGCTAGAAGTAGAGTATCCTAAGAAGATACCCTCATCTGACTTGGCATCAAATTTACTGATATTGTCTTTGCCATTGTTTAATATGAAACAGCGGCAACCAAATACACAAAAATATTTAAGATTAGGTTTTCGATTTTTCCAAAGCTTATATGGTGTTTTCTTCGAAATAGGTTGAATTAAAACACGATTTAAAATGTAACAAGAAGTATTAATGGCTTCTGCCCAAAAATATCTAGGTAAATCGTTTTCGCAAAGCATTGTGCGTGCCATTTCTTCAAGAGTCCTGTTTTTTCTTTCTACCATCCTATTTTGTTGAGGTGTCCTAGGTGTAGAAAAATTATGACTAATGCCATTATCATTACAAAAAACTTTAAAATCATGATTGTCAAATTCAGTTCCATGAACACTACGCAAAGAAACAATAGTGAGATCTTTTTCATTTAAAACCCTTTTATGAAATTTAACAAAAGTTGAAAATGTTTCATCTTTATGAGCTAAAAACATTACCCAAGTAAATCGTGAGTAATCATCTACAATTACTAGCTCATATTTCTTACCTCCCAAACTAGTTGTTCTGGTTGGTCCAAAGAGGTCCATATGCAATAATTCAAGGGGTCTAGTAGTAGATACTACTCCTTTAGGTTTGAAAGTAGATTTAGTTTGTTTTCCAAATTGACATGCAGCACAAATCTTATCTTTTTCAAATGTGAGTTTTGGCAATTCTTTTACAATATTCTTTTTGCTTAATTTTGAAATCAAATGCATACTAGCATGCCCTAGCCTACGATGCCAAAGCCAACTAGTTTCACTTGCCTTGGCTTCCCTAGCCACTAGGCATTGACCGCTTTCCATGGCTAGATCATCAAGATCAACCATGTAAATGTTTCCATGCTATGACCAGTGAACTTGATGCCATCGACATCTAGACTAGACACCATGCACAAAGATGATTCAAAAATTACTTTAAAATCCTTATCACAAAACTGACTAATGCTGAAAAGATTATGCTTCAAGCCATCAACAAATAATACATTATCTACATAAGCATTAGGGGTGATATGGATTTTACCAATTCCGACGATTTTACCTTTTCCATTATCACCAAAAGTAACGTTTCCACCATTTATAGCTACTAGTGATGAGAATTGCTTCACATCCCCAGTCATGTGCCTTGAGCAACCACTATCCAGATACCACATTCTTCTTTTATTTTTGGTTGCAAGACACACCTGCAGATATTGATCAAGTTGAAACTTTAGGTACCCAAGTCATCTTGGGTCCTTTAGGATTAGACAAATTGGTTCCTTTTGGAATCCAAATCTTTCCAAAGGTACTTGATTTTCTTCTATTACAAATATATGATTTATGTCCTAACTTACCATATGCATAGCAGGTAATATTAGAAGATGCAGGTATGAAAAAGTTTTTGAAAAGTTTTTGCTGATTCTGACTTAAATCCAAGTCCAGCTTTGTTAAAAACTGCATGTTGACTGTTTAAAAGCATACTTAATTTTTCTGAACTATTAGTAAACTTTTCTACAAAAGGTTTCACTTTTTCTAACTCTTCTTTGTAATTCTTGTTTTGAAGCAACAATTCTTTGTTTTGTTTTTTAATTTTCTCATTAGTTTCAAAACTTCTATTATTTTTCAAAGAATCCTTTTCTTTTATAAGATTATCCTTATCATTTTTCAAGGTCTTTACATGCTCAGTTAATTTCTTGTTTTCTTGAATTAAATCTTCAATTTCAGTTGAAAACTTGTCTGAATTTTTGGTAAGCTCTTGATTTAGCTTTCTTAATTTCTTATTTTTCAGTTTTAGTTTTTCATATTCCATAACTAAATCATCAAAAGCATCATGTAGTTCATTAAAAGTAAATTCATTTTCAGGTTCAGAATTTACCTCATCATCTTCATTGGCCATGAAACACAGGTTGGCAACTTCTTGCTGTTCTTCATCACTGCTGGAGTCCTCACTCTCACTCCAGGTAGCCATCATGGCTTTCTTTCTCAACATCCTTCGACTCTTTTTAAGTAAAGGGCAATCCATTTTATAATGTCCAGGCTTCTTGCACTCGAAGCAGATGGGTGGATCCCTTTCTTTTTCTTTCTCTTTATCTTAATTGTAATCACCTTTTTGTGGCCTTTTCTTGTAGAAGCCATTCTTCTTTCTCATGAATCTTCTGAATTTTCTTGTAATGAGGGCTGTCTCATCATCATCAGCTTCTTCTTCTGACTCATCACTTGACTCTTCCTTTGTAGTGGACTTGAAGGCTATGGCTTTCTTTTTCTTGTCATTGTCCACTGTCTTCTATTTTAGTGAGAGCTCATAAGTCATCAGTGATCCAAGAAGCTGCTCAAGAGGTAGAGTATTGACATCCTTGGCTTCTTCTATGGTCGTTACTTTCGCATCCCATGAAGCCGGAAGAGACCTGAGAAGTTTGTTAACAAGTTCACCATTAGATATAATCTTTTCCAAACTCCTCATACCATTTACTATATTGGTAAATCTAGTATACATCTCACTAATACTTTCAGTTAGTTCCATCCTGAACATCTCATATATATAAATGAGTATGTTCACCTTTGTGGTCTTCACTTGGTGTGTACCCTCATGGGTTACCTCAAGTGTATCCCAAATTTCTTTGGCAGAAATACAATTTGATATTCTGTTAAATTCACTTGGATCAAGTGCACAGAATAGCAAATTCATTGCCTTTGCATTTAACTCAGCTTGTTTGATGTCATTGTCATCCCATTCTTCTTCAGATTTTGGGGTGATAATGCCATTAACCAAGTGAGTGGGCTGATGAGGCCCTTTAGTAATTACTCTCCATATATTATAATCTATAGCTTGTAAATAAATGCGCATACAAGTTTTCCAGTATGTGTAGTTTGTGCCATTAAAGAAAGGAGGGCGATTTGATGCTTGACCTTCAACTACACCCATTCCAATTGGGGCGGCCATGATCTTTTACTCAAGATCGTTGGACCTACAAGAGAGTACCGGAGCTCTGATACCACTTGTTGCCCAGATATGGTGCCCAAGAGGGGGGGTGAATTGGGTCTTTTTTATTTTTAAAAATAAAGCAATATATGTGCTATCAATTTCAAATGTGAAGAGTGATAGTGCTCAAGTAATTGTGCAACGGAAGCAATGAAAGATAACAACAATTAAAGAGCAATAGAGAGTAAAGCAATGCAAACACACAAAACGTATAGTGGTTCGGTACACCTAGCACCTACATCCACTCCCCAAGCTCCACTTGGGAATTTTCACTATAATCTTCTCTAGATTATAGCCTACTTGTTTTACAAGGCTCACAAGTCAAAACCTAAGTTGGTTTTGTTACCTAGGCTCACCAACAAACCTTACACACTTGTTTTGGCTTCGGGCTTACAAGCAACCCTAGTTGGTTTTATCAATTGGCTCACCAACAAATCTCACACTAGTTTCAAATTCCCTTGAAACTAGGCTAGCACAAATAGAGTATGAATACAATGAATAAAAACAAGACAAACTCTTTTTTGAGCAAAAAATAATTCAATGTAGCTCTTGTTGGAGACTCTTCAAGTCTTCCTCTTAGAATCTTGGACTTCACTAAATGCCAAAGACTTGAAAGCTGGATTCCTCAAAAATGGAAAGCTTTTGGCTAAGGAATCTCTTAGATTTTCTCTTTTTTTGGCTTAGGATTGATTGAAAGCTTTGTACTTTTACTCTCTTCTTTTTCACTTTGTCTCCTTCACTTTTTTGAAGTTAGGTGGAGGTTAAATACTTCATTCAAGCTGAAACAACTCCACAAGACCGTTAGAATCAAAAATATGACCGTTTATGGCCATTAGAAATCAAATCAAAAGTTCAGAAAAACTAGCCGTTATGCCATGAGTCGACCTCATGAGTCGACCTTTGGGTCAAGTGTCGACCTCATGAGTCGACCTCCAGTTTATCTTAGGCAAAAATCCATAAAACCATAGTTTTGCCCAGTTTGAATTCTCAGGCGATGAGTGGACCTCTGGTGTCGACCTCTGGACAGGTGTCGACCTCTGGACAGGTGTCGACCTCAGGTGGTGACCTTTGAAGCATGCCACTGAAATTTTGCCGTGCTGGCCTTGCTGAACTTTTCTTTTCTTCATGAGTCGACCTCTGGTGGTCGACCTTTGGCAAGGTGTCGACCTCTGGAGGTCGACCTTTGGTCTGAAATTTTCTGAAACTCTGGAGAGGTGCATGCCATGCTTGAGTTTCTCTAGGCCTTTGTTTCTTTTGTCAATTACTTCTTAATATGAAGGTTCAATATGAGAAATTTGATCTTGTTTAAGGTAGAAGAGCTCTTTCCCAAATTTAGCAAGCTTGGTTTCATCATTGTACTCTTGATACTCTTTTTGAATAACCTAAGGTCTGAAACTTTATCTTGAAATGAAACATTAGTCCAAACATATACTCAACCTTTTGTTAATCATCAAAACTAAGGAGCCAAAGCTAACAGTTATCAAATGAGTTCGGATTTGCATCTAGCAGGTACGTAGTATTTTATGAAGTCTCTAAAAATTAAGTTTTAATTAGATTCATACAAGTACGCTTGACTGATTCTTACAATATATGTGCAGCTTACTATCTAAATCCGAGATTTTAGTACTCCGTACCGGACATTGCCATGGATGAGGATCTTATGTCTGCCCTGCACAATGTTATATATAAGATGGAGCCCGATGCAGATATCGCTGCTATGTGCTTTGAAGAAGTAAGTTAGGTTAAAATTATTGAATGATTCTTAATAGCATTAATTTCAATAAGCTAACAAATTTTTTTCTGGCATATGAAATTTTTTAGGGAGGGCATAGATTCATTTGGATCTACTGTAGCGATCAGAAGTAAATCAAAGATGAATCCTGGTAGGTACTACTAAGGAGTAAGTCTAATATTATATCAGGATTAAATTTCTTATTTTGTCAAATCTAAAATTCTAAATGATGTAATATCTTTTGCAGCTGAATGGTGGGTGCATTTTGATGGATCTACTAAAAACTTGAAGGTTCTTGCAGTGAAGATCCTCTCCCAGACGGTGTCCTCCAGTGGATGTGAGCGTAACTGGTCTACATTTGGTCTTATCCACTCCAAACAGAGTAACCATCAGAAACAGAAATGCCTCAACGATCTTGTGTATGTACACTATAATTTAAGGTTGAAGCTAAAATATATTCAGGAAGAAGCAGAATTGAAATATCCTGATTCCACTGCAAGTTCATATATTGATGAGGATGAAGATCCAATGATTGGGTGGGTCATGGGTCAGCAGCAACAGTAGCCAGAGCTTGATGAGCCAGGATCGTCTCCTCGACCAGCCAGTTTTGTAGCTAGTGAGGCTGGGGTGGATGCTGGACAATAGGCAACAAGTCATATTCCTTATAGGGCTCTAGCAGATATAACACATCGTCCGTCCCCACCATCTAGTAGACTTGGAGACAGAGGAAAAGGAAAGGTAGTTGCACCTCCATCGGAGCACTCAGTCCACTCAGATTCAGATACCAGAGACAGTGATGATAGTGCTTCAAATAGTGGAGGATCTAGTGATTAGGGAGGGACAGGAGGACAAGAGTCGCAGCCACCTAGTCATATTTGATTCACTAGGGAATCATAGTTTTTTCATGTCACGTAGGATACAGATCATGGAGCACCATCTGATAGACCTCGTGGTGATACGATTCCATATAGGCGATGGGCTCCGCGTGGTCGTTCAGGACATGATACAGCTATAGATCTTGCATGTGGAGCAGGATCCTTGGATATATCTGGATCATCCTCATATTCAGGATCTTCTTATCCGCAGCTACCGGCAGCTTATGGTCCATATGATCCATATGGTGCATCCGAGACGTCAGCATCCAGTGATTATTATCCCAGAGCATCTTATGCATATGATTTTGTCGCTGGTATATTTGGATTCGCCCCTGCACTTGCATTGCCATATCGTCAGTCTCTGGATAGCTCTCAGAGTCAGGACATCAGAGAGGGATCTGCGATTAGTTATGACCAATCACGCATACCTCCTGGGATGAGCTTAGAGGAGTATCATGCTGCCTGGCAGGAGGGACATGCCAAATTTTCTACAAAGTACATACATGATCCCTATATTTATGGACATCATCACTTTACCCGATTCTAGACATTGGTATGTAATTATATGTTTATGCCACATTTTACTTTCATTAATTGCTGATAATCTTAGTTTAATTATCATTTTTTTTATTTCAATTGAAAATAGTCCTAAATATTAGTATTTAGTCCTAAACTGTAAAGCGGTACGCCATCCTAAACCCTAAATCCTGAACTGGCCTAAATCCTAAATCCTAAATGGCTAAACCCTTAAAAAATAAACCCTAAACCCTAAACCCTTAAAAATTTAAAAAAATCTTAAAATTACAAAAAAATAAAAAAAATCAAAATTTTTTTTTTTGGGTGTATCGGTTTGGACCGGCACACCCTGCCATACTGTGTGTCGGCACGGTACGGTTCGGTATGAATCGGTACCGGTCGGTCATCGGTACGGCACCTGGTATCGGTATCGGGAACCTTGGGTTGTGCCGTATATTTTTTCTTCACCGAGATGGTGTACAAAGACTCTCAATCTAAAATTTGTTGGTATTTGTTACTGTCAAAACCAAGTGGTGAAGATAGTTAAGGTGTGAAGAGTGTTAACTTATATATCGGGAAAGAGAAAGAAGAGCAAAGGGAGATTGTTGGAGTTGATATGACTGAAAGGCCTCTGATATGTAAGTGAGATGGGGCTTAGGTAAACAACAAAAAAGAGAAAAGAGAAGATCAACACAGGATAATTTGAGATACATGCATGGTACCTTGAACCCTCTTTAATAGATGGGAGTCCTAGAAATGGCAATTTTGTCCGACTCGCTAGATAGCTGATTCAATTAAATTATGAGGTAGGTATGTATTTAGGTCAAGTTTGGATAATAAGAGGTTGATTTGGCTCCTTTCGAATGGATTTGGAGCCAAATCTTGTTAGGTCAAAACTTTACAATAGAGGTTCTATATCGATGATCCAAGTCATTAAATATGATCTACTATATCAAAATTACTTATATATAAAAAATCATATGGTTTGGGAATCCCCAGCCTATGTATCAAATAATCAAAAATTGGATAGTCTAAATAAAATTAAATTAGATATATATTTTGATCACTTGATGAATAGGCTAGGGATTTTCAAATTATGTGATTTTTGATATGCAAGTAGTTTTGATATACTAGATGATATTCAACGACTTAGATCATCGATGTAGGACCTCCATTATAGAGTTTTTACCTGACCGGATTTTATTTCAAATCTATTCGAAAGGAACCAAGTCTATCTCTGAATAATATAAATATATATAAACTCTTGTATATATAAACTCTTATCTACATATACACCCTTTAAACTCTTATAAATAAACACCCGATAGAAAACTCTAACTCTAGCCATGATCTAAGACTCTAGGCTTCCCTGTTGCTCCAAAACTCCCACCTAATTAAGACTCTTGAGGATGGAAAAAACATGGAATAAAATCGAGGGAAAGACCCTCTAGCCATGGTCAAAGCTTTGTTATTCAGTCACTCCAAGCCTCCCACCTGATTGAGACTCTAGAGGATAGAAAAAACAAGGAAAAAATTGGGGGAAAGGCCCCCCTAGCCACCATCAAAACTTTCCTATTCAGCTTTGCTAAGCCTCCCACTTGATTAAGACTCCTGATCATGGAAAAAATAAAGGAAAAACCAAGGGAAAGACCCCCTAGGCACCGTCTAAGCTTTGACTCCTAAGGAATGGAAAAAGTAGAGGAAGACTTGAGAGAGAATAAAAGAAAAATCAAGAAAAACAAAGGAAAAGTAGAAAAATAATAGAAAGGTAAGACCTTTCCCACATAGGTTGACCCTTTTTTTTTCTTTTTGTTTCTTTTTCCTTTCCTTTAATTCTCATCTTTCAGAGATTTGTGGGAAAGAAGAGCCCCTGTGGGAGTTGTGATGGCGTGAGTTAGTCCCTTGAGGTTTTGAGAGCTTAATTGGTAGAAACATGATAGTTTATAGGATTTGGAAATTTTTGTTAGGCTTGACTTAACTTGATTTTAGGCAAGGCAGGTGTTGCAGTTTTGCTCGAGACTTGTTGATAGGGCTAAAGATAGCTGCTAATTTGGATGGCTTTGGATTTCTCTCCATCGAATGTGGGCATTCAAAAATCTAAAAAATAAAAATGACACAAAAGTCTGGTCACGATGGAATGGTTCTTTATGGTGGATCCTTCGATGTCTAAATTAGTCTCCCATGAAAGTAAACAGAAAAGAGAAAATTGTAGTTTCTAGGTAGGTGGTGAAATAATAGAATGGAAGCGAGCGAGATAGTGGAAATGGTAGGTGGACACGATGGAGTGTAACCGAGGTAGTAGAAATGGGTGTAGGCGAGGCTTAGGCGAGGCTTAGGCGAGGCAAGGTAGTCCTGATTCTTGCCCGAACAACGGTTTGGATCTTTCGGGCAACTTTGAGAGAACTGTTGAGGCTTTCAGTGTTAGATATATGCTCTAGAAATCAAGTTAGTATGATATATTATATTATTTCTAGGATTTTTTTTGTACTTAATTTATTAAAATTAATAAAATTAGATATTTTTCTTTTCCATTCATATCTAATGTCTATGAATCATCAATGGATAATGATATATATTCTTAAGAGTTGAAAATTTGAGACATGTATCATTATAGATTAACTTCTAAATGCTCTCGATCATTGGATCATCATGGGAAGGTGATTGATCCGTCAAGATTGGTGCATGGATCTCTTCCCCTTCGAGTAGATGAGTCAAGTCTATATCGTAGGGATATTAGAACGAGAGTCCAAGTAGTTGTTAGAGAATAACAGTGTTGAGCATGACCAAGAACTAGAAATCACATGGATGTCTACTCACTAGTTGATGATTTCTCGATGCTCTAGTTGTATGAATAGTTTTTCAACTTGTGGTACCTCAGTCACTCATAGTGGGGTTACTATAGTTTGATAGCACATAAATATGGTATATAGCCATTTGGGACTTTGTTATATTTGTTGGCTATAATAGGTTTACTATAGGAGTAGGGAGTGTACATATAGGGAATCTATTGATCTCAGTAGTCGAGTAGTTTTTTATGACTTAAGTGGCTGAGTCCTTAAGTTTGTGGCCACAGTAGTGTGATAATGAAGATGAGTTTCCATGAAAATTATGATTGGGCTCAAGTTGATTAAGTCTAGTATATGATGGATGCTTAGAATTTGACGAGTTTTCATGACTTGCATTCTATCGGACTCTCAATAGAGGAACTTGATCATACGGTAACTAAACCTAGGGGTTCATCTTTTTATTCTACTGGATTGCCACTACATACTGCTAGGTATTGCCGATGGATTGCATAAACTCTCTAGGATCCTTCCGAATCAGTAATCCTTGTTAGGGCTGAGTTGGATCATTCTGGTCCATCAAAAAGTTTCGATGACACTATTATAGAAATCATAGTATGCTCACTACCAGATATATTAGAACCTGAGGGGTTATATATAAGAGAGGCTTGATTTAATCAAGATCTTGGATTAAAACCACATTATCAAGTGGATTGATGATTTGGATCAATTTGTAAGTTTTAAATTTAGCAACTAATAATTGTTAGGATAAGGGACTTAATTACAAGTATTGCAATATAATTGGATTTAATTAAATTAGAGATCAAGTTTTAATTAGTTTGAATCATATTTAATTTAATTAGGCTTGACTTAATTTAAGTTTAATTGGATTTAATTATCTAAGTTAGACTTGAATTCAATCATATTTGGAATAGGATTGATAACCTTTCTGAATTGGATTTGAATTAGGCTTAAACTAGATTCGAATTGAATCCTAATTGAACTCAATTAACCCTGATGCATAAACCTAATGAGATTGGGCTTAATCTCTCTTAATATGAAAACCTAAAGGAGTTAGGGCACTAATCTTAGTGCCCCCCTCATGTGCATGTGCATGGATGGGAAGAGGAGGCACAAACTTGTGCCTCCACATTTTGTTTGGGGCTCTTGTTTAAAATCTAGATAAATTCTAATACTAACAAGTTTTCTAATTTGAAATAGGGTAGGTTTTATCTAGATTAGGCATGGAGTTGCGACAAATCACAAATAAAAGGAGAGGTAAAAGGCTGGAACACATCATTACATAATATTCTTCCTTGCTGCAAGAAAGATTTCCATCACCATTTCTTCCTTTGTTTCCATGCCAACCTCTACCAAAATATAGAGAGGAGAGAGTCTAAAGAGAGAGGAAGAGAAGAAGAAAAACTTCTCTTCTCTTCTTAGTGTTCTTGAAGCCTTCTCGATGATCTGCATGAAGAGTTCGCACAAAGGCTACCCCTTCTAGTTCTTGAAGGGGTAGCGTCTAGATCTAAGCCAAAAGAGAGGCTTGTAAGGAGCAAGCACTCCGAAGGCCTTACATATTGGATCAACCTTCATCCTTGTGTGGATGCCAACAAAGGTCGGGCATGGTGCGACTCTGATAGAAATCCTGAGAATTTACTGGATCCGACCCGATCGAAGTTGAAGAAGGAAAGCGATTGAGGTAAATATTATTTTCCTTCTCTGGACTTTTTTATCAAATTTGATGATAAATGTCTATTTCAGCATGTTAGTTAGTTGTGTAGGTGATTATATGATTAATATTAAATCAGCATGCTTTATGAAAAGAGTTTTCATGATTATAGCTTCAGGCCATGCTAGGGTTTTAAAATCCTGTTTTTTGGGTGTTTGTCACCTTTGCGATTCCAACGGTGGTATCAGAGCCATGGTTTCTAATATGTTTGAAATAAATTCAGATATAAAAGTTAGGATTGGTTTTAGTCAATCTTGTGATGATATTAGGTTACCCTGTAATAAGATTAATCCCTTATAGTGTAAATGCTGTCTAGCACTAGATTGAATGGTTTTGAAAATTATTTTCGAAACATAAAATCAATAACTTGGGATCTTTTTTTTTTTTATATATGAGATATATCATATTCATGTTTATATCTGAAATTAAATCATTATGGTTTGCATCGAACTTAATAATAAGATTGTCCTGCTATAAGGTTAACCCCTTATAATGAAAAGGTTATCTTAGTACGATACGAACCGATTTTTGAAAAGTATTTTCAAAATGATTTAATCATATTTTTATATCTGAATTGTATGTATGAGATATATGCTTCATAAAGTTTTAGATCTGAAAATTAAATGCATGTGATGTATGTTAATTGTTTTGATCTAAAACATCATATGAGATCTATGACATTAGGTTTAGATTCAAAAACATTTCAAGATCATAAACCATTAAATCATACACTCAAGCATAATATAAAAAATATTTTTAGATTATAACTTTAATTTTTATGCATGTGGTTATGGGTAGAACAATTAGGTTTAGTGATTGGACTACACATTAGGATTTTAATTAAATCAAGTTAGAACCCTGTTTTAGTTTTGAGTAGTTCATCAAACCTAATTAATTATTTATTAGGGTTAGGTCAAAGGGGCTCGAAATTGAGTTTAGTTGTAGCTGGTCACATTGATTCATATTTGATGTAAATTGATTCTCTTAAGACTAATGGGGGACAGGGGTAGGATCATTGGCGAGCCTAGAAGTCACCAAAATTAGGGTATCATATTTTTTTTGGATTTTTTTTCTAGGGATGGTGGAGGAACAATGAGGATGGAAGACTTAAGGTTTGAAACTCATGGACTTTGGAACTCACACTAACAAAGAGACCTCTCACCTCTAGGGCATTCCACCCACCTCGATACTTGGAGACGTTAGGATGAATCTCAAAGGACATGAGGGGATAAAGAAAATGGATTCAAAGGGAAGGGGGATAACTAGGGCTTCATGCCCCTCGATGCCTAGAGGTGAAGGCAAGATGAAGAATCACTCTTCTAAAAACTCATATTTATTCACCAAACTATTTTTTACAAAGGACTGAGGGTGGTTTTTATAGACCTTTCCAACCTTCATTTGAATTTGAATACAACATAAAAAGATAGGGATGATTCAAAATTAAATACAAGTTAGGATAAGATAAGCCTATATATATCTCAATCCTATCCAACCAAATCCTAATTCAAATTTCAAACAATTGATAAGGATAAACCTAAATAACTAATCTTCAAATTTAAATTTATTTGCTGCTCCAAAATTGATGTTGCTTAGGGATTCGTGTAGGTCGATGTCCCCATCATTTTTCTGAGGTGGGGAGAACCCAACTCCATCGAGTTTGGATCAGAAGGGACTCTAGTGAACCGCATCCAATCAAAAGAGGCTTTGCTCTGAAAATGTTGCAGCTTTGAGAGTGGTGCGACTTTAAGAACTGTGCACTTTGAAATCCATACATAGAGATAAATCGGCAACAGGGAATTGACTGCTTTGAGGAACGTGTAGTGCATTCATGTTCGTGCGGGCCTTTTCTTCTCCTTTCTCCATGGACCGAAACCAGGGGCGGACGAACTTACCGGCGACTTCAACGTACCGGTGGTCTTCACCAGCACCGGTGATGGGAGGCGGGCAGTGGCACGGGGGAACACACGGCGGCACTGATGGAAATTCTTCCAGAGTGCCGGGAATCATGCAGCATGCAGAAGTGAATTTCAAAACAAAAATTCAAAGAATGAAACCCTAATTGGCTAGAAAAACCCTAATTCCCAGGAATTCCTTATGCAATACCAATTAATGAAACATAAATGGAGTCAGAAAAACATACCTGAATCGCTGAAATCCAATCCTTTCCACAAGGCTCACAAGTGCAAGCCCTCCAACGGTGATCCATACAGGAATCAAACCTAGGAACCTCTCCCTTGTAGGTTGCTTGATCAATTGGGACTATTTCGATGGACTTTCTTCCTTCGCCAGCTTCTCCTTCCATGCTTAGACCTTCGCCCTCCAGTAGAGCATTCTAAACCCTCTCAAAAATCTCTCTTCTCTCTTTCTATCACTTCCTAATTCTCTTCCTAAACTCTTATCTTAAAATGGCAGAATTGTCTTAAAGGAAGACCTATGTCCTAACAAGGGAAGGAAGAGACAAGGTGGATAGATGTAAGAGTGTAAGAAAGAAACCAAAATATAATCCCATCGGAACAAATACCGATGGCTATTTATAGAAGAGTGGGAGGTGCTAGATAAGCCTTTCCATCAGCCTTTGATCTATCTAAACACAGATCAAATAAGACCCTTCACTAAGAAGGAGTCTTATCATGAAATACTGTGTCCCTTTATGCGCCAACCGCCTAATTCAAGTCCCTTCACTATTTTATCCGACTTCTCCCTTTGCCACTTGGCATTTCTGGTTAAAATGAAGCTAAGGGATGTGACTTATGAATGAGAAGCATCGGTGATTCAAAAGGACTTAAAGCAGAAGGACTCTGCATACTTGAATTAGCGCCAAAGTGAAGAGACGCGACTCTTTACTTTGCACTAACTTCTCCATGCCATATGATACCTTTGACCTAGTCAAAGTATATGCAATATGGGTGTCATATGAAAGTGCATTAAGTCTACTTTCCAATCATATAATTTGTTTTCATATCGGAGGTCAATTAGTCCTTGTGTGCCCTTTTGAATGCAGAGGTGTCACTTAGGCATGAAGAGTCCCATGCCTTTTGGACTCTTCATATATGGCGCATAAAATATCCAAAAAATATCAGATAAAATCTGATAAATTTATCCCATTTAGAACATAACCCAATTTAGGTCTCCCATAAAATGGTTAGTCCATTTAGCAAACTTTCAGACCCAATCTAATTGGGTTAGGAGATTAGGTCAGCCTACACATGCTAGTGTGTAATCTAGCTAACCAATTAGGATCCCTTGACCCTAATTAAAAATCAATTAAGTTCCTAGGCCAACTTCCTAGTGTATGTGACCCATTGGGTTCCACATCTAGCCAGAAATAGGTTTAGGTTTGAGCTGATTCGATCCGATCGAACCCGATTGACCTAATTAGGTCAAATTGGCTCACCTAATTGTTCAATTCGAATCACGCATCAAATTGACTCATGAAACCAAACCAATTGGTTCATGAATACCTACAAGACAAGATTGATGTCTAGCAACATGTCATGCCTACCCGGAAGATGAGGAATTTGGTAAAAATTATCAAAATACCCTTCAGTAGTAAGTTACCATGCAATTCAATCTTTCGATCTCCCATTATCCCGTTTAAATGATATGTATGGACAGATGTCAAACCCTAATACTTAATCATATCAAATCTCAACTTGATAGTGAGGACTCAGCTGATGACTGATTAGATTCCACTAATCTCATCCTGCTTTAATTAAAGGCTCCTTAAGTCACTCATCGAAGAGATTGCATAGGATAATAATTCCTCTTACTAGAAATGATCGATTCCTTGTTGGTCCACTCATATCCTCCATACACCTTCCACCATACCCAGAACATCCTATACATGTCGTAATGGCATGAATGAGTATAAACCAAAATATGGCTTAGTGTGCATAAGGAACCATGGTGACCTCAGGTCTAAAGATCACATGCACAACTCCTACTCAGGGATCTATCCTTTGATAAGTAGTAAGACTTCCATAAGATAGTCCCGGTACAGATCAGTTTAGTGAACTCATACCCTGATGAGCACCCTTATCCTTGTATTAGTGTCTCTACACAAGTGGTTGTGAGACCAACCACTCTCATCATCTGAGCATACATAGGATAAGCAAGTCTTACCGGATTCATTGATCCCCGAATCAATGGTCCAATGACTAGGAACATTTTAGATTAGGGTTTATAGGAAATTATATCTCATTGTTATGAACTTCATCATAACCCTAATTCCATTGCTCTAATCTATGGGGTTCATCATAATCATACAAAAACATGACACAGCAGTATATGATGAATCAAATGCCTTTATTAATATGAAAAATATGTTATATATGAGTTGGAAGTTTATAAAAAGTCCTTTATAATGATTGGCTCTTAGGGCACTTTTCTATCAAACTCCCACTTGCATTAAAGCCAATCGCCCTTATATTTTATACCCATATTGAAAATATTATGCTCTAAAGGCCAATCGAAGTGTTGTATTTCGATGAGATTTTCTTTTGTATCCCAAACCAGTGTATGACATTATCAATTAATAAAGGCATTTTATTTTCATCATACACTGTGTCTTATTAATTTTATTAAGATATGATGAACCACATAGATTAGGGCTATGGTTCTAGGGTTATGATGAGATCATACCAGTGAGACCTAAAGCCTTAAAACCCTAATCTAGAATATTCCTGGTCAATGGGATATTGAGTAGGGGTTCAATATTTCTGGTAAGACCAGCACATCCTATGTATGCTTGGTGAAGAGGGTGACTGATCTCACAGTCACTTGTGTTTGACACTAATACTAGGATGTGGGTGCTCATTAGAGAATGAGTTCACTGAATGGATCTAGCTTGAGAACATCCAATGGAACCTTATCTGTTTGTCAATAGATAGTTCTCATAGTGGGAGTAGTGCATGTGGTCCTTTGACCTGAGACTGCCATGGTACCTTGTATGCATGAATCCATACTTTGGTTCACACTCAATCATGACATTGAGTCATGCATGGGGTGATACTGGGTATGGTGGATTGCATATGGAGGTTGTGAGTAGGTCAAAAAGGAATCGATTAACCCTAGTAAGAGGGAAGCGCATCCTGATGATTTCAATCAAATAAAAATTTGGGAAATCTTTGATCAAAGTATAAACATTAGAAATAGTTTCTAACGGTTCATTAATGAATCATCATTATCAGATTGAGCAAGGAATGAATATGAAATTGGATTTGACAAGTATCCATATCCATAGTCATTTTTAGGGTGCAAGTAGATCGAAGGACTGAATTGCCTGGTAAATCACCATTGAAGGGTATTTTGGTAAATCCACAAAAATTCCTCATCTTCCAGGTAGGAATGATACATTGCTAGACGTCAATCTTGTCTTATAGGTCTTCATGAACTAATTGATTTGGTTTCATGAGTCAATTCGATGTGTGATTCGAATTGGATAATTAGGTGAGCCAATTTGACCTAATTAGGTCAATCGAGTTCGATTGGATCGAATCGGCTCAAACCTAAACCTACTGCTAGCTAGATGTGGAACCCAATGGGTCACACACGATAGAGACTTGGCCAAAGAAGTCATTCATGATTTAATTAGGATTATAGGATCCTAATTGGTTAGCCGAATTACATACTAGCATATGTAGGCTAATCAAATTCCTAACCCAATTGGATTGTGTCCGTTTGCTTACTAATTGAGCTAACCTGATTATGGAAAACCTAAATTAGGTTGAGTCTTAAGTGGGGTTAGCCTAATCAGAGCTAAATCTGATTTTAATTTAGATTTAAGGGCATTTTAGGTGCCATACATGAAGAGTCCCAATGGCATGGGACTTTTGGTACCTAAATGATACCTTAACTTCAAAAGGGCACAAAATGAGCTATAGATCTCTGATTTGAATATAATTTATATGGTTAGAAAGAAAATTTTATTCTCTTTCCAATGACACCCATATTGCCTATGTTTTGACTAGTTAACATTCTTTGAAATTTGCGTGGAAGAAGGATGGCATGTGTAGTGCATGAAGAGTCGCAACTCTTCATGTGGCACGCGATTCTGATGGAGAGTCCTTCTACTATCAGGACTCTTCATAATCTTCAATGTTTGGAGATTGAAGAGGTGCCTCTTGGCTTCTTAGGGACCAGTAATTGACATGTGGCAAGTGAGAATTCATCCAGATAAAAGAAGGGATGTGAATAAGGCCTTCGGTGCATGAATGGGCTTATTAGATATGATTTTTCAAGCCAGATAACTTCTCTTTGGTCTTGAAAAATCATATCTGATAAGTTGATGGGAGGACATATCACACGCCCCTCTTGTATCTATAAATAGGGGGCAGTGAAATGAGTCTGAAAAATGAAGAATTCCATCGAAGTATTATTCTCAGTGTCTCTCTCTCCCTCTTTTCTTTAAGACAAGACTTGTCTTGTTAAGACAAGGTCTTTTCTACTAGGACAAGGCTTTGTTTTAGGACATAAGCCTAAGGGGTCCTAGAGGAGGGTTGTCCTAAAACCAAGAGTGATTTAGGAGAGTGTCTTTAGTGCTCTACAGCAGGACAGGGTGTCCTACAGTGGTTAATAGACCTAAAGCTACCGAAAGAGTTCCACTTCTCCAAGCAACTTGAAGAAGGAGTTCTTCCTTGGTCCGAGTTTCGTGTGGATCACCATTGGAGGGCAAACATTTGGATGCCTGGTGGAGAAGAAGGCTGAATCAGGATTTTCTTCATCGGATTGGATACTAGCGGTTCAGGTTGGTGCCTAAACTCTAGTTTATATTATATATGCATGTTTGTATGTTTAAATTCCTAGTAAGGAGGTCTTGGATTAAGGGTTTGGTAGTGGTTTCATAATAAAATTTTGAACTCCATGCTTCCGCCCAGGTCACCAAAACCCTTACACATACAATCTAAGTGACGATCTAACTGCTGCTTGGCTAATGCTTTAGTGATGGGTCTCCTATATTGTTCTTTGTGTCAACTCGTTCAATGGTAACATCATGTCTTTCAATGATCCCTCGAATAAGGTGGAACTGTCTTAGAATGTGCTTGGACTTGTGATGAGCCTTGGTTCCTTAGCTTGTGCAACAGCCCCAGTGTTATCACAGTATAATGGCACTGGCTATTGTACATCAGGAACCATGTCCAATTTCATGATGAATTTCTTCATCCAAACAGCTTCCTTTGTGGCTTCACTTGCAGCTATGTACTCTGCCTCAGTGATTGAGTCAGCTATTGTTGGTTGTTTTGTACTTTTCTAACTCACTGCACCACCATTCAGGGTGAAGACATACCCCGACATGGATCTGCTATCATCTGGATCTGATTGAAAACTAGAATCTGTATAGCCTTTTAATCTCAACTCAGATCCTCCATATACTAGAAAAAAAATTTTAGTCCTTTTAAGGTACTTAAGAATATTTTTCACAGCTTTTCAATGATCTTCTCTTGGATCTGCCTAAAATCTGCTCACTATGCTTAAGGCATAAGCAACATCAGGTCTGGTACATAACATAGCATATATAATTGATCCTACAGCCGAAGTATAAGGAATCTTAGTCATCCTCTCTCTTTCTTCCGATGTCTTAGGAGACATTTTTAAAGAGATGTATGCCTTGACTCATTGGCAAGTAACCTTTCTTACTTCCATCCATGTTGAATCTCTTCAACACTAAGTCAATGTACCTGGATTGGGATAAGCCTAGCATCCTCTTGGATCTATCTCTATAGATCCTTATACCCAGTATATAGGATGCTTCTCCCAAATCCTTCATGGAAAACTTTGATGATAGCCAAGTTTTAACCGATTGCAACATTGGGATATCATTCCCAATGATCAATATGTCATCTACATACAAAACTAAGAAAACAATGGCACTCCCACTAGTCTTCTTATACACACATGGTTCATCCACATTTTTGATAAAACCAGATCCTTTGATTGTTTCATCAAAATGGATGTTCCAACTCCTCGATGCTTGCTTAAGTCCATAAATAGACTTCTTTAACTTGCATACCTGGTTTGGTCTCCTACTTGAGACAAACCCCTCTGGCTGTAATATATAGACTTCTTCTTCAAGGTTTTCATTGATGAAAGCAGTCTTTACATCCATTTGCTAGATCTCATAGTCATTATATGTTGCTATGGCAAGCATTATCCGAATAGACTTGAGCATGGCTATTGGAGAAAAAGTTTCATCATAGTCTATACTATGTTTTTGTCTGAAACCTTTTGCTACCAGTCTAGCCTTATAGGTCTGAACTTGACCATCTGCTCCAATCTTCTTCTTGAAGACCCATTTACACCCTATCGGGTTAATTCCTTCAGGTGGATCTACCAAAGTCCAAACCTGATTGGAATACATGGAGTCCATTTCAGATTTCATGGCACTTAGCTATTTGTCAGAGTCTCTACTCTTGACAGATTCCGAATAGGTCACAAGATCATCATTTTGTATGATACTGGCTTCATTGTCATCTCCGATGATAAAGCAATATCTAAGAGGTGCTCCTCGCACCCTCTCTGACCTTCGAAGAAGAGGTGTGTATTGTGGTTGTTCTTGATCCTCAAGAACTTCTGGTTGAGGAATATCTCTTGAAGGCTCATCAGTTTGTTGGTTCAGTTCTTCACATAACTCAAGTGAAGAATTACTACTTCTTTCTTGGATAAATTCTTGCTCCAAGAATGTAGCATGCCTACTGACAATTATCTTTTGCTCAGTAGTATTATAAAAGAGGTATCCAACACCCTCTTTTGGATAACCTACAAACCTACATTTGTCAGCCCTAGCACTTATGTCCGAAATTGTTCTTGACATAAGCGTGGCAGCCCCAAATCTTTAAGTATTTAAGATTTGGTCTCTTGCCATTCCATAACTCATATGGAGTGCTACTTACTGACTTAGACGGAACCCTGTTTAATATATATGTAGCAGTTTCCAGGGCATGTCCCCAAAAGAAAATGGGAAGATTTGTGAAGCTCATCATGGACCTCACCATATCTAATAAGGTGCGATTTCTCCTTTTTGCCACTCTATTTAACTGGGGTGTATAAGGAGGAGTCCATACAGAAATAATTCCTTTGTCCTTGAGATGGTTCAGAAACTCATCGGATAGGTATTCACCTCCTCGATCAGATCAAAGAGCTTTAATACTAAATCCAGTTTGTTTTTCAACCATACTCTGATATTCTTTAAACTTATCAAAGGCTTCGGACTTGTGTTTTAAAAGATACACATGACCGAACCTTGATAAATCATCAATAAAAGTGATGAAATAAGAATATCCTCCTCTGGCCTGAGTTGACATAGGTCTACACACAATCGTATGTATAAGACCGAACAATTCAGTTGCTCTTTCTCGATGTCCAATGAATGGAGACTTAGTCATTTTTCTTTTGAGACAAGATTCACAAGTTCTTAATGTTTGGAAATCATTAGAGTCAATTTGACTAACTTGTTTATCCTTGACTCACTGATATGACCTAATCGGCAGTGCCAAAGATATGTGACATTGTCATTATCTCTTTAGGCTTCTAATTCTGTGGAGTCCATGCAATGAATTGCATATGTGAGATCTACATGCAGTATCCAATACCCATGAATTAGAAATGAAAGCACTCAATGATAAATTAGTTTGTATCATGTACAAATCTTTAGATGCACCACTTGCATCTTGCTTCACATTTGCAAGGTAAACCTTGCAGTTATTCTTCCAATGCCCAGTCTTGCCACAATAGAAACAGGCTCCATCATCCTTCTTAGCTTTCTTATTTTTCTTCTGGATGCTCTTCTTAAAGTTAAACTTTCTTTTCATACCCTTTTTCCTTGCCTGTTTCTTTCTTCCATTAACAAGAAGAACATGAGCCTTATCTCCTTTAGAGTGGCTCTCAGCTATCTTAAGCATGTTAAGCAGCTCTGGCAAAGTGGTATTCAATTTATTCATATGGTAGTTAAGAACAAACTGAGAGAAGGAATCTAGGAGTGATTGCAGGATCAAGTCCTGATTAAGTTCACTATCCATCACAAACCCTAATTGACCCAATCGAGTGATTAAGTCAATCATTTTCAGCACATGGGTTTGCACAGGTGAACCTTCACTCATCTATGCTCGGAACAACTGCTTCGATATCTCGTATCGGGCAAACCTACTTTGCTCTCCATAAAGCTCTTTTAAATTGAGCAATATGGACTGAGGTTCCAGACCTTCATGTTGCCTCTGTAGGTCGTTGCTCATGGAAGCCAACATGATGCAGTCATACTGTCATTTAGCCACGTTTGATGTGTGGCCCTTTCCTCCTCTAAAGCATCATCTCCAATCATCTTAGGATCCGGAGAATCAAGTATATAAGAAAGCTTCTCCTGCGTTAATACGATTCTCAGGTTCCTCAACCAATCCACATAATTTGGACCGGTTAACTTATTGGCATCCAAGATGCCCCTCAGTGATAAGTTTGAAGCCATAAATATAAATATCATATATTTAATTAAAGAACAATATCAGCAGACCACTCAAGACTGACATTCATAACTAGATAAAGACTTACTATCTAATTATGTCTCCCACTATTTTCTTCAAATACCATAACCCTCATTTTATGGTAAACGAGAAACCTTCTTGATTTCCTTAGTGGGGTTGAGATCCTAATTCCTCATTAGTATCTTGTGTTACACAACAAACACTAAAAAGTTCAAAGGTAGGACTTACTTTCCAATTGCAACCCGTGCAATTCTCAACAATTATCTTTACCTCTAAGACACTTATAGTCTTGTATTACACAACAAACTATAATATCTTAGTTTAGTCAAACCCTTCATTTCTATATAGCTATAATTGAAGATTGTTGTCTTTGTGTTACACAACAAAGCAATAATTTCAACCATGCCATAAAGCACTAAGTGCACCAATACAAATTTCATATCAAACCCTAGAGTAGATCTTGTGTTATACAACAAACCTACTATAGTTTTGATATTAATTTGGCTTAGCATGAAGGAAGGCAAATTATAGTATACATAATCAATTAGCATTTTCAAGTTAAGGTTTAGATATGACCAAATTGGCCAGGTAAGTGGAAGGGGTGAGGGCGTCCCCCCGTTGCTTTCCTTAGACACCAATTAAATTGGCCAGGTTAGACAATGGAACCAATTAAAAATGTCATTCCCTTTACCTTCCCAGAACCACTTGCCTAGACACCAATTGGCTGATCAAACCCTAATTGGTTCTGCATCATGATTAATTTGATACTAAGACTAAATATGATTTTTAATGAGGGCTTTGATGGTCTCAAAACACATTCTAAAACTATCATGATAATAATGTTTATTACTACTAGTATAAACATAAACAAGATATCCAAGTTATATAACAAATATAAACCCAATGCATATCACTCTAGCATATGCATTAAAATTCATGTCATCAAGCATATTACCCTAATATACATAGCATTATATGACAATTAGCATATTATCCTAATATGCAAATCAAGACATGATAAAATACCTTTCACCTCACTTATTCATGGGATATGGCCACAGCGGCACCCCTACACGCCATAGGAGACCCATTGAGTAGGAAGAGAGGGCCTTTAAACCCTACTTGGCTCCTATGACCGGATGGCCATGGTACTAACCCAATCCAAAGCAGTTACTTGGTTCATACATAATTTCATATTGACATAATATCATATATATGAACATGGTTGAGTCGACTCGATAAGGTTTGGGTCGGCTCGATAGTGAAATTTAATCAAACTCCAAAATGATTCATAATTGGAATGCCACAAGGATGGCTCTGATACCACTGATGGTAATTCTCCTAGGGTTCCAAGAATCATGCAGCATGCAGAAGTGAATTTCAAAACAAAAATTCAAAGCATGAAACCCTAATTGGCTAGAAAAATCCTAATTCCCAGGAACCCCTTATGCAATACCAATTAATGAAACATAAATGGAGTCAGAAAAACATACCTGGATCGCTGAAATCCAATCCTTTCCATGAGGCTCACAAGTGCAAGCCCTCCAACGATGATCCACATAGGAATCAAACCTTGGAACCTCTTCCTTGTAGGTTGCTTGATCAATTGGGACTCTTCCGATGGACTTTCTTCCTTCAGCAGCTTCTCCTTCCATACTTAGACCTTCGCCCTCCAGTAGAGCATTCTAAGCCCTCTCCAAAATCTCTCTTCTCTCTTTCTATCACTTTCTAATTTTCTTCCTAAACTCTTATCCTAAAATGGCGGACTTGTCTTAAAGGAAGACCTATGTCCTAACAAGGGAAGGAAGAGACAAGGTGGATAGATATAAGAGTGTAAGAAAGAAACCAAAATATAATCCCATCGGAACAAATATCGATGGCTATTTATAGAAGAGTGGGAGGCACAAGATAAGCCTTTCCATCAGCTTTTGATCTGTCTAAACACAGATCAAATAAGACCCTTCACTAAGAAGGAGTCTTATCATGAAATACTGTGTCCCTTTATGCGCCAACCGCCTAATTCAAGTCCCTCTGGCATGGATCGGATAAGAGGAATATTCATGGCGACAGGGGGGAAGACGGTGGCACGATTGGATGATTCTGGTGGACGGCACAGCGAAGGCTATTTTGTTCGGTTGCAGGCGACGGAGACAGTCTTCTTCTGGCAAGGGAGCAGTGAGGATCCAACGAAAGGTGGGGCATCGGCGTGGCATCGATCAAAGGGAAGATGGCTATTCTGGCAGTGGTGATCAGTGACGATGGAGACAGGCACCGGTTGGGGGGCTTCTTCCCTTGGATCCGATGTGGAGTCTTCGATCGGATCTGGGTGGTCCGGTGGTAGTAGGGGTGTTGGTGGGCATGGGAGGAATCATGGTGGACGGGATAGAGAGGGCAGCGGTGGTGACATCGGGATCTGGAAAGATGAGGTCAGAGTGGACGGTCGAGAGTTTGGCTAGGTGGATGCCGGGACTTCTCAGACAATAAATGAATGGGGGGTTTGGATCTGTATGGCTGGAGACGAGTCCGAGTGGAGCTAGGGCCTTCATGGAAGGCAGAGAGGAGAGGGGCTCGATCTCGGTGGAGGTGGATGGAGGCTGGTGACGGCAGCCGGGGAGCGGCGGTGGCAGTCACAGCATCCAGGGGGCGATGATGAGGCATCGGTGTGGTGGCGCGGACAGTTCGTCGGAGGGTGGAGGGAAACTGTGGTGAGGCGGTGGGCAATAGGGAGGTGACAGTGGCAGTCACATCATCAGGGAAGAGGCGGAGGTGGTTGGGGAATGGATCGGGAAGGGATCGATAAAGGATCTAGGAAGGGATGAAGGGAAGAAATAGTATCGATATTGGATCTGGGGATGTCCGTTGTCGATCGACTGCTGGACGGTGGCTGTGGGCAGTGGATCACAGGGGAGGGAGAACGACGAAACTGGTGAGGGCTCTTGGGATGATTCGGGAAGAAAAAAAATTATACCCTAATTTAATTGGGCTCTGATATCAAAATTGATGGGGGACAAGGGTAGGATCATTGGCGAGCCTAGAAGTCACTAAAATTAGGGTATCATATTTTTTTTGAATTTTTTTTCTAGGGATGGTGAAGGAACAATGAGGATGGAAGACTTAAGGTTTGGAACTCATGGACTTTGGGACTCACACTAATGAAGAGACCTCTTACCTCTAGGGAAAGACAGATTCTTTTCTTCCACTCCATGAGGAGAGGGTGTGAGGCCCAACCCCAGGACATGATGATAGGTCATGTCTAGTTATCCCCTTCCTTGATTCCATCATCTTTACCCTCCATGTCCTTTAAGATTCACTCTAACGCCTCCAAGTATTGATGTGGGTGGAATGCCCTAGAGGTGAGAGGTCTCTTCGTTAGTGTGAGTCCTAAAGTCCATGAGATCTAGATCTCTGTCTTTCATCCCCATTATTTCCTTTACTACTCCCTTACAAAAAAATCAAAAAAAAAATGATACCCTAATTTTGGCGACTTCTAGGCTCGCCAATGATCCTACCCCCATTTGTCCCACATCAAAGACCTAATTTGGTTTAGTGGTGTTGGCCCCAAGGATTGATTTTAATGAATAGCAAAATATTTGAGTATATAATGTTACTAATGAACTATATAGAGTAATGTTTTAGAAAAAGTTAAGGGTAACAACTATCAATTTGAAACATAAACTTTTGAAAGCCAAAAGATGCGGAAAAGATAATGAATTTTATGTGAAAACAGTGTATTAGGACTTGGAATTAAAATTCTTTAGGAAAATCAAAGTTTTATCCTGTATCGAAAGAGTTTCAACTTGGCACTGTAAAGTCTTAGCTGGTATGCTACCGAGCCAATTCGGATAGAATTTGAGTCGACTCAACAGGGGCAGCCAATATATAGAAAGCTAAATTTTGGAGGTTGATCGATGGCAGACTCAAATGTCAATTGAGTCACCTCAGATGGAATCCAAGTCGATTCCACATATCTGAGTCGAATTAAAAGTAGAAAATAGAATGTTATTTTTTGGAGAAAGAAGGTTGAGTCTACTTAACAGAGGAGCGAGCCAACTTGGATGTGATCCGAGTTGACTTGACAATGATCCGAGTCAACTCGAGGACTGCTGACAGGTATAATGACTAGTTTTATAAAAAGTTCAGATTACCTAATTTTGATCCTAACAATTATATTTTGTTCTTTAATAGCTAAAAATAGCTAGTTTAATCTTGGAAGTATATTTAAAGGCCACCAAATTCATTGAAGACAATAACTATCATCAATCAATCCAATTAGGACTGGAACTAGCTCAGGCCAGTCCGATGGGCTTCAAGTCTACCCGAAGTTAAGCTAAGCTTCAGGCCAAGCCTGAAGTATATCAAACCGAGCTTGGACCTAATTTTTGAGCCTATTCAATTTTTAGGTTAGGCTCGAGCTTCCCTTTTGCCTGGCTTGGACCAGCCCGAACATGACCTAGATGCAAGCCCGACCTCGGCCTAAGAATATTTACTGTACAGACCCCTCTTTTAATCACCTCTCTACCACTTCCTCCTTTAATCACCCTGTTCCATCTTTTTCTTTCTCCTTCCTTCCATTGAGGCAAAACCTTCCCACTGTTGCTTCAACATCTCCTCATCCAACCTCTCCTCCACCGAGCCACATTCATCCAACCTCTCCTCCTCTCTTTGCCGGTTCCTTGTCGAGCAACTCTATGCTGAGGATGATCTCTCGCAATCACTTGACCTTGTGGTGGAGCTATGGCCTTCTGTTCCTTCACCACCCCCTCACTGTTGTCATCACTGCCCCTGCCCCCGCCATGGACTTTTTCATCGCTTGGAGACTCACCCATCTCGATGTTATTAAGTCAGAGATCCATGAGCTGATCAAGCATGAGAAGTGCCGGTAGAGCCTTGACATTGAGCTATTGCCTTTGAGAACTTCATCTCTGCCATCATGGAGGCCCTCAATATCCCCCTCACCACCTCGATCCCACACATGGGCATCAACGTCTAGCTCCCTCCACCACCGCACCGCCCCTAGTACATCTTTGGCAGAGGTGTCAGTCTCGACTGTGGCTGCTACTGATTTTTTCTTGATCACCATAATGGTGGTGGCACCGATCTAGTGGATGTAGGCTGGTTCTCTCTCCCCTCCTCATCTGGTTGGCCTATTCCTTATAATTTATTTTATTTTTTTGGCCATCCATCAGGCTTTTGTTTGGGCCAGCTTAAATTTTTCAAAAAAAAAATCAGGCCTAAGCTTGGGTCGAAGATCCAAATTTTTTTTTGGGCTAGGCTTGGGTATGGGTATGGCCCAGTCCGGCTCGGCCAAGTTCTAGCCCTAATTCCAATTATCATAAAAAACAAAGAGAAAAACCATAAATCATGATTTGAGAGCTCCTATTTTCAATCACATAAAGTTTTTTTTATCAATCATTGGCTTTCTAAAAAGAAGACAATCATTGAAGCTTCCAAAGATTCCTTAGTATTTCTTTTTTTGAGCATAAATATTTATTCTTTCTCTTTTCAAGGAGTTGTTTATACTCTCACTATTCATTCTTGGTTCTTATTTTTCTAACTTTAGTAGGGGATTGAAGTTAGGGATTTAAGGCAGGGATTGGCTTGTAAGGTTTTGGATTGTGAGCCTTAGAAAATAATCTATAAGGATTTTGATTTGTGAGCTCGGAAAAAAAAACTAGTCGTAATCTTTGGAGAAGATTATGATATAAATTTCTAAGAAAAGACTTGGAGAGTGGACATAGGTTCCACGACTGAAACGAGGAACTTCCTTCGTCGATTGCTGACATGTGGCGTAGATCCATCGGTGGAGGTGCAGCAACGATACGGTTAGGTGTCTGGTCCCTTCAAAAAGAAAGGCAGTCTTTCCAAAAATACTTCTCCTTTCAAACTTCGCGTGCCTACCATCGTACCAGTGCCCTTCTTCTTCTCCTATTGCCCTTGTCTCCACAGTCAGCCATGTTCGTCCCCTTCTCCTTCTTTCGGGTAGGCAGAGCTTCCTTCTAGAAACTAGACTTCCCTGGACCTTGTCTGCTTTCGCTTTCTGCTTCTTCTTCATTCCCCTTCATCTTCTTCTTTCCTATGTCCCGTTTCGGTCCAGGTTTTTGCCCCATGACTAACCAGAGCGAGGCTGGGCCTTCCCGGCTGAGGTTGCCTTCTTCCTCCAATGAGGAGGAGGAAGCGGTGCACTTTGAGTTTAGCAGAAGGCCCACGCCTCGAGGGATAGTGATTAGGGAGCCTTCAGCCAATCTCTCACCTCCTCCTCCACCCGAACCAGCCCCCGAACCTCCTCGGTTGATAGGTCTCGGTGGGGTCGCTTCAACGATCTCCGTCAAGTAATTGGCAGCTATTTGGGAGACCTATGGTGTTTCGGACTCTATCCAGCTTTCGGTTCCTTGACCTGGGGAGCGGGTCACTTCTAGTGGCCCACGTTGGATTGCCCTCTACGAGGAGACACTCGTAGGGGGCCTCCGATTTCCTTTCCACCCCTTCTTTCTTTCAATTTTGAGCCACTACCGCCTTGTCCCCGCTCAACTTGCCCCCAATGCTGTAAGGACGATCTTTTGCTTTGTAGTCCTTTGCCATTTTCACAGGATTGTCACATGTTTTTCTTTGTTCAGGACCTTTTTCACCCTAAAATGCCATCCTTCCGAGGAGGGGTAGTGGTCCCTCTCTTCTCACCCAAGAGGCATGAAATTTGAGCTCCCCTCTTCCATCAAAGGATGGAAGAGCAAGTATTTCTTCGCTTCAGTAGAGGGGTTCGATTGGGCTTGGAGCGACCTAGATCGATCCCTTAATCGAAACTCTGTGATCGAGTCAGCTGATCGGGAGATCTACGACCAGCTTCGTGTCGACCAGCTCCCCTCCCTCAAGGTTCTATTGTCAGAGTAGAATCTGTTCGAGGCTGGGGTCAGCCCAATCCAACAGTTGGGTGAGTTCAGTTCGGGCACTTATCTCCTTATGCCTACTCTTTGGTTCTCTGAGCTCGGAACTAACATTTTCCTTCATGTAGGAATAAAGTTCTCCTTGGATGATCTCCTCTCCTCCCGGAAGAGGGGTGCATCAGAGGAGGCCGGCGAGTCTCCTTCGAAGAGGGCTTGCTTGGAGGGTGACACGAGGACCGCTCCCGCTGTACCAGCTGAGCCAAGCAGGAGAGTGGCAGTGCCCGATCCTGAGCCGGATAGGAGGGAGGCAGAGCACGCTGTCGAGCAGAGCAGGACCATCATGCTCAGTCTCGAGGTGTCGAGGTAAGGTGATCTGCGCCCGGTCCAGGAGCCCGAGGTGGTAGTCCTGGCTAGGTCTGCCACAGCCGCTACTACGATGATGTCTCCTCCTCCGGGGGTCATCGATGTCGAGGAGGAGGAAGAGCAATAGGTGGCTGAGCCAGTAGCAGTGGCACAGCCCGAGGTGGTGCCGAGCTCCCAGCGTGCCCCAAACATTACCGTAGAAGGAGGGACAGATGACCCCGTATCGATGGAAGGCAGGAGGGAGCAGGACTACTGCAGGGTTCCCCTTAAGCTGGTGCTCAACATCTTGTTGCCCAGGTGGCTACCCAAGAGGGGGGTGAATTGGGACTTTAAAAAGTTTAAAGCAGATAATGTGCACTTAAAACCCTCTTTTAAAGTGTTGTGTGTTGTGACTAAGAATTAAATGCAGAAGCTAAAAGAAATTAGAGAATCACAATACAAACACACAAGATTTATAGTGGTTTGGAACAACCTAGCTCCTACGTCCACTACCCAAGATACCATTTGGGATTTCTGCTATATTCACACCCGAATATAGCAGGATTGTTTTTTAGGATCACAATCCAAAATCTCTACATTTTGGTTTTAACGGGATCACCAAAGAAAATCCAACACCCTTTGATTTTAAACAGGCTCACCAAAGAAACTTAACTTGGTTTTACCAGGATCACCAAGAACCCAACACTTAGTTTTTATCAAGGCTCACCAAGAATCTATTTGGTTTTTCAACCGGGCTTACCAATAACCCAACAATTCAAAAAATGAATTGAAATAAATGCAACAAAAATAACAAACTCAATTTGTCGGATAGTTGCCGGTGCAGCTTGATAGAAGTCCACTTGAATGCACTTGAATGAGCTTTAATTACTTCAGTGGCTTCTCCTGAAATTGCTTCAAGCTTTAGATCAGAGTTGGTGAAGACTTGAAGGCTTGCTTGAATGCTTTTGTGCTCTTTTACTTGTTGGTAGGTAGGGTATTCAATGTAGCTCTCAAAAACTTTGAAGAAGTTTTTAGTTATTACTTCAAGGAAGTTCAAATCCTTCAAATATAAGGTCTTCCATCATCCCAAGGCAATTCTAGCGGTTGTAGACCATTGGAAAGTGATTTGTGACCGTTGGAGCACTTTTTGGCATTCAAAAATAAATTCTGGAACTAGCCGTTGGTAACCTGAAAGCGATGTTCGAGTTGGCTCGGATTCCTTCGAGTCAGCTCGGATCCTTCGAGTTGATAGGTCGAGTCGCCAAATCTTCAGTGCAGTTGGCTCTTTGTCTCAGGGTGCAAAACTTCACTCTGGATGAGTCGGCTCCTGGTAGCTCGGGTCAGCTCGAACTTATATCTTTGATAATCTTGAACTCGAGGAGTCGGCTCTTTTCAGCTTGGGTCGGCTCTTCTTCTTAGGTTATGAATTCATCACTCTGGAAGAGTCGGCTCGATGCAGTTCGGGTTGGCTTGCTTTTTCAGGTCTTCAAAATTAGGTCTAGCAGAGTCTGCTCTTTCTGGTTCGATCGGCTCGCCTGGCTGTTCTCAGAAATCTTCAAAAACTAGACTTTGGAGGAGTCGGCTCGGACATATTCTAGTCGACTCAGATTCACTGGAGTCAGCTTGGTTACCTTCAAGTCGGCTTGGATTGTTGCATACCAGAATCCTTGCTGCGTGCCAGTAGATGGAATTGGCTCTTCAACATGCTGAGTCGGGTCGAGTATCTTCTTCAGGATTTTTTTAATTGAACTCAAGGAAAAACTCTCACCAACACTCTTATATCTTTCAAGCAAACCATTTCAAAACAATTCTAAGGCGCACACACAGAAGTAACCCTTGTTACATGATTTTTTCTTAGCTTTTTCATTGGGTTCTTCTTTACAAAAATAAATTACAACACAACTCAAACAAGAACTAGAGATGTAGGAGTTGAAGTTTGAATAATTAACTCATCCTACAAAAACTTGTAAAATACTTGAAGAGTTATTAGAAATAAATGTACATGCTCCAATGTTTGGTTATCATCAAAATTACTTATGGGGTCAATAATCTCTCCCTTTTTGATGATGATAAAATACTGGGCATGAAAAATTCTTTACACTTTACATGTATAAAAGTATTTGAAAGTTAAATATTCACATGTATTTGAGCTAATTAAATTTGTAAATAAGTATCAGAGCTCAAGAGATAATATCATTGATATCATCAAAGTATTAAACTTTTCATGCTTCATAATATTATAATTAGCATAAAATATGGAGTATCAGAGGTTTTGAGAAAATATTGATAGAATTAAGATTAATTTATAGAGCAATAGCAATCAGAGCAAAATCGTTCAAGATAATCTCCCCCTTTCTCTAGGTTTTAATGTAATTAAGCAGTTAGGTCCGATTGAATTCTATCACTTTTGTGCGACCCCTTTTTCATTCTTTTTATGCACTTTAAGAATAATTGGTAGGAAGCTCAACATACATAACAGAATTTTCATGATATAGAGACTATTTTCCATTTCTCACATTTCTCCCCCTTTTTGTCAATCAATCAAAAAGGGGATTTCAAATAAAGCTTAGATTTTGAAATAGATTGAGAAAGTCTTTAATATTTGTTTGAGATAATTTCATTTTCTCAAACTGGAAATTCTAATTAAAAATTCATCACAGTTGTATCAAATCATTAAAAGAATAACTCATCATAACAAAAGATCTTTCATTTCATTGATAAATATGCCATACAAAGTAAGAAAGAAAGTACATTCATATTGTAAAAGATAAAAAGTAGAACATTAACAAAGTCAGAACTACAACCAAAAGACTAACTAAATAACTTCTTCTTCTTCTTCTTCACTAGAAGAAGAGGAGCCAACCTCTATAACCTTATTAGAGATCTTAGTTTTCAGGGGTTTAAACCTTAAATCCCTGAACCTAGTTCTAACAGGGGCTCTAAAAGTCTTAGTCTTCTTGGTTTTGGGTTTCTTCTTGGTCTCAACAGGTTTTGGTTTAGGTGGATTAGATGAAGGAATAGGAGCAGGAGTCTCAACTGACTCCTTGAAGATCTGTACAGGAGCATCTTCAGTAGTGATTGTTTCCTTTTGAGATTGCAGCAAGATACTTCTGATTTCTTCTTTAAAACCCTCCATTTCCTTTTCAATTTTCTCCTGGTGAAGCTTCTGTTCAGATCTCATTTCCTGCAATCTTGTATTGACTGTATTTCCCATTTCATCAATTACAGAATTTTGATCTGTCACTTCCATCTTCTGAAATATTAGCTTCTTAAGGTCAGATGGAGTAATGATTGTACCTTCAGATCTTTCTTCAACAACAGTAGCTTCATCATCTTCTGAAGAAGTAGCAGCAACCTGACAAGACCTTTCTTTATCCATATTCCTTCTTGTAGTTTGTAACCCATTTTTTTCAGTGAATTGAAGGAATAAGTGTCAGAGTGATGTAGAGGCTTGCCTATCTCATTAGTTAAGTCTATTCCAGTTTCTTCAAACAGTAAGGTAAAAACCATTCCGTAGGGTAGGCAGGCTTTAGCTTTCCTAGCTGCTTCAGTCATTTGAATCATCATTATGTAGGAAAGGTCGAGAGGCTTTTCTTCAATCAAATGTCCCATAAAGTCATGTCTTTTTCGCTGACCCAGTCAAAGCGACCAGTTCTGGGAAGAAAAATTCTACTGACCATATTGTGAAGAAGCCTTATTTCTTTTGATAGTAAGTTGGCCTGAACATGTTGAACGGTGCTCACATCTTCTTTCTCCAAAATGAGTTTTAGAATGTATTCTTTGTCCGGTAAAGTAAGCTCAGTGGCGCTGTCCATAGGCATTTGTAGCAAGTTTCCCAACTTCTCTTCATCCACAATGATTTTGATTCCCTTAACAGTTGATTCCAAATGAAATTCTTGAAGAACTATATTTTCATAGAAGATCCATACCCGTGAGGGATAGGTTAAAATGTCCAAAGAACATAAATTCTTCCAACCCTAGCTTTCTATCCATCTTCCGATCTTCATGTTCATTTCTTCTAGGAAGGAGAAATCTATTCTTCTTCTACAAGTGACAGGCCAGTTGGCCATTGAGATAATCTATCCGGGAGGAGAAGGAGTTTCTCCTTCTTGTTGCTCAGTGATAGACCTTTTTCTCTTTTCTCTCTTTCCTTTTGCATCTTCACTGCGTGTGCTTGATTCACCAACTTGAAGAATCTTCCTTGCAGATCTTCGAGAAGCCATTACAGTGGGATTTAGGAAATTAAGGTTCTAGGGAATGGTTTTTGAGAAATTGGTAAGGTTTCCGAGAGGAGTAGAGTGTGTTTGAAACAAAGTAAGAAGAGTGAAGTACATGAAAAAACAATTCAGATATATCTAAATAGCGATTTCTCGACTTTCGAGTTGGCTCGCCTAACCCTAGAAATATCCTAGTCGGCTTGACCAGAGCGAACTCAAAATAATCAAAACACCGAGTCGGCTAGGCAAGACAACAGGTTGACCTAGTCGGCTCGACCAGATCAATAGGTTGAGATCTCAGACATTCGAGCTGGCTTGACCAGAGCAAAATTGCTCAAGTCGACTCGAACAAAAACTTTTCGCAGAAAATAAAATGATTCAAAAATTGAATTCGATACAATGAAAGTTCAAGAAAAGTTGTTCAAAAATCATGAGTAATTATAGGAGGTTTTCTAGATAATTCTTCCTTAGTTTTTGAAGGAAATTAGGTTATCTAAATCTAGAAAGGATCACAAAGCCCTAATTCTCCTCTAAGCAATTCAAATCTATCCTGATTCAGTGGCTTAGTAAAAATGCCAGCTAATTATTTTTTAGTTGGGATAAATTTTAGTTCAATGTCATCTTTAGTCCTAGAATGCTGAATAGAATTTTTGGCTAAATTTATAGCACTTGTGTTATCACACTTGATAGGAATTTTATATTGTATAACACCAAAGTCTTCGAGTTGTTGTTTAATCCATAACACTTGTGAAAGTTTAAATGTTTATTTGCAGGTGCCTATCATAAGCATGCAACATCAGGGAGCAGGTAAGTATTTTAAAACAGTTTTAAAATGCACAGCGAAAACATGCTCCACGCAGGATCTAACAAAATCTGGAAGCATATACAGACTAAAACATGTTGTAATATGGGTATGGAATATTTATAAAATATTTTAGCAATCCAGATCAACATACGCATGAGAAAAGGAATTAAAACAATACCTTATTCCCTCTCGGAATAAGTCTGGAATAGAGCTGGTATTGCAGGAATAGCGGGAATAACTTTATTCCTGTTGTCTTCAACCTCTAGCACGTTGAAGACCCTGTTTTTCTCCTTCAAAGCAGTGACCAAAAGGTGGCAATTGAACCTCCTTTTCCTCCCAAATCGGAACAGCAGCAAGGGGGTAAGATGTTCTTTGATCTTCAACCAAAATCTGCAAAGGAAAAGCACCAAAAGGATCTACCAAATCAACCAAAATTTGCTGAAAAATAATTTCTGCTGCAGGAAAAACAGCAAGTTGGTTCTTTGAATTTGGAGCAGCAACAGCAAATCTGGTTTGAGTCTATTGCTCCCAGGAGTAAAGAGATACTCCCTCTAGAGGGGAGAATCGCCAGGGGCTCATGGATCCTCTCCCTTGCGCGGTGCTAGCCGCAAAATGGAACTTGGTCACGGTTGAAGGCAGCAACTCTGGTTTGCTGCAATGAATCGATTTGAGCACTACAATCAACAAGGATCAAGGCTTGTTTCTCTCCCTAAATCTCTCCAAACCTCAGCCCCAACAGTGCCCGATGGATTGAAGGAATAAGTGAAGAACTCTCATTGATTTTCAGCCCAAAACAGCAACTCCCAATCAAAGAAGAAAAGGGAACGTTGTTATTTTCAAAGAACAGGGCCTGCTGTATATATAAATAGCAGAGGGAAAAAAATAAGAAATCGCTAGGAGGCCATAAGATGTGGGTGGCTTAATACCAATATTAAACCGGCCATTAGGACTAATTAAACAGGTTGTAAAAGGGCAGCGGGTGGAATGGGAAACGAGAAGACATGGAAAAGCTTCCGATGCTTGGAATTCGCCCAGCGTGAAGAAGACCATGCAAACCGGTCAAAAGGAAAAAACCAACGGTTCAAAAAAAATCTGGTTCAATCCTATTAAAACCAATGGTTCAAACAAATCCCATTAAACCCAATGGTTCAAACAAATTGAACCGGTTCAAGCCCAAATAAATTTTGTTCAATTGGTTCACAACCAATTGAAGGCCGAATTTTGCTCCGAATCAGTTCAAAACTGATTCAGAAAAATCCTGGCGCAGGCCTGGTCAGCCCGGAACAATTTTTGGTTGATGCAAACAAGGGCAGGACCGGGAAAAAAATGCTCAAAAAATTTCGTGACCATAAAACCAAGACGATTTCTAATCGTAATCGGTATCCGGATCAGAGAGTTATCCTCTGTGGCGTGTGACCTCATAGGTTCGAACCTAAACGGTAGTACTGGAACGATTCCAGTACCAGCACAGGAGACCATCTAGCAATGGGTCCTGGCATCCGGATAGGTCGAAGATGCGGGAGCATACTATCGAACCTCTGGCATATGGTTACTGTATAATTCACCCCTTTGACCTCTAATGCTCAGGACGACTGATATTGGGCTACCAACCCAGACTGAGTCAGTCGACAACGTGTCTCAATCTTGCAAGCCCAGTGACTCTTCACTAGGGCTACCCCGGCCGAGGATTTGCTAAATTGAGATACAGCGAGACATTCAATCCAAATTGCATGGACAGGTCAATTCCATCTTGGTCCATCACTGCTCCACAAGTACTTGCCTGTACCCAGAAACCTTCCATCATCGGATTAAAAATCCGGGTAGTCCGGCACCAAAGCACAGGGAGTTTCTTGCAAGCTACCGTGATGACCTCAGGTCAGAGGGACACATATACCCATATCCAATCGTGAGTGTCCCTTTGGCAGAAAGGGGGTTCACGGAGTCACGTTCAATGAGATATGATATATCCCACTTGCAGATCACAACAGTGTCACCACACTCATTTGGTCAAGAGGACAACCAAACGATGTGAACTGCAACAACCTATACTTGATATATTGTTGTCCAGTACAATATATCCTTTGGCTGTGAACAAGGTTTAAGGACCAGTCGATACATCATCTCTGTATCGAAAACAGTGCAGCCCTAAGGACTTCATCACATGGAAAGAGTTCATTTTTAGGAAAATACAATATGTGATGAGCTACCAAAATAATAATTTTATTAATTCATAAAATGAATATAGTGCTCAGCAATACCCGCCTACAACCCAGGCGATTGGCTTTGGGACACATTTCCCAACAACTCCCACTTGTACTAAAGCCAATTAGAGGAGTATCTTATACCCATTTCCCATTTACAATAGTCGAACTCTTTGATTCCAAGGGCTTTAGTGAAGGGGTCGGCCGATTTTCTTTTCCATCGATCTTCAGAAGATTGATGTCGCCTCGCTCTACGATTTCTCGTACGAGGTGGTAGCGCCGCAAAATGTGCTTGGTGTGGTGATGAGCTTTTGGCTCCTTAGCTTGAGCAATGGCTCCAGTGCTGTCACAGTACACTGGAACAGGACCATCTAGGGAAGGTGCCACCCCTAGCTCTCGAAGGAATTTTCGCAACCACACAGCTTCCTTTGCTGCATCTGATGCTGCAATATATTCTGCTTCGCATACCGAGTCTGCAATAGTTGCCTGCTTGGAACTTTTCCAGCAGATCGCTCCTCCGTTCAAGGTAAATACAAACCCTGACACACTCTTGCTATCATCTCTATCTGACTGGAAACTGGAGTCAGTGTACCCCACAAGTTTCAAGTCAGGTTCTCCATAAATCAGCCATTGATCTTTAGTATTTCTTAAATACTTAAGGATGGTCTTAACCACCTTCCAATGTGCCTCATCTGGGTCAGACTGGTATCTACTCACTACTCCTAGTGAGTATGCCACGTCTGGTCTAGTACAAGTCATAGCATACATGATAGAGCCTACTGCAGAAGCATAAGGTACTCTACTCATGTGCTCTCTTTCCTCAGGAGTTGTCGCACACTCCTTTTTGGAAAGAGTAATTCCAGAACCTATCGGAAGATAGCCTTTCTTGAAATTTTCCATGCTGAACCGTTTCAGCACGGTATCTATGTACATAGACTGGGACAGTCCCAAAAGCTTCTTAGATCTATCTCTATAGATCTTCATACCTAGTATGAAAGAAGCTTCACCCAAGTCCTTCATGGAGAACTGAGATGATAACTAGACCTTTATTCCTTATAATGCTGCGACATCATTCCTGATTAAGAGAATGTCGTCAACATACAGTACTAGAAATACAATCACAGAACCATTACCCCATTTATAGATGTACGATTCTTCTCCGTTCTTAACGAAGCCATACGATTTGATACACCTATCAAACCATAAGTTCCAACTTCGAGATGCTTGCTTGAGTCCATAGATGGACCTCTACAACCTGCATACTTTTGATTCATCTGTGGATGTGAACCCTTTAGGCTGTATCATATACACCTCTTCTTCCAGCTCCCCATTAAGGAAAACGGTTCGGACATCCATCTGCCAGATCTCGTAATCAAAATATGCTACCAAAGCAAGCATGATCCGAATAGACTTGAGCATTGCCACAGGGGAGAATGTCTCGTCATAATCGATACCATATCGCTGACGATACCCCTTGGCAACCAGACAGGCTTTATAGGTTTCTACCTTCCCATCTGCGCCCCTTTTCCTCTTGAAGATCCATTTACACCCGATGGGTTTTATTCCTTCAGGCGGATCAACCAATGTCCAAACATTGTTGATTTCCATAGACTCCATTTCGGATCGCATGGCTCCAAGCCATGCCTCAGAGTCAGATCTCTGAAGTGCATCCATATAGGTGATCGGATCTTCATTGTTCTCATCGAGCTCAATGGGATCGCCGTCCCGGACCAAGAAACCGTAGTATCTGTCCAGCTGACGCGGTATTCTACCAGATCTCCTAATAGGTTCTGGGTGTTAGTCAATCATAGCTGGTTCCACGACGTCCTTAGAGTGTGCAGGTTCTTCTATTGGCTGAACTTCATCAAGTTCAATCTTAGAGGCTATAGTTCCTTCTCCAAGGAACTCCTTTTCCAAAAAGATAGCTCTAAGAGCAACGAACACTTTTTGTTCATTCTCCAAATAGAAGAAATATCCTTTGGTTTCCTTAGGATAACCAATGAATAAACACCTGTCAGACTTAGGACCAAGTTTGTCTGTATCTAAGCATTTTACGTAAGCCGGACAACCCCAGACCCGAAGGTGTGAGATTGAGGGTTTACGTCTATTCCACATCTTATACGGAGTGGAGACAACAGACTTACTTGGAACATTATTCAACAAGTAACATGCTGTCTGAAGCGCATATCCCCAAAAGGATAGCGACAGAGTTGCAAAACCCATCATTGATCGAACCATGTCCAACAAGGTTCGATTCCTCCTTTCGGACACACCGTTCAACTGCGGTGTTCCTGGAGGAGTCCACTGAGAGAGAATACCATTCTCCTCAAGATATGTCAAAAATGCACCAGATAAGTATTCACCACCTTGATCAGATCGAAGGGTTTTAATACTTTTTCCAGTTTGCTTTTCTACTTCATTACGGTATCGTTTGAACATTTCAAACGACTCAGACTTATGTCTCATTAGAAAGACATAACCGAACCTTGAAAAGTCATCTGTAAATGTAATGAAATATTTGTATCCTCCTTTGGCACTAATTGACATCGGTCCACATACATCAGTATGTATTAGACTTAGTAGTTTTGCAGATCGTTCACCTTTTCCAGAAAAAAGTGACTTGGTCATTTTACTAAGTAAGCAGGATTCACAAGTGGGCAGTGATTCAGAATCACTGACCTTGAGAAGTCCATCTCCTCGCATCTTGTTTATCATATTTTGGTTAATATGACCTAGTCTATAGTGCCAAAGATACAGATTATTGATATTATCTAACCTTGGGTGTTTGCTAAAAGTGTACATTACACTAACAGGCCTTGATAGTACGTATATGCCATTATTTAATCTAGCTTTCATTATAACACCAGTATTCAAAATAACATTGCAAAAATCTCCTTTTATTGATAGTTCAAAACCACAATTGGCCAAAAGGCCTACAGAGATTATGCTCATAATGAAACTAGGACAATAGTGACAGTCGACTCGTTCAACAGTACAAGACTCAAAGACAAGACGCAGGACTCCAACCGCCAGTACTGGAACACGATTTCCATTCCCGACACTCAGAAACTGTTCTCCATCTTCAAATCTTCTGCTAACTTGAAGTCCCTGTAACGAATTACAAACATGAATTGGACTACTAGTATCCAATACCCAGTTAGCAGTATCAACAATTGAGTAATTGCAAGGTTTTATCATATAAATACCTTGTTCAGCAGACTTCTGCTTTCTCGGCCTGTTCGGATCAAGGGACGCAATATAAAGAGGACAGTTCCTCTTCCAGTGCCCCTTCTTCTTGCAGTAGAAGCACTCTGCAGAAGACTGATCAGCCTTAAACTTCCTGGTCTGACTCGGGCCAGGAGCATTCTGCACCTTCTTTCCCTTTTTATTTATTTTTTTCTTTCCTTTCTTAAAGGGACGACGACCTCTACTTCCTCCCACTAAATTCACCACCCCCTTATTAAGTTGGTGGTCTTTCTCGAAAGTCTGCAGCAACCCCAAAAGACCATGGTAGTTGACTGCAGGCTTGTTCATTCTGTAATGATCAAGAAAGTCAAGATAGGAGGAGGGAAGAGAATTCAGGATCGCATCCTTGCCGAGCTACTCGTGCAAGGGGCATCCGAGTTTGCCCAGTTTTTCAATCAGCTCGATCATGTACAATACATGATCAGTGACTGAACCACCATTCGGCATCTTGGAGTTGTAGATGGCACAAGACACTTTGTACCGTTCTACATCATCCGGGGTGCCGAAGGATTCCTTCAATTTTTGAAGGATTTCATCAGATTGGGCCTCCTCGAATTTGCGACTGAACTCGTCGTTCATCGCAGCAAGCATAATGCAATGGACAGTAGTCTGATCAGAAACCCACTTTAAGTAAGCGTCTCTGACCGCACTCCGTGCATTTGCAGGAGGGATTTCAGGTGCCAGATTTGTTATCACATAGAGGATCCGTTCATGCTCCAGAACAATTCTTAACCTTTGATACCAAGTATCGAAGTATGACCCTTCAACTTCTCGTTATCGAGAAGTGACCGGAGTGACAGGTTTGAAGACATCTGAAAAGAAAACAAGACCAAATTAGTTTATGAATTAATAACTTAACCAAAAGACTTGTACTTTAGTCTAAAGGTTTCTCCCACTAATTTTTTAGATTGGTAGCCTCTAACTCAAATCCATGAAAACAACATCTTTTCAAGTGGGTACTGAAATCCAATTGGCCTCGCATGAGCCCGACTATGGCCAGCTCACCCATACGAGCCTAAAGGTAGGTTCGTAAACCAATTGTTTCCCTAAACAATTTTCAGTATAGAATTTTGCCCCAAAGAACACCCCAATCGACTTAGGGGCCTCCTATTGCGGGTCTCTGGTTAGGTCCAACCATTAAAATGACAAATCCAATGCTTCTAGCTAACTAAAGACCAAGCCCGACTATGGCCGGCTCACCTGGTCCCGTTAAGGAGGTTGCACTGAATCATCATCGATCAGATAGAAATTCCAGTCGTCGGATGTACACCCGTTCTATGGAACTGCCGATGCACACCAAGCTAGTGGACATATTTCTATCCAACTTAATGGGAGGCTAAGACACTGTCAACCCTTTGACTTAGTCTTTTAAGGACCTAATAATTTTAGAGAATTTTTAGTTATGACAGAAGAGAAGAGACAAGGACATGGATCATCCTCCCACTGAGTCAATTAGATTTCAGGAGGGTTGAAATAAATCAACAAATGATCCATGGGCACCTAAAGATCAGTCAGACCGATCAACCTGGGTGACATGGGTTAACTCGAGTCATTAAGCTTTTCCAATCAATTCTGGTTGACTCGACTAGCCAGGTAGGTGAGATCATGGGTGAGTATCCGTCATTAACCATCTTTCCTAGACACCAACCAAGTTGGCCAGGAAAGAGGTAGCCTCATACAACCATGATCACAGATGCCAAACCTACCTCGACACCAGTCAGTTTACCAGACCCGATCAGATTAGCCTAAAGACTCGGGTGTCCACTGAGCCACTAATTGGATCCATTTTAGATGAACAGATCAACTATTCTAACTATTAGATAGTTCTAAAGAAGGAACTTAATCAACTTTTGATTAATCTTCTTTTATCCGGTTCAACTAAACCTAGGTCTAACCCAGTTAAGGACCCAATTAAACAACTAACCCAATTAACCCAAAATGGCTTATTCATGTCAAATTAGATTTCATAAACCTAATATTTTATTTTAATAAGCCATACATTTAATCAAAACATTTTTAATTAAGTGTCAATGTAAAACATTTTTTTACATTACAAAATCATGCATCATATCTAGATTTTATTTTATAAACATTTCATGGCCCAATAATTTAACAGACATGTCAAAATTGTATCTGAACTAAAATAATTTTAATTCCAAGATTTCCTTAAAGGATCCTTCTGAAAAGGCCAACACAGATGATCCGTTTCGTGTCAAAGACACACGGTCATGGTGAAGGTCTCAACTAGGTTCCTAAAAGTAGTATCAGGATACAAAAATAGATTAAACTATTTTTAATCTAACATGCATCAAGATTATGTTACACCTGTCAACCTGGCTCTGATACCAATGAAAGTTTAAATGTTCATTTGCTGGTGCCTACCCTAAGCATGCAACATCAGGGAGCAGGTAAGTATTTTAAAACAGTTTTAAAATGCACAGCGAAAACATGCTCCACGTAGGATCTAACACAATCTGGAAGCATGTACAGACTAAAACATGTTGTAATATGGGTATGGAATATTTATAAAATATTTTAGTAATCCAAATCTACATATGCATGAGAAAAGGAATTAAAACAATACCATATTCCCTCCCGGAATAAGTCTGGAATAGAGCTGGTATTGCAGGAATAGCGGGAATAACTTTATTCCCATTGTCTTCAACCTCCAGCACGTTGAAGACCCTGTTTTTCTCCTTCAAAACAGTGACCAAAAGGTGGCAATTGAACCTCCTTTTCCTCCCAAATCAGAACAACAGCAAGAGGGTAAGATGTTCTTTGATCTTCAACCAAAATATGCAAAGGAAAAGTACCAAAAGGATCTACCAAATCAACCAAAATTTGCTGAAAAATAATTTCTGTTGCAGGAAAAATAGCAAGTTGGTTCTTTGAATTTGGAGCAGCAATAGCAAATATGGTTCGAGTCTCTTGCTCCCAGGAGTAAAGAGATACTCCCTCTAGAGGGGAGAATTGCCAGGGGCTCACGGATCCTCTCCCTTGCGCGGTGCTAGCCGCAGAATGGAACTTGGTCACGGTTGAAGGCAGCAACTCTGGTTTGCTGCAATGAATCGATTTGAGCACTACAATCAACAAGGATCAAGGCTTGTTTCTCTCCCTAAATCTCTCCAAACCTCAGCCCCAACAGCGCCCGATGGATTGAAGGAATAAGTGAAGAACTCTCGTTGATTTTCAGCCCAAAATAGCAACTCCCAATCAAAGAAGAAAAGGGAACGTTGTTATTTTCAAAGAACAGGGACTGCTGTATATATAAACAGCAGAGGGAAAAAAATAAGAAATCGCTGGGAGGCCATAAGACGTGGGTGGCTTAATACCAATATTAAACTGGCCATTAGGACTAATTAAACGGGTTGTAAAAGGGCAGCGGGTGGAATGGGAAACGAGAAGACATGGAAAAGCTTCCGACGCTTGGAATTCGCCCAGCATGAAGAAGACCGTGCAAACCGTTCAAAAGGAAAAAACCAACGGTTCAAAAAAAATCTGGTTCAATCCTATTAAAACCAATGGTTCAAACAAATCTCATTAAACCCAATGGTTCAAACAAATTGAACCGGTTCAAGCCCAAATAAATTTAGTTCAATTGGCTCACAACCAATTGAAGGCCGAATTTTGCTCCGAATCAGTTCAAAACCGATTTAGAAAAATCCTGGTGCAGGCCTGGTCAGCCCGGAACAATTTTCGGTTGACGCAAACAAGGGCAGGACCGGGAAAAAAATGCTCAAAAAATTTCGTGACCATAAAATCGAGACGATTTCCAATCGTAATCGGTATCCGGATCAGAGAGTTATCCTCTGTGGCGTGTTACCTCATAGGTTCGAACCTAAACGGTAGTACTGGAACAATTCCAGTACCAGCACAGGAGACCATCTAGCAATGGGTCCTGGCGTCCGGATAGGTCGAAGATGCGGGAGCATACTATCGAACCTCTGGCATATGGTTACTGTATAATTCACCCCTTTGACCTCTAATGCTCAGGACGACTGATATTGGGCTGCCAACACAGACTGAGTCAGTCGACAACGTGTCTCAATCTTGCAAGCCCAGTGACTCTTCACTAGGGCTACCCCGGCCGAGGATTTGCTAAATTGAGATACAGCGAGACATTCAATCCAAATTGCATGGACAGGTCAATTCCATCTTGGTCCATCACTGCTCCACAAGTACTTGCCTGTACCCAGAAACCTTCCATCACCGGATTAAGAATCCGGGTAGTCCGGCACCAAAGCACAGGGAGTTGCTTGCAAGCTACCATGATGACCTCAGGTCAGAGGGACACATATACCCATATCCAATCGTGAGTGTCCCTTTGGCAGAAAGGGGATTCACGGAGTCACATTCAATGAGATATGACATATCCCACTTGCAGATCACAACAGTGTCACCACACTCATTTGGTCAAGAGGACAACCAAACGATATGAACTGCAACAACCTATACTTGATATATTGTTGTCCACTACAATATATCCTTTGGCTGTGAACAAGGTTTAAGGACCAGTCGATACATCCTCTCTGTATCGAAAATAGTGCAGCCCTAAGAACTTCATCACATGGAAAGAGTTCATTTTTAGGGAAATACAATATGTGATGAGCTGCCAAAATAATAATTTTATTAATTCATAAAATGAATACAGTGCTCAGCAACACCCACCTACAACCCAGGCGATTGGCTTTGGGACACATTTCCCAACAACTTGAGCACAACAACTCCCTACAGCAATATACTCTGTCTCAATAGTAAAAAGTACTACTGAGTTTTGTTTCTTACAGTACCGTGAGATTAAATTCAACCCTAGAAATTGACATGTGCCACTAGTGCTTTTTCTATCAACTTTACAACCAGCATAATCAACATAAAAAATCCAATCAAATTTAAAGATGATTCTTTCGAAAACCAAAGACCTAGATTACTTGTACCTTTCAAATATCTCAATATTCTTTTAACAGCAAGCATATATGTTTCTTTATGTTTACATTGAAATCTACCACATACACATACACTATACAAGATATCTGGTCTACTTGTAGTTAAATATAATAAGGATCCGATTATACCTTTATATAGCTTTTGGTCAACATTGGATCCATTTTCATCTTTGTCCAATTTGCAAGATGGGCTCATGGGTGTGCTCACTTGTTTGCTCGTCTCCATACCAAATTTTTTGATTATTTCCTTGGTGCATTTAGCTTTATTGATGAAGATCCATTCCTTTATTTGCTTTACTTGAAGTCCAAGGAAGTAGTTAAGTTCACCCATTAGGCTCATTTCAAATTCTCGCTGCATTAACTTAGAAATTCTTCACAAAAACTTTCATTAGTTGCACCAAATATAATATCGTCAACATAAATTTGTACAACTAATATATCATTATTTTTTTTTGATGAAAAGGGTTTTATCAACATTTCCTCTTGAAAAATTATTTTCAATTAATAAAGTACTAAGTTTATTATACCAGGCTCTAGGGGCTTGTTTCAAATCATATAAAGCTTTATTGAGTTTAAACACATGATTTGGAAAAGCATGATTTTCAAAACCAGGTGGTTGTTTTACAAAAACTTGTTCGGAGATAAAACCGTTTAGAAATGCACTTTTCACATCCATTTAAAAAGTTTAAAATTCATGTAGCAAGAAAATGCAAGAAGTAATCTAATGACTTCTAGTCTTGCTACGGGTGCATAAGTTTCATCAAAATCGATACCTTCTTCTTGACTATATCCCTTAGCCACTAATCTAGATTTGTTTCTAATGATATTTCCTTGTTCATCTAGTTTATTCCTATAGACCCATTTGGTTCGTATAATTGGGTGGTCTTTAGGTCTATCAACTAGTGTCCAAACTTTATTTCTTTCAAACTGGTTCAATTCTTCATGCATAGCTAATATCCAGTTTGGGTCATTTTTTGCTTCTTCTAAAGTGCGAGGCTCTATTTCTGATACAAAGGCTAGGTAATCATGTGCAGTCATTATGTGCAGACCTAGTCCTAATACCTTGAGAAGGATCACCAATAATTAATTCTTTAGGATGGGAAGTAGCGTACCTCCATTCAGTTGGTAAATCTGCATGATCCTTACTTATCGTTTCTTCTCCTTCTTTAATTGTTTTTTCTTGTATACTCATATCTTCCATCTCCTTTTGAATAGTACCGGCACATTATCAATACACTCATCTTTTCTAGATGGTGAAGGGTTAGTTTCATCAAAAGATAATATGCATTGACTCTTTAACAGTAAGAGTCCTGTTGTACCATGACGACTCATCCTCCATCAGAACCGGTCCAATTTTGCGGTATGATCCGGCCGCTCCAACCACGAGGGGTCTGACCCACTGGAGCTGAGGTCCGAACGACCCTCTCCTACTAGGGTCTGGCCCACTGTCCTCTGCCCGGGGTCCGACCTACTGGAGTTGAGGTCCGAACGACCCTCTCCTGCTGGGGTCCGGCCCATTGTCCTCTGCTCGTGGTCCGACCCACTAGAGCTGAAGTCCGAACGACCCTCTCCTGCTGGGGTCCGGCCTGCCACTCTTCTTCGGGAGTTCGGCCTTTGACCCGACCGACCGACCGCCTTGTGGTCGACGTCCGACGGGCAAGCCTTGGCATCCAGGGTACTCTAGAAACATCTTTCTGTTACGGCGGGATTCTCTATCCCAACGGCCCTGCTCCACTACTTCCACCATGTCGCTGTATCTACATGCCACGTGGCCACTCTCCAGATTCTCATAGGGGCAGATCAGTCTTTCTCATCCTCTACCCTAACGGATTTTGGACTGTTTTGTGCCTATATAAGGTACCAGGGGGACCCCATTTGAGGTAGAAGAACTCTTCCCTCTCCTTATGCTGCTGTTCTTTTGATTCCTCCATTCTGTTGCCTTCAACTTCCTGCTAACTTAAGCATCGAAGGGTCCCCCGTCGGAACACCACTGACGCCCTTGGAGACTTTTCTGTAGGTTCACCCGGGAGAGGAGCACTCTAGCCGATCCAACCATCCCGGTTCCCGGTCCAGGAGTTGACGCAGCAACATATTGGCATTAGAAGGAGGGCCTCTTTCTTCTAAAAGGAGGAATCCATCACTTCAAAAAAAAAAGGGCTAAGGGAAGAGCTCCAAATGCCACTGCCAGGAGAGATACCTCTCCTTCCAGGTCTGAGGAGCCCCTCCGAGAGAATGATTTTGTTGCTACCACCCCCACTACCGCAGAGCCTACTATCACTTTGGGGCGGTAGCAATTTCAAACTTTGGTGAACTGCATCGAGACACTCACAGCTGCGGTTTAGTGGTTCCAGGAAACAGCCGACAATCGGCAACAACTACCAGCTGCTTCTTACTCTAACCCTCGGACTGCCGCTGCGGGAAGCCGACCGCCAGAGATCCCTCAGCATGGTTCCCGCACCGTCGCGGAGTGCCGGAGGTCCATGGGAGATCGTGCCGATGGCAAAAGGGCAAGGTCTGCCTCACCTTCTTACGCCGAGTTTATCCCCTCCAGTGGTCGGCCTACTGCTGAACCTTTGAAGGACTACGGCAGCAAGATCATGCGCATGAAGGAGCACATTGATGAGATTGCCCTCCGGCAGAAGGTCGAAGGGAGACAGCTATACGACTCCCGTCCCCCATTCTCTGCAAAAATTCTGGTGTAGACGATTCCCCGCCACTTCAAGATCCCACAGGTGGACCCCTACGATGGTACCACCGATCGGATGGACCATCTGGGCACGTACAAGGCCCACAAGATGGTCCAAGGCACCTCCGACGCTCTCCACTGCATCGCCTTCCCCGCGACCCTCAAGAAGACCACCCGGATGTGGTTCTCTGCCATCCGGTCAGGTATGATCCATTCCTTCTCCCAACTCGAATCCCTTTTTCTTTCCCATTTCAGGACTTGCAGTCGGGCCCCAAAGACTACCGACTGCCTCTTCCTCGTGTTGCAAAAGGAGGGAGAGACCCTCTGGGATTTCATGGCCCGTTTTAACTCAGCGACCATGGAAGTCCCGGACCTGAACAAAGCTGTGGTGATGTTGGCCTTCAAGCGAGGGCTCCGCTCATCCAGGCTAACCTTTTCCCTGGACAAGAAGCATCCGACAAGCTACAGCGACTTGCTGGCCAGAGCGCAGAAGTATGCCCTGGTGGAAGAACAAGCTGTCGGCCGACACCAAGCCGAAGGAAGGCCGGCCCTGAAGAAGGGGAGCGACAAAGCTCCCAAAGTCCGACCTCCGAATAACAGTCAACGGTTGGCCTAACGTCGAAGTCCGAAGCCCAGGGACTTTCCCCGAAGGTTCGAGACCTATGCGCCTCTGTTCCTGCCAAGAGAGATCCTGATGGAGATCGAGAACGAGACTTTTTTGCAAAGGCCTCGGCCAATGAGGGGCCCTCCTGCCCTAAGAAACAAGGATAAGTTCTGCCGCTTCCATAGAGACCATGGGCACAGTACTGAGGAGTGCCTGCAGCTGAAGGATGCCATCAAAGACCTCATCCGAAGGGGGTACCTGTGCAAGTATGTCCGATCCCATCGGGACCGGGCAGAAGCATCAAATGCCAGAAACCCTCTGGAGGAGGTGGAGCTCCCCAATCAAAGACCAACTGGTGGAGACGTCAGCTTGCTGCGTCGACGGTTCGGAGGAGGCTGGGAGGATGGGACTGATGTTGCTAAAAGGTCCCGGGGCTCCAACGCTATTATCTTTTCTGATGAAGATCTCCTGAAAAATCATGTCTTTGAGAATGATCCTGTAGTCATGTCGGCTGTCATTGCCAATTACGATGTAAGGAGAATACTTGTTGATAATGGAAGCTCGACAGAGGTGTTACTCTATGATGCTTTTGTGAGAATAAACTTGTCTGGATCTATGCTGCTGGAATCCCCCGCGCCGCTGACAGGCTTCGGGGGTAACTTCGTCGGAGTGGAAGGTGAAATAGTTTTCCTTGTGATAATTAGGACGGAGCCTCTTCAGAAAACCCTCCTCATCAACTTTGTGGCCATATGGACAATCTCACCTTACAATGCTATTCTAGGCCGACCGGCCCTCAACAAATTCAGAGCTATTATTTCTACTTACCATCTGTTGGCCAAGTTCCCAACCAAGAACAGGGTCGGAGTGATGAGGGGAGACCGTCAGATGGCCAGGTAGTGGTTGACTATTTTGAATCAACAGTCTGAAGGCCATTCCACCATGAAGCAACTTGACCCAAGGGCTGAAGCTGACAGCCTCGGTCAGCCAGTGGAGAAGATTCTGTTTGTCCTACTTTGAGAGGACGATCCCACCAAAGTCCTTCAGATTGGAGGCTCTCTAAGTGAGAACCTTAAGGTAGAGCTGATCAGCTTTCTAAGGAGAAACGCCGACATCTTTGCCTGGTCAGTGTCGGACATGCTTGGGATACCGTCGGAGGTTATTACTCACCAACTCAAAGTTGATCCAGCCACCGACCTGTCCGACAGAAGAAGAGGTGCTTTGCTGCCGAAAGATAGAAAGTTATTGATGAGGAAGTGAAGAAGCTCCATGATGCTGGCTTCATCAGGGAGGTCCATTACCTTGAATGGCTGGCTAATGTGGTCATAGTGAAGAAGTCCAATGAGAAATGGAGGATCTGTGTGGACTACACCGACCTCAATAAGGCTTATCCGAAGGACAGTTTCCCAGTACCCAAGATCGATCAGCTGGTGGATGCCACGGCCGGCCATCAGCTTCTCAGTTTTATGGATGCCTTTTCCGGATACAACCAAATAAAGATGCATCCAGAAGATGAGGAGAAGACCGCCTTTATCACTGACAAAGGCCTGTATTGTTATCAGATGATGCCTTTCGACTTGAAGAACGCTGGCGCCACCTTTCAACGGCTGATCAACCGGGTGTTCGAGGGACAACTGGGAAGAAACATGGAGGCTTACATCGACGATATGATAGTAAAGAGTCTCTGTAAGGCTGACCACATCAAGGACATGCAAGAATCCTTTTATGCTCTCAGGCGCCATCAGATGAAGCTGAACCCCATGAAATGCACTTTTGGGGTAACCTCTGGTATATTCCTTGGTTTTCTAGTTACACAGAGGGGGATCGAAGTGAATCCTGACAAGATCAGAGTCATCACGGAGATGGCGCACCCGACTAACAAAAAGCAAGTTCAAGAGCTCACCGGCTGGATCGCTTCTCTCAGCCGATTTATTTCCCGATCGGCTAAGAAGTCCTTGCCATTCTTCAAGACCCTGCACCGGTCGGAGGAGTTTGTTTGGACTGACGAATGTCGATCAACTTTTAAAGCATTGAAAGGATACTTGAAGAACCCTCCGCTGCTGGCCAAGCCGACAGAGGGGGAGCCCTTATATCTCTACCTTTCGGCATCGGACGAAGTAGTTTGCGCTGTCCTCATGCGAGTTGGAGAGGATGGACAGTAGAAGCCCATCTATTACATCAGCAAGGTCCTCCATGATGCTGAAACGAGGTACCCTAAGATGCAAAAATTAATATACTCCTTGGTTATATCGGCTAAGCGGCTCCGACCGTACTTCCAAGCACATCCAATCGTGGTACTGACCGACCAACCTCTCAAGGCGATTCTTCGGAGTCCAGACACATCCGATCGACTCGCTAAATAGGCCATCAAGTTAGGAGAATTCGACATCTCCTTCCAGCCGCGATCTACCTTGAATGCTCAAGTAATTGCTAACTTCATTGCAGAGTGTATGTGGAAGCAGGAGATGCCCCCTTGGATGGCCGAAATACCCGAAGCGGATGCTGTCTATGAAGCGGAACCGGCCTAGACTCTCCATGTGGATAGAGTGTCCAACCTTTCAGGCTGTGAGGCTGGACTGATTCTGGCCGAGCCGGACTGGGAGAACCTAGAGTATGCTTTGCACTTCTTATTTCAGGTATCAAATAATCAAGCGGAGTATGAAGCCCTCCTCGAGGGGCTACGAATTGCCCATGAATTGGGCATCAGCCGACTCAGAGTTTTCTCCGACTCCCAGCTGGTGGTAAACCAGGTGAAGGGGAAATTTGAGGCCAGGGATCCGACCCTGGCAAAGTATTTAAACCAGGTACAAAGCCTCATCTCTCGGTTCAAGTTTTTCAAAATTCTCCACATACCTCGTCTGCAGAACTCTCGGGCGGACGCTATCTCAAGGCTTGCTACGGCTGCCGGTGGAACTTCCGACCAAACTTTTGTGGAGTATTTGTGACATCCCAGCATCGCCGAAGAACCGACGAAGATCCATCAGGTGGAACATGAAGCCTCTTGGATGGACCCAATCCTTGCTTTATTGACCAAGGGAACACTTCCTGAAGATCTGGCAGAGGCCAAATGGATACGCCTGACAACCCCCAAGTACATCATCCTTGATGATGCCTTGTATAAGTGATCATTCTCACAGCCGCTATTGAAGTGTTTGGGGTCGGCTGACGTCGACTACGCCCTCAGAGAAGTCCATGAAGGTATTTGCGACATCCACCTCGGAGGGAGATCCCTGGCTTACAAGATCATCCGGCAGGGATATTATTGGCCCAACATTCAGAAGGATGCATCGGACTTCGTCCGAAGGTGCGATGCATGCCAGAGGTACTCCATCTTTCAAAGGAGGCCCACCAGCGAGCTGACTCCGATCACCGCCCCATAGCCATTTTCACAGTGGGGGATGGATATTCTGGGACCCTTTCCCCCGGCCTCCGAACAACGAAAATTTTTGCTTGTGGCTATCGACTATTTCACCAAGTGGATGGAAGCCGAACCACTAGTGCATATAACGGAGCCCAAAGTGGAGAACTTCGACCGGAACAACATCATCTTCCATTTTGGCATTCCCTGGACAATTATCACTGATAATGGAAGACAATTTGACAACTCCAAGTTCCAAGATTTCTGTCAGCAGTACCAAATCTCTCACCGACTTATCTCGGTCGGCCACCCACAGTGCAACAGCGAGGCCGAAGTCACCAACAGGACAATCTTGCATGGGTTGAAGACCCATCTCAATGAAGCAAAGGGACTTTGGGCGGAAGAACTCCATTCTGTGCGATGGGCATATCGGACGATTGCCAGAGCATCCACCGGTGAAACTCCGTTCAACCTCACCTATGAAAGTGAAGCAGTCATCCCTATTGAAGTTTCTCTCCAATCCCTCTGGATCGGCCGCTATGCTGAGCCAGGCAACTCTGAGCAACGAAGAGTTGACTTGGATTTACTTGAGGAAACAAGGCTTTAGGCAAGCATGAAGATGGTGGTATGCCGCCAAAAGATGGCAAAGTACTATAACTCGCGAGTCAAGGCACGAATTTTCTGAGTCGACGATTTGGTCTTGCAGAGAGCCAAAATCTCGAAGCCGACAAAGCAAGGGAAGCTTTCTCCAAATTGGGAAGGACCATATCGGGTCTCCGAAGTGGTTCAAGCTGGCACTTATCAGCTGGAGTTTTTGGACGGACGACAGTTGGCTCGTCCATGGAATGTAGACAACCTCTGCAAATTTTACCAATGAAGCTCGCATTTCTTTTATGAACCACTTCTGAAAGTCCGACTCCGGCCGGCAAAGGCTCTAGGGCAGCCCACTTCTGAAAGTCCGACTCCGGTCGGCAAAGGCTCTGGGGCAGACCACTTCCGAAAGTCCAACTCCGGTCGGCAAAGGCTCTAGGGCAGCCCACTTCTGAAAGTTTGACTCCGGTCGACAAAGGCTCTAGGGTAGCCCACTTCCGAAAGTCTGACTCCGGTCAGCAAAGGCTCTAGGACAGCCCACTTCCAAAAGTCCGACTCTGGTCGGCAAAGGCTCTAGGGCAGCCCACTTCCGAAAGTCCGACTCCGGTCGGCAAAGGATCTAGGACAGCCCAATCTGGAAGCCGACGGGCCAACACTTAGGATAAATCTCCTAAGACAGTTGCTTCGGCCTGAGCTGACAGCCAACCGCTGCCTCAACCGCTTCAGCGTCCGGAAGCCGATGGACCAACACTTAGGATGAATCTCCTAAGCTAGTTGTTCCGGCCCGAGCTGACATCCGACCGCTGCCTCAACTGCTTCAACGTCCGGAAGCCGATGGACCAACACTTAGGATGAATCTCCTAAGCTAGTTGCTTCGGCCTGAGTTGACATCCGACCGCTGCCTAAACCGCTTCAGCGTCCGGAAGCCAACGGACCAACACTTAGGATGAATCTTCTAAGCTAGTTGCTCCGGCCTGAGCTGACATCCGATCGCTGCCTCAACCGCTTCAGCATCCGGAAGCCGACGGACCAACACTTAGGATAAATCTCCTAAGCTAGTTGCTCTGGCCTGAGATGACATCCGACCGCTGCCTCAACCGTTTCAGCATCCGGAAGCTAACGGACCAACACTTAGGATAAATCTCCTAAACTAGTTGCTCCAGCCTGAGCTGACATCCGACCGCTGCCTCAACTGCTTCAACGTCTGAAAGCCGACGGACCAACACTTAGGATAAATCTCCTAAGCTAGTTATTCCGGCCTGAGCCGACATCCGACTGCAGCTTCAACCATCGTAGTCTATTCTCGGTCGGGAAAGCCGACGGGCCAGTACTTGGAATAAAAATCCTAAGAGGATCTAGTTCATTCCGGGTTTTTTTACCCAATACCCATCCTAAAAATCTGACCATGCACTCTAATTCGCCGACTGGCCCATACTTAGCACAAGGTCAGAAAGTAAAGAAGTTAACAGCATAAAGATAAGATTGGAGTAGTAAGGAAAAGACTTTCTTCATTAGATTCAAAAAGACATTTACACAGTTTGAAGGTAAGACCTTTACAACCTACTAGGTCTGACCTTCGGGGGGTACTACAATGGCCACTTCGGCCTCTTCAGCTACAACAACCGCTCCGACCTCTTCGGCCCCCTCGGCTGCCTCTGCCTCAGTACATGTTGGGGTGCCTGCTCCGGTATTTTCAGCCTCTTTGGCAATCATCTCTGTCAGGGCTTCAGTTGCTTGGGTGGTCGGATCGGCTCCCTCTGAAGCTTTTGCCACCGCTGGCTTTAGCAGCTGGAGGAATGAGAGATCAAACTCTAGGAAGGCGGCGCCAACCTTCCCTAGGCACTTTTCGTACCCGTAATCGAAGCCGACGGTCCTGGCTTCGTTTATCTCCTCCTCGAAGTCCTTGGAGGCCTTGTAGTCGGTGACGGCCTTCTCCCTGGCCGTCTTCAGCAGATCCAGGGCCATTTTCAGCAGGCCCTTGTACCTCTCCGTTGAAGCCTGATAGCCCTTCGAATGGAGGTCCAGATTAGCATAACGGCCCTCCTCGACCTTCAGCCGATGGGCCAGGGTTTTGAGCTTCTTCTTCTTCTCCTTGAACCTGGCCTCCCGGTCAGCCTTCTTAGCAAGCAGGTCCTCCACCTTCTTCTTCTGGGCCTCCAGTTTGGCCCGTAAGGGGGACACCTCGGCCGTGACAGCCTTCAGGTCGGTCACCTCCTCCCTGGAGGCCGCTAGCGTCGCCCAGGCGGTGTCCCTCGCCAGCTCGCCGCCTCGGCCCTCTGGATCAACTACTCCTTCATATACACCAGCTCGCCCAGGCCTTGGTCCATTAGGAGGTTGTCCCTGACGAGCTATCGACAAAGATAAACAGTCAGAAAAACTCTAATGGTAAGCTAAAAGTGAAGACCAGAGGAACGAAGCTTACCCCAAGGAGGTGGTGGAGGGAACTGCTAGCCGCCTCGTTGACTGACCGCCCGTCAGTCTCGAGGACAGACCGTTGGAGCTGCTCCCTTGCCTCCTCAGCCGCGTGCCATAGTAGGTGCTCTTCTTTCTCTCCTAGGGCCCAAGCGGGCCTCTCACCAGAAGCCGATGGCCCCTCGCCCGTAGGAGCTTTTTGGGTCATTGGGGGGACCGTCGTGGTCGTCTCTGATGGCGGGGGTGCTGGAGCTGTCACTGTCCTAGCCGACGAGGAATGCCTCCCTTCCACCTGGGTGGCCGTGTGTCCTGCTGAAGATCGCTCAGACACGATCACCTTCTGGCATTCGATCAAGGGCATATCGTCCCCTGAGTCGATGGAGACCACTGGAACGGATGACTCCACCGTCCGCTGCTTCTTCGACCTTTCGGGCACCGGTTCTGCTGCCCATTTCTTTATTTCTGGCTGTGCCGGTTCTGCGATCCGGACAGCCCTCCTTTGCGCCGACCGTGCCAACAAGACAGCCCTATCTGGCTTCATTTTTTCACATGTCAGCAACAAAGGCAAAGTTAGCAATGGACGTCAAACCAACAAGAAATAAAGAAGAAAAGCTGCCTTTTCTCTACATGACTCCGGTCCTACCTAACGTCGGCTATCGGATGAGTCTGGCCTGGTGGAGGCTCCCCTCAAGCAGCATGGAGCTGATGAATTTTGGGTCTTCACCATCCAACCTGTGGAAGTCGGCCTTGTCGGCCCTCGAGACTTTCCTTCCATACAGGGCATCCAGCCTCGGCCCCCTCCAGGCTGCCTCGAAGCCCCATGGCTCCAGGCTATCTACAAAGAAGAATCGAGACTTCCATCCACGAATTACGGATGGAAGCCCCCTTAGGATCTTCCGGTTAGGACGAGAATTGAACATTCACCATTCCTGACTCCGGAAGTCCTATTTCAATAGAAAGAAGTTGGAAAAAAGGGTCACCATAGGCTCTATGTCAGCCTCTCGACACAGAACCACAAAGCCGCACAGCACTCTAATGCTGTTCGGTGTCAGTTGGGTAGGCATGATCCTAAAAGCATTGAAGACCTGGACAAAGAAGTCATGGATCGGAATCGAAGACCAGCCTTCAGGTGGTCCTCGTACATGGGAAGGGCCCCTAAGTTCAAGGGTATGTTTACCCTACCCTCCCGGCTAGGGATGGTCAGATGTAAGGTGGATGGAATGTTGTAGATGATCCTAAGGTCTTCGACCCTTTCTCGAATCATGGTCGATGGGATGTCGAAAGGCCCGGGTTCACTATGGCTACGAGCTACAGCCATCCTAAGATCACTCACAGGGGAGGAAGAAGATGGAAGAAGATGAGGACGGGACTAACCAGGTTCCTGGGACTCTAAGGGAGCCTAAGAGCAACGTGGAGGGGGGAGGAGGCAATTCTCTCTTCTCTCTTCCAACATGGATGCAGCAACAAGTGCCTTCTGGGCGCTCCCTCCCTCCTTTTATAGGCATCTAGGGGCCACACCCCAATGCACCCCCACGTGCCAAGCTCCAACGGCTGCCGCTTCGGTTCCCGGATTTGGCAGGAATCCGAGGGGACGCACCAGATCATATCCGGTCATGATCCACGTGACAGGTGAAGCAACGGTGGATGGGCTACTTCAACGAGCGCACCCATCACTTTGATGGCACCACGTATCCCACGTCGCCTCGAGAATCCGGATGGACAGCCACTATGCACCGTACTATCCATACCTGCTCTGTCCGGCCCCACCAATCAGGCGCTACCACCTGTCCCGGGGCCAAAAATTGGGATAGGAGGTGGACGGGCGCAACGTACTGAATCGGATTCACCATCATTTGGAAGACCGGCGCATTTAGTGCCATTTAATGCCCTCACCCTTTGAGCCTGCAGACTCGCTTAAAGCACAAGGGCAAGGGGGACAACTGTTGTACCATGACGGCTCATCCTCCATCAGAACCGGTCCAATTTTGCGATATGATCCGGCCGCTCCAACCATGATGGGTCCGACCCACTAGAGCTGAGATCCGAACGACCCTCTCCTACTGGGGTCCGGCCTACTGTCCTCTGCCCGTGGTTCAACCCACTGGAGCCGAAGTCCGAACGACCCTCTCCTGCTGGGGTCCGGCCCACTCTCCTCTGCCCATGGTTCGACCCACTAGAGTCAAAGTCCGAACGACCCTCTCCTGCTGGGGTCCGGCCCGCCACTCTTCTTCGGGAGTTCAGCCTTTGACCTGACCGACCGATCGCCTTGTGGCCGACATCCGACAGGCAAGCCTTGGCATCCAGGGTACTCTAGAAATATCTTTCTATTACGGCGGGATTCTCTATCCCAACGGCCCTGCTCCACTACTTCCACGGTGTCGCTGTATCTACACACCACATGGCCACTCTCCAGATTCTCACAGGGACAGATCGATCTTTCTCAACCTCTCCCCTAACAGATATTGGACTGTTCCATGCCTATATAAGGTACCAGGGGGACCCCGTTTGAGGTAGAAGAACTCTTCCATCTCCTTACGCTGCTGTTCTTTTGATTCCTCCATTCTGTTGCCTTCAACCTTCTGCTAATTTAAGCATCGGAGGATCCCCTGCCGGAACACCACCGGCGCCCTTAGGGACTGATGCGGAGGCAAGGGGGGTAGGGCTAGGGATGCTAGATGCTAGTAAGGATGCTTATGATGCAAAGGAATTCTTTTTAGGGTTGATGAGTGTTTTTATGTTTCTTGTTGTTTTTCTTCGTTGTTTTAGGGTTTCGATTCCCGATCACAAGCAAAGGCAAGAAATACGAAAGAAGAGTAATGTAAGCTTACGCTAGCAGTTCAAATCCCTAAAAGTAAAATGAGAATAGGACCCCGGGATTAAGAAACCTCGGTAGGACTAGCTCGACATACAATATCTACTTAGGAGATAAAGAGAAAGAAAACCTCACACTTCTGAAGCGCCCGGTGTAGAGATCGCTCAACTCGGTGGATGCGGCCTAAATGCCCGAGCAGTCGAACCCTTGGAAGCACTGGCTTTGGGTTGGGAGGTCACGATGGCAAAGCTGACTGTCTCCGATGCCCAAGATGCCAGGGAGGACCTGTAGGCAAACAAAAGAAGGATCAGCGAGATGTGGAAATGCACGGAAAGGAACTGAGAGGGAGTTGAGAAAGGGCTTCGAGCCCGGCGTCCGACTGGATTCCGAAGTCGAAGTTGGAGATAACTTGGGGCCTCGCACCCCGCAACATCACGGAGGATGAAGGAATGTGGCCTCACACCACCCGACGTCCAGGAGGATGAAGGACTCGTGACGCCCTGGGGCGACGGACAGGTAGCCTCACACCACTCGACGTCCCTGGGGACGAAGGCAATTTCACTCAAACCTAGTCTAGGAGACAAGGGTTGGAGGGTAGAAAGCTCAATCTCTTTTTCATTAATCATTCAATAGTTCTACAAGGGAGGGATTGGGTCCTTTAAATAGGCACCCAAGGCCCATTTGAAATTCAAATTACAAACTTTCATGGTGGCGCCCAAAATTCTCCATCTTCTCCTCTCTTTGGCCGACCAAAAGACTTGGGTTGGGCGTGGCATGTGGGAAGGTGATGGGGACATCTCAAGCATGGATCTTGGAGCAAGCATAATTCTTGGAGTGGCACAGATCTTGAAGCATTTTTGGAATAAATTTATTTAGGATTTATCTTTTGTTTAAAATTTGAATTAGGATTTGGTTTGGATTGATATATGGATAAGCTTATCTTATCCTATCTAATATTTAAATTTGATTCGTTCTTATCTTTTTATCTTGTATTCAAATTCAAATGAGGGTTGGAAAATCTATAAATACCACCCTCAGCCTTTTGTAATAGGGAGGATGGATGAATAAAATTTCTATTGTTCTGTGTGAAGGATCTGTGTGATCCTAGGGTATCTGTATGATCCCTTCTCCATCTTCCCAGGGTTTTCTATGTGATCCCTGATTTTGGGCATCTGTGTGAGTCCAGGGCATCTATGTGAGCCCCTTTGCTATGTATTGTTCTCCTTGGGGAATCTATGTGAACCCCAATTTTTTTTTTTCTTAGCCCAGGGCATCTATGTGAGCCCCTTTGCTATATGCTTGTTCTTCTTGAGGAATCTATGTGAACCCCAGTATTTTTCTTAACCCTGCACCCTCTTCTTTCCTCCTTCTTTGCAAAACCCTAATCTCTGGTGACTTTCATGCTCGCCAGTGATCCAGTCCAATCTCTGTCCCGTATCAAATGGTATCAGAGCTAGAGGATCAAGGTTTTGTTTTTCCTCTCGGCTCCAAATCTTGTAGGGTTCGGTGGCAAGGCGGAATCATAGATTTCAAAATTTTTTATCTTTATGAAATCTTCACCAAACCTTCAACCCAAAATCTCCTTAAAAGAATTAAAACATATAAGATGTTTATATAAGATTTAATCTCAAATTAAGATACTAACCTGTATCGCAAAATCCAAACTCTGAATCTTCACCAGGTGCCCAAATGTTCACCCTCCAATGGTGATCCACACAGAAAAACAATGAAGACAAAATTTCTATTTCTTGGTTCCTCTTCTTGAATTCTTTTTCAAGAATTCAATTCTTGGACCTTTAGGCTGAAATTTTCTTTCTTGAAAATTTCTTTTTCTTCCTTCTTTCCTCTTCTTGAATTTTTTTCAAGAATTCCCTTTCTTGAATCCCTTTTCTTGAATTGAATTGGAAGAAAAAATTAAGACAGTCAAAGTCTTAATTCAAGAAGGAAAAGAAGAAAAGATCCTTTCCCTGTTCTTTCTTTTACCGTTCAAGACCTTCTTCTTATTCTTGTTTAGGGTCAGAGTTTCGACAGAGGATACCTCTGTAAGGGAAACAATACCCAACAAGAACAAGAGGAAGGAGTATTCTGGAGAGGAAGTGAGGGAATTGGATCTCTGAACTATGTTGCGTGAAAACCCCCGAGAACCCCAACCCTATTTATAGATCTTAGAGGGGTGTCATCTCGAAACAACGCAACCCTCTGAAACCCCAGGGATCACGATCCCTCATTCCTCACACGTCCCCTCAACCAAAAATCATGATTCTCTGATTTGATTTTCGTTTTTCCGACGAGGAGAACTCTCGGAAAAACTTCAGGAAGGATCGCGACTTTTGGAGACGGATTTGCTACCAAAAAGCGATGGATCTTTTTTTTAAATTTTTCTGGCCATCAGATCCAGATCCAAGGGCGCCAGACAAGGATCTGAAATGCCCCTTTTCAGATTTTTCTCTGACATTTTCTTTCTCACGCATTTTAAGAGAAGTCCACGCGCGTGGACTTTTCTTTCTTGGCGCGCGCGGGTGAGAAGAGGGAGGGGGCGGCTTGGAGAGAGGGTCTCAGTGAACTAAGTTCACTTGGGTTCAGCCATGGGTTAGCCCAATGTCCTAAAAATTAAATTGGACCTTAATCTGGTTCAATTAGAACCCAATTAAGCCCAATTCGGAACCAAATTCGAATAGAAATTTGGTCTGCAACACATGCTAGTGTGTTTATCCTGCAAACATGATTTAATTCCAAATTAAATCCTTCATCAATTTTCTTTTGTGTGTGACCCATTGGGTTCCACACCTAGCTAGCAGTAGGTCCGAGTGCTATTTGACTTAATTCGGTTAGATCTCAACCAAGCCGATTTAGGTCAACTCAAACTAGCTCGACTCGGTCAATTAAAATCTAATTCAAATTGACTGATTTGAATTACCATGATTCAATCATATACCTACAAGACAAGATTGACGTCTAGCAACGTATCATGTCTACCCGGAAGATGTGGAATTTTGGTGGAATTACCAAAATACCCTTCAGTGGTGAGTTACCGGGCAATTCAGTCCTTTGATCAACTTGCATCCCGAATATGATTATGAATATGGATATTTGTCAAATCCAATTTTCATATTCATCCCTAGCTCAATCTTTATAATGATGATTCATTAATGAACCATTAGAAAATAACTCTAATGTTCATACTTTGATCAAAGGTTTCCTGAATCCATCATTTGAAATTAGCTGGATGCTATTCCCTCTTACTAGGGCTGATCAATTCCTTGTTGACCTACTCACAACCTCCATATACAATCCACCATAACCAGTATCATCTCGTGCATAACTCAGTGTCATGATTGACTGCGAACCAAAGTATGGATTCATGTATATAAGGTACTATGGTAGTCTCAGGTCAAAGGACCACATGCACTACTCCCACTATGAGAATTTATCTATTGACAAACAGATAAGGTTCCATTAGATATTCTCAATCTGGATCAATTCATTGAACTCATTCTCCAATGAACACTCACATCCTAGCATTAGTGTCAAACACAAGTGACTGTGAGATCAGTCACCCTTATTACAAAACATATATAGGATGTGCTGGTCTTGCCGGAAACATTGATCCCCAACTCAATGTCCCATCGACCAGGAATATTTTAGATTAGGGTTTTAAGGCTTTAGGTCTCACTGGTATGATCTCATCATAACCCTAGAACCATAGCCCTAATCTATGGGGTTCATCATAAAATAAAAAAGACACAGCAAATGATGAAAATAATGCCTTTATAAAATGTCAATTCATTGATTTTGGGATCAAAATTACAATATTTCAATTGGCTTTCAGGGCACAATCTTTCAAATCTTTCCTCGTGTCCAGATCTCCTGTGCAAGATTTCTCGAACCTCGATCAGGCACCGAGGTCCATCAATGCCCTGCACTCGAGCCCCTCTCTTCTCTGCTGCCCGCGAAGCCCGTCTCCAGCACAGCCTCCGATCAAGTCCCCCCTCCTCCACCTCCGGCCCGTGACCCTCCCCAACGCCCCACCAGTGTCATCCGTTTGTGAAACCACCGCCAGCAGCCGACGACCCATCAACGACCAGCGATTGATAGCAGCGTAGAGGTACGACCTTAACTCCCTCCACTTCGACCCCATCAAGGAGTCGATCGTCTCCCGCGAGATGTTGGCGCGACTGAGAGCAGCGGTTGATGGTGGCCCTCCTCCACCTCTTTCTTTTCCACGCGGTGGTGCTCCTAGCCTCTTTCCGGCCGTTGATGGAGGAGGTCCTGGTGATGGAAGTCTGATCCCACGGGCAGACAATCATTCCCTTCGCCGAGTGCTTCTCCCGCTGCCACGATGACGGATCCTCTCCGCCCAGATCTGAACAACATCTCCACCAGATTGCCTCCCCTCCACCACCGACCATGGCCAACGCACCGTCCGGTTCCTCCGGTGCGCCAAATCCTTCAACTCCCCTACTGGAATAGTCGGATCCCCTGCGGTCATGACTCCCGCGACCACCATCCGCGCCGCCATTCCCTTGGGTTGCTGCCATTCATCGGAGCAGGGCCGCGCCGCCATCCCCCCCCGGGCTGCCATCCTCATCCCCAGCCCTGTTGCCGACGAAGCCCGCCGGCGAAGCCTCTGTTTCTTGGTTTGTGAAGAACTCGCAGGAAGCCGCATGAACGTGAATGCATACCCTACATTTGTTCGCCGACTTCAAGTGTGGAAGGAAGAAAAAAAAATAGTGAAAAAAAAAGGAAAAAAAGAAAAGAAAAGAAAAGGAGAGAGAAAATCAGTGGAAAAAAAATCAAACAAAAAAGAAAAAAAAAAGAAATGTGAAAAAAAAAGAAGAAAAAAAAATTGAAACTAGCACTTTTGTTTTGATTTGGTTAGTTACGGTTCCGTCAAACCCCGCTGAGCTTGACTCGATGTAGTCGAGTTCTCCCCACCGCAGGGGAATGATGGGGACATCTCAAGCATGGATCTTGGAGCAAGCATAATTCTTGGAGTGGCACAGATCTTGAAGCATTTTTGGAATAAATTTATTTAGGATTTATCTTTTGTTTAAAATTTGAATTAGGATTTGGTTTGGATTGATATATGGATAAGCTTATCTTATCCTATCTTATATTTGAATTTGATTCGTTCTTATCTTTTTATCTTGTATTCAAATTCAAATGAGGGTTGGAAAATCTATAAATACCACCCTCAGCCTTTTGTAATAGGGAGGATGGATGAATAAAATTTCTATTGTTCTGTGTGAAGGATCTGTGTGATCTTAGGGTATCTGTATGATCCCTTCTCCATCTTCCCAGGGTTTTCTGTGTGATCCCTGATTTTGGGCATCTGTGTGAGTCCAGGGCATCTATGTGAGCCCCTTTGCTATGTATTGTTCTCCTTGGGGAATCTATGTGAACCCCAATTTTTTTTTTTCATAGCCCAGGGCATCTATGTGAGCCCCTTTGCTATGTGCTTGTTCTTCTTGGTGAATCTATGTGAACCCCAGTATTTTTCTTAATCCTGCACCCTCTTCTTTCCTCCTTCTTTGCAAAACCCTAATCTCTGGTGACTTTCATGCTCGCCAGCGATCCAGTCCAATCTCTGTCCCGCATCAAAATGATGGGGACATCAGCTTGCACGAATCTCAAAGCAGCATAAATTTCGGAGCAGCAAATAAATTTGAAAAATAAATTTAGGATTTATCTTTTATTTAAAATTTAAATTAGAATTTTGTTGGTTAGGATTGAGATATGGATAGGCTTATCTTATCCTATCTTGTATTTAAATTTGAGTTATCCCTATCCTGTATTCAAATTCAAATGAGGGTTATGGAGCTTATAAATAACCCCTCATTCCTATTGTAAAAAGGAAGAAGAAATTGAATTTTTGGGATTTGGTTTGTCAGTTGGTTTGGCAGTTGTTGTTCAGGGCTATGGCCCATTATGTCTTCACCTGCGGGTGTTGATGTTGTCTTTGTCCTTCGGGACATCGTAGGGACGTGATGCCCTAGTTATTGCCCCATCTTCGTTTTCCTCCACGTTCTTTGAAATCCCCCTCATGGCTCCAGGAGTGACCTGGGTGGCAGGTGAAATACCCTGGGCTCCGCGTGTAGTAAGATGGGTGGTAGGTGAGATACCCTAGACTGTATGTAGTGAGGTGGGTGGTAGGTATAATGCCCTAGAGGTGTGAAGTCTCTCTGTGAGAGTGGGTTTCAGGGTTCGTGGTAGTCCATCCTCGTTATCCTCCATCCCTATTTTTTCTCCTTCGTCACCACCATAAAGAAATAAAAAATAGAAAAAAAATAGGATACCCTAATCTTCGGCGACGTCTTAGCTCGCCGACGATCCTATCCCTATCCCGTACCCCATCAACTTGGTATCAGAGCCCAGACGGATTAGGGTACGTTTCTTCTTCCCAACTCTTTTCTGTGTTGACACCCCCTACTACCATTGCTCATGAAGACCGTCTCCGTCTCCTGCAGCCGATCTAGAAGTTCACGCCCGAACCCCTCCGATCAAGCCTCCCCTCCGCCTCCGTCCCGTGATCCCCCTCTCCATCTCTTCTCAGATTCTTCTTTCCCTCTTCCTCCTCTAACTCTCCTGCTTCTTCCTCTTAATCTCTGTCATTCAAAACATCCTGTGAATAATTCTCCCAAGCACACCATTGCCAGCAAACCCTTTTTCGATCCCCTGTTTTTGTCACAGTCGATCCCACCGAAGGACTCCTCCGCTCCCGTCTCCACCAGCAAGACACCGGATCCGCCAGGCTCCTCCCTTGTCCGCTGTCAATCATCAAAATCGGGCCCCCATGCATCACCATTGTCGCTGCAGCCAAACCCCTCCGTGAAGCCCCTCCCGCCGCCTGAGATGCCGTCTACCATGTGGGCCCCTTCCACCATCACCAGTCACCGGAAGCAAGGCTTGCATCGCTCTCGAGCTGGTACACCCGTGCCTCCAGCAACGCCCTCGAGCTGGCACCCCCGTGCAGCCCGCGAAGTCTCAGGCCGGAAGACCATCGCCGCACGCTCGCCGCCGCATGCCCGTGTCGCAGATTCGCCCGACGTTGGAGAGCCGCCGAAACCCGCTCGGCTCCCCATCTCCGCTCGCGATGCCTCATGGACACCCACCCGATTCCCTGCTGCCATGACGCCTGCCGCCCCTGGAGAGGCCGCGCCACCATTCCCCGGGCCGTCGTCCTCGTCCTCAGCCCCGTCACTGACGAAGCCCACCGGATCTCCACGTCTGGGACCTTCCCTCGTTCTCGCACGATCGTTAAAGCATCGGGAGAGGCCTCGCACGATCGTGAAGGCATAACCGGCATTGGCAGCCGACTTCAAGTGTAGGAAAAAAAAAACACCAGCCATGAGAAAAAAAGGAAAAAAAAAGAAAATCAGTGAAAAAAAAGACAAAAAATATTTAGAAAAAAAAAAAAATCATTCTACAAGTCATGTGCATCTTGAGCCTGAGCTAGCCTGACTCGACGGAGTCGAGTTTTTCTCCACCTCAGGGGAATGATGGGGACATCAGCCTACACGAATCTCGGAGCAGCATAAATTTCAGAGCAACAAATAAATTTGAAAAATAAATTTAGGATTTATCTTTTATTTAAAATTTAAATTAGAATTTTGTTGGTTAGGATTGAGATATGGATAGGCTTATCTTATCCTATCTTGTATTTAAATTTTAATTATCCCTATCTTGTATTCAAATTCAAATGAGGGTCATGGAGCTTATAAATAACCCCTCATTCCTATTGTAAAAAGGAAGAAGAAATTAAATTTTTGGGATTTGGTTTGTCAGTTGGTTTGGCAGTTGTTGTTCAGGGCTATGGCCCATTATGTCTTCACCTGCAGGTGTTGATGTTGTCTTTGTCCTTCGGGACATCGTAGGGGCGTGATGCCCTAGTTATCCCCCCATCTTCGTTTTCCTCCACGTTTAGAAATCTCCCTCATGGCTCCAGGAGTGACCTGGGTGGCAGGTGAAATACCCTGGGCTCCGCGTGTAGTGAGATGGGTGGTAGGTGAGATACCCTAGACTGCATGTAGTGAGGTGGGTGGTAGGTATAATGCCCTAGAGGTGTGAAGTCTCTCTGTGAGAGTGGGTTTCAGGGTTCGTGGTAGTCCATCCTCGTTATCCTCCATCCCTATTTTTTCTCCTTCGTCACCACCATAAAGAAATAAAAAAATAGAAAAAAAATAGGATACCCTAATCTTCGGCGACGTCTTAGCTCGCCGACGATCCTATCCCTATCCCGTACCCCATCAACTTGGTATCAGAGCCCAGACGGATTAGGGTACGTTTCTTCTTCCCAACTCTTTTCTGTGTTGACACCCCCTGCTACCATTGCTCATGAAGACCGTCTCCGTCTCCTGCAGCCGATCTAGAAGTTCACGCCCGAACCCCTCCGATCAAGCCTCCCCTCCGCCTCCGTCCCGTGATCCCCCTCTCCATCTCTTCTCAGATTCTTCTTTCCCTCTTCCTCCTCTAACTCTCCTGCTTCTTCCTCTTAATCTCTGTCATTCAAACATCCTGTGAATAATTCTCCCAAGCACACCATTGCCAGCAAACCCTTTTTCAATCCCCTGTTTTTGTCACAGTCGATCCCACCGAAGGACTCCTCCGCTCCCGTCTCCACCAGCAAGACACCGGATCCGCCAGGCTCCTCCCTTGTCCGCTGTCAATCATCAAAATCGGGCCCCCATGCATCACCATTGTCGCTGCAGCCAAACCCCTCCGTGAAGCCCCTCCCGCCGCCTGAGATGCCGTCTACCATGTGGGCCCCTTCCACCATCACCAGTCACCGGAAGCAAGGCTTGCATCGCTCCCGAGCTGGTACACCCGTGCCTCCAGCAACGCCCTCGAGCTGGCACCCCCGTGCAGCCCGCGAAGTCTCAGGCCGGAAGACCATCGCCGCACGCTCACCGCCGCATGCCCGTGTCGCAGATTCGCCCGACGTTGGAGAGCCGCCGAAACCCGCTCGGCTCCCCATCTCCGCTCGCGATGCCTCATGGACACCCACCTGATTCCCTGCTGCCATGACGCCTGCCGCCCCTGGAGAGGCCGCGCCACCATTCCCCGGGCCGTCGTCCTCGTCCTCAGCCCCGTCACTGACGAAGCCCACTGGATCTCCACGTTTGGGACCTTCCCTCATTCTCGCACGATCGTTAAAGCATCGGGAGAGGCCTCGCACGATCGTGAAGGCATAACCGGCATTGGCAGCCAACTTCAAGTGTAGGAAAAAAAAACACCAGCCATGAGAAAAAAAGGAAAAAAAAAGAAAATCAGTGAAAAAAAAGACAAAAAATATTTAGAAAAAAAAAAAAATCATTCTACAAGTCATGTGCATCTTGAGCCTGAGCTAGCCTGACTCGACGGAGTCGAGTTTTTCTCCACCTCAGGGGAATGATGGGGACATCAGCCTACACGAATCTCGGAGCAGCATAAATTTTGGAGCAACAAATAAATTTGAAAAATAAATTTAGGATTTATCTTTTATTTAAAATTTAAATTAGAATTTTGTTGGTTAGGATTGAGATATGGATAGGCTTATCTTATCCTATCTTGTATTTAAATTTTAATTATCCCTATCTTGTATTCAAATTCAAATGAGGGTCATGGAGCTTATAAATAACCCCTCATTCCTATTGTAAAAAGGAAGAAGAAATTGAATTTTTGGGATTTGGTTTGTCAGTTGGTTTGGCAGTTGTTGTTCAGGGCTATGGCCCATTATGTCTTCACCTGCAGGTGTTGATGTTGTCTTTATCCTTCGGGACATCGTAGGGGCGTGATGCCCTAGTTATCCCCCCATCTTCGTTTTCCTCCACGTTTAGAAATCTCCCTCATGGCTCCAGGAGTGACCTGGGTGGCAGGTGAAATACCCTGGGCTCCGCGTGTAGTGAGATGGGTGGTAGGTGAGATACCCTAGACTGCATGTAGTGAGGTGGGTGGTAGGTATAATGCCCTAGAGGTGTGAAGTCTCTCTGTGAGAGTGGGTTTCAGGGTTCGTGGTAGTCCATCCTCGTTATCCTCCATCCCTATTTTTTTTCCTTTGTCACCACCATAAAGAAATCAGAAAATAGAAAAAATAATAGGATACCCTAATCTTCGGCGACTTCTTAGCTCACCGACGATCCTATCCCTATCCTGTGCCCCATCAGAAGGCTTGGAGAGGGGGATTGGTCTCTTGACTTCCTTCCTTAGCATGCTCATTTTGGGAAGAAAGAGTGGGGCATGGCTTGCTTGAAGGGATGTGTTCCCTTAGACTCTTCAACGCCATCTCTTGGATTGATTCAAGGCCGACCAAGTGGAGAGCTCCTTGGGCATTGCATGGTTGAGGGCTTGAAGAGGGGAGTGTGTCCTTTGACGTTCCATCCCTGCATGAACACTTTGTGAAGAAAGCTTGGAAGGGGGCTTGCTTTGTGGCTTGGTTTCTTCAAGGATCTTCAACGCCCCTCTTTTGATGGAACAAGGCATGATGTGGGGGAGGGAAGAGGGGGATGGTGTTTCTTCCTTCCAATGTCGCCCAAGAGAAAAAGGCAAGGGGATGGCGTGTGGAAAGCATGAGGGTGCCAGATTGTTTTCCTCCTTGGATGCCTAAGTGGCAACTGATGTGGCGCCACGTAGGTAGCTGAGGTGGCACCTGAGTTGGCATTATTCCAAGTGGAAGGGGTGGGTTGGCCCACCAGGACTTGACTTGGTTATGAAAGCCAGGGTGACTTCAATTGGGCTTGGGCCCAGTCCAAACTCAGACTCGAACAAATACAGGAGTCATGACCTAACTTGACCCAAATTGGTCAAGGTATAGGACTAAACAAACTTTGACAAGAAATTATGAATTTGCTTTGGCTCAAGGCCTTATTATAGGACTCATAGAAGGGGAACCCTAATCTGAGATCCACAGAGGGTTGAGGAGCCTCTGTCGGATCTTGGTGCCCACACCAGGGACTTTTCTGCAGGTTCATCCGGGAGAGGAGCACTCTAGTCGATCCAGCCGTCCCGGTTCCCAGTCTAGGAGTTGACGCAGCAACAAGTCCTTTTATTAAACACCCTATATGCTTTGCTATGTAGTGAATAACCAAGAAAAACTGCTTCATCAAATTTAGCATCAAATTTTTCTAGATTATCCTTACCATTATTAAGTACAAAGCATTTACATCCAAATACATGAAAATAATTGATGTTGGGTTTCTTTTCATTTCAAAGCTCATAGGGGGTTTTCTTCAAAATAGGATGGATCAAAATGCAGATTAAAATATAATAAGCAGTGTTCATCGCTTCTGCCCAAAAGTATCTTGGAAGATTACCTTCACATAATATTGTTCGGGCCATTTCTTCCAAAGTCCTATTTTTTCTTTCTACAACACCATTTTATTGTGGTGTTCTAGGAGTGGAGAAGTTGTGATCAATGCTATTTTCAGTGCAATAATCATCAAAAAATTGATTTTCAAATTTAGTACCGTGATCACTTCTAATTGAAATTATTGAAAGATTTTTCTGATTAGAAATTTTTTTGTAAGATTTTCTAAACATTTTGAAAGTTTCATCTTTGTGTGCAATAAACAAAACCCATGTAATTCTAGAAAAATCATCTACAATCACAAGGGCATATTTCATATCTCCTAGGCTTGTGGTTATAGTTGGTCCAAATAAATCCATGTGAAGTAGTTCTAGAGGTCTAAAAGTTGAAATCATATTTTTGGATTTAAATCTTTCCTTAGTTTGTTTATCCATTTGGCATGCATCACAAACATGTTCAAAATCAACTTTAAACTTAGGCATGCCTCTAACGAGATTTTTGGAAATTAACTTGGCAAATAGTACGCATGCTAGCATGACCTAATCATCTATGCCATAATAAACAAGACTCCTTGGTCTTAGCATTCATTGAAATTAAACTAAAACTACTTGACATGGCAAGATCATTCAGATCTACCACATAAATATTTTCAAGTCTATGTCCATTGAATTTACTATTAGAATCAAGAGAGTTTGTTACTATACATATAGATGATTCAAAGATAACTTTGAAGCCTTTATCATACAATTGACTAATACTTAATAAATTGTGCTTCAATTTATCTACTAGCAATACATTTTCAATGAAAGTACAGGAGGTTATTTTGATCTTACCAATTCCAATTATTTTTCCCTTGCCATTGTCTTCAAAAGTAACCATACCTCCTTCTTTCATTTCCAGGGTGATGAATTGATCCTTGTCACCCGTCATATGCCTTGAACATCCACTATCTAGATACCATATTTTCTTCAATTTCTGGGCTGCAAGACATTCCTGCAAGAAAATCAAGGAGTTCTTTTAGGTATCCAAGCTAACTTGGGTCCTTGTAGGTTAGCTGAGGTGGTTCATTTGGAAATCCAATTTTTTTTTGATTTATTATGGACATTTCTAATAGTATTGCAATTGAAAGCTTTATGTCCTAGTTCTTTGCAAGTAAAGCATCTGATTCTAGAGTTCTGAAAAGATTTAAGCTTTGAAATTCTAGATGCATGAGATGCAAAAATAGCAGGTTTTGTATTTGAATTTTTTGGAACATACAAAGTGGCTTTTGAAATAGAAGTAGAACCTTTTGTTACAAAAGCTTTATGAGAAGTAAACTTGGGAACAAAATCTTTTTGTTTCACAAATGTAGTTGCTGAAATATAATTTAAATTTGAAGTAATAAAACCGATTCCAGCTTTATTACCAGAAATTCTTTGATCTTTAAGAATTAACTCAAGCTTGTTAGAAGACAAGGTTAACTTTTCAACAAGTGGCTTGAGTTTTTCAACCTCCTTTTTCAGCTCACTGTTTTCTTTCAACAAAACATTATTTTTGTCATGAAACTCACTATTCTCAGTTTTCAAAACATTACATTTTTCAGAAAGGATATAAAGTTTTTTTTGCAATAAAGTATTCTTTTCTGAGATTTTCTCATTTTCTTTGAGTAAAGAATCATTGATATGCTTTAATGATCTAATCTTTACTCCTGCCTTTTTAAATTCAGATAAGAGATCATGAAATGCAGAATTTAATTCATCAAATATAAATTTAATTTGAGTATCGGAGGAAGTTACCTCATCCTTGAGACTCATTAGACATAAGTTAGCTATTTTTGTGGTCTCTTCCTCTTCAGTTGAAGTGGAGTCTTCACTATCGCTCCACGTGGCAACCATTGCTTTCTTTTTCTTTTTTTTGAAAAATTTCTTTAGTTGTGGATAGTCCAGACGAATGTGCCCCGGTTTCTTACATTCATAGCAGGTGGGAACTTGTTCCTTCTCTTTATCTTTGTCCTTGTCCTTTTCTTTGAAGTGTTATCCTCGTTTATGGAATTTATTGTTGTGTCTTCCTTTCTTCTTTTCCATAAACTTTCTGAATCTTTTCACGACCATTGCAATGTCTTCATCTTCGAGATCGTCTTTGGAGGAGGTAGAGTCATCTTTTGTCTCTTCATCATTCTTAGATTCAGTTGCCCAAGTGACTTTCTAAGAGGGAGGTGAATTGGGATTAAAAAATTTTTACAAGTATGTGCACTTTGAAATTCTTTTAGTGTAGAAGTGAAGTGTGCAAAGCGAAAGTAAATAAATTGAAGCAATAAAACAATGAAAGCACAATCACAAACACCAAGAAATAGAGTGGTTCGGAGCAACCGGCTCCTACATCCACTACCCAAGGACCACTTGGGATTTCCACTATATCCCCCAACCGGAATACAGTCGGATTGTTTTACTAGGCTCACAATCCAAACCTATACACTTTGATTTTACCGGGATCACCAAAAAAATCCTAACTCCCTTTGGTTTTACACGGGATCACTAAAGAAAATCCAAACACTTGGTTTTAAACCAGGAAAACCAAGAACCCAAACTTAGATTTTAAGAGATTCACCTAAAAACCTTTAACTCTCTCTTAAGACACAGCCCCTTGCTATTCTTAGAGAGTAAACAAAGATAAAGACAATGTAATCAAGCAACTACAACAAACCAAGTTTATTTTGGTGTTGCCGATGTAGATCAAGATGAAGTCAATCCTTGAGTACTCTTCAATGCTCTTCAATGCTGCTTCTTCCCTTATGTAATGAGTGGATTCAATGATGGAGTAGAGTTGGTGAAGCTTTGAATCCAACTTGAATGCTCTTTGAGATAGGTAGTTGAGTGATTTGAAAGCTCTTTGATTTCTCAAGAAAACTCAACAATAAATCTCCAAAAATTATTTAATCCTTCAAAAATAATCCTCTTTATAGTTTTCCATGATATATGGCCATTGTAGGGCCTTAGAATTCATGAAATGGCCTTTGGAGATGAATTGGGGTTCAAATTTTAATTTCAGCAACTAGCTGTTGGAGTGCAGAAAACAGCTCCATGAGCCAGCTCGAGCTCCAAGAGTCGGCTCGAAGTCTCAGACAGGCCAAAAACAAACTTCTGTGGGAGCTGGCTCTTCAAGCTGGAGTTAGCTCTTGCCTTCTAGCTTTCAGTCAAGTCAAAACATACATACCTAGAGTCGGCTCTAGTTCTTAGAACTTCAAAAAATATATTTCTGGAAGAGTCGGCTCTTGAACTAGGAGTCGGCTCTTGGTTCTGAAACTTTGAAACTTTCTCCATGCCATGCCACCATGAGTCGGCTCTTGCAAGTCTTTAAAAATTGCTTCAAGTTTTTCCAAAAATCTTCAACATTGAATCAACTAGAAGCTAATCTACATATTCTATCAAATTTTTACAATTTTAAGCCCATTTTACATGATTACAGCACTCATAAGTTAGGACTTTTACAAACTCAATAGAATTACCCTTAAGTAAATTTGAAAACTATTTTAAACAAAGGTAACCAATTCCTGCAAAACTTCTTAAACAATTTGAGAAGAGTTAGTATCAAATACATGCTCCAATGTTTTGTGATCATCAAAATTATTCTAGGGATCAACAATCTCCCCCTTTTTGATTATGACAAAACACTAGGCATGATTAAAAAATTTAAAAGCACTTTACAATTGCAGTATTTCAAGTCTATGCATATCATATAGGTTAGGTATTAGTGTATCGATACAATGTTCCATAATGTATCAAATATATAGAATTGAATACTAAATATCATGTGTATCAAGTATATCGAAACATGATGTATCATATGTATCATAACATGATGTATCAATACATGATGTATCAAGGGTATTAACTATACAATGCATATCAAAACTTATGGAATTTTCAAACTTTTGAAGTAAACTTAGGTTTCATCAAATTTTCATGAATCAAACATTCATTTCATCAAAGTTTTATAACATATAGTATTTGTAAACAATTCTTATGCAATTTTCATGAATCAATATAGATTTCTAAGAAATTTTCATGAATCAACGTAACTTTCATGAATCAACATAACTTCCATGAATCAATATAGCTTTTTCTTTTTCATGCCACGCACAATCTCCATTCTCCCCCTTTTTGTCATCAACAAAAAGTATATGAGAAATGGACATTCATTTATAACATTAATTCATTCATAACACTAATTCAAGTGAATATGTATCATAACAACTGAAATATATATATATATGAAATAAGCCTGTACATAGCATATGTGATACTTTACAAATGTGCCACGGCATGACAAAATAGTATCACACAGTCAGAATACAACAAACTAAAATCTCAAAAACAAGGATAAAACCTAAACATCAGAATGAAGGGCTAGGATCACTATCAGGTTCTTCCTCATTAGAGGAGGAACCAACCTCTAGAATACCTGGACTAGGTTTGAACTTGGGGAACCTAGGGTGGAGATCCCTAATCCTAGTCCTAGTAGGTGTAGAAGTCCTAGTCACTTTAGATTTAAGTTTAACTTTGGTTTTTGATTCTGATGAAATAAAGATAGGTGTAGGTCTGGCAGTAGGTGGATCAACAGATAGGGCCAAAGTGCTGGTGGACGAAAGCATCTAAGTAGTCGGAGTCACTCCAACATCAGTAGATCTAGCAGCCTCCATACTATCCTGAGGCTCACCAACAGCAGGTGTGGCGTGATAAGGTGCATCAGTGCAATGTGTCTCCTGTCCCTGCTCCGCATGAGTGCCAGTACCAGTTTCAGTGCCCGTGCCAGTCGCTGTGGAAGTAGAAGGTGCATGCTGGCTGGCCACAGATAGCTATCTCAGTAAAGTCATAATATCATGAAAATCCTGTTGCATCTCGGACTGAAGTGAACTAATCCTCCTGTCAGTGTCAGTCCTGAGACAAGAAATCTCCTCCAAGACTCTCTAAAGTCTATCATCAGTATCATGTCTAGCAGCAGTAGGAGTCCTAACTGGTGAGTGAGGTGAAGCAGGAGCTGGCTCGGATGGTCTAGCCTCATCAGTCTGTCCCTCAGTCTCCTTACCATGTCCCTGAGCAGCCTGTACATCATCATCTGAATCCTTTGAATATGCTATAGGAACTCCTGATGTCTTCCCGATCCAATTTCCATCAACTTTAATAAATCCCATTATGGTCAGGGATTTCATAGTGTACCTGTCGGTGTGCAGCAGCAGATGGCAGTCCTCTCCAGTAAGATCAATATCAGCATCCTGGAATAACAAAGTAAACACCATCCCGTAAGGCAAACATGCTCATGCCCTACGTACAGCCTCTCTCATCTAAGAAATCATAATAAATGGAAGGTTGAGGGGCTCCCCCTCAATCAGTCGTCTCATGAATATAAGATCTCTCTCGCTAACCCAATCAAATCTTCCTGTCCGAGGTAAGAAAATCCTGCTAATGATATTGTCCAACAGCCTCATCTCTAATGAGAGCTAATTTGCACTTACATGACTAATCTCTTTCACATTAGATCTTCCCAAAATGAGTCTAAGTGTCTTCACTTTTTCTTTCATAACTAAATAGCATTCTTCTTCTTTAGGTATATTCAGTAAATTTGAAAGCCTCTGCTCACTTATTTCTATGAATTTTCCTTTCACTGTTCCTTCCAAATGAAAAGCTCCCAGTGACATGCTCTCAAAAAATTGACGAACCAAATTTGGATAAGTTGGAACATTCAATTGACAAAAATCCTTCCAATCATGTTTTTCAAGCCAAGCACCAATACTCAACTGTTCTTGTTCTAGAAAACTGAAATCGATGCACCTACCAGGGGTGACTTGTTGATTTCCCATGGGTATGACTTGTCGGGGTGCATGGACTTCTTCCTCTTGCTCAATCGGTTGATCCTCTTATAGAATCGAAGTATCCAATCACCTCTTGCTCCTTTATTCCTCAACCATAGACTGAACTACTCTCCTTGCTTTCTTTGCCACAGCCTTGTGAGATGCCATTTTGCAAAGATTAACGGTTTGAAGAGGTTTGACAGGGTTTTTGGAGAGTTTCCTAGTGTGGAGTGAGGAGTCGGCTAGAATGAAACGATCAAAACCTAGAAAACATAATGAATAGGAAATATGGAAGCCCTACTTAAAAAGTTTCGGCCTGACTTGCGAGTTGGCTCATCGAGAGCCCTGAGAACTCGAGTTGGCTCGAGCAAAAATTCAAACTAAAGGTCAGAAAGGGTCAAATTAGTTTCTAAAGGTTTCTAGAGTCTAAACTAGGTTGTCCTATGCTCTAAAGAAAAATTTGAAATTTATAGATAATTTTTCTTTAATTTTCAAAAATTAGGTCAAATAGGTCTAAAATGGGTCACATAGCCTTAATTCTCCTCTAATTTTCTCAAATCTATCTTGACTTAATGGTTTAGTAAAAATGTCCGTTAGTTGGTCTTCAGTAGGTACAAATTCTAGTTCAACAACATTGTTTGAAACATGATCACGAATAAAATGATGTCGAATTTCAATATGCTTAGTTCGTGAGTGTTGAATTGAATTTTTTGATAAATTAATAGCACTAGTATTGTCACATTTAATAAGAATTTTGGATTGGACAACACCATAATCTTCTAGTTGTTGCTTGATCCATAACACTTGAGCACAACATCTCCTAGCAATTACATATTCTGCCTCAGCAGTAGATAGTGCTACAGAGTTCTGTTTGCGATAATGCCAAGAAATCAAGTTAACACCTAGAAATTGATAGGTGCCACTTGTTCTCTTTCTATCTATTTTACATCCTCCATAATCAGCATTAGAATAACTAATTAACTTCAATGATATGTGCTTAGAATACCACAAACCTACATTACAGGTGCCTTTCAGGTATTTAATAATTCTCTTAACAGCTATGATGTATGATTCTTTAGGATTAGATTGAAAACATACACACATACATATACTAAATAATATATCAGGTATACTAGCTGTTAAATAAAGTAATGATCTGATCATACCTCGATACAGCTTTTGATCAATATTTGTGCCATTCTCATCTTTGTCAAGTCTACATGCAGGACTCATTGGTGTTCCATTTACCTTACTTGATTCCATCTCAAACTTCTTGATTATCTCTTTAATGTACTTGGCTTGGTTGATCAGAATACCTTCTTTAGTTTGTTTAATTTGAAGTCCAAGAAAGTAACTCAATTTGCCCATCAAGCTCATTTCGAATTCTCCCTGCATTAGCTTAGCAAAGTCTTGACACAAAGATTCATCAGTAGATCCAAAGATAATGTCATCAACATATATTTGAACAACTAAAATATCATTTTTCTTTGTTTGAATAAACAGTGTGGTGTCAACACTACCTCTTACAAATTCATTTACAATTAAAAATTTACTCAGTCTATCATACCAGGCTCTAGGTGCCTGTTTCAGACCATATAAAGCTTTATTCAGTTTGAAAACATGATTCGGAAAAGTGTGATCGATAAAACCAGGAGGTTGCTCAGCAAAAGCTTCTTCAGATAAAAAATCATTCAAAAATGCACTCTTTACATCCATTTGAAATAATTTGAAATTCATAAAATGTGCATAAGCTAGTAGCAATCTAATGGCTTCTAATCTGGCTACTGGTACGTAAGTTTCATCAAAATCTATTCCTTCTTGATTATATCCTTGTGCAACCAATCTAGCCTTATTTCTAATTACATTTCCATCTTCATCTAGTTTATTTCTATAAACCCACTTACTGCCTATAACAAGATGATCATTGGGTCTTTCTACTAAGGTCCAAACATTATTTTTCCTAAATTGGTTTAATTCATCATGCAATGCTAACATCCAATTAGGATCAGTTTCGGCTTCTTCTATATTATGTGGTTCTACATGAGAAACAAAAGCAATTAAATCATATGCATCTCTATGTGCAGATCTAGTTTTAACACCTTGAGATGGGTCTCCTATAATTAATTCTTTAGGGTGTGATTGTACATACCTCCATTCTTTAGGTATATCATCATGCTTTTTACTCACCTCTTCTTCATGTGGTTCACTTGATTGTTTGTCTTTAAGAGTCAAGTCTTTCATTCCATGTTGTAGAGTACCTGCAACATCATCAGCAAAATCTTTCTTTCTCGAAGATGTAATGTCAGATTCATTAAAAACAACATAAACAGATTCTTCAACAGTCATTGTTCTTTTATTGAAAACTCGATAGGCTTTACTATTTAAAGAATATCCAAGAAAAATAGTCTCATCGGATTTTGCATCAAATTTACCAAGATTGTCTTTTCCATTGTTAAGAACAAAACATTTACATCCAAAAACATGAAAATATTTGATATTTGGTTTTCTATTATTCCAAAGTTCATAGGGGTTTTTTTTGATAATAGGTCTAATCAAAACTCTGTTTAAAATATAGCATGCGATATTAACAGCTTCTGCCCAAAAGTATTTTGGAAGATTTCCTTCACAAAGCATTATTCTAGACATCTCTTCCAAAGTATGATTCTTTCTTTCTACAACATCATTTTGCTGTGATGTTCTAGGTGTAGAAAAGTTATGATTAATACCGTGCTTTGTGCAAAAATGATCAAAATATTGATTTTCAAATTCGGTGCCAGATCACTATGAATTGAAATGACAGATAAGTTTTTCAAATTTGTAATTCTTTTGTAAAACTTTTTGAATACATTAAAAGTATCATCTTTATGTGCAATAAACAAAATCCATGTGTATCTTGAAAAATCATCTATAATCACAAGTCCATATTTCATACCACCTAGGCTGGTAGTCATAGTAGGTCCAAATAGGTCAATGTGAAGTAGCTCTAAGGGTCTAGAAGTTGAAACTATATTTTTAGATTTAAAACTCCCCCTCACTTGTTTTCCTAACTAACATGCATCACAAACATAATCAAAATTAACTTTAAACTTCGTCAAACCTTTGACTAAATCTTTTGCAATAAGTTTAGCTATTGTGTCCATACTAGCATGACCAAGTCACTTATGCCATAATAAACTTGATTCCTTGCTCTTGTCATTCATTGCTACAAGACTTGTATTACTTGACATAGCTTGATCATTAAGATCTACCACATAAATGTTACCAAGTCTGTGTCCAATGAATTTAGTACTAGAGTCAAGTGGATCAACTACTATACACATTGATGACTTGAAGAATACATTAAAACCAATGTCACATAGCTGACTAATACTCAAAAGATGATGCTTTAATTTTTCTACGAGTAATACATTTTCAATAAATTTAGGAGTAATTTTGATTTTACCAATACCGATTATCCTTCCTTTTCTATTGTCACCAAATATTACCATTCCACCATCCTTCTGTTCTAGAGTGAAAAATTGATCAGCATCACCAGCCATGTGTTTTGAATAGCCGCTATCCAAATACCATCTTTTCTTTATGCTTGTGGCTGCAAGACATCCCTGCAAAACAATCATTTAATAAATTTAGGTACCCAAGCTCTCTTGGATCCTTGCAAGTTAGTAGAAATGGTTCATTTTGAAACCCAAACTTTCTTAATTTTCTTTTTGCCATTGTATTTCAAATGACATTCAAATGCTTTATGACCAATATTATTACATGCATAACATACAATCTTTGAATTTGAATAATAACCATGAGATGATGCAAATTTAGGTCTAACACATTTTGAACTAATGAACTTAGGAGCATATGAAGTAGAAGTTGAAGATTTGTTTGAAATAGAGCCTTTATAACCAATTCCAAATTTATTATTTATTTCTTTTTGGTCCTTTAAAATTAATTCAAGTTTGTTAGAACTTAGGGTTAATTTTTCAACTAAGGGTTTCAAATTTTGAACTTCTTTCTTTAGGTCATCATTTTCATTTTTCAAAACCTTATTTTTCTCAAAAAGCTCTTCTTTTTCAACTTGAACAATCTTAAGTCTTTCACAAACCAAATTTAATTCTCTTTGTAAGATTTTGTTTCTTTCACAAAATTCATTCTTGTTTTTTTTAAAAACATCACATTGATTTTTTAAATCTCTCATTTTTAAACCAGCCTTTTTGTATTCTATCAATAGTTCACAAAAAGCATTATGCAGTTCATCATAAGTGAATTCTAAATTAGGTTCAGAAGTACTTACCTCATCCTCCAAACCCATAAGACAGATTTGTGCCATTTTTGTTGTCTCCTCATCCTCTTTAGTGGATGTAGTTTCATCACTATCACTCCAAGTAGCTAGCATTGCCTTCTTCTTCTTTTTAGAGAATATCTTTTTCTTCCCTTCAGGACAATCAGGACGGATGTGTCCTGGCTTCTTACATCCATAGCAGATAGGTACTTGATATTTATCTTTCTTTTTATCTTTTTCTATATATTTTTTCTTTTTTTTCCAAAGTCACCTTTCCTATAATGCTTTCTCCATATGTTTGTTTTTCTTTTGCCCATAAATCTTTTAAATTTCCTCATGACTAGGGCAATTTCATCATTTCCAAGATCATCAACATCTGATGAATCAGATTCTTCATTCTTATCTTTCTCAGTAGATTTAAATGCAATGACCTTCTTTCTTTTTGTATCTTCTTCAATCTTTTGTTGCATAGCCAATTTATGTGTGATTAAGGATCCAAGTAGTTCATCCAGTGGTAGTATATTTAGGTCCTTTGCTTCTTGAATTGCTGTCACTTTGGCTTCCCACTTATCTGGCAAAGATCTTAAAACTTTTTGGACAAGATCAGCATTAGAATAAGTTCTACCCAGACTCTTGAGACCATTTATGATATCAGTAAAACGAGCATACATAGCATATATAGTCTCACTAGGATCCATCTTAAACAGCTCATAATTATGCATAAGTAGATTGATTTTTGATATCTTAACTTGAGAAGTGCCTTCGTGTGTGATTTCTAATTTGTCCCAAATTTCTTTAGCATAATTTCAAGTTGAAATTTTGTTAAACTCATTTGGATCCAAAGCACAATACAATAAATTCATTGCTTTGGCATTCAACTCAGCTAATTTCATATCATTCTCGTCCTAATCCTCTTTTGGTTTGGGAACCTCTACATCATTAACTTTAATTGTGGGTGTGTGAGGTCCTTTCATGATAATTTTTTATAAGTGAAAGTCTACGGCTTGAATATATATCTTCATTCTTGCCTTCCAATAAGTGTAATTAATTTCGATGAAAAGTGATGGTCTATTTGTGGATTGACCTTCGACCAAAGAAGTGCTCATGGGATGTGCCATATCTTTACTCTAACTAACTTTCAGAGACTCTACTCTGATACCACTTGTTGCCCAGGTGGCTTTCCAAGAGGGGGGTGAATTGGGATTAAAATTTTTTTACAAGTATATGCACTTTGAAATTCTTTTAGTGTAGAAGTGAAGTGTGCAAAACGGAAGTAAATAAATTGAAGCAATAAAATAATGAAAGTACAATCATAAATACCAAGAAATAGAGTGGTTCGGAGCAACCGGCTCCTACATCCACTACCCAAGGACCACTTGGGATTTTCACTATATCCTCCAACCGGAATACAGTCGGATTATTTTACTTGGCTCACAATCCAAACCTATACATTTTGGTTTTATCGGGATCATCAAAGAAATCCTAACTCCCTTTGGTTTTACACGGGATCACCAAAGAAAACCCAAACACTTGGTTTTAAACTGAGAAAACTAAGAACCCAAACTTAGGTTTTAAGAGGTTCACCTAAAAACCTTTAACTCTCTCTTAAGACACAACCCCTTGCTGTTCTTAGAGAGTAAACAAAGATAAAGACAATGTAATCAAGCAACTACAACAAACCAAGTTTGTTTTGGTGTTGCCGATGTAGATCAAGATGAAGTCAAGCCTTGAGTGCTCTTCAATGCTCTTCAATGCTGCTTCTTCCCTTTTTTAATGAGTGGATTCAATGATGGAGTAGAGTTGGTGAAGCTTTGAATCCAACTTGAATGCTCTTTGAGGTAGGTAGTTGAGTGACTTGAAAGCTCTTTGATTTCTCAAGAAAATTCAACAATAAATCTCCAAAAATTGTTTAATCCTTCAAAAATAATCCTCTTTATAGTTTTTCATGAGATATGGTTGTTGTAGGGCCTTGAAATTCATGAAATGGCCGTTGGAGACGAATTGGGGTTCAAATTTTAATTTCAGCAACTAGCCGTTGGAGTGCAGAAAATGGCTCCACAAGCCGGCTTGAGCTCCAGGAGTCAGCTCGAAGTCTCAGACAGGCCAAAAACAAACTTCTGTGGGAGTCGACTCTTCAAGCTGGAGTCAGCTCTTGCCTTCTAGCTTTCAGTCAAGTCAAAACATACATACCTAGAGTCGGCTCTTGGACCAGGAGTCGGCTTTGGTTCTCAGAACTTCAAAAAATATATTTCTGGAAGAGTCGGCTCTTGAACTAGGAGTCAGCTCTTAGTTCTGAATCTTTGAAACTTTCTCCGTGCCATGCCACCATGAGTCAGCTCTTGCAAGTCTTTAAAAATTGCTTCAAGCTTCTCCAAAAATCTTCAACATTGAATCAACTAGAAGCTAATCTACATATTCTATCAAATTTTCATAATTTTAAGCCCATTTTACATGATTACAGTACTCATAAGTTAGGGCTTTTACAAACTCAGTTAAATTATCCTTAAGTAAATTTGAAAACCATTTTAAACAAAGGTAACCAATTCCTGCAAAACTTAAACAATTTGAGAAGAGTTAGTATCAAATACATGCTCCAATATTTTGTGATCATCAAAATCATTCCAGGGGTCAGCAGATTCCAATGCACCCTTGAATGCAATTATTTTCTATTTTTTCTGATCATCATCCATTCTATACTGCATGGCCAATTCGTGTGTGATGAGAGAACCCATTAGTTCATCCATGGATAAAGTGTTCAAATCTTTAGCTTCCTGGATGGCAGTAACTTTTGGGTCCCATTTGTCAGGAAGTGATCTCAATATCTTTTGTACCAAATCAGCATTTGAATAAACCCTGCCAAGACTTTTCAAACCGTTAATAATATCTATAAATCTAGTGTACATGGAAGACATATTTTCATTGGGCTCCATCTTAAACAATTCATAGTTATGCACTAAAAGATTAATCTTTGAAGTTTTCACTTGAGAAGTTCCTTCGTGGGTCATCTCAAGTTTATCCCAAATTTTCTTTACTGAAGAGCAAGTGAAAATTCGATTAAACTCATTTGAATCCAAAGCACAGTAAAGCAAGTTCATGGCTTTGGCATTCAATTTTCCTAATTTCATGTCTTGTTCATCCCATTCTTCTTCAGGCTTAGGGACATCCATGCCATCAATTTTAATCATGGGAACATGTGGCCCTTCAAGAATGACCTTCCATAATTAAAAATCAACAGCTTGAATATAGATTTTCATTCTTACTTTCTAATAAGAATAATTTGTGCCCGTGAAGAGTGGAGGTCTATTAGTTGACTGGCCTTCGACCAAGGATGTACTCATGGGATGAGCCATCAATCTTTACTCTACTATAATCAGAGACACTACTCTGATACCAGTTGTTGCCCAGGTGGCTACCCAAGAGGGGGATGAATTGGGACTTTAAAAAATTTAAAGCAGATAATGTGCACTTAAAATTTCCTTTTAAAGTGTTGTATGTTGTGACTAAGAATTAAATGCAGAAGCTAAAAGAAATCAGAGAATCACAATACAAACACACAAGATTTATAGTGATTCAGAGTAACCCAGCTCCTATATCAACTATCCAAGATATCACTTAGGATTTCTACTATATTCACACCCGAATACAGTAGGATTGTTTTACAGGATCACAATTCAAAATCTCTACACTTTGATTTTAACGGGATCACCAAAGAAAATCCAACACCCTATGATTTTAAACAGGCTCACTAAAGAAACCTAACTTGGTTTTACCAGGATCACCAATATCCCAACACTTGGTTTTTATCAAGGCTCACCAAGAACCTATTTGGTTTTTCAACTAGGATCACCAATAACCCAACAATTTAAAAAATGAATTGAAATAAATGCAACAAAAATGATAAACTCAATTTGTCTAATAGTTGCTGGTGCAGCTTGATAGAAGTCCACTTGAATGCACTTAAATGAGCTTTAATTGCTTCAGTGGCTTCTCCTAAAATTGCTTCAAGCTTTAGATTAGAGTTGGTGAAGACTTGAAGGCTTGTTTGAATGCTCTTGTGCTCTTTTTCTTGTTGCTAGGGTAGGATATTCAATGTAGCTCTCAAAAACTTTGAAGAATTTTCTAGTTATTGCTTCAAGGAAGTTCAAATCCTTTAAATATAAGGTCTTCCATCACCCAAAGGCAATTCTAGCCATTATAGACTGTTGGAAATTGATTTATGATCATTGGAGCACTTTTTGGCATTCAAAAATAAATTCTGGAACTAGCCGTTGGTTACCTGAAAGTGATGTTCGAGTCGGCTCGGATCCTTCGAGTTGGCTCGGATCCTTCGAGTTGATAGGTCGAGTCACCAAATCTTTAGTGCAGTCGGCTCTTTATCTCAGGATGCAAAACTTTACTTTGGATGAGTTGGCTCTTGATAGCTCAAGTTGGCTCGAACTTATATCTTTGATAATCTTGAACTCGAGGAGTCGGCTCTTTTCAGCTCGGGTCGGTTCTTCTTCTTAGGTTCTAAAATCATCACTCTGGAAGAGTCGGCTTGATGTAGTTTGGGTCGGCTCGCTTTCTCAGGTCTTCAAAATTAGGTTTGGCAGAGTCGGCTCTTTCTGGTTCAGGTCAGCTCGCCTGGCTGTTCTCAAAAATCTTCAAAAACTAGACTCTAGAGGAGTCGGCTCAGACATATTCCAGTCGACTCAGATTCACTAGAGTCGGCTTGGTTACCTTCGAGTCAGCTCGGATTGCTGCATACCAGAATCCTTGCTGTGTGCCAGTAGGTGGAGTCGGCTCTTCAACATGCTGGGTCGGCTCGAGTATCTTTTTCAGGATTTTTTCAATTGAACTCAAGGAAAAACTCTCACCAACACTCTTACATCTTTCAAGCAAACCAACTTAGAACAATTCTAAGGCACACACACACAGAAGTAATGCTTTTTACATGATTTTTCTTAGCTTTTTCATTGGGTTCTTCTTTACAAAAATAAATTGCAACACAACTCACACAAGAACTAGAGATGTAGGAGTTGAAGTTTGAACAATTAACTCATCCTACAAAAACTTGTAAAACACTTGAAGAGTTGTTAGAAACAAATGTACATGCTCCAATGTTTAGTTATCTTCAAAATCACTTATGGGGTCAACACATCTCCCTGGTTCGGGACTAGAAGCTCACTAAGCATATGATGGACTCTGTCGTCTAATCATGCGACCGGCAGGGGAAGGCGAGGAAGCTCCTTGGTGACGCCATCTGCAGCACCTTCCCCCAGCTCTTCTCGATGAGTGTTTCCTCATTTTGTTTTGCCTTGCTCTTCTCAGCTTACCTTCGAGACTGACATTTTGCTCTGGTGTAGCTTGGCACCGAGCTCCTCCTTATCAGGGATTATTGCCAAACTTGGGCCAAGAGGGACAGGCTACAGGGAGTGGAGCTCAAGTCCCTGAAGGAGGATGTAAAGCAAAAAAATAGTGATGCCTGGGAGGCCAATTTGAAGATCAAGGAACTCCGCGGCGAGGTGGTAAGGGCCGAAAGGCAGGTCAAGGAGCTCGAAGACTCTCTGGACCAGGAGAAAAGTTGGTCCAAGGGCAAGTCGGATGAGCTCAAGGCCAAGGAGGCTAGGCTTAAGGAGCATGATGCCGAGGTTGCCAACGAGAAGGGCCGTCCCAATCCCTCTTGGTAGAGTTGGAGGCGACAAAAGATCGGGCCATTATTACTAAGCAAAAGGCCATCGCCGCCGAGAAGAGGGCCGTAGGGATGGAAGAGAAGACTGCCGTGGCAGTCTGCTTGGTAGAGGCTGAGGAGAAAAAAGCCGTTGAGGCGATCTACCAGGCCGGGATCATCAGGAAGAGGGCTGCAGAGGCGGTGGCCGAATACAAGGCCTCCAGCGAGTTTGAGGCCGTGTTTCGGGAGGCTGCGATAGACTCCTTCGCCAAGGAATTTATGTACTGCCGATCCCAATTGGAGGGTTTCATCTCAAGCAAGCATATGAGCAGACTGAGACTCCCGAGCGCAACGGAAGAGCCAGCTACCGTCGAGCTAGCTCTACCATTGGAGGCCGCCGAAGATGGGGCTCCACCACCGAAGGCTCCAGAAGTTGCCGCCCTGATCGTATGCAGTCATGGGAAAGGGATGGCCAGGTAGGGTAGGGGTCCTTGTAGTTTTCACCTTTCTTTTCCCTTCTGATATGGGTACCCAGCCCGTCGGGGCCTATAGACACTTGTAAAAAATTTTAGCAAGTATCAATGGAATTTCTTTTTGATCATTCAGATCTGTGCTCTTCTTTTCTTTTTTTTTTGAACTTTGTCAAGCTCATTCCCTTTGCTCCTTAGCTACCCGTGCGCATGTGCTTGTGTAGGCGTCGAGCATGCAAGACAATTAGTAGGGGTTTCTTGGTTTGCTGAGCTACTCCCACTTCGCGGGTGAAGCAGTCATAAGACTCTAGGCTTTTGCTTGAAGAGGTTTATTAGACCTCGGTTGGGACCCGCTCCGAGCATGTGCGGCAAGGCTAAGCTCAGAGGCGGAGTGTGTCGATCCTGCCAATTGTCTGTAAAGTGCCAGGCTTCAGTGCTGGAGAGCTGGGCCCCGGGCTTCGGTGCCGGAGAGCTGGGCTCTGGGCAGAAGTGTTCCTACAAGGCAAGAGTGATTTGCTCAAAGAGAATCATTATCATCATTGTTGGATTGAAAGCTTTACATTACTGATAATATATTCTCAGGTTGCAGGCATTCTATGTGCACAGGAATCTAGCATCATCCCGGACCGCTAGGTAATAGGCTCCATGAGGAAGGGCCTCGACCAATTTATAGGGGCCTTCCCAGTTTGGTGAGAGCTTGCCGCATTCCTGGGATTGGGATGCCTCAGCTCGACGTAGCACCAGGTCGCCAAGGTAGAAGATCTTCGGCTTTACCCGTGCATTGTAGTACCAGGCTACACGCTGCTGGTAAGCCACCATCCGGAGTTAGGCCTTATCCCTGGTTTCCTCGAGGAGGTCCAGGTTGAGGAGAAGGCACTTCGGATTCTCTGCTTCATTATACTACTGTATCCACAGTATGGGCACGCCGAGCTCGACTGGAACAACAGCCTCTGTGCCGAAAGTGAGGTTGAAAGGCGTTTCATCTGTTGCTATTCTGGGTGTTGTGTGGTAGGCCCAAAGAATGCTAGGGAGTTCTTCTGCCCACCTGCCCTTGGCTCGATCTAGCCTGGTTCTGAGCCCTTAGAGAATGGTCCGATTAGTCACCTCGGCTTCTCCATTGGTCTGAGGGTGAGCCACCGAGGTGAAGCGATGCTGGATACCGAGCTCGACACAAAACTCTTTGAACTCCCAGTTGTTGAATTGCTGCTCGTTATTGGTAATGATTCTTTGGGGGAGCCCAAAGCAGTAGATGATCGACTTCTAGAAGAACTGGCGGACCTTGGCTTCCATGATCCATGCCAGTAGCTCTGCTTCTACCCACTTGTTGAAATAGTCAATGGCCATTATTAGGAACTTCCGTTATCCTAATGCAGGGAGAAATGGACCTAGGATGTCCATTCCCCACTGGGCGAATGGCCATGGGGTGGAGAGCTGGGAGAGCGATGCCGTCGGCTGATGCTGTATGTGGGCATGGCATTGGCACTGGTCAGACCTCTTCACGAAATCAGCGGCATCCTCCCTCATGGTCTCCCAGTAGTATCCTTGTCGGAGGGCCTTGTATGCAAGGATCTTCCCTCCGACGTGGTTTCCACAAAGGCCTTCATGTATCTCTTGGCGTACGAAGGTTGCCTCTATGGGTCTCAGGCATCTCAAGAGCGGAAAGGAGTAAGATCGGTGGTAGAGCTTCCATGAGGATGAACCACGAGGCCTTCTTCTTGATAAGGCCGGCCTTTGCTCGGTCTTCTGACAGGGTGCCATCGATGATGTATCTGATGTACCTATCCATCCAGATCGACTCTGGGGAGTACCTCTACGGGAGCTTCATTGCTTGGATTTTCGAGATACTCGATATGGGCATGCCCTAGTGACGAGTCCGGCAAGGTCGCAAGCCTTGATAGTATATTGGCTCGAGCATTCTCACCTCGGGGGATGTGAGAGATGCTGAAGCACCGGAAACCTATTGTGCTCGAGTGGACTCATTCTAAGTACTTCATCATCTAGGGATCTCTAGTCTCGTACTCTCCGAAAATTTATCTGGCCACTAGTTGGGAGTCGGTGCAGACCTTCAAGCTTCGTACACCCAGCTCACAGGAGATCCTAAGGCCCGAGAGGAGTGCCTCGTACTCCGCCTGGTTGTTCGTGGTGGCAAACTTGAAGCAGAGTGCGCATTCAGCCACAACCCCGTCGTAGTGGGCGAGGATGAGGCCTGCTCCACTTCCGCCCGCGTTGGATGCATTGTCGACATGGAGGATCCAAGGCTCCTCCTCGGCTTCAGGCTCCACTTGGTACTCTGGGGTGGTCTACTCTGGCTCCTCAGCGAGTTCCGTGCACTCGACCAGGAAGTTGGCGAGTACCTGGGCCTTCTGAGATGACCTCGGTCGATACACGATGTCGAACTCACTGAGCTTAAGCGCCCACTTGGCCAAACATCCGGATGTGTCATGATGGCTGAGCACAGCCCTCAAGGGCTGGTCTGTCAGTACCACGATCGGATGCATTTGGAAGTATGGCCTGAGATGCCGAGTAGACATGATAAGAGCAAAAATGAGCTTTTCGAATCGGGTATACTTGATCTCAGCATCTCAAAGGATCTTGCTAGCATAGTACACTGGCTTTTGGGATCCATCCTGATCCATGCGGATGAGGACCGAACTGACAGCTCCATGGGTGACTGCCAGGTACAGCAGGAGCTCCTCTCTTATCTCTGGCCTGGAGAGCAGTGGTGGGGATGCCAGGAAGTCTTTAAGCTCCTTGAAGGCTGCCTTGCACTCCTGTGTCTAGGTGAAGTCATTCATCTTGTGCAGCACCTTGAAGAAAGGAAGACAGTGATCCACTGACCTCGAGATGAATCGGCTTAACATGGCGATCCGACCAGTCAGGTGTTGCACCTGCTTCTTTGAGGTCGGATGCTCCATGTCGATGATCACCTGGACCTTCTTCGGGTTCACCTCGATT